>JARUPZ010000025.1:7092091-8449591 GCA_031213475.1 Nereocystis luetkeana | reverse complement strand
AATCCCCCCCCCCCGCGACTTTTTTGTGACCTCGCCGGTACATGGGATGGGAAAAACCGGCTACCCCCGGGCCGGGAAAGCAGCCCGCGAAGCAAGAGCAGGCCCGACGATTGGGACGACCGCCACCGACCTTCCAGCAAAAGTTTCCAGTGGGGTCGCGGCAGGTGTGTCTCTGTTCACCATGGGGACGCGTGTTTTTCACGACGGGAGTACTGCTGTAGCACGTTTTGGCCTATAACTGTCACTGGGACTGACGTGGATACTTGACCCATTTAGGATTGCAGTCCCGTTTTTGGGACAAACTACTTGGATTTTGAGTGTTTTGTTCCCTTAATGGGACTGCAGTTCTAAAAGGGTCAAGGGCGCTGAGGAAACTGCCCAATAAGGCATGTGAGTCGTCCAACCGCACTTTCACGACCGATGTCAGCTTCTAGAACAATGTTTTTAGGATAGGTTTGTTTCGTTTCAGTCCTAGGCTACGGGGCTGTTCATCGCGTTAACTCCATGCTTTTTTTTGTTCTTGTTTTTTTAACCGAGCCAATTTGGGTGAGACATACGTACATGAAGAAAGATAGCAACTCGAAGCTGTGAGATGAAAAATGTACTCAAACGTCATATTTGAAAGCTTGATGTGACACTATTACGGGGGGCCACACTAAATAGGACCTACGGTATACACAAAACCTATACATATCGGTAGTTTTATCAACAATATTTGGTCCTATTTACTATGGTCCCCCGCAATAGTTCGATCGCGCGTTCCACGGGGTGTGTGGGATTTAATATTAGAGATGTCTACAAAGTTTTACAGGTGTGAACGTAACGAAATCGCTAAGTAGCAAGTATATATGCCGTAAAGACGACTGCTGCTGTAATTACCGTATACTCTTGTACAGCACAGAGTTCCTGAGAGTGGGGTGCTTTCATCTATACTGGTAGTCTACCCCTTGCCAAGGTATGCGTCATGAAGCAAGATCTTTCGTTTTCGTTCATGGGTGTCTGCGACGCGTGCTACATTGGGGGTGGCACTATTTGGTCAGCGTATTCACAGCTTCTAACAGATCAGTTAGATCAGATCAGATCAGATGTACCATGTCGGATCCCCGTCCATGAACTACTGCTGCACATATTTCGGGGGGTCGGTAGATCCTCGAATTTCGTTGGGTGCAAACCAAAGCGCATGTTTCTTCCGGGGTTCGGGATACGCATAGTTCAAATCCTGTACAACATGTCAGCAAGGCAGATTAGGGCCTACCGTAGATAACCCAGATCATGATCTGCCCGATGTGATATCTTTACAAGGCCACTTTTGATCACAGTAATAACTCACAAGATTTCGTCTTGTCCCGTGCCAAACGCTTTTATCGCGACTGTATACGTGCGGATAGAGGGACCCCCCCCCCCCCCCCCCTCCCCCGGTAGCTGTCCCATAAACATCAATGCGGCTATGTATATACCTCTTGTTTTCTTCCGAGTGTCCTAGGGTCTCTGCTCTTCAGTCTTGGTTCTTTTCGCGTTTGTGATCGTCAAAAATTGTTTCTGGTCGGCCTCGGTGTACCGGCATGTTTTCATCGAGGAATTTTACCAAGATTAACAACAATATGCAGCTGTTGGTAACCCCTTTGGGCCCCCGGGAGGGCGGCCGAAACAATGGTTGGCACCTTTGGTGCTGTCAACCATCTACGAGAAGCGTATGGGCGCCTAGCAGCAGGGGTAGCCTCCATGTCGCTTGCGCCCGCGTCGTGCGTCTCCTTGATGGTAACCCGTACATCGTTTTTGTATCATGTCCTTCAGTCACGCGGTGGCCGCCGCCGCCGCGATCGCCACTTAAGTTCGTCCATTTCCTCCTCTCAAGTCCACAGAGGGGTTGTTGCGTGCCTCGTGTGTTTTTATTTAGCACACCGCCCCGCTCGCGATGCAAAGAGCCTCTTTACTTTTGTCGGAACACCCCTTCACTACCCCTTTACTGCTCGATGACATCGATGCAAGATTACTGCTGGTACACGTTCACAACTCGTTTCGTGCGGTGGGCGCCGTCTTGACCCCCCCCCCCCCCCCCCCCCCTATTTCATATGGGTTGGGTTGGCGTCCGTTGGCAACGACACTGTAAAACATGCCGCTCACTACTTGAGCTAGACAACCAGGGCACCGCTTTCTTTTTCTTTTTCTTTTTCTTTTTCTTGTTTTGGCGGTCGGTCACAGCTGGTTTGTCGAGTTAGATCGTTTGTGCGAGGTGAACAACCTTTACTCCGCACAAGTGGGAATGATCGTATCACGTAGTGTTTATGGTAGGGCACTCGAGAGGCAGTTACATAGTACCCCCATTGCTGTCTCTGGAAATGCCTACACCGGAAATTAAAGTAGCGCATTGCAGCTGTCATCCATATGCAAGTCTGCCTCATATGCGGTCATTAATAGGATGCAGCTCACCCTTCACTCGACTCGCTGGACACGTCACGGCGATTCGCGCTTGGTACAAGCCATGTCTGCCTGGTTGGTTAAAACCCGACATGCTCCGTCCTGGCCTTGTAGGGATGCGAGGGTCTATGGTCATTCGACTACGGCCATGCATGAGATCGAGTACACCTCTCCTATCGAGTACTCCCCCCCCCCCCCCGACACACACAATCGCCTTGCTATTACAACTTTTTACGCGCCAGCTTCGCCTTTGCCCCCGTACACAAAACGCCGTGCCATTAAGCGCTTCTCGAGGTGCACGCCATATTGACCCCTTTCCCCCCCCTACCCCCCCCCCCCTGCACAGACGGCTTGCCATTGAGTACTTCTTACGGTGCGCGCCAGCTTGACCCCTACCCCCCCCCCCCCCCGTCACGCCCCCTCTTCCCCCTTACGGGAAGCCTTCCTATTAAATACATCTTACGGTGCACTCCATGTTAACCCTCTATCACCCCTGTCCCCTACGCCTTCCCATCAAGCACATCTCACGGTGCGCGCCAGCTTGACCCCCAAGCCCTCCTACACAAACCCTTTTCTTTTTCCGACAGCGGCGGCGAGGGGATCGAGGGGGCAAACAGCGGCAATACCGACGGCGGAAGCAACAATACCTGGCGATCTGTCGGTAGGGATTCTACCTCTCCTCCCGCCGCGGCAAAAAAGAGCGAAAAAAAACATCGCCAGACGGCGGCAGCGGCGGCGGCGCGCGAAAAACAGGAGCGGTCCCCCTCCTCCTCCTCCTCTTCCCCGGAATCTTTCACCGGGGAACGTTCGCCGCACCGTTCGGGACGTTCCCAGAATCGCTCTTCTCGACGGTCCCCGTCCCGATCCCACTCCCGGTCCGGGTCGAAATCACGATCATCCTCGTCCCACAGCCAGGAAATCCGCGATGACAGTGGCGATGGCAACGACCGGGACAGTAGGCGGAGGGCGAGACGGAACCCGGACAAAGCGCAGACCCGGAGCGGCCGTAGCAGCGCCGGTCAGGACGGAACGAAGACAAGCCGGCGTCACCCGTCGGGGACGATGAATGGGGAGGGGAGGTCGGGACGAGCCGGCGAGGGGGGTAGCAGGGCTAGGGGGCGACGGTCGGGGGAGGGGGGTGGCTCCGGGTCTCCAGACGACGAAGAGAGAAGCGCTGGAGAAGATGGAAGGTGTGAGGTTCTGTAGTTGCGTCAAATACGTCAGCTGTGAGTCGTCCAACCGAAGTTTCACCACGGACGTCAGCTTCTAGAACAAGTACATGGCGCCGATTTCAGCGCCACTCCCATCCCACACACCACATATCTGAGCGCGGGCGGTGTCGGGGAGATCTAAAGGCTCAATTTTATGGTGTGGAGGCTGTCGTGGGGTCGCGTCAATGTGGACCGACGGAGTCGTTGATACTCAACTTTGCAAGCTGCGCGTTGCATCGGGAGCGGTTGTTTCTGTCAGTCAAATATGGTATGGTGTTTGTGACTTCCGGCATGACAAGCACATTCACAGAAGAATGTGCGAGGGTTATTATGTTGAACACAAGTGTGATAGTTTGTTTAGCTACTGGTAAAACACAAGGTTATCCGATTGTTCCCACCAGAACTATGTAAGCCTTGCAACAATTATTAGAGATCGGTAATCGAACCGATTATAGTTTGTTGGATTTACTGTAAAAGAGAACGAGGCGTGTTGGTTCATGTATATGTATATATTTATATCTATTGTGGGCTTGTCTGGAGAATAGACCTTCTTCACTGTACATGGACATTCTGTGGCTGTTCACATGACTTTGAAATGCCAAGTGGGTATTACACATCACGAGCCGATGCTGGCAGATCACAGCATACATCATGGGGCGGTGCTCGCAGACTAAACGTCGCGGGACGGTGTTGGCAGATTGGTAGCACAGCCGACCAGACAACGCTGCTGCTAATAGCAGCTGGTCAGCAAATGCTGAGCCAGACATGCCGTGAACACAACCGAAAAGTGTAGGCACCGGATGGGGGGGGGGGGGGGGCGATAGGAGATATGTACTCGATCTTATACATGGCCGTAGTCGTATGACCATAGACCCTCGCATCGCAACAATGCCGGGACGGAGCATGTCGGGTTTTCATCGACCAGGCAGACATTGCTTGCGCCGAGCGCGAAGCGCCGTGAGGTGTTTGTCGAGTCGCATGAAGGGTGAGCTGCATCCTACTAAAAATCGCTAGTGAGGCGGACTTGCATACGGATGACAGCTTCAACGAGTTAATATAATTTCCGGTGTAGGAATTTCCAGAGACAGCAATGGGAGTACAATGTAACTGCCTATTGGGGGGGGGGGGGGGGTGTAGTCGATATCATGCATGGCCGCAGTCGTGTAAACAGAGAGAGAGGGGCGGGGGGGTACTCATTTTCATGCGTGGCCGTAGTCGTAGGCACCGAGGGGGGGGTGTACACGGAGGGAAGAAGGGTTTTGACCCCTTTGGCTCAAAATCGACAAGTGTTCCTTCCGTCGCTGCACGTTTTCACCCCTCGAACAAATCAGATATATCCTCTACAGATCATTGATGATCTAGATAATTCAAGGCAGATTCGTTCCTGATCTGTATGATCTAGCTCATGTTGCCGGGTGGGACCTGTATAATCTGCATGAGCTACCGCGTGCTTCCTGGGTTGGATCTGTACTACATATATATATATATATATATTCTGCACAACCTCTAACAACGGCAGCAGAGGGACTATTCATGGATGTTCTACTGTAGATAGATCAGATAGATAGATCATGATCTGTCTGAGATGTGCACCTTTCGTGCGGTCGATGCTTGCTGCGATGCGCAAACGTTGTCTCCAAAAAAACAAGACAAAACAGCATCGTACTTCTCCTTCCACCAGTTGCACTCCATACACCCCCCTCGCGTACCTCAGCCGGGCCAGGGGCTGTGCTAATCCCTCGTGTGGCCGCCAATGAATGCTTGCTGTAACAAGTAAGCCTCGTCTCCAGAACCGAAAACCAAATAGAAAAAAGCGCTGCTCCTTCCGTCGTTACACTTTTGACACATCCCGTACCACCTCGGCACCTGTTCCAACCCTTCTTGTGGTCGATACTTGCCTTCATGAACAAACAGCGTTTTCCAAAATAGACCATATATAACCAATTCCCGCCCATACCCTCCCTCCTGGTGTAGTGCCTGGTATTCTCCATCCGCGCCTCTTCCTCCTCGGTGGCTTCGAACATCGTCTCCGAAAAAAATATTGATATTGTCTTCCTTCCGACCGATCGTGATCCGAAAACGGCAGCGATAACTCTGACGGGGCCGGCGGCGGGAGGCACCGGGAAAGGAGACACAATAGGGACGGCGACCGCTCGCAGCGGGGGGGTGGTAGCGGCGGCGGCAGCGGCGGCGGCGGCGGCGGTAGCGGTAGCGGTAGCGACCGTGGTGGCAGGATGAAGAGAAGCGGGAGAGGCGGTGACCGAGAGCATCAGAGGCGTTCATCAGGGTGTGTTGTATTTTTTGTTATCCCCCGTGTCCATCTAGTATATGTTGCCTTACATCTCCGCTTTCCTCCATTGCAATCACACATGTTATCAACAAAAAACAAAAACAGAAAACAAAATCGAGGATGACGACGGTGACGACACAATAAACACAACCATCGTCGATTTGTGTCTTCCGCTTCGTCGACTTGCTGCGATGTCTGCGCCTACCTTTCTCGTGCACGCCACACACACGGGGGCGGGGGGGGGGGGTGGACAAAAAACAAAACAGGCGAAGACACCGCTCCGACAGCAGCCCTAACAGCGACGAAGGACGGCGCTCCGACGCAAGCGACCAGAGGAGCGAGGGTGGCCGAGAGGGACACGGCCACACCGCCCCCCGCCACCACCGTCGCGGCGGCAGCGGCGGCAGCGGCGGGGGCAGCAACAACCACCGTCACCATAGATCACAGCGGTCTAATCACCACCGCCGACGGAGTGGGAGCGATGAGAACCGGAATGGCCATGGAAGCAATGGTGGTGGTGGTGGTACCGGCAGACGGCACGGGAGGAGCCGCCGTGACGGAGATGATGATGGCGAGCACGCAAATGGCGATGGCGGTAGGTCGCAGGTCAAATAAACTAGAGCTGCAAGTCGGCATGACTTCAAGTTTCCAACTAGCGATTAGTCGGAGTTATATTGATATTTAGTCGTTTCCCGGAGGTGCCGACTATCCGGCATACTGGGTGTCCGTGCTACTGGGAGACGAGCGCGCTAGTGACGATGAGAGCGTTAGGTCCAACACTTGGGCATGCTGCAGTAGGGGGAGGGAATACATATATACATATGTTACATATTTGTATTGTATATACTCTCTCCGTTTACTATTTTCTACCCAGAGCAACGCTGATTTCAGCCCTAGAACATCAGCACTACTTGCAACCCACAGGAGCGCGAGTTTGCAACCCTAGAACTGCAGAAATAATTGCATCCCCACACGATTGCGGTTCGTTGCTTCGCGCTCTCGACCTCCGGCGGTTCTAATCCTGCAGAGGACTGATTTTTACTTCTGCACCACAAAGTGGGAGGAGGGTGAGATCCGGGCGGGGGATCTGGGTATAGAGGTGTTGACCAATCAAACCGGAGGGGGGGTTGGTCTGTTGGGCTCAATCCAACGACGCATCTCCCCCCTACAACACCAAAAACATGTTGTAATAGCGCGTGGGTTGCAATTTGTGCCGCAGTTCTACGGCGGCATCAAGCTCTCACCAACTCTCGATCTGGCTATTACCTTACATAAGAAAACACCGCGGCAGGAACTCTACCAGACGTGAGACTCGGAGCGGACATCGCTCTCCTAGCCAACTAGCAACTGAGTCGCCGACGTACGTATAGTCCGCGAAACCCGCGGTCATCCCCAACGACCACTCCAAAAGCTCCTCGCGGCACGCCCTAAACTACCTTAATTCGGTTGCGATACGCAAGAGCGCACTGCAGCAGGAACTCTGATGGGCGTGCTTCGTGGCGCCTACAATTTCTCTCCTGGCCTAGTAGTAACTAAGTCGGCGACATAGGGTATTGCCCGCCAAACCCACCGTCAGCCCTAACGACCACTCGAAACAAGCTCCTGGCGGCAGGCTCTCACACCTCGTAGCACTGCACAGTGCACTGTGGAAACCTAAATATGGCTGTAAATCCCAAGCCACTTGTCCCCACAAAGGGAGATGCAGTCCTAAAAGGCCTGAAGGGGTTTCCAGCTCTTCTCCGCTTGGGTTGTTGTTGTGTTGCGCAGGATTACACACCGTAAAATAGGAGCTCTGCCAGGCGTGCTCCGCAGCGGACATCCCTCGCCTATTAATAGACAACTATTAATACTAACAATGGCTAAGTCCGGCGACACACAGGTAGTCCGTCAAAACCCAGAGTCAGCCCAAACGGCCACTCCAGAAGCTCCTCGCGGCGCGCTCTTACGACCAACTCTTCTCGATTCGGTTGTTGCTGCGTTTCGAAGGGAGACACCGTACCAGGAACTCTGCCGGGCGCCCGAACGGACGTTCCCAGGAGTGGGTGGGACGCGGCAGCGGCAGCGTTGACGGGGGTGGAGCGCGCAATGCCGGGGAAGGGAAGGCCAAGAATGACGACGAAAACATGGCAGTAGACGGCAGGTGTGTTGGTTTTTCTTCTTCAGGGAGCGCGCGCCATTGAAACCGTGCTCTTAGCGGTAAAAGCTGCAGGACACAGAAAAAAGCAAAGACCACACAAAGCGAGAGAAAAAAAACAGAGAAACGAGAATAAAAAAAGCCCGGGAGAGCGAGCAAGCTCTTGCGTTCATCCACTGTTTTGCTTCTTCGTGGACACAGAACAGAACGAAAAAACGGAAGAACAAAAGGACAAGCGCGGGCGAGCAGGCAAACAAGCTCTTGCGCCCATCAGCTGCTTCATCGCTTCGTAAGGCACATAGCAACAATCAAGCGACGATAAACCATATTCCAGTACTAAAGTATCAAGCGCTAGGCGAGCGAGCAGGCTCTTGAATTCATCCACCGCTTTTGCTTCGTGGGCACATCAACAAAACAACAAGAACAAGAACAAAAATAAAAACCCGAAACAAGCGCGGGGGGGCAAGCTCTCGCATTTATTGCGTGCTTTTTGCTTTGTCGGAACAGGGGCGGGAACAAGAGTCCTCGAGGAGGGGACGATCAGGATCGAGCCCCCCCTGACGGCGTTACGGCAGACCCATCGACGGCTAGGGCGGCTACCGTCGGCGACGAGATGGAGTTCAACATGGATGCCCTCGATCTTTCCGACATGAAGGTATCGGCGTAGACCGTTGAACCATTTAGGTATTGTCTCGTAGACATTTTTCGACATGAAGGTATGGGGTGGGCCGTTGAACCCTTCGGATAGTTTCGGCGTAAAGGCATGGGGTGGGCTGTTGAACCCTTCGAACAGGTTCGACATGAAGGTATGGGGTTGACCGTTGAATCCTTCAGATATATCTAGTTTAGGTAGGTTCGATATGAAGATGTGGGGTTGACCGTTGAATCCTTCAGATATATCTAGTTTAGGTAGGTTCGATATGAAGATGTGGGGTTGACCGTTGAACCCTTCAGAGATATCTAGTTTAGGTATGTTCGACATGAAGGCATGGGGTGAACCGTTGGACCCTTTAGATATTGTTGAGATTTCTTAGGCAGGAAGGTATGGGATGGATCTTTTTGACATGAGCGTTTAGGGAAGATCTTTGAACCCTACCTTTAACTCCTTTGCATGCTCCCGACGCGAAGGTTAGAGTTAGGGTGGTGGCCCGCGTCGTCGCCGTTCGGTTGTCTGAGCACTCGGAGTTGCTTATGTCGAGCGCTTCAAGTACGTCGTTGCGGAAATCGTCGCCATCCCCCTTCCCTGCGTAGTGTACGGACAGACACACGTTTCTGTCCCAAAACACGCTTCCAGTTGCCTGAGGGTCAACTCCCCCCCCGCCCGCGTGTGTCCCAACGCGCGCTTCTGCCTCAATTGTAACTTCCTGTCGCCTAAGGTTTAAATCCAACCAACCGGACCAACCAACCATCCAACCAACCGATACACCAACCCTATCAAACCTACCAATTCATCCAATTGCACCAATCAAATCAACTAAACCAACCAAGCCAACCCGCTGGCGTCCCCCCCCCGCACCCCTCCCCTCCCGCTAAATATTCAAAACTCCCCCGCGTGCGTACTGATGCACGTTCCGGCAGCAAAAGCAATATCTTGATTCTCGTACGAATCAAGGCTGGGCTTAACCGCTTCGAGTTTGAAGTTGTAAAACCCTCTTTTTTTCGGATTTTGTTCCTGCCGGTCGTGTCTTACAAACCCAAACATGGCCGCAAAAAACAGAAATTCCTGCTATCCCCGTGCCCGAGGGCGGCTGGCGTCGTGCAGTGCTACATCCGTCGAAACAAGACAAGGGCCAACAAGCTTTTCCCCGAGTACACCCTCTTCATGAAGGCAAGTGGGGGCAGATCGGATAGATCATCTGCAGATCATACAGATCATTCTCACTTCATGATCTATATCTTTCAAGGCACATCTATCCCCCAATATAGCATGATCTGTATGATTTAGCTCATGTTCCCAGACGGGAGCCGTATCGAGTGCATGACCTACAGTGCCTGTTTCCTGGGTTGGAGCTGTAATATACAGAGCCTGCACAGCACCTCATATAGGCAGGCACCGGGGTCTAGGTGAACTAGGTGGTCTATCTGTAGATGTTCTGGCTGGGTAGCGTCGCTACCACCCAGGCCGAGTTACTAAATACAGCCAGACAAAGCATTGACCAACACGCATCATTATCTGTTTACCGAACAAGCCACGGAATATTGTTATTCTTGCTTCTGTTTTTCCGAACTTCGCTATTGATGGTGCAGGAGGGAGACCGCTTCCTCATGTGCTCCAAGAAGCGCCCCAACAACGCGACATCGAACTACCTCGTGTCGATGGAGGCTGGAGATCTCGACCGCAACTCTCGGAACTTTCTCGGAAAACTCCGGGCCAATTTCGTCGGCACCGAATTCCAGGTATGTGGAGTGTTTTATTTTTCTTACCCCAGCTGTGACGAAATGATCGGTGTAGTCCACACTACAGCTAGCTGTAGCTCCTCGTGAAATGTTCATTTGTATACGTGTGTTTTGTTTTTCGAGGACTGTTCATGGGTCGGGTCAAACATCGCAAGTCAGGTCAGGTCGGGTCGGGTCGGGTTGGGTCGGGTTGGGTCAAGGGGTGATCCGATTCTATCCGTGAGAGTTTGAAAACGTCCTGACCTGACCCGACCCGACCCGACCCGACCCGTCAGATTCAAAAAGTCCCTGACCCGACCCCCGGGTCGGGATTTGACCCGTGAAGAGCCCTGATTTTTCCAGCCAGCAATGGTTTTACGACTTGGCGCAGTTTCGACAAAATCGGCTGATGTGATAGTCCACACTATCTCCTCATGACGTCTTCACTCCTATAATTTCCCCAAATGTGTCGGGTTAGGGATAGGGTAACACGTTCAAACTTATTTTGTTCAAGCAGAAACCTGGCCTGAAAAACAAGTCGGACGTGCGAAAAAAAAAACTGAAGTGAAAAAATAGCAACTACTATTTGAGTGCAAAACGAAAACCTGAAGAAAAAAAGAAACTCAGGCGGAAAACGCCTAAAGTAATGTGAAAAACAAGAGCGGGTGCGAAAATAACACCCTGATTTTTTTTTTCATCTTTCGATCCCACAACAAGGTGCTCGATAACGATCACAACTTACGGAAACATACCGACACTTTTGGGATCCCCACGACTTCCTGTATGTATAGCTCTTGGCATTCAAATGTTCTACGCACGCTGATTTGGAGCTACCGGCTATAGCCTTAACCTTCTGCCGCGCAAAAACAAAAGCCTCAACGAAAGCAATGATTTGGAGCTACCGGCTAGCCTTAACCTTCTGCCGCGCAAAAACAAAAGCCTCAACGAAAGCAAAAACCGATGTGAAAAACGAAGAATGAAAGGAAAAACTCAGAATGAAGAAGTGAAAAAAAAGAACAAACCTAAATAAAGAAAAAGAAAAAGAAAAAGAAAAAGGAAAAGTCATATTAAAAAAACAACCGACGTGCGAAACACAAACCGTTTTTTCATTTCTCGATCGCGGTGACGACACGCGGGAACAGACCGGCGCCTGTGTTACACGGAGTATGTAGCTGCTCGCACACATTTCTAACCTGATTTGGAGCCACCGGCTAACCTCGTCCTTCTGCCGTACGATCACAAAACGCGAAAGGAAAAAACAAAAAACCTGACTTCAAAACGAGAACAGCTGTGCTCAACGATACCTGACGTGCACAAAACAAAGCCGGACGTTGCAAAACCAACTTTTGTTTTCATCATTCGACCCCCCCCCAAAAAAAAATGTGTTTTGACGACTGTTACAATCCGCGGGAACATACCGAAACTTTTGGGATCTCACAGGCTTCGAAATATGTATTTATAGCTCCTCGCACGCATTTTCTACGCTGGCATGATCTGGCTGCCCCCATGGATGGGCTAACCTTAACCCCTTTTTAGGACCAAAGTCCCGTTTTGGGGGACAATTCACTTGGAATCAGACTGGTTTGTCCCCAAATCGGGACTGCGGTAGTAAAACCCCAGTCCCGTTTTGGGGGACAATTCACTTGGAATCAGACTGGTTTGTCCCCAAATCGGGACTGCGGTAGTAAAACCCCAGTCCCGTTTTGGGGGACAATTCACTTGGAATCAGACTGGTTTGTCCCCAAATCGGGACTGCGGTAGTAAAACCCCAGTCCCGTTTTGGGGGACAATTCACTTGGAATCAGACTGGTTTGCCCCCAAATCGGGACTGCGGTACTAAAACCCCAGTTCCGTTTTGGGGGACAATTCACTTGGAATCAGACCGGTTTGTCCCCAAATCGGGACTGCGGTACGAAAGGGGTTAATCTCTTCCCTTAAAACCCAAAACGTGTTTTTTTTTTCATCCCTTCGACCCCCCCCCAAACAAGGTATTCGATACCGGTTACAACCCGCGGGAACACACCGGAACTTTCGGGATCCCGAAGACCTTGGGAGGCAGCGGCGCGTCGGGCGGGGGGTGGGCCGGGGGGGCTTCGGGGGAGCAGCCGATGCGGGAGGAGCTGGGCTGCGTCATGTACGCTTCGAACGTGCTCGGATCGAGGGGCCCCCGAAAGATGCAGGCGAGAACCAGTACCGGCTAACCGATTGTTGAGAGCGCCTTGCAGCGTGCGTGGGTAGGCACAATTCGATGCGAGTCGACGAGGGAAGAAAAAGGTTGAAATCTTCTCGCGATAAAAAGGAAGGCACGTACCGTAGCGGGAAGGGGGGGGAGAAGAGCCTGTTAATGTGACCCCGGATCTGAGTTACGAGTCGGAAGGAGAGAGAAGAAGAAGATGTGCGAAGATAATGAATGGGATGAGAAAGAAAGAAAGAAAAAAAAAAAAACTCGGTTTTGTATGCTGTTTAGTGTAACATACTAAATAAATACCAAAACCATACATACATACTTAGTTAGTTATGTGACGTTTTAATATGGTGATACTGAAAAACCCGTACGAAGCATTTGTACACTACACATCGCATACCATTTTGTTTGTGAAGAGTTTTCGAGGGCCATACAATAAATACACCCACACCCTATATTTTCATGGCGTTTAGGTATGCTGTATAACGACATCCAGGGTTCGTCGCGGGCCGGCGCTGATAGGCCGCCCCGAGGCTGGGCCGGGCCGGGCCGGACCGGCCCATCACCTTTTAAAACGATGGGCCGCGGCCGAGCCCGGCCCATTACCGTTTCATTCGATCGACCGAATGGGGCGCGATCCAGGAAAGATGCAGAGGCTAGAAAGAACCAGCCCCTTCGATCCAAACATGGCCTCTGCCGCAAATATACTGCTGTAATCTTGGTTTTGGACTCTGTTAGACCTATGCCAATGGTACAGCGAAGTTGCAAGAAAAAGTTTGAATTTCAAAGATACCCGCCGAAAGTTTTCAGAACACGCTTCCTATGGGCCACCTAAAAAAAAAAAAAAGTTCCTAACTTTTGGAAAAGCCCGAAAAAAGCAAATCTGGGGCCGATGTTGGGTCAACATCGGCTTGAGAAAAACTCAGGCCGATCTTTGGTTCGAAGCGGCGAGATTCCGAGTCCTCGACAGACATCGATCAACAAAACCAACGATTGCGTCACGAATTCTGAACGGAGTGCGCTCGTTAGGGGCTCCGACCCACCCTAGGGTCATCGTCTTCACACCATGGCCGGTGTCATGTGGCGGGAGCTGACCAGGCGTGTGATAGAAAAACATTTGGCCGCTGGTTTGCACAAAACAGAAGACAAAACTTCTCCATCCGTCTCGAATGTCAAAAAATAGTCTTTTTTTCAGGTTTGGGAGGATACCGTACGACGCCGCCGGCAAGCTCTCGCCCCCTAGACCATGGATCCGCCTGATATCTTCGAGGCCGTCATCTATACTCGTTGGGCTTGCCAGATACCGAGTGGGTTGGCCGTGGGCTGAGTCTATGTCGAGATCGAGGGTCGATCGTCGCACGAGCTGGTTTCGATCACCGTGTTGACAATTTGCGACCAGAAAAACACAAATTGCGCCGCCTGCAGCCGTTGGGGGGAAAAAAAGAAAAAATCAAACATTTTTCTCTTTTTTCCCCATTGCGGCGGTACGAGAATTTTTTCGGCTGTTTTTTCAAAGCCATATATTTGGAAAAAAACTTTTCAACTTCGCGTTTCCATTGACATAGGTCTTACGGGGGACCATAGTAAATAGGACCAAATATTGTAAGTAAAAACAGCGAAATATATAGGTTTTTGTGTATACGGTAGGTCCTATTTAATAGTATCAACACGAAATGGGGGGTAATATTCATGCAGCAGGCCAGGCCTAGAGGGGTAGCGGGGGAGCATGGGAGACCGTTTCTTTTTGGTCCCGCCAAATTCTCGTGCAGGCCCTGCTTGGCTAGTCTCGGTCGTTTTATGATTCGGAGATCGGAGCCTGATTTTCGACCGCTGCTTCTCTCTTGATTCGGATCTCGATTTTGATTTCGATGTGTGTGTGTGTTTTTGCAGGTCGCTATTCCCTCTGTGAGCGACGACAGCGTGGTGTCCAAGTGGAGCGAACTCGACGGAGGCAGGGGTAGCCAGACCGGCGGAGGCGGGTCTAAGGCCATAGAGAGGGTTAAGAACAGAGACTACGACGGCTCTCTCTACATGGTCAACAAGCCCCCCCGCTGGAATGACCAGGTAGGACCACGCGCAGCAGCATCCATATCTATCAATAGATCGTAGCCCACAGTAGATTGAGCTGTATGCCGGCGCGACTTAAGTCACAAACTACAGTGTTGCGGGGGGAACACACTGAACAAGGCCTGCGGTACACAGAAAAAACTGCATATTTACCTACTTTTGCTATTACGGTGGGCCATAGTTAACAGGACCAAATATTGTTAGTAAAAAATGTTAAACATATAGGTTTTTATGTGTACCATACGTCCTGTTAACTATGGTCCCCCGTAATAACAACATTTGGTCCCGTTTAATCCGGTCCACCGTGATAGTTGGCAATCGTTTTCTTGGAGGTGCCAACTCTCCGACTTATTGAGGTTTCCTCCCTCGTACTCAAGAAAAAAAAAAGAGATTTATCGTGGGATACGTCGGTTTTGGATTTATCGAATGAAGCCGTATAGCGTGAAAATTCGCCCCCGGGCGGCTCCCTCCACACGCTGGAATGGCCAGGTATTAGGGCCGCACCATTGTCGGAGAGCGAAATTTCCTACATTCATGGAATGTTTCCAAAAATGTAACTTTGTGACAGAGGGGGCGAAATTTCAGGAACAACAGTCGAATTTCACAAATATTATAAAATAAAATAAAAAATCTTTTGACAAAAACGGCCCTTGGTTTGCTGCGATAGTTAGTGGGACGCGTGCTGTGGTATGTGGGGGGTGTTGGGTCGACTAATGAAAACGGAAACATGACGGTTCCCGAATCGGTTTCCGCAGATTTTGGCAGTTACACCTATTTCGGGGGACCATAGTGAACAGGACCAAATATTGTTGGTAAAAATAGCGATTTATATACCCTGGTAGATTTTTGTCTGTACCGTAGGTCCTATTAACTATGGTTCCCCTTAATGGAGTGGATACCCCGAGTTATGGGAGGGTACGCTGAGAAAATGGTACGGGTAAGAGAGGCCAAAACCACCAGGATCCCCCTACACTATACCCTAAGCTAGGTGTTTCCCACTGTGCATGGGAGAGGACGGTGGTTGACGAGAGGGGCATTTTCGGCCTGTGCCATACCTCTCGTAAGTCGAGGTGCTGTTAAGATCAGCAGGCGAGACTCCTTGTATCCCAGGACAGGTCTGCCTATTAAGTCGGTACTCATTGGTACTCACGTGTGTTGGTTGCTTAGAGATCGAAGAAGAGCAGCTCTATTCCTTTCGTGAACGGTGGAGACTGAGACCAAGCTCGTGCGTCTCCCGAAGGTTTACTACCTAAAATACGCCTCCTCCCAAGTACTACAAAGACGATCCCAGTGCCTGGACCCAGGTAACTACCGGGCTTTCAACCTCATTCAAAGCGGTATCATATCACTAGCCACTGTAGAATACTCGATCTTGACTGAGATGAAGGACGCTTAACCCCTTTAGAAGCGCAGTCCCGTTTTGGGGACGAAGTACTTGAAATTTGAGTGGTTTGTCCCCAAAACGGGACTGCGGTTCTAAAAGGGTTAGCATCCTACCGGGTGACACCAAATGTTTCTGATACCCTAAAAACACATGTCAGGGGCATACACATTTCTGATCTGTATGATCTGTATGATCTAGCTCATGGCGTCGGGTGGGAGCCGTTTAGTCCGCATGTTCTAGGAATGTTTCCTGGGTTGGATATTTACGGTATGCAGATACTGAACAGCATTCCATAACGGCAGGCTAGGATCTAGATGATATATCTGTAGATGATCTATCTGTAGAATATCTATATGTAGACGATCTATCTGCATATGATATATCTGCAGGTGATCTGTCTGTAGACGATCTATCTGCAGATGATCTATCTGTATATGATATATCTGTAGATGATGTATCTGTAGACTATCTATATACCATTTACCTGTAGGCGATTTATCTGTAGATGACCTATCCATAGCGTGGGATTGTTTCGCGCAAACTTCGAGCCTATATACAGCTGCAACACTCGCCGTAAGAATCCTATATTTCGGGTCAGGCTTGGCTTACCATTTTTCCTCTTATTATCCCACTCGCCATGTAACAGCAGTGTGGAGCGCTTCTTCCAACCGTACCATCCACGTACGAAACGGAATCCAGAATCCAGAATCCAGAATCCGATTACTCTTGCTCTTGTGCCTATGCTTATGCCTATGCCTATGCCTATGCCTATGCTTTTGCTCATGCTTATGCTTATGCATATATATGCTTATGCTTAGGCCTATGCTTATGCTTAGGCCTATGCTTATGCTTGTGCTTGTGCGTATGTTTATGCTTACGCCTACGCTTACGCTCATGCTTATGCGAGGCGGGCTGTGCTCCGACTCTACCTTCGGTGTAAAAATGGCATCGTTCTCCTCTCCGTCCAAGAGCTCGAGGCTCAAGTTTTCAAGTGCCGCAGTCTTCAGTGCTGTCTGTCGCGTCCCCCCCCCCCCCCCCCCCCCTTTTCTTCCCATTTTTATCATCCTCGCCATTCTGTTATCTCTCCCTCCTAGCCTCTGTTAGCTCAGAACCGGGGTCACAGAGTGGGCTCACCTTCTCCCCCCCCCCACGACTGTCCGTGCCTTGTCCGGGCCATTTCCCGAGGACGGCGGGAATCGCGGCGAATGAACGATAACAGAGTTACCGACCAGGAAAAAAACCGATGGCCGAAACACCATAAGAAAACACCAAAC
The DNA here is from genome assembly GCA_031213475.1 of Nereocystis luetkeana. NCBI lineage: Eukaryota > Phaeophyceae > Laminariales > Laminariaceae > Nereocystis > Nereocystis luetkeana. Next base: position 8,432,252 of record JARUPZ010000025.1, on the reverse strand, counting down.
AACGGCGAATCGGAAGACGGTGTGTGCGTGTGTGTGTGTGTTTTTTCACCGCGGTACGGCCACGAGAACTTTACCGCGGGAATTCGAAAAACAATTTATCGTGGTAGTATTCTCGTGGTCACACCGCCGTTCCTACTTCGTGACAACAGCAAAAACAAACACGCTGGCATTCGATTTGCCGCGGTTTTGTATTTCTTATGGGGCTTTTTACCATTATTATTGTGTATTCTTCATTATAAGCGCTGTTATGGTTGATTCAACGCGATTCCCGCCATCCGCGGGAGTTTCCCCGCGAGTAAAGCCCTGATATTTTTATCGCGAGAAGACTCCAGCCCCCTCTTCCCTCGACGACTCGCTTCGGGTATCGCCTTACCTACGCTGCTGTACTCCCTATCAATAGTTCTCGATTCCTTACGTGCTGTCGCGTGCGTACCGCTGTGTATCTCTATTTTTCCGTTCGATCGCGCAACGACCATCGTGATTTTTCTCTGGGGAGCGCAGGTGGGAGCTTACGTTCTCAACTTCTACGGCAGGGTCACGATGGCTAGCGTCAAGAACTTTCAGCTGGTGTCCACCGAAGACTTCGACCGAATAATCCTGCAATTCGGAAGGGTGGCGAAAGACGAGTTCACCATGGACTTTCAGGTGGGCAACACCTCCTCGGCAGGCGTGTTTGGCGTCATCAATAGGCACCAAGCAAGTCATTTCGTGAAAATCTCAACCCGACCTTTTTTTTTCTTGGTCGTCTGACAACGCCGCTTGGGCGGGGGGGGGGGGGGTCTGTTTCGCTTCTGCGCTGCTTCTGTCGGCGGTATGCTGGCAATCAGCACAGCCGTCACGGGTGACACTTTGGGGTGATCAACCTTTCACGTGTCGGACACATGAATCATCTACGCACAGATAGAGCGTCTACAGATGGATAATCTACAGACATACCATCTACAGATATACCATCTACAGCTAGATCATCTACAGATATACCATATACAACTAGATCATCTACAGGTAGATGATCCACAGATATATCATGTACAGGTAGATAATCTACAGATATACCATCTACAGATAAATCATCTGCAGATATAAATATCATCTACAACTCATCACCTACCGTTATGAGATACTGTGCAGGTTCTGTATGCTACATACTGTAGTTCTTATCCTAGACAGGAAACGTGGGTTATTGCTATTAATAGATCATGTAGAATACACGGTTCCGGCCCGCCAACACGCCCCAGATCATGCAGATCAGTAGGCTATCTATCTGTTCTGAAGTATCTAGACCACGACGAAGTCGGGATCGATAATATGTTCGACGTGTCCATCCCTATCCGTTAGCAATATCTCGATCGCTATCCTAGGAGATAGATGGCGGTCACCGACGGCAAAGCAGGCAGGAGGTAAGATAAGCACAAAGTATATACCAGGTATAAAGTACACGGAAAACGTGTAAACGAGCGCCCAAATGTTGGAGGTGTCTTTTCTACTGCTGTAGGAGAAGGAACAGCAGTGGCCCATCTCGAAAGGGATACGTAGTCAATGCTCAAATTACTACGGCAAGCAACAAGTGAGTACCCTCCCGCCCATCCCCATCAGTTCTGTCGACGCTGTCATCCATATCCAAGAAAGTCCGCCTCGCAAGCGGTTCTTACTGGGGTGCAGCTCACCCTTCATGTAACTCGCCCAACACCTCACGGCGCTTCGCGCTTGGTGCAAGCAATCAATGTCTGCCTGGCCGGTGAAAACGCCACGTGCTCCGTTCCGGCATTGTAGGGATGCGAGGGTCTATGGGCATGCAACTACTGTGCGTTCATGCCTGACACGAGCACACCCCCCGCCCCCCCCCCCCCAAACTGCACCGTATAAGCATGAATTTCTCCCCTACCACGCCATTACTCTCTCCCCTACCGCACTGTAGTGGCATGACATGAGTACCCCCCTCCCTTCCTCCCCTGGGTTCCGCTCTCTGCCTCTTGCCGTGCAGTTTCCGATTTCTCCGTTCCAGGCCTTCGCCATCACGCTCAGCTCGTTCGACTCCAAGATAGCGTGCGACTGAGGAAGGAACCCCCGACACTTGATAAGATGTCCAGCTTGATCAATTTCAGGGGCGGTCAACCCTCCACACCACAAGATGACGCGGCCCCGAAAATAAAAAATAAAAAATACGAAAACAAAAAACGAAAGCGGCCGAGAAAATACGGCCGAAGCTGAGCCACCCCGAGGAGTGCCGTCGTCGCACACTGCGATATTGTCGTTTCATAGTTTTTGGATGTCGTACCGAAAGAGGGTAAAGCCCTACGCTGCCCCTATAAACGGGAATATAAGCACCATTTGGTCGCTGAGGTGATGAAGAAACGGGGATTATATCCCCGGACAGAGGGGAATAAATGAGAGGGTTTGTTTCTTTTCGTGCCAAGGTCTCCTTTGTACTTTCTATACTAGTTTTAGTGTGGGGAGGGGGTCAGCCAAGGGGTCAAACCGCGGTCTAGGAGAACGGTCTTTTTGTACCCATCATGGTCTCCTCTGTCATTTCTAAGCTAGTTTGAGAGTGGGGAAGTGGTCAGTCAAGGAATCAAACCGCGGTCTAGGAGACCGGTCTTTTTGGGAGGCGTCAAGGCCTTTTTCCGGCCTCATTGTACCGGTTTTAGTGTATATATTGGGGGCGGTTGGTCAAGGGACCAAACCCATGGTCTCATACGACATAGCATCTGTACATCATAAAAACGACGGCGTGCATACTCGTACACACGAGCGTGGATGCAATCAATGGGCGGAACGGTCATGTTACTTCAATGCGCGAAACTGTTGGCGGGAGGGGTGTGCACTCATTGACATGCACCTACAATACGAAAAGGGAGAGATCATTGCCTTTACAGTGCGGTTGGGGTGTGCGTGCTCGTGCCATACCCCTACAGTGCGGTGCGGCAGAGAGAGAGTAGTGCCTCTACAGTGCGGTAGGGGGCGGGGGTGTACCCATACCATGCATGGCCGTAGTCGTATGACCCTTTTAGACCCTCGCATCCCGACAATGCCGGGTCGTAGCGCGTCGGGTTTTCTCCGACCAGGCAGGCATTGCTTTCACCAGGCACCGTGAAGCGGTGGGATGTGGGGGAGGGGGGGGGCGGAGTGAACAATGCGAGCCCGCCAACAAGAAATGCCTATTCTGAGAAGGCTGAAACCTTGAATCGACGATATTTTTTGAGCGTGGACAAGTATTATTCTGGACGACAATGTAAGGATCGTTTTGTGTTCATTTGTATCACCCCAACGATCCTTACTTTGCCGTCCAGAAGGCCTCTATCATAGGGTAAAGCTCTTGTGCAGAGCGGCGCCGGTTTCAGCTTCAATTAAGGGTTCGTCTCTGCTCGATCCCTGTCAGTGAGTATGTATCGGCGGTCTTTACGGCTTGAACCCGAAGCAGATGATGGGCCGCCGAGTGGTAGAAAGAAAGCCTGCTTATACAAACACCACTCTGGGCATAACCAGAAAGAGGCGTTCTACGATAGGGGCTGGCCCTATTTTCTGAGCCACTTGTGCCCCCCCAAGGTAAAATAACGCGTAGTTCAAAGGGGGGCGAACACATGAATACGGCTGACTGACTGATGCTGCACGCATCTCGTGCGAACGTGTACGTACGCATTATGCCCCAACAAACGTAGAGCACAACAAGTTATCGTATGTCCATCCTTCGACTGACGCCCGCGGCAAGGACGCGGTGGTAGCTCACAAACGTTTTTTTCTCCCCAAAAGTGATGCCTCTTATATATTTTATTATTTATCTTGCCATCCGACAATGTGCAGCATGATCTTCAACATTGATCACTCATAACTTTCCCGAAAGAAGATAACCTCGGGCACAAAAGGGAATATATCGTACAACGCCTCAGAAAGACAGCTATTTATCTCGGTACTACATTGCAGTAACGCCTACATACAGTAAAAGTTTTTTATATTGCCGCCCGGAGCGGTCTAGAGGATCTACCAGTCCATGGTCTCGATCGTGATCACAGCCCGATGTTTTCAAATTTTGCGACGAGCATGTTTCACCGGAGAAGAACCGAATTTTGTTTCGCCAAAATAAACCCTTTGGACTAACAGCTCCGATGCACGATGCGCTAGGCCAAAGAGCAGGGAGGAACAACAATTTGCGCAGGGTATCGCGATCTCGAGAGGAACTTACTATCTGCACTAAATCCAACGAGACACACAACCCTCCGTTTTGTACTCCCTTCTGGCCTACCAGGGAGATGTTGGAGACGGCCCCACGTGGTAGCCTGTCTGACCCCGAAACAACTAATAACATTGCGGGGGTCCGTAGAAAATAGGACCAAATATTTGATAGTACCGGAAGGAAAACATCTTTGATTTGTGGGTGTACCGTTGGTCCTATGTGCTATGACCCCCCGCAATACGAGTATGTGTTAGGTGACGGCTCACGTTACAACAGTGAGTGGTGTTTGTTGGATCTCGTCGGCTGCGCGGAGATGTTGACCGACCTGTGGGCAGAAATTCTTTTGTTTGTTTGTTTGTTTGTTTGTTTGTTTTCTCATCCCATTCAATATGGTCGCCCTTCTTGCTTCTGCTCTTGCCCCCTGCTACTACAGTGGTTGAACCTCAAGAGGGTACTATATCGGCTCACGCTGGTTGTGGTGGGCGTTTGATCACGTCGCCTCCTCGGAGATGTCCGCGTCGGCGTTCCCACGGGTAGACATTATACAATAATTATTATTATGCTTGCCTTCCGACAACATATATATATACATATATATATATATATATATATATAGCGTAGATGCCATTCCAATATAAACCGAACAATAATCGTTCTCGGGGATTTCTTCTTTCAGGAACGTTTTGAGTGATCAAACGTTGAAGCAGCATTTGAGTGATCAACGTTGAAGCAGCATGAGCTTCAGCGTTGATCACTCAAAACATTCCTGAAATAAGAAAACCACGGAAACAGAGGAGGAAACCTGTTATGTACAAAGTCTATTAGCTACCTTCTGTATAATACTCCTCCGACATCACAATAGGTGGCCAGGACCCCCCCCCCCCCCCGCACAATGACCCGTTCTACGGTATAGGTAGCACATTTCCGCTATTTTGTTTCTGAAAGACGGGGTTCCTTGAGCCCAAATCGTCGGAATGCCAATCTTGATTTCGAAACAAAACGTTTTCTAGACTCTCGGGCCATGGGGTTATATTCGCCGCGATGCAATTTGATTTTTGCTGAAGTCAGTTTTCGGGTGAGAACAGACAAAACGGAAAAATGGGAACGAAACAAAAAATGGGAACGGACGGTTTTTTTTAGAAAGCAAACCAATTGTGTACAACTCCAAGAAAAAAAGTTGACAGTCCTGTGGGACTGTACAGCAGCCTTCGAATGAGCTGTCGCTCAGGCTGGAAGTCCTCGGCATCGCCGCGGTAGCCAGCATCTAGAGAAATCACAATAGAGCCAGCGTATATCGCTTTTTGCGCCCACCCGAAGGCACGAGATGGAGCATGACCGTTCTGACGAGCTCCTCTCACAGGGCTGGCCAAGGGGTTTCGCAGGATCATTTTGGTTCTCTGATACACCACATGGTTCTGGAGATACGGCTTGGTTCTCATTTTAGGCTTCGTTCTCATTTTTCCGATTTGTCTGTTTGAGGTACGGAGCTCCTTCTTAAGTGAGGAACCTCAGAAATTTTAGGGTGAACCTTCATCGTAGAACGCCTCCAATGTGGATGTGAAAACACACACCCTTCCTTGTGGAGACAATTCAACAATGTAGCAAATCCCACCATAATAAGGTGTCGACAGCCTCGCACTTCGGTATACGCCTAATAATATTATATAAACAACATATTCGCCTGATTGAGAAACAACATATTCGCCTGATTGAGAGCGAAGTATCTGATTGAGAGCGAGAGCCAAACAAATTGAAATTTCGGGTCCAGACGCCTCTTGCCATTTCTTGGTAAGTAGGGGACGGGCTATTCCAAGAAGCGGCGCAAATTGAAGGTCTCGTCAGCAGCGTCGCGAGCATATGCGTGTCATCGTCATCGGATGCTGCAGCTAGGAGCTAGACAAGTCGCTAGATTTCCTCAGATTGGCTATTATTCCTGCCTCAAACTGTTTCGCCTCGGGCGGTGGGCTCTACTGTAGCTTCTGCTCCCGGCTGTAGCTCCACAACGAGAGACTCCCACACGATGACCAGGGTAGCGGCTTGAAGCTACGGGCTAGCCCTTCAATTCAAGCTACACAGCAAGCTCCACCTCTCAGCGGTAGTCCGGCTACAGCGTATCGCGCAATCTCGCTCTCAATCAGATACTACGCTCTCAATCAGGCGAAAATGTTGTATTATAGTGGTGCGCTACAACGTTCAATGTCTCCGCAATGCTTTTTTTTTTTGACCGGGTCCCGACCACCTGTACTGCTGTATGTAGCGCTCGAAGTCACCATCATCCATTTCAGCGAGGTCGTGGTGTTCGGCCACATCGCGCGGGGGGAGACGTGGGGGGCTTGAGACAAATTATGTCTCTACGTACTGTACGTCTCAGCTGCCCCCCTGATCACGTCATCGCATCGTCAAAGCCAAAAACGTCCTATTAATACCGATTATTGCACTTTTTTTCGTGATTCATCACGTTCGGTCGGCGCAAAAAGTTTTTTTTTTTTCAAGCAGAGGCGGGGTCAATTTTCGTTTTTTTTGCTGATTAATTAGTGGTTGGAGATAAAGTGCAGACGGAAAACCTTAGAGCAAACCCTGAGGAAAAACGACGTGAGCATTTGAGCTTGCGGGAGACATTAATAATGTGCGTATTACGGGGGACCATAGTTAATAGGACCAAATATTGTTAGTGAAAATAGTTAAATATAGAGGTTTTTATGTATACCATAGGTCCTATTAACTATGGTCCCCCGTAATAGTCGCTTTCTTTGAGCTTAGCCTTTTGGTTTCAGCGTAGGATCGATTTTCGACGTTATTTTCTACTGTTGACCTTACGCAGTCAATTCTTCGAATATGTGCGCGAAAAAACTGTAGGAGTGCAGATAGATGTTTGTACCTGAAATCGGTTCGTTCAGATTTTAAAAAAACCAACATCTATCTACCAATGAAAGCGCCTCACCACTATTATTATTGACCTTTTCGAAGGCCTGTGATTGGTGGGGACGTTTTTTCGCCTCTAGCGCCAGCCCTCGGGTATATAGTCCCCGAACAAAAAACTGGCTGTCTCACCCTCGTTCGCCGCTCGATATGATATAATTCGGTTTATTTTATTGGAATGGCATCTATCTACGCTACATTGTCGGAAGGCAAGCATAATAATACTAATAATAATAATAATGTGATACCAGGTATCAAATACCACGTATGTGACAATCGAGTATGATTATACTGCATGCCGCATTCTTTGCGAAAATAATTTGGGGCCATATTGATTGAACTATATAGCCTGGTAGACTATAATACATGGACGCCCCGGTGGTTTAAGTGGTTAACCTCGAATTATACTTGTTTGAGTCCTGGGTTCGAGCCCCAGGTGGGTCGGACTTTGACTTTATTTGCAAAAACAAAAATAAATAAAAAAAGGATTCAATTATTGAAAGCGCCTTGCAGCGTGGGTAGGCACAATTCGATGCGAGTCGACGAGGGAAGAAAAGGCTGAAATCTTCTCGCGATAAAAATGAAGGCACGTACCGTAGCGGGAAGGGGGGAGAAGAGCCTGTTACGTGACCCCGGATCTGAGTTACGAGTTGGAAGGAGAGAGAGAAGAAGATGTGCGAAGATAATAAATGGGATGAGAAACAAAAAAAAAAAAACTCCTACGCGTGCCCGGCAGAGGAGGCCGATACTACAGCAGTCTCACACCATTTTTTTTTTTTTTTTTCTCATCCCATTTATTATCTTCGCACATCTTCTTCTCTCTCTCCTTCCAACTCGTAACTCAGATCCGGGGTCACATAGCAGGCTCTTCTCCCCCCTTCCCGCTACGGTACGTGCCTTCATTTTTATCGCGAGAAGATTTCAGCATTTTCTTCCCTCGTCGACTCGCATCGAATTGTGCCTACCCACGCTGCAAGGCGCTCTCAACAATTGAATCCTTTTTTTTTTTTATATTATGGTGACAGGTCAACACACCTATTTTTCCAAGTACCGAATGTAGTTCGTGTGTTTTTTTCACCCATGATGGTCTTGCCTATCTACTCCGTACGCTGCGATTTGTACCAACACATCCACACCTGGGATAGATAGATCATGATTCATCTGTCTATTTACAGATATATGATCTATTACGGGGGACCATAGTCAATAGGACCTGTGGTATACATAAAACCTACCAGTACATATTTAACCATTTCTACCAACAATATTTGGTCCTATTAACTATGGTCCCCCGTAATAGTTCCTTGCCTGCCACGGTGGGAGGTTGTGCATGATCTCCATATCAATAGTCGGACCCAACCAAGGAAACATGCGTTACTCATGCCAACGTGGTCATGCGGATTTTTTTAGCTCTCACCCGCAACGTGCATGATCTATTAATAAATACCGGCAACACGTATCAGGGACATGCCGCTTAAACCACTTTAAAACCGCCGCAGTCCCGATTTGGGGACAAACCAGTCTAAATATCAAGTGATGTGTCCCCAAAACGGGATTGGGGTCCTAGAAGATCTAGAGATCACAACGTGGGAATCGATGATGTGCGCGAGGCGTGAAAATACGTAACAAGTACATGTGTACCACGCACGTACATGTCTTGTTATTGCGTGAGTTTAGTGTTCGCTCCATTGACAGGTTGTGCAACAAATAAAGAGCTGGCGTGTATACAACGAACACACCCCACGAGACAGCAGTTTCTGAATGCGGTACGACTCGAGGGTGGTGCTGTTATTTATCGCTTGCAGGACCAGTCGTGCACAAACACACTGCTGCGGCGCGCTGCTGGTGATCATGTCTGAGATGGACAGGATTCGAAGAGCTTTACTTTGGGAATCGAGTGCACCCCTCGCTATATACGACCTAACGCAGAAAGCCAGCGAATAGCCGGCAGGTCATCTATCTGCCAATACACGTGATACACTGCAGGATATATGGCGTGTTTCTCTCATGTCAATACACGTGATACACTACAGGATATATGGCGTGTTTCTCTCATGTCAATACACGTGATACACCACCGCCTATATGGTGTGTTTGTCGTACGTCGGGGAAAACATGCTCAAGTTACGGATACACATGAAGCATGCACGATCTGCAACAACCGCATGGTACATCCAACACTTGGAGCATCACGAACCAGAGCAGCACTAGGCCATAGTTGGACCTCTGCTGACTCGTAACACACACGCACAATCAGTGACTATATAGGTCGTACATAGTGACTACGTACGAGGCAATGCTTACGAAATGATGAAAACATCGTTGCATACAATGGATGATGACAAGCGCCCCGTGACGGCAGTGACGTAACACCGGGCCTCTTCTCTATTCACGGGTCTGGTGTTCGTGTGCGTATTTAGCCTGGAATTTCACCGCGCATAAACCCAGGAACGCCCACATGCAAAATTATGACCACCCACTCATCCATCCCCTGGCTGATTTGGTGCCTAGCCGCCCTCCAGCGCGCCCCTCCGCAAAAAGTTTCAGCTGTCTACTCCACCCAGGGACCCGGTAACTTACCTCGTACCTGGTACGTGTCGCGGGAAAAACTCGCGCAAGCTAAATTAAAACCGACCGGTATGCTGTGCCACGTGATCCGCACCACCGTACACAGCTAGCTGTGGACCAGTCCATTTTAGGAAAGGCACAAGTTGCACCCTCCCCCCACCTCCCATCACCACATACTTTGAAAAACGCCTGAATATCTTGTGCAACGCGCCGATGAAAAAGCATCGGCCTCACGAGACCCCTGTCCTGACCGGCGCGGACTTTCCACCCCCCTCCCCTGAGCGAAAAATCTCAGACGAGAGAGGTGGAACACCCAAAGCAACCAAAGCAGGTCTAAGTGAAACGCTTGGCACCCATGGGAGGGTCGGGCCGCAACACCACTGGCCCGCCCGGGGGAGGGGGGGGGGGGGGGGCTGGTTTTTGAGGTGCGAAATGAAAATAATACTTCCTCCATTGTGCTGAAAAAAGTGTCATCGGTCATTCGGCAACCATCTTTTGCCGAAGGCATCTATTCGATGCTCGAGCCTTGACCCTCTCACGACTGTAGGTAAAAGTGTCACACACTAATTCCAGGTAGACTAAATGTCCCAAAAAATGGTAGCAGTTTTCAAGAGGGATAACAGCTTTTGATGTGTTTTCCTTTCCTAGTCGAAAGCAGGAACGGAAGTTGGCGGTTACTTGTAGGTGCTAAGGCTGGCCTTCAGGCGGCTGTTCTCCTCGATTAGGATCATGTTCTGCAATGGACAAGGAGACACAATGAGGGAGGGGAAGGGTGGACGGAGGGAGGGAGAGAGAGAGAGGGGGGGGATGAAGCCTCAGAAACGTTAGGGTCTACCGCCAGTATAGTGAAGGACATATCGATAACCAGATCATCTACGTTCTGAGCTGCCTATATGATATTGTCGACACCCCAAGACAACAAACTCCATCGAACGATTGTTCAAACTCGATATGTCTCGACAACGGGAAGGGAGAATGAAAACGACGGGCGGCGCGTCTACAGAAAAATCTCGACGAGACTCTCGCCAAAAGCAGTCGTTTTCGTTGTGTACGCCGGCCCCCCTTAAGGCATGGTTACGTACGAAGAAAAATCAAAACCGGAGCTGTGAGATCGAAAAATGGTTACTCAAAAACTCATCCTTGCAAGCCTGGTGTGACAGTCCGATCGCGCAGTCTACCGGGTGTGTAGGCTTTTAGGGATGTCCAAAAATTCTTACAGTTTTGAAAGTAGCGAAGTCGTCACCAGGTACCTACCAAGAATGTCATGGTGACGACTACTATGAAGCCCCGTCTGGAAAGGGAGCCGCGATCAATGTCAAACGACCACTGTGAGGCAAGCAGCGAAATCAATACGCCCCCGACCCCTACCTGGCTATGACGAAAATCGGTGCTGAAGTTCCCCCAGGGGGGGGATGCTAACTTGCGTGCTATACTATACTACCAGGTATACTATACTATACGGCGGCACCGTGGAGCCTTTTATAATTGCGGTCCCATTTCGGGGGGCAAACCACTCAAAATATATAAGCAGCTTGTACCCTAAACAGGACTTGCAGCCCTCCGTGGGTCAAGAAGTGGGCAACTTGATCCAGGCTTGAATTCTTACTATGGTATTATTACGGGGGGGCTATACCTGGTAGTTACAGGACCGAATATTGTCAGTAAAAATGGTTAAATATATACCAGGTAGGTTTTTATGTATTCCATGGGTCCTATTAACTATGGTTCCCCGTAATAATAGTAACTGAGACTGGGTGTACACCAACTTCGTACGGTGTATTTAGTGACTCCAGAATTACTATTTTCCAGGGGTGCTCACGGGTCGGGTCAAACCACGGGGGTCAGGTCAGGTCAGGTCGGGCCGGGTCGAGTGAGGGTGGCCCGACCCGATCCGTGAGATTTGAAAAGCCCCGACCCGACCGTGAGGTTCCGAACATTTCCTGGCCCAACCCGCGCAATTTATTGTGAATAACCCTTTTGAGATTGACACAACGCGTGTCTCTCATGTTTGTTCGATTGAAAAGGACAAAAAAAAAAACGATTTGATTCGAGCGTGTTAGGTTAAAATGTGCCCTAAAAGTCGGCCCTAAAACGGGCCCAGTTACTATCAATTGGTTCCGTTCTAACGAAAATCAGTTTGGGATCGAATGGGGGTTTCTTTTTTATCGATCGGCATGCACGGCTATCGACAAAAGCCGACACACTAACGACAACGAGAAAAAGCGACTGCTGCCACCAAAAGAGTCAGCGGAGCCTGTCTAGCACAGCACCGCGAACCGAGACACGCCTCCCTACGGCCACAAAACTTCCTACGTCGTCCCACAGCTAGAACGTACTCTTCATATTTTACCAATCTACTGACGTTCCAAGGCATACGAAGTACACTGCGGACCCGTGCTTACAAGCTTTCTTGTCACCACAAAAAAATCCCAACCCTTCAAGGACCCCAGTCCCGTTTTGGGGACAAACTACTTAGAATTTGACTGCATTGCCCCCAAAACGGGACTGCGGTGCTAAAAGGGCTAATGAAACCAGGTACCAAGTACATCCGGTGTAACACGCGGGACAACACACCCCTTGGAATGCATGCCCGAGCTAATTATTTCAGAACAGGGGAACACACAGATGACGAAAACACTCGGCCTTGGAAACATAGTATCGACAGTTTGACATGCGTAGTCCATTCCATTCGAAGGACGATAGCACTCTACCCGTACGCGATAAAATCAGCTTGGAGAATAGGCCGAGTGTGTGTGTCGTTACTACCTTACGTGCTATATATACGGTTATTTTTGGTGCTATGCGGTACTATTCTCTTCTTACATGTGGCTGACGAATGTACGCATGTCGACAGCCTCGAGTACGAGCGAGGCGACACGTGGTATACGGTGCTCGCATCCTCTCATCAAAAAACATATTGTGTGATATGCGGTACTATCCTCTCACATGTACTTCGTGCTATGCGGTACTATCTGCTCTTCTCACATGTTATTGGTGAAGGCGCGTATTTCGACAGCCTAGAGCATGAGCGAGGCGACAGAACTGCGGCGCCAATCGATCGACCAACTGAAACTAGCGGCAACAACTAAAACCAGGCTATGAGAAGGTTCATGTAACTTTGATGTTGAAAGTAAGTTTTAGGTGTTTTTTTTTTTTCCATCTTGAGTGGAGGAAAAAAACACCCTTCAAAAGTGAGGAAAATCATGTTGAACCCTCGGAAAAAAAGAAAATATGCAACCCTATATACCTCTCCCTACCGTAGCATGCATCCATCCTCTCCACCAAAACTAACCGCACCTGCTTCGCCAGCTGCTCGACGCTGATGTTCATGGCTGCGGGTCCTGCCGCCAAGATCTCCTCCAACTCCTTCATCTGGTCCTGGTACTCCTCGCAAACCTTCGCGTGGTCTATCTGTGAAATAAGGAGGGTAGTAACGCAGCAGGGAGGGAATTAGGAGTGAGTTATCGCCTCCAAACGCACGATCGAAGGATTCTTTTCGTGCAACATGTATATTGCGATCTATCTGCTCTATCAGATAGATCATCTAGCTCCTAACCCCCCATTATGAGATGCTGTGCAGGATCTGTGCAGTACAGATCCAACCCAGGAAACCTGTCGGATAGACCAAGCAGATTATACAGCCCCCGCCCCGCATCATGAACTATTAATAGATCATACACTTCATACATATCAGGAGTATATCTGCCCCGAAGGATCTGGATCATGAAGCGGGAATGATCTATTGAAGATCTGATCTGTCCGAGATATGAAACCGTTAAAAAACATTCTAGGACCGCAGTACTACTTGGGGACAAACTACTTAGAATTTGAGTCGTTAGCCCCCAAAACGGGACTGCAGTACTAAAAGAGGGTTAACCTGCCGCTAGAAACACAACGGACACTACTGTGGTACGAGGTACAAGGCATCATGGGTCTCCCGTGATCGTAGAGCACCGCAATATCTTCAAGTCGTTCTTTCAAGTTTGCTGCCGACAACAGCCCTATGTGTTCCACGTCTCGCACAACATCCAGAACTGCTCAAGAAAAAGAACAAAAACACACAAAAAATACAAATCTATACCATTTCAATCAGCTATAGTAGCTAGCGCGCATCACTGGCAGTTGGCCACAGCCCCGAGAATGATGAGACCCAGACCGCGTTCTCGAAAAAACAACAGCTTGAAATCCGCGTGCTACATGCAGTACAGGACACCTACACCATAACCTACCAGGTATCAAAAATAAGAAAACGGGCAATAAGAATTGGCAGGCTGATATAGATTTGCAGGAGAACGATAAATTCGGGAGTCGTTACACTTGAATTTAGTTTAGAACGAACACACTTTCAACTAAGAAACCCAACCTGGCCAAGCTTTCCTGATTACTACCATTAATAGGCGTTCGGTACGCTATCTCTCTATATTGCGTGTTGTGCGTAGGTATCGTATCATACGGTAGGCCATCCCCATCACAAAAAAAATCAGGACTGCTCTTCACGGGTCCGGTAAAACCGCGTGGAGCAGGTCGGTCGGGTCGGGGTCGCGTCGGTTGAAAGCGGCGACCCGACCCGACCCGACCCGACAGAGTTTTTGGAACCTGCTGACCCGACTCGCGCGGAACAGGTCGGTCGGGTCGGGTCGGGTCGGGTCGGGTCGGGTCGGGTCGGGTCGAAGCGGTGTCCCGAACCGACCCGACCCGACAAGGGAGAGCTTGGAAACCTGCTGACCCGCCTCGAACCTTGAGATTCCAAAACCTTCTCGACACGACCCGCGGATCGGATCATGATCCGTAAAGACGTGAATAACTCTACATATGACACCCTTTTAGTACTGCTGTCCCGCTTTGGGGATGGACTGCTTGCAATTTGAGCGGCTTGTCCCCCAAACGGGACTGCGGCGCTAAAAATGGTTTGTGTCGCAGGGCCGAAAAAAAGTACGTGACACATTTTGTTGCGCATCCCTTCGCAAACTCAAGAAGCTGGGTTAAACAAAACATTTATGCTCAAACTGTTCGAAGGAAAATAACCCCCGAACCTCGGTCAAAAGAAGAGTGTCTTCAACTGCCGTCGGGTAGAGTGCTTGCTCTGTATTGGGCGTAGTGTCATAACGCGTGGCATAGTCAACACAAAACGCATAACAAGAAGGTGACACTCACGTCGCAGTCCTCGTCGAGGGTGACCCGTGTGGCGATCGAGTTGTCCGCCGCCGCCACCTCCTCGTAGGTGTCCCACGCGAGCCGAGCCTCGGGAGAAGTCGCGCCGAACTTCTTCGTCGCCTCTAGGGCCAATGCCTCCGCTTTCTGAAAGCACAACGACAGCATGAAAAAGGCCAACATAACAACAACAACAACAACAATCAGAAGAATTACAGAACACAGTTGGCGAAACAAAAAAAACAATAAATATTGGTAGCGATGGCGCAGGAGTCCTCGAACCGAACGCCCCACGAACGCACCGATTGCGCTATGCTCGACATTTGGTGAAAACAAAACAACCAACACGGGAACACAAAAACCAGTTCCCGAGGACCAGTTGCCAGGGAGTAGGAAGGGGACGGCAACCATTGGGTGCCGGAGTCTCAGAACCGAACGCTGGCGCCTGCACACGGAATGCAGTAGTCTTCGGGCCGAATGCCGGATCCCACGAACCGAACGCCCCATGCAGGCATTTATCGCGCTTTTGCGTGGACACGGCTGCTGAGGGAGAACACGGAAAACTAGTATCCAGAGACCAAAATCCTTCCCAGGAAGTGGGAAGGGGAGGGCGGCAACTGCGTACCGGAGTCTCAGAGCTGAAGACCGGAGCCGTTAGAGCCGATTACAGGAGTCTTCGGGCCGAAAGCCAGAACCTCGAACCGAACGCCCCCATCAAGGTATTGATCGCGCGCTTGCCCGACGCTGGTGCTGAGGCAAACCTCACAAAGCGAGTTGCCTAACACCAATGAGCTTGCCAAGAAGTGGGAAGGGGGGGGTGGCGCCTGCATAGGGAAGCCTAGGACGCCTAAACCAAGGCGTTTAACATTCTTCCGGGATGGTCCGTATGTGCACCCTGTTTGGGGTTTCCGTTATTCAGTAGGCGTTTTCTCCAGGGATGGGGCCAATTGTGTACCCTGTTAGGGGGTTTCCACTTTTTCAGTAGGCCTTTTTCTCTCAAGGGTGTCGACAATCAGGTGCCGTACCGCCTGCGAGAAGCGCAAACCCTCAATATGCTCTCGATCGTAGCTGATTTTGAACAGGAGGCAACGACTTCAAATTCACGTCACGACTACATACATAGAGACTAAGGGGGCATTGAAGAGCCATCCTAGGGTTGTAGGCCTTGCGTTTCGCATTTCCCCCCCGCATTATCCCTCGCCAGGACACCAGCTAACCCCCCCCCACACCAGCGCGTGACGACAGCGGAGAACTTGCAGCAGGTGCTCTTCTTGCGAGGTGAACAAACCCCATCCCTTGTACTGCCGTACACGTCTCATCACGTCAAAATCCGTCGTTGCAGCTCTCACAGCTTACCACTCTAAAAGACCGGGGTGCCTAACCGCAACCCTCACCCGAACGCAAGCCCTGAAATCCGAGGATGGATCATATAGGTCCCCATGTAATAGAGGTGATGCAAATCTGGCGTGCGTACTATACGTATTAATAGTCGTCGTTAAAATCTCATTTGCTTACATACATAACGCAGTAGTCGGGACTATATCGTTTTCCGCAGATGGCGAAGTGTACCACGTGCCACTTTTACGGATCTCATGAGGTTTCCAGAGGTTAACGGAGCGGTTTTGATGGAGGGGATGGCGGCTCGCGGTCACCGGACGGCAAAGCCAGAGGCGTGGTCACAATCTTGATGGTGAATCTGTGCGGAGGTTTGGTGCTTGCCGCCTAAAGCCGACCCTCCGACCCTAACTTTACGTATCCCTATGGCACTGGTCAGTGCTTGGAATGTTGGGCTTGGTGAGACCCTAGGTTGGCTGGAGTGGTTTGGATGCCGTCCTTGAAAATACTCTACGTGTAGGTTGACTCGGCCGGCTCGGGATGCTGCGGTTGGGAAATACTCTACGTGTACTACAACAGTTGTTAATATTTATATTTTGGTAGGATGATTGAGCCGCGTATGTTACACACTTCACCAATCACAGTGCCTAAATAGCTACCTGAGAGAAAATCACTATTAATATTGATATATTAATATGAACCCTTGCTTGACACTACTGCTGCTGAATCATATGACGCGTGACACCACCGACGCCCAGGTCGTGGGCAGTGACTGGGAGCCGCCACACACCCGATGTGTGTGTGACGTGCGACATTGCAGTCAAAATCTCGTATCACACCCCAGTCTGAGTCACACGAGCAGCGAGGAAGCGAGAAATCTCGTATCGTGGGTTGTTGTTGGTCTAAAGCTTTCACATTCCGGGGGAAACGCCTTCTGACGTAGTACGAACGCCTCAATTCAGTGACTCGACCTATGGAGGAGCATGAGCAAAAGTTTGTGCAGGATGCGGGTCATATTGGTCAAGGCGAGTCTTTCGGCCGCCAGGCGTTTTTCGGCGAAAACGCCATCAAAACACGCGGCGGTCGCGTGACTGCCCCTGCCGACCTCAAGCCCCCCAAACGGTTGAGGTTAGGGTTCGTAGGGTTCGGATTTGGGTGCGGGTTTTCTGCACATTGTGAGAGCCCACTCGAAGTTTTTTTGCCGACCCATCCTGCACATAGGGCGAGTCCAATTCTCTCTTCACAACACAATTCAGATCGCGGCTGCGCCCCAATCTTGCACAGAGGTAGACTTACCGTATCAAAACTACCTCGTGTTTCGGGACATAATCTGTCCCGAAATATAAAGAACATACGTACACATAAAAATAATACAAACGGTCCTTATATTTCGAGACAGAAGTGGTATACATTATCTCCTTTCCTCTTTTCCCCCTGTGGTCGTGGAAGGCTCCACTGGTTGCTATTTACCAGTACCTACTACCAGGTATACCACTTATGTCTGGTAATATAATCACCGTTGAGGCAGTCATGTAGAGATAAAACGATGACTATATTCCCGGCCACACTGGTGTATCCCAGGCTTGCCGTAACCTCTGGGTGAAAGGCTATTGATTCTCAAGACTGCTGGTAACATCAGAGCAGGACCGTAGAAAATGATCGTAGACATATAAAAGACTTGTAATCGTCGACAACAGCAGTAGCAGACGGCGGCAGCAGCGCCCTCGTCGAAGACGGCCACAAGACAAGAAAACCAGGTTCTCATGTTTGCCGGATATGTGTGTGTGTGTGTGTTCTTCACATTAAACCGTTCTTTCTACCCGTCGACATCCAGCACAACCAGTGTCCGTGCCGATTCTTCCATCCTAGAAGAGATACAAGTTCTGTGGTCACAAAGCTACGCCACAGAGATACTACGTTGCCACGTGTGCAGTGTGAACTGCAGTGGGCAATGCAAAGCCATGTCATCATACTAGATACGACAGGCACGACATACGCAATCTATGAAATAGTGAAACGAAAAGAAACAATCAAAGAGAAAACAAAACAAGGTAGACAAGTCGAAAAAGAAAAAGAAGAAAAATGAAAGCAAAATCTAAGAGAAACAATCTGTCGTGCCCCCCCCCCCGCAGGCGAGGTGGCCTACACTTGAAAAAGAACGAGCTGGAAAAAAGAAGAAATAACAAAAGACATATATACGCAGCGATCATACTGGGAAGGCTCCACTCCCCCGTTCGTTCGTTCGTACCTGCTGGTACTTGTATATATTGCGAGAAGATTTCGGCCATTTCTTCCCTCGTCGACCTATATAACCCGGTATGATATAAAAGGCGTTCCGTACTGCTGCCGCGACAAGTAAAGGTATACGTTTTTGGCATTCGGCACAGCAACATTCGGTTCAGTCTTTCAGGCAACCTGAGGCTACAGTAGGTGCTCTAGATATGCTTGCTGTTACGTGGTTGTATTCTGCTGTGTGTATACATTGTATACACGCAGAGCAGGAGCGTTCGTTGCCGCCTCGCGAATGACGTTGCGACAACAATATGGCCGAGATTATCGTACGTAAGCAACCCAAACACGTGACCGGATGAGATCGTGTGTCGTTCTGTCTCTCGCGCAGCGTTTGAGAGGTCGATTTACTCCCCGAAAGCGAGCTTCAACATGGTTCAAGAAGAGAGCTTGAAGTACGAGTAGGAGGAGTACTTCATGTCTGTATAGAGCAGGCCCAGAGCGGTCGTGAGGCTACTCAGAGCTCTGCTCTGAAGCGCTCGTAGTAGGCAAAAGCTCGCATTTGGTTCATTTTTTACGTACTGCTGTACCTGGTACCTGGTATGAGTAAATATGCTCTCTATTTACTTATTTTTACTATTGATATTAACATTTGCCAAGAGCAGAAAAATACGCTCTCCTACCATACGCGTACTTCAGGTACGAAGCAACCACGCGACGAGGTACGAGGTCTGTTTCGTCGAGGACACCCGCCACAAACCAAGCAACCACCGGCGTCAGAGACAGAAGAGGGGCTCGACGGCACAAATCAAAACGAGCGACGCCACCCACATGCCGCAAGGCCAAAACAATTCCAGCTATGCCTCGGGCCAGAGCCGCCACATGGCCCACCCACCTAGGTGGGCTCATGTGGCAGCAGCTTCTGTGAGGTCAAAATCCGACCCTCTCGAAAACGTACGAGAAGGCAGACAAGACCCCGTTTGCCTCGCTCGTGTCCACGAACGCTCCAACCCAACCCAAGCAACCAACTCCAGCGCCGAACCTCTGCAATCCCCGACACGGCCCCCTTTAGCACACCACCTTTAAATATCTCCGCCTGTACAGGACAGGAGCTATGCTCTCTTCCTCCCGTGGTGCTGCTAGTTCTGCTGCTGTCATCATCTCACGTACGTAAAACCCATTTTTGTGTGAAAAACATACCTCGATTTCGGGGTGGTCAGTAGGGACCTTCATCGACGTCGCCGTCCTGCAAGACGTCGACAGCGCGGGCGTCCGGAGCGGAGTGCCCATGAAGAAGGCCTCCGTGCCGAGCACGAGGCAGGCGAAAGCGAGGATCCTAGCGAACATCATCGTGATCTCTGGGGATGTTTGAATAGAGAGAAGCAGGGACAGGGATGTGGCTCGAGGGATGGTGACATGCACATGCGCCGCAAACCAAAACGTGTCGCTGGTTCGTCGGTAGCAAGCAGGCGCCGTTGGCGTCAGAAAATTCGAAATTCAGAAATGTTTCCGAATTTTGGAAATCCGAATATCGCCCCGAATGATTTTGGACGTACCAGGTATGTAAAACCCTCCGATATTTGAACAAATCGGGAAAAACTCTGGACAAATGATTGAGAATTGGATCGGACTGCCAGTTGGAAAATGGGGGATATGGTACCGGCCGCATTCTATCTTCGGTCTGTACCTGATTTGGTTATTTGGTCTGAGAAAAATATCGTCAGCAGCAGCAGCAGCAGCAGCAGCAGCAGCAGCAGCAGCAGCAGCAAGCAGCCGATCTGCCACTACTACTGCATCCACTACTGCTCTACTCGATATATACCCGTACAGGAGAGCTTCTCGGTCCCCTCACCATAGAAGGGTGGGTACAGCAGTAGCAGCAGTATCATGCCTTGTGTGCGATGGTACACGTTTTGTGCTTGTTGGTTTCTTTATTGGACTGCTCTGTCTGGATCTGTTGTGACCGCCAATGATATGCGCAGCCGTGCTGTTCCCTAGGTATAAAGATAGAGTACAAGTTGGGGGTCATTTCAAGGTTGGGTGCAGGCTGAAGTTTATTTACACAGCAGCAGCCGCTGGGCCAAGGCCTAAGCAGCCCTCAAGGTATTCCACGGATGCATGCAAAGCACAGCATGTATGTTGTCATGACCCACAACCACAATATATGGGGAGCGAAGCACTTACTTAGTTGGGCTGATTTTTACTGTTCGTTGCAGCATGTATGTGACGGGTGACCGTCTATACTTGATCACAAGGCCATATGGGCAGGGGCTCGCGTTTGTTGACCCGAGGGTCTCTTTGATCAGCGGCTCAGATCTGAGGCCCTCGCGTGAGTCGCTGCACTACCACCCTATATACCTGGCACGTAGAGTATAGACCCTGTGACGGACGACCGTCTATACTTGACCAAGGCTGTATAGTATTAATAGTAGGGGGGTCACGTTTATTCAGCACAGTCTCTTTGATCAGCGGCTCAGGCCTGAGGCCCTGGCGCGAGTCGCTGCACTATCACTCTATATACCTGGTACCTGGTAGATATTTCAGCGCAGATAGGTTGTTGATCTGCAGGATCTGGCTCACGTTGCCGGGTGGGACGCGCATAAATATCTGCATGATGTATAGGACATGTTTCCTGGGTTGGACATGTACTCCACAGACACTACATCTCATATAGCGGCAGGTTAGGATCTAAATGATCCGGTGTAGACCGTGACCTGTCCGGGGTGTGCAACGTTCCAGAGACCGTTCTCGAGTGAGGCACAGAGCCACTTGCGCTAGGGCTAGATCGTGAAAACGGGGGTACGCCCCCTACCGGAACCTTCTTCACATAATGTGGGGACTTCCTCAAAGGTCGACCGTCAGAGGCAGAAAAGTGTCGTCTCCTGACGCCTTGCTTTGGACACGCTCAACGCAATAGCTCCAGCATACACGCACTATTTATATTAGAAATCACCTCCCACGTGCGTCAATCCCCCCCACGCGCACCGCGCTATTAATAGTGCGACACACTCCCCGAAACTCGAACTCGGCTTGAAACCCGCACGCTTACGTTACCATGTGTTCCACATTTTTTGTTGCGAGCTAAACATTCCAGTCCATGTCATTCTATCCCGTCCCATCCAATCCCATCCCATCCCATCTCATCCCATTCCATTCCATCCCATCCCATCCCATCCCATCCCATCCCATCCCATCCCATCCCATGCCATGCCATGCCATGCCATCCCATCCCATCCCATCCCATCCCATCCCACCCCATCCCATCCCATCCCATCCCATCCCATCCCATCCCATCCCACCCCATCCCATCCCATCCCACCCCACCCCATCCCATCCCATCCCATCCCATCCCATCCGATCCGATCCCATCCCCTCCCATCCCATCCCATCCCATCTCAACAGGTAGCGCAAGCACGCGGCCCACAAACAAAACGCGCGATCATGCGCATCGCGCTCATGATGCACACCCTCCCCGAAGCTCGAACTCGCATTCAAACCCGTGCACTGCACTTTATCATGCCTGCTGGGCTCTGGTCCCACTTGAAGACGATCCGATCCACCTCCACCCTATCACGTCTCAGAAACAAACACGAACAGAGCCGTGCTGTGGTAGGGGCTGCAAAATAACGCGAAGAGCGTTGAGTTCGCGCTGGGGTGCGATCGCTTTTCGTAAGCGCTCGTTTTCCCTTATGATAACTCTGTTAGAACCGCAGTCCCGTTTTGGAGAAACCGCTCCAATTCCAAGTAGTCTGCCCCCAAAACGGGACTGCGGCCCTGAAAGGGCGAACAACGGCAAATATGGGCGCCAAAGTCGAACATATGACATTTTCGGAAGGGTATCGACCGGATATTTCCGAAAACACCTCGTTCGGATGTTTTCAACCTTTTCGCGTTTCTGCAAAAAATCGAGCGCCGACTCAACGATCGCACCCCTGTGCGAACTCACTGTTCTTTACAGTACCACCACCACCACCACCACCACCACCACCATCGTCCTCCTCAATATCGACGTCAACTTCATAATCAGCTCCATCATCGACATCAACTCTATCCTCAGCTCCATCGTCGACATCAACTCTATCCTCAGCTCCATCACCGTCATTTTCATCTTCATCGTCTCCCTGATGCCTCACCCGCACACGCTACGACACAGACAGCGGTGCACGCTCCTACTTTTCTTATGGGGCAAAACCCTATGGGGACTTCCGAGGGGAAAATTGGCGATACAACTTAACGATTTCAGCAACGGTGACTACGTGATTGGGGGGCTATACAAGTGGGTTCCCGAGTGGCAAATGCAAGAAGCCCTGCGGCTCGGGCTAGCTACCCTGGGTGCTCACGCGACTCGTAGGTGGATGCTAACACCAAGAGTTGTCAACCATTGTTTTGGTCTCTCTCGGGGTCCCAACGACGTTAACCCTTTTAGTACCGCAGTCCCGCTTTGGATACAAACTGTTTATAATAAGAACGATTTTGTCCCCACAATGGGACTGCGGTCCTAAAACACTGAGGAGCTCTGTACCTTCACCCGAGCACTGACTTTGAGAAAGAAAGAAAAATTGCGCAACCCGACGGCCTAGGAATTCAGCGAATAATAGCAGGTGACACGTGAAAACATAAATGGCGTTCCAACGATACAACAGTGATTGGGTAGAACTTCCTCGCGTGAGGTGCCCCGTCAGGCACAAACGTTTTCGGCCGATATATGAAACGCTAATCTTAGTACGCGTCTCGCCCGGCACTCTACCATCCGTACCGAAACATAAAGACCGTTTGAGCAGTCATATTTAATGATAATGCTATTACGGGGGACCATAGTTAACAGGACCAAATATTGTTGGTAAAAATGGTTAAACATATGGGTTTTTATGTACACCATAGGTCCTGTTAACTATGGTCCCCCGTAATAGGTCTTTTACGTGTCGGGCAAGAGTGATGGCTGTTTTCTTCCCTACCCTCAACGCTGAATGGAATCTACGACTCTGTTGTGACTGCAGCCTTTTTTCCGGTACCATTGGGATTCCCAAACGCCCCCACAAAACGGCACATCCCTTGCGGGCAAAAGCTGTCATCGCCATGCTCAGCATCATCACCAACCCTTGCACGGATCGCACAGGTCGCGATCTAGATCATTAGCAGCAGATCCTGACCTGCCCACAAGGAGATGCAGTGCGGGGAGGTGCACGGCACGGGCCCACCTCAGGAAATATGTGCCAAATCGCGCAGGCTATACGGCTCTCACTCGGCAACATGAGCCGGATCATCCCCATCAGAAACACATCCTCCCCCGAAATTTCTACATCATGAAGTGGAGATTGGTGATCTGTCAGTTGTGTGGGCCATTGTTAGTACCCCTCGTCCTTCCAGGTGACCTCGTAGTCTGGGTAGGCCGCTTGGCAGAGCTCTGCCACCCGGGGAAGGTCTGCTCGGCCGAACTCGATACTGTAGCTGCGCAGGCACGTACACACACGCGAGAAAAGCGAACCACGAGGAGAGAACGAGAAAGAACAATCGGGGTGTCGATCAAAGTAAAAATGGTGCCAGCGGTGGTACGCACAGAGGTGGTGCCAATATTGGGGTCCAAAACAACTACGTAGTCTTCAGAGAGTTACAGTGAGCACCGACGGCAATAAACAATTCATTGTCTATATGCAGGGCGGCGGGCTAAATCAATTAAACAATTGCTTGCGCTATTAGTAGTGTGATGACAATTAATTGTTTTTTTTAGGGGACGATATATTGTGCGAATTATCGTTCACGGCATGCGCCCAAAATTGTATTTTAGAATATCCTAGCGAGTCTCCGTAGTAGAGTCTTCATACCAGTTGTAGGCGGCAAGGACAAACGTTTTCGGTGCTGCGCTACTAGGACAAAATCAGGGGGCAACCTCAGTGGACACATTTAGGGGACACATTTAGAGAGCGAATTATCGTTCACGGCATGCGCCCAAAATTGTATTTTAGAATATCTTAGCGAGTCTCCGTAGTAGAGTCTTCATACCAGTTGTAGGCGGCAAGGACAAACGTTTTCGGTGCTGCGCTACTAGGACAAAATCAGGGGGCAACCTCAGTGGACACATTTAGGGGACACATTTAGAGAGCAAATTATCGTTCACGGCATGCGCCCAAAATTGTATTTTAGAATATCTTAGCGAGTCTCCGTAGTAGAGTCTTCATACCAGTTGTAGGCGGCAAGGACAAACGTTTTCGGTGCTGCGCTACTAGGACAAAATCAGGGGGCAACCTCAGTGGACACATTTAGGGGACACATTTAGAGAGCGGATTTAGGGGAAATGCTTAGGGCACATACTTAGGGGACCAAACTATAGTAGGGGACCACAGCTAAGACCGCTGAGGGTAGACCTCCTACAAGGCCTCCGACAAGTCAAGCCAACAAGTAAAAGCGATGGTCAAAAAGAACAAATCCATGCCCTTCAATCCGGCCCTTTACAGGCTTTCATTCCTTCTACCGATCATCTACAGATCATTCCCACTTGATGATCTAGATATATTCTTGATCTGCATATTCTAGCTCACGCTGCCGGGCGGGAGCCCTACAACCTAGATGATTTAGGAAACTTTTCCTGGGTGGGATCTGTACTGGACAGGCTTTGCACAGCATCTCACAACGGCAAACTAGAATCTAGATGATCTAGATCATGATCCGTTGGAGGTGCGCAAGGATTTCCAGAGAAACACCATAGTACCAAAACACGCAACGGGTATCGGTCGAGGACAAAAACGGAACCGTTTTTAGTTTCTCACCCGTACACGAAGATGGTTCGTTTCTGCGTGCTGTGTTTGATTCGGCCGCCCCCGGTCATCGTGGGGTGTTCCCCCGCCTCCCGCAGGAGTTCCATGGTGGGTCTGCCGGCATCCTTGTGGAACACCCCCGACTCCAGCCCCCTGATGAGAATCGTCGGTTTCACGCTTTCGTCATCACCGCCTGATTGAGCATATATGCCAGGAGGCAGTCAGTCAAGGGAGAGCGTGACTCATCAAGGGTGTTGAGCCGATTGGGATCCGACGCACACAAGTTCATGATAGTTTTACAAGTATCCTACGGCGCGAGTTCCGCGCGAAAACTAAACTATAAAGTTTGGAACAAAAAATAATAGCTGTCCTCGACTGTACAACAAGGCGTTAGGAAGCGAAGGGGACACAGAGACCCCAGCCGATTTGTCAGAGCTGCGAGCTGGCTGGACCTGAAGGCTACTCCTCTATTTGGGTGGAGAAAAGTAAGCCAACGGAATGACTTAGTCTCTACATCAATCAAAGACACAAAGTCGAGCCGCAAACGCTGCAGTCAGGAGTAAAAAATCAATAACTCCGCAAATTACCGAGCACAACTACTTGCATCCTAGCCGACTAGTGACCGCTGTAGTCTTTGACTTGGGGTACTCCGGCATGCTCTATTGCCATATTTTGTCAGTAGCCCACGATTGTGGTCCCCACCCCTCACCCTTCCACACCAACTCGAGTACGCGGCAACTTATAGTTAGCCAATTCACAACCCTACGCTTTTACGGCTGTACTATGATGCGCACATTGAAACACCAAGCCCACGGGAAGGCAACACAGAGACGCCAGCTAAACATACTGCCGTACAGACAGTGCGGACTACAAATAAAGCAAGTACGAGGGAGGGAATTGGCCAGACATGTATATCATCCGCATATCTCCAAACCCGAAGCAACAACCATTATAAAAGGGAACAAGCAACCCCAAAATGCCAGAGCAAGAAATCTATAAAAAAAACGGCTAGACGACGCACATCTCAAAACGACAGAATGAACAAATAACCAAAACCTGAAACAGGCTATTACATGGAAAACACGACTCAAGTCGACGAGAGAAGAAAGGGTTGACGTCTTCTCGCGATAGAAATACAAGGCACGAGCCGTTGTGGGGGGGGGAGGAAAGAGACTGGAGTTAGGACTAGTAGGGAGAGAGAAAACGAGGGCGGAGACAGTAAACGGGATGAAACAAAAACACAAAAAATCTCCCAAGCGCCAGAAAAAAAAGTTCAACAAACCTAAAACGGGCTTTACACATGTAAAACGTGCACCCCAAACGCCGCAAAAGCTCCCAAGCGCCAGAAAAAAAAAGGTTGAAACACCTAAAACGGGCTTTACACATGTAAAACGTGCATCCCAAACGCCGCAACAAAATCCTGGGTTGGTCTGCTGAAATATCAGAAAAATAACGTTTAGTTGAGTTTTGCGTCGGCAGTTTTCCGGTATACTTCTTTGATGAAAAAATAAAAACGAGTACCTGGTACAAAAAATAAACGCTATATATGTGCACATGTCGAGAGCGCCTAGCACGGGCAAACGCACAATCAGACGCGAGCCGACGAGGGAAGAAAGTGCTGAACCCTTCTGGTGACAGATATACAAGGCGCGTATATACCGTTGTGGGGAGGGGGGATAAGAGCCTGCTACTAATAGGTGACTTCGGATCTGACCTACCACTAGGGAGGGAGTAAGAAGGCGGAATATGGTACATGGGATCCACAAAACCAGAAAAAACAATGGTACTCGTATCTCACCCCAGCGAAGTTCGATCTCTGCAAATTTCTGGATGGCGTCAGCATCCAGCGTCACCGTAGGAAGAGAAGAGCGAAGTTCCCCCCCGGTCTTCCCACCACCACTAGGTCTAACCTCGCCACCACCGTTTTTAGTAGCAGCAGCACCACCATCAGGTAACGAGCTCGCCGCCCCCGCGTCACCGCTCACCCCGCTCATCTCTGCCGAAAAAAGGTTTCTTACGTTACCGCCGAGGTTGCGGCAGAAGCCGAGACGGTGTCCAGTAAAATGGAGGGGGGGGGGGCTCCGCTGAAGCACTTGGGGAGGCTCTAACGTGTGGGTTGCAGCGCTAGATGAGGCTGTCCGAAAGCGTGTCGTTGCAGCGGAGGCGGCGGCGGTGGGCTTGGTGGTGGCGGTGTGGATGCCCGAAGGAAAACACGACCTTGACGAGAACGAGCGGAACGAGTCTGGGAGTGAGACGTGGATAGGGACGTGGTATCCCCTTGATCCGCCTATGCCGCACGCGAACAGAAGAGCTGGAAACAAGAAGAGGAAGAAGGAGGAGGAGGAAGAGGAACGCGTATAAATACGATCTTGAGAATTACTGCTGGACATCTGATCGCTGCCGCTTTGCCCCTGGCATTCAAGGGGGGTACAGCAGAGCCTGCCTTCCGTTTTTGTTTTGGTGGGTGGGGCTAGGATAGGGTATTCGAAGGAAAGCGGTGAGCGGTACAACGACAGCGGAGGCGACAGCGACAACGGGGGCGGTAGCGGAGGCGGTGGGATGACTTCAGATGAGAGCGTCTGAAAACTCTTGAACTATTGGACACTGTACCCACGTCTTTTCGTAAAAAATAGCTGACATTGGAGTGGGGAAGAACTGCTTCATTTCAGGTGGTGAAATTTTACTTGATAACAGCGTGGGGGGAAAACTACTCGATAACGGAGTGGGGGAAAAATACTTGATCTTAGATTAGGGGACTCCGTTGGTAGTGATAAATGTATCAGTCCCTTGATAACTGCCCTGTTTGGGTACCCACTACTCGGAATTGTAGTATAATCATTATGGTATTGGTTAAACGGTAAACCCGTTGACAACTTCACCAACATTTGTGCAATCTACTTGACGTTAGAGTGGGGTAAATTGTACAGACGTGTGAGGTCTACGGAGCCCGCACGGGTTGTATTTCTTTCTTCTCGCGCCCCCCCCCCCCCCACCCGTCCCTTGCTGTCTCTGGCAGCAGCCACACCAGACATTAAACCCATTAATTGATGCTGTCATCCATATGCAAGATATCCGCTTCTAAAACGGTTCTCAGTAGGATGCAGCTCACCCTTCATGCGACTCGACCAACACCTAAAGGCGCTTCGCGCTTGGTGCAACCAATGTCTGCCTGGTCGGTGAAAACCCGACATGCTCCGTCCCGGCATTGTAGGGATGCGAGGGTCTATGGTCATACGACTACGGCCATGCATGATTTCGAGTACATAACTCCTATCGAGCACACACCCCCCCCACCCCCCCCCATCCCATCTATTATATGTGCCCTACTTCTCCGGCCCCCGCCCTTTCGTATCCCTAGTCCAGGATCACATACTGTCGCGGGTACTCCTTCCCCCTACCCACTACGGTGCGTGCCTTGGACGACACTTTTATTTCCCTCGTCCACAAGCGTCGAATTGTGCGTACACACGCTGCTATAGGCACGGTTCCCCTCAGTGCGAAGCAGGCCCCATCGCGGTGCCCCGGACCGAGCTCTGCAGTCTCTACACACAGGGCAGCAATCAGTAGTCAGTCTGCATCTACGAGCCTGCTGTGAGCTCGCCCTCGGTTGGGCCTAGACCCCGATTGAAGGAAGCTCGTACTCGTGTATATCATACTACTGTAATATATGATAGCTAGGATGCCGACCGATTCTGTGAAGGGATTTACCTAGCTTTGAGTGTGGAATATCAGTTTCTCGTGCTACTCGTAGAGCGATGCAGAGTACCGCATAAACATTCTGCACACTAGCCCCTGTTTGTTCCAAAGTACGGCCCTCAGCCATTGGGGCGGAGGGGCCGGTCCGAATCCCTAGTAATACCTACGGGCGGTATTTTGAAAAACACGTGCCTTTCAGCCCGTTTTTAGGCCCAAGTACGGTGCCTTACGCAACATGGGGACGGAAGGCGCCAGGAAGCTTCTAAGGCAAGCCTCTGCCGGGAAACGGCTTGGAAGCTCGAGACATCAATTTGTGGAGCACTCACTCTCTCCACAAAAACTACTTTCTTTTTTCTGCAATATTTTCGAGGCAATGTTGGCGGGATTGGGTATGGGCCAGCATAATCCACACAACTCGAAAAACTGGGTATCAATGAACCACTGAATCGGTCGGACTGGCGAAATAGTAGCGACGGCTTCATAACATTCATGCGGAAAACAAACATACCAGGCGCGGCCGACGTATCACGCAGCTCGCAAAGCTGAGTATAGCCCACTCAGTCGGTCGAACTCACAGCCGACGTAACAGGTGTTTCGTATCATCGTCGTAAACTATCAAGTCTCACATGCCACCAAAGACGGACGGGCCCGCCGGTGCATGCTGCAGGAGTTGGCGGCTCCTTCGGTAACTCTGGTTTGATAGCGGTCTCTATCTCGTACTGGTGCCGGCGCATCTGCTGTTACTAGCCCTTTTAGCTGATCGCATTCAACAAACGCCTACCTGGTATACAGTATACCACGCGGGATACCGGACATTTTTTCCGAGGTGAGCTCCTTCGGTAACTCTGGTTTGACAGCGGTCTCTATCCCGTACTGGTGCCGGCGCATCTGCTGTTACTAGCCCTTTCAGCTGATCGCATTCAACAAACGCCTACCTGGTATACAGTATACCACGCGGGATACCGGACATTTTTTCCGAGGTGGATTTGTCTATAACGGGGGGAGTACAGGCGGCGAGCGATGGGTCTACGGAAAGACCTAGACGAGATACTTCCACCAGACCCACCATTTCCGTCGTGTGCGGCCCCCTTGCTCTGGAGAAAATTGCCTCGGAAATTCGTCCCAGGGGATGTGTTATCTTATCTCCCTATTACGGGGGGCCATAGTAAGTAGGACCTACGGTATACACAAAAATACTATATTTCGTACATTTTACTATTTTTACTAACGATATGTGGTTCTATTTACTATAGCCCCCCGTAATAGTGTGATACGGTATACTGTATGACTCTTATTTTAAATGCTCTGTCGCCACAACGGGAGCGCAGCCCTTAAGGGCATGAGAGATGGGCAGTCGGAAAGCGCAGCGCCCGGGCCCTCGGCTCTTTCCTCGACGACAGCCTCCCCAAACCGAGAGAGCAGGCCAGAGCACGCCCTGTACCTGAAAACAGCTGTCCAGAATCGCCCGAATGTCTCTCAAGTTATTCTGGGCTGCTGCATTTCGACGTCTGGTTTTGGCCGCTCGAGCTCGAGAGGTTCTCTACAAGGACAGCGTCGAGAGCCTTGGCGCTGCCCTTCCCGACTGCCCAGCTGTTGAGCCTTTTACCACTGCACTGGTCAGAAACGCATGTATCACTCTAATTCTTAGGGTTACGAGTTCGCTGAGTATATGTCGCCGATCGCGTCCAGTTATTAAGTTGACCACGGCTGTTAGCGTGCGGAGCTTTGCGTTGTTCTGCGTCTTCGTGTCTGACCGGCGCGTTCGCGGCTGGAATAGTTTTTTTTTCAGTACACAGAGGGCAGTCAGTCAGCTAGTTAGTTGGCTCAGGTCGACATCCAACTAAAAACTAGCCGCCAATGTCATTCGTTGGGTGGCAAACAAAGGCAACTCAAATCCCTACCAATTGCATGTATATTGTCCCCCTTTTGGGTGTGCATTCCTGCTGTAGAGGGGTTAATCCTTTTAAAACCGCAGTCCCGTTTTGGGGACAAACTACTCGGAATTTGAGTGGTTTGTCCCCAAAACGGGACTGCGGTTCTAAAAGGGTTAAACACGCCTCTTGTAAAAGCGGGCGACACCGTTGGCGCCGGTACGGCACAATTCAAGAGTAACCGCTGCCACCAGAGATACCAAAGGAAGCCGCGAATCTCAATAGCATGAGCCCACTAGTCATCTTGAGTCAGTTAGTTGGCAGGCGAACCCAGCCAACTAATAGCTAGACGGGGAGTCCAGCCAACATACAGCCCTCAAAAGATATGCTTGAAAAAAAAACTCCAAAAACTGCCGGTGTAGAATATGGTGGGCGTGGTGGACTGCCCATCTTACCGTCGCCCGTAAGCACCGCCAGGACACGGCGCCAGGACACGGCGCGAGCGCGACCAAGGCTTCTCCGGGCATCGGCCTGCTGATGTGTGAACATTGAGCTTGGTTTGAGAATGCGCCCTTCGGACAGATAATCGACGATTACTTCATGATTTAGATGTTTCAAGGCAGATCTATTCCCAATCTTGTACTATCTAGCTCGTGTTGCCGGGTGGTACTGGCAAGCAAATCTGCATGATCTAGCTCATGTTTCCCGGGTTGGGTCTGTACTATGCAGACCCTGCACGCCATCTCGCAACGGCAGGTGATGAACTACAAACCGATGGCCTAGAGCATGATCTTTATGATCTGTAGATGATTTGTCCGAGGTGTGGGAGAATGTACCTTCATCGGCAGGCCTAGTTTGGTTGATCGCATGAACAGCAATGCCAAGGGGGCATGGCACGGCGCTGTGCTGGCAGACCGGTACAACACACGAACAGACAACGCTGCTGCTAGCAGCTGGCCAACTACTGGCAGGTCAGCAGTTGCTGGACCAGTCAGTCGTATCCAGGACGATGGCATAGCATGGTATTGCCTACTCTCCTCACTTCATTGCAGTGTAGTACTATTGCGACCAGATGAGCTTGTACCGGTATCTCTCCAGAATGAAGAACCGGCACAGAAGATGGGTGTGCTGGATGCCGAAGGGAAAAAACAACGGTTTCATGTGAAGAGCACACATACAGTTGAGGCCAGCGGGAACGATGAGGAAAACGCTGAGGGAAAGGTGCCGTACCTCGGACAGATCAGATAGATAATGTATAGATATATCATCTAGATCCTAACCTACCGCTACAACAAGTTGTGCAGGATCTGCATAGTACAGATTGAACCCACGAAGGCATATGATAAGAGCTTGCCTATTGTGCGAATCCCACCCGATCATACGAGGTGGATAATCCCATCTTGGAATATATCTGCTCTGTACAATCTACCAGGTAGATCACGATGTGAGGAACAGTGATAGGTCCGATGTGTCAAACGTGCACCTCGTCGCGCCAAACCGTAACCCCCCCCCCCCCCTATTGGATATAGGTTGGGTTGGCGTCGG
Source organism: Nereocystis luetkeana (assembly GCA_031213475.1). Taxonomy (NCBI): domain Eukaryota; class Phaeophyceae; order Laminariales; family Laminariaceae; genus Nereocystis; species Nereocystis luetkeana. Next base: position 8,400,015 of record JARUPZ010000025.1, on the reverse strand, counting down.
TAGGCAACGACACTGTAAAACATGCCGCTCACTACGTGAGCTAGACAACCAGCGTATCGTTTTTTTTTTTTGGAGGTCGGTTACAGCTGGTTGTTGAGTTAGATCGTTTGTGCGAGGTGAACAACCTTCACTCCGCACAAGTGCGAATGATCGTATCACGTAGTGTTTATGGTAGAGCACTTAAGAGGCAGTTACATAGTACTCCCATTGCTGTCTCTGAAGGTGCCTACAACGGGAATTAAGTTAACAAGTTGAAGTTGTCATCCATATGCAAGTCCGTCTCAAAAGCGGTTCTTAATAGGAAGCAGCTCACCCTTCATACGACTCGCGGACACCTCACGGCGCTTCGCACTTGGTGCAAGCAATGTCTGCCTGGTCGGTGAAAACCCGACATGCTCCGTCCCGGCATTGTAGGGATGCGAGGGTCTATGTCATGCGACTACGGCCATGCATGAGATCGAGTACATAACTCCTATCGAGTACACCCCCCCCCCCTCCAAAGCTGCGCCAAAATACAACGGAGAAGCGCTGAGAAGAGAAACAACTTGAGCGTCGCGATTTCGGATGGCGTTTTTTCCTCTTAGAAACCCAGACCACGTACACAGGGTTGTACTTAGGCTTCGCGCCGAAGACTCGGTGTGGCCCTTCGCTAGGGGTCCTCGGAGGTCCCCCGGAGGGCCGCCGGAGGGGGCCCTCGCATATTTTGGACATTTTATGCGTATATAATGCGTAAATGTACTAAAAAATGCACGTCTTACCCGCTCCTTCCACCCTCTCGTCGTGGGCGGACACAAGGCTCCTTTCAGCGTAAAGAAACACTACAATACACTGGTACGAAATTAAAAAAAAAGTACGAAGGCAAGAAAAAAAAAAAAACGAAAAGAGAAAACAAAAACGAAACAAAAACATGACTTACGATCAAGTGGTCGTGGACGGACACTTATTTCAGGGTCCAAGCTTCCTCATCCACTTGACATACTCATGAGAGAAAAACAGTTGTACTACAGTAGAGCACGTTGGGACATAGACCCGCCGTCAGAGCCAGGAACGAATCCAAAACGCTTTTCGCCCACGGTGAAAAGGAACAACAAAAACAAAACAATTCCCATACGGCGAAAAGGGGGCGGCGAAAAAGGGTTGGCGAAAAAACAATACGGCACAAATAAAAGGAGGTGTGACAAGTCGCGCACTGACTCTAGCACATGGTGCGCTCAGCGGAATTCTCGCGGAATAAAGCGCGCCAGCGCACCGCCGCATGCCCTAAGTATAACCCTGCAGGTATAAACAACATGGTTATCGCTTATTATGAAGAGTTCTGAAATAGTACCAGGTACTTGACTCTTATCGGGCCTGACGAAGCCCACAAAAAAGTTCGTGGGGTACCTGATACCAGGCACGTACTGCAGCGCACGCCATAATTGCACATGCACACGATTTCGCGCCTATCGGTTGCGCGTACAGCCATCATATTTGGTAGATCTCGGTACCGACACTTGGCATTCAGCTTCGCAAAGCTGCATGGCAGCGACATGGGCGATGCGTCATCAGCGCGCGTTCTACACTTGCCTCGCCAAGGGGATACGAGGATACACATACAGTTAGTGTATGCACACAATACCTGGTACCTGGTACAGTATACGAGTACATGCCGGTGACTCCCCTGGGTGTTAGATGCAACGCATCATATTTCATAATGCGCAAAAATGGTGACGGTGGTGGGCGGTTGGTGTACTCGTCGACTTCGAGCGCGTATACGATATGGTCCTAAGCGTTCCAGATATTTTACCCTCTGTTAAAATTCACAAAACTGTGACAGAACGCCTCCGTACCTAGATACAAAATTCACCAATCAAGAAAATCTGGAAAACCAGGAAAAAGGAGCTTTCCCTTCTTCATGCAATGCTTTTTTAGGCTGAAAACCGGGCCCTTTTCACGAAAGGCAAAAATACAGAATCTTATGCAACCCAAAACGGAGCCGTTTCATTGCGTTTTTTTTTCAACTCCAGTTTGACAAAGCGACCTTGAACAAACTGGAGCTCGGTTTACTCGAGGCAGCCCTGAGTAAAAAGGAGTTGAAAACTGATCTGTTATATACCTAGTATGTTTTTGTATGCATACACTATTTACAGTAGTATAACACGCAACACCTCCAGAGCAGCAGCACGAATCATACAGACGAGAACCACGACTCATCCACGAGTACACCAGGTGGGCTGCTGAACACACAGACTGAAGCGGTCGCCGCGTACAAGCCCACACTCGGCCGCCTTCAGTCAGGAGCTCTCACTGCGGCATGGGGGAGGAACGATGCGGTGAATATGAGCCATTGTCAGGAGAACCTCGCATACACACGTGCTGCTGCTCTTGTTGCTTTGAGTCTGCGTTTAGTCCCGCCCAACTGGAGAGCCGACACGGTGCTCTCGACTGGCCGAGTACGCTCGGCACGCGTGCCGTGGCCGCTCGCATGGGGTCGGAACAGCGTCCGCGAGCTGCGCGCGCAGAGGCGGCGCGTGCTGGGCGGTGGTGGCCGTGGCTTGAGTCAAACGGTGTCACGTTTTCGTTTGGATGGGCGCGATCGGGGTACCTACTGTAGACTTACATGCAGTTTCGCGTTTGGTGTCAAATGCGTTTTTTTGCCATACGCGCGCATAAGAAACTACACTCGTTGAAATAAGTTGAAATTTGAGGTCACAAACAGAAGAGTCATTATGAAGCCCTTTTTTCCAGCCAAAAATTTCACCGGGTATGCCAGGTCATAATATTGTACAATAGTCGGCTTAACACGCTAGTGATAACAAACGCCCCTGTGGGATGAATTTCCGAGCCGGTTTTCTTGACAACAAGGTTATAAAAATGGTGGCTTTGGAAACTCCTGGTCGAGATGTGTCCATAGATGCATCGCTCGGCGTTTACGCCCTCCCCGGTGGGAAGGACACCGCCTTGGAGCTTTTGCCCAAGGGGAGCAATGCTTAAAAACGCAGGACTCATTTCGACTTTCGGAGCCCAGACTTGAATTTCATTGTTGGGGGGAAACACACACACACTTAATTATTCTCCCTGATCAAAACACAATTGTGCTCGACGACAACGGTTTGATCAACGCTCACCCATTTCACAAAAAAAGAAGCAGTGACAAGAAAACACCGACTCCCGTCAACATGGCCTCGAGGGGTGGTACTTTATTTTCTGAGCTCCTCACATCAGGAGCCCAATGTCTTCCCCGAACCATGGCTTTGAAGAAGTTTGTTCGTGCAGCACGACCAAGATTTCTACCCACAGTGACTGTTGGTACATATATGTGCTACGTGAATAGTCTTGACAACTTTTTCTCACGTACTAAAAATAATCGTCGCCGGTGGTTGCTCACTCGAGGAGCAACTACCGGCCAGAAACTATTGAGCCGAAAAGTACAACCCGTGTAATACGGTGACACAAAACACAGCAGCAGTATCACCTGGAGGCCAACAGTCAACAGCACGACTCTACTGCTGTGCGAATACCCCGAATATTTCACATGTGCCGATATATTTACCAGGTGCCAGGTAAATATCACACCTGGTACATACTGCTGTAAAAGTCTAGACTGCATACTCGGAGCACAAACAAAAACATAATGCAGTGTGGTATGATAACGTCCTTGACCTCCAGAACGGTGAAGCACGCCCGGTGTAATTGATTGAACGTTTCTCCGTGCCTGTGGTGGGCCTGGGCTGGCCTGGATATACCTCCGCTTCGGACCTCTGATGGTTTCGAAAGCGAGCTACGGTACGCTTGTCTGCGGAAATTTCTCATGATCGCGATGTCAGAACGCTTACGTGCTTCTGCTGGGTGCTTACGCTGTTATTAATACAAGTAGTGGCGCGTGCTTGGGGTGTGTAGGTGTCTTCGTGGCTGTGAGTTGTGAGACTCAGCGAAGCATCGCGATTCGTATTCCTCAAGCTATACAGCAGAACATTAAAGTACGTGGTGCCTGTCCTATCCTGCACGATCACATGGCATTGCTTTGCTTGCTTCGCTTACTGCGTAGCAACGCGGAACTTCTGTGTCGCAGTTTCGAGGCCACAGAGCTTGTATCGCTCGAGGATTGAAGAAGCGGCACCGACACCGGGTGTGACAGATGTAGACGGGTAGAAAGAACGGTTTGATGTGATTTAACACAAACCGTATTACACTGGGTGACAACATGACACACCCCCTGGGACGAAGTTCAGAGCCGATTTCCTTCAGCACATGGGGGGCGCACAAATCGAAAATGGTGGCTTTGCACATACATAGATAGGTCGTCGAGGTCGAGGTATTTCCACAGACGCGTCGCTCGGCGCATGCGCTCGGACCGTTGACGAGAAAACCAGCTTTGCAATTCGTACGAGGGTGTGTATTATGTTGCCTGTTATTGACCAGGTATAGGGTGTGGGCTCGTCAACAAGAAACACCCACTCCAGGCAGTGGGTACCCCGACTTCAGAGAGATGTGGTACGGGCCGAAACCACCTCTCCAACTAGCCTTCTCTCTTATGCACAGTGGGAAACATGTAGCTCGTACCAGGTACCAGGTACGTAGTACAGGCGGGTCCAGCCGATTTGCCCTCCCTTAGCCGGCCTGTTATCTTAGCGTGCCCTCTCTTGACCCTTAATAACCCCTTTGGGACGCCGAGCTATTACGGGGGGCCATAGTAAATACGACCAAATGTTGTTAGTAAAAATAGGTAAATATACAGGTTTTTGTGTGTACCGTAGGTCTTATTTAATATGGTTCCCAGTAATAGCGGCCAACACATTATTACCAAATCACCTAGTGTTATCAGCTGACTGTCTCGGAACAGCGTGAGGGCCCAGAAGCAGGGGCAGGGTCATTTTGCGCCCGTGCCGTACGACTCCTAGCTTTCAACCATTGCGACTAACTAGGGCACCAACTTTTGTATCACTCCAAAATTCACGCAGTGGCCGTCGCTGTAACCGTTACTTTAGATTCGTCAATTCTTCCCCCTGATTCCCCAAGAGGGTTTCATTTAACCCTTTTACAACCGCAGTCCCGTTTTGGGGACAAACCACTCAAATTTCAAGTAGTTCGTCCCCAAACGGGACTGCGGTTCTAAAGGGGTTAAATCGGGGGGTACCGGCCACTGTATACATATTGAAAGCAAGGCCTTACTTCTACACTGCTGCGACACCAACCTGGGGCAGCCTCTGGCACAGGCTGTTATACGACAATGCCTGGTGCCAGGTAGGACGTAGAGTGGTGCTTGCCGCTGAGCAAGAAACGTAAACCCAAATTTCCACACGCCGGACTGATAGATCATGTACAGATACATTACCTACAGATAGATCGTGTACGTATAGATCATCTAGATCCTAGACTGCCATTGTATGAAATGTTGTGCAGCAGGATCTGGAAGCATGCGGTAGATCGTCCAGAGTATTCAGCCCCCACGACGGTGCAGCATGAGCTACTACTGCCTGCTGTATGTAGATCACACAGATGATGTTGAGGAATCTATCTGCCCTGAAGGATCTAGATCATTAGGTCAGCGGAAATCAATAATCTGTCCGTGGCGTGCAAATTTCTTATGATAGCGTTCCCCACGAAAAGTGAGCCTGATGTTCTTGTTATTAATAGGGTCGTCCTCATTCATGGGTCTACACTGCTGTGCTGCTGTGATGGTGAAGGTTATAAATGAACACTGGGTCGGGCGGAGAGTTGAGAGAGGCAATTATCGGGGTTCTTCACGGGTCACGACCCCACCCGCGGGTTGGGTCAGGTCTCACGGGTCGGGTTGGGTTGGGTCGGGTTTTTTTTTCCGGTTCGGTGCGGTTCGGTTCGGTTCGGTTCGGTTCGGTTCGGTTCGGTTCGGTTCGGTTCGGTTCGGTTCGAATCGGTTCGGTTTGGTTCGGTTCGGTTCGGTTCGGTTCGGTTCGGTTCGGTTCGGTTCGGTTCGGTTCGGTTCGGTTCGGTTCGGTTCGGTTCGGTTCGGTTCGGTTCGGTTCGGTTCGGTTCGGTTCGGTTCGGTTCGGTTCGGTTCGGTTCGGTTCGGATCGGGTCGGGTCGGGTCGGGTCGGGTCGGGTCGGGTCGGGTCGGGTCGAGTCACCCTTACCCGAATCAACCGCAGCCGACCCGCGAGATTTTATCTGACCCGTGAACAGCCCTGGAGAATATTGTATCACCTGCGGGAACCAAAAGGAAGCCTTTGCTGGTGCATGACAGCTTGAGCAAGAAACCGAGAGACTGGCTCGCGCTTGATTTCCTATTTTCAGAGATGGGTGCGTTAGACTTCAATTTCAGTACGTATAAACGCTTCCGAATTCCTTATTTCCATGGAAATATCAGGCTGGGTTTCTTGTGGGGCTGGTTTTCATTCTGAGTATGGCACGCCATATCAAAGAGCCGGCAGTGTACTCGTACTACATACAAGGTTCCCCTTCGGGACGTCGTTGGCTTCAAATCCCGGGGGTGTCGCAAGTTGAAAAGGGGGGGCAGCATCATCGTCAGGCATCCCAATTTTCTTTGAGCTCTGCTGTATGCTGCTGTGTGACAGGACGAGGTTCGACGACGTCAGCTGTATTTTAAAGTTGTATTGCCGTATTTCCTGGTGAACACTGCACAGACACAAAAACGAGCTTGGACGAAATCCTCGATCTCACAGCTATATATTTTTTTTTTTTAATTTTATGAATATGTGCGAATACTGCTGTTATAGGTCGTACCGTGGCTGCGCGGTTGCTTATGAAATACCGAGGAAGTGTGAGTTCGAACGAATCTTCGTCCTGCCCCCTGCGCAGCATCCAATTGCACCTTCCTTGATACTACGTAATCGTTCGTTCCTACTTCCTGGGTCGACAGGAATCCTGACCCTCACACGCACACACAATAAATGCGCCGTCCGTGGCCGTCACAAATGGAAGAGCTTGATGAGCGGCTGGTGCTGTTCCGTGGCTGCCTCATTATAGAGAGCTCGAGCAACGGTGTGATCAGACACGATGCAGCAGCAGACAGCAGCCAGCAGCAGACAAACAACTGTAAAATTGTGGGGTTTCCATTGTTCTGCTCGGCTTCAAGCAGGTCGGAAGGACCCGCCGTCGTTATTTGCCATAATTCGCGACTTTAAAGGCCCAGAACACGCGCCGCGGTGCTCGCTTTTGCGCTGTGGTGTACACACGGGCTCCCTGCGTGCCACGCAGTCGAGAGCGCGAGAGCAGACCCACGGCCAGAGGAGAAAAGTAAAAGTGTTCTGGAAAAGGTCAATTTGGTACATAGCAGAATATATACCAGGTATGATGACACGAGTAGTGGCGATGGGGATGATGGTGATGGTGTGGTGAAGTTGTTGTTGGTGATGATGATGATGATGATGATGATGATGATGATGATGATGATAATGATGATGATGATGGTATAACTCATCTCCCTGCAACCTATGGAAACATCGTACCCCGTGGTAAAAAAAACTATGGAACGCCGTGATTGGGAGCCACCACGGGGCTGTGGACCTGACAGCTGACAGCACACGCGGCGATGATACTGCCCGTGCCGCCACGGCCGTCATACGGTAAACCAAAACGGTGGAGTCTGCCGTCGTAGTATACGTACCAGGTGTTCAGGAGTACCTGGCACCCGTAAACAGAAGGCGCTCGCTTTCCAGAGTAGGGAATGTCTATTTGACGTCAAGGCTCGGTTTCTTTTTGTGTTGCCACGGTTGAGCACAGGCTACTATTGGCTATTGCACATACAGTTGGGGTTTCGTAATGCGCCCAACTCTAAGCACCGCTTCGCCTCAGTTTCTTACGGCCGGATTTCTCAAGGGCCGCCCTCGAGCGCGCGCTTTCAGTTGCCTTCTGTTTGAGGTATCCTTCTCTGAATATTAACACAAGCGCATCCGCACGTTCAGGAAAAATAACATGGTCTACGCTCATACACGCACCACGCCAGCTTACCTATTGCTGCTGCTGTTGCAGTTGTTTATTGACGCTGGTATGTACATATGTATTCTATAAGCTGCTGCCGCGACGGAGCTGTGGGCTGTGGGCTAACTACTGACTACGTACTGCTGTGACTGAAACCGCACGGTGATGATAGTGCCCGTGCTTGTGCTCGTACCGCCGTCACGCGGTAGAACAAAACGGCGTACGTACGTAGATATTGACCGTATCGTATACCAGGTACTAGGTACGTACGAGCAACAGCACATCAACATGTTTGGGTGGTACACACGTACCATGACAACGTATACCCGTAGTAATAGTGCTGCTGGTGCCGCGACGGAGAACACACGGCGATAGGTACCATTAATACCCGGTATAAAAATAGTAGGCGATTCGTAGTGCCCGTACCAGGTACCTGGTACATCATACTGGTACGTACGGTAGAACAAAGCGGTGCGGTACGTTCGAGACAGTACAAGCATGTGCACGGGAGCAGCATCGTGTGTAGGGTGGTATACACGTATACCGGTATATTCATACCACAGCAAACTTCTCCGCGTATACACCAGTGCTATACGTACTGCTGCTGCTGTTGTTGCTGTTGCTGCAGTTGTTTACTGCTGCTGCCCGTATAAAGCTGCTGCTAGGACGGAGATGTGCGCCTGACAGCAGCACACACGGCGCTTTGTACCATACGAGTAGTGCCCGTGTTTCCAGCGCCGTGATACTACTACTCTATACTGTACTACCGGTAAGACAAAACGGCGTACGGTATACAGGCACGTACGGGTATACCAGGTGCGGCAGCAGTTGCTGCTGCTGCTGCTGCCGCTGCCGCTGCTGCTGCTGCTGCTGCTGTACCAGGTATGATACACGTTGCAGTTTGTCAACGTATGTTGGATATGCCATCAGTATAAGAACCTTTTGACAACTATACTCCGCGTCGCGCGAGATGGGGAGCAGCGCTGCCACCTTAGGGCTTACCTTGACGAAGTGCAGTTCCCGGTGCTCTTCGTAAGGTATACTGCAGTGCCGCCACCAAGACCGCGTTCTTCGTCCCTCTTCTCTCTCCCAGCTTTATTCCAAGCAAGCAAGGCCGACGTCGCGGCGCATCTTTAAATAATATCCCCTTGTCCCTATCCATCCACGTGAACTTTTCTTGGTGGAAACCCATCAAGTTGATTCTTTTTTCACGAGGTAAAACAAAGCATCAAACAGAAGCCCGGATACATCGTGTACGTGCTCGTCGTTTCCTCGCCGTGAGTGAGCACAGTTGGGCCGAGAGAGAAGGAGATAGAGGTAGAGGACCCCCAGGGCGAAGAAGAGGCGCAAAAAGCAATCGGAAGCAGGTGAGACGCGTTGACTACAATGGGCGTAGTTTAGGCGACGGTCGAAAACACGACACAACAAAGTCAGTCATATTATTATACTCAGCGTACCGGTACTGGTGTAGTACGTGAAGCAACCTATACGAAGTGCAAGCCAGAAGCTCAATGTTACGCCCTCCGGAAGTGGCTGAGTGCTTAGCAACTGCACTTCAGCCACTGCGGAGCGGACTCGTAGCATGCGCCGTGGTTGTGGTGCCTAGCCTCTCGCCCTGGCCCGGAGCCGCCAGACAGCGTGTCTGTGTGTCTCTCTGCTGGCTAGTGCTTGCTCTGGCTTGCCATCGTAGAATGCTGAATCTGTGAATGATCAATACTTTCGAGGCAGCCGGTCCGATACCGTTCACATGGACGAAAAGTCCCGCTACTTGGGGTCAAGGGACGCGGATCGCCAGATTCCTGACCAGCACCACCGGTACCGCCACCCCAGCTGCTGCCTTGTGCACCACCTCCACCCCCTACAAGCCCGCCGCTCCACACCCTGTAGGTGCGCTTCTAAAGTGGCGACATATTCAATTATCGCATAGAATGGAGAGATCGTCGCTTGCCTACTCTATTTTCGTATTGGAAAATAATTTTGCCTCGTACGTGGTCTGGGTTTGTCGATTTTCAGACCCTCGTTTTTTTTTGTCTGGATTGAAGTGTGGGAGCCCCGGAATCGTGGGCCTCTGATCAAGCCAAGAGAGGGCTGCACGTTGCTCTCTAGTCGGCGTTTCGCAGCAGAGCGCACGGCAGCAGTGCATCGGGTAGCCGGCTAGCTACTGTTGAGCATAGTCTGCTATGCAGCGCACATACCTGGTAAGTAGGTACCCTGGTACGTTTTACGTTGCGGTACGTACAGCAGTACACAACAATGCGGCTGTTTTTTTCCCGACACGGGCGGCTTTGGTGCCAGGTATGTTTATTTTTTAGTATTCGATCACGGAAGCGGGAGGTCCGAAAACTGGTGTACCTGGTAGGAAACAGCAAGAAACCCCCCACGACTTTTTCCTCTGGGTAATGTTGTCACAGCTGCAAGCGACAGCAGGCGAGTAGCACATAGTTTACTGGTACCTGGTTCGACTACAAGCCCCCACTGCTGCTGTAACGCTGTAACTCCGTGGGCAATACGCACTGCTCGTTCTTGGTACGAGTACAAGCCCCCGACTGTTGCAACACGTGTAACTCGATCGTGATCCTGCTGCTGTTGCTGCTGCTGGCGTGTGTACCTACAGCAGCATTACCACCAGTATTAATAGTTACGTGAGCACGTACAAGGTAGGCTGGCAACACTCTGTAGCAGTAAAAGTAGCAGTGTGACAATAGAAGTAGAAGCAGGTAGCAGCAGCAAAACCAGCAACATTAGCCGTTGTAGCGGCGCCTTCCGGGGGCGAGCAGGAGACGCCTCCACAATTGCTGACGTATCGGATCTCTAACGGCCCAATCATTGGAGTACCTTAAATCTCAACAGCCAGACCTAAGATACGATGTGAGGTACTTGCGTAATTTTTCTATTTTTAATAGTGTATCCGGACGCCAGAACCGTTACGTCCCCGTGCATCAAAACACTGCGGACTGCCATTGCTGTTGTAATTTTACATTTTACTACTCACCAGCGTGCTTTCTGCTGTCAAAAGTCCAATCAATACGTGGGCCAGACAGAACGCCGGAAGCTGTACCGTTCCCATGCAGCAAAGCTCTACGAGTACTACCGCTGCTGCTTTAGTTGTTATTTTTTTCACTTTACCGCCATAATACCAGTTCCCGCGCAGGAAAACACTGCTACCGTTGTTGGTTGTTGTTGTTGTTGTTGTTGTTGTTGTTGTTGTTGGTGGTGGTGGTGGTGGTGGTGGTGGTGGTGTTGTGATATTTAACGTTAATCCGCTATTTGTACCCACCGACGTCCGGGCGCGAGTCACAGCACACCAGCGCGAACGAGCACTGATTCTTCCACCCTTTTGAATCCAGCACTGGTGCTGTGTGCGCGTGTTCTTCCCATCAAACCGTTATTTCTACCCGCCGACATCCACCACACCCAGTGCCCGCTGTACCAGCTTTCATAGTCACCGGTATTGACGCACCAGGTATCGAACCACTACAGCCTTTCCCGCGGAGACGCCTGACCGCTGCTGACCTTCTCTAAGGCCCGTCGCCGCTCGGCACACAAGTTCGCCGCTAGCGCCAGCCCTGAGACCCACTGCTGCAGCGCCCAACAGGTATGGTTATCAACGATATGAATCCATCTTGAACCCTGGGGTGGAGAGTACAATTACGACCCCTCATGAAGCTTCTTACTGTATACATTCACTGGATCCTACCGGCATTCAAGGCAAGAGGATAAGGCACGAAGCATCTTTTTTCCGGACGTGTGAAAGATGAAGAATACCCATAACGCGTCCAACGAACAAACAGCACGGAGGACTTTTTTTTCCTCCCTCCATCCCGTCTACACATTCTCTTCTCCTTTATTTTCTATCTCCCGCCTATCGATAGCCGTAACTCAGATCCGGGGTCACATGGTGCCGGTGGGTGCCCCTCCCCGCTTCGGTCGCCTTGGAAGGCGTTTTTATCGCGATAAGGGTTCAGCACTTTCTTCACCTCGTCTACTCGCTCGCGTCGAATTATGCCCACCCAAGCTGCAACAGGCGCTCTCGACAGCAGTTGGTGCCATTTGAACATGAAAACCTCGACACCGAGATTCGAACCCTTGGTTCCAATGCTGGTATTACGGGGGACCATAGTTAACAGGACCTATGGTATACATAAAAACCTATATGTTTAACCATTTTTACTAACAATATTTGGTCCTGTTAACTATGGCCCCCCGTAATAGTTTTCGAGGTTAAGCACGAGACCTCCGGGGCGACCGGCTCATGTCTATGCGCTACATGGGCCACGACGACAGTTAGTGTGGCATAATTTCTGGCATCTATCCCGTAGAAGCACGTTGTGGTATCGTACAAACAGTCGTGGTCCTACTTTATTTCGGTGCTCTGCCAGACGACGACACCCGCGCTTGTTGGGGGGGGGGGGGGGGGGGGGGGGGGGGGTGTACTCGATAGGAGATATGTACTCGATCTCATGCATGGCCGTAGTCGTATGACCATAGACCCTCGCATCCCTACAATGCCGGGACGGAGCATGTCGATTTTTCACCGACCAGGCAGACATTTGCTTGCACCAAGCGCGAAGCGCCGTGAGGTGTCCGGCGAGTCGCATGAAGGGTGAGCTGCATCCTACTAAGAACCGCTTGTGAATCGGACTTGCATATGGATGACAGCTTCAATGAGTTGATTTAATTTCCGGGGGGAGGGGGGGGGGGGGGGGGCTAAACTTATCCCGATCTAGTGCGGTATACCTGGTACTTCTGTAGTACCGTTTTTTGGAGGACGAGATCGTGACCAAGGCGATTTTCACTGCGCCGCATCGGTAACCCTCAATCGAGGGCACAGCACTGTACCACCACTGCTGTACGCTGTACTGCTGTACTGGCTTGATGTTCATAGTTCTGTAGTTATTTCGTTGTTCCATGTTATTATATATATATACCTACAAGCCCCCCCTTCGGGATGTGGCTGACTTGAAATCCAGGTTGTGTCGCAAGTTGAAAAGGGGAAGCATAGAACAGGGTTTTTTTATGCCTTGTGTATATGAGCCACCGCTGGTGTTGTACCGCTGCTGCTCCTGCTGCTGCTGCTGCTGCTGCTGCTGCTGTTGTGCCGCTGCTGTGTTTCACGGGTGTTTTATGAAGTTCAGAGGAAATGCGGGTTGGGATCAACCAGCTCGTTTGTGTTCAGGATCGCACGCCCACAAAACGCGAACAGAAAAGAGCCCGAGGCGCGGCAGGGGTGAAAAAATGTGGACAGAAAAAATGTCGGTCTGGGGTTTGCATGGACCTGCTTGGCCTTGCGTGGTCGGAACGCGATTCCGAGCGCGCGAGAAATAAAACCTCGGCCGGAAGAGAAACGGTCTCCGATGTTCGAAACACGTCGATTTTGTGGATGCACATACCGTACAAGTATACATACACACAGTGCACACAGTACACATACAGTGCGTACCGGTATTGCTTTTGGCAGTTTTATGCTCGTATAGTGCAGGCCAGAAGGTGGCTCAAAGTAGGCTCAGCTGCCAGTCTAGGGAAAACATGCAGCAGTCAGTCGAGGGTTTAGGGCCGAGTGTTCCATAACTCGCACACAGCATGAACTGCAGTACAACTGGAGGTCGTTTAGTTCCTCGCCTGCTGTGTGGGGAGAAGCTGTGCAGGAACTTATCCAACCCAGGAAACATGTGAAATGTGCGTTTTTTTTTCTTCGTTTTTTCTCTTATCATCGCTTTTACCTTCCAGCTAAACTAGTACCTGGTACCAGGTATGTAGGAGGTTTTACCCTCAGTTATCATCGCTTTTACTTTCCAGCTAAACTCGTATGTAGGAGGCTTTACCCTCGGCGATCTTCTGGACAAGCCGTGGTCACAGGTGTCGTCCCCTCTCCCCTCCCGGTACGCGCCTTCATTTTTATCGCGCATTGTTAGGGTTCAGCATCCCCACTGCTCGCCTAGATCATGCACTATATAGAATATAGGGGTCCCTCCTGACAACATGGGCTCCCAAATGATCATGCTCTCCCAGAAGATCATGCAGCTTAGGAAGTTATCTACCCTGAATTAAAATATATAGAGAAGATGACGCACGGTAGGATTTCACCTATCGGGTTTTTTTTCCCCTGAGGTTGTGATACTCAACGATCGAGGAGCCTTATTCCTCACCCCCCCACAAATCAAAATATGGGAGATGAAACAAAAACTTTACGCAGCTGGATGGACAGTCCCGTAACCTAGGGATGCCACGAAACTTGTGGTGAAGCACGAACTGTGTTCCAACCTTGAGGCATGCCTTTATGTCTTATCGGGTGATAAGGGGCATGCCTTATGAGGCACGCCCCTTATAACGCATGCCTCACTGGGTGTAGTTGCTCAGCTGAGGAGCCTACTCATAGCCCGTCAGAAAAAAATGCCTTGCAAGGCGAGAAGCGCTGCCCCTATCGTATTCCGGGGGACCTGGAGTAAATAGGACCTCCGATACGCACGGAAACCTGTACATCTACGCATTTTTACTGACAATATATTGAACATTTGGTCCTATTTACTATGGTTCTCCGTGATAATATCTTTAAATAGCCTTTTTAGGACTGCAGTCCCGTTTTGTGGACGAACCACCTTTTTTTTTTTTCAAATGGTTTTGTTTTTTCAGCAAGCAGTTTGCGCCCCCCAACACGCGACTACAGCAGTAGTACTAAAAGGGTTGAAAAACAAACTAACGAACAAAGCCGTGGTTGTAGATCATGGTAGGGGGGAGGGGAGGGGAGGGGAGGGGAGGGTGGGACAGTGATCTGTCGGGTGTATGCAACACGTCCCGAAAAAAAAAAAGGGAGTGACGATTCCAGCGGCATCGGTCACAGAATGCAGACCGCGGCTGCTGAGGCGCCGAGGTAGGCGGGTGTACGTACACGAGCCGAGGAGATTTCCGACTAGCACGCGGCATGATACCGCCGTATACAGCAGTGGTGTACCCATTTCACGACCACCCCGACAAGTTACCGCTGACCTAAACGTGGTCTTATGTCTAATATAGTGCGGTCTTATCTTCTACTACTACCCATACTAATTCCAAGTATTTTTTTTCTCGTGACAAGGCGGTTTTTTGTGACATAATCTCCTGAAAAGCCTTGAAACGGAAGGTGGGTACCCCACTTTAACCCTTTTAGGACCCCAGTCCCGTTTCGGGGACAAATCACTTGGGATCAGACTCGTTTGTCCCCAAATCGGGACTGCGGTAGTAAAGGGGTTAACACTATTGTAGGTTTATCTATTGAGTGGATATCCATGTTCAGGTCTAGCATCTATTAGATCCGCGATATCTCCTAAGCAATTGTTCTGTTGAAAGATCTAACAGCGTGTACCTGGTATTGACTTTGGAGCGCGCAGGCGCGTCGTTTAAGCTGCTACAACGCCGCAATCGGCGCCGGCACCGTCGACCTGCAATGTCCCATGCAAGGTTTTCTATGCATCTATTTAAAAAAAAACACTGCTTCTCGGAAAATTGGGAGGAAGATGCAGATTTGTTACACTCGATCCACTCTGCTTTGTTTTTTTTTTGTCTCAATTTTTCAGTTTTTTGTGAATTGAAAACGCAGAATTTCAAAAGTTTGCTACCATGCTCTCCCCCAATTACGATTGCTGGCTACCCTCGAAAAAATCTTCCCTGACGCCCAATAATAATGCTCGTTATTCTGCCCCTAAGACGCCCAAACGTCCCGGAGAATTAATTGCGAAAGCCCACTAATGCTCGTTATTTTGCCCTTAAGACACCCAAACGTCCCGGAGAATTATTTGCGAGCACACTGGATACCCGGATAAAGTTTTTGTGTGTATCGCGCTAGATAGCACGCCCCCCTCACCGTGTTTGTTCCATGTTTTCGTTTTGACGACGATGGGAAAGGTGAAAGCGCTCAAGCGATTGTGTCTATTTCGAAAATATCTCGACGACTACCTTTCCGAAGCTATCGTTTTCGCTTATATGGATACCCACCCCCGGTGCCCCCTCCGTCTCAAAAGGGATGCGTGGTCAAAGGTCAACTGGCTAGAGGCGAGCATCAAATGAGTACCCCCCCCCCCCCCCCCCCCCGCTCCGTACCGGCACTGTTAGGGGTGGGACTGAAATATGTTTAGACGTAAAAAAAAGTCACAAAAAGTGTCAGGGGGGGAAAGATGAATCTTTAAAAAATGAACCAATCAGCGCTTATCAAAGAATAAGTACGTCACAAAAAAACTCTTCATCATTTGGTATCATATACCTGGTACCAGATACCAGGGTAGCATGGTACGAGAGGAGGTGCAGCGTGTGGCTCGAGAAGGGCGGAGCAGCACACAAAAAAAAAAACGACGAGTGCTTGAGCAGCAGCGCAGCAGAGCACAAACGGGCGCGTGAGCGTGGGGGGGGATTACTGGTGCAGCCCCTGCCGGGCCTGGTTGAAGGTGGATCTGCTGATCCTGGTGGGGCTGCTGGCGTTGCTGACCCGGCTGCTGCTGCTGCTGCTGCTGCTGGGGTGCAAGATGTTCCAATCTACAGCCATCTAACCCGGTCGCGGCTGGCCTCCGCCCCCGCGATGCCACGGCGGATATCAGCATTCGCTCGGGACACGATTGCCGCCGCCTCGTGGATACTACGATCCGTACGCTGCAGATATGCCTCCCGGTTCGCTTGGGCATTTCTTTTCTTTTTGCTCTTGGCCGAGGTTCCTTCTGTTTTTTTGGAATTACCCATCACGAAAATGATTGTCGTGGTCCCCAAAAAGTGACTAAATGGGCGATTTTTTTGTCGAATCGTTCTCTACGGATACTGCGTCGATTCGAGCGGGGTTTGTTTTGCTGTATGCTAAACATCCCAATGTAGGGTATACTTAAGTCTGCGCACTACTCAGAAGCACTCATCGAGTAAGAGGCAAAAAACACAGAGAAAAACATGTTTCTCCGCACCTTTTACTCTATAAATACCTCATTTTGTACTCCTGTGCTAAAACGAGCAAAGCATCCGGAAGGTATGGGCCTGTGTGAGGTGTCTGTATAACGTCAAGATCCAATTCATCTCCACCCCAGAGAAATATCGTATACAAAGTTCACTATGCATGTACGCTAAAACCAAGTTCTTGGGGGTACGTCGGTAGTTTTACTTTTTCAGATTTTTTTTTATTTTTTTTTCGGCTGGTCGTTTCGAATAGCCTGCCGCTTTTTTTGGGTCAAAACAGGCCTCCAGTCCCACCCCTAACTTGTAGGGGTGCGAGGGTCCATGATCATTTGACTACGGCCATGCATGATATCGAGCACACCCCCTCATCCATATGCAAGTCCGCCCCACAAGCGGTTCTCAGTAGGAAGCAGCTCACCCTGCATGCGACTCGCCGAACACCTCCCGGCGCTTCGCGCTTGGTGCGAGCAATGTCGGCCTGGTAGGTGAAAACCCGACGTGCTCTGTCCCGGCATTGTAGGGGTGCGAGGGTCTATGGTTACATGACTACCGCCCTGCACGATACCGAGTACACCCCTCCCTCGCTCCGTCTCGAAAGGCGTGCGAGGTCAATGGTCGAATGACTATCACGGGGAGGCATAGGTAACAGGACCGAATATTGTTAGTAAAAATGGTTAAACATATACCTGGTAGGTTTTTATGTGTACCATAGGTCCTGTTAACTATGGTCCCCCGTAATAAGGCAAGTAGCAAACGAGTACCCCCCCCCCCCCCCCCCCCCGTCCCCTCCCCTTGTGTCGGAGAAAAACGGCTCGGGAGTTCAACCCAAGGGGGGTTTGGCGCCTTACCTTAAGGGCTATCACCCGTGTTTTACGGTAATCGTGCCGCCCCACGCTCCCACTATACCACTCTGTCCTTACACAGAACGACGGTTTTTATTGAAATTTCAACCCTCTTGGGACTTCAGAGGGGGGGAAGTTGACGATGAAAAGTGAAAGACGATTACAGCAGAACGCCCACTGCGTGATTGCGGGGTGGTACAGATTATTAGCGTTGCGGGGGGCCGTAGTAAATAGGACCTAGAGTAGACAAAACAACCTACCAGGTATCTATTATAGTTGCCTTTTTCTACTAACTATGTTTGGTCCTAGTGTGTCCTAGTGACACCTCTATTACGGGGGACCATAGTAAATAGGACCTCCAGTACTCACAGAAATCTACGTATTCATCTACTTTTACTCTCAACTTTTGGTCCTATTTACTATGGTCCCCCGTAATAGGAGTCGGCATGGGCACAGCATGGTCCTATCATATCGGCCTTTCTGGGTGCTCACGCCGGATACTCTTAAACGGTTGATGCCACCACCGTGATCACCGTCGTGGTCGCCATCTGGGAGTTCCCAAGGGGTTAATATGAGGGGCATGTTTTTCTTTCGGGACGAGTTGGTAGCTGATATGACCGCACCTAGCGCCTGGCATCGTCGTATGTAGCTCTTGGTCGCTATATCGCTATACAGGGGTGTGTGTGTGCTCGATATCATGCATGGCCGCAGTCGTAAGACCATAGACCCTCGCATCCCTACAATGCGGGGACGGAACACGTCGGATTTTCACCAACCAGGCAGACATTGCTTGCTTGCACCAAGCGCGAAGTACCGTGAGTGTTTGGGCGAGTCGCGTCGTGAAGGGTGAGCTGCATCCTACTAGGAGCCGCCATACAGGGGGGGGGGCACGATATATGAGACTTCAATTTAAGATAGTCGCCTCTTTTGAGAGAGGTCGAATGGCTGGTACCGGGCATACTAGAAGCTATAAGATACACTTTTCGGGCTGAGATATATACCGGTGTTTGTGTTCAAGTAGGCCTGTCACACTCCTCTCTTAAATTGTAGCCTTGACCGCTGTTCGGGGGGGGGGCTACGTATGCTTTCAGGAGAATCGCCGAATTTTGAGAGGTCGAATGGCTTAGCACGGGAATGTTAAAAGGTATATAATACCCGTTTCGGTTTCTGATACACACTCGGTTTAAGCTTTTTGTACCGCACTGTGAAGGAACCTAAATCTGACTCCAATTGCAAGTGCTTCGTTCCCAGACCAGGCGTGCAGTCCTTCATGGGTTATTAGAGATCTACCAGGTACTCTATTAATAGTAGGCCTGACACAACCCTCTCTTCGAACGTAGATTTGGCCGCTATGCGAAAGGGCTATGCAGTAACGGTTCGCGTTCAACCCCGTGCAGCTGCTAATCCGTTTATCAAGGGATGAAGGACAAATTGCTTGGAATCAGACTTGCGTTACGTTTTTCTTCACGGCGGGGAAAAAATAGTTGTTACGAGCAGTAGCAGCAGATGCACCGACCAGTAAAATGATCATACCTTGGGTACGTTACGACCCACCCCCTCTCTCGAAACGTAGGATTGGCCGCTATATATCCAAACGGGCTTGAAGTAACGGTCAGCGTTCAGCACCTCCCGGCTGCAAATCCGTTTGTCGGGTGATAAAAAAAAAAAAAAAATGCTCGGGACTAAACTTGGTGGTGTTTTTTTTTGGCGCAGCAAAAGAGTGGTGACGAGCAGTAGCAACCAGCAAATACACCGACCAGCAAAGTATCATACAACGGGCGCTTTGTACGTTGAACGAACAATCATAATCATGGATCAAACCCCCTTCCAACCGCTTCGTTATGGTGCAGTGGTATAAGATAATATATACATTTCGGAGTGCCTTTGAGTGATCGACGTTGAAGCTTTGGCGAGGGAGACGGGGCTGAAGGTATCGGCTCGCAGGTGGAGTCTGGTTTGGTTTGGATCGGTGGGCGCTTTTGTCGCCTTCCTTCTGACAACACCGGCACTACAGCGGCGGCCGGCACTACTCGACACATTTGCCACACTCCACATTGGATAATCCCGTCTGTGCCAGGTGCCAGGCGATCTCATCGACACTCTGCGCGGGCAGCCGGCAATACGTAGAGGGACCACTACCGCAACGAGTTTCGAGGTACCCACAAGTAGACACCGACTCACTCTTCTCGACATAAAAAATGCAATTCACGCACCGTGCGTTGTGGGGAGGGGAGAGAAGGCCTGCTGTACGTGTGATCCCGGATCTGGGTCACGAGTAGCAGTGGACGGGGAGTATTGTAGTCAGAGCCGAGCATTGTGTGTAAACACAGGAGAACACCTGTTTTTTGGGTACATGGTGGGTTACTGATTACTTCCTGGTGTGTATGACTTTGTATCACTATTGCATGTGTTGCTACTGCAGTGTGTATTGCTATGGATTATTTTTGTACCTGGTACCTGGTACCTGGTATGTATTAGTAGTGCCATGTATCACTATGCATGATTATGACTATGTGTGGCTATGTATTACCAGTACTGTTTATGACTATATTATTACTATACCAGGTATATTACTATGTATGACTATGCACCATTAATACTATATCTACTCTGTATTACTCTGTTTTTGTATGTGTTACTATGTGTTACCATGTGTTACTGCTGTACGTATTACTATGCACTACTATGTTTGACCATGTATGAATATGTATTACTGTGTATGACTATGTATGACCCAGCACTCGTTTTGTTTTAGTACATGCATTACGGCGCCCCCCCCTTAATAGGAGGGGGCAGGAGAAAAACAAGCGAATATGATGAAGTGGATGAAGCGAAACAACCCTCCCCTCCGGTGGAGAATGTGAAACGTACAAGGAGAAACCGGATGGGTTAGAAGAGGAGATGAGGGAAATAGACGAATCTGACATGGAGGAGTTTGGCACACTAGATAGCAGCGAGAAAATGATCGTGTACTATTTGGAAACAAGGTAGTGAGCGGCCAACTGTTGGAAGCGTCTCTATTAGGAGTAGGAACGGTGCTCCGTCTCGAAAGGGATGCGTGGTCAATGGTCAAACGACTCAGGCAAGCAACAAATGAGTACGCCCCCCCCCCCCCCCCGACGGTAAACCCGTTCAGGGGACAAAGTTCGTAGTACTATTACGGGGGGCCATAGTTAACAGGACCAAATATTGTTAGTAAAAATGGTTAAACATATAGGTTTTTATGTATACCATAGGTCCTGTTAACTATGGTCCCCCGTAATAGACTCGGGCATGAGTTTTGGTGTACGACAGTACGAGTAACGAAAGAGTGGGATGATGTGCATGTGCGAGTGGCAGCAGCAGTAGCAACTCACCGACCGGTAAAGTACTGGTATCTTATACGGAGTACCAGGTATACCACAGTTCCGCTGTACGGTAACCATCATTAAACCGATACAGCAGTAGTAGTGGCCCCTCTATAGTGCCGGTATGATATGCGCTTAACCGTTTTAGAACCGCAGTCCCGTTGTGGGGACAAACCAGTCAAATTTCGAGTACTTTGCCCCCAAAACGGGACTGCGGTTCTAAACGGGTTAAAGCCAACAATACCGGCACTATATGTAGCGGCAACCGGCACTAGTTACTCCGCACACTGCTGTTCCACACTGATTAATCAATCCCATCCTATACATGTGCCAAGCGAGTACACCGGCACTATAGCGGGCAGCCGGCACTATGGAGGGACCACTACTGCTGTACGTCATGCCTCTCGGTAGTGTAAGGTAGACTAGGCACTGGTAGTCATGTACGAATGGCCTTTGCATCCCTCATGGTGGTATAATACGGCGCGTACAGACAGCAGTTGTGATGGGGCGTGTAATACCTTACCGGGTCTCACACCTGATGGCCTGGGCTTACCAGTGTACTGGTGTGTATTGCTTGCCTTAGATCGAGACGGTCCTTTTTTCTTTTTTCTTTCTTCTTTTCTTCGTCCCATCCATTCGTGAAACAAATAAAAAGCAAGCAAGCAGCTGTTAGATCGAGGATTTGGTCGAAACTCGTCTTTGTTTGCAAGCCGTGTGGGATGCGTCCATCGCACGTACTACGGGCTTTGTATGGTTGTCATACAGGAAATACAGCAGTCCGCATAATATGAAGAAGGCATACTTCCTTTGGCCCTTCTGTTCTCTCTTCCCCCTCTCACGGCGGGCTGTAGTAAGTAGGACCTACGGCACACACAAAAACCTATATATTTACCCATTTTCACGAGCAGTACTTGGTCCTATTTACTATGGCCCCCCGTGATAGTCATATCTCAGATACGGGGTCACGTAGCAGGAGAGGCTCTCTTCCCCTCTCTCCCCGCTGCGATTCGTGCCTTTCGCATTTTTGTCTCGGAAATATTTCACCGCCGTTCCTTCCCTCATCGGCTGGCGTCTAATTAGTTGATTGAAGTTGAAGTGTGCCTGCCCCCGGACGCGCTCTAAGCAGTTGAATCCGAAGTTCATCGATGTTGCCCGTTTGGGCTCGACGTGAACAATAAACGGGTACTACTGTACGTTCGCTCCGAGAGCGGCATACTGGTTCCTTTTGTTTCGGGGGGCCTGTACTTAATAGGACCTATGGTATACACAAAAACCTACCTGGTATATATTTACCTATTTTTACTACCACCATTTGGTCGTATTTACTATGGTCCCGTCCGCCTATTTAATAGTCGTTTTTTCTTTTTATTTCCTAGGACGGGATGCAGACCCAGCTTGAGGTCTTAGGGCAGCGGTAATTGCCGCCGTACTAAATAAAGCACGTACGTGCAAACTGACTACCGCATCTGAGCATGATATCGTATGTACGTGTAGCCCATACGAGGACCCAACGACGCTTATGCTGGTTGTCTACCTGGTAGCCTGCGCACAGCAGCGGCCCCTCCATAGTGCCGGTTGGGTAGTGCCGGCTGCCCGCTGCAGTGCCTACGAAGTAGCTTGACAGTACTGCTGTAATGGTATATAACCAGCGTGGCGGTGTGCGGGGTAGTGTTGGTGGCCGCTATACCGGAGTATAGCTATAGTGCCGGTATTGTTATTACGGGGGACCATAGTTAATAGGACCAAATATCGTTAGTAAAATTGTTTAAATATATAGGGTTTTATGTATACCATAGGTCCTATTAACTATGGTCCCCCGTAATAGCTGGCGCATATAAAAAGCCATCGTTCTTTTTGCTTACCGGCACTGACGAGAGGGGCCACTACTCCTTGTATTCGTGAAAAAAAAAACACGCACCAAAGTGCAATACAGTCTGCAGTGCTGCACTCAGAAGCAGCAGCAGCAGCAGCAGCAGCAGCAGTGAGAACGCAACCCTCTTGGGACTTCAAGGGGCCTAACTATATAGAGTAATATTACGGGGGACCATAGTTAATAAGACCAAATATTGTTAGTAAAAATGGTTAAATATATAGTTTTTTATGTATATCAGAGGTCCTATTAACTATGGTCCCCCGTAATAGTACTTGACCACTAAATATGCCAGGAGACCGTCAGTCAAAGGAAAAACGTGCATCGGTCAAGGTTGTAAATCCGAGTGTTCCAGGCCGAAACCTAGCAGTGCGGCGTCCGTCAAGGGGTTAAGTGCCGTCTCCTGACATCTTTGCTGACTAATGACACGATGTGAAGATCACAGCAACGGCCACTGCTGGTGGACGATGCAAAATAGATGTATATATAGGGTGTTAGGGTTAGGGTTAGTTCTATATACACATATACCAGTACGAAGTACCTGGTATAACATTATATGTGTATATATATTAATATACCAGGTACGTATATACTTCTTTGTATTCTGGGGCGAGTGGTATATAGCTCTTTATATTATTACGGGGGATC
This sequence comes from Nereocystis luetkeana, assembly GCA_031213475.1. Taxonomy (NCBI): domain Eukaryota; class Phaeophyceae; order Laminariales; family Laminariaceae; genus Nereocystis; species Nereocystis luetkeana. The sequence goes on along the minus strand of JARUPZ010000025.1, from coordinate 8,376,505 downwards.
CTAGTTAACAGGACCTATGGGGTACATAAAAACCTATATATTTAACCATTTTTACTAATAATGTTTGGTCCTGTTAACTATGCCCCCCCGTAATAATATTAATAGTTATAATTGATACATACATACGGTACGATGCAAGGAGTCGTGTGGGGCACGGGCGCAACATGACCCTATACCCTACATATACCCGTACTATTAATAGTGGGCGCTGAACCTGCTCCTAGACAACAGCAGTAAGTCAGCACCAGACAACTATCACCACACTTGTCAACCATTGTTTTCAACGTCCTGTCGGGGTTCCAGAGGGGTTATAATAACCCTTTTTGGACCGCGGTCCCGTTTTTGGGACAAGCTACTGAGAATTTGTGTGGATTATCCCCGAAACGGGACTGCGGTCCTTAAAGGGTTAACCGGTAAAAGACGTACCTCCAGGGCGGATGGATGTCTTCACTACCACTTCGTATAATACTGCAACTCCCACGGACTGTGGCCACCTGACAAGCTTCGCTTCGCACCGTTGGACTTTTCTAACGAGTCGTATCTCATCTGTGGCACCTCTCACGGGCGAAATACGTGGGTCGGTTGGCGGTGTGTACTCGCCCGTTCTTGACGGACAGCCGTCAAAGCGTCTGACGGACAGCCGTCAAACCCCTTGGCGGACAGCCGTCAAGAGACTCCCTCTGCTAAGACTTGGCCGTATACCACTCCGTCCCGCAACATGCTTACCCTTTCGGATACGACATCGATCTCTACAGCAGTCGTCGTTCCTTGTATTCTGGGGCAGCGTGGTATGTCATTTGTTTACGTATGAAGGGCAACGAAAAAAAAAAAAACGAAGCTGTGAGACCTATGCCAATGGAAACACGAAGTTCAAAAGTTTTTTCTCAAATATATCGCTTTCAAAGAACAGCCGATAATTTCCTCGTACCACCGCTGTGGGAAAAAAGGAGAAACTGTTTTTTTTTTTTTTTTTTTTTTTTTTCCAACGGCTGCAGACGGCGCAATTTGTTTTTTCTGGTTGCAAATTGTCAACACGGTGATAGAAACCAGCTCGTGCGACGATGGACGCTCGATCTCGACATAGACTCAGCCCACGGCCAACCCGCTCGGTGTCTGGCAAGGCCAACGAATATAGATGACGGCCTCGAAGATATCAGGTGGATCCATGGTCTAGGGGGCGAGAGCTTGGCGGCGGCGTCCGACGGTATCCTCTCAAACCTGAACAAGAGCCTATTTTTTGCCATTCGAGACGGATGGAGAAGTTTTGTCTTCTGTTTTGTGCAAACCAGCGCCCAAATGTTTTTTCATCATACGCCTGGTCAGCTCCCGCCACATGACACCTGCCATGGTGTGAAGATGGTGACTCTAGGGTGGGTCGGAGCCCCTAACGAGCGCATTCTGTTCAGAATTCATGACGCAATCGTTGGTTTTGTTGATCGATGTCTGTCGAGGACTCGGAATCTCGCCGCTTTGAACCAAATATAGGCCTGAGTTTTTCTCAAGCCGACGTTGGCCCAACATCGGCCCCAGATTTGCTTTTTTCGGGCTTTTCCAAAAGTTGGGAACTTTTTTTTTTCTAAACGTGCCCATAGGAAGCGTGTTCTGTTTCTTTTTTGGAGGGTATCTTGGAACTTCAAACTTTTTATTGATACTTCGCTTTCCCACTGGCATAGGTCTGAGATCGAAAATCTACTCAAACCCCATGATATCCGCAAGGTTTGCGTAGAGGAGGCCTGATGACTCGATCGTGACTTCTAGGGGGCGGTTATTAGTATTAGGGGGCGGTTAGTAATATTAATAGGAGGTTTTCAGAGTTAGTCTACGTACACGATATATCGCAGGTTTGAAAGCAACGGAATCGATAAGTAGCAAGTATGTTTCGTATGCCGTAAATGCGACTGCTGCTGCAGTTTCCGTATTCTCCCTGTAGTATTACGGGGGACCGTAGTTAACCCTTTTAGTACTCCAGTCCTGTTTTGGGGGCAAACAACTTGAATGTTGACTGGTTTGTCCCCAGAACGGGACTGCAGTCCTAAAGGGGTTAATAGGACCAAACTTTGTTAGTAGAAATTGTTAAATATATACTCCGGAGTAGTTTTTTATGTATACCACAGGTCCCATTAACTATGGTCCCCCGTAATAATGATATTACAGCGCGTAAGGTCAGCGCGGGTCCAACCCAGGCCGGGTGCTCGGATCATGTACACCGTAGACGGTATCACACGTGTGTTCGGGTTGGGGTTAGGGTTAGACACCCCCTCGGAGTAATCTTCTGACAACGGGAGGAGTGCAGATGCCGAGGGATGCGTCTTATGGTACACCTCGGATGGCCAAGCTCAGCTCGAGGCCAGCGTATAGCTTGTTGTCGTCAGGGGACATCCGGGGGGCATCCCTGGGTTTCCTACAGAGATATGAACCTTGGGGTAAAACGGATATCGCGTCCGTGTTGCTGGGGATCATTGCCCGCTGGGTGTCTCTCTCGTGTCTCTGTGTGTGGTCTTCTAATAAACTTATGCATCTCTTACTTCGCGCCGACTAGGGTGGCTGACTCGCTCGAGTGGTACGGCTATATGCTGGCCTCGAGCTGAGCTTGGTCATCCGAGGCGTACCATGTTACTGCAGTAAGTATCATGGTACGCCTCGGATGACCAAGCTCAGCTCGAGGCCAGCATATAACCACAGTCTACGTACATGGAACGATCTCGACGACTTAATTTCCAAATCCCACCTTTTTCGCGGGCTGGGTGTGCCCCCCCCCCCCCCCCCCTCCCCTCCTTGGGTTTTGGGGAAAACCGGTTCGGAAATCACCCGAGAGGGTGTGTGCTATCTTGCGTGTTACATATGTATATATACACACTCGTATCATACATATCTACGTACGTACACACATACACCTGGCATACATGTACGTACACAAGTACCAGGTATTCGTATATACGTTTATACGCATACGCATATACCGTACGAATGTATACCTGGTACGTACCAACATATACTCGTACACACTTCTATTATTATCATTTTTAATAGGCTTGCCATCCGACAGTGTGCCACATGAGCTTTCACGTTGATCAACCAAAACATTGTATACATACCAGGTATGTGCATATACGAGGTATACATTACATTTACGCATATATAGATGCCAGGTATATACATAATTCCAAGTAGTTTGTCCCCAAAACGAGACCGCAGTATGTACTATTAATAGAAGGGTTATCCCTTTTGAGGACCGCAGTCCCGTTTTCGGGACAAACTACTTAGGATTTGACGGGGTTGTCTCCAGAACGGGACTGCGGGTCTAAAAGGGTTAATTCACCCTTTTAGAACCGCAGTCCCGTTTTGGGGACACACCAGTCCAATTTCAAGTAGTTTGTCCCCAAAACGGAACTGCGGTTCTAAAGGGGTTACCCCTTTCGGCCTCGTTTAAGCTGGAGGAGTACGCTCCCGATGTGGCCAACTGCAGTCCCGTTTGGGGGACAACCCGCTCAAATTCTAAGTAGTTTGCCCCCGAAACGAGACTGCAGTATACTCGTATTCTATTACGGGGGGCCATTGTTAAATAGGACCAAATTTTGTTGGTAAAAATAGCGAGATATATAGGTTTTTGTGTGTACCGTAGGTCCTATTTAATATGCCCCCCCCCGCCCCCCCCCCGTCATAGAAGGGCTGAGGGCACATCAACCCCCCGTTAGGTGTGGTTGGGTCGCTTACTGCACTGATGTATCATCGTACGCTGCGATCGACCAAAATCACTGCTGTAGACATTTTATTTGGATGAGGCTTCCTGCCTCTGTCGGTAGTCCACCCAGAACTCGAGTGCTTTCTCGAGTTACTATTACGGGGGACCATATCAAATAGGACCGAATATTGTTAGTGAAAATAGCGAAACATGTAGAGTTTTGTGTGCACCGTAGGTCCTATTTACTATGGTCACTAACCCTCCGGCCTCCTTTGGGCTTAACTCTTTTAGAACCGCAGTCCCGTTTTGGGGACAAACCAGTCAAATTTCAAGTGGTTTGTCCCCAAAACGGGACTGCGGTTCTAAAGGGGTCAAGTGCACTCTGGTTGTGGGGAACGAAACACTTGGAATTAAAGTCGGAGATTACAGTAGGTTGAAGCACAACAGCAGTGCACGACTATCCTACTGCTGTAAAAGGGTCAATCACGTATCCCGACGCTTGAGCGGGCCAAACGTTTGACCGTCAACAGATATACTCGAGCACCGGTACTTGGAGTGTTCCGGTACTTCAAACCGCTTCCTTTGTTGACGATACGTACCACTCGGTCCCAGTATTGAAAGACCGTTCGGGTTAAACATTGATATACGAACGGTACTTACGCTTGGGGACGTATTGGTATTTCTGGTGACGGCAGTCTTGCCCGTTGACGGACAGCTGTCAAGGAGATGTTGACACTATATCTACTGTAGTATAATCAGTATAAAGAGTCCTTGACGGGTCAAACTTGGACAGCCGTCAAGGAGCTCCCCACACCGAAAATAGTATATTCAGTATCGAGAAGACTTGACGGGGCAAAAACCACATCGTCTCAACCGACGTTTTTGGTTGGAAGACCGGAAAAATAAATGCAAAAATAAAAGAAGAACGGCAAGCAAAAAAAAACGAAAAAAAAATAAAAATCGAAACCTCTTCCGCGGCTTTACGGTAATACTTGAACATTAGCGTTGAGCTTGTTTCTGACCGTTTAACCATTTAGAACCGCAGTCCCGTTGTTGGGGACAAACCAGTCAAATTTCAAGAAGTTTGTCCCCAGAACGGGACTGCGGTTCTGTAGGGGTTAGAGCTTCAGTACATACTGACATGCTGACACGCAGTACATACGAGCTCCTGTTGACCCTTTTAGGACCGCAGTCCCGTTTTGGTGACACACCACTCAAAACTTTTAAGTAGTTTGTCCCCAAAGCGGGACTGCGGCACTAGAAGGGTGAATGAACGCCTTCAGAACCGCAGTCCCGTTTTGGGGACAAACTACTTGGGATTTGGCCGGTTTGTCACCAGAACGGGGCTGAGGTTCTAAAAGGGTTCCCTCGACGAAGGAATCTCGTGTGTAAGGGGCGAAGGGGCTCTAATGCCGAACGCAGCAGTATCCCCTCGCAGGGCCCCTGAAAAGGAGTTATCAATACCTGCTGTACATACAAGCGGTGGGCGGCGCACAGTTAGTTAACCCCTTGTGGGACTGCAGTCCCGTTTTGAAAAAAATTACTTGTAATTTGACTGGTTTGACCTCCAAAACGGGATTGCGGTACTAAAAGGGATAATAAATAATACCATGGTATGATGTTAACCCCTTTAGAACCGCAGTCCCGTTTTGGGGACAAACCACTCAAATTTCAAGTAGTTTGTCCCCACCCCAAAACGGGACTGCGGTTCTAAAAATAGGCTCAGGCCGGCACGAACGATAAGAAAATTGGGCGAAGGAACACAGCATCAACCATGGTGGGACCAACTCCAAATCCTACGCAAGAGAGGTACGTATAGATCGAGGTTGAACAAAAACAAGACGTTTGAGCCTGGACACTATGACGGGGGACCACAGTTAATAGGACCAAATATAGTTAGGAAAAATAGCGAAATGTATAGGTTTTTATGTACATCATAGGTCCTATTAACTATGGTCCCCCGTAATACTGCTGCTGTAGCTCGACGTTTCTTAACACCGAACGCCCACTGCTGACTAGTGACTGACTGCTGTGTGGCGACTGAACCGTTCACCGTGAAAATGTATATCGACACCACTTCGACCGGAGATATGGGGGCAGTTAGCGTATACTTCGTACTTCGAAGTACGTATTTAGTCCACACGGTCGTAACATTTATGTCCGGGTGGTATGAGATGTTCACACCGTGCGTATGAACGTATGGTGTAAACATACCTGACAAGTGATGGTCCTGGTTATAAGGCGACCTCGTACGATAGTGACTCTCGTACGCGTAATATTGATATTACGATCGTACGAGTTCGTAGTTGTTTGAAGCGGCCTTTTAGTTTTTTCAAGTCGTATTCGCCTGCTGAATAGTAGCAATAACTAAAAAGTATACTGACATGTATTCCGTAGTACCAGGTAGCTATGTAGGGCTGTGGGTCGCTGGGCTGACTGCACAACCTTGTATTATACAGCAGTACTGCTCTGTCTGTAGAGTAGTAGGTGGGAAGCGTCGTGCTTCCGAGCCGGATTTCGATTTTTTTAGCGTTTTTTTCGGATCTTTCTAGGGCTCCAGGACTGTTCTGCGACCACGGACTCCTTGATTTGAGAGTTGTTGTGAGAACAACAACATGACCCATATCAAGACGCCGACTGACAAGAAAGTCAGGCTGAGATTTAGCGGGAAATTATGAGTACAGAGTCTTCTATATTAATATTATTACGGGTGACCATAGTTAATAGGACTATGGTATACATAAAAAACCCATATATTTAACCATTTTTACTAACAATATTTGGTCCTATTAAATATGGTCCCCCGTAACCCGTAATAGAGTAGAAATCAACCTTTCCTCGAATAAAAAGTCCAGCCTGGACCAGTTTTTCTGTTTCTTGTTAGATGTCCTGTGCCGTTAAGCTCTGCATCTCTCCGGAAAACTGTTTTTTGAAACTAGCAGACATCAGTGCAACCCGACGGAGAATCCCATGATGGCCTATTTATTAACAGGTGTACGAACAATAATATCGCGAAAAAAGAAAAGAGTTCCGACGATTTTGGGTTCAGGAGCCACGTCATTCAAAGCATGTTATAGTGTTATCATACCCCTATCGTAGCACACGCGTCGGAGGCGTTACTATTAAAGCCTCCAAAACATTGGAAACCACGGGGGGATTCCCCCCCCCCCTCGATTTGCACCGTGTTGTGCACGTTGTTGTGTACTCCCAAGTGCGTACTAAATCTATTAATAGTTCTCTCTTCGCTGTATTTTACCTTTGTTTGCCCAACTTTCACGCTGTCTTTATTTTTTTATGCCCACGTTGTTCGTTGCTGCAAGCTCGTTTTAGGGTAGATGTAAGTGCCATAAAATTCAACAAAATGAAGCATAGTTCACACAAATCGTTTTTTTTTTTTTTTTGAGAACCGCGAATTTGCAAAACGCCTCCCTGGTACCCAAAAACCACGGTTGTCCGGTTTTTCTTCATCCGGTGCCCATCTCTACACATGCTGCTGCTGGTGCTCTAGCGTATCATTGCTTCGTTTCAGCATTGTCTACGGTGCTTACTGCACAACAGCATGACAATGCAAATAGTATCTCTGGCGCGTAGTTTTGTGACAACAGAGCTTGTCACTTTAGGATCGAACACTGAATCGGCACGGACACTGGTTGTGCCGGACGTCTACAGGTAGAGAAAAAGGTTTAGTCTGAAAACCACACGTGCAGTGGTTCGCAGCAGTACAAGCATTCAGGGGACAAAAAAAGTTACCTGAGATATTGTTCGTGTTACCGACCGCTGGCATATTGCTATTACGGGGGACCATAGTTAATAGGACCAAATATTGTTAGTAGAAATGGTGAAATATATAGTTTTTTTATGTATACCACAGGTTCTATTAACTATGGTCCCCCGTAATATTTATAGGTACCGCAGAGTTACCGGCTGCATATACGCAGGTGACTGCCATCCCTGTAAAGTACGAAGATGTCGGGAGACAGCGCTTCTTTCGCTCCTTTCGGTAGACGGCAACTTTTACTTGACTTGTCTTGACTGACACCAAACTGCCAGGTTTTAGTGTAGAACACTCGGCCCTACGCCCTTGACGGCGCACGTTTTTACCTTGCTTGACACGCCTCCTTGCACTCTTTTGGTATACAATATCCAGTACCACCTCTCTAGGATGAAGACTGAAGACGGGCGCTGGGTGTCCTGGTTTCCTGATGTCATCGGTTATAAATTACGTTTCAATGTGGAGGCAAAAGCGACAACAATAATCAATACTGCTGCTCTACAGCAGTTCTTGGAAAGTTAGTGTCGGTTTTCGTGGTTGTCTGAACGACTATTCACGCAGCAGTTCATCAATTTATCGTTCATTTTAGTGGTACTTTCTTTTTTTTTCTGCCGACGGTGTAACTAACCGCTATTATAGCAGATGTTGTAGCATGTAGCGGTTGTAATTTGCGAGTTGTAAATCATTGCAACACTTCCCGAATGAAGATGCTGGTTTTTCGGCGTAACCCCCCCCCCCCGCCCCCCCAGCGCTCGGTGCAAGCATGTCTGCCTGGTCGGTGAAAACCCGAGGTGCTCCGTCCCGGCATTGTAGATATGCAAGGGCTTACCTGGTATAGTCATAGGACTACGGCCATGCGTGACATCGAGTACCCCCCCCCCGCTCCCCGCAGCCTCTTTATATTTTGTCAAGTTTTTGTCGTTTTACCACCTTCAAATATAGAGGCGCGAGTTGACACAACTTGACTCACCGACCAAACTCCACCAACTATTAATAGTTCTTAGTCGCAGTGTACTCATATGTAGGTGATGTTAATATTACGGGGGACCATAGTTAATAGGACCAAATATCGTTAGTAAAATTGGTCAAATATTAAGGTTTTTATGTATACCATAAGTCCTATTAACTATGTTCTCCCGTAATAGTCGTTTCCCCGATGTACAGCCTTTCCGACTTGTTGGGTTTCCGTACTTGCAGGAAGGATTGGTGTTCTTATTTGGGCGCCCCCCCCCGCCCCCCCCCCTCGACCGGGAATGGTGGGGTTGGCCCGCTTTGCTCGCCTGACTTAGCGAGTCGGCTGGCAACTAGTTCGCTTCGCCAGCCGACTTGCTGACTGAATGAAGTAAGTTTGTCGGCTAACGGCACCTACCGACTACCTGGCAGTTATCAGTCGTGTAATCCTGCCGCCTCGCAGCCCTACCCTACACACCATTACGCGTCTCGGACGTATCATATAGATTATGTACAGATCATTCCCACTTTTGATGATGACCTAGATGATCTAGATCACGATCTGTCTGATCTGTGCACGATTAGTACCACGCTGTCCGGAAATGTAAGGTACCATTGGATACTGATATGAATGCTCATGCGGGCCTTACTTTTCCGGACAGAGCGTAAGAGTGGGATACTTTTTAGAGGCCCGAGGCGGGGTCGCGATCGGGGTGAAGGTTATACGTACACGCTTCAGACATGTGGCAGCTCACGATCTATCTGTAGATAATCTAAAATACCTGCTGTAGCCTGTAGTCCTGCGATGTTGCGCGGCATCTGCATGGTAGCGGTCCAACCAAGGAAATCTGTGCCAGATCATGGCAGATTATACGGCTCCCACAAATGCGACAGCATGAAGAACTTCAGGCGTAGATCATACAGGGCAGGAGTCTATCTATCCGTCGTAGATCATCAACGACCTGTATATGATCTGTATATTATCTATAGTTGATCTGTAGATGATCTGTAGTTGATCTGTAGTTGATCTGTGGATGATCTGTAGATGATCTGTAGATGATCTGCCCGAGATGTGTAACTTTCGTGTGTGTTTGATCAACCGTCTATCGTACGACTACTCCTTGCCTTGTGACTCAGACGCAGGCTCCGAATCAGGCAGCAGTGGCCGCGGCTGCTGCAACCCGCAATTTCAACCGTCAACTTCCCCCTCGCATGCCCCAACAAGGTTGACACTGGCATTATACGTGTAACGTCAGTGAAAAGCACCCGCTGTGTTACCCTGCTGGTGAGGACGTGCGAGGCGCCCAGCAGGCTTCACCTTCGGAACCTTGCCCTCCCCCCCCCCCCACCCACTCCTCTTCCCCTCACAAAATGATGAGTTTGATAACGAAGATCTGAAAAATAAAATTGAAGAGGCACATTTTTTCCCTCAACCTGTTGAAGAAAAGATTGCGAACTATCTCTATTTATATATATATTATATCTACAATTATATTTCGGCAATTTAGAAATATTTTTTATTTTTTATATTTTTGGTTGATGACAGGTTTTACGCCTGCTACTTCCCTTTCCCCTCCCGTCCACCCCTCCCTCCCACTGCGTAGTTTGTTTTCTCGCCAATGGTTGTGCGGTTGTCGCTTCGCACGAACTTTCGAGCCTTGAGCCCCCCCTGCCCCCCCCCCCCCTCTCCGTCTCGAAGGGGATGCGTGGTCAATGGTGAAATGTCTAAGGCAAGTAACAAATGAGTACACCCTCCCCCCCCCCCTCGCCCGCTCGTGCCCCCCCCCCCCCCCCCCCCCCCCCCCGCCTGTACGTAGTTTGTTATCTCGCGAAACGGCTGTGTGGTTGTCGAAAAGGGGTTCGGGACCACCTCGGTTGTTGACAAGGGGTGACTGTTTCTCTTAGGCCGGCCCCGGCAGCGGCGCCCGTCGTTGCGGTGGCAGCAGTGGCGCCAGCGGCATACCCAGCTTCAGCAGGTCGGCTGCAGCAGCGAGTCAGCTGCAGCAGCAAGGCAACAGAGGCAGCAGCAGCAAGGTCGCTTCCGACAGCAACAACAAGGTAACAGCAGCAGCAGCAGCGACAACAACAACAGCAAGCAGCTGCCTAGCAGCAGCAGCAGCAGCAGCGGCAGCAGCAGCAGCAGCAGCAGCAGCAGCAGCAAGGGAGCTACCAACAGCAACAGCAGCAGCAGCAGCAGCAGCAGGGGAGCTTCCAACAGCAACAGCAAAGTGGCTGCAGTAACAGCAGCAGCAAGGCAGCAGCAGAAGCAGGACGAAGGTAGCCTCCAAAAACGGCAGCTGCAAGGGTAGCTGTAGTAAGAGCAGCAGCAAGCGGCAAACAGTCGCAAACAACTACCGCAGGGCAGCTGCAGCAGGAGCCTCCCACCACCACCACCACCACCAGCAGCAGCAGCAGCAGCAGCAGCAGCAGCAACGGCAGCAGCAGCGGCAGCAGCGGCAGCGGGGGCACATCAGTGACAGTGACAGTGACAGTGACAGTGGTTTTCAAGAGGGGAGGGGAAGGGCAGGAGCACACTGGCCGGGGACACCAGTCTTAGGTGTCGTGGGAGGAACCACCTATCATCACCCCTGCCCGCCACAAACTGCTACTACCCCAGTAGGTCCTACTGCTCGTACTGCTTCTGGTCCTAGTAGGTCCTACTGGTATATTTAATAGGTCCTGCGAGGGGACCCTTGCGTTTGTGGAGGGGTGGGTTTTGTGGAGAGGCGGAGGGCATGTCTGGATTGCGGGTTCATTCTCAGCGAGCAGGGCGAGAAACGTTCGAAGTGGACGTCAGGTGAGGGTTTGCAAACTTTTCACACACGGGACAGATCATGGGTTTCCACTTGGACGTATCCCACGGTAGGGGTTGTTGCGCTTTTTTGCCTTCTGAGGCAAATATTTCCTGGCCGGATGAGCTCCTAAAGCGAGTAACTATTAGTATACCGGTTACTATGATACCTATACTCGCACATCCTTTTGATGATATCGCATAGAAATGCCGGTCGGGGTGAGCGAACACAGTAGGCGCTATTGCGCTTTTTTGCCTTCTGAGGCAAATATCTTCTGACCGGATGAGCTCCTAAAGTGAGTACCTGGTAACTATTATTAATAGTATACCGGTTACTGTTGGTAACTATACTCGCATATCCGTTAGGTTAACAGACATGCCATAGAAATGACGATCGGCTTGCGCGAACAGAGTAGGGGTTCGTTGCGCTTGTTTTCCTTCTGAGGCGATATTTTGTGACCGGGTGAGCTCCTTGAATGAGCAACTATCAGTATACCGGTACTATGATACCCATGCTCGCATATCCGTTTGGTGGCTACTGTAGAAGAAACATATAAATGTCGGTCGGGCTGCTCGAGTATACTTCTTCAAAGTGATGTTTCGGGTGAAATGTTGTGGGGGCAGGGGGGGGGACTGATCTTGAGAATGGTCCCTGGAACGTCTCTCGCGCCTCCCAACGGAACACTCGACCCTGGGCAATGATGTTTTTGCTGGTGCAGTGCTGACGGAGGCTGGTTTGCTGCTCAGTGTGGGAGCTAGTGTTGAATATCGTATCGAAAGTCGAGTCGCATGAAGGGTGAGCTGCAACCTACTATTACCGGGGGCCATAGTTGATAGGACCTATGCTATGCATAAAAACCTATAGATTTAACCATTTTTGCTAACAATATTTGGTCCTATTCACTATGGTCCCCCGTAATAAGAACCACTCGTGAGCCGGGGTGGGAGTTGGTTGGGTTCGTTCGGGTTCGGTTGGTCCGATTCGCATCAACCTGTACGGGCTTACGTTTATTTCATTTCCCTAACCTTGTGCGTGTGTAATTTACCCTCTTGTTGGGCTTTTATCGGTCGAGTCAGACTCCTCGCTGTAGTTTTGAGGACTTGCAGCTGTGCTAGTACTGTGAAGCCAGTACCAATAGCATGACCAAGCGCAGTAGTTATCTGTGGGTGTAGTGTTTTAGGCGAAGTATGTAGTGGAAGCAGTAGTAGTAGCAGTAGCAGTAGCAGTAGCAGTAGCAGTAGCAGTAGCAGTAGCAGTAGCAGTAGCAGTGGCAGTAGTGGTAGTAGTGGTAGTAGTAGTAGTAGTAGTAGTAGTAGTAGTAGTGGCAGTGGTAGTAGTACTAGTAGTAGTAGTAGTAGTAGTAGTAGCTGCAGTAGTAGTAGTAGTAGTAGTAGTAGCTGCAGTAGTAGTAGTAGTAGTAGTAGTAGTAGTAGTAGTAGTAGCAGTAGCAGTAGCAGTAGCAGTAGCAGTGGCAGTAGTGGTAGTAGTGGTAGTAGTAGTAGTAGTAGTAGCAGTAGTAGTGGCAGTGGTAGTAGTACTAGTAGTAGTAGTAGTAGTAGTAGTGGCAGTAATGGCAGTGGTAGTAGTATTACGGGGGACCATAGTTAATAGGACCTATGGTATACATAAAAACCCATACATTTAACCGTTTTTACTAACAATATTTGGTCCTATTAACTATGGTCCCCCGTAATAGTAGTGGTAGGAGTAGGAGTAGGAGTAGGAGTAGTAGTAGTAGTAGTAGGAGTAGTAGCAGTAGCAGTAGCAGCATACCAGGTATGCAGTAACATATTAACAGGAGCAGCAGCAGTACCAGTAGTAGTAGCAGTAGTTTCAAGAGCAGCAGTAGCAACAACGGCGACAGCAGCAACAACAGCAACAACCACAGCATAATCAATATCAGCCGGAGCACCAGCACGGAGAAACTGCAATACCGCACCCAGCATGCCCTTGATGGCGATCGTCAATTTTTTTATGACCCACCGTTGCCTGTGCGCCTGCCTATCGTTGTACCGGCCGCGCTTGTTTTTGTCTTCTTTCGTTTTTGGCTTTCTCTTGTTTCCTCCGTTTTGTTTTTCGGCTATTGGGCACGCAGGTATTCGAACTTCGAGCCCATAGGAGACGGCTCGTACGGCTTCGTGTGCTCCGCCCTGGACAATGTGAGACTTTTGGCATACTCCAGCTGGGACACGCACGCCGCAGAGTGTAGCTTGGCATGTGGTCTCCACATATATATATATATACACACGGCAATGCTGGAGTCGGCAGGACGATGTGATACTTTTTTTTATGACATTTCAGTGCGGCACGCAATACGCTGCACAGCGGGTAGCTTGGCATGTGTGTTTTTAATCGTATATACTTGTACCGGTGACAATCCTAGACTTCGCAGGACTGTGTGATCATTCAGTGGCCGTTCAGTTTTGGCACGCACTGCAGAGCGTGTATGCTTGACAAGCTTTTTTTTGGCTTCGTCCGGGACAATTTGTGTGTGTGTGTGTGTGTGTGTTTTTTTCAATGTGATCGTTTCGTTGTGCACGCACTGCGCGGTCTGTAGCTTGGCATGTGTCTATTTATTTCCCCTATACGAAATATATACCCTTCACAATGCTGGACTTTAGCAAGAAAACGCGATATATTTTGGGAGGCACGCACCGTACGGCACAACATAGGTGGAGTACTGTACCTTTTTTAGACCCTTGGTTCCGTAGGGGTACTGTGCCTTGTTTTTGGCCACAATATTTGTTGCTGACGGGACTCCTGAGCTATTATTATTCTTACAAAGTTCCTTTGAATACAGTTGGTGTTTTTCCTGCTAACTGTAGGGCTGGGCACTGGGACAGTGTGTTGTGTTGCCAGTAATAATCTACTAGCAGTAATAATCTACTGGTTGACCTGGCCAGTATATTCGCCGGTAGTATTTTATCTTACGCACCCTCAGGAAACACGCCATAACATACTACGGAAACCCCCTAAATATGTTGCGGGAGGAAATACCATAGAGGAGAGACGGTACACGGCTGCACTCCAGTATACTGGTTGACTTCGAGGACAGTATACTTACACTGAAGAGTCAACCAGTGCCCAGACCTAGTTTTCACCAATATATTCACGATATTCCTAAGAGTACTTAAGCCACGGGATTCATCGGGTTGATTTTTTCCCCCTTTTTTTAAAAATCAAATCTCACAAGGCAGTTCGAAATCTCACGAGGCCTTTCTTAACCCTTTCATTCGACCGGTGTACCCCCAATACGGGACTGAAGTAAGCCACCTGCCCTAAAAGGGTTGAGGTTCTATACCGTGAAGATACCTTTTTTAGAGCACACGGGTGCGGTCGCACGGTCTCAGCGCTCGTTTTTTTTTTTTTCTGGAACGGGAGAAAGCTGCCGAATACCTAACAAAACGTGTTTTTTCGGAAACGTTTCGGTCAGGAGAGAGCCCGCACCGAAAAATGCAGTGTTCGGATTTATGATGTTACACGTGGGGGGGGGGGGCATATTTATTACCAGTGATCAAGACCCGCCATGTACACCAAAACCTATATATTCATGTATATTTGCTGAGAGTGTTTGATCCTGTTTGCCATGTTCTCCCGTAGCAGGACGCTCTTGCCGTTGCTGCGGTGGCAAGCGCAAACAAAAACCGATCGCTCACCTGTGCGGATTTAACGCTCTAGAGCCTTGACCCTTTCAGGGCTGGTGGTTTTTACTTCAGTCCCGCTTTGGGGGAAAAACCTCTCAGATTATCTCAAGTGGTTTTCCCCGCAAACTGGACTGCGGTCCTGCAAAAGGTTAGAGCGAGGAGGCTCTTGAAAACAATAGGTGCTGTCCTGGCGTAGCATGCGTCTCTACTTCGTGACAAACGTGAGGCTCTAGCATAGGTCGGGAGGTTTCCAAGTATGTTAGACCCACACAACATGGCAGCCCTTCCCAGATTTGGTCCCGACGAATGCGAATGAGGCATCGCTGGAAACCCTGTAACCAAGCACGCTGTTTGAGTGAAACATACCGGGATTCACGTCGTTGTTCTCGCGATATGCGCGCCGAAGTGGGCTTCGTGGGCCTAATTATTAGGGGCCTTCGGGATAGTATAATAGGTCATGCGCGGCCACCCTTGGGGGCGGGGATGTCGGGGCTTATCGCCCGACTGACTAATCGTCGCAACGGTGTGGAAACCCCGAGAAGCAATCTCGAGCCGTACAGATAGTATTCCTGTTGGTTTGATATTTTAAGGGTCAGCACCCTTGGGGGTGAGCATGTCGGGGCTTGCCCCCCGATTGACTATCCTTGCCCTCGGTGTGGAGACCCCGATAGGCGTTCTCGAGGCGTAAGTAGAGCCAGCATTGCTGTTAGAGTTGTTTTTTGGAGCTATGGAAGAAAGTCCGTTATGAGTGGTTGGCCATGTGTGGTGAAGCGTAGCAGGCGCCATCGCGCAGTGTGATATCTTGGTGGGGGGCGCACGGCGTAGCCTAGCATGCGTGTGTTTTGCCCGCGGCCATGTGCTGGCTTGTTTGTCACACGTGACCATGACGCAGTGTGCTACTTTAGTGGCACGCGCACGGCGTTGCATCTGTAATAGGATATAGTAGCTCAGCGAAGAATAACATAACACGTCTTAGCACCGCGTAGCCTAACATGCGTGTGTTTCGTCCACGACAACGTGCTAGCTTAGTTGACACAAGCGATTCCCTCCCTCCCTCCCTCCCTCCCTCCCTCCCTCCCCCTTTCCCCCCGCCCCACCCCTCCTCATCTCCCTCCGTCTCCTACCCACCGCCAAAAAAAAACAAATGCTCCGCTCGAAAATCAACCTGGCGAAACACTGGCAAAACTGGCGAAATACGCGCACAAACACCGGATAAACACTGGCGAAATACTTGCAAAAAAATACTTTGCAAAAAAAAAAAACACTGGCAAATCGCGGGCAAAATATCTCGAAAAGGTTACCGGTAAACGCGTGGCGGTAAAGAAGGTCAAGGACATATTTCGAGACCTCGGCGACGCGAAGAGAATATTGAGGGAGTTGAAGCTTCTCCGACACTTCCGTCCCCACGAGAACGTTGTGACGATTCTCGACATCATGGTGTACCCGGGAAATTCCCCGGATTTCAGGTATGCGTACCGTATCGTGTGCAGCCTGCAGGCGTTGGTTAGTAAGGGGGGAAGCCTTGAGTCCACTCCTGGGACTGGTCATGATCGACGGTAGATCATCAGCTCCTCGCCTGCTTTTGTGAGAGGCTGTGCAACACCTGGCATGGTAGGTAGCCCCCCCCCACGAAAACGTTGTTACGATTCTCGACATCATTGTTCAGTCTACCGGGAAAAGCTCACCGGGTTCTGGGTATGTACGTATGTGGAGGAGGCGTTGATTAAGAAATGGAAACCCTCTGCCCGTTGCTACCGGAAACTGCGAAGTGTGGGCACCACTCTTTGGAAAACTTTCCGAAGCCTTGGAAACTCGCCAGACCGTTGAAGTAGGGGACGCGCACCTATCGTCCCCTCTCTGCCAACAACTTGGAGTTCCGAGGGAAGAAGCGTCGGAAATATTTACCAGCATCGACCACGCGTAGTAACCAGGCGTTTCCGGTGACCTGGCGTAGCCCGGCGTTTCTGGCTACCCGACGTTGCAGGTATAACCCGGCGTAGCAGGAAACCCGGCGAGACATGTAAGCCAGACGTTTCCGGTAACCCGGCGTAGCAGGTGGCCCGGTGTAGCAGGTAGCCCGGCGTTCCCGGTAACCCGGTGTTGCAGGTATAACCCGGCGTTGCAGGTATAACCCGGCGTTGCAGGTATAACTCGGCGTAGCAGGTAGCCCGGCGTAGCAGGTAGCCCGGCATTTCCGGTAACCCGGCGTTTCCGGTAACCCGGTGTGCCGGTAACCCAGCGTATCAGGTAACCCGGCGTTTCCGGTGACCCGGCGTAGCAGGTGGCACGGCGTAGCAAGTAGCCTGGAGTTTCCGGTAACCCGGCGTTGCAGGTAACCGGGCGTTGCAGGTAACCTGGCGTTGCTGGTGACCGGGCGTCGCAGGGTCAGGGCTAGGGTGTATAGTCAAGTACCAGTCTGCCCGTAGAGATATTAACTTTTTTTGTACTATTAATATTAGCTCTACGTAATCGGTCAGGAAGCGTCGAAATCTCACGGGTCGGGTCAGGTCAGGTCGGGTCAGGTCGGGTCAGGTCGGGTCAGGAGGTTTACAAACTCTCACGGGCCGGATCGGGGCACCCTTACCCGAGCCAAGCGGACCTGGCCCGCGAGGTTTGACCCGACCCGTGAACGCTCCTGGTTTATTCGACCCCGCGAGTACACCTCCCCCGTCCCCTCCCCACTTCCCCCGCCCCCCCACCCCCACCCCCCCGCAGAGATGTCTACATCGTTACGAACTTGATGGAATCGGACTTGCAGAAGATCATATCCAGCACGCAACCGTTGACCGATCAGCACTACCACTACTTTTTGTACCAGGTTGGTTCACCGCATGTTGCATGGATCGGTGTTGTGTTGGCTGGGCAGGCTTTTTTTTCACCTTTCAGTTTTTCTTTTCTTTTTTTTTAATTATATTTCAATCGTTTTCAAATACTGGTCATGCACTTTTTTTTCTTTTTCGGTGGCCAATCTTCCCGTTCGCGCGGCGTTATTTTTTTTACACGGGATTTTTCAACATTTTTATACGGAGGCCCATAGTATATATAGTAAATAGGCGCGAAACAAGTCCTAATCACCCACTTCAGTGGGTTGTATCTCGATATCTACTCTGTGAATCGAAAATGCTGTCGGTTTTAAAGAAGGTGGTTGATGATAGGCTTTCTTTCCATCGATGATTTTTCTGTGTGTGCTTTCAGGAAGACATTGGGAAGCTTCTCTCTCCCCGTATTCGGGCCTATATAATAGCGGCCACCGTGATAGTAGGATGGGACAACAATTTGTCAATTTGGCCACCCCAATTCTCATTCTGCCAGTGCCTTGGGTTCTCACGCGGTTGTTTTGTGTCGTCGGTGACCGTCGCGTGTGTGGTGCTGTTGTTTGGAGGCGTTTTTTTTTTTTTCCGGCCGCGGCTACCGCAGTGTTCCTTGATGAGCGAGTTGTTTGAACAGTTCATACGTCGAGCGGGTAGGATCACTGCACAGACCACAAAGATCATTTGCATGGATTTGCATCATCTGTACAACTTTCCACGCCTCGGGCAGATCATGATCTAGATCATCGACATGTCATCCCCACTTGAAGATCTAGCTCTTTCAGGGCAGATATATATATATTATATATATATCCTGATCTGTATGGTCCGTATGATCTGTATGATCTGTATGATCTAGCTTACGTTGCCGGGTGGGAGCTGCAAAATCTGCATGATCCATCAGCCAGGTTTCGTCGGTTGGATCTGTACTACACCGATCCTGCACAGCGGTTCGCAAAGGCAACTAATGATCTAGATCATCTATCTGTAGATGATCTATCTGATGATCTATCTGTAGATGATCTATCTGATGATCTATCTGTAGATGATATATCTGATGATTTATCTGATCTATCGTTATCTATGTGTCCGCTGTGTGTGTTTTTACGCTTCCACGAATGCAACGTCAGTACCCTCGGGTTATCGTATTACGGGGGACCATAGTTTATAGGACCTATGGTATACATAAAAACCTACCTGGTATATATTTAACCATTTTTACTAAAAATGTTTGGTCCTATTAACTATGGCCCCCCGCAATGGTTGACCATGAAGCATTAACCCGTACAACAACAGCGCCATCATTGAACGGCCCCGGACCTTTTTTTTGTGTAATTTGCTCTTGCTTGCTTATGTTTCTTCTTGTTGTGTTTTTGTTCTTGTTTGATTTAATTTTTAGCCTCTTGCTTGAATTCCAATGTAACTACGTACGAGTATGTGTTGATAAGTTTCGTTCTGATTTTCGCCCGTGTATATGTGTGTGTGTGTGTTTTTTTTAATCTTTCGCACGCGCGGGGCTTTTCTGCGGCGTTTATTCTTTTGCTGCTGCTATGTTTTTGTTCCGGTTTTTTGTTTTCGCCTGTCAGTGGTTGAGGCTATTTTTTTTTGTCCAATCATCCGACCCCAAATATGTCACCATATGACCCCATTACGACTGGAAGTATGACGTAAATACTTATTATTACGGGGAACCATAGTCAATTGGACCTATGGTATACACAAAAAACTATATATTTACCTAGTTTTACTAACAATATTTGGTCCTATTTACTATGGTCCCCCGTAAAAGTTGTTTGAAACAGACGAATTATGTTCTCGGCGAGCTGTTCTGTTTTAATCCCGATCCGAACAAACGCTATTCATATGAAGCGAACGAGGCCTATTTTCTCCCGGCGAGATTATTTGACGGCATGTCTACTACTCTAGCTTTTGCTGTGTTCTAATTTGAACTATCATGTTAGTGTCAGACGAACAGGGATTTTTTTTTTATATCGGGGAGAGTATTTTACGACAGATCTAGCTTTTGCTGTGGTCTAGTTTGAATTAAAGTACATGTACTTCGCATCATATTAAAGACAAACAAACAGGGATTGCTTTTTCGGCCAGCGGTGTATTTGTTTTTTCGAGAGATCTATATATGTAGCTGTTGCGCTATGTTCGAAGTATTTTCACGTATCAACTGGTAATACTGTACGTACAGTATTTTGTCTCATGCCTTGGAACTCTGTAGCGTCTGCCCTTGGTTCGCGGAAAAAGTAGTACCCGTTTGATATCCCCATCAGAGTCCAAACGGGTATTGTATTCCCATCATATTTCACACGGGTATTATATTCCCACCAGAGTCCAAACGGGTATCATATGCCCATCAGAGACCAAGCGGGTATTGTATTCCCATCAGAGTCGAGAGACGGGTATTGTATTCCCATCAGAGTCCAGACGGGTATTGTATTCCCATCAGAGTCCACACGGGTATTGTATTCCCATCAGACTCCAAACGGGTATTATATTCACATCATATTAATGGCAATAGCCCAAACGGGCATTGTATTCCCGTCAGAGTCCAAGCGGGTATTATGTTCACATCATAGTCCACACGGGTATTATAATTCCATCAGACTCCAAACGGGTATTATATTCACATCGTATTAATAACAATAGTCCAAACGGGCATTGCATTCCCATCAGAGTCCAAGCGGGTATTATGCTCACATCATAGTAAGAGTCCCAGCGGGCATTGAAGTCCAATCTGAGACCAAGCGCGTATTGTATTCCCATCAGGGACCAAACGGATATTATATCCCCATCTGACTCCAGAGACGGGTATTATGTGCCCGTCAGAATCCAAACGGGTATTATATGCCCGCCATATTATTAGTATTAGTCCAAACGGGTATCGTATGTCCATCATAGTCCTAACGTGTATTGTATTCCCATCAGAGTCCAGAGACGGGTATTATATTCCCATCAGAGTCCAAAGGGGTACCTGTATCCCCACCAGATTCCAAACGGGCATTATTTGCCCCTCAGAGTCCAAACGGGTATTATATCCCCATGATAATCCAAACGGGTGCGTATTATATTCTCATCAGAGTCGAGAGACGGGTATCATATCCCCATCAGAGTCCACACGGGTATTATGTGCGTCGGGTATTTTATTCCCATCATAATCCGCACGGGTATTGTATTCCCATCAGAGACCCAGGGGGTATTATGTGCCTGTCAGAGTCCGCACGAGTGTTGTATTCCCATCAGAGTCCAGACGGGTATTGTATTCCCATCAGAGTCCGCACGGGTATTTAAATCCCGACCAAACTGATACCTGGTATCTGTTGTTCTCGACACATTGGGAGCCCCTCTATACTATAATGCCGGTTTCCGATGCGATGCCGGGTGAGTCGCTTGGCATAGAGGGCATTTCAACCAGTGGGACAGTGTGCAGAATAATGCCGGCGCACGTTTTAATGCCGGTGTATTTGCCTATTAATAGCACACACGGGGCGTTTTTGGAGGGACCCCTGATGTTGTCCTGCTGTCCTTCGTTTCCGCTCGCTTTTTCCTCTTCCTCTCCTCTTTCCTTCCCGATGGTGTCGGACAGACCAGACAGACCATTCCCACTTGACGCTGTAGACCTTTCAGGGAAGAACTGTACATCGTATATTCCTGATCTGTATGATCTATATGACCTGCGTGATCTGTATGATCTAGCTCATGGTGCCGGGTGGGAGCCGTATGGTCTGCATGGTCTACAGTAGGACATAAATCCTGGGTTGGGCCTGAACGATACAGATTGTGCACGGGAAAAATGTGTCTTGGATCCTACCCTGCAGCTCTGAGGTGCTGTGCAGGATCTGTGCAGGATCTGGGTAGCACAGCTCCAACCCATGAAACATGAACCACAGTAGTACGTGACCATGCGAATTATACGGCGGCGATATGAACGGAATCATACGACATCAGGAATCTATCTTCTGCCCTGCAATAAGTATATATATACGTGGTAAATATCAAGGAGTGGGAAGTATCTATCTGATTTGTCCGTTGTGTGCTGGATGGATCTTCTACCTGGTGCGTGGTACGTGATACTGGCATACATAGAGCTGGGCACTAGCATAGTACTGGCAGTAGTAGTCTACTGGCAGTAGCAATCTACTGATTGACCTGACCAGTATGTTCACCAGTAGTTTTTATATTACATGCGCCCAAGAAAAACGCCATCTCTTAAGTACGGAAACCTACTAAATGCGTTTCGGGAGGAGATGGTAGAGAGGAGAGACAGTATACTGCTGCAATCCAGTATACTGATTGATTTTTGACGACAGTGTAGTCGCTACTGACTGAGTCAGCCAGTGTTCCGCCCTCACTGCACGGGGCGAGCTCACCATACTTCCAAGCGTAATGTTGGCGCTTTCGTTGCTGTCCGTATATTTTACCTTGGTTATGTATCGATCGCTACAGCCGCCCCGAGGCCTCAACTACATCCACAGCGTGTTCAATACCAGGTGGCGCCTTCGCTCTGTGCTTGTTCGGGATTTTTTTTCCGACGATGTTTATCGGTAGCCACAGCCGCTCCGAGGTCTCGAGTACATCCTCATTTTGTGCTGAGTACATCTTATACCTGGTGCTTCGGGTTTCCCACGTGTTTGTTTGCATTTGCCGCTTCTTGTTGTTCGCGTCGTTTCCCCTTGGTCGTGTGTCGATCGCCGCAGCTTCTCCGAGGTCTGAAGTACATCCACAGCGCCAACGTTCTTCACCGAGACTTGAAGCCGTCGAACCTCGTGCTGAACGCCAACTGCGACCTCGCGATATGCGACTTCGGGTTGGCCCGGGGGGTTGAGCAGGAAGGCAGCGAGACCCTGACGGAGTGAGTGCAGTGCACTGGTGCTATGCCACTACAGTGCGGTAGGGGAGATTGTACTGGCGTGATAGGGGAGAGAGTCATGCCTGTACAGTGCGTTTTTTTTTTTGGGGCGGGGGGGGGGGGGGCGGGGGCGGGGGTGCTATTAATATTGTCATCTATGCATCGGCATAGTCGCACAACCATAGACCCTCGCATCCCTACAATGCCGGGATGGAGCATGTCGGGTTTTTATCGATAAGGCGGGCATTGCTTGAACCAAGCGCCGCGAAGCGAAACGTGAGGTGTTTGTTGAGCGAGTCGCATGAAGAGTAAGCTGCATCCCACTTAGAATCGCTTGTAACGCGGAGAGAGGGGGGGGGGGTGCTTATGGTGTCGCTTGCGTTGATCATGTTTACGGTTTACCACTCCGACCGTTTATCACGCATCTCTTTCGAGACGGAGCGCCGTTCCTACTCCTTGCAGAGACACCTCCAACCTTCGGGCGCTCTCTACATTTTTTCCTCATATCATGTCGTGAATACATACCAGGGGAGTGGTGTTGCTGTTGCTTATGTTTGCATCGGAGTGGTGGCTGTACGCTCCTCTTATTAATAGTGATGATGGCTCTTTCAGGTCAAAGCCATCAATGCCCTTCTTTCGTGGTCATTTCATGGGACCAAAATACACTTCGTCGAATATTTCGTTGGCGATACCCACTGTGTTGTGTGTGTGTGTGTGTTTTTGTTTCATTTTGCTTCATACGCAAGTGGTTCCCGCTTCTTTGCTCATCAGTTCAGCTCCTTTTCCTTTTTTTCTTTCCCCTTCGGAAATTGTTGTGCAGGTACGTCCAGACCAGGTGGTACCGAGCCCCCGAGCTGCTGTGCTACTCGAGCACCTACGACACCGCCGTTGACATGTGGAGCGTGGGCTGCATTTTCGCGGAGTTACTTGGAAGGAAGCCTTTTTTTCAGGGGAAGAACCCCATGCACCAGCTTCAGGTACCCCTTCTTTCCCAGGGTTGTTTACGGGTCATGGCTACCCGCGGGTTGGGTCAGGTCTCACTGGTCTGGTCTGGTCTGGTCTGGTCGGTTCGGTTCGGTTCGGTTCGGTTCGGTTCGGTTCGGTTCGGTTCGGTTCGGTTCGGTTCGGTTCGGTTCGGTTCGGTTCGGTTCGGTTCGGTTCGGTTCGGTTCGGTTCGGTTCGGTTCGGTTCGGTTCGGTTCGGTTCGGTTCGGTTCGGTTCGGTTCGGTTCGGTTCGGTTCGGTTCGGTTCGGTTCGGTTCGGTTCGGTTCGGTTCGGTTCGGTTCGGTTCGGTTCGGTTCGGTTCGGTTCGGTTCGGTTCGGTTCGGTTCGGTTCGGTTCGGTTCGGTTCGGTTCGGTTCGGTTCGGTTCGGTTCGGTTCGGTTCGGTTCGGGTCGGGTCGGGTCGGGTCGGGTCGGGTCGGGTCGGGTCGGGTCGGGTCGGGTCGGGTCGGGTCGGGTCGGGTCGGGTCGGGTCGGGTCGGGTCGGTTCGGGTCGGGTCGGGTCGGGTTTGGTGACCCCATCCAACCCGATCCGCGAGTTTTGACCCGACCCGTAAGCAGCCCTGCCCCTCCCCCACCCCCCTCCCTTTTCTAGCGGTCATCTGCTCGGATCGAACAACGGAAAATCGACCTTCTAGTCGCGTTCTTGTCAGCAGCATTTAGTAGAACATTCCACGTCTCGGTCGGACAGATCATCTACAGATCATTCCCACTCCAGATGACCTAGGTCTCTCGGGGCAGCTATATTCCTGATCTGTATGATCTAGCTCGTGTTGACGGGTGGGAGCCGTATTGTCTGCGTGATCTAGCACATGTTTCATGGTATGGACATGTACTTCCAGATTTCCAGGTACACGCGAGACCGAAATATCACACGGAGCTTGCAAATATGTTACCAGGTTTGAGGTTTGATCTCACAGCGAGTACGTGTTTTGTTTTGCTTTTGAAGTATAGTAAAGTGGCTCCATAGAGGGGCCAGTAGACACCTATCCCCTGCCCATAGACCCCTCCTCCCCTTCCCTCGCACCATCGTTTGATGTCGAATGCCGCGAAATGCCTCCCCCCATAGCTGTTGCTATCGGTGTCTTTGTATGGCTAGTTGTGTTTGTTGTGTTGGTGTCGTTGTTGTTTTCGGAGCTTTTGTTGTTGTTTTTGGAGCTTTTTTTTTCGTGTTTCGATTTTTTTGTTTCGTATGTGTGTGTGTTTTCCCTCCAGATGATCGTGGCCTGAGTACTACTGTAATTCTTTGCATGGTACATTTTTTTTGTAGAAAGATAAAATCCCCCTGAACCAACGCCTTCCCAAGAAATACGAACAGTGCCCATATCTCGCGGAGTACTACTCGCACGCATGATGGTCTTCACCGGTGTGTTCTCCTTTGTTCATGCGGCCATGTGGACATTTTTTGTGTTGAATAAATCGTACGTTCCCCCCCCCCCCCCCCAGATGATCGTGGATGTACTCGGATGCCCTTCGGAGGAAGACATGTCTTTCATACAGGACAAGGCGGCTAGGGCGGTGGTTTTGCAGCAGGCTAGACAGGCGGGAACGCGACGGGGGACCGGCGGACTCCGTCCTTTGTCTGTGTATTTCCCCACTAACACCAGCCCGCTCGCGCTGGATCTTCTCGCTAAAATGGTGCGTCGATTTTTGTTGCTTATGACGATGGTGTGTGTGTGTGTGTTTTTTTTTTTTTTGATTTCAGTACGTGCCATGGGGATTTGATTTTTTTTTTGTTTTTAATTCGCGGGTTGATTCGTTTTGTTGCTTTTTCGTACGGTTAGACGATTTTTGAATCGGTCGCGGCGATGGGTTGACCTTTCGTTGCTTGTATTACGATGGTGCGTTGATTCTTTGTTTTTTGTTAGCTTGCATTACGATGGTGCGTTGATTCTTTGTTGGTTTGTCGGGGTGCTTTTTGGTTCTTGTTTCTGGGGATGGCGCGTTGATTTTTTGTTGGGTTAATTAGTCACGGTGATGTAATCTGACTTTTGCTAGTTTATGACCATGGTGGGTTGATTATTTTTGTTGTTGGTTTATAACCATGGAGAGTTTATTCCGATCAAGGTCGTTACCACGGTGGGTTGATTTTGTTTTGGTTGCTTTACTACGATGTTGGGGTTGATTTTGGTTGCTCCGTCTCGAAAGGAATATGCTCACAAGACTACTAAGGCAAGCAACCAATGACTACCCCCCCCCCCCCCCCCCCCCCCCCCCCCCCATCATACGACTACGGCCATCCATGAGATTGAGAACATACCTCCTATCAAGTACACCCGTCCCCCCCGGTCCCCTTCCTCCCCCCCCCCGATCGGTTTCGACCGCGTTTGTCCTTTCTTGTGTTTTCCAAATCCTCACTCCTTCCAGCTGGTCTTTAACCCGAAGCGCCGAATAGGCGTCGAGGAAGCGCTGGAGCACCCCTACCTTGCAGACCTGCACGCTCAGGTGATAACCCCCCTCCCCCCCCCCCCACACCACCACCACCTAGGAGATAAGATGGTGGCCACAGGCGGCCAAACAGGATGGGGATAAGATTTAGCAAAAAGTCTCTTTGTAATATATGGAAACAACGTAATGAGCGCCCAATTGTTGGAGGTGTCTCTATTAGGAGTGGGAACGGTGCTTCGTCTCGAAAGGAATGCGTGGTCAATGGTCAAATGACTAGGGCAAGCAGCGAATGAGTACGCACCTTTTCCCCCCCCGCCCCCACCAGGATACCTTCTTTTTTTTTTTTCGGCGGTCGGTCACAGCTGGTTGTTGATTTACTGTATGTAGATCATCAGTGCGAGGTGAAGAACCTCTACTCCGTACAAGTGGGAATGGTCGTATCACGAGGTGTTCATGGTGAGGCTCCCAAGAGGCAGTTACATAGTACTCACATCGCTGTTTCTGGAAGTGGCTAACACCGGAAGTTAAATGAACTCATTAAAGCTGTCATCCGTATGCAAGTCCGCCCCGCAAGTGGTTCTTAGTAGCATGCAGCTCACCCTTCATGCGGTTCGCCGGGCACCTCACGGCGCTTCGCGCTTGGTGCAAAATGTCCGCCTGGTCGGTGAAAACCCGACATGCTCCTTCCCGGCATAGTAAGAATGCGAGGGTCTATGGTCATACGACTACGGCCATGCATGAGATCGAGTACACCCCCCCCCCCCCCCCCCCCCGTATATCCGATTCTGGTGATGACCGGATATCATATTGTGATATAACCGGGTATGGTGAATACAGGTTAGGGCTTCTCAAGACTGAAATATCCGGATTTGGTGATGTAACCGGGTACCTGGTATGTTTAAAACCAGTTTGGCCGGTTATTAACCGTTTATGGTGTTAACCGTATATAACCGTGTACGAAGTATGGGGATAACCGAAACCGCGTTGGGTTGGTATCAGCCGGTTTCGGGGATCAACGGATATGGTGACCCATAACCGGATGTGGCGAGAACCGATTTGGTTGCTTTGTCAGCCGGTTGTGGTTGACAACCAGATGTTGTGAAAATCGGTTTTTGGATGGTTACAGCGATAACCGGACACGGTTATTTTCGGTTGGGGTTGGTATTCATCGATTATGGTGACCGGATACCGGTTGGGGTTGTCAATAACCGGTCAGGGAGTATAGCCGGATATGGTGGTGTCCGGTTGGGATTGTTATGGCGATAAACGGGTCGGGTTTTAGGGTGATGACCGGTTATAAGCGGTTCTGGGGATATTCGGCAATACGGTTCTGGGGATATTCGGGAATACGTATGTGACGCTTGCTACTATTACGGGGGACCATAGTAAAGAGGACCAAATATTGTGAGTAAAAGTAGGTACATTAATAGGTTTTTGTGTATACCATAGGTCCTATTAACCATGCCCCCCCGTAATAGATAGGGGCCGCATTTTTTTGCCTTTTGAGGCAATATTTGGTGGGACTCGGAACACTACCCGGTGTCGATGGAACACTACCCGGTGTCGATGGGATACCATTCTTGTTAGATGGAACGTACCTGTGGGGTGTTTTACAGGTTATACGCGTTGTGTACGCAGGTCATAGGGCTACTCTTTTTGTTCTTTTCTCAAAGTCAGTGCTTGGGTGACTCACTGATAGCGTAAATACTTGATAGTAGTACTATTGGCTCATTAATAGTACTAATGACTTACTGCTGTAATAGTAACAATTACATACAACTACTAACGACTTCCTAGTAATACTACTGTAAGTAGTGCTACTGCCTTTCTCCAGTAGAACCTGGTAGGCTGATTTATAGTGGTTTGTTAATATTTTGTGCTAAATGACTTTCTAGTAGTACGAATGAATTAATAACAGTACTACTTCCTATGTAATGCCTTAGAAATAGTAGTAATGACTCACTAGTAGTACTAATGACTTGATAATAGTACCAATAACTTGCTAATAGTACTAATGACTGGATAATAGTACCAATGACCTGCTAGTAGTGCTAATGACTTGCTAATAGTATAGAGCGTAACCGGTGAGGAGTAGGTGCGCCCGATGCGATGCTGCAATCATAATTTCTTGCGGACACAATTTCCCACCGAAGTACCACAACAAGTAGAGAGAGCTATCAGTATGGCATATGCCGTGGCAAAACTTCACGGCTACCATTATTAACGTACTCGCAGTTATTCACAGGCGGGTGTTGGAGTAAGCCGACTGCCGTAAGTAGAGGGCGTTTTCCACCGCTCGACTTATCCAGAACCGGAAGGCTGCCACAATGATTAATACCGAACAACAATCACGGTGTTTTCGGAAAATTCCAACCTCAGCACCCTTTACCGTTCTTAACCCTTTTAGTACCGTAGTCCCGTTTTGGGGACATACCACCCTAATTATGAGTAGTTTGTCGCCAAGACGGGACTGCGGTTGCTACAAGGGTTGCGAGAAAACGAGCGCTGAAAAACGATACGAGCATCCCTACGTTAACTCAACGCTCTAAATGTAGGTGGCTGGATTTAGTGAAAGGGGCTTACAGTCGGCACGCGCCTATTATCAACATCAAACGGCTACGATTATACCGAACCAATGAGCGGACCTGAACATGAAACGGCTTGTATATCGAACCAATGAGCGGACCTTAACATGAAACGGCTATTGTACCGAACCAATGAGCGGGCCTTAACATGAAACGTCTATTATGCCGAACCAATGCCGGTGTCTCCGGTGGCTTGGTAGGGGGTCGGCGTGCTTATCAAGATCAATTTCGTGGGTTCAAGTCTCACCGAGTGCATGCTCGTGGGGACTTTTTCTTGCACAAAAAAAATGATAAGCGGAAAGCGCGAGAGCGTGAATTATATATTCGATGCGCGACAATAAAATAAATGCACGTACCGGGGGGGAGAAGGGACGACGCCTGTGACAACGGCTTGTCCGGAAGATCGCTTAAGGTGAAACCTCCTACGAGTTGGGCTGGAGAGTAAAAGTGATGATTAAAAAGATAAGAATTAAAAAATGAGCGGACCTCTCACTGAAACACTCCCCACCAGTAAACGACCACCAAACAAATGATCGGATCGACCTATGATCGAACCGAACCATTGACACGAACCAACCAACGAACAGACCGGACCGCCCTCACCGAAGCACTCAATCAACCAATGAACGGCGCGCTGAACAGATGCTGGGGAAGGAGCCGGTGTGTCCATCAATTTTCGATTTCGACTTCGAGAAAAACGGGAGTGGCGGCCTGCCGAACGGTGGCTTCGTGCCGAAGAAGCAGAGGGTCATCCCGAGTGCCGAGCTGAAGGCGCTCGTTTTAGAGTGAGTTGTGTGAGGGTTCTGTGCTGTGTTGTAAGGCGGTTTTTACATGGACATTGTGTTGTACGGCGGTTTAGGACCCAAGAAGCAGAGGGCCATCCGGATTGCCGAGCTGAAAGCGCTGGTTGCGGAGTGAGTTGTGTGCGGATAGGGTTTCGTACGACACTGTCGGGCGGTTTTTACATGGCTACGAAACCGATCGTCCCGATGTGTTCCCAAAGAGCAGAGGGTCATCAGTGTGGCGAGCTCACAGCGCTCGTTATAGAGTGTTTCCCCCCCCTACCCTGCATTCTAGGCGTACTACCCTTTCCCACTTCGGACAGATCAGTATATCATCTACAGATAGATAATCTATATTTAGATTGTCTACAGATAGATGATCTACAGATCGATCATCTACATATATATCAAACTGAAGTATACATTCAGGGCATCTACAGATATATCATCTTCAGATGGATAACCTACAGATATATCATCTACAGGTAGATCACCTACAGATATATCACCTACAGAGAGGTTATCGCAGGTATATAATCTACAGATAGAAAATCTAGACCCTAGCCTGCCGGATGAGGAGTTGTGCAAGATCTGTACAGCTGTAGTACATATTCGACCCGCGAAACATGTCCTGGTTCACGCAGATCATGCGGCTCCCAACCCGAAACATGAGCTAGATACAGATCCTACAGATCATACAGATGAACATTCTATCTTCCCTGAAATATCTAGATCATGTGATCTGTAGATGATCGGTCTGATCTACTGTATCTGATCTCACCGATGTGTGGATGATTTCTATTTGTCTGCGGTGTGTGTTCGTGCGTTCATTTGTCTCGGCGTCTGTTTTTTTTGTGTGTTTTTTTGTGAGCCCGAATTCAAACCCACACCGAAACCATTCTATTTTCTTATTTTTTATTCCGTTGTGTGTTCTAATCAAACTCGAAAACTTACTTTTAAATCGAAACCGTACCTAAACGAAGAACCGAGCTGGAACCAGAAGGTAAAGCGGCAGTGGAGGTCTTTACCTTACACCGAAGTCGAAACCTACACCATAACCGAAAAACCGAAC
This sequence comes from Nereocystis luetkeana, assembly GCA_031213475.1. Taxonomy (NCBI): domain Eukaryota; class Phaeophyceae; order Laminariales; family Laminariaceae; genus Nereocystis; species Nereocystis luetkeana. Next base: position 8,346,168 of record JARUPZ010000025.1, on the reverse strand, counting down.
CGAAAGATTGAACTGAAAACGGAACCGAAAACCGAAGCCGATTCCGAAGCCGAAAACAGAATCGAAACCTAAAACAGAACCGAAAATCGAAAAGTTGAAACAGCGTCGGATGTTTCTGACTGACCCCGCTCGCGGTTGCAGGGAAGTTTTGGCGTACCGACCCTCGGCCCGCGGGAGCAGCCTCCTGCTGTTGGCGAAACAGGCGGCAGTGGAACAGCGGCAACGCCAGGCTCAGGCGGTGAGAGAGTTGAACCCCCTTTTGTGCATTTACTCCCAATTGTTGTAGGGTTTGCGAGGCGGTGGGTGGAGATGGAGGGGGAGGGTGTGCTCGATCGCATGCATAGCCGTTTTCGTATGACCATAGACCCTCGCATCCCTACAATGCCGGGACAGAGCAAGTCGGGTTTTCACCGACCAGGCTGACATTGCTTGCACCGAGCGCGAAGCGCCTTGAGTCGCATGAAGGTTGAGCTGCATCCTATAATACTAAGAACCCGCTTGTAAAGCGGACATGCAGACGGATGGCCGCTCCAATGGGTTAATTTAATCTCCGGTGTGGCCACGCCCAGCCAGAGACAGCAACGGGGGTACTATGCAACTGCCTCGTGGGTACCTAACCATAAACACTACGCGATGCGATCATTCCTCTTTTGCGGAATAAAGTTTCTACAGCCCGCACACCTAATCTTTAGCTCGATCGCCATAACGAAAATGTAAAAAAATAAACTCGGTACCATGGTTGCCTAGCTCGGGTAGTGAGCGGCATGTTTTATGGTGTCGTTTCCAACCGACGCCAACCCAACCTATACCAGGTACCTGGTATGTAATATATCGGGGGGAGGCGGCGGCGGGGGGGGGGGGGGGGGGGGTATTCATTTGTTGCTCACCTCAGTCACTTGGCTATTGACCACGCATCCTTTTTGAGACGGAGCCGGGGCGGGGGTGAAGGCGTGAAGGGGAGGGTTGGGGGGGTCGGAGTAGTGGGGGTTGACGGGCGCGGCTGAAGAGAGCGGGGCCGGAGGAGGAAGGAGAGAGGGCGAGAAGAAAGGGTGGGGAGGGATGGGGAGGCGGTCGGAGCCGGGGGGGGGGGAGAAGGGAGGGAGGGGGGGATAGGGGGGGGTAGGAGATGAGGGGGGGGTGAGGGTCGGGTGGGGGGGGGTAGGAGAGCGGGGGGCGATTGCCTCATGTCCCTAGCCCGCACTCGCAGCAGCCGTGCGTCACCCGGCAGCGTCTAGCGCCGCGATATACGGTACGCGATATACGGTCTCACTCACCGTCTTCTCCCCCTCCTTTTTTGTATGACATCGTGGTTGCCCGTCCTTGTTGTGCGCGGTCACCGACGAAGGAGTGTTGAACCCTGGATTCGCATGGAACCCCTCTTATCCGAAAGCGATGCGGGCGCGATCGTTCGTTTCTCCCTTTCGACCCCGATGCAAACCTTGATCCTTGATCCTTGAGACATCCTTGAGACAGATTTAATACAGCGCGCTCCGTCTCTTTCGCGCGCCTTCCCTCGTCCACTACCTCAGCCTCCTCCGGGGTCATGGGCTCCGCCCGCCGCCGCAGCAGCAGCAGCAGGAATTGCAGGGGGATCTCCGATGGATGCTCAGGGATACGAGGCGTTTGCGTCTTCACCCATGGTTGGTGCCGGTTTTCTCCTTCAGTACAGCAACCATTGTTTCGGGGGCGTATACGCCCGGGTTAAGTTTGGCACACTATTTTTCGGCAGTGGGAGAGCTAAAGCCAGCGTCGGAGGCCAGAACTGTCATTTGTTGTGCGGAAATTTCCGAGGCGTTTCATTTCACTTACCCAAGAGAGTTACATGACACGACTGTGTTTTTCTTTTTCATTATCCGAGGTGTGATGGATGTCTTTCCACCGCTCCAGCCTTCCACCATGCTCCAGAGTTACGTTTCCTGTTATTTATTTATTTTTTACCCCGAGATAGTGTAATTTGCACCACTTCCGCAGAGTGATGTGTATACTTTTGTTTTTGCTCCCCCCCCACGAGGTATTCTTCCGCAGGTCCAGAGGTTTGGGAGCCGGCCGTGTATTTTGGAATATCGAACACGGAATTTCGATACATAATCCGTTATAATATACAGCATCGGACGCGTTGTGCTTTCCACTCCCTGACTACTTTTATCACCCATGGCTAGTAGCGTTACCGGTTGGCGACGCCAACGCCCCGCACTGGCGTTGGATATCGTATCGGAAGTTGCGATATATAGCAATATCGAAATACGGAATTTCGATTTTTACTTGGTATATGTGTACCACTATGCCCCTAAATATTAGCACCGTTTGTATAATAATATTAAACTAAAACGTTATCTATATTTAGGGGCAGATTCGTAATACAGTAGTGTTATGCGTTGTGTTTTCTTGCGTACTTTTTCGAACATGTCTCTTGGTACGAGCACGTTTTGGCAAAACGCCAAGAACTCGACACGGGAAGCCCGTCCGGACACATCGGTCGAGGTCCGGGCGCGATCCGTGCCCTCTGGAGCGCGTGGCTAACCCTCAAACCTTTTTTTTTAGGCGGGCGTGGATGAGACGATTTCCCTGGTTTCAGTACGGGAGGCATTATTTTGTACTGGTACGTACGAACGCACGGGTAAAAAATCGTCAGCTTTTGCCTGTTTACGAGCACACAGCCCAGACATGTACCGGGTAGGCAACAGACGGCAGGCAGAGAGCACAACGTTGCAGCGCTGCCGCCCATAAGCACCAGCAGGCAACACCGTGCGTGTGTCACACTGTGCTGCTGTGTCTAGTTGTGCTTATCGGAGCCTGCGGTCCGTAATCCGCCGTCTACCTGTCTTTGCTCCTGCTGCTGACAGACCCGCGCTAACTTTTGTCGGAAGTGTAAGTACCGTTTGGATCTGAATGCTAATACGCCAACGGTCCTTATATTTCCGATGTTTTGCGTTTCTTGCCCCGAGCACACTCCAGACACCTACCGTAGACAGCAGCAGACACAGCGCAGAGAACACAGACAGCGTTACTACCCCGCCCAACAGCACAAGCAGCGGCCAGAAACACCACGCGTGTGCGGTGTACTGCTGTGGCCGGTTGCTTTGTCGGAGGCTGCGATCCGTCATCCGTCATCACCTCCACCCTCTCTTCTGCCGTGCTGTGCATGTGCGTCCGGTTTGTCGCGCCCCCCTATTGATACAATAATAATATCGATCTTTTCGAAATATTTGTCAAACACCCCTGGTAGTCACGATGCCCGATTTTGGACTATTTGTAGCACGATCCTCGCAGAGAGATCATGTCTATTTTTCAAAACTTTTTCATTTATTTTCGCATTGTGTACGTATCCCAGACGCCACGGACAACACACAACCCACGAGCAGTGTAGGGCGCGTGCTATCCCAGCTGGCTACAACGCTGTACACGCCTGCCGCCCGCCAGCAGAGCAGGAAGCAACATCACGCGTGTGCGGCAGTTTTTCCGCGCTGTTCTGCTGTGGTTTCCGATTAAATACGTACCTGGTAATTGTTTTTTCTTTTTTTTTTCGGACCGTGCGATCTGCAGAGCTGGGGGTCTCTGCTGTTGTGTGATACGTGCATACATGCTGCCAGAGATTCAAAACCATCGCTGCTGCTGCTGCTGCTGCTGCTGCTGCTGCAGTGCGATTTTCGTGGGCAGCCGAGTGTGATCGAGAGTTCCAGCCCCTTTCTTCGCTGCGCCCTCTTCTACTGTATGTAAACAGTGTCCCACTACAGCACTGCTGTGTTCCGTGTGTCTCGCGTGTGTGCGAGGTGTGTGCCGTGTGTCACGCGCGGAGTGCTTTCACACCTTTTGTTTTAGTCGGCAGTCCTCGGTTTCGCGTGGGAGAGGCTGTCTTCCCCGTGAGCGCCACAGCAAGAAGATACCTGGTATGCATTTAACAACATGCTGACAAATATGATACCTGGTACACAGTTTGGCGGAATTATCTTGAAAAATATCTATTAAAAACGATTCAGCCAATAGAAACAGTTCCATGTATGCTTTGTACCGAAAAAGGCAGGCGCAGTTCTGAAAGGATCTACGTGCTGGTATGCATGTACAGCAATAATATGCGGATATTTCACAACGCCGTAATATTGTGTCATAAGCATGCTGTATGGTTCTGAGTTCGTTCTTGCGCCGCTCCCCTAGGCGTGTCCCGGAGGGAAACTTGTACCGTGTATGTATCGCACCAGACGCGTTTTGCCCTCTACCCCCTGGCTACTTATTATTCGGCTGATACGGAACGAAAAAATAGTTTCAAAGCGGATACTGAACTGTTTTGTTCGACGAAACGGACACTGAAGCCGTATCGATTCTAATTGCCTTCGGTTGAGTTCGTGTCGATGTGATTTTTCGTTTGTCGATGTTTGTGTCAATGCAGAATTTCGTTTTGTCGATATCTTACCGATGTTCGTTGTTTCGTTTAGCGAAATCGCATGGATGTGACTATTCGTTCATCGATATCGCATCGATGTGATTTCTCGTTTATACATGGATACCATATCGACGTGATTTTTCGTTGTTCAACGTCTTTTGTCGATGTCAACGTTTTTTTCGTTCATTGATATTGTACCGCATCAATGCGAATTTATAGTTTTTTTTTTCGATATCGTGTCAACGTTATTTTTGGCGTGTCGGTATGTGTCGTATCGAAACCCGATTGTCGTTCGATAGTCTCACCTATCATTGCTCCGACTTGGTCGCAGATGGGGCTCGACGAACTCAGTCCGATGAGCAACTCCATCGGGCCCGGGATGACGACGCCAACCCCCGGCATGCACGGGTACCCCGGGGCAATGGCGTACTCTCGAGCGGTGCCAGACAGAGGGGGGGTCGCCGCGCAGCAGCCCGGCACAGGTGAGCTACTGTCGTAGCAGTAGGCGGGATATATACTGTCAGGGCAATAGAGGGGTTGTAGAAGCAGCCCGCCAGAAGTGAGCTATTGTGGTAGCAGTAGGGGGGCTGTTGTGAATGGCGGTAGGCGGGCTGATGTGATAGCAGTAGGTGCTTCTGTCACACCCTGGGGCAGTGGCCTACGCCTGGCCGGTGCCAGGCAGAGAGGGGAGTTCGCCGCGCAGCAGCCAGCCAGAGGCAAGCTATTGGCATAGCGGTGTGTGTTACTAACAGTGTGGTCTGGCGCTTGCGCCACAGCAGTAGGCGAGCTACGGCAAACTGAAAAGTAGGCGAGCTACTGTCACCACATTCGTAGGAGTGCGGCACTGCTGCATGTGCTGCCATGGTATCAGTAGGTGCTACTGTATTGTCGCAGGAGTAGGCGAGCTACTGCCCACCAGGTATATAGTAGTTGCCGCTTCCACGATTGCAGTGGGAGCTTCTCTCGTCGCATTGGACGCTATTATATCTATCATTGTGGTCGACTGTTACTACATTATGCCGTAGCAGTAGACGAGCTACTTCATAGCAGTAGGCGATATACTGACCTAGAAGTAGGCGAGTTACTGTCTTTACAGTAGGCGAGCTACTGTGATACCAATGGGTGCCATATTCGATTGAGAAGTTGCTACAACACTGTGGTAGCATTATGTTCTACATTCTACTGTACTGCCATAGTATTAGCAGGAGAACTACGGTCATACGAAGTGCACCTTTTTGGCGGCTACTTGAAAACACCATTTTTTTTTGGTAATCGGTATCGCATTGAACCCAAACACGAAATCGATATTCCGATATTAAAATCGAGATCCGATATCTTCAACCATTAATAGCTACAATTTTCTCTCGCCTCCTGGTTTGCGGCCACACTCACCGTTTCACCGTGCCAGATTTTCCTCAGCACCAGCAACAGCAACAACACGAGCAGCAGCAGCAACAGCAACAACACCAGCAGCAGCAGCAGCGTTGGGCGTCACAGCACCAGCCGCGACGACGGCCCCCACCTGCGCCCCAGCCCGGGCAACAAGGTCGCTATCAAGGCCCTCGCGGTGCTGGTGCGACGCGTCTGAATGTTTTTTTCTATTAATTTGTTACGATTGCCACCCGTAAGCACGACAGACTTGTTGGTCACGCTGGTCATCTCCTCTGTTTAGCATACTACCGTATACCAGGTACCAAGTAGGTCATCTGTTTTTTTTTCGGCACCGTTTGTTCGCATGAATCCACACCTCGAATATATCAGATATATGTATCTACTGTAGATCACTCAATACAGACATAATGCTGATCTGTATGATCTGTATGATCGAGCTCATATTGTCGTGCGGGACCCGTAAAATTTGCATGGTCTCTATTGGACATGTTTCCTGGGTTGGGTCTGTACCGTACAGATAGATCCCGCACAACCTCTCACAAGCAGACGAGGGACTAGATCATCTAGATCTTCTGCAGTAGTAAGATCAGATAGATATATCAGATAGATACAACATGATTTCCCCGAGGTGAGCAGAAAAGCCAAGTACGCATCATATTCCCGACGAGAGCGGTATGGCACTGCACTGCACTCAACTACACGAATACCTTTCGTAGTCACAGCTATGGTCCCTCTATAGTGCCGGTTTAATAATGCCGATGGTCCGCTTCTAAATGCCTGTGGAATCGCTTGGCACAGATGGATGAACAAGTGTGGAACAGTAGTGCGCGGAGTAGTGCCGTTTGCCGCTACATATAGTGCCGGCATTGTTGGCTTTAAGCGCATATTGTACCGGCACTATAGAGGGACCGACATTACTATATCTCGTAAAATCTCGAGGGCAATGTAAGAACCGTTCAGTATTCTTAATAAATGACTCAAGCTTTCCTATTTCCGCCCGTGCTATATTTCCGGCGTATACTCTAATATATACCCTTTTTAACGCTCCAATTTTCTTCCCAGTCTATCTCTTTCAATGGTGTCTACCCGACGTTACATCCGAATTATTTTCGCCGCGAATCGAAGTGGTGCGTGTCGTTATTGTCTGGAAAGGACTACTACCCAGTCAGTACTCGGCACTCGGCACCCGTTCGGTACTTAGTCGGTACCCGTTCAGTACTCAAGTTAGTACTCAGTCACTCGGTCGGTCGGTTACCAGACAGTACTCCGCAGTTCGCGGTCAGTGCTCAGTCAATACTCAGTCCATGCTCGGTCGTTCCGTTTCGATTCGTTTCGATTGTTTTCATCGTCTCAATTCGTTTTTCAATCCGTTCCGTCTCTCATCTCATGTCGTCTCATCTCATCTCATCTCATCTCATCTCATCTCATCTCATCTTATCTCAGCTCTGCTCATCTCATCTCATCTCTCAGTGCACTTCACTTCACTTCGGTTCGGTTCGGTTCGGTTCGGTTCGGTTCGGTTCGGTTCGGTTCGGTTCGGTTCGGTTCGGTTCGGTTCGGTTCGGTTCGGTTCGGTTCGGTTCGGTTCGGTTCGGTTCGGTTCGGTTCGGTTCGGTTCGGTTCGGTTCGGTTCGGTTCGGTTCGGTTCGGTTCGGTTCGGTTCGGTTCGGTTCGGTTCGGTTCGGTTCGGTTCGGTTCGGTTCGGTTCGGTTCGGTTCGGTTCGGTTCGGTTCGGTTCGGTTCGGTTCGGTTCGGTTCGGTTCGGTTCGGTTCGGTTCGGTTCGGTTCGGTTCGGTTCGGTTCGGTTCGGTTCGGTTCGGTTCGGTTCGGTTCGGTTCGGTTCGGTTCGGTTCGGTTCGGTTCGGTTCGGTTCGGTTCGGTTCGGTTCGGTTCGGTTCGGTTCGGTTCGGTTCGGTTCGGTTCGGTTCGGTTCGGTTCGGTTCGGTTCGGTTCGGTTCGGTTCGGTTCGGTTCGGTTCGGTTCGGTTCGGTTCGGTTCGGTTCGGTTCGGTTCGGTTCGGTTCGGTTCGGTTCGGTTCGGTTCGGTTCGGTTCGGTTCGGTTCGGTTCGGTTCGGTTCGGTTCGGTTCGGTTCGGTTCGGTTCGGTTCGGTTCGGTTCGGTCCGGTCCGGTCCGGTTCGTTTCATCCTGTTGTGTGTTTTTTTCAAATGCTGCTCAATGAATTCCGACCCGGTTTAGTCCCCCCTCCGCTCTCGTACATTGGACAGGTGGAAGCGTTTCGTCAGACAGGGTCCCCGCGAGTCCCGCCGCAGTTGCGGCCGCCGTCGCAGCCGCCACCGCAGCAGCCGCTTCTTCTTCCTCCTGCGCGACGTCATCCCACAGCCTCGACCTCAATGGGGCTGCTGCAGGTATTCACACCTACCACTGAAGGGGTGAACTTCTTACGTTAATGAAAACGAAATCAAATTACGATTCGCGGCCATTTTTTTTTTTTTTTCGTGACAACAAAAAACACGATTCTCAAAATGCGACCGAGACAACAAAAAACACGATTCTTCCTTCTTCGCAACGTCATCCCACGCCCTCGACACGAATGAGGCTGCGTCCGGTATATATCCCCCAAACAACCAAAAAAAAAAAAAACCGGAGCTGTGAGATCGATAATTTCCTTGAAAGCCAATTTTTCAAGCTTCGTCAGACGATACTACCTCAAAAGGCCTCTCGAGTGAGACCTGTTCCTGGCACTTGCTGTTACGGGGGACCATAGTTAATAGGAACAAATATTTTTTAGTAAAAATGGTTAAATATATAGATATTTATGTATACCATAGGTCCTAATAACTATGGTCCCCCGTAATAGGTTGGATTTGTATGACTTCCTCGTGCTTGCTAGGTTGGATTTATTCACGAACAAACAGAATAATAAATAACCATGTTTCGTGACGACCGTAATAACTCGCTTCGGTACGGTCTCGGTGCCATCGTGATGTTTCGTTTTACGTATGATTCCGTTTCGCTGTGTACTTGTATATTCCGCCGTTGTCTGTTACGATCAAGGCCCCGATATAGTTGGGATGTTTCCCGCGGGGATGAGCGAAGGTCTCGGTGTATTCGAGGTGTCTCGTTGCACATATTGTGTCGTGTAGTGTCCTTATTTTTGAACAATAAAATAAAAAACTCGACTGTGAGATCATTTGTTCCCTCGAAAGTAGTCTTCAACATGCTGCCGATGCCTGTTACGTCGAAGGTCTCGACGGGATTGGGATGTTTCCCGCCGGGATAAGCGATGGGAGGAGTGGGTTGGAGACTGGGGGGGGGTGGCCGCGAAAAGAAGACCCGCGGCAGAGCGAGTATGTGCAGGGTGGAAAGGTGGGTAATTGCTGAATAGAATGGACTCTTGCGCTTTGTTGATTGGCCGTCAAAGGCGGTCTTGTCGTACAGGAGCGACTGCCGTTTTTTTTCTTGTTTCTTTCCAGATGTACAGATACCCTAAATAGGTCGTATGACTCGGGAAGGTTGCTCGTTTTGTCGCGGCTATTTGTATTATGTTTGTTTGTTTGTTCGTTCGTTCGTTTGTCCGTATGCTTTGTTTACTTGTTTCGCTTTGCCCACAACGCTTGAAGCCTGTCTATTACGGGGGAGCATAGTATATATGACCATATCTTGTAAGTAGAAATGGGGAAATATATAGGTTTTTGTATGTACCGTAGGTCCTATTTACTATAGCCCCCCGTAAGAGTGACCACGGGCCATGATGGGCCATCGTGACGAAGTGAACTGAGCTCTGAACGACCCCATCAGTGTGGTACGCGTCAACCGGAGCTGGCTGAGTCATACAACGTTTACTGCTTGTCTCCTTTGATCGTGATCGGCCAACGTTTGGAGCCCGCTTAGTGTGGGGTGTGTTCCGCCGCTTTGACTTGAGTTGACGCTTCGCTCGGGCCGTCTTTGTGACCGCACGACTGCTCCACAGACCCGGATTTTCGTACTTCAATCTTCCACTTTTCCCCGACCCCCATGCCCCGTCTCGAAAAGGATGCGTGGTCAACGGTCGAATGACAAAAAACGTAAGCAACAAATGACTACGCCCACCTCCCGCGACCCATTTGTTTTCACCTCGTGCTTGTGTTTGTTCTCCTGGTGGGTCGCTCGTTAGGACATGGATCAGCAGTCCGTCGTCCGGGAGGGCAAACGATCGATTGGTCGCCCCAAATTCCGAAAGAAAAACGTAGAAAAAATCAGGGGTGTGTCGAAAACACACACACACATATACGATCCTTCGAATTGTGAGCCCCAGACAAGAGGCGGGGGGAAGTGTGTACTCCTGCATGCAGGGCTGTAGTAGTATGACCATTGGCCTCGTATCCCTTGCGAGACGGAGCAGGAGGGGTATACAAAAATCGAGTGAACATTATTGTAGAAATTTATGTTTTTTTTTTTTAGTTGATCCAGAAACCTTCTCACTATCGTGCTGGTTTGCAGGTTCTGCTTCTGACTTTTGGGAAAGAGAATATATACAGTTTGTTTTGTTTCTTTCTTGGTGTATTCCTGTATTCCCGACCAATCCGAAAGCAGCAATCGCCCTGCCTCACCCCCCCCCCCTTCGCTCCTGTGGTCATACGACCACGGCCATGCATGACATGGATACACCCCCTCGCTCGCCTCGAAAGGGACGCCTGGTCAATGGCCGAATCACTAAGGCGAGCAACAAACGAGTTTTAACACGCGCTCTACGATAGAGGTAGCGCATTTCCGCTTGAACGTTTTCTGAATGACGGGGCTCCCTAACCCAAAACCGTCGAAATGCCAATCGTGTTTCGAAACATGATATTTTCGTATACTTGGGCCATGGGAATATCCATCGGGATGCAATTTGATTTTCGCTGAAGTCAATTTTGCGGGTGGGATATGGAGCTATTTTAAGTGAGGAGCCTCATAAAATTTAGGGTGAATCTTTATAGTAGAACCCCCCCCCCCCCCCCCCCCCCACACACACAGTACACCCCCCTCCCCCCTCGGTTCTCACACTAATGGATTATATTGAATACCTGTACACGGTTTTCCTTACACTTCTGATCGTTCTCATTTTGGACTGCGCCAGGCGGGACCCATGGACATGGATCAACAACCAACGAACGCAAACAGCCGAGATGGGTAGCAGAAGAAAAGGGATGACGCGCAGCGAAGCTTCTGCTGAATGAAGCTTACCGGTGAAGGGGTAACGGAGGGTGCGCAGCAGAACCGCCACTCAAGCTCCATCCGGGTAAATAATGCAACAGAACCTGTGCTGAAGCTGAACGGGTGCACGGACAACGAATGATGCACGGCAGAACTGCTGCTCAAGCTCTAGCGGCTAAATAAAGAAAAACACAGAGGACGCACAACAGAAATTCTGCTGAAAGCTTAGCGCCGAAGCTCATCGCTGAATCTCAGCACCCCGCGGGCAACCGGCCTTCTCTTATTCATTTCAGGTTTCGGGAGTTTTGGTCCATGTGTGTGTGTGTGTGTTTTTTTTTTTGGGGGGGGGGGAATCCCAGGAAAGGACCCTGAATTTTGCATGATGTTCCGGTGGGCGCTATTATGCTTGCACACAGCAGTGCGCCGGGGCTATGATCGGTACGTTACGTACGTGAGAGAAACCCCAAGCGTCAGGTGTATAACGCCTCCGTTTGATTGTTTTGTTTTTTTTTCGTTCTGGGTGTGCGTTAGATCGTTTAGTTTCGTGACGGGTGTGTTTGGCTGTGGCGGCTACTAGAAAGAGCGGCGTCGTTTTCGTTGCGGTTATATTTTTTGTTGTTGTTTGTTGACCGTTTTAGTACTGCAGTCCCGTTTTGGGAGCAAACTACTTAGAATTTGAGTGGTGTGTCCCCGAAACGAAACTGCAGTTCTAATAGGTTTAGCCCCTTCAGTGCTGCAGAAATTATTTTACCTGCTCCTAATTCCTGGTAGTTTGTCTCCGGAAATGTGGGCGCTGCGGTTCTGAATGGCTAAAATGAACGATCGCGTCTGTTTTTTGTGTCGCCGCGTTTCGGTGCGATACGCTCAAGGGAATCCGTGGGCCTGTCTCGTCGGTGGCGGTTGCAGCGGGACTAGTAGTAGCAGTGACGGTGGTGGCAGTGGAGGCAGCGGTGGTACTGTTGAACGCTTAAGAAACGGCCATCTGCTGCGCGGCTAAGATACAAAGCAGCGACGTGGACGCGTACAAACGCATATAGTCCTAGTGTTGTTGTGTCCCGCGACCTGGTTCTCCTTCTCTTCCTCCTCTTCCTCTTCCTCCTCCTCCTCCTCCTCCTCCTCCTTTTCCATCTCCTCCTCTTCCTCCTCCTCCTCGTCCGCCTCCTCTTCTTCCTATTTATCCTCTTCCTCCTCCTCCTCCTCCTCCTCCTCTTCCTTCTCCTTCTCTCTTCCTCCTCCTCCTCCTCCTACTCCTTCTACTCCTTTCCCTCCCGTTCCTTCCCCTCCTGCTCCTTTTCCTCCTCCTCCTCCTCCTCCTCCTCCTCCTCCTCCTCCTCCTCCTCCTCCTCCTCCTCCTCCTCCTCCCCCTCCTCCTTCCATACCCCTGTTTTCCGGTTTTGGGAAATATGTGGGCGGAGTGTTGTCGGGTTGGTTTGTTGATTGGATGCCCATGTGCCCATCATCCTTTCAGTTGTGACTTTGCATAGTTCGCTTTCGGTTGACGCACCGCACTATGTCTTTGATGGGCGGCCGCTTTTGTCTCATTTGTTTTGGGCGCACCGCTCGCGATGCGCTGTATGTAGTGAGCGGAACCTGTAGGGGACGCACCGGCTGCGAAGTGCACAGGACAGGACAGTACAGGACAGGACACCCATGCTGTATCACCCTGGGTGATACTATTATCACACCCCTTGGGGCGGATTTCCGACCCGGTTTGATCCAACACAAGGGGGAACGCACATAGCGTAAATGGCGGCTTCTGGAAATGTATCGTCGAGATCATTCCGTAGACATGTCGCTCTGCGCGGCCGCTTCCCCCGTTGTTAATATCGCCACTTGGAAATTCGTCATAGGGCGTGCGTTATCTTTTCACATGTGTGATAGGGTATGCTAAGTAAGACAAGGAAAGGCAGATTAGATTCACGGTAGAAACAAAGAAAACGCCAGGCTAAGATTTTACAGCAGAACATGAAACCTACAATAGGCTGAGATTTACTGTAAAATAATAAGAAAGCTAAGCTGAGTTCTACGCGGTAGAAAGAGAAAAGCCAGGCTAATTTTTTACAGTATACTATGAGAAGCCAGGCAGATGTTCTCAGTATACGAAGAAAAGCCAGGCAGATATTGACAGTGGAACCAAAAAGCCGGCCTGGGATTCCCAGTATGAGTTTTGTTTTGGGAGCCGTTTTACTGAAGTTGGCACGAATATCACCGTTTCTCGGATGATACTCCAGCCCGGGGCTACCCGTAGCCTTCCTGCTCCTTGCTGTAGGTGTCCTCTTGCTGTAGTCGGTAGCACTCCGTAGGTTGATGTAGTGGGCGGGCCTCGAGTATCGAATGCGGCGGCGGCGGCGGCTGCGGTAGCTGTTGTGACTTCATGGGCCGCGGGCAAGGGCGTTAGCTAGCGAACACACGACATGGTATACATTGAACAGCGACGCAACGCATGTGATGTAGTGTGCGGACCTCGAACGTCAAGGGGGCGGCTGCTCCGGCGGCAGCTTCGATGACGGCGGCAGCAACGGGCGCCTGGGCTAGGTAAACAGTGAAACACCGCGTGTGATGTAAGGTGCGGGTCTCGAGAGTCCAAGGGCGGCCGTACGGCGGCGGCAGCTTCAAAGGCGGCGATACCGAGCGCACGCTAGCTAGCGAACACAACGTATTCCAACCAGTAAAGGGTGACACCGCATGTTTTGTACAGCGAGCGTCGAGTTCGGGGAAGCGCCGGCGGCGGTGGCTGGTGCCGCAGCTTTGGTGCCGGTGGCGTTGGGAGCAGCATGGGAGGGCGCTATTTAGCTAGCGAGCCTACCGCTTTGTGAGCAGTTACTGTTTACGCACCTCATTTGATGTAGGGCGCACAGCACGCTAGCTATAGAGTACACCGCATGTGGTGTAGTAGTCGGTGACGCACCGCGTGTGTTGTGGTAAGTGGATCTCGAGTGCTCGGTGGCAGTTGTAGCGGCGGCGGTGATAACGGGTGCGTGCGGTATTACTAGCTAGCGTACACACCGTATGTGACATAGTTTCCGGTAAGTCACGGCATGTGATTCAGGACTCACATGCTATTCGCTACGTAGACACACCTCATGCGATATACTGTGGTAAATGCGGCCTTTGCACTCACGGGGCTGACCATGATCTGATCATCTACAGATAGATCATCTGCAGATAGACCATCCGCAGATAGATCATCTACAGGAGATCCGAACCCGCCGTTGTGAGATGTTATGAATAATCTGTATTGTACAGACCAAACTCCGGAAACATGTACCGTATCGTGAAGAATATTCGGCTCCCGCCCGGCAAGATGAGCTAGATCGTACAGATCATATGTATGATTTATCTTCCCCTGATATCTAGATCATGGAGTGGGGATCTGATCTATCTGATCTGTTCGATGTGTAGGTGACATCCCGCACGTGATGTAAGCGCACACGCTACAGTAGCTAGTGATAACACCACATGTGGTGGGAGTAAGCGGCGTGAGACCGCATGTGGTGTAGTGAAACAGCGGGTACCTCGGTACCCGATACCCGAGTGCTAGTGAATACCCCGGGCCCAAATAACCGGCGAGTATTGAGTGCTGCGCGAACCTGTGACGAAATTTGGCGGGACGGGTCGTACTCGCGAGTCTTGGCGGGAACCGAGTTTTCTGTAAGAGGGGTACACCTCGACCTTATACGCTAGTGAATGAATCCACCGCATGTCATGTAGTGGGCGGTGACGCACCGCATGTGTTGTGGCAAGCCGACTTTGAGTGACCGGCGGCAGCTGTGGTGGCAGTGCCACGCGCAACGGACGACGCGCGCTACTGTAGGTTGGCCAATAGGATATAGGAACCTATTCTTAGGCAGTAGGGCTATTATCAACAGCCGAGGGGTGTAGTGCTAGCTATAGCGAAATATTTGCCTGCCTGCTGGCCTGCCTCTGTTCGTTCGTCCGTACAAGACGGAGCCGATCTGAATGTTCTTCCCCCCCCCCCCTCAACGTTTTTACTTGTGGTGGGAAAAGCATGGGGCAGAACGTACTTTTTTTGTGTTTGATGGTTGGGTCGGATTGATTCGGCTCGCGTCAGGAGGCTTTCCAACTCTCACGGGTCGGATCCGGTCACCCTCGCCCGACCCGACCCAACCTGGCCCGCGAGGTTTGATCCGACCAATGAACAGCCCTGGTGTTTTATTAGCTTTTTGGTTCTACCGTTTTCAACTTCTGATGGGCAAAGTACGGAACCCAACGTTTTTTTGTCAGTCGTGATGGGGAAAAGGAATACCTTTGGTTTTTTAGTTCGAAAATGTGATGGGGAAACGTGGCATGTCGTCATCCTCATCATGGTGGGTTAGCACATACACTAGTGTACCATATGGGAACGTTTTGTAGTGTTTTTTTGTTCCATTTTGGTTCGTGTTGGTTCGATTCGACTTGTTTTGTGTTGTGTTGTGTCGTCCTGCTTGGTTTCCATTTTTTCTTTATATTTCTTTTATTTTCTTTCCGTTTTGTTTCGTTTTTTTTTTTTTGATCTGTTCTGTTCTGTTCTCGTTGTATTCCCTCTGCGTTTGGTTTTAGTTTGTTCTGCTTTGTACGTTGGGTCAGTTTTCGGTGCGAGCGCCGCCGCAGCGACGACAGCAGGCCCTGGGGGGGGGGAGGAGGTGCGATTGGAGGGAGGCGGCGGCGTTTTCCCCCCGCCTTTTCGTTACTTGTCTCCATACGACGCGTTTCAGTGTGTTAGGGTTCGTTTCGCGACTCGAAGGAAGGAATTATGGAGCTGTGCAGCGAGTATGGGAGGGCACATGAATGGGTGGGTGGGTTGGTGGGTGGGTGGGTAGGTGGGTGAGTGGGTGGGTGGAGCGAGAGGTGGGGAGGGGCAGGGGTAGCGCTGTCATCAAACCCGCCACCCCGGCAGTTTCTTGTCGTAAACGGCCATCTCGAGGGTACGAGGGTGCGGCGCGGGGGGGAACGGGCGGGGGGGGACCCCCACCAGCACATCTCGGCCATCTATTGCGTTTTTTTCACATTGCGTTTTTTTCCCGCTTGGGTTGTAGGTTGGCGGTAGTCGAAACGGTCGGATGTGTCCTTGTTTTTGCGGTGTCCGTGTCTGGGCCTGCGACCATTTTGAGTCATCCGAACAAACGGACACGTCGAGGTACTACGAGTACCGGCCTGAACTCTATCGTGGTGCTCACAAGCGGAACGTAGCGAAGGTGCATATGTGACTGCGGTTTGACGTCTTGACTGACCGCTCCGTACACGGAAACAAGTATATTTAGGGAAAACAATTCCTTGACGCGCCCAAACAGACCGGTCTTCGATAGTACCTTTGCTGGGTCTTGAGGTAGCGAAAGTACCAACCCCCTAGCATTTTTTCGTAAGTATTAGAATATGTGGAGGATCGCTATCTCGCCGCGTTTTTCGGGGTTGGCTATTGGTCGTTGGAAGACTTGAGGGTTGGATTGCCGGCCACGTCTGTTCTATGCACACAGAACGAACCAGTTTTTTCGTTGCTGCTAGTTTCCGAATTGCCCATGGGTGAGGGTCAGGAGCGATGTAAACGGAACGCAAGTATCGCCGGATTTTTGAGCCGCGCCAGGGACTATTAAGACGTTTTCAAGCGATTCGTCGCAGGCAAGTGAATGGTTTCGAAGCGATTCGTCCCAGGTAAGTGAATGGTTTTGGGTGAAGTTTTTTATTTTGTTTTCGCGCGGACAAATATGAGAGAGGGGTGGGTGGGGGGGGGCGTGGTAGACGGGGGAAGGTAGGCCGACAGAAGCGATGTGAACGCAGGTGTCGCCGGATTTTGAGCCGCGCCAGAGGATGACTCGTTTTCGTGCGGGGGCAGGCAGGTAAGCAAAAACGGGTATAGTTGGACGGTGTGCGTTCTTCGCGTGGAAGAAAAGTGGGGTTGGCTGTTTTTTTGTGGGGGGGGTGGACCGGTTTTGGATTGGACGGTGTGTTGTTCCGCGAATGTGAAAGGGGGGGGGGAGGGGTAGAGTGGGAGCGGGGGGGAGGGATAGAGTTTGAGGGAGGGGGGGGGGGAGGTGGCCTGCAGTTTATTTTATTCGATACTTATCGCGTTTTTTCTCGGGCGCGCGAGAGATGGGCTAGAGGGCGGGGTTGCATGGGGGCTGTTTTTTTATGCGGCGTTTTATTGTGTCGCGACGCTGTCTGCACTCTTGTCAAATTCTCGTCGTTCTTTTGCCGAGCGGATCGCTTCAGTTCAGTCACCCGATCGTCGTGCAGCTCTCCGTGGTGGAGTGGTTTCCTTTTGTTTTTGTCGGCGTGTCGCCGACCGGGGCCTTGAGTTTTCTCTTTTTGCTCGGCTATAGACGGCGGGTTGCCTTGTTGGTGAGTTGGTTGAATGGTCGATTGGTTGCTTTTGGGTGGAAATAGTAAAATATCTCAAGGTCTCAGGCTCTTGCTTTCCTTCTCGCGTGCATTTTGTTTCGGTGTGCCGTGCGGCTCAGGTATGGGAAGGGTTCCCTCTCCCTCTCCCCTCCCTCCACTGTGCACGAAGCTCCCCTCGATAGTAGGTATTAGGCGGCGTACATATGAATAATACGGAGCGGAGCGGGTCGAGTGGGGTCGGTCGAACTGTGTGAGTCGTGCTGTGAGTACGTACATAGTACGTACGTCTGTGTCTGTCTCTGTGTCTGTCTGTTTTGTGGGTCTTCGGGTTGGCGGGAACGCCATGGTTGTCGGAGACAAAAAAGTAGTGGCTGTCTGTATGTCTGTGTGTCTGTCCGTTGTCCCTCCAGTTCTCATTGGTTGGTTTTGTGTGATAGTGAGCTTGTGCGCTGTTTGTTGGGGCTTCGACGAACGGTAACCGGCCAAGAGAGGAAGGAAACGAAAGACGCATTGCCCCGACGCAGGTTGCAAAGCGAGGCACGCCAACGGGTGCGGCAATTGGACGCCAACGGCCACACTAATGGTACACCAATGACTATGCCAGCAAACACACTAACGGCTATACCCACGGCTATGCCGACATGTGTACCAACGGCTACGCCAACGGCTTGCCAACAGTTATCCCAACGGCTACAACATCGGCTATGCCAACGGTACGCCAACTGTACGCCAACCGTATTCAAGATTTCCCCCTACGGAGAGTGCTTCGCAGCGCGGCAGAGATATCGCTGTAAGAAAGACCTGGCGCGTTATTAAGTTGACATGAATGTAATCTGAATGTCGGCTTGTCCAACTCCTAGACCTTTGTATGGGTACACGCGGACACCAGCAGCGGACCGCCAGCCCTCCCCTCCCATCTTTACCCCTGTGACGCTTCTGGGAGTTCCACGTCTATGATGATACTTCGGTATATTGTTGACTGGGGCAGCTTCAGTTACGCGCCCGATAATGAAATGTTCGTTTTAATCTGAAAATGAAAAAGCAAGCGGTGTTTACATTTCGAGATATGTAGGCGACAAGTACTTAGTATGCTTTGGAACAAGCTCGCATGGTTCGGAACGAATTAGCGTGGAAGAACAAGCGCCCGCTTCATGTGGTGGGTGGTGAGCTCCATGGCGCGCCGCGCATCATCGTTTTTCTGCACAGTCTAGGTTGCTGTCGCTGTCTTGCGGCTGCGGTGGGCTGCTACTGATAATATAAGGTTCGTTGTGAAGTAATAGCGCTAGCGTTGTTCACATTTCCAGACATGTAGGCGGTACCTATCATATACATGGCTTATAACGAGCTCGGGTCGGAGCCTGAGTTTGAACGAGCAACCACGATGCTCCGCGCTTGTGAGGACTGAGGCAGCGTCGGAACAAGAGAGCGACACACGTCGTACACATGTTCTATCTACGTTGCTGTCGTTGTGCTTCTGCTTCGGTGAGCTGCAGCATGCTGCTGATGCAGCTATAGCTCACAGGTGCTTCTTGTACCGCTTCTGTGCAACCGATGTTCAAGTGTACATTTGTTTCGAGACATATACTCGTATGTAGGAGGCACATAAGATTTTGGGACTGCGTTCGGGTCGAAGCGTGAGTGAAAACGACCTCCACGTGGTTCCGTGCATGTGAGGACGAAGACAGTTTCAGAATAAGAGATCGACACGCGTCGTATGTTAGTTTTATCTACTAATTGGTCGCTGTTGCTATGCTGCCGCTGCGGTGAGCTGCTTCAATGCTGCTCGGGGATTATATTTTGCTGCAGCAGTTTGCTGAAAAATGACCACTTCCACAGGCTATTCAGATGAATCAAACATAACCAGGTTTTATGAAACTGCTTGCGAGAACCGACAAAAAATACGTACACCATTTTGGGTGTACAGCAGTAACTGCACACCCAGTACGCACCCAGATTGACAACATAAGGCTTTACTGTGTATGATACTTGTAGTGCACCCAACACTCTGATTCCGCGATCGACTTGTGAGATGACGGTGCGAGCTTCGCGCTTTCGATTTACGATTCGGGCTTCGCGCTCACGGCCTCCACCGGGCGGCTTCTGCTGAGGCTGATTTTGTTTCTGCACCTTGTGGATGGGGGCAGGGTGCCCATAGGAATATACCCGGGTGGAATCAGGTCCGGGTGTGAGCAGGGTGAATCAAACTGCCCCCTCTTCGCACACCCCGCCCCTAGTACCCTGTTGATTGATCTCTAAAGGTATAGACGCAACTGGCACGGGAACGCGTGATTGACTCCAGACAATAACACGGAACTTCTCTTATATATATTCTTACGTATCAGTGCTGTCGAGCTGACTCGCCTCATATGGAGCTACATCTATCCAGTGGTATTGGTGGGGTACACGTTACCCCGACATCCCAATACCCTACACCAGAATCCCTGTTCAGCATGGAACTCCTCAATCTACGATGGATCTTACGGATCGTGTTCTTGAGCACAGTCAACATCCCCCCTGCTCACTATACACGACCATACTCCAATATTCCCCCAGGTCGGTAACACTGTACACGACCCTATTAATGTCCCCCCTGCTCCGGTGCATGACAAGGCACGAAATAGCAGGGTTGATAGATCGCAATATCAGAATCACCTCATACCAAACTCAGAAACTCAAAACTCCAATCTGCAACTCAAAAATCAAATCCTCGAATCAACAATCAAATCGTCATATCATTATTCAAACGATCGAATCCAAAGCCTCTCTGTTCCAAACACGTAAAACTCTCGAAATCCAATGCCAGGTAAAACGGCACTCTTCTCGGATTCAGCCAGGTAAAACGGTATTTTCCCGCGGAATTGATTCAAATATATCAGTGTCTCTTCAGTCCTACCGACCTCTCTCAATTTCCGAATACTATCCAGACCTTCCCCCGTCGGAGAACATCTTCATGTGGACCGCACACGCCCCCAGGCGCTTCCTAGTCTCACTTCAGCCTTGTCAAAAACCTAAATCACAAGTATCATCAGAAAAATACCACAGGAGTGGTCATGCCAATCAAAATAAAATCAAGTCAAGAAACTTAATGCCAGAGATCGCGAGGAACCCCGTTCCTCCGGACAAGAGTCTCCCCTTATCCCCTACTCCCGCCATAGATACACAGATCGCGACGGTAATGCGAGATAGCACATAGGTTTCCCCACTAGAAAAATATTTGACGTTGCGACCACTCGGAAAATACGAAGAACTGTCGTGGAATCCAAATCGACCGGAAACACAATTCAAAAACAAAAAAAACAATGAAATCATTCATTCAGATTCACAGGCAATCACATTTCATTATAAACCACCCCGATACCCCAGACACTACTGCTGTTGCCTCCGCCGCGGCTGCCTCTCCGTCCGGTCTCGTGGCGTCGCCGCAGCTCGGGTCATCCAGCTTATCCTCCTGGGTGAATCAAACGTCGCCTCCGCAGTAATGACCCGAGTAGGTTTTAGCAGTTTGGGATAAGGGATCTTTAGGGATGTTTTTCACTTGAAATATGTTTAGCGTGGTCTGCACTTCGGAATCGTCGTCCGCAACTGAGAAATTTCGTGGTTCGATGCAAACTCGGCGCAGCCGCGTCTATGGCGAGTTTTGGCCCGTTTCGGCTGCGGTTTGGGGTCAGGGTTAGGGTTAGGGTTAGGGTTAGAGTCAGGGGTGGGGTTGGGTCTTCGCCCGTACCTTCATCCCAACAGGAACCAAAACACCCGAACAGCCTACCAACGTAAAGATCCCTTCTCCCAGATTGTTAAAGGTCCTCTCCCCGACACACACAAGGGATGGGGCGTGCAATCGAGCGATTAGGTCTGCATGGGGTGTTTTGCTCTTCCCATGTGTTAACAGCTTTCCAACTCCTCTTTACCACTAAAGTTTCAAATGCGACTGTGACTGTGAATAAACAGATGCTTGTCAACGAGAATATCTGGTCCCACATCAAATCCATGTATTCCTCGACCACTACATATACCCGGATGTTTCTCTTTCCATTCTTCTTCTGCTGCTGTACTCTTATTGAATAATACCCCGTTCGCATACGAGCATCTCGCCTTTTGGTACGTATCAAGTAACATGGGTGGTCCTACACATCAACTCAAAAAATTAAAAACGAGATGTCCGCGTATGAAGATCTAAATATGTGGAATGCCGCAAACTAACGGAGTCTCAACTAACGTGTTGCTGTACGTAGTTGGGCTCAAGGGTTCAACACATACATAGATGCTCAGACAAAACTGTAACCTGCATCTCATGCCCATATTTGCCCAACTAGGTAACAGTGATCTCCGGGGCCCTCCCCTCGGCAAACGCTACTGGTGTCTGGAGGCACACTATCATAATCATTCGTATTGTCTCCAGCGCGCACGCTCGAAAAGCACAAATTACGAAATTCGGCGAGATTCGAACCCCCGACCCACCCTTGGGAATTATACAGCACTACCTGCTAGACCACTCATTCCGCGTAACTTAGAAGGAATGGACCACTGAGCTACTCAGTCACTGCTAGATGGGGGGAAAAAGGGTTGGGTAGGGAAGAGAGCTGAAAGACATACGTTTTTACGCCTTATAAAATGAACGCCATGCATCGGTAACAGGCATACAGCAGTATGAATATCATAACGAAATTCTTCATTGTTCATTCTTCAATGGTTGCATAAAATACAGACAGATGCTTGTACCAGATACAACTTGACATTGTGGTGCTCCGCAGGCCGAACAACGCGATGGGCATGATAGTCCTGTGCTGGGCAAACAACTCAATAAAAAAAACATCCAGCATCAGCGCGTATCGGCTTCCATGCCTAGTACATCAATGCAACTTAACTCGGCGCCAACTTTGTGCACTACTTGTCTTCGATACTTCATTCTCCCCCGAATTCTCAGCCACAACTCGAATTTTACGCTTTCGCATACCAGGTATACTTTACTTTCATCTCGTACTCGCACTCGCATCGATGCCCAACCAGAGCCCTCGACCAGTCAACTATAAAACAGACAGACGTCATTGTCCTGCAATCGTCTACCTGGTACATAATAACTTCAGTGAGGGAAGCTATATACGAATACGTCTGTGCATCTCATTATAATTCCAACATTCTCAATTCTCAATCGCAATGTCCGGATATTATCTACAACTCTTAAATCGATATAAAATCAATCTAAAAACGAGAATTACCGACAGCAAACAATCAACAAAGTCAAACGTGCGTGTTGCGGACGTAAGTCCTTGCTGGTGGCGCCTCGGTCTCTTCTCTTTCACCCTCTCTCGCTTGGGGCAGTGCATCCTGTCGCGCCCGTGCGCTCATCCCGAACAGCAGATGCAGATTCCCCCCCTGCGCCCATCCTCACTCTCCTTCATCTCCTTCCTCGGGGGCAACGTCCCCCCTCCATCAACCACCTGCGGGCGCTGTGTTTCAGCAGTCCAGGAAAACGATTATGCCCAAAAACACTTTCAGCTTCCACCCGCGGTCTCCACCTTCCACCCTGCTCCTCCCGGCGATACACATACTCGTCCTTCACCCTCTCATATATTCTTACTCATTTCTACTTCTACTTCGCCAGCGCGAAACGAACCCACAGATAGATTCAGGCAGATACCTGGCTCTCCTGGGGTGTTGCAGCATCGACGGTAACGCGGCGGTCGAGACGACGGCGGCGGCAGCGGCGGTAGCGAAGACGGCGGTTGCGGCGGCGGTGGTGACGGCGGCGGCGATGACGGTGGTTGCTGCGTGCACTTCATCGTCGCAACAGGCGCAGCAGTCCTCTGACTGCTGCTGTTGCGACGGTGCTACTGGGGGTGCTGTTGCCCCTGCAACTGCTGCTCTCCAGAGCCTTCGCCACCAGTGCCAAGCGAATCTACCAGGTCCGGCTCAAACTTGGCCCTGCTGGGATCGCTGCTGCTTCTGGTGCGGCATCTTTTTCTTCTCCTCTTACGTCCTTTCCACCAGGACCTCGATCCTCTCCGGGATCATCAGCAGCAGCAGCTTCTCGACATGCATATACATACATATTCTACTAATTTCCCATGTTGGCTTCCAGACTAGACACGCCATCTAAACCAGACATGCCGGAAGGTTCCCACCTCTCTAGGTTGGCCTGGGCTACGCTTGCCAATAGAAGATCACCGGTTCTTCACTAGTGTGTTGATTGATCTCTAAAGGTATAGACGCAACTGGCACGGGAACGCGTGGTTGACTCCAGACAATAACACGGAACTTCTCTTATATATATTATTACGTATCAGTGCTGTCGAGCTGACTCGCCTCATATATATGGAGCTACATCTATCGATTGGTATTGGTGGGGTACACGTTACCCCGACATCCCAATACCCTACACCAGAATCCCTGTTCAGCATGGAACTCCTCAATCTACGATGGATCTTACGGATCGTGTTCTTGAGCACAGTCAACATACCCCTTAGCACCCTCCTCCCACCACCCGGGCCTGATCCCATTCGACATCCTGCTTCCACCCACAAGGTGCCAAAATATATTTAATCAGCCATCCGCGGGAACCGCCGGACGCCAGAGGCCGTGAGCGCGACAATCTGGGTGCGCAGTGTTTGAACACCCAACAGGGTGTACGGAATGTTTTCAGTATATCCGGAGCTTGCTTCTATTTTTACTTCCACAGGAAGGGCACTGGTACACTGGCTAGTTGGGTAAAAAGAAAGACAACACCCACAGGCTACTCAGACCATCAATACAGCTGCCCGTGCTGCCGCTGTGCACGGCAAGCGGTGTTTACCTTTCGGGACAAGTAGGTGGCACCTAGCATTGCATCCCTTGGAGACGAGCGACGCGAATGAAACTCACTCGATAGCGACACTGACGCATTTGACGTACGGGTATACGCAAAAAATGACTCTACCTACTCTGCTGGTATGATTTATTCGTTATCACGTTGTGTACTTGTACGTTTTAGCCAAGACGAAGCCATCGTAAGGGATTTGGTCCAACTCAGCGATGCTGGGGTAGTCCGAACGGAGCAGCAGGAGCCGTTGGCGTGCATGCAAAGGGCTGTGTGGGGCATGTTACACGCCGATGACGGAGGGATTGTCTCGAAGTCGGCTGAAGGGCTCGCGAAAATAATGACAGTCATCGGGACTGTTTTCGAAGCAGCAGGCCTCACGGTGTCGGAAAAGAAGACAGAGACAATGCTTCTACAAACACCAGGCCAGACAACCCTCACACCACCGCTCGCCATCGAAGCAGCAGACCAGAGGTGTAAGCAGACGACCCAGTTTTTATTCCTAGGCGGTATTATCCACGGAAACGCTGACCTCTCGCTCGAAATCGACCGACGGGTCCGTCTCGTGCGAGCATGCCTCAAACGGTTCGGCCCGGAGTTGTATGGTAGGAGGACCGCCTTACTCAGCCTGAAAGTTCGAATGCTGCATACCGAGGTGTTTGAGACCCTGCTGTACGGGTGTGTGACATGGACACTCAGAGCGGAACACTTCGGCAATCTTCGAACAGCTCACCACTAAGTCCTGTTGCGAGTCATTGGCTTCCAGCGCGGATTTCGTACTGACCATACCACCCTATCGTGCGCGAAGGCCCTCAAGATGACACGTTGCGAGAGCATCGAAACGACCATTCGTAAGCGGCGGCTCTTCGCGGGGGGGGGGGGGGGGGACGGCAAAGCAAGGAGCGATTACCCAGTCGAGTAATGTTCGGGACGATGACTGGTGGGGAGAACCCGAGACCTGGCGGACAGTTTCAAGCCTTGGCACATATGCATAGTTGAAGACCATAGGGAGTTCCGAGCCACCGAAGGGTCAACGGAACTTGCCCCCTTGGTGTTTGGAGTTGAACCCGCGCTGTGGTCCACTGCAGCCAAAAAGGCGGGGAAGTGGTACCGGGGGATCCTTGAAGCAGCCAAACGATTCATGGTGAGGTGGCACGAGGCTGAGGCTGACCTGAGTAGGCAGCGCCGCGCATCCGCCGTTGGTGGCCTCCAAGGGAATGGGGGGGGGGGTGTACTCGATAGGAGATATGTACTCGATCTCATGCATGGCCGTAGTCGTATGACCATAGACCCTCGCATCCCTACAATGCCGGGACGGAGCATGTTATGTCGGGTTTTCATCGACCAGGCAGACATTGCTTGCACCAAGCGCGAAGCGCCGTGAGGTGTCCGGCGAGTCGCAGGAAGGGTGAGCTGCATCCTACTAAGAACCGCTTTTTTGAGGCGGACTTGCATATGGACGACAGCTTCAATGAGTTCATTTAATTTCCGGTGTAGGCATTCTCAGAGACAGCAATGGGAGTACTATATGTAACTGCCTTTTGGGTGCCTTACCTTGAACACTACGTGATACGATCATTCCCAATTGTGCGGAGTAAAGGTTCTTTACCTCTCACAAATCATCTAACTCGACAACCAGCTGTGGGCGACCGCAAAAAAAAAAACAAAAAAAACGGTACCCTGGTTGTCTAGCTCACGTAGTGAGCGGCATGTTTTACAGTGTCGTTGCCAACCGACGCCAACCCAACCTGAAAAAAATAGGGGGAGGGGAGGCAACAGGAGGAGTGGCAGAAAACCCGACCAAGGGAATACCGAGGGGGGGGGGACAGGAGGGGTAGAAGGGAAACTGCGGCGGACAAAAGTAGGAAGGAGAGGGCAGACAGGGTAGCAAGGCACCAGGCCGACTAGGAAATAGAACATGACTATACTACTCGTGCCACCAACTGGTGCAGCTGGTTCGAACGTGGTCTTCCTTTGTCTTCTCTTCTTTTTGTTTTTTTCTTCCTTGCGCTGATCCTCTGTGCATTTCATTTTATTTCTTTCTTTTCCTTTCTTTGATTGGATAAGCCTTATTGAAGGAGTCGTGTGGCGTGCGTGGATGACGAGCCTGCTTTGCTTGTTTCGTATTGTCTGACGCCGAGGGGCTGGGCATAGTTGATGAACACAGGACGGAGACGGCAGTCGGTAGTCAGGGTAGCAAGGTACCAGGCGGACTAGCAGGGAAAACCTGGCTTTGCTACTCGTACCACAAATTGCTGCCACATCCATTTCGGGCGGGGCACGACAGTATGTTTCTTCATTTTTTCTTTTTTCTTTTTCTCTTTGGATTTGTCTTCTTTGTTTTTGTTTTCTCTTTGATTTTTTCCTTTCGTTTCCCTATCCAATATAATGTGTATGTCGTGCCTGTCGTATCCAGTAACATGACATGACATTGCATTGCCCACGGTGCTTATTGTATACCTGGTACCAGGTACGTGGCAACGTAGTGCCTCTGTGGCGTAGCTTCGTGACCACAGACGTTGTCTCTCTCCTAGTAGAATTGAAGAATCGGCACGGACACTGGTTGTGCTGGGTGTCGACGGGTAGAAAGAACGGTATAGTGTGAAGAACACACACACTGACTGGTACAGAGATCAACGTGTAATGTAACCACAGCAGTGAAAATGTTAGTATGCATTACCCGTCAGTCGTCGGTCGTCGGGACATTTTCAAATAGCAATAGCATGGAGAACGTCTATAATAGCTGGCCCGTACCCACGAACAGTCATGATAAAACTTTGCTGTCGGTCGACCAGTAAAGTATACCTGGTATAGGGTACACCTACAGTAGCCCTAGAGCATGCATTTTGCCGAGCTTGACTGCACCCACTTCGCTTCTAACCTTTTTTCCTTTCGTCCTGTATTTCGTCTTCTTCATCTAGGCCCACAATTTCACCGTTTACTCCATTCTCCTGAGCGAAGGTCACGAGCCCGACAAGCAGCGGCTCGAACCAAGCTTCAGGATTAGCAATGTTCACAACAAATGTCAATGTCACATGTGGACACTTCGCTAACAAGTCAAGAGCCTCGACGCGTTTGATGCCTCACGTAGAACTGCGGTCTATCGGGTACCGCACGTACGTGACGAATACGCCTGAGGCCTGAGCTGTTACGTACCCGTGTAGCACAGCTCTGCTGCGAGTTTCTTCGCTGCACTTCTAATATGTGCATAATCTCTCTGCAGCTGCTCGTGCTAATACGAACAACCACATCTTCTTCCCGGTAGGGCTTCCAAAGTCATCATCATCTGGAGCTGCTCCTGCTGCTACGTTTTTTTGTTTCTACCGGGTCTCGCTACGAGCTTCGCGGGATCGTCCTACTACTGCTATACCGACAAAAGGGTAGGTTTGGCCGTAGACGAGGTAACGGCCTCCGCAAACGAAGTAACGGACAAAGCAGGGTTTATTGGTAGAGAGAATGTGGCATGTCCGTATCGGGAACTGGGATAGAGCAAGTTTGGTTGGAAGGGAAGTGTCCTGTGACGAGCACGGGCAGACGTGAGGTAATCGCTGGTATGTCGATCCAAGCCAGGAATTAGTGCCTTATTTTCCCTTTCCTCCCGTCTCTACTCCGGCCCGGCTGGGACCACGTACTGAGGGCGGGGGCGAGCTGACGCGACTTTGGTGATCGGGGGGGATTTGGTGCGAGGACTTGATTCAGCGAGTTCCCAAAAAAAAAAAAAAACGCACGGTATGTCATGTGTAGTGATTGTCGACTGACGATAAAGTGCTATCTAACGATAGGCGAAGAAACGATGAGTGGGAGCGGCGACCGCGTCCCAGTAACGGGAGGCGGCCCTTTTAGAGAAGAAAGAACCCGTACGGGTTGGGGCACCCGCTCACACGAGAGCACGAGCATAGACGTGGCTGTACGGGTGGGAAGCAGCGCGACGCGGGTCTTTGTCTCGAGGTGCATACATGCGCATCGAAAAGACGCTATGATACATTCCTGAAGGCGGCAGAGGGAGGACGCATGGTGGAGACAACGGGCGCGCCAGTGTACGAGAGAGCAAAAAACAAAAAAAACGAAAAAAAACGAAAAAAAACGCATACTGATACCTGGTACCTCGTACGTATTGATCTATGAACACATCCCACAACATACACCCCAGACCACCAGATCACCCAGGTAGGTTTGGGGAGGTCCCAGGACGCTTGTGTACTGCTGTGTACAGTCAGTCCGCTTTTTAACGCGACCGAGAAGGCAAGCACAAGTTCTGGACATGATACTCATGGAAACAGTTCGAAGTAATGGCCACTACTGTTGGTAGTATAATTTAAGTCGGTGGAGACAGCAGTACTGCTGTATGCGATGGAAACATGCCGTCGCAAGACCGACACGGTGTTGTTTGCTGCGGAGACGCAGCCTCGTTACTAGCTCTGGGCATGATACTCATGGAAACATGCCGGAGTATAGGCCGCCATAATAATGAGACTAATAATAATGATAATAGAAAATAACACGCAGCACAGCAGCACAGACAGACAGGTCGGGGTTTTCATAAACGTGATTACACAGGAATGCGATGGGCACTGTATAATCAGTAATCAGCCCGGGGTACAAGAAAAGGGACGAAAAGGAGAGCAAATTGTTTCGTATACGCGTGGACGGGGGTTTCCATAAACGTGATAAAACAGGAATGCGAGGGGCACTGTATAATCAGCCCTGGGGTACAAGGAAAGGGACGAAAACGAGACGAAATGCTACATGTACCAAATATGATGTTGTGGCTGTAGACTAAATTGAGTCGGTGCACAATGGAGATGGTACCGCTACTGTGGGCGACAATTAAGAACAAATTGCACTCCTGCATAATAAGACAAAGCGTTCGAGTTCCGAGTACCAGGACTGCGAAAATGCATAACTACACCATCACCGGCAACATTATCGACGCCACGAGGAGAGTTGTATTGACGACAGGCCAGTCTAGGCTGACTTTTAGGATACAGGCGATGAGGGTGGACGAGATTGTGCGGGGGCGACTGCGCCGTGCGCGCCAAGAACAATAGGAGGGGAGATACACGACTATACGCCGGTCATCAAGTTCGTTGACCATTACGATGTGAGCTTCTGCTGTAGTTGGTAGAGTGAACACCCAGCTAAGAGAATCGTTGACGGTAGGATCGATGGCGCAACGTCGTCACTGTCTGGGATCGTCACTATCATCATCGTCGTGGATCGCTGGAGCATCGTATCGCCCGAGGTCGCTCATCATGTGGGAATGCCGGCACGCCGTCTTCTTAGGAATCTCCACATATGGTTCGTGCGGTTGCCGAATAGCATTCCTCCGGAAGCGGACTACAGCGTCATCAAACATACGGAAGCCGCTGGGGTATCGTCACCAAGGTTCGCTTTCAACACTGGGTCACCGTTTCACGGGGTATGCAAGCAGAAGCGCGTGGAATTGCAACAAAGACAATCGTGGGAATCGCTACGTACAGCACTGCGATTCGGTAAGGCTGCCGGTTCCGACTTTGAGAATCGCTACGTTCATCATTGCTGTTTGATAGGGCTGTCGGAGATCCCGATTTTGGAAATTTCTACGTACAGCATTGCGGCTCGATAGGGCTGCCGGATTGCCGGAGTCGCCGCCATAGTAACATCGTGGGGTCGCCGAACTGTCTTTCGGGATCAGTCCACAGCAACATTTTGGAATGGCCAAAGAAAACGGCTTCTAGAAGTGCCACATCATCATCGATTGTTCACGTTGTTTCTGTGGTCGCTGGACATCATGATCGTTTACGACTGTGCTGGAACATCGCTTCTAGCGTCGTTGGACATCATTCATACTTTGTAGAGCTGCCGGAACATCTCTCTTCTTGGGGTTGCTAGAAATTATCTTTAGGGCTGCGCCGGAGCATTCATTCTGGAGTCAGTGAACATCATGAGTATTTGGCTCTGGGCGACCACCCTCTCTTGGATCCCTGCACAAATATCATCTCTGCATCGCCAGTGAGATATCTACCTCACCTGGGATCCCACCGGTTTGACGGCAATATTTGGTTCGTAGTACCACTACACGTTTTCTTTGTAAGGGGTGGGGTTGGTCTGTGAGATGAAACATTTTTTTTTGTTTTTCAGCATCACTTCTACTTTCCAGCCTTACTCGTGGGAGGTTTTACCCTCAACGAGCTTCTGGACAAGCCGTGGTTACAGGTGTCCACCCTTCTCCCCCCCGGCACGTGTGCCTTTATTCTTTGTCGCGCATATAGGGTTCAGCATTCCCACTGCTCGTCTATTTTCATCGAATGTAGCTAACTCACGCTCTTGCGCTCTCCGCTAAAATCAATTCCTTTTTTTGCAAGAAAAAGGCACGAGCATGCACTCGGTGAGACTTGAACCCACGAAATTGATCTTGATATGTTGTAGGGATTTGTTTCCTTGGCCAACAAACAGACCCTCGAAGCAGTATCTATTCTGGAGATAGAGCTGTGAGTTTTTGCGGTGACACATCTTGCCCCTCTATAGCACAAACAAACCAGGAATCATTTGACCATCTACCCTTTGGGTGGTACAACACCATGAAAGCATATAACGTGACCCAGAAGTAAGCTATGCCAGTAGTACTGTGATCCCACTGGTATTCTTTCAGAAGTAAAAGCTACGTACGGATAACAACGGCGTCCCAGTATTGGCGTACAAATTAGTATGGTACCGAGTACATCCGTCTGGTACATGCATAGTGAAACCCGCTCGGGTTCTGAGACATGTGTACTATCTTTTTGCGGTTTGCACACTCGTTTATCCTTCAGACCTGCCACTGCTTTTTTCTTTCTCCATGTTCAGCGTGTTGTTGCGTTGGGTATAGAAGGACGGGCCACCCGCCATAAGCAGAGCAAGAACAACTGATTTCGGTGAGGCACACTTCAAAGGACTAACAGAACTGTGTTGAGGTGTAGAACGGATGCGCACGTACAATGTATAGGGGTATAAAGTAGAGCAGGCAAGTACACCGACAAAGTAGCGATAATTTGGGATTTCGAGAAGATACAACAAAGTAGACACTTGCGCTTTAGAGTAAGCACCACACAATATCGAATTACGTACGTATGTACTTCAGTAATTAGTTATTGGACAATTCGATTTTGATTGTTGAATACAGCAAGATTGTCTATGCTGCCTCCACCCAGGGGTCGTACTAAGAGTTACCTTGCTATCCAGCAGTAATCAATAGCTTATACCGATTTGCTGATCGGCTCCACAGTCGCCTGAAGCGAGTAGGGCACAGCACCAGCACATATATATATGCTACGACAGTACAAGCACAGTGCACCCTGTTAAATATCACGTATGTATCGATTTTTTTAGCAGATATGAGGGGCGCAATCTTGTCGTTTTCGTACGTGGAAAGTTCCGAATAGGATCTCGGTGGGAACCCTAGCTGAACAAACCGAGAACTCATCCCACGGCGGTAGAGGCTGCACCTTGTAACCTCAATACTTTCTGACCGGTTGAGATCCTCAGATGAGCAACTATTAGTGTAATATCGGTTAGTATGATACTTGCACTTACGGCAGTTTAATAATTTTCGGACTTAGTCTACCGCAATTGTTTTTTTCGTGTTTCGTGAACAAACTTCCTCCAAGCCATGTTTCGGGTGATACACAGAAAAAAATAAGGCACCACCCCCACCGTGGCATTGCTCCGAGGGGTTTGGGTCCAGGGTCGTCGGGTTCGCTTTTGGTCGTATCGTGCGACAGATAGGAGGGCGCTCTTGTTGTTTTGTTTTGGTCTACGAGTTGAGACAAGCGTGCTCCTCGCACACCCTGTACACTTCTCCACCTCTCCAGATCCTGCTTTTCCCCTTCTCCATATACATATTGTCCTCATTCATGGACAGCACCAATATGATCAACACGACAGTTACTGGCCTGGGACGCCATGCATCCAAAGCCCTTCGGAGGTAGGTGAAGAATCCACACATACGAAGCTGCCGGCGGCTACAGTAAGTGCTTGCCTCCTGCGGGCTGCTGTCTTCACTCAGGAGCCGCGCGCCCCGCACCACATACATGCGGACAGGACACCAAATTTAGGCTAACCTAAGAAACACAAACTACAGAGTGTTGTAGTAACACAGAAAAGCTCGTTGACATTCGCAGGAAAACAAGAAGAACTTCGGGAGCGGTTGTATGCTGCGAGTATACTTTAAGGATTGTACACATCATTTGCCGAAAAGAAACCCACAGGGTGGGCTGGCATTCCTGTTCCTTGCGACTTCTGTACAGTATACGTACTGGTTGTTGTATACCTGGTATATTTTAGGTGTCTCGTATTGCTGCTGTACGTAGTAGCCGTAGACCCATGAACACCCTGAACTCCGTGAGATAATTGATGCATGGTACAGCAGTAGAAGTGGTGATCCCGCGATAGTGCGCCCCCTTTAGGGCGAGGCCCCAGTTTTTTAGTGCGCGCGGTGAAAATAGCTTTCTAGGACGCCGTCCTACAGAATATTCGGGTTCCGACTTTAGTAGAGGTACAGCATTGCCGTCTGACACGACACCTGGGCACTATCGAGGGGCGACGACCGTAGTCGACTACAGTACCAGGTATACGCTACCAGTGGTAATAGGAAGGCAAAAACAGTGGAGGACATGATTGACCAAAGGTGCACCGAGAGGAAGAGGCCAACGAACAAGATGTCCTCTCGAAACGGCACATGCTCATCCGTTTCGTTCTGTTTTGTTTCGATTTTGTCTCCATCTCATCCATTGATTTCGCGCTTGTTGCTCCTGCTTCCTCCTAGTCGTAACGCAGATCCGGGGTCACCAAGTAGCCCAGCCCCCCCCCCCCGCCCCCCCACGTGCCTTGCAATAGTATCGCGAGAAAATTGTTCAGCACCTTCTCCCTTCGTCGAGTCAGATCAGATCAGATCCCAATTTGATGATCTAGATTTGTCGGGGCGTATTGATCTGCATGATGATCTGCGGAATCTACTGTAGATCGTATGCCGGGTTGGGCCTGTATGACACGGGTCTATTTCTCACATGCTTGCCGGTCGACTCGATCTATGTGCCGGAGCGTCCTGCACAAAACGTTATGCTGGGTGGGGGTCTTACTGACCTAGGCGGATCTTTCGGCCGCTTGGCGTATTAAAAAAAAACGCGACCACACGCGGCGGAGTCGCGTGACTGCCCCTGCCGATCTCGAGCCGCCCAAAGGGTTGGGGTCGGGGTTCGGGTTCGGGTCAGGCCTGGGGTTGGGTTGGTCTGGGCCGGCGTGCAAGGTTGAAACTGACGAAACACGCCCTGCACAAAAGTTTTTTGCAGGGCGCTCCTGCACATACATGGCGTGACCCTTGCCGGGTGGGATCTGCATGATGATGATATACGGGTTCTTTTTACACAACACAATGAATTATGTACGAAGTACCAGGTATGTCGTAATAACGGCGAAGTATTGGATCTAAATATAGATATCACGTCTTTTTGCATAACGTCTCACTTTTTGCTCATAACGGCAAGCATGTGATCTACAGCACACATAAGATCTACCGGTACAGTACAGCAGGAGGAGTAGATCGTGACCTGTCTGATGCGATAAATCTCTACTACTGCTGTATGTGCATGTATATCTCGGTACAGTATCTTTCGTCACACGAACGACGTCTGTCTGCTGCTATTATTCCGACTACTCTGCTTTTTATCTACCCCAGGATGGGATGGGATGGAATGGAATGGTATAGTGGGGGGCGTGAGGAGGTGGGGGTTCGGGTGGGAAGTGACAAGGGGGATGCAGGAAGAGGAGGGATGGAGAGGGGGAAGGAGGGGGAGGAGGGAGGAGGGTGTACTGCTGTAGGTATCTTTTATTAAATATTGTTCGTATGGCTGTTGGTTTATGGCGGGGCGAGCGGCTCTGTTTCTATCGTATTATTATACGAAAGATACTTTTTCGTGTACCAGGTATTTTATTGCCTTTCTTTGCGATAAATATCTGCGATCATGAAGCAATTGCAAATAAATTGCCAAGAAAATATAACAGGCGTACGAGGGTGCAGCTGCACGGAGCAGCAGCAGCTGCAACAGCAGCAGGGGCAAATAATATCTTTCCAATCTCGTTCACCGTACGAGTACGTTTCACACAGCAGTGCTGAGGAACACACAACCACATGCCCCAGACCACACCACCAGCTCCAATCCGCATCTCTCTCTCGACTCGCGACTGCTTCGGCGTTTTCTTTGTGAAGGCTGCCCTACACGTCGGAGTGGGCTTGCTACGCGAGCAACGAGACAGGCACAGGTCAGGACCAGAGTGCTGGCAAGCCAAGCGCGGGGACTCGACAATCCATGAGCCGTGGATGACTCCAAGAAGGCCTCACCCTCTTCTTTTGGTTCCACCGCTTCGTCCGCGCTCTAAAGCAAGTCTTTGCACACGATGCCAAGCTTTTTTGAGGGAATAACTGGTGAGCTGGGACTCTCGACTGATTCATCCGCCTGATTGCCTTGCGCTGGTGATGGCTGATTGGTCGAATGAAAAACGATGATGATGCTGGTCTTCATGGATTTGGCGTTCGTGGCCAGAACGTATGTACAGCAGTAAATGTATGTGTGATACTACTGTGGTGTTTGTTGTTGGTGTTCACGACGGTGTCAGATACCTGGTACAGGTTAGATGCACTCGTACACACCTGGTACTTGGTGCCGGTACAGGTATGTGCACCTGGTTCGCATGTACCTGGTATGCAGTAGATAGATGCTGTTTCTTTGGTTGTTTTTCCTGTTGCTCTGTTATCTGTGGTGGTCGTCCTCGTCGTCGTGGTTGTTGTTGTTGCTGTTGTTGATTACTGCCTGTAAACAATAAAGGATGTTGTTTTTACGTCTCCAGAAAGCCCATTCTTTCCTGCAGCCCGCCGGGCATAGCTTCGGCTCGGCGGTGGTGCTACATGTTGTGTTGGCGGAATCACTCTCGTACCCACGCCACCACCAGTCCTGTACAGCACCTTATTAGTGTTCCTCGGGACAGAAAGACGTCGCTCATCGCACCCATTCCATCACCAATCTATCACATTTGCCAGGTAGGTACAAACAGCACATTTCATGTCATTACTCCGAACACCCAGCAGACATATTGGTTATCGTTCCTGTCAACATTGTAGCGTGGAGAAGTGTAGGCACGCACTATTAATATTAATAGTAGTGGAGAAGTGTACGCACACAGCTCCCTTGCTTTCACAAGGTGTAAGGTGCTAGACGGGGAATGAGGTATACACGCTGTAGGTACGGAGTTTGACACAGTTCGCATATATATTCCCTTTGACAATCTGAGGTTTGTGCGGCGGTGTGAATCGGGCCAGCCGTGCCGTATACTTGCGCTTTCATCAATAGGTCAACAATCAATGTCGTCGTACGTACGTGCAGTAGGAACAGTCAAACTACCACCGGTAGCTGCTGTACGTTCCCAGACACCCACACACATTCATTCCTGGAACCCATACAGCACGATCCTCGTGATACTGATCGGCGACAGAACATTCATCGAAGCATGACAGCAACCAAAGCTGACCCTCGGGGATGTTTACTCTACGAGTATTTGATGTATGTAAGGTCATAAACATGCACCATGGACCTACCTGTGGGAAAGATGAATACGCAGACTCGAGGTTTGGTGCCTCACGAATTGTTGCTTTATTTTGTGCATTGTGCATTTGGCAAACAAGAGGCAAATCTGTGTCTGTTACTACTTGCAGTAATAGTCCTTTCGCCCCAGGCCTGACCGGCACTTTGCCGTGGTAGAAGTGCCGTCTGTGCGGTGTGTTTCGAACCGGCTGACCTCCCACCGTCGACACACAGTCGTGCTCCAGCTTCCAGCTCCTCTCCATCTGATTCAGCAGCAACAGCGTTTTGGTTTTTCGTTGCGGCGGAACCAGCTACTTCTCGGACATCTTCTTCAATAAAATTATTTTTTCCAACCTCGGTTTTGTTTCTCGGGATCCAGGAGGATAGTTGGTTGCGGGACAACAAGTAAAAACACCGATACACACCCCTGACTTGAGAGAGTCTCCAGCACAGCCTTGCCGAAGAAACCCAGACGCATTATTACTCTATGATAGTATTCTTGAGTATATACGAGTATATGTGAGCTGTAACGCAACGGCGCAACCAGTTCAAATCTCGCGCCCGGAAGCCTACTACCTGACAATAGCATGTGCCTGGTAGATGTTTGGGTAAAAAGTCAAACCGCAGCGGGCTAGACAAAAAAAAAAGAAGTCGGATTGAGAATGAAAATGCATGGCTGCCTACAGCAGTACTCCACATCATGTTCTCGGAAAAATCCTTGGACGGAGGGCGCCCCGAAGAGCGAAGAGTGTGACGTTGGTGCTATGTGATGAGTGGTTTGTTGCATGTTAGCACTGCAGCCCCGTACTGGGGACACACCACTCAAATTCACAGCAGTTTGCCCCCCAAACGGGACTGTAGTCCTAGAAGGGTTAACACGGTTCATATCTCGGACAGATAATCGGATCATAAAAATAACGATTTAGATCTCCAAGGGCAGCTATTTATACATACATACGGTAGATTCTTATCTGCATGATGCATGCTTTCTGGAGCCGAGCCGTGCACAGCATCATCAATGAATGGTGCCCGGGGCACCGTTGTTTTGATGCCAGATCCAATTCTTGGGTTGCGACGTTTTTTTTTTTTTTTTTTGCGTTGCATTGTTGCACGATTTTCGACCGATCGACACTTACTTTCTGACCGTTTACGACTCGATCGCGCTTCGCGCGCATGGCCTCCGGCGGCTCCTGCGGAGAGCTAAGTATATTTTAGTATTAATATTCGTATATCTGTGCCTTGTGGGTGGGAGCAGGGTGCCGAATAGGATCATATACATGCAGGTGGGATCAGGCCCGGGTGGGACCAGGAGAGCCAAGCAGGGGCCTGTTTTGTTTTCCCGCTTTTTTATGGAGAATAGTAACCCCAGAAATTTGCCAGTATGTATTTACCACACCTCGGATAACGTAACACTTATCTACGTTATGGGGTCTAACACAGGAACGTGGTAACGTACTAACATAGTGTGTCAGCACTGGAGGAGGAGCGATCACGGTAATACAGTGCTAACTGGAAACTCACGAACGTGCACACGCCTTAACGATATGTTTCCGCCCGATCTCGTCCACCTCTGGTAGAGTAACATCATGTAGTCATGCCGTGATCAGTCCTTGAACTAACACTGCTGTAGTACAGGGTTAGGCTTTGACCAAACACGCACGTTATCACTCTTAGCATGTCCAGATCGATATCCGCATATTTACTAACACGATAGAATAAAGTTACTGTCGACGCAGCGTTAGACACAACACACTAACATCATCATAGTGTTACCCTTTACTTTGGAGGAGTGTTATAAACACCCCCTAACATTACGTTTTACCGTATGTATGTTCGCCAGCACTACTACTATTACACTTCGTTTTCTGGACCCCCCATCTGATTGCCTTAGGCTCGGATAACGTAACACTTAACGTACGTTAGATGCGTTACAGTCTTAGCCGGCCCACGCAAAACATTACGTTAGGATGTTAGCCTAAATGCGGAGGTCTCTCTAACATTATGTTACGGTGTTTCCGTTCAGTAAAGATCTGATTGTAACATTCCGTTACCGTGTTACCCTAAAACTCAATCCGGATCTATAATATATTACTGAGTTACCGTTGGGGCCGAAGTCGCTCTAACGTAATGTTACTATTAATATTAATACCTTACCCTTTGGATCTTCCCGAGATCTAATATGTGTTACCTGTGTTAGTGATAAAGAGGCGCGCAGGAGTAACATAACGTAGCCGTGTTATCCAATTTCTTCGCCGACATCCCAGAGGGGGATGCCTACAAAAATGTATGGTATCCCCGGTAAAAAAACGCCTCTATATTTTAAAAACACCTAAACAGGGGATATTTAGGAGGGATCCCTGCAAAAAATGCCTCACGTTTTTTCTGGAAACCCCGCCAGTATGTTATCTATCTACAATACAGTACGTTATCCATCTATAGCGTAATCTGTGCGCTCGCACGTACGAGCTAACACGGCAGTAACATATTGTTGATGTTAGATTGGGGGTGTACGTTATCAGCTAACTTGTGTCACTACATACATTGCACACGAGCTACACATTAATATTAAGCCAGCGTGTTATCGATCATGCCTGGTATACGTCATTCGTTTGATGTATGTTATGGTGGAAAGACTTCCGTTAACACCCTCACATAACGTCGCTCGATACTACCGACTGCTGCTGCGGCTGATGCGGTAACATAATATTGTGAACCTTTTTCTACTACATTGAGAACTCTACTGGGTGCCTGAGTTGGGCCTGCACCATTGTGCATGCGACAGTATCCTGCGCGACACCTCGTAACGGGAGGTTAGGATTAGACTGTTTAGATCGCGATCTGATCTTATCTGAGGCTATCATTTTGGTTGTTGTTGTCGTTATTATTCTTGGCATCCGATGGTATTGTGCAGCAGCTTCAATGTTGATCACTTAACGACATTCCGAGAGAAGAATATCACGGAAACAACAGGAGCTTAATGCTCTGAGTCTAACGCTTACTTCCGGCTTGAGCTCTATCTACAGCTGATGCTTATTTTTCCCTTGCTCCGTCCTTCTCATTACCTACTCTTATTTTCTATTCTAAATCTTAAGTCGCATCCAAGCTCCATCCCCGCGATATTAGTGTGGGTCTGTCACCCCAACCTAGTCACCCCCTCCACGCCCCTTCTTCCATCCTGGCGTTCCCTAGGTTGGAGCTTGAATCGCGACGCCCTCCTCCTAATGGCGACCTGTGTGGTCACCGATATAATTGGAGTAGTAGACGTTCCTTTACGGCCTCCTTCCTACCCATCGATCCTCCCCCCCCCTCCCCTACGGCGCTGACTACCAGCCGCACCGTCCGGTACGAGTTTGACGTTACGAACAGACCGCCGTGCTTGCACCTGATTGGCATAATGTTCGGATTGCGCAGTATCATCCTCCAAACGAATCTCCCGATTTGTTTTTTTTGCCATGCGTCTACTCTGCGATACTCTGCGGTATTCTGCGATACCCTTCGATGCTCTGTTTTGGCTGCCTGCTTGGTAATAGGTCCAGGCCCGCTTTCTAGATATCCTTCCTCTCCGAAAGGAAATCTGCCGAAGAAATATGGCCTCTGTTCTTGTTCCCGTGAGGACGTGCTTTCGTCAACCCAAGATATCTCGACATCACAGTCGGCCGGGACCCTCTATCCCCTCGCACAGGGTGGGCGTAGAACAATCCGTGTGGAGACATTGAACGATAAAGCCCACCGACCGTTGGGCGTGCCGATTTTAGATTTTTTCGGCAGGCACCTTGTGGAGTTTGGTACATTGTTCAATGCCCCCACAACAATGTGCCGTAGCAAACCCCATAAAATGTCGGCAATCTCTCAATTCTGTGCGGCTATTGGTGTGATATGGAAGACGCTTGCTGCGATAGGGGGAGTGTACTCGTAGCATTTTTTGGACAACATATTTTCTGAACAAAGAGAGGGGTGCTTTTTTTTACCCAAAATCGTCCGAATGTCATTCTTTTTCTGCGATATGATTGTTTTTTCACCTAAGACATGACGGAATTTCCACCAGGTTGCACTTTGATTTTTCAAAACCAGTTGTTTTGGGAGAGGTATAGGGCTCATTAAGGTCAAGTCAGCAACCTCAGAAGAAATTGGTGCAGCTCTACCTTAGCACGTGTATATGTACAGCTTTCAATTTCTCCATAATTATGTTTTTAAGCCCACATTGTCAAAGAGGGGGGGGGCTCCCGGCCACGTGTGACATATTTGAACTACGAGAGCACACCCTACCCGGACGAAGAACAGAGGGCTAGTTTGTTCGACCGGTTTCCTTTTGTAGACGGGCACTACAGTATGCCCCAGACGGAGCAGCAGCAATTACCAAGTGGGCAATCGAGAAGAGCATTGAAAAGTATCCACATGGCAAGGAGTTCGTAGGGTTTATTTGGAAGGTGATACACGCAGTACAACCCCCTCACTACTGCTACATACTCACCAGGTACTACATTTTTGCCCAGTTTTTAGTATAATTCTCTATGCATACGTCCGCGAGGCCACGGTACTGTAATGCGCGTATTTACTAGCATCACATGGTGTACCTGGTAGATGATTTCGCAGCTGCTATACTTGTCTAGCTAACCACGAGGTTCAGCGGGTTTGTGGGCATTGGAAGGCGCGGACGAGACCAACGTGCCCCGACATACCGAAGCAGATGACCCAACCAACGTGGCTTGTCTCTATTCCCTATATTACTCTGATGTTGGTTGTATGTTATTGCTCCGCGTGGGGCATGTTTAGTTTGGTTATAAGGGTGACGGAGGTTGTTGACGTTTTTGGGAGTGTCGATCGGTGTTTTGCACGCACGGCGAGCCCTGCGCCATGTAACGATGAAAACCGACCCGAGCAAATAGATGCCGGCGTGCGCTGATGTCTGTAATAATATTTTGGTAGAGGGGTGCTTCGACCAATCAGCGAT
Source organism: Nereocystis luetkeana (assembly GCA_031213475.1). Taxonomy (NCBI): domain Eukaryota; class Phaeophyceae; order Laminariales; family Laminariaceae; genus Nereocystis; species Nereocystis luetkeana. The sequence goes on along the minus strand of JARUPZ010000025.1, from coordinate 8,305,593 downwards.
GCCGACACACGGCGATTTTTGTGGAAGGTTTCCCCTTGGCCCGAAAATGGCGTCAAACACTCCTGCTATACCGTTTACTGGCTGACGCCCTTCTTCTTTCTGCTACCGCATCAAATGCTGTCCCGTTGTCCGATATCCGGTAGAAATATTACTGCCGCAACGCTATTTATAGTTACGCTGGATACGTTCATTGACTTAACCCTCTTGGAACTTCAAAGGGAGAAATTGACGACTAAAATTGGAGATAGCAACGGCCGCTGCCGCTGCGTGATTGAAAGAGGGTACCAATTGGTGTCCGAGTTACAATGCAGGGACTCTTGTGCCACGGGGGTAACATGACCTTGCTCGTACACCTGGGCGTCCACGCTGCTCGTACATGCTCGATAACACCAACATTTTAATTGTTTTCGTCGCTATCTCGGAGTCCCAAAGAGGTTACAACACACATGAAAAACACGTCAGCTGTGAGCTTTGCCGATAGGGCGAGATTCTACTTTGCAAGCTAAGTGATGCACCGATCGCGCGCTCACTGCCTTCGTCCTCTGGTCTACGCCAGTGACTGCTCTGGATGCCACCATAGTCTATAGGATGCAATGACCACCTGAGTAATACCAGGTGTATATCTCGAAGAGGACGTTCTCTGGCCGTACTAGGGAACCCCCTACTGATTCTCACCACGCTCTTATCCTGCTGGCGCCTCAACCCCCGTCATGAATGAAAAGCGCGTGCCACGGCGGGGGTCACATCTCCTAACGTTTTCTGAGGCTCCTCACTGCAGCAGCTCTATACCTCACCCAACAACCGTCTTTGACGATCAAAAGCCAATCTACGGTGAAGAAACCCGACAACCAATCGCTTGGGCTACAATGTACGCACCTTTTGAATCGTACTGGGAAATCCGCATCGGATCCAAGGTGCAGTTTTCCCACCCCAGAGCAGATAATCGATTCCCGCTCGATTATCTAGATCGGTCCGGGCAGATACATCCCTGATGTACATCATCTAGCTCACGTTGCCGAGTGAGCACATGTACATTACTGCATCTTCTCGGACACGTTTCCCTGGGTTGGATCTGTACTACTGTGACAGTAGTACAGGTCCTGCACAGCACCTCAGAACGGCAGGTTGAGATCCAGATGATCAATCGTAGATCGTGATTTATCTATTCGAGAGGAATGGTTGCTTAGGACTCAGCTGCAATGGTGCAATGGTTGATGAGCCCCGTCAGTCAGAACGGTTGGGGGTAAATAAAACAGCGTGAACCGCTACCCCGTAGCACGGCTTGAAACACGGCACGCGCCCGCCCACGCCCCCCATACCTACGCCTCCTCTTCCACCTTTTCTTCACCGTCCTTTTGCCACGCAGCCAACGGTATCCCCGCACCAAACCAACACCAAGTAAAGAGCGATGCTGCTCCGGTACCGCCCAGTTACGAGGAACACGTGGACGATGCTGCTTCGGGGCTGCCAAGCTACCAAGACTATGTGGAGCGGGCTGCCCCCGTCGACTGTACCGGGAGCGTCTACTCGGTGAACTCTTCAACTCGGAGTAGGTCTGGGGGCAATGCTGTGCCACCAAGCCAAGGTCTATCGCACCCTCCACCCCAACGGAAGATACCGCCCCCTCTGCCACCCCGCAAAAAAAATCCTCCGCCCCATCTACCAGCGTTCGACCCTCGCCCGCCGAGCTACGAGGAGCACAGCAGTAGAAGCTCTGCTGACGGTGCACGACGGCCAAGCTATGAGGGGCATAGCAGCAGAAGCTCTGCTGATGCGGCACGACGGCCGAGCTACGAGGAGCACAACGGGGTACGACACGCGTCGAACGGTGCGACGGGGTCGGGGGAGGAGAGGTCGGGCCGTAACGAGGAGCTCGTCGAGGCAGAGGTGCGCAGGTTAAAGTGGGGAATGTTCGTCGTCGGAAACCTGCTGTCCGCCGTCATCGTCATATACGAGATGTCGAAGCTCAGCATCTGCTTTGACGAGTTTGTGGGCGACGACGACTGGCAGGACACCGACAACCTCGGGGAGGCGATAGCATCCGACGCGACCACGACGTACGTTTATACAATGTTCACGCTTGTGTTCGGGTTTTGGGTCGAGATTCTCTCCACCATCGCCCTGTCCGTCATCTACCGGTCGCCGCTGGATATCAAGTCCGTCCACAAGGTACCCCCCGACGACCTGCGGCACTGCGGAGCTTCGATTATCGTGAATTTCTTGGCGCCCTTCTCGTGGGCGACGATTTACATCTTTGGCGGCTTGGCAAGCGTGTACCACTCGTACAACTCCTCTTGCAAGGGTCAGGGGGGTTCGGGGTTGGAACTATATCTGCTACTCTCCGGGAGTTTGATGATGCTGGGCGGCTCGGGGATGCTGGCGGTCTCGGGAATCATCTTGATTTTTTCGTGCGGCTCGCCGACGAGGACCACAGACAGGTGCTGCGCCGCAGCTAGGAAGAGGATACACAGCAGCATACTGACCAAAGGGCCGTTCCTGCACGTTTTTTGGCAGGTGCAGGGCGCGATATGGTCGTACCGTGCTGGAGGGTTTGGACTGGCGTCAGTCTTTCTCGTAGGCATAGGGGGGGTGTTCGGAGAATTGCTCTCCGCCTTCGGAAGTTTGGCGCCGAATGCTGCTGTGGAGGGCCTTGCACGGGCTGTGGTTTAGACCTGCGCCGGATCTACCCACTATAAAATACCGGTACACCATTGCTGGCCCAGACTGAGATTCCGTCGGTGCCGGAGGGTGCGTTGTACCTAAAATTTAGTTCGACGGCTCCCGAATTCTTGAGATTCCTGTACTTTCCCGCATGTTTTCTCTTGCTGTAGTGATCGTTTTCCTACGGTAGTATCTACGAAGCCAGTGGGATACAGTGCAAGGTGTCCTGTACTGCAGTTTAGTTACACCTCATAGCTCGCAAATATGTTACTTGCGTGGATAATCCAGGCAGAGCTTGCCCAGTCCGAGGTCTCGTGAAGTGAGCCATCTCCACGTGCTGGTGTGCGCGCGTCTGTCTCGACGAATGACCATGTTTTCATACAGCGGGAACGGACAGACCAGGTCCCCCATTTCATGATCTAGATTTTTCCGGAAGGACCCGTGCTACGATAGAGGTAACACATTGTGGCAAGAAACAATACAATGGTTGGCAAATACGTTTCTCCTCAACCATTGCCTCGTCGGAAGACCGTTCGGATGTTACAACGTATTCGTTGTGCACCCAGACCATCGGGTTGGCACCTTTCTACTCCCTCAAAATAAGCTTTTGAGTTAGGTATTAGATACATCTTCAAGGGAGGAGGAGCACCAGAAAGAAGTAGGTGCACCCCCACTACCGCACGGTACATCAAAATAAGTTTCCCTCTTGATTGACATGATGTGCACGATCTGCGGCACTGTGAATCATGTTTTCCGGGGGGGGATCTGTTTGGCAAAGCTCCTTATTGCGCATTCGTTTGGCCGGCGGGATCTGTTTCGGTGCGATTCTTGCACAATTTGTCAAAACAGCAAATGCAAGATGTACTGTAGATGATTTACATCGTGATATGCCTGATGTCTGGGGGTTTTCTGCTTCAACATATGAGCGCGGTGGTAGTATATATAATAGTCGTACGCGCCGCGTTTTACGTCTGGGGCAGGTTCGTCGGGGCTGAGGTAAGGCGGTCTTGGAATGTCTACGAGTAGTATCGGTAGAGCGTAGGCTCGCCGTGTACGTTAGGTTTCTCGCCTCGAGAGAAGAAGCCGTTGGACGATTGAGGTTCTCCTTGATATTGAGTACCAGGTAGTAGGTATACCTTGTCCTCGTCAGGTACACTATATTCTCGCTTCGAGACAAAAAGACGTTGAAGCAGCGAGCTTCTTTCATCATGTCGGGTAGTGGTATGCCGTACCCTCGCCGCGGGCTATTCTTAATTTAAAAGAGTAACCCGTTGAAACCGGGAACCTCCCGGTGTATGTTGAACGGGACAGCGGTAGGTATACGGTGTTCTTGCCGCATACCATTTCGGGGGGGCAAAGTAGACAGATCCCACAACGGAACCAAAAACCACGTACCCCCCTGTGTTTACACGCCATGTTCAGTTCCGATTTGTACCTGGTGTTGACGCGTGGCATAATGGGGGTGACACCGTTTGACCAAAATAGAGGCGTGCTACGATAAAGGGGGCGCATTTTGGCTACTTTTGGGTTCTGAATGACGGGGCTCCTTAACCCAAAATCGTCGGAAAGCCATTTTGTTTTTTGCAAAATGACCTTTTGTGTACGTGGGCCATGGTATTGTTCAATGGGTTTGCACAATCCCTTTTCTTCCGAGGGCTTTAAGTGGGAGGTATTCAGCTCCTCAAGTAAAGAACCCCAGAAAAAAGTGGTTCACCTCTCTCTACCTTAGCATGCGCCAATAGTTCCGACTAGCCGGGCTCCTTAGCCCAACATCTTCGGAATCCCGTTAGTACCATACAAATATGTTTTGATGCAACACCTACTGCTTAAGGCTCTGGGATTATTCTGGCTGCACGTTCAGTTTTTCTCAGAATCCGTGTTTGTCTTTGGTTGAAATATTCTAACGGGGGAACCTAGCAATCATGACCATACATTCTTGATAAAAATACTGCTATACACAGCTTTTTGTGTATATCATGGGTCCTGACTACTATGGTCCCTCGTAATAATGGCATAAAGCTCGTCAAATGAGGAAGCTTACTAAAAGTTAGGTGTTACGTTGACCGTAGCACGAACATTGAACGTCCTTTGTGTTAAGTAGCATACGTGGTATATATAGGGTGTGTCCTCGCCGCATGGCATGCTGTTCTAGCTTGGAGAGAAGAAGCGGCTGTTTGAAGATTGAACCTCCTTTGAGTTGAGTGGTATAGATGTAGCGTGTCCTCGCCACGCACTATATTCTTCAGCAGAAGAACCCGTTGGCTGATTGAACCTCCTATTAATAAGTGTTGAGTACACTAGTATACAGCAGTAGATATTACATGCGTATCCTCGATGCGTGCTGTTCTTGCTTCGAGAGAAGAAATCTATTGCGGCGTTGCTTCGGTAGCAACGTTGTGGCGTACATGGCCCCGGCGGTCTAGTGGTTATCCTCGATTACTAATACTAGGGTTCATGTCTTGGGGTTCGAGTCTCCCTAGGTATAGACATTTTTTTTCTCAAATGGCATCAGGTGTCGAAAGCGTCTACTAGCGTGGGTACGTGGGCAGAAACAATAAGACGCGACCCGACGAGGGAAGAAAGCGCTCAATCCTTTGGGCTATTATAATGCTAGGGACGTACCTTAGTGGGGGGGGGGAGAGAGAGGAGGCTGCAATGCGACCCCACCTCTGAGTTACGACTGAGAGGGAACAAGGGCAAGAAGGACGAATATAATTCATGGTATGGGAAACTCGGAACACAAAACAAGATATGCTCTGCAGATGGTGATGTTTTTGCATGATAAATCGTAAAGCCGTAGCAGCAACGGTAGCAGCGTTGTTTGTGTATGCCGCGGGACTTCAAAGGGGTGCATATTCCGGTACGAGCGATAAAGTCGCAAGTACGTGTTTTGGGACTTAAGAGAGTCTTAGAGGGGTGTGGAGAAGACGGGGTAGGACATCCCACAGTAGGGGTTGCACTTTTTGGTCCGATAGTTGTTTTTCGGCTGAGCTCCCCACGTGAGCAACTACTGTACAATACTGGTTAGCATAACACGTTTACTACAGAAGTATGATTAGTTTAGGACCACTTGCAGCGCATATAACTCATTGCCGGGTTGCGAGAGCGAACCTCTTCGAGGATATTTTTCGGGTGAGACATTTAAGCTCCTCATGTGGGGAGCGCAGAAAACAGGGTATCCCTCCTACCGTGGCATTGCTCGTTGAGAGGACTTGAGAGATGTAGAGAGGACTTGAGAGAACTCTAGAGGATTTGAAAGGATTTGAGATGGGTAGAGTGACGACCTTAAAATGTCGATGTTTTCCCGGTCTCCTGCATTATCGTTTTTTATAACTTCCACGGAAGCTTCCACCACTTCCACGGAAGCTTCCACGAAAGCTGTGGTGAAAGTGATGGAAGATTCCACGAAGCTGTGGTGGAAGTGATGGAAGCTTCCACGAAAGCTGTGGAATATTCGATGAAAGCGATGAAAACTTCCATAGACGCCTGATATTTAAGTTGTGGAAGCTTCCGCGGGAAGTCTGGAGTACTACCACGGAATCAATTCCCCTAGAAGCTTCGGGCTGCTTCCATGGAAGCTTCAATCATCACCTCTTCTACGGATTTCCACGGAAAATTTCATGGCCTATTTCCATAGAAACTCGTGCGAGCTTCCATCGAAGAAGTGGAGTATTCAGTTTGAGTCAACTTTTCACGACTTCCATGGAAGCTTGTGGAAGCTTCCACTTCTTCCAAAGAGGGCTTCCAGCACTTCCATTGAAACTTCTGGAACCTTCCACCACTTCCATGGAAGCTTCCACTACTTCCATGGAAGCTCGTGGAAGCTTTCGCTATTTCCATGAAACCTTAGATGAGATTCCACGACTTCCACGGAAGCTTCCATCGCTCCGATGGAAGTAGTACTAGCTTCCACGATTTCCATGGAAGTGGTGGAAGCTTCCACGACTTCCATTGAACCTTTTTTTAGTTCTGTGAAACTTTCACGGCTTCTGTGGAAGCTCCCACAACTTTCTCGGGAGCATGATTTACCTATACACCGACAGCGCAGGAGACCGGCCTATTGGTGTCCTTTATCATTGATTAAGGGACCTGAACGTGGTCGATTTCCACAAACTTGGCGTTTACAGAATTTGCCAAACTTGGCTAACGGGTAGGCATTGTTTGTTTGCAAGCGGTGTGAACTTACCAGCGGTGTGCCCTTAACCATGCGGGTGTCATGTCGGTGATGGTGTTTAGTACGATCGAGACCGCCTACCCCACAATGATTTCCTCGGACAAGTTTGAATCCGCGACTCGGACATTGGTGGGGCTTCGCGACAGGTACAAAGCGGCGTTAAAGGGTTGAAGACGCCGTTCTATTGTTGATCTTTAATTTAAAAGTTGATCGTTTTTTCCCTCAAATCCTTGCTTTATAATGCTTGTTCGATGTTGCTTCAACGCGTACTCTTCAACCATTATGCGAATGCTTGCTTCAGATTGCGACAGCTGTACGTGGCACAATTCTCAGTTAAATAAAAAACTAAAAAAGTACTTCAGCTGTGGGTTCAACCGATCGGCAGATCGATCGATACTAAACTTTGTAAGCTGCTTGAACCGTTCGCGCGTTTTCCATTATTTCCCTAGCGATTGAGTACGCGTACTGGCCGGTGACTCCCCTGGATGCTAGGATGCTACCCGGTTCGACGAGACGATACTACTTGTGCCATTTTGTACACTGGAAGAGCAGATCGACACGCGAAGGTCGGGGTACACAAGACAATCGAAAGTTGGTTTACAACAGCTGAAACGTAACGGGCACACCAACACACTGGAAATTGCTCGAGATACTCCCTGTAAATGTTGCAGCAGATCTTGACGCTCCAGTACATGAGTTCGTACGTTTGTTTTGGTGAATCTCACTACCCTACGTGTTCTTGGCCTCTTTTGCTCTTGATACATGAAAAACACAGTATGCACACACCTGTGAGATTGGAGAGGGTGGCCCAGTAGCGCGAGAGGTGATGTTCGTGATTTCTGTAGGCAGGCTAGCGAGTGGCGCAATTTGATCCTACAGCTCTTTGTTCCGTCTCAAACGTCCTACCAGGCAATACGATCACTAGAAGATCTGGATCCCAAAGCTCGTCCTGCACACGATGCCAAGAAGATGGAAATAAAAGCTAAAATTTAACATGAGCGCCACTCTCACAACCTCCTGTCGTATTTGTAGAACTGAGTCTCTGTTTTGGTGCATCCGAATCTGTCTATCTGTCTGTCTGTCTGTCTGTCCGGAAGGTTTATATTTTCGAACACTTTCCAATGGTCGATATATAAGCTCGTCACAGATGATATTCGCACGACGTATTCGACCCTTACAGACCTTATATGCTGAAACATACTATACCACCAGGCAAAATTAGCTATATAATACATCCACGACACCGTACCATGGTACCATACCGCAAACGTACCATACCATATACTGTGTTTTGCCCGTCCCATACCGTCAACACATACCATACCACTTACGGTGTTTTTCCCGTATACCATACCAACGTAATATCCAATACCACTAACATCCCCACCCCCCCCTCCCCCCCTTAGGGTAAAGCAGGGCTGAGCAAGCTACTGGTGATCGAGTTGCTTTATCTCCACAGCGTGGGTAATCAGCTGAGATGGCGACGGAGATAGTCCCTGGCCGCCGCAGTATGAAAGCCTGCGGCAGGCGGAACTTCGTCGCTGGGGGGGAGACTGACCTAATAATGGAGCGCCATCAGCTCGCCTCCAGGACGGATACAACGGGGGATGTTCGAAATATAAAAGATAGACCACTGAGCTACTCAGTCAGCGCGGAGTGAGTAGCTCAGTGGTCTATTCTTTATAAAGGAACAGCCCAAAGGTACTTCTTCTGTTCGAAGCATAAAAATGCGATATAGACGAGACATACTACGCAGCATGCAAAGTTGAGTACCAACCATATAATCAGTCGAACTCACAGCTGACGTATTTCATAATTTTATAAAATATAAAAGATAGACCACTGAGCTAGGATAGACCACTGAGCTACTCAATCAGCGCTGATTGAATAGCTCAGTGGTCTATCCTTTTTAAACGAATAGGGGAGACGTCTATGCACCATACCAGGTCCCTGCTACTTCTGTAGTGTCGTGTTGTTGTGCTAGGGTGGCGATGAATACAGAGTATGTACGTCGAGCACTGCTGCAGCAATGCTGTAGGTTTTCCCTCTGACCTACCAGGTACCAGGTAGGTACTGCAGTACTTACCTGGTACAAGCTGTACTGCTGTACGGACTCGACCTCTTGGTGCGCTACTACCAGAGCAGGATGGATCCCTATTGCCTGCACCGTACACGCTTGGGCTTTTTCTCTGTATTCGTAAACTTTTCCCCACAGCAGCAACAACTATACCTGGTACTCGGTAGAGTTCGAATATTACCCGTCACCGTTCTGAACAGAAATATAGGTAGCGTGTGCACATTAATATGTATACGAAAAAATAACTATATTTCCGTTCAGAGCGGTATGTACACCTGCAGCCCTACGAGTATAATCAATGTAGAAGTAGTGCAACACCAGGCGGTATGCTCTCAGCGCTGAACCCACGCCAGTCGTCGCAGGTGTGGAGGTGGGGCGAGGGGGGGGAGCAAGCGTGCACGATGGGTGGATCCCGAACGGCGACAGAGAGCAGGGGCCCATTGGTGTGAACACGGAAAGGATAGGGAGGAAATCCCAATTCAGGTGAACAACACTGGCACTAAAGTAGTCTCTGGCACGTTTTTCGTCGCCTTTTTTTGCGCACGCTGTATCAAGTTTTGAGGTTGAATTAGCAGTTTGAGTGTATCCCAACCTCTCGCTTGTGCTTGGACGATCGCGTTCATTCCTTCGGGCCCACCGGCAGTGTGTGCGTCGAGCAGCGTGTCCTTGTGTCTTGCAGCAACGCATAGCCTTTCATGAATCGGCTGGAAATACTGACGGCTGTGCGACTGCTGTGTCCGATATAGTAAATACTGCTGCGTTGTTGGGCCGAAGTGTTAAACGCTCATTAAATTCCCGGCCATTTACTGCTGCACGACTGTCTGCACGACTGTGTCCTTCAAAGTAAGGATATCCGTGTTATTGGTCCGAACTGTTGAACGCTCCTTGAATATCCGGCCATTTACTGCTGTACGACTCTATCTGGCTCATACATACAGACACATGTATGCATGCGCCGCCGTGTTACATTGTGGTGGTAGCTGGCAGTTGCCATGTGGCATAACAGCAACACAGGAGCTGTGAATCCACTCTACCTTCCACAGAGCTTGTTATTGGACGATCGTGTGCATTCCTTCGTGTCATATGGCAGTGTGTCCGTCGAGCAGCGTGTCCTTGCGTCTTGTTGCCACGCATAGCTTTTCACGAGTCGGCTGGAAATATTGACTGCTGCACGACTGCTGTGTCCGATATCGTAAGCACCGCTGTGTTATTGGGCCGAAGTATTGAAATTCCCGGCCATTTACTCCTGCATGACTGCGTCCGTCAAAGAAAGGACAGCTGCGTTTGTTGGGTCGAACTATTGAACGCTCCTTAAATATCCGGCCATTTGACTGCTGTATTCGTCTGAGTAAGGACCTCTCTCTGTGTTATTGGGCCGAAGTGTTAAACGTTCATTACATACCTGGACAATTTACTGCTGTACGACTGTGTTCGTCAAAGTAAGGTATTTCAGCGACGCATAGCTTTTCATGAGTAGGCTAGAGTATTGACTAATAATGTACTACTGTGCCCTTCAGGCAAAATTTAGCCATATAATACATCCACAACACCGTACCATCGTGCCATACCGCCAACACACCATACCACATACTACTGTGTTTTTCTAAAAAACAAATTTGGGGGGGTGGGGCGGCGGAAAATAAGGCACTAATTCCTGGCTTGGATCGACATACAGCGATTACCTCACGTCTGCCCGTGCTCGTCACAGGACCTCGTGCTTGCTCGTGCCCGGCGTGAGGATGCTGACCTACGCTCGGTGCTTTGCTTGGAAGGACTGCGTGCGAGGCCTTCCCTTCCAACCAAACTTGATCTATCCCAGTTCCCGATACAGACATGCCACATTCTCTCTACCAATAAACCCTGCTTTGTCCGTTACTTCGTTTGCGGAGGCCGGTACCTCGTCTACGGACAAACCTACCCTATACCATATAAACATACTGTGTGTTTTTCATAATAGCATATCAAAACCTGCCATCATACTATGTTAACATTTGTTTCCGTATAGCATATCAAACCGTACCATTATACCATACCAACAGTATATAAAATCGTACCAACATACACAAAGTCTTAGAGCATGCGAGCGCGCGACGAGCAACGACGGCCAGGCGTCAAGTGCACATCTTATGCCTTCAGGGCTATGCTGCTGCCACAGGTACTCAATAACACAAATGTATAGATATCATACTGCTGCACCAACACCACGAGTACACAAGAGCGTGCCATCGCTCGTTAGATATGGTACTGCTGTACCAAAACGCGTGTTGAGGATCTCTTATGGTATGACGAGCGATGGCAGAGTGTCTAGTGCACAGGAGCATATGCCTTCAGGGCGACAGAGCCGACAGAGCTAGAACGAGAATAGATATAGCGTCAAGTGCACAAGAGTATACGCCTCCTGCGCGACAGAGCAGGAACGAGTATAGATACCATACTGCTGTTTCAACACAACAAGTACACAAGAGCATGCGTGCGCGCGACGCGCCACAACACCACAAGTACACAAACATGAGTATTCCTTCAGGGCAACTGAGCACACTCGTCGCATATTTCGGTACTCTAATAACCTCGCTGTTGAAAACACGCCAAGTGCACAAGAGCATACGCCTTCAGGGCGACAGAGCACGAAATAACATAGATACTGCTGTTCCAACACGAAAAGTACACAAGAGCATTCCTTGAGAGATCTCTAATATTTCGCAGTACGGCGATTTCTTGTCAATCGGCCGTTTGATACCTTGTAGTAAACAACCGACGACATGATTTTCATTGGCCAACAGAGCGTCCTCAGCTCTCTGACCGCTTGTTGGGGATCTCTTATCCCCTTTTATGTGTGTGTGCCTCCCCTCTGTCATGTTTTTTTTCTCTCTGCGATCCTCGTCACATATTTCGGTACTCTAATAACCCCGCCGTTGAAAATACATCGGAAATGCTGTCGTTGCGGAACTGCTTGTTGGGGATCTCTAATATATTTTGCAGGTACAGAGATCTCTGGACTAACTGTCGTTTACCTCAACCGACACGTTTTTCATCGACTAACAGAGCGTTGTCAGCTCTCTGGCCGCTTGTTGACGACCTTTTACCCCCGTTCATGTTTGTGTGCCACCGAGAAGCGGGTTGTACTTGGACTCAAGGTTCTGATTGTATGTCAGTGCTATATATGCGCTGTTGCTGCAGAGCTGTGTGGCTGCTCCTGCCGTATGCTGCTGCAAAGCTGTGCCGTGTACTGTGCGTTTTTGCTGGGCCAGGATGTGCAACAACAAGCATGAAAATAAAATGCCAAGAAGCTTGCTACCAAATAATATTATAATGAGGGGCGCGAGCGCGAATCGTGAGACTGGAAAATACTGTGGTCGATCATTTCCAGTTCCTACGAGAAGAGGCTGTCGGTTGAGTCACGAGTGCTGGATGCTCCTCAAAGCCGCCGACATTGCTGCTGTTGCAGGTGATGGCTGCGAGTTCATACCGCACCGAGAGGCGGGTTGTACTTGGGCTAGAGGTTCGAATTGTATGGCGGTGATATATATGCGCTGTTGTTGCTGCAGAGCTGCTCCTGCTGCATGTTACTGCAGACCTGTCCCGTGTGCTGTGCGTTTTTGCTGGGCTAGAAGCACAGCATGAAAATAAAATGCCCAGAAGCTTGCTACTAAATACGACTAATAATGGGGCAGTGGGATTGACTAGGGTTGACTCCTAGTCAATCCCATTATAATGAGGCGAGCGAGCGAAGCGAGCCTTTTTTTACTTGGTTTTTAACCGAGGAAAAAAAAGCCTCTTCATAACGGCTCGGGTACGAGGGTAGGGTGCCTGTTTTGATTTTTTCTGTATGTGTGTGTGTGTGTGTGTGAGTTGGTGTGTGGATTCAACATTTTTTTGGTCCACCTTTCACCACCGCGCTCGACGCACACGCCACCAAATCCAGTCCCGGCGGGCTCTGTGCACGCACACACACGCAAGACACTTTCTCATCCTGGTGGGGTGGAAAATCGTTCACAGTTTGTCGAGCTAGGTGCGGCAACGTGTGTAGGCACGTCTGTGCTGGGCCGTGTTCAAAATACAAAATCAAACCGGTTTTTGTGCCTGTGCCAACAGCAGGCAGGCTGCGCCTGTCCACAGCATGCACACTGTGCCTGCCCACAGCAGGCAGACTATGCTTGTCCACAGCAGGCAGACTGGGCCTGTCCACAGCAGGCAGACTGGGCCTGTCCACAGCAGGCAGACTGGGCCTATCCACAGCAGGAAGATTGAGCCTGTCCGCAGCACTCAAGAGCAGGCAGACTGGGCCTGTCCACGGCAGGCAGACGGCTTTGTTTTTTTAGCTCTTTCTTCTACCTACGTACGTCCCTGGTAATAACTAACGACACCCAACTACGAGTAGTCATAGGCAGACTTCGCCTGTCTGTCCACAGCAACGTTCGGGCCATGTGCTGCAAGTGATATTGTCAGGGCTACCCTCCTACTAGTAACTGACGAGGGGATGGAGAAACAGGAGAAGATCTGCTGTAGTTGTACAGCAGTCAGTAGTAGTGGTGGCACCTGCTACGAGAACCTCTGTTGGATACACGTATGTCGTATCAGAGGTTGTGGATATTTCGTCTTCAAATTATGAGGGTGGAATCAGGAACCACACACACAACATCGAGTACGGTGTACAAAGGGCAGAAGCCGAGCGTACTGCGACGCTGACCCTGGCCTCGTGGATCCTACTGCTACTGCTGCTGTTGTTTTGCTGCTGGAGAAGCTCTGATGTAGATGTTGCACAGCAGCAGTAGTTGTGGCACCTGCTACGAGAAGCTCTTTTTTTGGGCATGCCATGTTCGTGTTGTCGTCTCGAAAATATTATGCCGACTTTCGAGGTGGGAAGCAGGAAACATTAAAAAAAACGAGTGCAGGGTACGTACTACAGTACGGGTGTGTATATGTACGCGTACAAAGGGTGCAAGGGTTAGACCGACAAGCCGAGCGTACGGCGACGCTGACCCTGGCCTCGTGTGACCTACTGCTACTGGTGCTGCTGCTGCTGTTATGGTGCGGGAGGCGCACTACTGTGCTGCTGTAGATGTCGTACATCAGTCCAAGTAAAGTTGTGGTGACACCTGTTGAGAAAAATAAGCTCTTCTTTCTGTTGGACAAAACATGTGAGATGCAGATTTTTATTGTGCTGAATTTCAACCAGAAACCACTCTGCTGGACAAAACATGTCGAGTGTTGTGTGTTCTTGACTCTTTCTACCCGTCGACATCCAGCACCACAGCAGTGTCCGTGCCGATTCCTCAATCCCTGATGAGAGATACAAGTTCTGTGGTACAGCAGTGCAGATTTCGTCTTCAAATTATTATGCCGGATTTCGAGATGGAAACCAGGATACACACGACCAAATCCAGTACTTCTTCATATCAAGAGCCAGGGGAGGCCAAGAACATTTACGAAAATTATTGAGATGCACCCACGACGGCGTACAGTAGTACAGTAGTCGTACGTGGTAGATATTCCTTCGTGTTCGTTCGTTCAGCACAATACACAATAATCCGTATGCGCCCAGCATCATGCATCGCAGATATGACTACTGCAGGTATTACCGAGGTCGCGCCTCATTACCACCAATTACTAGTAATGAAGCGCGAGGCTTTTTTTCTTGGTTTTCCAAGGAAAAAGGCATCCTCGTCGGACGAGAGTAGGGTGCCTGTCTCGTAGCTTTCCTGTTTGTGTGTGTCACTGCTGCGTCACTGTGTCATCGTGTGTTATTCAACATTGTTTTCGGCCACGTTTGTCCACCGCGCTCAAGGCACACATGGCACCAATGCCAGTCCCGGCGCGCTCTGTGGACGCACACACAAACAAACGAAACCTTATCGTGTTGGTGCGGTTGGAGCTCGTCCAGAGTTGGTCGAGCTACAACAGTAGATGCGGCAACGTGTGCAGGTAAACATGGCTGGGCCAATAGGGGGTTTCCCCGTAAAATACAAAAAAACGTCGCGAAAGAACGTCGTATCAGTTATTTTCCGGCAAAATTAATCGTCGCGAAGTTCGCCGTGACGTTTGAACCACAGTTTGGCGAGTAGTCTGCGGAAATGATGGAGATCTCGACGCTCGGCCCGCTTTTTCATCTACCAGGTATTATTTTTCCTGTGCCGATTGCGCATTCCTCATACTCTCATCACCTACCAGATACAAAGCATGAACCCGCAAGAACTAAAACCTCCGCTTATCAATTGGCGCTAAACTGTTGTTGTACACCCCTTCCATTCGTGGGTCCAATCACGTGTGTGTTGATTACTGCATGTATGCCTGAAGCTCGTACAGCAGCAGTTGCCGGACGTACGAGTACATACAGCAAACAGACTAGGTGTCATACCTGGTATTACTACTGTAGTGATATAAAACACTCGTATCTGGACAGCAAGCTTCAATCATATGGAGCGATCCTCCGTCCTGCTTCTTCGTACATCATCTCGTACGAAGGCCATATATATGCTCCGAATGACCCGCTACATACAACCACAAGCACAACCTGCTGCAGTACCGCCGCCTGGGTATTCCCCCCCCCTGCTCATCATCCTCGTGCTTTTCATCTGCCTCCTCCACCCCGCTCGAACCTCCAACCACAGCAGCAGCTCCCCCACCTCTCGAGCCCACAAATTCCAACTCCGGTGAGCGTCCCAGCGAGCCAAAGCTATCTTCCAGACGCACTGACTGGAGAGCTGTTGCTCCCGGTCGCCCTCACAGGCCCAACGCCACCCCCCTCGACCCCCAGTCCGACATGCTGCGGCTCTCCACAGCCTTGACGATGGTCTCGGCTCGGCGGGGCACCAGTGCAAAGGGGATGTCTTTTGCGCTCGCTGTTGGCGTGGTTGCATGCCCCTTGCTACGTGCACCCGAGGACAAGTTTCCTCTCGTCGACAACAAACTCAACATGCGATCAGCGCAGAGCTGTAGTTTATGGGTTTCACACAGACAGAAAGCAGTATCTATCTCCCGCGGTGCCGGGCGGCCACACGTTGAAGCGGTATAGTCGTCGTGGTACACTGCTGCTGCTGTGGATTGCTTACAGCGCACGAGATGAGGGATGCCAAGGCTAGGAGATGGGGATGGCCTGGCTGCGGTCTGTTCGCAGCTGTTCATCCTCACGACGAAAATAAATATGCCGTAAAAGTACCTCTCGTCAGATTTTTACGTCGTGGTAAAATGTTTAGGTTTTTGAATTTTTACGTACCAGGTACCCTGGTATAATTTAGCGGCGTAATCTCGAGGCGACTTTCTTTTAGCGAGACGACGATCTTCCCGACTTTCTTTTTTTACGGGGAAACCTTATAATTAGACCTATGCCAAATTGCAATGGGAACGCGAAGTTCAAAAGTAAAAAAAAATGTATTTCTGACGTATTTCATAATGTAATAAAATTATCAAGCCCTTGGAGTCGGCCCCACGAGGTAGCCCAAGCGACCCGATTTTTTGGTGGAGGGAAATGGCGACATATATATATGTCTAACCCATTTATAATATGCGATTCTCCGGAAGCACGCACCACTGGGGTTGTTCTTTACAATGCCCCCCAGAATATTTGGACTCACTAGGCCTGCCAACGTGGCGAGGCGGATTTCAAGACTTGTTGATTTTCCCAGATCTATTCTTGAACACCCCGTCTAACCCCCCCCCACTCCCGCCCCTATCCCCTAATCCCCCGCCCCCCCCCCCGACTACGGCCATGCATGAGATCGAGTACATCTCTCCTATCGAGTACCCCCCCCCCCCCCCCCTCTAACATCCCGTCTAACCCCCCCCCCCCTCTCTCCGCCCCCCACCCCCCAGCCCCCACGGAACCCCCCCGTTTTTTACAATAATACCACACATTCATATAATACCATGCTATCCATCAATCTCCGCCTGCATGGTCAACGGAAGGACTAAGTGCGACTTCCACGGCATCTAGGACTCCATCTGGTGATGTACAACTAGTATAACATAAAAACACTGATGCCAAGAATACCCTCTCTCAACTTCTCTCCAATCACCCTCAGTTAAGGAAAATATGGAGGATTAGGGGTGCGTGGTTAGAGAAGGGTAAAAAGTGTAGAGGAAAAATCCCCCCAGGAGCCAATTGTCGACAAAAACAGGGAAGACCAATTAATTCCTGAGTGGCTTATAAAGCCAGGCTCTTTAAGACGTACCCCATTAGCAAGAGATAACATATATATGTCACATTTATTTATGCCATAGTCAATCTTAGAAACGGGAAGACATATGTTGGACGTACATGTAAGAGCCTGTACGTTAGATTCCAGGAGCATAGCCATTCCGGAGACATTCTAGGTAAAGCTAATATGATGGATGACTCCAGATTTGCGATAGTGATCCTAGAGGAATTCCCCAGATTCTTTCCCTGTGTTTTAAACTTCAACTTGATTCAAGATCATAGGATTGCCAGAGAGAATTCATGGATTCATAGATTAAGTACATTTCTTGAGGGTTATAACACACGTAGAGAAAAAGCGAAACCATGTTTACCCACATATACCATCACATGGATTTGATGCTAGACCAGTGAAACGGTCTAGACATGGTGTACGGGTGACGAAAATAAATGCTGGATACCAAGGCCTAAAAACCTTTTCGTCCCGGGATTGGAAACGTAGGATAGATTACTTTACAGGGTTAGTTAACTATAGACCACATTTATTTGGTGGAAACATACATCTCCAAGTTAGCCCCCAAAACCCTGCTTCGAATGATCAAACATGTTGGACAACAAGGGATCCCTAGGAATGTACAACAAGCCTTCAATGTTCTGAGAAGACACTCCTTGAAACCGTTCCCGCCACCAGAAATCAAGGAACGAAAAATCCCCAAACTTATTGTTACGGGATTCACTAGTGAGATTTCAAATGGAGTCCCTTTACGTGGGCTGCTTATGCGCCCTAATATACTGAGCCACATCCCGTCCTCCTGTCGAGCATTTCGGGAATGCAATATTAAGTCAGTCCCATGCTTCACGTATGGCGACACGATGGGTTACTCCTTTCTGAACACCACCAAAGTAGGAAGGGATGAAGACCAACAATATAGTTGTATTTGCGCGGAACCGTTTTGGTCAAAGTACGCTGTGTGCATCAAATATGGGTAACACTGTGTGCTAACTACTGACATCTCATGCCTGAAGGATATTGACGCAGAAGCCGTACTGAAATTGCAAGCAGGGTTTAGACCATACTTTGCCAGGAATCTAGATGAAAACGACAAAACCTTCTTAGAGTGCTTGTTGGACGCGATTGAAAGTCACGCTTCCGATACTTGTTCGGAACTAGGTATTCACTCGGTGGACCTTATAGATTGGAAGAACGCGTTATTCGATGAAATAAAGAGACTGCTATTAATAGAATCTGCTCAAGACAAAGGCGAGGCACGCCCTATTACAGGCAATATCAACTTTGATGCAGCCGGTAAAGCTTTCAAACGCGCACACCGGGATGTCGTGATAAGAAAAATAGACAAAGCAGCAAACTGCTTATTATGTGTGATGTGCAAAGCATGTTATACAAGAGTTGCCACAGCGGAATTGAATGGTTCGGGATATATATGAACGTATAGAGGGCGAACCCCTATCAGCGATTAAGACAAGTATTAACGAACGTCAGGTAGAATTCCTGGAATCGGAATACCTACCAATCCCTAAAGCCCACGTCAAAGACCCTGGATCTGGAAAATTATCTGTGAAACCAACTTTTAAACTACCAATAATACGGTACTTGATGCCTAAACTACACAAGGCACAGCCAGCGTTTAGAGGTATCACAGCATGTTGTGGGACTACAACAGAAGGAATAGCCAATGTAGTTGGGCATGATTTTGTTCTTGGAGTAGTAGTAGTAGTTGTTGTTATTGCTGTTGTTGTTGTTGTTGTTGTTGTTGTTGTTGTTGTTGTTGTTGTTGTTGTGTTGGTGTTGGTGTTGCTTTTGTTAAAGTTGTTGTTGTTATTATTGTTGTTGTTGTTATTGTTGTTGTTGTTAAAGTTGTTAAAGTTGTTGTTGCTATTGTTGTTATTTTTGTTGTTAGTGCCGTTGCTTTTGTTAATGTTGATGTTGATGTTGGTGCTGGTGGTGTCCTGCAAGAAATATTAATAGTAATTTATTCGCTCAGCTCCGGGTTGTTTCTTCTTCTTCTTCTTCTTCTTCTCCTTCTTCTTCTTCTGCTTTTTGTCGTGGAATGTAAAGCAGTACCACCCCGGTACCGGTAACTACCGGTGGAAGGTAACTTCGCTATCCGGGGAAATATTTCTAATCATGAACCCCCTGCAATGCCGTCTCCATATACCTTTGAATATTGTACGAGTATGCGCATAGTGCACCAGACAGACATCGCCCGCAGTCAGACAGAGGGAGACATACCGAAAGTAGAGCGGGGACGACCTCGATGTTGGTTTATCGGATAACGAGTCGGAGGAGTTTTGGCGTGTTTTTTCCTTCTTTTTTTCGTCCGCGAATCAGCTACGACGTACGTGTTCAGGTTGGGAGTTGGCGGTTGGATACTTGGGAGAGTTGGTACGATAGGCAACAAAATGGCGTTGTGGCACGTGCTTTCTTCTGGTTTTGTGTTGAAGGGTTAGACTTTGTATATCGTCGGATTCGAAGGGCCGAATCTGTCGCTTTCCGATCCCCGTATTCAGGTATAACTTCGACGGAGGGTGTGTCTGGATGCCATCCCTGTCGTCACAGAAGATATGATGTTCGTAGAACGAAGAGTTAAACTTTGACGAAGAACAAGGATATACCAGGTATTTGTGTAGCTTCTGGACGACTTGGGTCGAGGTACCTTGTGTTGAGTCAGTCGGGCCCAGCAAAGGATATAGAGAATGAGCGAGCAATTTGAGTAGTAAGGCCCGACGGAAGAAGATATGATATGCGAAAATCACAATGTTTCAACCAAGCGCGGATATTGGGAGTTGTTTGTGGTATGCGGTAGCTTGGTACCTGGTACAGGTCTGCGGATGTTCGGGGTTTAATATATTGTGGGTTTTCGTATTTTGCATCGGGGGCATCATGTAGTATGCCTCGTGGCTGGAGGGGTGGAGCTGCTGCTCAGGGTGTAGCCGCTGATGGTGATGATACGACCCGGACTTTGATGATAACGATACTGCCTATCTATATATGAGTGGTGCAGCCGGTGACAATCTTGGTGCGGCTTACTTCGTGTGTGTGGTTTATGTGGTGGGGTCTCTTGACAGAACGGTATTGGCCCAACCTGGTGTGTGTTGTGTTTGGTTTATTGTACGAGTATTTTATCTTGTCTCCTAGACCTACGCCATAGGGGCACGCCGCGTGGTTACATAGGCCACGTGATACAGCAAGCGTATTCAAATACGATTATCGTGGGTTTCCGGGCCCAGAGTTTGCTGGAGGTTTGTTGCTATGGGCGAAGAGATCGAGCTGCTTCGGCAGCGACTTGCGGAGGTGTCGACTAATCTGGCTGAGCGAGACGCGACGTTGGCTGACCGAGACGCGACAGTGGCTGAGCGGGACGCGACGGTGGCAACGGAGAAAGCGTTAAGGATGTCCGCCGAGACAGCGGCTCAGGAGGGTACCGCTGGGAGGAGCGGGCGGCCCATGCAGCAGGCAAGTGTTGGGCAGCCTGTGCCGGGGGCAGACTACCGTCACCAGACTCCCCCGGCGCTCATCTTGTCGTCGCAAAATAGCATGCGGGTACCCAAGTTTGATGGGCGTAGTCAACTGCACATGTGGTCACACAGATTCCAATCGTTTTGACGGCGCGGGGTCTGATCAGGGCGCTTGAGCCCACAAGCGACCCTATCCGGATAGCCGAAGGCTTAGGAGAGACGGAGGAGCGAAACCGGTCGATTTATCCCCATGGGCAGCAGAGAGTCGAGAAGTGCGAGAAGGCATGGGAATTTGTTTTGGAAGCCATGCAAGGACAGCCTGTGGAGGAACGCATGCATGCCGCTGGGTCGGTGGAGGGAGTGTGGAAGGCTGTGATGGATTGGTATCAGTCACAGGGTGATGCCGAGAGGGATCATCTCGGAAAAGAGTTCGAGAATATTGGAATGCAGGGGGATGAGGACCCCAAGCTGTTCTTCACCCGTGCCGAGGGGCAACCCAATGTGGTGTCCGCATTAGGTATCCACAAGTCGGACCGCGAAGTTACTCGCATACTCTCACGTCGTCTTCCGTCCGAGATTTACGACGTGGAGCAGCGCACAAGTTTGCTTCGGCCCGGTATCACGCGATCGGACATGGAGGAAAACATCCGCACCTCCCACGCTAACTGCAAGACGAAGGAGTTGGAAGAGCGGAAGTTAGCAGCAGTCATGTCAATGGCTCCAGCGCCGTTGGCGGATCCCCACGCCCTCGCCGTTGGTAGGGGTTTTCAGGGAACATACGGAGGCGGCGGGCCACAGCAGTAGCAGCAGCAGCAGCAGCAGCAGCAGCAGTAGTATTGACAGCTGCGACCGCAGCAGCAGGAGCGGCAGCAGCAGGAGCGGCAGCAGCAGCAGCAGCAGGAGCGGCAGCAGCAGCAGCAGCAGCAGCAGCAGCAGCAGCGGCAGTATGGAGGCGCCGGGTCACAGCGGCAGCAGCAGCAGCAGCAGCGACAGCTGGGGGGAGACCAGCAGCAGCAGCGTGGGG
This sequence comes from Nereocystis luetkeana, assembly GCA_031213475.1. NCBI lineage: Eukaryota > Phaeophyceae > Laminariales > Laminariaceae > Nereocystis > Nereocystis luetkeana. The sequence goes on along the minus strand of JARUPZ010000025.1, from coordinate 8,284,049 downwards.
GTGGAGGCCATAGCTACCAGCATCAGCGCCCACCTCAGCCGCAGCAGCAGCAGCAGCAGCAGCAGCAGCAGCAGCATCAGCCGCAGAGGCCGGGGGGCGCTGGTGGGGCAGGCAACACCGGAGGTGGGTGGTATCAGCCAGACTCACCTCCGCCTCCAGGAGCATCGATGAGGGGAGTGTGCAAGTATGATCGGTGTGGTGCTCTCGGGCATAATTCGCGATTTGTCGAGCGCCGAACGCTTTTTGGGCGGTCACCAGCACTTGTGACGCTTTCGGTCGTATGGTCAGGCAATGCAGCACTGCTTCGCCCACCCGTACGCATGCAAACATTGTCGCGGACCCTCCGTATAGCCCTCCGGCCCCTCAGGACCACTACCGCAGCGCACCACCACCACTGGGAGGTTAACCCCAGCACCAAACCGGCTTCGTAATCCACTGCGACGAATTGGACGGGAGCGGTGTGGGCGGAGGCGTACAGCAATGGGACGGGGGCGGTGTGGGCTGCGGCGAACCAAAATGGGGCGGGGGCGGTGTGGGCGGGGGTGGTGTGGGCGGCGGAGTGCAAGGTCAGGCAGAGCCGGGAAGTGGAGTAGCCGGGGGAGCTTACGAGGGCGGACCGCTTTCCTCGACTATCGAAAGCCAAGCGACGTCCAGCAGCGAGCAGCAGATCAAGTGGCCCACGCTCTTCGTGGAGCATTTGACGTCTTTAGGCAAGTGGCATGTTCTTTCTGTTGGTAATGGTCTTGTGAGGCCAACAAGGCCTGGGAGTAAGTTTCTGATTGGAGATAGTGCTGTGTCAATCCATTGCACTGGTGATTGTGCATTATTGTACAACAAAAGACCCCCTACCCCCGATGAGAAGATTTTGATCGTAGACGATGGAAAGAAAATGGAGGTAGAGTTTTTCGGTTTTGTCGATCTAGTGGTGCACTGTGCTGGGGACGTAGCAGTGACTCTGAGGAATGTGGCGTGTGTGCCTGAGGTCCCTTTCGACCTTTGCTAGTTCAACGTGATTTAATAGGGACCCGCCATTACCCTTGACCACAACGGGGCGCACATGCCTAAATGACGAATGTTTTTTTGCAAGGAGAAGTTCGGTGACTACGTAGAGGCCACTCGGGTAGCGAGGAACGGGAAATCCCCCGCACTTGCTGCAGCAGTGTTGAGGCCTGGTGGGCAGAGACGGATAGACGTCAACGACCTGCACTGTTCTCTTTGCCACGCCCACGATTCCGTTTTACGTGAGGCTGCTCGTCACGTGGGCATCAAGGTGATGGGACGTTTTGGGGTATTGCGACGAATGCGCGGGGGGGAAGGGGATCAGCAATGCCATTGCAAAATCCACTTAGTGCCGTGCTGAGAAGCAGATGCAGTACCTGTTTACCGACCTCGCAGGACCCACGCCGACGTCATCAGGCGGCGCTCGGTACTGTTTGATTATCGTCGACGACGCCACCAACATGGGCTGGCCAGGTATTTCTGCCGGACAATTGCGCGGCCACCGTCACCCTCGGTTTCCGCACTTTCCTGGCGGCCGTAAATGCCCACGGGAAGCCTGATGCCTTCGCACGGATAACGCCTCCGAATTCACTGACACCGAGTTCCAAAGGCTGATGGCCGAGAACAATATCCGCCGCGAGTCCATCTCGGTCTACGGTCCGAAGTGCAACGGGCGGGTGGAGCGGAAGCTAGGTCTTTTGCCGAAGGAGGTCAGGCCGCATTCTTGGAGTTCCAGACCATGTTCGATGGCGTGGAGTTTCCGGCCAAGGCGCTCAACTACGATCGCACGTGGCCGGAAGCATAGACGTGGATGTGCGACGCGCTCAACCTTATGGCGATAGTAGATGAAAAGCCCGATATGATGTGCTCGTTCGAGAAGTTCCACGAGAGGCCTTACAGGGGCCCGGTGTTTCCATACACGATGCCGGGACGCCACAAGTACGTCAGAGCCGAAGGGCGAGCCATGCTTCTACCCGAACTCCGGGGCCACGCCTCGGGTTGCACAAGATAATAACGACCACGCCTCGGATTGCAACAAGATAATGCTGTTGCCATCCAGCATCGCGAGCTACTCGACCGATGTGACGTGGGGCTATCGGCGCGCGCCGTTCGAAGGAGGGATCGCGCTAGCCGGGTCCCCGTCACCGGCCAAGGGGGGGCTTGTCGGTGACCCAGCTCAGCAACCGCAAGCACCGCGGGGCTTCGAGGTGTGGAACTAGCCGTCGACGCCATCGACTGGTGTAATGCCAGAGTCTTCGCCCACGTCCCTACCGGCTGCGTCGTCCGCACCGCAGCAGCAGGAGCCGATATCAGCGACCGTTGCACCGACAGAGGCCTTGCCCGTGTTCCTTCCCCCTGCGGCGCCCGCAACCGTTGCATCGCCAGACGTCTCGCCAACACCTCCGCCTACTGTGTCGTAGGCGCCGGTGCAGCAACAGCAGCAAACGCGGGTATCACCGGCGGTGACGCGGTCGGCGTCGCGGCAGCAGGGGGGCCTGGGTACGCGGCATGGCGTCGTTCCGATGCTAGCTGCGCGGGAGACTATCGCCATGGTCATCGCCGACCAGTCTTCGCCGCTACTGCCCGCCCCTGAACTGCCTTCATGCCTTGCGAGTGAGTTGGTAACGCCCGACTCATATCGCGAAGCGTGCGAGGATGAACACGGAGACGTGTGGTTTCACGCCATGGACACTGAGTTTGACGGTCTGCACCGCGCGAGGACGTTCGGTGCTGTGGTGGGCGAGAAGGGTAGAGGCACTCAGCAACGAAACGGAATCAACGTGATCTCTGCTAAGTGGATTTATTCTTGGAAGGTTAACAAATTTGGCAGAGTGGTACGGGCAAAGGTCAGGTTGGTAGCGCGGGGCTTTGGACAGCGTGAAGGAGTTGATTATTTTGAGACTTATTCATCGTTCCCATCCGTTGCGAGCATTCGTTTGCTCGCTGCTATCGCGTGTGAGTTGGGATTGGATTTATGCCGTTTTGATGCCGAGTAGGCGTTTATCCAATCAAAGCTAAGCGAGGACGTCTACATGTCCGGTAAGGTGGTCAAGTTTTTCGCAGCCTGTATGGTTTGAAGCAGGCGTCGCGGCAATGACATCATCTCTTGGTACGTGGTATGAGGGGTCTTGGGTTTGAGCAGTGTGATGCTGATGCGTGTGCCATGCGTTCTGTGGAGGCGAGGGCCGTTTCTATCGTAATAGTTGTGCACGTGGAAGATATATTTTGCGATGGGGCGTAAGAGTAGGTGTGACCAATTGTGTGAGGACCTGAACCAGTTCGTTCCTATCAAGAACCTCTCGAGACTGGGATGCAGGGACATTGACGATATCACAGCAGGCTTTCGCTGAAAGCACCGTAGCGAAGTTTGGAGTCACTCGCGGCAAGTGCATTACTGCTGTGGTTGGCCTAACGCTTGAGGTGTTTGACCAGGATGAACCAAACGTTGATGAGCCTTTCGGTCATTGGTAGGGCATTTGATGTGGCTGGCGAACCAGACCCGCCCGGACATCCTTATCGCGGTTCGGGCGGTGGCAAGCTACTCTGCAGCACCAAAGTTGTTGCATTGGCAGGCAGCGTTGCACATCCTTATGTACATCAAATCTACTAAAACGTACGGTATTACCTTCCAGAGGGGTCTGAGTAATGGACTTCAGCTGGAGTTGGACGTAGATGCGGACTACTCGTACGAGGCCAATTACCGGAGGTCGGTCTCTGGTGGAGTTGTCATGTGCGCTGGTGCCTGTGTATCGTTCTACTTTAGGGCGCAGAAACCCATTACCCTTTCGTCCACGGAAGAAGAGTATGCGGCGATGGCCACCGGTGTCCGCGAGATGGTTTTCATGCGGTATCTCTAGAGGTTTATTTTTCCGGACCGCGATGTTGGATGTACCACGGTGAAGGAGGATAACAAGGGGGCGTTACATTCAGCGAAAAGCCTTGTGACCACTTCGAACAGTAAGCACGTTGATGTCTGTCATCACTTCCTTCCGGAACGTGTTGCTAAGGCGGAGTTCGAGGTTGTCCACGTATCGTCGTCATTGCAGCATGCTGATTTCCTCACTGGGCCTTTGCACACGGAAGCGTTTCGTTTTCACCGCAACTTTGTGATGAATTTGTGGTGATTTCTTTAATTTATTTATTGGTTCCGCATATTTTGAGGTATTGGGTGATGAGAACGGAGCAGAGTTAATTTTAGAGAACTGAAGGAAGTATTGGGATGTACTCATGCGTTGAGCAACGTTCACCCGCCAACAGGGTATGCCGATGGTCTTGATGAGTCGTGCCGTACCCGTTGGCTATTGGTTAAGTATGCACAACGTACAGGGGACCCAAAATTACTAGTATCCATAATACTTTTAAATTTAGCAGCAGTATGTTCTTGACTTTGACATGCTCCCGGTGTGAACACCAATTTATAGCTGGGGGGCTATTATAGTTCGATTTGAGATGTCCTACATCAGAGACATTCTGTTGTTCTGCTCTTTCAGAGTGCACAACAAGGGGGCCGATGCTATCGGGCGGTACAATATCTATGTGAAGACGGTATTATTGATTTTGTTTGAAAGGTTTACCAACATACTTACGTTTGTTGGATTTTTCCCCTTTTCATAGTTACTGTCTTGATATATTTTAGGAGGTCTATTCTGGAATCGAGATTGAGAAATTTGGTATCGGGATTGCCGTTTTACGTTGGCAATTCTGAAGGGTGGAACTTGGGATTTCCGTTTTACCTTGGCGATGATAAATTATGGAATTTGGGGTTGCCGTTTTACCTTATGGAATTTGGGACTTGCCGTTTTACCTGGCAATTGGAGATATTATATTCGGGACCTATCGTATCGCGCACCGAATAGGGGGGCTGTCTGTGGTATGCGGTAGCTTGATACAGGTCTGCGGGTTTCGGGGGTTTCATCTTATGAGAGGTGTTTCATGTATCGGGGCGGTATTTAGTATGCCTCGTGGCTGGAGGGGTGAAACCACTCCTCCGGGAGCGGTCGCTGATGTATTTTTTACGACCCGGGCTTTGATGATAACGATACTGCATCTATATGTGAGTGGTGCAGCCGGTGACAATCTTGGTGCGGCTTACCTCCTGTGTGTGGTTTATGTGGTGGGGTCTCTGACAGAACGGATGTGACCCAACCTGGTGTGTGTTGTGTTTGGTTTATTGTACGGGTATTTTATCTTGTCTCCTCAATCTACGCCATAGGGGCACGTCGCGTGGTTAAATAGGTCACGTTAAGCAGCAAGCGTAGTCAAACAGGACTGAGTAATGTTTGGGTAGTTGGCATGGTGTGAGAAATTTTCACGGCCGCGAGACGACCGAGAACATAATTGTTAAAATAATGTGATATACCTGGGACATACTATCAATTAACCGAAAACACACACGTGGGAAAGGTGGCCAATGAGATGCTTCTAGGATGGAGTCACCCCACGGTAGGGGTTCCACGTTTTGGGCCAAAAGGTTCTGACCGATTGAGTTCCCTAAGTGAGGAACCTGCTGTGAGGGTGAACATATTTTTCGTGTATTCGTTTTAGGACCGGCGCATTAAAGTTCTGGTCGGGTGGGGCAATAAAATCTTCCAATTTTGGTATCGGGTGAGATATTGAGCTCCTAATGTGAGGGGCTCAGGAACTTCTGGTGCACCCCTACCGTGGGATGGCTCGATGTGACGCGCTATACTCTGTTGTACCGTAAGGCAGTGTAAGGGTGCATAACATATACAGATACATTTCAATCATTTTTACTTTCCAGTCTATGGATGGAAGTAAAAGAATGGTAGTTAGGCCTTTATCAGCACATCTATCAAACAAGTAGGAAGACATGCGGGACTTTATCAACGTACATAATACCAGGCGGCCCACCACATAATCCTGGTCTAGGATATTCCTGTCGCTTGTTGGTCTTCGACATTTCCGAGTCATTTCAATGACAGTAAATACGTGAGGTTCTCAATATCCGCTCTTCTTATTATTAGTGGAAGTCGAGAAATCCAAATTGTGACTTTCGCATGTCGAAATCCGATATATTTCGTCGGGACCGACTATTCCTATAGCATTATCGTTGCTATCCGACAATGTGCAGCATGAGTTTCGACGTTGTTGATCACTCAATTCATTGCCGAAATAAGAAATCCCCGGAAACTAACGAAACCTATGCACAAGGTCTATCTCCCTTCTATATGTCTACTTACCTCTCTATGATTTGTCTGCAATACTCCGTTTGTTGTCTTTGCTCTGTCTTCAATCTCAATATGTACTATTTCCGTTCTCTTCTACAACCCTAAGCTGCATCCAAGCTCCATCGGTACCGACTATATCCACCACAACTAACTTTGGATCGACCCAAATAGCTTGCTCCTGATACTTGATCACATTTCGATTAACTTCGTCCGGCCCGACTCCCCATCACAACTGAGCTCGACCCAAATCGTCGAGAAAATACATATAAATATTTCTAGATATCTCACTCTCTCAGCGTGCTCGGTTGGTACATCCCTGGCCTCTCAGAGCTCCCACTTGGGAACCGCCTCCCTTTATTACTTGGCGGACCTTTCCAGCGGGGCTTTATTTTCTCCATCCCTCCTGGCACTTTCGTTCCTTTCGTTCCTTTTTTCTTCGCTCGCTTCGTGTGCGTGCGAGTACTCCGAGCGCGGCACCGTGGGTGAGCCCGGCGCCGTCGCGGGTGTCAGCGGGTGCTGGCGGGTAGAGGGGGGGGTTGCAAGGAGCGCGTTCGCCGCTTTCATGCCTAGGCGTCGCGTGTGCCTCGAGAAACGAGGGATGCATGAATGGGCTCTGTCTGGCCTCCAATTGTGATTTTGGAAATAGTGCGTACCAGTATTTAAGGTTCGCTTGGGATTGCAAGATAATGATTAAGCGGTGCTTATTTTTGCGGCCGGGCTGAAAATCACAGAGGGAGGTAGCCAGTCTGAGCAACAACATTTTCGAGCTGGCGAAGGACGGCCACGGTGAGCACTGGGCTTAACGCGAGGCGGGCGACGGGGCTATCTGTGGCAGATAGTAAGAAAAGCTTTACCCGGACCGAATCGGTGGCGAGGTGGTCGCGAGAGGGGCAGGCGGCGTACGAGGCTGAAAGAGAAGCTCTGCTGTTGTTTTTTCGTTTTTTTTACCGGTACAAGGTGTTTCAATCAGGCAGAAAATTACTACTCGTGCACGAGACGGGCGGGGATTTTGTTTCTTTCCGACAATCACCGCACGTATCACATGGCTTGCAGCCTTGCCTGCATTTGTGGCAAAATGTACTCGCGACTCCAAAAGCAATACAAGAACTTCCACGAATACACATGTATACGCATCGTTCCCTGATACTCAAAACAACATTGCCTCATGGATGACCCTTGTCATTGTCGCTTTAAGTATATTCTGCTCTCCTTCGGTTGACCCGACTAGGTGAGCCAGCCCACCTTAGAAGGCAATGTATTCCGTAGCCAGGCAGAACTCCGAGTAGATATCATGCGTCCGCATATCCGAGGCTGGGCGATTGATCACGCCCGATACATTGTTACTCCTTTCCACAAGAAACTCGTCTATTTTCTCGTCTGTTCGACAGATTCTCGACATGCGATCGACGTGTAACTGCAGTAGACACGGCCCGCACTAGCCGTCCGACGGATTTCAAGTAAGGACGGGTTTTACTTGCCGCATGCTCTTCCAATCTACCGCGTCCTTCATTTTTGTTGAACATTTGTTTCGGTGCCTGTGCCCACTCCAACGGATATGCGAGGATTTCGTTCGGTCTTCTCGACACGGTCGTCAGCGAACGAGCTCTGCTCCGAATATGTTTAGGCTATGAAGCTATCAAGGTACCTGGTACAACGAACATATCTCGCCCAAACCTCGCACTCTCTGGTCCGTGCAGGGCAATACGTCTACTTGATTTAGGCAGACACCTTTTTTTGAAGCACGCTGAATGAAGTGAAAACTAAGACGACCTCGGTCACGATCGCAAGTGCTGAGGGGATAAAATACAACCGAGAAAATATGTTCCAAAACCCTTACAATAAAATACAAAAAGTTATGGAAGTGTCGTCACCCAAAACGCATGACAAAACCAGACCAAACTCAGCTACGAAACAGATTAACCATTGCTCTTAAAACCGTGAAAATCGCGGCATCCTGGTGTTTTTGTAAAATTACTCTAAGGTAGAACAAATTCTACCTGTAGAACGATGGGGGGAAGCGTATACAGCCCCTCCTGTTGTCTCGATTGTGTGGGTGATTTTTATAGGGATGGTCATCGTGTGGCGGTCGCACCCGGTGTTCGGCCTGTTTCTTCTTTAAGTTTTGTGTCGTACTTACCAACGGAAGACATACCCACCTGACGGACGACAAGAGCTGTCAAACTCCGCACTAAGCAATGGCTTTCGAAAACACCATCTCCAGTTTGCATATGAGATACTTGTTTCTGTTTTATCGGCGGTAAAAAGTCAACAACACCCGGACACAATGGAAAACTCTAGCATCATCTCCGCATGACTGTCGGTGTTTTGGAAGCGTCTTTGGGTGTCATAACTACGGTATGCTCCTAAGCTGGAGAAAACGTGTACATGGTGCTGAGGGAATGTTTTGTTTTTGCACCTGCATGGACTATACCTCAAAAAGGTATCCAAGAACATGTGAATATCCCTTGCAATTAATTTATGCTCAAGCCTCAATCTCCTATGTTTTGTGTGTCGCCAGGCACATACAGACGGCGTGCATGTGAAACTCGTCCTTGCAAGCTGCGTTGCGTGTGCAAGGCACATACAGGCGGCGTGCATGTGAAACTCGTCCTTGCAAGCTGCGTTGCGTGTGCAAGTAATACGTCGACCGCGCATTGTTACGGGTTGCAATTATCCACAGTATGTGTGTCGGTGCCCCCCCTGGGTGATTGTATCGGGGTTAACAAGACGACCTGCAAAGAGTGTACGCATGTGTCCATTCTGGGCGCGTAGACAATGTATCCTCTGATGGTTTTCGCTTCTCTTTCTTCGCCAGTTTTTGTGCGTGATATGTTGGGACTACTGAAAAATAAAACGACTTTGTAGTAGCTGACAAAACAAAGGCAAAACGTGGTAGGAACGTGCGTATTGCGAGATGACAGGCTATATATGTGTAGGCCTACGCACCACTTGGGCAGGAGAACTTTACAGTTTAAGGACGAGACACCGACTGATCGGTTCTTGTGCGGGTACCTCCATAGGAAGCTTACCAGCAATCGTTTCTGACAGAACCGCAAGCGTGTTCGCAATGTGAATTCGCAGCTGGACGCATATCGGCTTGGAATCAAAACCTTTCTGCCATATAGTAGAGCTCAAGACACACCGTAACCCGGCATATATCGACGTGTTTTGCCGGTGGTCACCCGCGGGCCGACCAGTGAGAAGTGCTCCTAATTATCTGGCTACTGGCTTCTGGCCTCACCTGTGCCAACATGGCATATTCCAACCGTGTGTAGGGAAAAAATTAATGGCAGGTTGGATAGACTTCGTACTAAAATACGGCCTCCACTCTATCGGAGATCTATCGTTCAAAATGTTCAATGTAATAACACAGAATAATATATATCTACAAACACGCGAATATAACCCCACAAGGCGCGTATTGGCAAGGGTCAACGAGGGCGTGCCGCCGCCAGCGGCCAGTTGCCATTGAACAGACAAAACGGAAAAATGGGAACGAAACAAAAAATGGGAACGGACGTTTTTTTTTAGAAAGCAAACCAATTGTGTACAACTCCAAGAAAAAACGTTGACAGTCCTGTGGGGCTGTACAGCAGCCTTCGAATGAGCTGTCGCTCAGGCTGGAAGTCCTCGGCATCGCCGCGGTAGCCAGCATCTAGAGAAATCACAATAGAGCCACCGTATATCGTTTTTTGCGCCCACCCGAAGGCACGAGATGGAGCATGACCGTTCTGACGAGCTCCTCTCACAGGGCTGGCCAAGGGGTTTCGCAAGATCATTTTGGTTCTCTGATGCACCACATGGTTCTGGAGATACGGCTTTGTTCTCATTTTAGGCTTCGTTCCCATTTTTCCGATTTGTCTGTTATTGGCGGCACAGATAGGAGGGGGAGATCATTATCGAGCGTCTCTCGGGTGGGAAGATTCACTGTAGCGGTGTAATCTCTCGCATGGGCCAGCGGCGGCAATGGCGCCATCGAAGTCATGAACGAAGATGATTCCCTGGCTCATTTGACGATCATCGCGTGCTGTCGGAGGTGCAGCGGGAGAATCTGACTTAGACGGCAGCGGCCTTGAGGTGTTTGAAGAACAGACGACGGTCTACGCTGTGAAAACCAGTGTAGTTTGCACTGCTGCTGCTGCTGCTTCGGCAGCTGTTCTTCGAGGCTTGTTCTCTTCCGCTCGGTCTTGTCTCCGAGGTAGTCGACGACACAGCCCCACTTTGCGTTCCTCGCTGACGGTAGGCTTCCCTAAACCTCTCTGTCTGGTCAAACTGGATTGGTCTCGTCAAACTCGATTCGATTTTTCGATGGATTTGACAAACTCTGCAGTAAAATACTTTTGCCAGACCCGACATGAAAGCTACATCTCGCTGGTGTCTCATAAATTAACAGGACGGGTTTGCCAATTGGTACATCTACGTGCCGGGCCGGTTCAGGGGTCCGTCGTGTAAAAACCCCATGTATGTGCCGGGCCGGGCTTCAGCTCGTGACTTGAACGCCTCACGGGCCGACCAACCGCCCGGGCCCGGCCCCACCCACGAAGACCCCTCCCATTGTTCCGTCCCGTATGTTGCGCTTCACGGACGCTTTCAAATGTATCCTTTTCACAATTGAATGTTTTGATATTTTGATATGTACAGGACAAAGGAAAACACAGCGGACATCGTTAAGGATCTGGGTGCCCAGAGTAACCTTCACTTACGGCACAGAAGAAGAAGTGTGAAACGACCACAGAAGATGTCAACAACTTGTATCAACACCGACTGCTGGGGGAAATCATCGAAGTGCGCTCCCGAAGGTATATCAGGGAAGCCCGAGTCACACCTCGTGGTAAACGCGGCTAATGAGAGATGTTTCGCAACACAACAAGTCTCAATTGCGTAGCACAGACCTACCCAGCCCATATCATCCGGGGTTCAAATTTCAACATGCTGCAAAGGGGTTTGCGACGAAATTAACCGTGCTCAGCAGGAAGATATATATCATGGATCTGCTCACACCTCGTACGCCAACCGCCAACCCATCTCAGTAACAAGATCACTCTCGTCTCAAGTCCAGAACAGGAGTAAATGGTGGTAGATGCGATGTAAAAACCTGCGCGTCATATTCTTTAGGGAAGGGTGAAGCGACATACCCGGAACCAGGGGAAAACAATTACTACCGAGTTTTCGTGTTGGAGAGGGCATATGCAAACGACTCTGTCTTGGCCGTGTGCTGTAGGCTGTTGAGTCGAAGGGACGCTGCAAGGAAACGGCAAAAAACTGCCTGCGAGCAACTACCCCAGAGAGTGAGCCGAAGTGTTTCTGCGCCTTGTTCTCCAGGGAAAATGAAGTGACATACCACAACACGTGATCCTAGATATGTTCCAAAAATAAATGCGTGTCTCAGGGCCCACATGTGAATATTCCCGGTCACCTGCTGGAGATTATTGACTCGAAGGGATTCCGCGAGAATTGCAACGACCTTCCCCAACGTGAAAGGTTGACCTGGGATTAACTGTAAAGACTCTGCCCAAAACAGTTTGCGGCCAGCATGCAGTATGTATTTATGTGGATGAACAGCGGCGACGAAAAACGCGCGCCGAAACGCGAGAGCTGTGAAACACATTGCAAGGTGTGAGCGTCGTCGGACCTAGTCGGCCTCCCACCACCTTTGAACACCCTACTACAGCAACACATCATCAGAATGCCCTTACTACAGTAACCCATCCTCATAATGCGAAGGTGATGGTCTCGCGCTCGGGCATTTACCTTTCTATACCACTCGACGTGACAATACAGCCTTCATAAGGGCGCTATAACCTGAAAGCAGCATAGCACCCATGCAAAGACAGGGGTAGCCCCTGATGTTTACGACGCTCCACACTTAAGGGGCTCTATATACGCCACCATACAAGCAGTCCCATAAGCATTCGAGTATAATCCCAATGCACAACTCTACCACCGAGTTGTATAATGAAGGACCAAGCAAACCGCACCAGGTACCTCGGGTTCCACGATGATTGTGGGGAGTCATCAATTGAGACACCGCGCTAGTCGGAAGAAATTCAACGCCCAAATAAGTAACATCTTTATCAAAGCACGCTTCACATCACGAGCATATATATTCCAGTTTCAAAGATACCGATGTTCGGAACAAATTAGGAGTACGTATGCCGCTTCTATCTACGGAGAGGAAGGAAGAAACAACCAATAGCCAATTTTGCAACTAAATACCTTCGTGAGGCTGCGACAGTGATGGCATACAAAGATCACGAACTGCTAGCTTGTGAAGCCATAACAAGACCAAGTACAAGCTCCCTGCCGACAACTGGTGTCTTGTAACAGAGAACCTGAGCTATTGTACCCCAGGCAACGTGTGTTTGGTATATATAGTATGATACGGACGACCTAAATATCTGAACACTATTTGCCCACTCACTAAGGACAAACTTATCACACACTATGCAGCAATTAAAGGACAAGCCCGCCAAGTGCACTGGAGTCAAACGTAGTAAGACAACATAGAAGCAACACCCTACGCCACCAACATACTGCTGCTATAGGCGTACTATATGTTGCACGAGCGCCATCAGCCTCACTGGTGAAGTAAAGATGCCTTACTCCTACCGTTGCTCAAGGGTATTGACCGTATCGGCCGGCCGGCGTGCTGTACAACAACAAACGCGACTTCCATGCCTAAAGACCGGATGATGTCGCTTGTGACACACACATGCAGTGCTACCTCCACCTCTGAATGCTGCCTTGCTGCTATGCTTCAGATCTGCATCAACAAAAATCAAACAATTAATTGCGATCACAATCCAAATACTCAGAATCACCACAAACCGACGTGCTTCCCGATTGCCCTGTGCCAGTACAAGGTATGACCATCCCTACTCTCGAAACAGGCGCTTTGGTCGCGACATTTCAGTGTTGAGACAGCGAGCCCCAATTCTTCAACTTTGAACGCGGACCCCAGCACAACCACCTCAGTCCGCCGCTTCGCTTCGTCTGCGTTATATGATTCAACAACGACAGGAACACATGACGCGCTCAAGTGCTCGCTAGTGTTTCAACCACTGTCACTTTGGAGGGCCCTCGCGATTTCCTGCTGCCGGCGGATCTCCTGTACAGCCTTCACGTAGGTGGCTGCATCAGTTGAAGGCGCATGTTTCTCCTTCTCCAGTGCTGCTTCTATCTCGGCGTCGGTCGCCCTGTAAATCGTTCCGTCGAAAGAGACCGCGACTTTTTTGCAAAGCCGGTAGCTCTTTTCATGCCTCCTAAACACGCACTTGAACTGCGCACGATTCACGGAGGAGCCCTTGATGTAGGCTGGCATTGGTTTAGGCGTGGCGGTCACAAAATCCTCTGATGTAGAGGCTCGGAGTTTCTCGATGTCGCGTCGGTCAAGCAAGCAGTCTTCGATTGGAACGAAAAACGTAATGCATGTCGCGACCCACCTATTCCCCGAGAAGAAACTTTTCCGAAACGTGTCGATAATCTTCTTCGCTTCGTCGTTGACATCCGGTACCTGGTAACCCACCAACTAAGTACACGATAGAAACACGCGCGGGCGACAAGAATTGCGAGGGGGTAGTGAGCCTCACTACTTTTAGCGGCGCGATGTAACTGCAAATGGCGTCGAGGGACTTGAGTCAAACGTTGCGGAACCAATTTACGTGCTTCGGCGGCGTACTGAAATGTATATGGCTAAATAATGCAGTCGATTCACCCGATTGTTACGAACGGTTCAATCGACGTCGGAAGTGTTGCCATCATTGTTGCGATATATCTAGACCCGTCATTTTCCAGCTACGGCGGCCCCTCCACCATCTGGGCGGGCATTTTTGAGACTCGCTTCGCTTGGTCTATTGATATTTCCCTTGAGATCGATGCAAGCCGGCATACCAAATAACTACGACTAGCCGTCAAAACAGTAACAGCCTGTTATTCAGTCGAACGTTCGCCCAGCTTCACAATGTTAATAGGTGATCACGCGTGCGCTACGGTAGACGCAGTGCCCACTATTCATGATGCTCTGCACTTGTCTTGAAGAACTGTATGCCTCAGTGGAGAACTAAAAGCAAGAAACTAAAAGCGCAACTGATGAATAACCCCCAAATTCCAAGCGAGTCGCGAATAATGCCGTAGAACACTACAGTCGTGGTAGTCCCGCGATATTGGGTTAATTCGACAGATAGATTAGACATATTTACGCTGGCTAAACAGTGCTACCCCTATCGTAGCACGTGCCTCATGTCCTACCAGTACATAGGAAGACACGAGAAAATCGGCTTGACTCGCGCAGACCAATTTTTAAATTGGACCGCGACAAGCGAAGGTCGTTGATAGTGATTCATGTTCGGTTGGATCGCGACAAGCGAAGGTCGTTGATAGTGATTCATGTTCGGCTTATAAATACATCATATTTTGTATTAGATCTTTTAGCTCATGACTAATGAACTCGCGGGACCTTCCTGCCCGCAGCGGGTGGGGCCCGCCGGCTTCACGACCACAATGCAACAATGCTGTGGCCAGAGTGAGGTTTCCACATCGTGTGGGTCGATATTAGATAACCACATTCATGCTCGATTACGTTGGGTTGTATATGAATAAAACACATTTCTCCCGCGGATGGGATCTTATACGTGTCGGGTGTCGCTAACTTCATGAACCCATGACAATCAGTATCCAGCCAGTATAGTCGGAGTTTCCACACAATGGGGGGGAATGTCGACCAGGGTGACCACCGTTTTCGTGCCCGATTCGTCGGGGTCGCAGATTTATAGAATAGGGTGTCTGACCCGGCAATTGCACCCTATCTTCCGTGGCAACGCTGGCTCCACGCGTCCCCGGGACCCCGGCCAATCAACAATCAGCCAGTGGTCTGAGAATTTCAACCCCGTGGGGGATGGTACCGACCCGGAGAACCAGTGTCTTCATCCCCCGTATGTAGAGTTGTAGATGTATGGAATGGTTTATGATCCGGGGATGGGGTTGTACTCTCCCCGGATGGCGCTGGATATGCAAACCACAGCCAATCAGCGACCCGACGGTCTGGGAAGGGTTGGAGTTTCCGCAACGTGGGCGGCGGTATCGATCCTGCAGTACCGCTGTTTTTGTCCCCCGTGGATTGGATTAGTAAATGTATGGTTGTGATCCGCGGGTGAAATGTCATCCTCCCCGGGTGGCGCGGGCTCCTTGAAACCCAGGCAATCAGCGAGCATCCAGTGGGGTTCGGAATTCCACATCGTGCGGGTGATTATCGACCCGGGGAATCGCCGTTGTCGCCCTCTTGTTTGCAACACGAATCCGAGGCAATCGGCGATCAGGCTCGACCAAACCCAGCCGATCATCGATGGTCCAGCGAAGTTGGAGTCTCCACATCGAGCGGGGCCGTATCAATCCGAGGGGTCACTGTTTCGTCCACGGTAGGCCACAGTTATAAATGTATGGGTGGGTTTTCAACCTTTGGATGGAATCCCATCCTCCGCGCGTGCAGCGACCTACAGTGAATGAGAGATCGGTGCGTTCGAACCGGGGAATCCCGGTTTCGTTCGCGGGTTGGTGAAGTTGTTCCAACATAAAATGTTTTCTGTATCCGGGGGTGGGGCCTTATACTTCCGGAGTGGCGCTGGCCGCACGAGCCCCAGGAAATCAGTGATCCGTCCGCGTTGTAGGGGTTCCACAACGTGTGCGGCGGTATTCGTCAGAGGAACAATGTTTTTCGTCCCCGGCTCGTCGAAGTTGTAGATGCACAAAATCATCATAATCCGGGTATGGAACCCTATTCATCCCGGGTGCGACGGGACCCCCACGTTTGCCTGAGGGGAAGCTCAAGTTGAAATTAGAAACAAACACACGAAAAAAGTCCCAAAGGACTTTTCACTCAAATTGGTTTTTGCGATTCCCTTCAGAACGCCTGCTTGGTGATTGATTCACTCTTCAGAAAATCCGATGCAAATAAAAATAGAAGAAAAAAAAATCGAATTCGAAAACTTGAATGTCCTCCATAAGTGGGCCCTAAGTGCTTTTGAAACGAACGAACATTCAACTTATTCGTTGATAAATACAAAATTGCTCAAAAACGAACGAAACTCCAATGCCATAGTGAATTATTTAGTTATGATTGAAACACGAACGATACGGCACGATTACATGGAGCGAAATATGCGACGCGTCAACTATATATAGCCTAGTTGTACACGCTGGTTCAAGCCGAATCCTATCAACTCAGCCAGAGTCGGAAGTTCACGCCGTCTTTGGAAGGTACGCCAGGAATGGTTGCACAGGAGGAGCGCTCTAGGAGCCTTTGTCAACCCGTGTTGTTTTCGCCATATATATGTTTGGTTTTGTTTTTGTTTTGGATGTTTGGGCCTCAAGAGTCCGGACAAACCACTATTAAAACGACAACCGTGTAAAGAAGCCACCCTTCGTCAAGGGGTCGACAAGGGTTCACAGATAACGCGCACAAAATTGCAGGATCTATCTCTGAGCAACGGCGTGAACATTTATACTCTGGTGCGGAAGACATGTGTATTTCGTAGTTGCCCGGCAGTGCCTTAGTTTCAGCATAGCAGCAACCTTTCGCGTTAAACATGACATGGCGTTTGCCCTTTTCTTTGCAGTTGGATCTTACAATAGTTGCGCGAAATGGTTTACAGGCATGCTTTCGAGTACCTGGAACCGGCTCGTTCATAAATGTATGGTATATCAAGTACGTAAACGCATATATATCGCTCTTTCCCACGAAAACCCCTAGCTGATACTGCTCCGTGGTCGGTCGAGGCATCTTTTCGCCGCTAGCGCTCTGGTACCCCCACTTGAACAATGGCTATGCCATTCTCATTCGCTGTTCATGGCGGTCAGTATGATATCCAATATGTGGCATTCAAGTATTTACGGAGAGCGGCGTTCGTGTCTGGCAACATGTATGTGGATCGACCAACTCGTAGCTGCTTGTTTCATTTTTGGACTCGCCCGTCTCAATTCCAAAAGTGATGTTCGGTCACTCCGGTCATCTCGGATTGGGAAATTACACCGACTTCATCTTAAACGTGTGCGCGACAGTTTCCAAAACCAGATACGTTTATTGACCGTCGAGCACGCGGTGTGAATTGTGCGAGATACACCGCAACATGTTAGGCATAGGTGTGAGGCAACGTTAGTAACGAGAGAGCGTGGCGTCGGCATTCCTCTGCGCAACGATTCGATGCCGCGATACTACCCCGTTTAGGTGTTTCATCTACGCGCTAAGCACTCCGCGGCTTGTCAGCCGTATGTCTCGAGCCGGAAGGTGTGAGGAATAACATTCATCCAACATAACGATGGATGGCACGGGATGATGACGCCCTTCTAGGCAGCTCTTTTTGGACGGCCTTTTCACTTTACTACGCGCACAGAAACCGAAACGATTAGCCTGCACCAGATACTTCCAATTCGTACCATTATCATATATCAGCACCGATATGTAGCTGGTTGAATTGGACCACAACCGACTCTCACTAAAACAGTCACTGCGGTGATAAAACGAGGATAGTACATACCCTGTTCAGGGGCATTCGGGACTATACTTCATGCCTCCGCCTCATCAACACCATCGACAGCACAATTCGAATCTCCCAAGCCCCGAGTAGTGCGGAGCTGGCCGACGTTTTTACAAGGCTTCGCGAAATCACGAACCGTAGGCTAGATGAGCGGAGATAAGCCACCAGCCGGACACTACCAAAGGGTAATATCCGTTGGTACACCGCTCTAGACCATCATCCAAGGTGGACCACGAGACCCTTGGAAACATACTCGCTGGAGGGGTGGCCCTAGAAGGAGGCGCACATACGAGCTAAGGACAAGACAGGCTTCCATGCGCATAGGACCTGCTGTGACGTGCTTCAACGACCGAACAGGACGCGTGCAGGCAATGCGATCTGGAACAACAACCATGCTCACCATCTAGCTGGAGCGCCGTCACGGGGAAAGAGAGTGATCGTGATCCGAATATCGTTCGCAAAGCCTTGAAAGAAGGCGCATTCGAAACCGGGAATGAAAAGCTTGAAGTAGCTCCATGCCTACGACATCGTCCTTGGAACACAGAGAAACCCCAACAGCGTCAAGGCCATTATATTCGTCGACTCTACTGTTCATGAACGATATGGTGGACGCGTACAGCCCAGCTACGCCTACTCGATTTAATCGTACTGATTCGACCTACTGCAGCGATTTCGCGTTGCTCGTCCACGACTTAAAGTGTCTCGTCGTTATTTTTAGAAAACGTAGACAGCTGATGCATCGTAACGACGTTGTACAACATAACCGTCGGATTGATCAACGTTTCGTCGAGTACCGAAGTGACGTCTCCAGCCGATCGAGACACGGAACAAGCACAACGGACCTCATCACATGGACACGAAACAGTGGTAACCCTCATGGCCACCAGATTCCAAATTCGCCATATATCATGCCTTTGTTGTTGACGACACCCTGTACGACCTCATCTACAGCGCCGAACGACTTGCGCGGGTAATTTCAGGGCCATCGAAAGTACACATCGGGGCAGCCAAGCTCCTTTACAGAACATTCTCAACACGATCAACTTCTTAATGGCGGTTTGAGACGCTATTTGGAGCAATAACCCTGGCAACTGCAAGCCAATAATACCGTCGTATATCAGATATTCTCATATATTTCGAATAAGTCACAGAGGTTAAAGGTCAGCGCCTTACATTTTATCTCTGTAGTTTACGTTTTATGAACGAGCAAAATACCAAGTATGTACCGTTGGGCTCAGTTCGCCGTCGCACTGACAATATTCTCGAGGGTTGACAAAGCTCCTATTTAACTCCTGATGCATGGGCATTATTTGGCGCACACGACTTCCATTGAGGGGCAGTGTTATGAAATAAGCATTCTGCTGTCGTGATCAATGCTGAGTAGAGGGTTTATTCATAATATAACTTCATAGCCCAACATAGCAGGCAATGCCTTTAAACTATATGTTGCGTACTACGTACAACAGAAGCGGAGCGATCACGAACCGTTGACAGCACAAAACACTTAGTTCTACTATAATATATCTTCTGCGAGGAGAGTTGTACGTAAAATATATCACGAAGATACTATAGAGCTGACAAGGATCGTTCCTCATCGTTCAGAACTGCTACATCCTTCCAAGAGCAGCATATAGCCCATCGGATATTGTAGTGTTCAAAACCATGGTTGCAGTCGACAGTAGTAGTAGAAGTCGAGGCACCAACGTCAAGCACCCACTCTGCTCACTCTGCTTTCTGAGTGTTATTTTGTCCTTCTCGTTTCTCCATCGTCCACAAGTATGATGTGGACTTCGAGGATCCACATTTTACTCAAGCGTTTCTCGTCCAGGATAATTATCAAATTATGTGTAATATGTCTCTTCAAACAACAGTCTGCTAGTAAAATGTGCGAACCCGAGTACACGTCGGTTAGACAGGCACCCGGGTACTCGTCGTCTTGCCGGGTACCCGGGTGCTCGCCTAAAATAGCCCGAAATACTCGAGAGTATCAGGAGTTTGGTTCCCCGGATTCCTCGAATATTCGTCGGCCGCGAGTACGGGCAGGGGTACAATTCCAGATCACAGACACTGTAAGACTGCGAAAACATAGTCATCGCAAATTACCCGCGGCAAACACGTGAGTGAAATACCGGCGTATCATGGACGAAAGAGGTCAGTAAAACAAGCCAAGAAGAAGATTTGAGCCACCTTACTGTAGAACAGAAGAAAACTCCTGATATCATACACAAAAACTCACAAAGTATGGGACAAAATCACACCAGCAATCGTAAGTTTTCAGAATACCGATATCTGGCCTCCTGATTCACTCAATGACTCCCCAGAACCGGTCCGCTTGCAGGAACCAGGCTCCAGGGTACCGGGAGACTGCAATCACGGAGTTCTGCGGGTCCTAAGATCAGTTGGGAGTTGAAATGGCTGAGTCTCGCCAGTGTCAGGGGCACCTGGTGGCGATAATGATCGAGTCCTCACGAGTACCGGGTTCAAGGACCGAATATACAGATGTACTTCGTATATACATTGCTTTCGTGTATTTTCCTTGTTTCTCTTTACACAAACAACAGAAGGACACCGTAAATATCTCCCGGGGCAATGTTGGGTAGTGACGCCCCCGGGGGGCGTTTTTTTTCGTTGCGCCACAGGAATTGGGGGTACAAAAACCTAGAAAGTCCTCGGAAATAAATACCACGATACCAAGGGCGCAATGGCATCGGCTTTTGCATACCGGATCCTTTATGAGGTTGTCCACGGTGCTTGCTGTCATGGTGTGTGCAGTAGATCCCGATGTATAAATAAATGTCTTCGTGTTCTTCGTTCCTATGATCCTTCTAGTCCCTTTTAGGGGCACATAATACGTTCGAAATAAGACGGCAAAGAGCACGCAACCTCGAGCGATCACGACATTCAATTTCGTAGGGCACTAGACCTATCTGGGGGGTGTCTATGGCATCAATTACCGCGTCACGTGCAACAGTTCCACTTGTTATGGCTACTCACCGGGTGTGCAGACTGATTGGTGCTCTTTCTACCCATGATCACTCCGGGCAATGTTTGGGGGCACACTTAGTCTAATCTAAATGTGCCTCCGAAATATAGATTTAACGAAGCACGATATTAAGACCGATCACGACGATCGTAGAACGATGGGCCTGTCTACAAGTCGTCTACGGTGGCTTCTGCCGCGGCCGGCGCAGTTTTCCCGCCTGCCATCGCGTCTCGTGAGATGTACTTGTGTGATCGTGTTATCATTCTTCATGATCTCTGCTGAGCGCGTACCAGGTATTGCGAGCATGCCATACATCACGAGAACCTTGATGCACATGTAAATCGCCGAACTGCCAGGTACTACAGGCATTGTTGGTCTGGTTTGCGCGAAGTTTATGACGTATGCTATGTGAGCGTGTGGCATCTTACGATCGTCGTGATCGGTCGTGGTGGAGCGTTTCGTGGCGCCCATTTTTGGAGCACGTTTGGGTTAGTATACCCCCCGAAAAGGGCCTAGAGAGCTCATGAATATTATTGATAACACGATAACCTAATGTATATATCGGGCGAGAAGCAATAACTGGCGCAAGTAGTACTCCCACCGACCGCAGCAGATGCGGTAGAAAACATTGAGACAGGTCGACTATCCCAAGGTTGCCGTGATCGCTCGAGGTGAAGTGCTTCACGTTGTCTATTTTTGGAGGAACGTTTAGCTCGAGCGCCACGTTGGAGAGATTATTCGTATCAAGAACATGAACTCGTCTTTACATCGGGCTAGAAGCGATGGCCGGCGGACTCATACAGACACGGCGGCAGCAGATACCTTAGACAATCCCCGGACAATTCTAGTATGTTACGGCCCTCCTGGAAACTTGGGGTGGTGTGCTTCATGTCGCTATTTCCGGAGACGCTCCACGTGCCCCCAAATATTTCGTTGCCCCCGGAATCCGGGGGCAGCTAAAGTGCCAACGGGGGCGTTAACTAGAGTTCCGCTGGATTAACTTCTTTCATCTCCAAACGGACGTTATTATACTTCATAGTAAAGTTTACCAGGTACTGGAGTGCATAATGCAACCATTCTGAAAACATAATTTTTTTTTTTTTTTTTTTTTTTTTTTTTTCATCCCATTCATTATCTTCGCACATCTTCTTCTCTCTCTCCTTCCAACTCGTAACTCAGATCCGGGGTCACATAGCAGGCTCTTCTCCCCCCTTCCCGCTACGGTACGTGCCTTCGGCATTGCTGTGTCTGCTATCTATGCTTTACTGCATACCTGGTACATAAATAACAACGCATACCGTGGGCGAAGTTTTGTGAACACAGAACTTTCATTCTTTTCTTTTCTGGGCTCGAGGAACTGAGTTTTCAATGAGATCACACTACTATACATATCAAGGGCCCCCCTCAATATATATGTGTGAAGGTGAAACTTATTGAGCTATAGGGGTAAACGACCGATCGATTACCCAGCCCAGGGTAATCCTTATAGCACCCCCCCTCCCCATGAACGGCGGGATCTTTGGGGCGTCGGAACCGTATACGTTTGTACACTGACCTACCCGCTTCGGCTCGTTACCTGGGGAACCAGGGAGATGATGTGTTTTTAGTTTTTAGGCACGCGCAAGCGTTTCTATATATTTAATATACGTTCGAAATGAGGGTCGAACCCGTGACCTGGATGACGTCAAATGTAAAGGTGTTACCTACTGAGCTATAGGAGTGAAGGATCGATCGATTACCCAGCCCAGGGTAATCCTTATAGTATATGCCCTTCTTAGGTTGGTATCGTTTCCCACGGTATCCAGCCACCACGGGGTGATGGGCGACTCTCTACGGGTCCAGGTGGAGCTGGTGGTACCTATTATATATTACCGATTTTACGTACGGTGAGAAGAACAACAACAACAGCAACCCTGAAAAATGAAACAATTCTGATTGTGGAGGCCACAAGCTAAATTAAATGTTTTTTTGGCACATGTTTCCTAATTAATTGGATTTTCATGGGCCAAGCCCCGCCCGTGGCGGGCATTTTTTACTTGGTTTTAGTATGTACCTGACTTTGACCCACATGGACCAGGCATACTTGTCGTTGTTTGTTGTTGTTCTCACATTATTAACTCACAATACAATGCAGTCCGTGGTCGCAGGACAGGCTCCAATAACTCTGGAGTGGAAGAAATACCTCGGTAGTAAAACAGAGGCAAAAACAAAAAACAAGCATACGCACTCCACCACTGCGGCCACCAGGGAAGCAAAAGGAGACTATCAATAGAAGACATAAACCTAAAAACGAAAATGAACCGAAGCAAAAACAAAACAAAACAAAAACAGAAGCAGATAGCAAAACGCAAAAAAGGCAAAACGGACCATACTAACAGAGACACAAAGAGGTACAAACGGGAATGAAAGAAATATGAAAAAAAAGAAGAGACAACAAAATGATTATCACGGGCGGGGGGGAAAGAAAATACGAAAGGCAGGCACTGGAGCATACAGACACGCAAAGTTGCCCAGGTGGCACCATGCTAGTTACTTGGGTCCCAAAGCAGGGAGTGCATCATGACGATGATGGCCATACCCAGGCTTCAGTCTGTTGGGCAGACCGCCTCCCCCCCCCCCCCCCCGATTCCCCCTCGTCCCCCTTTCGCCCCCCCCCTCTTCCCTGCCATTCTGCGCGCTCGCGTTGGCGTCAACGGCTGTGGTCGTGGTTGCGGCTATTCTATGCCGTCCATACTGCTGTACCACAGCCCGAAAAAATAACAAGTTTTCCAGTCAAGAAAAAAACACTCAGAACGGGGAAAAATTAAGTAAAAAAATATCATAAAATCGATATACAAAAGTCATCAGGAGAGAAATGAAACCTGAGG
The DNA here is from genome assembly GCA_031213475.1 of Nereocystis luetkeana. Lineage (NCBI taxonomy): Eukaryota > Phaeophyceae > Laminariales > Laminariaceae > Nereocystis > Nereocystis luetkeana. The sequence continues at coordinate 8,260,483 of JARUPZ010000025.1, read as the reverse complement.
CTAGTCTATATAAAAAATGAGGGCCTAACCCACTGGTTTAGATTTACATGTCGAAATGAGGTGTTTGCGGTAATTCACTTTATGTTGCTGTACGGTAATTGGGAACTGTACTTTTGCACGATATTTGGTTGGTGCGTAACGAGAAACCACAGAAATACCGACATTTCCACGGCAATTGTTTGGATAGGAATGGGACAACATGGTTTTCTCGGTGACGATTTTGATGGGAGAACGAGCGAACGTGATGTGCTTGGTAACGGTTTGGATGGGGACCGTAGTTGCGATTTATCACGGTAACGTATAGTTTACCAATGGTCGTGGTTTTACCGCCGTAAGATCACCGTAGCGAGCCCTGCTGCTAACTATAGCTCATTTCTCTGAAGTCCTGCCTGCGGTCACGAAGCAGGCTGTCACAAAAATGCATCTCGATGGGAGAAGACAAACAATCAAGTAGTACAGCGCCAGTACGTAAAGACAACGGTACTAACGACTAACGATCACCTGGTATAGTGTACCATCCCGCATCACTTGTGTGTGTGTTCTTCACATTAACCCCTTTAGAGCCCCAGTCCCGTTTTGGGGACAAACTACTCGAAATTTGAGTGGTTTGTCCCCAAAACGGGACTGCGGTTCTAAAGGGGTTAAACCGTTCTTTCTACCCGTCGACATCCAGCACAACCAGTGTCCGTGCCGATTCTCCAATCCTAGAAGAGATTCAAGTTCTGTGGTCACGAAGCTACGCCACAGAGATTCTACGTTGCCACGTGTGCAGTACGCACTGCAGTGGGCGATGCAAAGCCATGTCATCATACTAAATACGACAGGCACGACATACGCAATCTATGAAATAGTGAAACGAAAAGAAACAATCAAAGAGAAAACAAAAACAAAGTAGACAAATCGAAAGAGAAAAAGGAAAAACATGAAAGCAAAAACTAGAAGAAACAATCTGTCGTGCCCCCCCCCCCGCAGGCGAGGTGGCCAACACTTGAAAAAGAACGAGCTGGCAAAAAAAAATAATAACAAAAAACACCACTTTTTTTTGTTTTTTTTTCTTATCCCATTTATTATCTTCGCACATCTTCTTCTCTCTCTCCTTCCAACTCGTAACTCAGATCCGGGGTCACATAGCAGGCTCTTCTACGCCCTTCCCGCTACGGTACGTGCCTTCATTTTTATCGCGAGAAGATTTCAGCCTTTTCTTCCCTCGTCGACTCGCATTGAATTGTGCCTACCCACGCTGCAAGGCGCTCTGATCAATTGAATCCTTTTAATTTTAATTTTTGCAAATAATTTCAAATGTCCGACCCACCTGGGGCTCGAACCCAGGACTCAAACACACAAGCAGAATTCGAGGTTAACCACTTGAACCACCGGGGCGACCGGCTTACCACTGCTTGTAAACAGAGTAGGACAAAGAACCAAGGAAAAAAATAACAAAAGAAAAAAAAACAAAAGGGAAATAACAGGCAGACCAAAGCCCAAAGCACCTTCCAGGTGGCGGCAGCAGTTTGTGGTACGAGTAGTATAGCCAGGTTCTCCTTGCTAATCGCCTGGTACCTTGCTACCCGGACTGCCGTCTCCGCCCTGCGTTCGTCAACTATGCCCAGCCCCTTGGCGTCAGACAATACGAAACGAGCAGAGCAGGTTCGCCATCCAACCACGCTACACGGCTCCTTCAGTACGGCTTATCAATCAGAAAAGGAAGAGAAAACAAAATAAAATGAAACTGACGGAGAGTCAGCGCAAGAAAGGAAAAAAAACAAAACAAAAAGAGAAGACAAGGGAAGACCACGTTCGAACCAGCTGCACCAGTTGGGAGCTCTAGTAGTATGGCCATGTTCTACTTTCTAGTCGACTTGGTGCCTTGCTACCCTGTCTGCCATCTCCTTCCTACTTTCGTCTACCGCCGTTTCCCTTCTACCCCTCCTGTTCCCCCCCCTCTTCGCATTCCCTTGGTCGGGCTTTCTGCCACTTCTCCTGTTGCCCCCTCCACCCCCGTTCCCCTGGACACCATCCACGGCGGAAGCGTGGCGCTGCCTACTCATCTCAGCCTCAGCCTCGTGCCACCTCACCATGAACCGTTCGGCTGCTTCAAGGATCCCCCGGTACCACTTCCCCGCCTTTTAGGCTGCAGTGGACCACTACGCGGTCTCAACTCCAAACACCAAGGGGACAACTTCCGTTGACCCTTCGGTGGCTCGGAACTCCCTAAGGTCTTCGACTATGCATCTATGCGAAGTCTTACACTGTCCGCCTGGTCTCGGGTTTTCCCCACCAGCTATCGTCCCGACTATTACCCGACTGGGTAATCGCTCCTTGCTTTGCCGTGCCACGCCCCCCGCGAAGAAGAGCCGCCGTTTACGAATGGTCGTTTCGATGCTCTCGCAACGTGTCATCTTGAGGGCCTTCGCGTACGAGAGGGTGGCATGGTCAGTACGAATTCGGCGCTGGAAGCCGATGACTCGCAACAGGACTTGGTGGTGAGCCGTTCGAAGCTTGGTAAAGTGTTCCGCTCTTAGGGTCCACGTCACACACCCGTACAGCAGGGTCTCAATCACCTCGGCCTTCAGCATTCGGACTTTAAGGCTAAGGGAGGCGGTCGTCCTATCATACAACTCCGGGCCGAACCGTTTGAGGCATGCTCGCATGAGGCGGATCCGTCGGTCGATTTCGAGCGAGAGCGCAGCGTTTTCGTGGATAACGCCGCCTACGTATAATAACTGGGTCGTCTGCTTATGCCTCTGGCCTGCCGCTTCGATGTCACTTGCAAACAAATAACACCAAGAACAAATCCGGCTTGTTTGTTGAATGTGCACCCTAAAACAAAAAAAGACAAAAAATCATCGAAAGAAAAACTACATATATTTGCGGTGTTTGTGAACTTGGAGTACGTCTTCGTCAACCGAGTTTAACTCTGTCCAAGTCTTTGTCACGGATCCCAATGTCGACTGGGCATATTAACCCTTTGAGTACTACACAGCTGCATATGCACCTAAATTTGACGCTAATTCCAAGTGTTTCGTCCCCGCGAGAGGAGTGCAGGCCAGACTTGCGCTATGCTTAAACTAGAGGTTCTCTTAACAGCAGAAACAAACCCGGAGCTTGAATTTGAAAAAGAGAGCGTGTGCGTGTGGAGCGTACCTCCCACTGCTGATTTGAATGTCGGGGTCGGAGTATCAGGTGATCCGCCTGATCAGAGAGGAATAAAAAAACACTTCATTGCATGGCGCCGAATGCCGAGAAGCAAATAAATTGTGATCACACTGTAATTCAGGTGAATATAGCTTCCATGGCAACAATCATAACACAACAACAATGACAGTCGAAAGAGAGGCAACACGACACAGTACCCCTGCTACGAGAGGAGGGGTATAGCACACTACGGCCAAACCTATAAGGTAATTAATGCCAAATTTGCGACACCGGTGTCGTGAATTCTGAATTGCGACACGGAGTCACGACTAAGGGGGTATTTTGCGACATCCCACCACGTTCGCGGCACGACCAACCTCAGATTGGCTGCGCACCGTTCGGGATATGTTGGCATGGTGCAGGGCATCATTATTGAAGCTATCTCATGGAGGAAATGGGCCAAGACTAGAGGTGATATCTGGCATCGTGGCGGACCCGCAAAACGTCATTATTTGCGACACGTATGTCGCAAATAAATACGTTATTCAAAATAGCGGCCACCCACGCTCCGGATCTGCGACGCACTGCCAGTAGAGTCTCGGCATGGCCATTCGCATTATTGTCAAAACGGGCCAGTACTCCAGGAAATATGTGGTATCCCGGCGCACCCGCAGAATATTCTGGCTGGTGTCGCAAATAACTCGTAAATAAGCCGTATTTAAGTCGCAAAGATGCTACGTCTGAACGACAAATACGTCATGTACGACACCACGTCATGGCCGCAGCACACCTCCGGATCGGTGACGCACTATCCGTAGAGCCTCGCATTGATGTAGGGCTACATTGCAGCCATTGTGAAGCCAAAACGGGCCAGTACTCGAGGCGATATCTGGCATCCTGGTACGAGACCGCGTCGGGGCAGCGGGCACACGCTCTCGATCGGCAGCGCCCTACCAGTAGTGGCTCGGGCTGGTGCAGGGCTACCGTTAAAGCCATCGTGTAGCCAAACCGGGCCAGTACTGGATTAGATATATGGTATGCTGGTGCACCCTCAAGAATGGTCAGGGTGACGTCGAAAATAAGCCCTATTTACGACATGGGTGTTGTCACTACGCTATTTACGTCACCGCACCGTGGTTGCGGGACACACTCGCGATCGGCACGCACTCTTGGAACAATCTCGGCGTGGTGTAGGGCTACCATAGAAGAAGCGATCGTGTATCTTGAACGAGCCAGTACTCAAGGAGATATATATGTGGTATCCTGTGGTGATCCTGGTGCGCAGTCACAATATTCAGACTGGTGTCGTCAAGCCGCGTTGGACGACATCGCACGACGTTCATCGCGCGCGCCCCGTTTATTAGACCAGGACTATCACGGTGTCTTTTCAATAGAATGAGCTCGGACTACCACTGCACACTGTGTTTCGACGACGAGATAAACCCTAGCCACGCCATCGTGAATCCATGTATTTGAAATTAACTTGATAACTATTTTTTATATTGCTTGACGTCACTTGGTTGTTGCTTTAATGCGCCGTGTTCTACGTCTTACGTAAGTTTCCTCGCGTGGGTACGAGGGGTTAGCCGTCTTGTTCATGGTGACCATGAAATCGGCATGTGTAACGCGCGTAGAAGGTGTTGGGATTGGTAGGCTGCTTGGAAGGTGTCCTTTAGTGCGCTGCAGTGATGTGTAGAGTGCCCGCCGTTCTGCTGTACACAGGACCTGTGTACAACCTGGTGCTGTTTGGTGGCTTCAATAAGTTTACGCAGAATATTTGCGTTGGGCACCCCGAGCATTATGGTGTGCCTGGAGGTTGAAGACTCAGCAACATCCCAGGACTCCAGCAGATTTTGCGCACTGGCCTGTCCCACTGAGAAAATGCGGAGTCGCTTCGTCCAGCTACGAAGTTAATTCCCGATTACTTTGGTTGCCCTGGTCGGCGAGGTAGTCTGGTGGGTTATGTATACTGTTCGCGCTCCTAGCCTACTCGTATCGTATTTTTGTATCTGCTCTATAGTACAGCAGTTGAAGAGCCAGCTTCAATATTCTGACAGCGTACCAGGATATCACATATATATTATCTCTCCGAGAACTGGTTCGCTTTAGGTGCACGTTAACTTCAATGGAAGCCCCGCATCATGTCGAGACGCTACTGGTGTTGCGTCGCCGATCCGGAGCGTGTGCCGCGACCACGGCGCGGTATCGTAAATAACGTATTTGCGATGTCCGTGTCGCAAATAAGGCTTATTTACGACATCGATCTGAACGTTTTGAGAGTTCACCAGGATGCCAGATATATCCTCGAGTCCTGGCCCGTTTCGGCCATGTGCGTTAGCTTGGATGATGGCCTTGCACCGTACCAACATATTCCTGGCGGTGTGGAACCAATCTGAGGTATTTAACACGAACGCGGCGCGGGGTCGCAAACAAATTGTCGCATATAAGAATTTACGTGTTGCAAATGTCATTACCCTTATTTGCGACACCGTTGTCGCAAATAGCATTCCCCAAACATATATTATTGCTGACCAGGCTCCTTAGCCCAATATCGGTGGGAGGCCATGAGCGTTTTTCTTTACGTTTTCATGATACACCTAGGCTTGGGGGTTATTTAGACAGATTCGGGAAATGCACAGGAGGTATAGCAGAAAGCGTACACCAGGGTATGATAACGTTTCAATACCCAAATGTACGACGGAACGAGTGCACGTGCAAGTAGCCACACCACATGCAGGCAAACGTTTAGTGAAACCCGAGATGAAGATGGAACGTGACGAGTGTTCGTAGAGTCCAAACCTGGATGCCCTGACCACCACGTGGTCTGATGAGATTATTAAAAGTCGTTGTATTAGAGGACAGAGGAGGAGAGAGAGAGCGGGGCCTAGCTCGTAGCTCGGAGCGGAGAACGGAGTGCTCGAACTCTCCTCATGAACACACGGCAAAAATCACAATAACGCCTGCGAAGATATACGCAACCCTCTACAACTAACTTGAAACCGTCGCTGCTGGAACGATCCAAACGAACACCCTCCCTGGTTCTTCACAGCAGTGACGAGGCCGAAGAGACATTCAAGACTTGCTAGGACCTAAGAACAGCCAACGACAGTTCCGCAGGAGGAAACCCGGCGACCGGGTCAAAACCCCCTGTATAACACATATTATACTCCAAACCATTGCAATCGAACAACGGCCGCATTCCAAACGATTACTATGGCCAGAAAATATAATGCCAAGCTGTGCGGTACTCCCTCATGCCCCTCAAAGTAGCGCAGGGTTGGCGACCTGACAAATTATTCCTCGCATCACTCAAACATGGTACTCACCGAACGATGCTCATACCCCCTTATTCGCCGTCCAAAGGCAGATTCAACAAGAACCTACGATGAGACTTAAAAGGGGTCGCAGCAAGGGGTTTCGTCAAAATATCCGCGTGCTGCTCTTCCGAAGCTACGAACTGAATGCCGATCTTCTTAGCACGAAGTAGCTCTCTGACAAAATGAAAACGAACGTCAATATGCTTACTCCGCGCAGAACTAAGAGGGTTCTCAGCCAACGCTATGGCCCCCTGGTTATCCGCGACAACCCGAACGCATGACCCGCTTAGCTCTGGACAAATAAACGACAACTCCGCGCCCGTGAACAAAGCTTCCTTCACCCCTTCACCCAGGGCGACATACTCTGCTTCTACTGTCCACAACGTAACACACCTCTGCGTCCTACTTGCCCAACTGATGGCCGCACCCCCTAGGGTAATTACCGTCCCCGATACAGAGCGCCAATCGTTCGACATACCAGCATAATCAGCATCACTATACGCAGTCAAATCCAATCCTGAACACCGCACCAAAGTCAATCCCATAAATTTGGTCCCATGGAGGTAGGCCATTTCTTCAAAACTGACTTCCAGTGCCTCTCCGTTGGGTTGTGGGAGTGGCGCACCACAGCACGCACATATTTCGAGATGTCCGGCCTCGTCATGGTCGACAGCCACATCAAGCTGCCCACAGCCTCCGCGTACGGCCAGTCTCCTCCAATTTCGCTCTCCTCTCTTGGACCTAGTTCCACACCGGGGGTCGCGGGGATGTCAGAGGATGAGTTAACACCGAAACAATTCAGCATGCTCTCAATGAACGCCTTCCGCGTAATCTCCTATGTTCCCAACTCCCAGTCGCGTGTGAAGGCACAACCAGTATACCAAGTCAGTTCGCCGAGGTTATTTGTGGGGAATTTCGTAACTAGCGCGGCATGGAAATCTCTGCATGTCTCGTCCGATCCTGCGATGATGGTGTCATCTACATGGACGGCCATGATCAATTCTACCTTGCCGTCCACAACCATGCGAAAAACACACGGGTCAGACCTACACTGCTCCATACCGTACTCTACCACGGTTTCCACCAATAATCCGGCCCACTGCCGTCCGCTCTGCTTTAGACCATACAGTGATCTGTTCAAGCGGACGATCCTTCCTGACATGTCACCACACCAACCGGGTAGTTTTATGTATATCTCGGCGTCGAGTTTCGCGCTAACAAAAGCTTGTGCGACGTCTAGATGAAAAATCTTCAGACCATATTCGTTGGCAACAGCCGCCAGAATTTTAACTGACGCTGACGAAGGAGTTGGTGCAAACGTTTGAAAGTAATCTACATCCTGCACCTGGCTAAAACCCTTAGCCACAAGTCTGGCCTTTGTCTTTACTATGATACCATCCTTATCCGTCTTGTAGGTGAACACCCACTTCGCGCCTACAGATTTCCGCCCTCGTGTCGGTGTCGTGGCTTCATATGTACCGGTCGTTTTGTGACCGTCCAACTCAATTTGCATGGCCTCGTGCCACGCCGCTTTATATCGGGAACGCTCTACATCTGCTACGGACTGCGGGGGCGGTTCTACCTCTTCCGGGAAACCATTCGGCATGCACATGCTTAACTCCCCTTTATTCTCCACGGCAGGTCCTCCGGCCATGAAGGCCACTGCATCCTCCGTCGTCCATGACGTACGATTCAGGATACTCCGAGGCGTCGTCGACCACTCGTACGCTGCCGCAAGCAGCGCGTCTGCGGCTCCTCTGTCCATCCTTAGCTGGTGCACAGCAGGTTCACCCTCCAGACGCTGGCTCTGATCCCGGGTCCGGCCCCGTCCTGTTGGAGGGAGCCGTCCCCAGCTGCTGAGCTCGTGTGCTGGGCTGCCCGACAGGATCGCGGGAGGGCCCTCACCGTTCCCTCGGCCGGTGTCGGAGACTGATGCTGCACCCGGGTCGCTTTCGGCCCTCCCTGACGGGACCGAAGAGGCGTCCACGGCGCCCCCTTGAGACGAACCCATCGTCTCGGCTGTTTCGGCCCTCCCCCTCGGGGCCGAGGAGGCGCCCCCTTGAGACGAACCCATCGTCTAGGGTGTTTCGTCGCCGGCCTCGCCGGCGACAGGTACCTGATGCATGCGCTCCTACATAAACGCGTCCTGGTCAAAGCCCCACGTCACGTCGAGAGCCAGACCGTCGTCCAGCTCATTCACCACCCCCCCGACCACCTCGATCCGACGTGCTCACGTCGTCCGCCTCGGACCTCCCCTTTTCCGTAGACAGGGAGTCATTCGCCTGGGCAGGTACAGGTGGTGCAGGCGACACGCGTTGCCAGGTGATATTTCGCGTGATTAGCACAGTGCGTTGCCTCGTCAATACTCGTATTGAGTCTCGGGGGTAGTTGGGTGCAGGACCAAGGTAAAAGCACTCTAGTGCTTTCGCCTGTGACATGTTTTCTCTCTTCACCTTGCAGTAGCCAGGCTTGAGGAAAGATTGTAGTACTACCGGGGGGGAGCTACCATGCCACATCTCATGCGGCGACTTGCTCTCAGGGTTAGCTGTCGTTGCTGTGCGGTTCAAGGCGTCACACGCCCAGTGGGACGCTTCCGCCCACAATAAAGCAGGGAAAAAGCTCTTTAGCCTGGATTCGGCCCGCCATTGCGGCCATCTCGATCAAACCCAGCGCGCGCTCTGCTACTCCGTTAAATTGGGGGCTGTCGGCTGTCGTAAATTCCTGCTTGATCCCTGATGATCTACACAGGTCGCCAAACTTGCCTCCGCGGAATTCGCCACCTCCATCAGATCGGACGATTACCACAGCATAAGGGACACCATCTGCACCAGAATCCGCAAGAAACTGCTCGAATAATTCCGTGGAGTCCGAATTGTGGCGAATGAGGTACACCCACGTATACCGTGAGAAATCGTCGCGCCCTATCAGAGTATACCGCTTCCTTCCGAGAGACACTACCACCTTAGGTCCACTCAAATACACAAACACCCTCCCACGCTTCTTAGCTGCTCGTGTGTGTGTGGACGTCTTGATACCTTTGCGCAGACCCTCCGCCATAGAGCACCCTCTGCACTCCAGCAGCCCTCCCTCGAGGACAATCCCTTGCTGCTCCGCGGTCTTGCGGAGTAGTACCTCATGGGAGTGTCCAGCCGCGCAATGGAATCATTGATGTTGATCGCAGACGTGTGGGGCGGTTGCCCCGGGGCGAGTACAGCACAGGCAGTTTACTCACAACTGCGGTCGACCGGGTAGCCGTACAGGCTGTAGAGGGTCCCACTCAGCGGAAACACGATCGAACGCTCTGACTTGAGCCTGACTACAACCCCCGTGGGACGCCCTTCGAAAGTGTGCCCGTTTTTGACGAGAGTGGACAGGGGAAATAGGTGGTAGCGGAGATCCGGCACGTGCGCAACATTCGTAAGCAGCACTTGCACGAGACTGTTTCCGGACCGAAAGGCAACGCGTATGTCATCGTAACCTTCGATCGATCAAGTGGATCCATCGGCGATTCGCAGTTTGAGGTTGCATTCTCTATAATTGATCATTCAATCCGCTGAGGGCGTCAGGTGTGTAGACGCACCACTATCGCATATCCATACCTCGTCTCCTACCTGCCATGCAGGCTCCCGTTCCCCCGAACCATCACCGTTTTCGCCTGTCTCTTCGGCCTTGAAAGCTGAGGCCTGGACCGTACCTTTTTCTTGGTCGTTGTCCCTTGCTCCAACCTTGCTTGCCACCGCCATGACAGCTTCTTCTTTCGACGTGGGGCAGACATCAGCAGTGTGCCCCCGTCCGTTGCATCCTTTGCACAGCTTCACCGTGCAGTTTGCAACCCTGTGACCCTTCTTGCCACATCTGAAGCACCTCCCTGCGAAGGTACTACCGTCGGCGGTTTTGGCACTGTTGCCATTGCCACCGGCAGTCGCGGTCGAGTCGCCACCGGACTCACCGCTGAGGTATGGACCTCTCTCTCCAGCCCTCCCAGGCTGATTGGGCTGACCCCTTCGTGGGCCAACCTCGACAGACAACGCAGTTTCGCCGCGTCCCGTCGCTACGAAATTACGCAAAACATTACCACGCAAAATCGTATCATCTCCTGCTGTAGGCTCTCGAACTTCAGCAGTGGGTACTGCCCCTCGTGGGCTTTCCCCTACAGCAGTGGTTCCTACCTCTGCTGGGCTCTCTCTTCCAGCAACGCTGCCTTCAGCGCCGCCTGGCCCCGATCGACCGTTGTTCCTCATGAACTCGGTCATCATGCTCCTCAAGGCATACATCATCGATGCCTCGCTGTGCTCCAACGTCAGCTTGACCTCGCGTCGCAGCTGTTGAACTTCACTCGAAGAATCGTGCTCCACATGAGCCGACCTCTCCGAAGGTATCTTGGCTTCTGGTACCAGACCTCAAACGTTCAATGTTCACTAGTGTGTTCGTAGAGTCCAAACCTGGACGCCCTGACCACCACGTGGTCTGATGAGATTCTTTACAGTCGTTGTATTAGATGACAGAGGAGAAGAGAGAGAGCGGGGCCTAGCTCGTAGCTCGGAGCGGAGAACGGAGAGCTCGAACTCTCCTAATAAACACACGGCAAAATTAACAAAAACGCCTGCGAAGATATATACGCAACGCTCTACAACTTGAAACCGTCGCTGCTGGAACGATCCAAACGAACAACGAGATTTGGCATGATCTGCGCAACCTGGCCGGATACCTTGCTATTTATCGCTTCCATGTACAGTGACCGACTGTTGAAGAAACAAGTTGAGGTGTAATGGGAATATCAGCACACAGATTTCGTGCTGGGGACCACTTTTCTGCAACCACTTCTACCCAAACCGGTATGCGAGGGGTACGATTTGGAAGTGGTTGTGGACGAACGCCGTTTCAGGGGTCATTATTGATTTTAGCATGAATAGGTCGCACCAGTGGACAGAGTTCGTGCTGGAGACGTGGCGCGAACGTCAGTACCTCCAAACGACTCACTCACTCGGAATCGGGCAATGACCTTGGGTAGTGACAGTACGTTGACGCACGCGGAGTATGTGAAATAGAGCTCTATACCATAGGAGGAGGCGCAGTATGAGGAGGCGAAAGTGGAGAGAACTCATCACGAATTTCATACAGTCCGTGTTAAACCCATACCAGGTACACAAAATCCACCTCCACATTCGCTAGGACAAGAAAATCAAAGCACCCGCAGTATATGCAATAGAATTCTTCACCGTAGGAGTAGACCAAAGTAGAAAGAGGACTCATCATGAGGTTTTTACAGCCTGTATATATACAAAACCACCCCCACGTTCGGAAGGGATATCCACTCTCAATGCAGGGAAGTTTGAGATCACCAACAGAAGGGAAGCATGCAATCTGTCAAAATGTGATATCCGCACAAACAAAAACTAGAGACAGCAGGACAAACTTTAGAGAGGCAGATGGATGCTAACGTTAGTCGAAGCGTTTGTAGACGACACCATGAGTAACGTCTGGCGAAGGTATGTAAATGGTGACAGCGTCGACACAGTCCAGTGCGCAAATTAAAACGTCTGGCAAAGGTACGTGAATTGTTGCATTTTCAGAACGCACGGACTTTTAATTTCAATCGGTGAGTTGTTACAACAGGTTAGACACAGCCAAGCGCGCAGAGATATGGAGGGGGGAAAAGCGGGCATCCACCGCAGTGTCTAGGCAGTGTGGACACGTGCAGCCATGCGACGAAGGACTGGCAGGACCCTCTCAAATCTCTGGTTGAATGTGAGGTGGTGTGGTAGGACGATGCTAACTTACAGTGGAATCTGTGTCTGAGCTTAGGGGTGAGCGTGTAGGTTTGTGGAAAAGGAAGCCTTTGAGAAGCACTCCCTACCTCAGATGCAGCTGAGACAGCAAGAGACTAACATTCTCACTGATAGTACAGGCTCCGAAAGCGTGTTACACAGATGTGGCGCTGGCAGTTGCAATTCTTGAAGGATGTACGATGGTCAGGACAACCCCTCTTCTCACAGCTTTCAAGGTCAGCACCGCGGGAAGATGAGGCGCTGGAACATCGGGCCGATGGCAATGGACGGAGGAGCAAGGCTGAAGTACGTCCGGGCGAGGGTCAGGACTCCGCTCGTCCTACCACCGTCCAACGGTAAAACGAGGGGCGCCGCGATATCGGGCCGACGGCGATAGAGAGAGGTAGAAGCATGATCAACGTACGAGTGCCAGCCACACTGCAAAACGAAGAGGCGCTGCAACATCCAGCCTACGTCGAGGTATGGAGGTGGAAGGCGCACGCGTTGCAGCGGTGTATGATTGCGACGACCTCAAGGCACCGACGCTCATAGTCGCCGGGCTGGAGGGGTGTTACAACGGCGGAAAACCGAGGCGGAAGTGAGGAAGGGCGCTGTAACATCGAGCCGATGGAGAGGTGCGGGGTGGACGTTGCACGCGCTGCAGCGGTCAATGATCATGCTGCTTGCTGAGCACCGGCTCTGACGTGCACTGGGCTGAGGGGGTGTTACAACAGCGGCGAGCCGAGGAGGAACGGAAGATCGGTGAATCGCCGTAAGACCCGCTTGGGGCCGGCGCTGACATGCTGCGTATTTGGGGGGTGATAAAGCGGCGGGAAGTCGAGAAAGAAATGAGGAGTGCGCACGCTATCGCCGCGCTAGTACAGTAGTTCCCGCTCTGTGCCGAGGATGCTCATGTGACTGGCAGAGGGGGTGTTACAGCGATTGGCGCCAGGGCCAAAGGCACATAGCGCTGCGAAGGTCGTGACCAGCGTTTTGAGTAGGATACTACGGCGCGGGAGATAGGTTCTGGTTGGGGTCTCGCGTCGGGTCTGTTTGTATGTGCAGAGGCTAAGCTTTGGTCAACTCCTCTGGGCGCATCTTTTGGGGATGGGAAGACCCCCGGTGTGGGACCGCCTTTGGTGTCGGGTACAGAGTCAGTAACGATTTTCCGGGAACACCCGGGCTTCAGAAAAACCACCACGTGAACCAAAGAAAGTCAAAGTCAAGCGATCTGGAACACCCTTTCTATCGACCCCCAGCCGTTTGGGTCCTGTATTGCCCATCGTGTCTGTTGCTTCGTTGATTGTTCACTCTGGCTGCTTGCAACTCTGCGTGACGCGATCCTCCCTGTACGAGGGCACTACTCGAACTCTCAAACAACAACCGGCCTCAGAGATCTAACGAGGGTGGATCATTTTTCGGGGTCTGTGAGTTGTACCATGCGGTATCAGAGATAGTATGTACAACGTCAAACTGCTCAAAACCAGGAGGGGGGAGAGTGGGTGGTCGTACAGTCGGCAATGCTATTGAGATTTTCGGGCGTTTGCCAGCCAGGAGGCATGACATGGCAGTGGGGCGAAGAAAAGACACAATATTCAGGTTTGGCAGCAGCACGAAGATTGATTGTGTATCAACTGCCGTGCATCCGACGGAGGCCAACGCGCAGGTTGGAAATTCAGTGAGAAGTGCGAGTTATATGCGCCCGAGACTAAATATATCTGGCGGGCTGCAGTTATGGCCCGCATTGATGGTGCATATTGAGTGCGGGCGGTCTGAAGAATACTGCTCAGATCTGACCTTGTGATGTACGACGCGTGCAGCATGTGCACTGACTCAATGTGCTTCACGGATTTCAAGCTGCCATGACTTGTAAGAGACGTTCTTGCTCCGCTGATACGACGAAAATAGTACAATTTTGGTGTATTCTTGTTTTTAGAATTGTGTCAATCAAAGGTTGGCTCCATGTTTCTTGATTGTTCTTCAAGCGTTGTAGCTGTAGTATGGTATCTTTGGAAATTTCATCCGACACGTACGGGCGGTGCACAGCGTTTGAGAGCGGATTGCACATGGACTTTATGGAAGTTTTGTTTAGTTCGCAAGTTTCGCGGGGCTGTCGGAACAGGGAGCGACGGAGACTGCTTCTGTGTTGCTTCAACGAGGATTCACGAGCGCAACTGCCGAGAGGCGAACACTATTTTGGGCCAAAACTACTTGGTTATTTTGATATACACGTACCAGGTTCACAAGATACGATGCGCATAATATATATATATCTGTAAACCCGGTGATGATTTCCACGATCTTCCACCTGCACCGATGAATACTTATTTACTTCACTAGCTGGTTGCCTACTACTCGCGGTGAACGCTCGATACGTCATCATAGGCAACCTGAGCCGGCCGTGGCAGACAAATACCGTCTGGCCTATTGAAAACATCAAGAGGAAAGGCAAACGAAATATGTGCATACGAGTAGGTAGAGAATATTCAGGTAAGAGAGCACATCCTCTGTGTTGTGGACAGGTGCACGTAGACCCAAAAGCTGTATTCGTATTGCAGGCCGCCAGTAGATATATTTAACTGGTAGGAGGCAGGTTAACCTTCGGCATGCCGTAGACCGTGTGCATTCTCAGGAAACGAAGAAAACATTCGAAAGTAATATAGCCGTACTCAAAGCGCCACCAAGGCCATAACAGCTCTCCGACAGTGACCAACTCCAAAACCACTCATGCGGCGATACAAGTCCACACGGTATCCTGAGAGCATCCGCTTCTGTAGATATCGAGTTTGGTAAAACCGGTCACGTACAGCTCTCGCAATCAAAACTCAAACAAGAGTACCTCAGTTACAGGCAGCATGAGCTATTATTGTCAACTATAGACAATGAAACTTTGTGTCGCTTCGCTCCCTCGTTTTAAGTCCTCCGCGCCAGTTTAATTTAGTTGTCGGCTTCAGAGAAGACCATGGGCGTGCGACCGCAATTCTTGGCTGGGAACGGCCGCGAGGTGGGAGAATACACCGAGCGAGACAGCTGGGTGTCGGACTGTTACAGTATTTATATCTATACGAACATCAATGGTGTTTAGGGGTTGACTTGATTCTTGATTGAGATGAATCTTATGGGACCCGAAACCGGAAAAAAACGAAACAGGATTTCCTTGTTATGTTGTTGAAACCCACACAGCCGACGGGAGACAGTATTCGGTGCGCCGCAGCGGGGAAAAGCCGTTTTTCGTCTTCTTCTTCCTCTTCTTCTTCCTCTTCTTTCTCTTGTCTTTCATTTTCATGCCGTTTTTCGTCTTCGTCTTCCTCCTCCTCTAACTCATCCTCTTCTTCCTCGATCTCGATTTCGCTGTCAAATTCGCCATCAGATAAGCTGAAACTGTTGACGGCCCCCCTGCAACTTTTGTGATCCTTCCTGTCTTTGGTCAATATTCCTCCCGTATTTTGCCACGAACTGACACGTGCATTGAACAGTGCACCAACTGCTCCACCCCTATGTTGAAGTTCGTTTTTTAACAATCAATGCGCCCACCGCTGTATTTTCAACGTCGCTGACACTCACATACTCGCAAGAGACTGTTGATCGTCCGAGTCCTTGCTCCTCTGCTTCACGGCTGTGTCGTGCTTGGTGTCCACGTGGCTCTCCATAAAGTGCATCATCCTAATGGTCACGACATAACAAGCCCTTCACCGGCGCATTTGTACACGTTGAACTCAAAGAAGGTGCACATGCCCAATGCAGCGTTATGGAAACAAAGATATCTGTTTTTTTTGCCGCTCTCGGCGCGAAACGGCATCGGGAGTAAATCTGCTCTGCTGCCTTTCCCGTCTGCGTATTGTACACCCAAGACTTGCAACCGTCGGGAGGTGTACATGTATGTGTGCGTGCGCGCGTGTGTGCGTGGTTGGTCGAATCTCGCCCCCTCGTCGGACGGTTTAAAAAAACGGTTCGCTGATCTCGCCGCGTTTTTACGTTCTTCTGCCTTTGAAAGAAGACCCTCGTGGTGTACTCAGCTCATGTCGCCTGCCCTACTCACGTGGCATAGACTGCCGGGTTGCTCCGTCTATAATCAATCGACTTTCAATATAAATGAATTAGTGTGGAGTCGTTGTTCAAATAGAATATATTACTCCAGGAGAATTGCCCCCCCCCCCCCCCCCCCCCCATCGCCCCTGTGCCTGTCCTCTAAATCTGGACGGGCTGACGTCGAGTGGCGACGACGTTCTAAAAAAAGCCTCAATACACTAGACACACAATGTACAGACTGTTCCTTTCGGTATCAATGCCACATAGACCAGACCAGACATAGACACCTTGCGAATAGCACGTCAAAAACCAGATCCACCGGTAAATCAAGTACAGCACAATATATATACACGATTCACAGACGTTCTACCTTATTAACAAACCACAGACCAGATTTAGACATGAAACTACTCAACATAATGCATATATGTTTTCCCCTCATTCATACCGAAACGCAAACACACACTTATTTATGCGTGAAACTATTGTACTACGAGCTGGGCCAGCCTTAGAACAGATTTTCATTCGATCGGCGGTTTTACAGTCGTTTGGAAATAGTTTAACCCCAACTCTTACAGCGCACTTACTTGCAGACACCCTAGGTTTTGGGATTCGAGTTGATGTCGTCGAGAAAGCCATATCGAATAAATCTGCGCCAGCCTGGAAAAAACACAGTCTAATACTCCCTTGCGGTAGAACGGCCCAACGCGTTACATGTTTTAGTGTTTCCCATCGAGTCTTAGGTTCTGGAAGGTGACTGTTGCCTACAAGCACTGCACAAGCAGCACGGTATGTTTTCACAATTGAGTGGGCACCGCTTACTGCTGTTCCTGGCTGTTTTGTATCGTGTTGCCCGGTTTGAGCTTTGCTTTCTGTGTACACCAAGTTTCCCATTGTTCAGTGAAATCTGGGCCTGAATTTCTCGACGGAATTAGTTTTCAACGCGGCCCACCAATTCAATCTAGGCTCGCCATGAAGGGAACCGTGTACGTCGTACCCCTTTTGGCAGACAGGCAGATAGATATACCGATCGATCGACAGGCCCGCCAGGATCCAACAGTCAACACGACACAAGAAGATATAAAGCCATTCATTCCCAGAGAGCTATTATAAAATAGCTGTGGCGGATTCGCCCAATTCCTAGCGCCTCGCCTGCTTCGGGAAGGTCAAAGCGACGAGCCAAGAGGTAGTCGTAGATATGCTCCAAGTGATCGTTGTGTTAGACTGGAGGGCGTAACCACGACAAACGTTACTGATCAAGTGGGCTCAGGTTGCTGAGTGAAATCATCTCTGCATAGGAGATGGCGACGTCGTCTTCACCAGAAAGACGTTGGTGAAAATATTTACCGCTATACTATTCTCGTGTCGTAGCACGCAAATGTTTTACTGTGTACATACTACGTATGTTGACCAGTGATAGTGAGCGAAACGTCTCCGGGCGACCGCCAACGCTACTAGATGCATGGCGTGTTGTGCGCGTTGTCGGCCCTAGTCAACCCTGCCTAGCACGTCCAGACGACAACACGTCCCCATGCGAAGCTGACATTTTCCCACTTGCGCGTCTATCTCTAGATACAGCAACACATGGTACTACTGTATAGGAGAATAACTGTACCGTAGTACAATACAACCCCCCAATGGGAAGCTACAAATTTAAACATACGCATTCCGGCTAGTTTCCCTTTTTTTCAGAGATGACAAGAACATGATGGGTACTACGCCCCTCTGACGTGCGGAAGAGGAAACGGCAAATTGTCGTGTTTGACTCCTATTGCGCGGGTGGGGCTGTTGAAGATTTAATATCGGATTGCAGTCCTGTGATGGCATACAAAACCAAAGTATAAGCCCTTTCTCCTTAACGTTCGTCTTGCGAGATGACTCCGTAGACGATTCCCCTATAATACCACAACACACAGCCTGAACTACGAACGGACAATTTTTCTGAAAAACACTTTTTTTTTTTGTTTTTTCCATCCCATTCATTATCTTCGCACATCTTCTTCTCTCTCTCCTTCCAACTCGTAACTCAGATCCGGGGTCACATAG
Source organism: Nereocystis luetkeana (assembly GCA_031213475.1). NCBI lineage: Eukaryota > Phaeophyceae > Laminariales > Laminariaceae > Nereocystis > Nereocystis luetkeana. The sequence goes on along the minus strand of JARUPZ010000025.1, from coordinate 8,242,188 downwards.
CAGGCTCTTCTCCCCCCTTCCCGCTACGGTACCTTCTCCCCCCTTCCCGCTACGGTACGTGCCTTCATTTTTATCGCGAGAAGATTTCAGCCTTTTCTTCCCTCGTCGACTCGCATCGAATTGTGCCTACCCACGCTGCAAGGCGCTCTCAACAATTGAATCCCTTTTTTTATTTTTGCAAATAAGTCAAAGTCCGACCCTCCTAGGGCTCGAACCCAGGACTCAAACAAGTAGATTCGAGGTTAACCACTTGAACCACCGGGGCGACCGGTTCCCCACGGCAAACGTAACACATACTACTGGTACTGTGTACCAGGTACTATATAGACGCAAAGCACAAGCCCACACCTTGAAGCACAGACCTAAACGTCAGGAGTAGAGATACAACAGCCGGTGTGTAATAAATACAATACGACGGAAACTACAGTAAGTAGCTTTCCTCGGGCGCGAAAGCTGGTGTCCTCCGAACGTTGCCCGGGTCTATTGGCATAATGGTCGGCGTCCTCGGCTCACGGTGATTTCAACGCCAGAAAACGTTTAACACGAACCTGATGGTATGCCGTATGGTAAAGCTCGCAAAGCCACCTTGTTCTAAGGCGGGTGAGTTACTGCTTTGTTTCTGGAGTACATTTAATCAGGAGACCAACCAATAAGCGTTCGTGCTCCGAAAGCGCAGTGTCACTACACACAGGGGGGGTCTTGGGCATGGCGGTTGTGAAGCCAGCTCGGCTCCTACTCTTGGAACCGGCACGACCGCTACCTTTTACCCTTGCTTGCGAACTGTGTAGCCCACACGTTCAACCTTGGTAGGTTCGTATGTAGTTCGGAGTATCCGGCTAATCTACCCAGGTATAACCTACCAACGGGTATAATTTTTCAATAATACAGCCCCCAATACCACGCACTTACTTGGTAAAATTCTGAATAAAGGCGTTTTAGGTAATGCACTAGGCAGGTCGCGCAGATTTTGGCATAGCGCCAAATGCCCACTCGCACGCGTTTCCACCAGGGTTTACGCGTGTGTTCAACCGGGTAGAACCTATCGTCGGGTGTGCCGTACCTATACTACAGCCCCCTATTGTCATATTTGTCTCCGTACAACTGTACGCAGTACGATAGCTTGAATACTACCCGTGGGTAGTCGTCTAGCTGTAGTACTGACCCCAGTACAATACCCACGATATGGTCTACCCCACCAAGCACATATTCCGCCCGTATTCCCGAACTACCCCCTAGAACGCCCAGACTGTCGCCCCACTTCTGTGTCTTGGCTTGGCAACGACTTGGGCCGAACGCCCCGTCGGCATTTTAAGCTTATATATAAATAACAGCTAGCTGTCACGTCTGTGGACATGATACCGTTCGGCCGGAAAACCTCTTGTACAACCTTCGCGTATGTGGCTGCATCAGTAAAGGGTGCTGTGGTATCCCGTTGCAAAGCCGCATCGATTTTGGTATCGGCAGCCCGATAAGTGGTATCACCAAAGACACGACAACCGTCTTGCGAACGTGATAGCTCCCTACATGCCTCAAACATGCAATTTTGGGCACCACGTGACTCCATGGGTTTCTGTTGATATGAGCTGGCATCGGTTTAGCCGTGGCCCTGATAAAATCCTCGCGCGTAGAAGGATAGAACGCTTGATATCGTGGCCATCCAGCCAGTAGTAGCCATCGCCGGGGACGACAACCGGCTTGCACATAGATGCCCATTCACACTTCGACAAGCAAACAACCTCACCACGCTCACGCCTTCCGATGCGATCCTTAAACCGTTGCTTCACATGCGTTAACTGTTGCCCAGTCAACGTAATACGCCACTCGAGGAAGCATCGAGGGCAAACATCGGCGGTGGGCAATGCGAAGAGCTCATACGACTCGTGCCCTAAAACTGTTTAACAGCACCCTCAACATGGTTCGCAGCATCGAACAAATTCACCAAGAGCTGAGGAGGTAGTTGAGAGCTTCCATTCAAGCAAATATGGAAGTAGGTGGAAGCGCTACTGGAAGTAGTAGTGGTAGCTTCCATTCTAACAAAGCAAGGTTCCATGGAAGCAGTGGAAGATGTCCAACTTCCTGGATTAATTTCCACTGTCTTCCGCCGACTGCGATCGACATCCCCACACACCTCCCAAACTATGTTTATCCTTCCATGAGCTTACTTTCACAAGTGGTGTTTGATCGTATCAATCAATTATGCTCACCTGTACCGGCGCGAGAGGCCCGCGACTCGTTGGTATGATTTGGGAAGACTCTAGGTTGCTGTGCTTGGGAATACTTTATGTCGCTATGTTTGCGAATCGCTTGTTTTAAAAAGTTGCTGTGCCCGGAAGGACTCTCTCCATGTTGCTGTGGTTGGAAATGCGTTCGTTCGCTGTAGCTTTCGCGATGGGGAAATATAGTGGACTATGGCTAAATTGAAGTAAATTGGGACTTACATGGTAGCTTGTGGGTACTCCCATGAAAGTGTATTGTGGAATCGTTCGTGGAGATAGCTTACAGAGGCTTCCGCTCCGGCGATACATGCTGCTTACATGGAGGAAATATATGGAATATCCATGAACGTAGATCAGGATATCCGCGGAAACTTGCATGGAAGCCACAACTACTTCCATAAAGGAAACCAATTCCACCATGGGGGTGGGAACTTTCACGAACCAAATGGTTAAATTAGGAGGTAGGTAGCTTCCATGGAAGTTTCCGTTGAGGCATTTTTCAAAACATGCGTTCCGGTATTCCAGGCATGTACGAGGTATGTCTGGTTGTTTCATCCGAAACAAGTCTTGCTCTCTGCGCCCAGTTGAGTCTTTTCTTTTTCTACGAGTGCTTTGAAAAGTACAAGCCTTTTACATGAATCTTCAGAAACAACTTGCGCCACTATGGGCCTACCACCGTGGGGACGGCGGTGGGTTTAGCCCCTTAATACCTGACGTTTTACATGCATGCCGCGTACAGGCTGATTGCCGGAAGTATCGAGCTCTGAGGCGTACTACGATGGATAGGGGTAATACTGTAGCACTTCTTGTTTTTAAATGTTTCTAACTGCACAGTCTCCTCAGCCCAATATGACTGGCACATCATTGGCATCTTACAACACTACGGGTGGTAAACCGAGGCTTCGGGATCGGCCATCAGATTGTGGTTTGAGCTTTTCACGAAATCGGTTCGTCGTGAGGAATAGAGCTCCTGAAGGAAGGCGCCTAAACCACTTAAAGAAATACCCCTATAAGGCAACTACGCTTCATCGTGACGATTGCAAGCCATCAGTTGGTTTGTACCAAAAAGTGTGGATCTCTGTCCGTTTCATATCTTGACTTTTGATGTTTCCTTGAGCGAGGGTAGCGGGCGGAAGCCGTCCGCAGAGCGAAGCACCTTGCCCACATTGACGCTGCTGCTGCGTATTGGGGTGTGTAGGTGATGGAGTGTTGGTGATGGTGTGTCTCGTGACAAGCCTCGCAGATGGATCATGACACCCAGAGATTGTGAGATACACGTGCGTTGTTCAAGAGAACATAAAAGGTAAAACTGGTTTGAAAGGTGGCGCTTATGTGGCCGAGCTCTAGAGAGGGAAGGTGATGAAGAGGTACGGGAGGGTGAGCTCTTGGGTCTGACATCTCTGGCGCGATCGCCTGGTGTGGTAACCCTGATAAGGCGTGCCTATATAATATTCTACATGATCCCATGATATGATCCTTTGCCAATACGCCAATACGCCAGTACCCCTGTATTCCACGCGTCGTCTACGTACAATATTTTGTAAATCGGTCGCGGCTCCGCCACAGTCTCCTGGGGCTAACACACGTTTTATCCGGTCCCCCTTGACCACCCCCCCTCTTTCTCATCCTTCACCATATATATCCGTCACCACGTCTACATTTACGCTAAACCGCTCCTGCACCCCCACACGCGATACTGCAATGAAGAATGATGAACAACAATGGTGTGAGCACACATTCTTCCTTGCCCCTGGCCCTGCCTCACGCTGAACCGATCTGAATATCCACCATCGTCCGCCCGGATGCGCGCACGCATGCTAGCGTGGAAAAGGCGAATAACCACGAGCATCGTTCGTGATTCGCCGAACCCAGCGAGCACGGTCCACGAGAGAGTTCGGTCAATTGAATCGCATGTCTAGGAAACATCGACGAAACACACGTAAAGGTTGATGCTCTTTCTTCGTGTCTTTGTATGAAGTCATCGAATCACGAAAATCATATCAATCGTCTACCATTACGTTCTCAAGCCGCACTGGTCCTCTAGTAAGACATCCTTCCGCTCGCAGTAAGGGCTGATGCGACTAACGATTGTCGTGAGGAGAACCTTGCCAGCGTGTGCCACGAGCAATATTCCTCGATAGTAATAGCTCTCGTTCCGGTCCTCCTTCTTGTGCGGCCTTATTATCGACGCAACTTTGCACTCCTCCTGCGACACTCCTCGCCCAATCATATGACGACCATATTGGCGTGGAACTGTTCTAGTATACGGCACTTCTCATCGCGATTTCCGTCTACCGCGGGTTTGAGCAGTTCAGCGGGAAGCTTATCGGGTCCAACCGTCTTGTTGGATACGCTCTTGATGGTTTCCTCCGCCTCAAAGATTGAAGGTGACTCATCGAGAGGTGTGCACAGGGGGCATACCTTGAATTCGTCGACCGTGCTCGGGTGGAGCGTTCGCCACTTTGTGTTGGGCAAAGAGCCGAATCACTTCACCCACCGATCGCGAATGAGCCCCATGTTGCGAATCAAAATGCCCTTTGCGTCCTTGATTGGTCACCGTCTTTCATGCGCACCTCAAGCTAACAGACGTACTCGAATAATCTCTGCACAACCTCGATCCTCACGCGCGTCAGGTATTCCCAGCTACTTTCAGGGATTTCCTGAGGTAGCTGTTGCTTGGATCCGCGCGCAAAATATAGGGTTTCCTCGTAAGAAAAGAAAGCCGTGAAGATCGTCGTCTCGCCTAAAGAAAGTCGTCTCGAGGTTACGCCGCTAAATTATACGTAAAAATTCAAAAACCTACCTGGTAGAAATTTTACCATGACAAAAAAATCTGACGAGAGGTACTTCTACGGCGTATTTTTTTTCGTCGTGAGGATGAACAGCTGCGAACAGACCGCAGCCAGGCCATCCCCATCTCCCAGCCTTGGCATCCCTCATCTCGTGCGCTGGAGGCAATCCACCGCAGCAGCAGTGCACCACGACGGCATAATATACATACCACTTCAACGTGTGGCCGGCCGGCACCGCGGGAGATAGATACTGCTTTCTGTTTGTGTCAAACCCATCTACAGCTCTGCGCTGATCGCGTGTTGAGTTTCTTGTCGACAAGAGGAAACATGTCCTCGGGTGCACGCAGCCAGGGGCATGCAACCACACCAACAGCGAGCGCAAAAGACATTCCCTTTGCACTGGCACCCCGCCGAGCCGAGACCATCGCCAAGGCTGTGGAGAGCCGCAGCATGCCGGACTGGGGGTCGAGGGGGGTGGCGTTGGGCCTCTTAGGGCGACCGGGAGCAACAGCTCTCCAGTGCGTCTGGATGATAGCTTTGGCTCGCTGGGACGCTCACCGGAGTTGGAATTTGTGGGCACGAGAGGTGGGGGAGCTGCTGCTGTGGTTGGAGATCCGAGCGGGGTGGAGGAGGCAGATGAAAAGGACGAGGATGATGAGCAGGGGGGGGAATAACGCAGGCGGCGGTACCGCAGCAGGTTGTGCTTGAGGTTATATGTAGCGGGTCATCGGAGCTTATATATGGCGTTCGTACGAGTATGATGTACGAAGAAGCAGGACGGAGGATCGCTCCATATGGTTTTGCGTTTTTGAAGCTTGCTGTCCAGATACGAGTGTTTTATACTACTACAGCAGTGGTAGTAAACCAGGTATGACACCTAATTAATGGCGTGTTTGCTGTATGTACTCGTACGTCCGGCAACTGCTGCTGTACGAGCTTCAGGCATACATACAGTAATCAACACACACGTGATTGGACCCGGTGTACAACGGCAGTAGCGCCAGTTGATAAACCGGAGGTTTTATCTGGTAGGCGATGAGAGTACATGAGTATGAGGAATGCGCAATCGGCACAGGAAATAAATACCAGGTACCAGGTACCAGGTACCTGGTAGATGAAAAAGTGGGCCGAACGTCGAGATCTACATCATTTCCGCAGACTACTCGCCAAACTGTGGTTCAAACGTCACGGCGAACTTCGCGACGATTTATTTTGCCGGAAAATAACTGAGACGACGTTCTTTCACGACGTTTTTTAAAATTTTACGGGGAAACCCTATAGTATCTCTCGCAGCTTCCCTCTCTTGCGACGCTGCATGCATTTTCGCCTTCGCCTCCTCGCTAGAACACCACCCGGCAAGTCCTTGACTGCGCTTTGCACGAGGCTTGATGAAAGCGGCATTCGACTGCATCGCTTCAGTGAACACCAATCTCATACCATCCATATCCGTGCCTGGGGGTAGAAGTGTGAATCTGTTGGTTATAGCTCTCCGGAGTTAGGGGTTGCCATTATTAGATGCTGGAGGTCGATCGCCCGTCTGTCTTTTAGATCTCGCTCGCGGCGGTCAAGGGCAAATCGTCCAAGCAGCCGGATGTCTGCTATGACCAGGTTGTGATATGATTCAGATTTCACTACAGGAGGTCGACGCAAACTGACATTTTGTACGAATCGTCTGTCTGGTTGCCGCGTGAAAATAAAACGCAGGGGGTAGGGCGCTGGAAAACGTGTGGACAAGAGCAAGTTGGTTTTCTGCTGATAATGCAGACAGGCGCTGTCCGTTGTCGTTCAGCGTATCCCGCCCCTATGTACATAGCACGTTATCAGCGACGCAACCTCCCCCCCTTGCGCCAATGCGAGCGTTAGAGCCCATCGCGGCAAAATGGGTTTCTCATTCGGGCACTTCAGCAAGAGTCACGGATTGATTAATGACTATCAGTCGGAGGGTACTCAACCACAAACGAACTTATATTCGATTTCTCCTTCAAGTTCAGTCGCACTTTCATGAGCCGAGCACTGTTGTACTCCACAGCCAGTTCACTTTTCTCGACATCCTGCAAGATCGACTCCTTGATGACTAGCCCTACTCCGTGTTGACCCTCGGCCTCCGTAGAACCTCGACAAACTCCACTCCAGTACGCATTGAAACCCGCTGTTGTTGTGAACCCTTCCTGCCCATCCCGTCTCGTCTTCTGCAACCCAACAAATGTCACACTGGCTTTTCCTGCAGACCTGCATGATCTCATCGGCACGGTCAAGACCGTTCTTGCCGTTGACGGCCACATTACGGACGTTGAGAGTGCCCACGATCAACGTGGCCTCTCGAGTCTTCAATGCAGCGACCCTCTGTACCGCTCGACAATTTTACGGCGTTTTTCGGCCCCTCCTTCTTCTCCTGTTTGGAACACCTTCAACCATCTAACATGTACCCCGTTTAATTACTGCCTTGCTTCCCACGTGTCAGGTGCAGCTCTCCCAACCCGCCACAACCGCCTCCATCCTGTCCGGTTGGTTGTTTTTCCACGTGGAATCTCCCATCATTTCTACTACCCATACTACGGAACCCATGCTTTCCGCAACGGAGCCGCATCGTTGCCGCAGACCTGAACGGCCGCGGGGTACCTAATCCACGATTGTTGGGATGCAATCCCCGTCAGGGTGACGACGCCAGCGCACCAACAGAAAGGTGGGACACACACGAGGTCAGCGCCCCGCATATACTAGATGCCGAAACCAGACACGAGGTACCAGGTACCGGTACCCCCCTCTGGTCGGATCAAGAAGACCTACAGCCGGTATAATACTACTTATTATGAGTAGTTGAGGTTTGAGCTAAATAATGATTTGTCGTTTCTGCTTGAAAAGAAAAGAGGGGGTTCGTGCAACCGTACTGAATTGTGTCTGCGGCGCAACTAAAAGAGATATATCATCAGCAGCAGTTTCTTCCACAGGACGAGCCAAACGTGCAGGAGTGCACCGCCCACTTGTACATACACAGCTACACCAGGCATCTAGGGTGGTGGGGAAAACACTCGCGCGTCTATCCCCATACGAACTATTACCACACCATACCACTATTATATTGCAGTTTAAGGGTCATCTGCAGCGTCCGAACGTACATTTCCCGTAGGCGGGTTCATCGTTAGCAAGAAACGCAATCGTCTAGGCGGGGAACGGATGGATGGTATACTTTTGCTTCATGAGGGTATGAACCACAACCTATGGTACGTAGAACGTGCTGTTACGTGGGGCCATATTAAATAGGGCCTGAGGTAATCACAAAAACCTGTATAGTTACCAATTTTTACTAACAATATTTTGGTCCTATTTACTATGGTTCCCGGTAATACATCCTGCTGTATCCCGGAATACTGCCCACTAGGTCGTGGGGTGCTTATGGGGAGTGGCTACGCCTACAATAGAGACATCCTACATTATCGCCCTTTAACTATTGCTCTCAGCGGCAATCGGGCGTCCCCGCCATTTCTCTTACTCTACCGGGGTACGTACTACAGTAAGCAGGTGTAATGATTCCGTCGCCTTGCTGGTCCAGTGGAACACTACTTTTGCTGCACGTATCAACTAACGTCGCATTGTGCAGTACACTACACTTGGAAGGGCGTGTGGGGGAAAGGACTCCGTGCATACGCGAAACAAGGTCCCATTCGCATAGCTGGGGCTGGAATCTGTTAAACAACAAGTCGGAAACCATCCCATCAGTAGTCGAGATCGTAATGTAGTTGCTGGGGTTGATTTAACCTGATTCGGAAAAAATCGGGCCGAATCATATAGGAAGCCAAAATCGGAAAGTGAAATAGGATTTAGTTTCATCATGCAGAAACCCCAGGGTGGTGCCGTCGATAGACATGAGTTTTCCCTATTACTGCCCAGGTATAACAACCTGCGCGTTTAACACGCGACACCTGCCGCTTCCGATTGTTCGCCTAAAAAGGGAATGCAAATGGCGTCATACCTTCGAGACCGCATGCTTCACTGCTTTGAGAGTGCTTGCTACCAAGTTTGGCGGCCGTTGATGCTGCTGTGTGGCCCAGCTTCGTCTGAAAAAAACCCGGCCAGAAATGGGTCAGGCTGTCACGTCTCGAGCGAGAACTCCGGCCACACAGCACCAACGACCCTCAAACTTGGTAGCGAGCACTTTCCGCGCAATGGGGCATATGGCCTCGCAGGATAGATTGTATCATCTCGTGCCCTGTGAGGCGAAGAATAATCGACAGTGGTATGTGTTGTGTGTTGCAAGCGCATGGAAATGAAAGACAAGAGAAAGAAGAGGAAGAAGAAGAGGAAGAAGAAGAAGAAGAAGAAGAAGAAGAAGAAGAAGAAGAAGAAGACGAAGAAGAAGAAGAAGAAGAAGAAGAAGAAGAAGAAGAAGAAGAAGAAGAAGAAGAAGAAGAAGAAGAAGAAGAAGAAGAAGAAGAAGAAGAAGAAGAAGAAGAAGAAGAAGAAGAAGAAGAGGAAGAAGAAGAAGAAGAAAAAGAAGAGGAAGAAAAACAAGAAGGAGAAGAATCCGGCGGGGAGGGGGCGGGTACTGGTGAAGCGAATAGTAAATGAAATGCACGACGTAAAAAAAAGTCGAAGTTGTGACTGTACGTAGCATACGCTGGAAAGTGTTGGCGAAGAGAAAATGGAAGGAGGGCTTATAGGCGGATGATGATGAATCGCGGGCATAGGGGCAGGGGGCGGCGCCCTGCCAGGGACAGGGCAGGAGAGGATAATAGCAACTAACTGCCGAAACTTGACCGAGGGAGTCCGGAGAAAGTGGTCGGAGATTTACATACCTACTATAAGTGTGTGTCCTCTGCCTTTTTGGCGCCCATTCAAGTAGCGTTGGTAGTGGAGTCGATGGTTCCATCTCCCCTGCCAAAAACAATATATAATAAAATTATGACACACCGCTGCCGCACACCTACATGGACAACTCTATTACTTATGTACTGAAGTATAAACTCTATAGTTGTTGTGCTTATGGTCTTTACGCCATACATATATATTATTGCAATACACACCAAATTCCATCAAATAAATGCAGTCTTTGTCAAGCAAGCGTTTTGGCCAACCTTTTTTGCCGATACAGTTGGACACCCACACAGGACACGTGCGTACATGCAGACATAGGTGCTTGATGCGCGCGCTGGTTGGCTCACGTTGGAACGCAGATTTAGATAACAAAACAACAAAAGCGCCGGTCGGTACAGTTAGATGGGGCACGTATATATACCCGTTTCGATGTAAGAGGGCTGATAAGGATTCAAGATCAACCCAAATACGTACGTACCAGGTATTTAGTTTGGGAATAAAAACATTTCCTTGGGCCCATGCCTAGAGGGGAGGGGGGAGAGAGGGGAGGGTCTAGTGTGGATTCATTTTTTTCTTGTGCTTACTTTGAGAGGACAACTCGTGCGCCGGGTGTGGCGCCGCTCAACCTTGCCATGAGGTACGGGAGCAAAAGAAGAGAAGGTGCTGTTGTTCTTGTTTATTGTTGCAGAATAGACCGAGATCAAGGGGGTTCCCATCCCTCTTTCCCGCGACCCTGGAAAATAATCCAAATATACTTTTATGCAACCCATTCGGGAAAAAAACACAAAACTCACCGCATACGCCGGTTGACCATTTTGCCGCTACATCAATCACACCAATCAACCAATCAGAATACGTCATACGTTTGCGCGACTGCGAACAATTGCTATGCCTGACATACTTTTGCGCACAGTACAGTAATTTGCCACCCGCGTTCAGAATTTGGCACCTAAGAATATGAGGCTTGTTTTTTTTTTACAGCTACCAGGTAAGAGTTTATGTGTGTTCGTGACATTAGACGATTTATTTTCTTCGTACCAGTCGGCAACTGACATACCGAGTGTCCGCGCGTCTTCATCGTAGAGAGAAACACAAGTTATGTGGTCACAAAACGACGACCAAGAGATACTACATAATCTCGCAATGCAGGAAGAGGAGAGAAGACAAGGCAATGCATGTCGTCGTACTACGGTGTGTGTTCTTTACATGAAAGCATTGCTTCTACTACCCGTCGGCATCCAGCCCGCTGTTAAGGTACAACATGCTGCTTAGAACGAGGCCGGAAGCTCGGCAATTACCTGGGTTCAGGTGTTGGGATCGTACTACAGTAGTAATACTTGGGAGGCAGATCCTAGATCGGAAACCAGGTTTTCCCAGCGAAGCACGAGCCTTGCTCTTAGTCTCTCATTGTGCTCGAAAGGAAAGTTGTTTCTTTTCAAAATATTTCTCTAAGCATTCAACCGATGTGAGTATCAATAGGTAGGTATCTGTCCCACAGGCAGACCTAGGGAGGGACACAAAGTGAACAACACCTTGTGTCCGAGCCGATCCTGCCTTCCTCGAGAGACACAAGCCCTGTAATCACTACGATGCAGACATCCTACAGCAAATTGTACCAGGTACTGAAATAAGAAGAGCAGGCAACGCTGGGGACGAGATACACGACATACAAGCCTCATCACAATCCAGATCCACCCTGATCGATAGAGACTAAAAACAAAGACGAAATAAAACAAGGAGCAGAAGAAAAAAGAGATATACTTAACAGCGCCGTGCCCCCCGCGGGGAGATGCGACGGATAAAACAAACATCCAAACTAAGCAAAATAACACAGAACCCATGTTGAGGACCTACGTACGGGCTGACTCGAAAGAACCACAAGATACTGTGATGAATTACCTCGAGTCACGGCCGTTTAACGGTAGGCACCAACCAGCCAAATATTCTGCTCCCAACGTAATAAAGTACTGCAGTGATATTATATTTGAAGACCAAGGAACGCTTTGAGTGCTAGCTACGAAGGACCTCCGTCCACCCCCATCCCCGGGTTTCCGGGTGGCCCTAGTCTCTCGATGTTTATTTGGGACATCGAGCTCAGTTGAAACCTTAACACGCCGTTTCTGGACCTTTGTCTGGTTCGTGCCTTAGCAGAGAGGGAGAGTTATTCATTTCACCACTCTACTTACAGTAGGATTTCAGCTGTCTGTAGCAGTTTACAATTATGGTCAGATTGCCCTTCTTTCTGCAGAATCTGCGCTTTCTCAACAGAACCGACACCTCGATTTCAAGGTGGTGGAGTGGTCGAAAAAGGATGGGGATTTGGAGTACACAAAATGAGCAAACAAACAAACCGCACCTGACTGTTTGCACCTCACTTGCAGAACAGTAACACCTGCCAAGAAGCAACTACAGCCCGCAAAATCGAGGCACGCTAATGGGGCATGCCAGGGTGTCGGCACACTCGTACGCCACCAAAAACGACTCACGATGTATTTTCGTGAATTCGGAAATGCAAGCCAGCATCGTAAAAACTCGCAAAATTGCCCAATACTGTGTTTCGCGCGCGGGCGCCTAGTGTACGGCCGTTTGTTGCGCAATAGTTATTATATGTGTATTACTGAGCCGTTTTCACCAAAAAAAGAAGAATCAAAGAGAATATTACAGGATTCAACCAAAAACGTACAGTTTCATCTAAAAATGAAACTGAACCTCAGTTTGATGCGGCAACCTCGAGCATTCTGGAATACAGATTGTTCAAGGCTAGAGGTTTCAATCTGAGTTTCAAATGTGAGACATCGTATAGCTTTATATATCCATTCGTAATAGTACTGGTATCACACCTCGACTACGCGGGTTGGTGCGGCACACCGGTATAGCCTGAAGAAGCGGTCGCGTACAAGCCAGCATTGTCAAAGGAGGTCAGCATTTGTCAAGCAAATGCCAAACACCTCAGTCGGTGCGTCGGCTCAGCTATGCGAAGCCACTTCCTATTAGTCAACCAGACAGGGCTGCTGCTGCTGCTGCTTCTGAGAGCTTTGGCCGCTGAAGGCTTTGAATTTTTGCAGCTGCTGCTCTTGAGCGGCAGCTCCTGAGTAGCATCTTTGCTGACTGCGGATAAGTTTTTTTGCTGCTCAGCAATGCTGCTGCTTCTGCAGCTGAGCTTTGGCCGCCGAGAGCTTTGGTCGCGATAGACACATTTCATGCTTCGTCCGGGGATGTCGCGACGGCAGGAACATAAGCGACAGAGAAGGACAGCACCCCCACAAAAACATATAGCTGCTGTGCAGCTGCTGCTCGTCTTTAGCTGCTGCCTGTGCCGCTGACTGCGAACTTGTTTTTTTGCATCTAGCTGCTGCTGCTGCTGCTGGTGCTTCTTCTGCTGCTGAGCTTCGGCCGCCGATAGCTTCGGCCGCGATCGACACATATACGCCTCTTTTACGAGTTGTCGCGACGGCAGGTATGGAAGGGTTATCGCGACGGCAGGTATATAAGCGACAGAGAAAGACAGCAGGGTTGTCGCGACGGCAGGTATATAAGCGACAGAGAGAGACGGCAGCACCACACCACAGTAGCTAGCTGCTCAGCTGTCGTTGCGATCACAGACAACTGGCCGAAACTTGGTGCCTACTGGTAATTCTAGGGTTGTCGCGACAGAGAGATACAGCACCACCACCCCCACAAGTATAGCTGCTTTCGTCGCGATCACAGACAACTGGCTTTGCTGGTACCCACACTAAACCTTACGTAGTGTCAATCACAAATATGCACTCCGTAATAAAAAAAAACGAAAAAAAACTACGAAGCCGTCTGTCAAGGTGTGAAAAAAGTGCCGTCTTGTGACTCCTGACTCCTGTGGCATCACAATTTTTCGTGCTTTACAATAGCATCATCAACAGGCCATTCGGCATGCTGTCCGTCGTGGTGTATGGTAGTAGATGCGGGTATCTTCTGCGCGTTACGTTGTAGTTAGCCTCAACTGCTGCTCCGCTTTGTCGGGCCCAGCTGGTGCACACACTAAAACGGTAAATGTATCGCCAAGCACAAAAAATCTATACGGTACAAAGTACGCCGCTCGACATATGCATCTGTACGTAACAACCCCTGCGTGTGTCTAAACATAATCGAAACAGTATCGAAGTGTATGGGTTTCCTCGTATACGGAGATTGCTTCTTTCAGGAATGCTTTGATTGATCAACGTGCAAGCGCATGCTGCACATTTTCGGATGGAAAGCCTAATTCTCAGTTTGTAGAACTGAGTCTCTGTATTGTTAAATTCAAATCTGTTTGTCTGTCTGTCTGTCCGTCTGTCTGTTTGTCCGCAAGGCATATATTTTCGAACCCTTTACAATGGCCGATATATAAGCTGGTTACAGATGATATTCGTACGAAAACAATTAGCCACATAATATAGCCACGACATCGTACCATGGTACCATACTGCAAACAAACGTACAATACCATATATATACTGTGTTTTCCCCCGTACCATACATACGGTCAACACATACCCTACCACATACGGTGGTTTTCCAATATTTCCATATAACATAACACCAACATATCCCATATTCCCATATACCATTCCACCAACATATCCCATATCCCATACCGTGTAAGGCAGTCAGAGCTGGGGAGACGTTTATGCACCAGACCAGGTGCCTGCTACTGCTGTAGACCCGTGTTGTTGTCCAAGGGTGGCGATAAATACAGAGTATGTACGTCGAGCACTGCCGTTGGCCAGACCAAAGAAAGGCAGTCAGAGTTAGTGCAGGCGCTTGGGTCCTACGCTCAGTGCAGCAGATTGGCCGCTGGTGTGCACAAAATAGATTCAAAACATTAGCTACGAGTACTACCGCTGCATCCGTCTCGAATGACAAAGACTATTTTTTTTTCAGGTTTGGGAGGATACCATAGGAGGCTGCCGGCAAGCTCTTGCCCCCTAGAGCATGCATCCACCTCTTTTCTTCGAGCCCGTCATATATACTAGTTGATCTTGCCCGCCACCGAGCGGGTTGGCCGTGGGCTGAGTCTCTGTCGAGGTCGTGCGTCTATCGTCTCACGAGCTGAAAGAAAATGTTGGTGTACTTCGCGAATCCATTCGTCTACTGTAGCAGGTCATTTTACAGTACAACAACGGGAGCAGTGGATTACTTCTTTGTGCCACAGCAAAATTTTCTACGAGTACTACTGCTGTATCCGTCTCGAATGGCAAACACATTGCATACTATAAGTATTTTACAACAGCAGTGGATTGCTTTCTACTTTTCACCTATATTAGTATTTTCCGATCCTCGTTGTAGTATGTGTCGGCACTCGCAAACAATAACCCGGCAATTAGTTGAAAATACATGTCAATCTGTCGAATGTGAACCCACAACATGTTTTTTAATTGGCCAACAACGCGTCGTCAGCTCTCGGGCCGCTTGTTGGGAATCTCAAATATTTTATCTCTATAACAACCCTGCTGTTTTTACTTCGCTTTCATGTTTTGATCCTCATGTCATTTTTCCGTACTCTCTCTTCTTGTCAATCTGTCGTTTAACTTTTTGTAATTAAAACAACCGGCACGTTTTCAGCTCTCGGACCGCTTGATGGGGACCTCAAATGTTTTATCTCTATATATAATAGTAACCTCGCTGTTTTTACTTCGCTTTCATGTTCCGATCCCCGTGTCATTTTTCGGTACTCTCTCTTCTTGTCAATCTCTCGTTTTTGCCCCCTAGAGCATGCATTCACCTCATTTCTTCGAGCCCGTCATCTTTACTACAGTAGTTGATCTTGCTGTGTGCTGTATGCTGTATGGCGTGCCACACTATGAAAATAAAATGCCCAGAAACCTTTGCTACCCATTATCATTCTTACGAGTATTCTACTGTACGTGCTTGTTCGCAAACGTTCCCGTGTACATATTTCGGGAAAACCATATTTCTCGTTGGTCGTTGCATATTTCGGCCTTGTGTTGACTCGATTGATGATTTTTTTCTCTCATAATCAATACCCAAATAAAGGTACACATATTCAATTCGTATGATCGTACGACCACGAGTATAGTGTTGATTACTTTGTAACCGTCGTGCGTACAAGCGCAATACCTGGGGTACAAGTCAAGAAACGCCGCGGCAGACCACTGCTTGTGCTGTGTGCCACAGTAGATCTATCACTTTCGTAATTCCCAAAACTCTACAAGCATAATATGACGGGGGTCCATACTATGTAACCACAAAAACCGATATATTACCTATTTTTACTGACATCAATTGGCTATTTACTACGGTGCACCGTCATAGTAGGCTGTGAAAGAGTCTGGTGCATCATCACTACTAAGTCTTACTAATATATATATATATATATATATATATACTATTAATAGCAGCACAAAAAAGTCTAATTCGCATCAACTTCAAGAAGAACAGAAATTTACTTCGAATTTCCAATCCTCTGTGTGGTACAGACATGTATGTTCTGACTCTAATCGTCAGTCGATCACTTTGTTACCGTCGTCGTGTATTTCGTCTCCCCGATTCCAGAAAATAAATACCTGCTCAATACTCGATATATATATATATCTATATATTTTGCAAGCTGTACCTACTGACCCACCACCGCCTGGACTCTACATGACTTTGTAATAGCATGCTCCGTAGGGGCGGGCAGGCTTCCGGTTTCCATTGTCGCTCGGAACTTGAGCCGTGAGCCGTGGGTTTTTCTTAGAGGCGAGGGGAGACATTCAGCGATATACAAATATCGGCAGGCGAGCTTCACCGTGAACACTACCGTCGTATGGACCAGGCAAACCACAACCTATTGATGGTTGTTGGGGGGTGGAGCGTCCTGTTCCCGCCGTGCTATCGTACTGTTGTGCTGGCATATATATCACTTCGTCCCATAATATAGCAATCGTATTTAACAATGAGGCGCGCGAGCTCGCAGCGCGTGCCTTTTGTTTTTGATTTTCCAAGGAAAAATATAGCAGGCGTTCAGTCTAAGCGAAACCTCGCCTGCTAGGGTGCCGTTTGTGCTGGTGCCGACTAGTCTCTCTCCACACTCGCACCAACTCCAACTAACTGCGACTTCGCAAAAAATAAGACAAGCAAACTGAGAACAGCGCCTGAATGCATTTCATCGAGGGCAATAACAATAAATAATAATAATATCGAAAATATAATAAATTCGACGCTGATTGTTCGGTACGTAGCATCCAGGGGAGAGTCACCAGTCTCAGGAGTCAATCGCGGGGGGAATAATGGGGGGGGAAGTGCGCATGTATCTTAAGGCCTACCACTCCGCCGATTCTCTGGACAACACAGATGGGATTCAAACTGGCACGGTTCGAGAGATTTTGGCATCCATGGTTTTCGAGAGGATGGCGGAAACACATCACACAGTAGTAGACAGGGGTGGAGCACAGGTATACCTGCCCCAAGTCATATCACCCGTCCATGCGTTGTGCCTGTAGTCCAGGATATACCCGGTAAGTTAGCTAGGACCCCCCCACACTCAGGAGCACACTCTGATGAGCGCACAGCTTGTAGCAGCAGCGGCATCGGTAGCAGCAGCAGCAGCAGCAGTTTAGTGGCCGAGAGCTTGCCGCCGTCGAGACTACTAGCAGATGCCTCTTCGTCGTGAGCCAAATGTTTCGATAAGAGCTGGAGGTGAGATATGCCGTAGGAGGACTATGAGTCCAGCTTTAACCACGGCCGACAGGTGGACTGGGCGTTTGCTCAAATTCGAAGACAGGCCCGACGCTTTGCTGCAAAATTCGAATACAAGTTTGACTTGAAGGCAGACTTGAAAGAGCCAGAACAAAAAACGATATTCGTAAATGATTGGTCGGTTAGTTCCTGGCGACTAGCCACCCATATCTATCTGCCGAGGGTTCTGTACCTTTTACAATAGCTCTGGGTTTAGGTTTCTCGTCTTTCGTGTAACTATTGTCGGAGTACTCGCAGTAGGTCGGGGTTATGTGCTGCTGTGAAAATTTTGTGCTGCGTGTGCTTCACGTATATTCCACCTGAATATTTCGGGGTCCACACTGCGACTTCTTCCCCTGTTAGCAGTGTACTTCACGGTTGTCAGATTGTTGCTCTGAATTGCCGATCGATATCAGGTACCAAATATCAGGTATCAGGTGTTCGATACTGCTCAAACTCGCAGCATCTAGGCATACTCTGATTACTGCCCGTGTAGTCATGACTGAGTATTTCATATAGATATTGCGCGTATACTGGTACAGTACGCGCAACGCGTTCTGTACTCGCAGTAATTCGGGCGGATGTCGCAATGTTGTCTGCTGCTCATGCTACTACTGCGCTGCTGCTTCTGTGCCGCTGGTGGTGTTGCGGCTGCACACAGCAGCTGCAGTAGCAGCAGTGGTGCTGTGCTGCTGCTGCTGCTGCTTGCTGCTGCTATCGCCTTTATGTGAAAAGGAGGGGCCATCTCTCCTGCAACAGCGCCGTTGGCAGTAGTAGGTACTACAGCTCGCCGTAGGTAGGTGTGATACTTCGTCGTGAGTATGGGGTACTTGGCAGCTGGGCAGATATAGGGCAGCAGTTCTCAGTTTGTAGAACTGAGTCTCTGTTTCGGTAAATGCAGATCTGTCTGTCTGTCTGTCTGTCTGTCTGTCTGTCTGTCTGTCTGTCTGTCTGTCTGTCTGTCTGTCTTTCTGTTTGTCCGCAAGGCTTATATTTTCGAACACTTTCCAATGGCCGAGATATAAGTTCGTTTCAGATGATATTCGTACGGCGCATTCGACCCTTACGGATCTTATATATATACTGAAGCATACCATACCACCAGGCAAATTTAGTCATGTAATACATCTGTCTACGACATCGTACCATGGCACCATACCGTAAACGTGACATACCATATACCTGGTACTGTGTTTATCCCGCCCCATACCGTCAACACATACCATACCACATACATACGGTAGGTTTCCCATATTCCTATATACCACACCACCAACACATCCCATATCCCATACCATGCTTGCCCCATTCAGTATATACCAAGCCCTGTAGTACCATCATACCATGTACCAACATAGAACTACATACTTAGATCACAACCCCTGAGCGTGCTCGGTTGGTGCATCCCTGGCCTCTCAGAGCTCCCACTTCCAAACCGCCTCCTTTCATTACTTGCCGGACCTTTCCAGCAGTTCTTTGTTTTCTCGGTCATTTCTTCCATTTTTCTTCTTTCGTTCCGTGTGCGTGTTCTCCAAGCACGGCATCGCGGGAGGACCCGGCACCGTCGCGGGTGCCAGCGGGTGCTGGCGGGTGGAGGGGGGGTTGCAAGGAGGGCGGTCGCCGCTTTCGTGCCTAGGCGTCGCGTGTGCCTCGAGACACGAGGGATGCAAGAACGGGCTTTGTCTGGCTTCGATTTATGATTGCTGATAGAGTATGTACGAGTTTATAAAGAAAGGTCGTTCGGGACGGCAAGATAACATTTAAGCGGTGCTTATTTTTGCGACCACGCTGAAGTTGAAAGAGGAAGGTGTGCAGTTTGAACACCAACGTTATCGAGCTGGCGAACGACGGCCACGGTGAGCACCGGGCTTCACGCGGGGCGGGCGACGGGGCTGATTGTGGCAGAGAGTGATAAAAGCTTTGCCCGGACCGAATCGGTAGCGAGGTGGTCGCGAGAGGGGCGGGCGGCGTACGAGGCTGAGGGAAAAGCTCTTCTGTGCGATTTTTTTTTTCCCTTCTTTTCGATCGGGTGTAAGGTGTTCCAATCAGGCAGAAAAATATTACACGAGAGGGGACGGGGATTTTTTTTCCTTTCCGAGTTTTCGGTTTCGTTTTCATTGTTTTTGCTGCTTGTGCCGTGTTGTGCTTTCGCTTTCTTCGTACATACAGTACAGACATAGAGCATATCGAAAGAAGAAAATAACTACAGACAGTAGTACCCTACCTGGGGTGTATGTACGTACGTACGACGTCCGCGACGCGAAGCGTATATATATGTGGCATCCAAGCTGACGTCGAAGCTGTTTTCTCCTGAAGCATGGCGGCGGGACTCTTGGCATTATCAACGCCGGTTTGCAATTATTACGATCCTTGAAAACACTAAACTCAATCGTGGACTTCTGTTCGCTTCGCATGATTTGATGTACTTTTTTCCTCACTGAGCGAGCGTAGCGGGCGGCGTAGGCCGCCCGCGGAGCGAAGCGCCTTGTACATATTATGATATCACACCAGGTAGGTACACGAGAAGCGCAAGCTCTCGGAACCCAAGATGTTCTCCACGACAACGAGCAGCTGCAGAACGATCGATGAGTTGGATGGTGACACAACTGTATACTCATAAGCGTCGTTGCTTCCCGCCCGACCCGCGGTCAGCGGGGGGCGCATCTCTCCGTGGCCACTACAACAGTGGGCTGGCGCGTGAATGGTCACCAAGAGAAGCGCACGCGGCGCGCACCTGTCGGTCGATACGTACTTGTAGACTACAGCAGCAGCGGCACAGCAGCAACACCAGCAGCAGTCAGTCATATTGTGGAGTACAAAATACCAAGACGAGTTGACTCGGCACGTCTCTCCGCCGCCAGACGGAAGGAAGGCAGTCAAAGTTGGCCCGGACGCTTGGGGTTAGTGCAGCGCACCCAGCGCGTCTCTTCGCGGAACCAGACCACAACAACAGGAGAGTTGGTCTCGGCTTTTGCTCGCGTCTGTGCGCGCCCAGTAAATCCGAGCAACAACAACAACAACACACAATGGCCGGTGACGTATGGCGGGCTCTGGTCAGGCGTATGATACAAAAAACTATCGGCCGCTGTACTATTAATAGTAGTAGTTGTGGTAATAGTAGCAGTAGTAGTATAGTAATAGTAGTTGTTGTAGTAGCGGTTAGTTGTAGTAATGCAGTACGAGAGCTGATTTAAATGAAATTGTACTGGAAATAATAGATGTAATTCGGGGAGATGGATGAAAAAAACTCTCAACGTATCCGTCTCGAATGGCGAAGAATATATTTCTTTCAGGTTTGGGAGGATAGCGTAGGACGCCGACGGCAAGCTCTTGCCCCCTAGAGCATCGATCCACCTGATTTCTTCGAGCCCGTCATCTATACTAGTTGCCCTTGCTCGTGTCTAAGCGTGTTGGCCGTGGGCTGAGTCTATGTCGAGATCAAGCGTCTATCGTCGCATGAGCTGATCTTTACCAGCAGCGTTTTTATACTTTGCGACAAGAAAAAACAAATTGCGCCACCTGCTTGCAGCCGAAAACAGCGCGGCGGTACGGGGACAGTAGCAGTGGATTATTTTTTACTTCGCCTATATGTTAATGTCTTGCGATCCTTGCCGCATGTTTCGGTACTCACAAGTAATGCGGCAGTTGAAAAACCATGTCGATCTGTGGAATGATATGTGTGAACGTGTGAACAACCCACCACATACATGTTTGTCACTGGCCAACCATAATTATTAAAATCTAATTCGTACCAAGTTCAAGACGAAAAAAAGTAATTCGCTTACTTATTAATATTAATGATACGAGAGGCTGTCGGTTACCTGGTACCTGGTACCTTGTATTATTTATTGTATATTCATAGTGCGACCACGACTATTATAGTGTTGATTACTTCGTAGAACATGTCAAGAGACCCCGCCGCAGCAAAACATGTCAAGAAACCCCGCCGCAGACCACTGCTTGCTGCTGCTGTGTCACCAATGAATGGGAATGAAATTCACGGTAGATATATCCTCATCTCCCTTCTCCCAGATTGTTAAAGGTCCTCGGTAGATCTGTCACTTTCGTCATTCCCACTCTTCTAGTATAATAATACTATCACGGGGGACAATTTTAAATAGGACCTACAGTGAATACAAACGCCTGTATATTTCACTTTTTTTTCTAACAATATTTGGTCCTATTTACTATGGTCCCCCGTAACAATAGGCTGTAAAAGTCTATTTCGCATCAACTTCAAGACGAAAGGAGTTCGCTTTTACTCTCCAACCCTCTCTGTAGTACAGACATATGACATGTAATCTGTTCGTCTCTGTGTCGATCACTTTGTTTGTTGCCCTCGTATATTTCGTCCCCCCGTTTTAAGAAGCAATGAGCTGTAGGATCAAAATGCGCCACTCGCTAGCCTGCCTACAGAAATCGCGAACATCACCTCCTGCGCTGTTGGGCCACCCCTGCAATCTTACAGGCGTGTGCACATATACTACTTACTGCGTTTTTCATACCTGGTACCGGTATATATCAAGAGCAGAAGAGAGGTCAAGAACATGAACGAATATCATAGTCAGACTCACCAACAAACACGTATGCACGTATTCATCATGATGTGCTAATAGTAAGTCAAGATCTAATCTGCTGCAAGATGTATTCACAGGGAGTAGTTCAAACACTTTTCACTGTCGTCTTGGTGTGCTTGTCACGTTCAAACTGTTCGGCCGTGTGGGTTTTTCTTAGAGGCGAGGGCGGGCATTCTTCGATATACAGATATCGGCAGAAGACGTGCTTTCCCGTATACATCACCGCCGTATTGACCAGGCAAACCACAACCTCTTGATGGCTGTTGGGGGGTGGGGCGTCCTGCTCTCGCCGTGCTATCGTACTGTTGTACTGGCGTACCACTCTGCCCCGTAATATAGTAACCGTGTTTTACTATGAGGCGATGCGCGAGCCTTTCGTTCTCGGTTCATGGAAGAAAAACAGACGTTCAGTCTGAGAGCCAAGGTGCCGTCTGTACCGGTGCCGACTGGTATCCCTCCCCACTCGAACCAACTCACACTGCGACTTCACAGTAGATATATACAAGCAAACTGAGAACAGCGCTCGAATGCATTTCATCGAGGGCAATAACAATAGTACTATACCAGGTATGGTGCACAAATCCAAGTAATTTCAGTTCTGATAAATGTGATAAAAACATTTCAGAACTGAGCGGATTTCTGCCCCCTCCAGGAGGAACTGAGATCTCGATGATGAGTTCCTGCCCCAAAATAATACCTGGTAGACGGTTCTGATTTTTCGGATTGCTGAAAAATAACGTCACGAAAAAGGCCATGAAAGTTGGTCAATAATATTGCGAGTAAAAGAAGATATAAAAACTAATACTCGTAACCGAAACTCGGCAATAATTGCTTCTTCCTGCACCACTTGGCATTGGCCTGATCATGTTCGTACCACAGCAGTAGACAGTAGTCTTGATAAGATCGAACCATCTATGTTGCTTTAAAAAAGTAATGACAAATTGGCATTGAGGTATATTTTTCTATACGGAGCCCTTGTACTGATTGACGTTTGTCACATACATGCACATCGCCCTACCGGCTCCATTTGAACGCGTATCCCCTCCTTCCGCCGGCGCGCTCGGGATGATGCACCCTGCCCGACAAAACATTCCCTGCTTGCTTCAAAATGTAGCACACAGCACACAGCAGTTGAGAATGCGAACAACTCCAACACAACAACAACAACAGCAACAACAACCCCCAGCACCCTGGTAAAAAACCCCTTCAACTGCACTGAAAACCCAATCCCCCACTGGTCACAAGAACAACACTAAGAGGTGAAAGGGGCCAGCCAGAGAGTGCGAGCAAGCGAGAGATCTACCATGGCGTCCTCCGTAAGCCCGTACGAGCAGAAGCTTCGTTTGGTGGATGCTTTTGAGGAGCACAAGTTTTACTTCAGCAAGGCCCACTTCCTCTTCCTGATCCAGGAGTCCTTGGAGCTTACCCGGGGGGGACCTGAAAAGCTCAAGTATATCCTAGACTTGGCGAGCAGATGCAAGAAGAGTGGAATAGTGTCAATCGAGCTCCTTGCTAAACAAATCGACCACGAGTATTCGCTGACCCCTTTGCTGCACGGGCAGGAGGGTGGGGTCAACGGTTCCCGAGGGCAAGGGTGTGGGGACATGGAAACCGAAAATGGCGAGGGGGGCGGCGAAGAAGACGAAGAGCAGGATGACCAGGAGGAGGGAGAGGTACGTACGTACCTGTACGGTCGCAGCAGTCTGTCTTGTTCGAGGTTTTTAACAAGACCACACGGCTTGCACCGACGGCTCGACTTTACCCGGGTACTAAGTATAACCGTATAAACTGCTTGAAAGTTTTGGCCAATTGGAATTTCAAGAACACGCTCATTCCTCACCAAATATGTTTCTTGATACACCAGGGTACGACCTCCGGACGGGCTTCCGGTGTTATGGGTACTTGCTTAGTAGTAGTAATTTGCCGAAGAGCGCTCTTTACGAAAAGAAGTCTGAAAAAAGGCATTTTTTTCTAAACTTCCCAAACCTAACATATATCAAAGCTTGCCCTCTGGGGCGTGCTAGGGGAGTGACGCAAGCAATAGTGGTTGCCCCCAGATTGTGAATCTTCCCAAGGTAGGCTATTTCGCACTCTGGTTGGGTAAGGGGTGTTTTGTAAGCGGCCCTACCAACCTACAGTAGTTTTTTTCCAAGCCACAGCATCTCGAGCCTGCTAAATCAGCCTAGAGCCTTTCCAAGCACGCCATCCAACCCGGTTAGATATTTCACAAGCCACAGCATCCACGCACTGATCACCCCATGGCTTTCGGGTTAGGGCTAGGGTTAGGGTTCTGGTCGGGTGGTCTACTTTAGGCACCACGACCTAAAACCCCGGAAATATTCACTATCAGGGTGCATCCACGGCTCGACGCAAGGAATAAATGAAAACCATACACAATTCGCATGATACAAATATTTCAACGTCAGAAATACTTGCGTAATATTGACTGCTGTACGAACATACATACCGACATGTAGTAATAATAGTCCCTTTCTATACTACCTGCTTTTTGGGAGACAAACATAATAGTGTGGAACTACTGTTCCTATTGACTGAATCGGTTTTCCAGATTTCTTGATGACTCCGTCACACGTTGGTCATATTTGTCAGAATGCCATTGCATGTCTTCGTTTTGGCGCTCAAGTCGAAAAAAGGCCTCCGGCCTCTCCCGCACAAAACCGAGGATTGCCGTCTAAAAAATGTTCGCACGCACTCCACGCGTGACACGGAACACAGCAGATTTGTAGTGGGGTATGCTCCAGAAATGAAAAAAGATGCACCGAAGAGGACGCTAGAACTCTCGACCGCACTTGGCTGCCCACGAAAATCGCACTGCAGCAGAAGCGGTAGCAGCAGCGACAGCGTCGTTGTACCTGTGGCAGCATGTTTGTACCACGAAACAACAAAGTCCCCCCGCTCTACAGATCGTGAGTAGGTTTAGCAGTCAGGGAGAAGGGATCTTCAGGGATGTTTTTTACTTTCGCAGCGCGGACAAACTACGGCACACGCGTGATGTCGTTTCCTGCTCTGCTGGCGGGCGGCAGGTGTGTCTAGCATTGTAGCCAGCTGGTTGTGGTGCGCCCTACACTGCTCAAGTTTCTGTTTGTTGTCTGTCTTATCTGGGCGACGTGCATGATGCAAAATATAGTTGAAAAAAAAACAAAAAATCAAAAAAACATTATCTCTGTGAGGATCATGCTCGAGCCTAAAAGTCGAAAGTCGGGCATCGTGACCATTTTTGCTATATCTCGACGTATCCATATTATTATTTCTAGCGATGCGCGACAACGGACGCACATGCACAGCACATTAGCTGAAGAGAAAGAAGTGGTGATGACGGATGATGGATAGCAGACTGGGATCAACCGACAGACAGCAGTATACCGCACGCGCGTAGTGTTTGTGGCCTGTGCTCGTGCTGTTAGGCGCGGTTGTGACGTTTGTGTTCTCGTATTATTAATAAATGGCTGGTGTGTTTTCGGCGCAAGAAACCCCAAACATCGGAAATAGAAGAAACGCTGGCATGTTAACATTAGACAGTTTCGGAAACATGTTGCAAAGTCGTATCACCCTCCCTTATCCAGGTTGTATAGTATAAGTGCGCAGAATGATTATGTAAATTGTCCTGTTGACCCGGGTAGAATCCAGGGGAGTCACTGGCCTATATCCTTGACAAGGGAATACATATAGAATACGCGCGAATGGCTTATCATACAATTCGGAAATTCGGTAAAAATGGGATATAGACGAGACGTATAACGCAGCTTGCAAAGTTGAGCGTCAACTACAGTATATATTCAGTCGAACTCACAGCTGATGACGTATTGATTTTATTTCAAAACATGTATGTTCAGGGTCGGAGGACGTGGACCGGCGTTCAAGCTTCCCGATTTTTCACAGCAAGCTTTGAGTATCGTGCAATCGACCGCCGCGTGTTCCACCACCTTCCGCCCCGACCTGCCCCTCCCGCTCCTCCATCACTGTAATACGATCTCCGCCGTCGCTGTCCTCCAAGCCGCCACCTAGCTGGAGGTTGTGAGTCTTCGTTTTCATGTGCAGCGTGATGTGCTTCTATCTATCGAGCTGCTCCTCCTGCTCACTTCGCTCGCCTGCTTGCTGCTGTATAGTTGCTATACAGCAGCACTTGTAGCCCCATCACAACTAAACCCCTACTGGTGGAGGAGGTGGTGCGCCTGGTGGCCCCTACGCTTTGGCGAGTGGTCGTCCGCCTCGAGTACCTTCTACGCCACGATCGCCCTTCTCACCCTCACACGGCGTGAGGTGGCTAGGTCGCTTGTCTTCGTTTTTTCTCAAGATATATGATGCATGCTCCGCCTCCTTCCCTGCTGAGATAGCCCAAGCTACTTCCTCGCCGCCAAAGATTCACGAACCAAAGGAGGAGATGTCGCACCTTGTCGCCCTAGGCTATGGCGGCGAGTCAGTGTCAGTCCCGAGCTGCTTGTGTGACGGTACAGGCATCCTTCACTACATGTGCTCTGTGCCATGTCCATTACCCTCAGCAGCTTCTTTGCTCAGGGTAAAACCTCATTGTCGAGCCCCTAATCCTGAGCATCTGGAAAAAAAGAATCCGCTCAGGGAAAAAAATAGCAGTCAACGTCTTTTATGCGGCGAGACTTCGACAAATCCTGAGCAACAAGGGCCTTTGTTTTTCACTTTTTTTCCCGGAACTCGCTAAAAATAATCCGCTGGGGAAAAAAATCCGTCAACGTCTTTTATGCGGCAAGACTTCGACAAACCCTGAGCAACAATGACCCCGAGCGTTTTTTAACTTTTTTCCCGAAGTCACTTAGTCTTTACCTTTCCATTCAGAGTTAGCGTGAGTCTGTTACAAACAGCTGCAAAAGCAAATAAAATACAGGTACATGGTGGATTACGGACCACGGCACCGATAAACACAACTAGCCACAACGATACAGCGCGGATGGGCGTGCTACACACGCACGGTGTTGCCTGCTGATGCTTTTGGACGGCAGCGTGGTCATGTTGTTCTCTCTGCCTGTTGTCTGTTGTCTACTTGGCACATGTCTGGGCTGTGTGCTCGTGACAGGGCTAATGTCTGACGACCTCTTCTTATTGGTACGTACAAAATATGGCCTCTCCCTCTCGTACCGAAACCAGGGAACATACGCCGTAGTACACAAATACATCCCACATCACCCACACTTCGTACATGCGGCCCGCCACATCGACAGCATGATGGATACAGACAACAGCTCGTCTACCCACCCCCCGCGTCGAGGTGGACTCAGTTTTTGTACAGCAACGGAATTTTGGGCCGTCGCGTACAAGCGGTTCCTCGATTATCATTGATTTAAAAAATGCAAGGTACTCTTGCTATGGCGCGCAAGGTTTCATCCGATTCAAATACTCCTCCTGTTGCATGCTGAAACGGTATCGGAAGCGAGCAGTTCAACAAAATTAAGCTGAATACTACCGCTGTGTTTTGTTCGCAACGATGGGGCAGCACGAGTGAGCGTGATCACGAAAGCAATTAAAGTATTAAGATATAAATGTTTTTTTTTGCGTGCATATACCGGACAGACTTTATTAATAATTTGGAGGGTCGCACGCTCGCTGTTGAGGCGCAAAACAAATACCTGGTAATGTTTGTGACTTATCATGGCCGAAAACACCGCATGTGGCGTGTGTTTTGTACTTTGTTCAACTTCTACCTGTTTTTCTCTCAATACAAACTGGTGGCCCTTTTTCGCGGTTGTCCTAAGATGAACAATAGAACAGACCCAACAGGCATTGCACAGCTTTCCAAGTTGAGTGCCAACTATTACTATCAGTAGCAATCCGTCAAACTCACACCCGACGTGTTTGTACCTGAGAACAGATATATCAAAAACGTAGAGTCTCAACCCCTCGATCGGTCGCGATCACAGCTGACGTCTTCGTACAATTCTATTCAACACCTCATGTCCGTTACAGGCCTATAATAGTATCGGTCACGCATGGGAATGCTCATCGGGTAAATCCCTTTGGGACTGCTGTAGTACAGCACAGCAGTACTCTTGTCGTGTGGGGGCCAAAAACTTGGACTTCGAGTCAAAACTCGTACTGGTATATGGTTCTGCACGCTGCAACACTGCACTGCTAAAAGTTTGGACATGACGCGTGCTACAGCCAGCGGTAGAGGCGGACCATCGGCTTTCTGGGGCTCCCCGCTTGTGGAGCTCTGACACCTCACGAAAAAATTGAATTAAACCCTTGTAGGACTGCACTCCCGTTTTGGGGACAAACTACCGAAAAATTGAGTGATGTGTCCCCAAAAACGAGGCTGCGGTACTATTCACAGGAGGGTTAAAAACACCATCGTGCAATGGTTGATGAATAATCCCCATGGTCTAGGTATGCAGAAGTGTAACTCTGCAAACCAATAATGGAATTCCGACGATTTTGAGTCCATGAGCCCCGTCATTTGGAAAGAATTTTAGGCAGAATATTCTTCCTGGTGCCTCTTTCTTCGTAACACGCGAAACATACAGCAGATATATTTCTACGCTTTTCTTTGATAGGTTACCAGTATGAAGATATTACTTATGCGCCGCCGCGTTAAGTCATGTGCCATGACTACACGGATATTGCTGTGGTTCTTACACGGACCCCACATCTGTTCAATTTCTGTCTTCGGCCTTCCATGTTGCCGCTGCTATCAGGCAGGCCTGCTCTATGTTGTTCCGTTCTATTTTGATTAGTTGAGTAATAACTACGCCAGTACTGCCGCTGCTATCTCGCAGGCCTAAATATGCGGCTCAACTTGTGTGTATTGCTTTCCATTTTGACAAGGTAGCACGCGAGTCTGGATGTATTCTCCTTTTTGTACTTTGATTTCCTAGGTGTCAGGTTTCCGTACGGTGCACGTTCGTTCAAGTATCTACTGACTTTCCATCGAGGAGGCGTGTTGATTCAAGGAGGATATGGTCGATACGTATCTAGGTATCTAGCTGATGTTCAGTCATTATGCGCGAGTACTATGAATACTATACGAGTATCTTGATGTGCGTATTGCAATGGATGTAATATGTGGCGAGGTTGCGAGTTTGTTGTTACTCGTACATAGTTGGGTCGACTGTAGATCCCATTTACCTCATCGGGACGTTAAATTGTGCAGGGTAGCTATTACTGTCCTGCGACCGTAACTGCCCACAAAATTATTCAGGGGATGTTACCGCAGCACGCGCTGTAGGACAGTACAACGGGCCATAGTGTACATTTACCCGTACACGTACTGTAGTATGTCTTGTATGTCTTCTCCTGATGATTAGGCCATGGTCACGCCCATTCTGATCACTAACTTTCTCCTTCTCTCCTCCTCTTCTTTTCATTCGAGATCATCGAGATCAATTTTCTCTTTTTTCCCCCTTGTATGTCCGTCCACATGGACGCCTTGTTAAACAATAACTCGTCTTCTTCATCACGAGTATCCTTCACAGACTCCAGGTGCCACCTCTGTACCTCATTTCTGAGAGATACTGGGCCTCCACACGCATCACTCCTCCGGATGGTACAGAACGCACCAACACGCAACGCTTTACACGGCAACAGCGTGACTTGCCCGATGAGGGTGGCAGAACACGATATACACTGTAGTTTGACGAGCAACCGACGTACGCGGTGATCTTGTCTAGAGAGGTTGCGCTAACCCTCACGCACAGACCGCTCATGTCATATGTCAAACAGACACACAGCAGCAAAAGCAGCAGGTTATGGTTGAATACGATTTTGTTGTGTTGTGTTTTCCAGGGTTTTAACCAAAATCAGGTATACCCAGCCATTTTTGGTCCAAACTCAGTTACGTACCTACTGAAAACAGGTACACATCAGAACATCTAGAGCCCTGCTAATGGCCAGACTGACATCGTACCTGACTTTGGATCGAAACAGCCTGGGCCAGGGCATACCTGATCTTTTCTTGTCTGTCTAGCTTTCAACTGATTGTGGTGAAATTTGACAATATCAAAGAGGCCATACGTACGAACACTACTGTTCTTTCGCTTCGTATGCGTCTGCGGCCCCTCGGCTGTAATTCTTGTGTAAAAACGCTGTACTTGTACTCGTATGTACGTACGTGTTTATGCATACATACGCGCGCTGTAATGTAACTTTTCTCTTCGGGGTGTTGTCGTGGTACTCATGATCATCCCCTTTCCCCTCTTGTTTGCTGTTGTTGTTATCACATTAACTCACAATACAATGCAGTCCGTTGTCGCAGGACAGGCTCCAATAACTCTGGAGTGGAAGAAATACCTCAAGTAAAACAGAGGCAAAAACAAAAAACAAGCTTACGTACTCCACCACTGCGGACACCAGGGAAGCAAAAAGGAGACTATTGATAGCAGACAAGAACCTAAAAAAGAGGATGAAGCGGAGCAAAAAAAAAAAAAAAAAAAAAACAGAAGCAGATAGCAAAAAAAAGGCTAAACGCACACACTAACAAAGACACAAAGAGGTATTGTCGAGGAGATGTGTTTCTGATGAAACGCGCCAAACAAATAATGCACGCGTATAAAACCCCCCTGCTCTCAGAACTCTCTGAGAGCCAGCAAAGTGGTAATCATCAAGATAAGACGTCAATCTCTGTGAGTGAGCACACGCGTCTAGCTTGACCTGCAATACAGTAGTAGCCGGGCTTGCCCCATGCTACACCTTTTGTTATCCGGCAATCAGCCTATATCCAGGCATACCATCAAAGTGTACAATGTGCTTCAGTTGTTGTACAATGTTGTCCCTTTGGTCACAGGAGGAGTCGTATTGCAGCACGTGGACGCACACACACGGCAGTTCATCTGCCGTACCCCGCGTCGAGTTGGTCTCATGTTTGGTACGCCAAAATAATTTTGTGCCGAGCAGGCGGTTCCGCGAGCATGGTCGAGAAGCTTCAAAGCTGGAAATGGTTGGGGAGAGGGGCACAAAAAATGCTCTCGGCGCTCTCCCACCGTGGCGAAACAAACGGAGCCTGGTGACCCTCTGCAGGTCCAAGTGGAGCCCGCGGTACCTTTACCCTAATAAATAGAGCAAAATAATCCACATTTTGGAGGCCACACCCTTGATGCTAGAAAAACGCAACTTTTTTTTTTTTCAACTTTCATGGACAGAACACCGCTCATGGCGCGTGTCTTTTACGTGGTTGTAGTATTACCTGGTTTTGACCGAGATATATCAGGTATACCTGATTTAGGCCACAGCCCTGTTTTTTTTTATCTTGCTTCAAATACTTGTACATGGGTTTGCAAAGCGGTTGTCATACTTTTCACAATCACGATACGAACCCCTCCCCATCTGTGGTGAATAACAACACTTAAATGTTGAGCGCTGTTTTGATCATTTCCCTTTAATGTTGAAGACCTGACCGAAAACAGCCATGAAACTTTCATAGAGTAGACCAGCAATCCAGCGTTCCCTTACAAGCGATCACGGGCTGGGATAATCCTCTTTCTGGCGTTCGTCGGGGTCACCATTATCCGGGGTAGCAGAATGCCTTCCGATATATCAAATGTCCCCGAACAACGTTAAGAGCAAGGCAGCTTTCCACCATTATTTAACAGCAATGTCGTTTAGTTTTGCCCTCACCGATTTTTGGGATGTTTTGCTTATACCCTTGATCCCACCGTGTGACCTTGTCTTTTAATTTGTGCACAGCGTATGATAGGTTTGTCCTGAGTATCCTTGATCCTACCTGATGGCCTTTTCTTGTTACCTGTGGATAGCGTAGGATAGATTTGCCCTGGAGGCGCGCATTGGCAAAATGCCGCAGCGTCCACAGTTTAGTGTACTTTTATTGCTCATGCAGCCGTATATTAATATACCAGGTATGTTTTTATTCTAGCCAGTTCGCGGTGAACTCTGCTTCATCCTTGAGTGGTGGTATTCATGGTGGAACGAACGGCCTTCTAGTGCTCCCGGTGATGATGTCCGTTGTGGAAAACAAACTCTTACCCTTTTCCCTGTTACACGCGTTTAGAAAGTGGCAGTTCGCGGTTCTGTGAAGTCACGTTTCGTGCGGTTACGGTTACAGTTACGATAATAGCTCTTCTAGAGCGCATGCGGCAACGAAACCAAAGTCGGCGGTGTTTCCCGTTCTCGCCGTACTGCAGTAATTACGAGCGAAAGCGAAATCATTAAAATGTTTGTAACGGTTTCTCCCGTCACCAAAAATTGGCTGCTTCAACAAGATGACCGAAGCCCTTTTTTCTTGATCAAACCATAGCTGCATTCCGCGGCGCAACCTCCGAAACGCAACTTCTCGAACGAAAATTCCCCAAAAATAAATATGGGTCATGCTGCGGGACATCCTTCGGGCGGTACGTTCTTGTGGCGTTCGGCGTGCGGCAATCACAGCAGTCAGTCCAACAGCAGAGGTAAGCGGCAACACAGGAGGGAGGGGGTCATTCAC
Source organism: Nereocystis luetkeana (assembly GCA_031213475.1). Taxonomy (NCBI): domain Eukaryota; class Phaeophyceae; order Laminariales; family Laminariaceae; genus Nereocystis; species Nereocystis luetkeana. The sequence continues at coordinate 8,209,679 of JARUPZ010000025.1, read as the reverse complement.
GCAGCAGTACAAGCAGCAGCACAGCCGCCGCTCATGCCGAGCGCACCCAGTGTCGTCGGTGCGAACGGTGCTGGGGTCCCTGCTGTGTACTGCCAGGTTGCTTGTACGTACTGAAGCTCCAAACATCAACTCCTACCTACGAACTCTACACGGAAGCAGCTGCATTGCTGCAGACACAGTTCAGCAGGCTCTATGTATGCCGGTTCTCAGACGCAGGAGGATTGTTGTTTCTTGCTCCCAGCTACCACACCGGGCTGGACTCACCCGGCAGGATGGCCTAAGGCCAAGGCGACTCTAACTTGGAGCCTCGTGCCTCGCCTCCACGAGCTCACGGGGGCAAGAGAGGCGTGAACGCGTTCTTCGTCACTGCTGCCGATGCCTGTGCCATACCTAACCTGGTTATGTCTCGGGTCGATTTTCTTTTCATTTGCTTTCGCGATTTTTGTTTTCCCCAGTCCCCCCTGTTTCTGCCATTTTAATTTGATTTCTGGTTCCACGCCAAACTCCACAATTAAGCCATACCACTACTGCTGTTGTGCGTATGTATAATACATCCTCGGAGTACGCCGCACTTTAATGACGGCCACAGGCAGGCCCGACCAAGGTGGAAGAAACGAACCGGGTTTGAACCGGTACACGAAAACTTGATAAATAAGTGTGGGCAGGGGTTTCCTCTCGCTCTCCGGGGCAGAATATATATATATATATATTATATATTTGACTGCTGTGGGAATGCTGTACTGCTCTGTACTGCTGCGTGACAATACGTCGTACCACTCGCCGACGACAAAGCAATACGTACTTGAGCCTGAGGCCTGGTCCGGATGCCTTCTGTCTTGCGTGTGCTTCTACAGTACAGCAATACAGTAGTACGTAGCGTATTGGGCCCGAACCGATGTCTTCTGCCTTGTGACCGAACAAAAAGCGCAGCAAAACAGATTGCAGTGTCGACGAGGCAACAGCGACAGCTGTAAATATACTTACGTTTATCTTTTTTCTTAAAAATCGCTTGATTGTAAGCACCTGCCTCACGCTCAGCAAGTCTACCACGATTTTTTGTCGCTTCTACGATCTTTGCTTTTCTTGCGTTCTTTGCTTTCTTCGCGTGCATGCTTCTCGTGCCATACTTTTTTTCGCGGAACATTAGAAAAAAAAGCTCGGAAAAAGAAGAAGTCGATTTTGTTTTTTCTGCGGTTTGGCAGGCTCTCTTTCGCTTTTTTTTACCGGCTCGTTGATATTTCTTTTCCACTTTCAGTTCCTTTTTTCTTCTTTCGTTTCGTGTGCGTGTGTGTGTAGTCGGAGCACGGCAACGCGGGCGGGCCCGACGCCGTCGCGAGTGTCGGCGGATGTTGGCGGGTAGAGGGGGGGTTGCCAGGGGCACGGTCGCGGATTTCGTGGCTACGCGTCGTGTGTGGGCTCTGTCTGGCTTCTATCTGAAACGTTTGACTGAGTATGTGCCTGTCTATAAGAGCCGTTCGGGATTGCAAGCTAAGATTCAAGCGGCGCTTCTTTTCGCGAACCAAGCTGACTATACACAGAGACGTACGCCGTCTGAACACCGACATCGTTGAGCTGGCGAAGGAGGGTCACGGTAAACATCGGGCTTCACGCGGGGAAGGGCGACGCAGATCACTGTGACAGGGAGGGAGGAAAGCTTTACCAGGACCGAATCGGTGGTTAGGCGGTCGCGACAGGGGCGAGCGGCGTACGAGCCTGAGAGAGAAGCTCTGCTGTTTATTCATTTGTTCTTGTTGTTTGACTGGTGCAAAAGGTGTTCCTGGGGCAGACAATCATTAAATGAGACAGGGGGCGGAGATGTTTTTTTCCTTCTGAAATTTTCTGTTTCATTTTCATTGTTTTTGCGGTGCTGCTGCTGTGCCGTGCTGTGCTTTTGTCGTTCGTACACACCAGGTACATCTGATCATATCAAAAGAAGATCAGTACCCTATCTGGGGTATATACGTACGTACGGCATGTGACTCTTGGCATTATCAAGTCACCAATTTGCAACTACAACAATCTTGAAGATATATAAATATACATGTATATATATACAAGTTTTTCCTTCGGAGTGGTAGAGCGTAGCGTGTAAGAAGACTCTTGCCGAAATACCTATTTGGTGTGTTCGTTTGAACTGTTACACCAATTAATTGCAGTTGTATGTGCTGCTGCAGTTGGGGCAATAGCTCAAATGTACCTGTTAACAACCAAATATGTATGAGTAAAAGGAAAGTAGTAGTGGTACATGCAGATGAGGGTGGCGCAAGAGAGCAGTTCTAATTACCGAAAAAGCTGTTATGATATATGAAGGCGACATGAGTGTGCTATGCAACTTCGACAGTAAGCACTTGCTCGACGAATCGCAGCGCCAGTAGACACATGTCCTGCGACACCTAACGATTCGACAACGAACGAAACCTTTGGCGGACGCCCGAACTAACTACGACATAAAGTCCTCGAGAAAAACGTCTTCAACGAAGCGTAGCAGAGGGCCCGGGGCCGGCGTGAAACGCAAACAAGTCGAAGCGACGGGAGTAAGTAGTAGCAAAAATTCCCTCGCAAACGCGAATGTCGCTAATATCAACGGAATCGGCACCCTGGCAAACACCCAAGGTAGATTGAAAAAAACTGGATATTTTGTTGTCCACAGCACCCAAAGAGGATGCAAAAAAGGCAGTTAGTTGGGTTTGCCTTCGTGGGTTTCGATTAGAATATTCACCCTATTGGCCAGGACAACCCGGAATCGCCCCGGACGAATGAAAACATTGTATTTGGCAAGAAATCATAATCGTTGACGTCAGGTTCTCATCGCACAGCGTACAGCAGCAGCCAGAAGGAGTGAGGCATGATACATGGGTTGCCTCTCACCACCAAGCTATCTAACCAAGCGCACGGCCCATTCGGCGAGTCCGTGTCAACGCGAAGCCCTCGTTATGGTCGGCAAAGGCATACGGCCATATGCGGCGGAGGGCTGGCAGGGTGTAGCTTCAGCATCGTTGACGGCGCCGTGTGCGTTGTGGACTGCTGCTGAAATTGTTGCTCTGCTGTGCTGCTTGTTGTTGCTGCGGCAACAAAGTAGCGGTACTCTGGGCTCTGGGGCGTGTTACCGCACCACAGGCACACCCACAGCACGCCTACGCACGCACTGCACAACAGGCCCCGGTCGCATCGATTGACACTCTTCGCATGACTGCCACAGAGCACACAGAGCAGACACAAACGCAGCGAGCCACGCAGCAGCAGCAGGGAGCAGCATCTCGTGCGAAGCCGTTGGTGTTCCATTTTTCGTACTTTTATTTGCAATTGTTGCTGTATTCCAAATTCCTAGAATTTTATTTCCAGTTCATAACCGAAATGATCGTTTTGGGTTCTCGCAAGCAGTTTCAAACCCGATTATGTTTTGGTTTGGTGAGTAGCCTGTGGTTCGCGACCCAACCATAATCGGTTCTTTCGCAAACACCATAGCATCGGCAGCAGGAAAAGTGCAGTCCACTCTGTAGAAGCAGCACCACCAGGAGCAGGCGATGCCATCTACCAGGCAGGAGCAGCACTAGCGGGAGGAGCACCCGGTACCAACAGAAGCAGCGAGAGCAAAAGCAGCACCAGCAGGAGCGGCACCAGAAGGAGCAGGAGCGGCACGAGCAGGAGCAACGCCAGCAGGAGGCCAACTGGCCAAGCGGTATACGAAGAGGCAGCACCAGCGTGACGCCCGTCGTATGCTGTCTACATGTATCCACGCACGCAAATAATCCAATGACCCGCGTCGTAGTCTTGTGTTGAAACTATTCCGGAACAAAATAGAAACAAAATCGGTCTACTATCGTATGTGTGCCGTCTTATAGCCGGTCTCTTCGGGCCAAAGCAGCTGAGATCAACGGCAGTCCTGTTTAATCTGTTCCCGAAAAGTTCCTCCACTCGCGAATAGTACAAAGCTCCCGCGAATCAGGGCTGACGATCTTGCGAAAGGCCACCGAAACGCCCCCACAGCGACCGACCAGAGAAAACGAATTTATAGTTTTGTTTATATTCAATCATCGACGTTGTGTCCGCTTCGCGTAATTCGATGTACTTTTCCTTACCGAGCGAAGCGCCTTGTGTTACATACAGTATATACCACTATCTACAATGCACCAACGCACAAACGTTGACGGCAGGTATACTTGGCCGGCTGCGCGAGTTCCTTCCGACAGCTATACCATATTTTTACTGACTATGTTTGAATCGGGACACTTGCCGGAGATCTTTCCAATTTTAGCGGCCTTATGGGGTATGTGCTGCAGCACCAGGCACGTATGGACGGGTAGAGATGCACAAAAGGGGCACGTCGTCCTATCATCACAATATGCTGGTGTATTAGGTATCAGCATTGCGAGCCACTGCGGGCTATAGACCCGACGTCGCTCATAAACACGCCATGCATGTGACGCATGCCTTTCATCATCGCTGGTGACCCCCTTGTTATATTACATTTTCACAGGCTCCACAATAATCACATTGGAGGCCGATATACTGTGTGTACGGTTACCCTAGGTCAACCGATGCCTACGTTCCTTGTTGGACCAGGGTTCTCCAACTCCCTCGAATCGCCCGTTCTACTGAGTAATCTACAACAGGCTACCAAGAACGAACATCGCCTTCACGCCCCCTCCAACACAACCACTTGAAGCGTATCTACCCCCGCCCGCCAGTACGTCCTCCCCCCGTTCCCGAGTTCGCGAGGCGCAAGTCCTTTGGTCCATCTAGCACAGCTTACATTTCGCTGAGAATACAGCTGGTTCGTTACTGTAGTCACCGTGTTGACTGGAGATGTATAATACGTACACAAAATCGATACCTGGTATGTCTGTTTTGTCTGCCGAGCGGCATGGTATAGGCTGTACGGCTTACATCGTTCCAAGTCTTGCATCTGTCTCATTTCGACAACGTCGGCTTTCAATGGATCCAGCGAGACGTCCCGATTTTCTCGCGTTAGTCTGCAATGCAGGGCGATGGTGGCCGTAGTTATCTTCGGTTCGGAAACGATATCCAACCAAGCTCCCCAGGATGCGAAATCGTGTTTTTCGGCTTTCAAATATTTTACGGTCTGGTCGCACCAGGGCAGAGTCAGAAGCTGTAGTACGATCGGCCCTCTGTCGATTGAAGAATTGGATTACGCGATCCCCACCAGGTGGGCGATTTCTTGGGATGGGAATGCCGGTTGTGCCGTGGGAGGTAGCTTAGACCGAAGCTTCCCAATGTGCGTCAACGTACGTTTGCATAGTCTTATGTAGGCTTGGCTCAAGACTGAACTGTTTCTCGATTGTTCGGAGATCTCGAAGGCGACAATCACAACAACATTTTCGCTCACGACATGTAGCACCATGGGAGTCAAAACGTCGGAGCACCTGTCAAAACGTCGGAGCACCTCGCGCGCGGGTGATCCAGACAACGCTCCAGCCGCTCACCCTCCTCTTCCCACCTTCCTGCCGCGTATTGTTGTTCATCGGTCCAGACATCGGACCGGTCAACATCTAAATGCAAGAGAATCGTTCTACATACTGTAGTACTCCTGCTTCTGCGCCACAGTACGAGTAGCTCCAACATCTCAAATCCGCGAGAGTTCCGCGCCCTAAACCAATGCTGACGCCGTGAAGATACACAAGGCGCCATATAGATCGCCCTCCGGTAACGTAGCGGTGGTCGTCGAGGCCTCGTGCTTCACGTATGTGCCGGGTATGTGTAAAACAAGCATCCGTATTCTGGGGGTTCTTGAATGATCAAATGGGGAAGTTCCAACTGTTTTTGCCAAATTCTCAGGCAATACAAGATTTTTCAATTCTTGCAGACCAGCCGCGTGGTAGTACGGTGCTGCAGTGCAGTATTGTAACCTCCTGCTTATCTGATGGCGCGGTGCCTTATCGGCTCCAGCGTTCATCATTCTTCTCTCTAGCGGCTATCTCGGGCTGGTGCGCTCTGATTCGGGATAAAACACAGATCCACAGCACCCTACACTATAAAGACCCTTCAATTTCCACTGAAACCGAATCTCACAGCAAAGAGGTGAGACCAGGGTTGTTTGCAGTGAGCATTAGCGAGCCACACACCGCGGCGTCCGCCACGAGCACATATGACGACAGGCTTCGTGTGGCGGATTATTTGGCGAAGTACCAGTATTTGTTGCACACTTCTTCCTGGTCCAGAAGTCCTTGGAGTTGGCCCGGGGGCGGCTTGAAAAGCCCGAGTATGATGCAAGACTGGGGTAGTGTCCATCGGACTACAAACTAGACAAATCGGCAAGGAGTACTCCCTGCCCCCACTGCTGCAGGGGCACAAACGTGGTGCCGAGCGAGGGCAAGGGCAGGCGTGGGCGGGCATAGAAACCGACAGTGATCAGGGGGGCGAGCAAGAAGACAAGCAGCAGGGCGGCCAGGAGAAGGAAGAGGTATGGTCCGGACCTGTCCGTGCAGTTTTTGGTTCCCTAGCACCCAAATGTTTTTGCTTCTCCTGTGGTACAGCAGTACGGTAGTTGTTCCCCTCCAGTGCCGGTTGGGTACTGCGGGTTGCCCGCTGTAGTACCTGTGAATCACTTGGCACACAGAGGGGATTCACCAGCTGTGTGGTAGTATGCGAAGTACAGTAGTGCGTGTTGCTGCTTGGTGCCTGTGCAGTTGACTGGCGCATGTCGAGGTACCACTACGAACTACGAAAGTATCGCTGGATAGCCGATCGGGATTGCATAATTTCTCTCATACTCTCGTTCTTCGGCGAGTGCGTTCCTTGATATTATACGTACTTGATAATACGCTTTTGGCAGTTACCCACCCAACAGATATCCACATACGTAAAAGGGAGCCAAGCGATTACTATCGGCGATTTGCAGACCCAGGTACGTTCGCGGTAACTGCGCGCTTTTGTGAATTGTTGACTACCGATACTCGCCCTGGACAAGTTACAGATAAATTGTTTTTTTTTTCTCTGAATTTTCGGAAAACATGAACCATCCCTCCACCATCTGTCTACTGAGGCACTTGCCCGCCTTATGCAACATCCCGCACGCACAACCAGCAATTCGTCTGTTACCGAATTCCGATAAAAAGCGAAATCCCACCACGACGTACATGATATATGGTACAACAACATCGTTTTTCCGCAATATTTACGTTTCGAATTTTATACACTATCGGCCATCCGCCTGAAGTTTCCACTGTCGCACGAGTGTATTTGTAGACTACTTGCAGGTGGACAAAGAAAACTGTCAACACGATAGTTGTTTGCTCGGCCCTGATGACCACGACGGAGTAGGTTTAGCAGTCTGGGAGAAGGGATCTTTAGTGATGTTTTTTACTTGAAAAATGTGTAGCGTGGTCTGCACTTCGGAATCGTCGTCCGCATTTGAGAAATTTCCTGGTTCGATGCAAACTCGGCGTAGCCTCGTTTATGGCGAGTTTTGGCCCGTTTCGGCTGCGGTTTGGGGTCAGGGTTAGGGTTAGGGTTAGGGTTAGGGTTAGGGTTAGAGTCAGGGGTTGGGTTGGATCTTCGCGTGTGCCTTGATCCCAACAGGAACCAAAACGTCCGAACAGCCTACCAACCTAAAGACCCCTTCTCCCAGATTGTTAATGGTCCTCCCACGACGACTACTATCATAGGGTCGTCTTGTCTTTAAATTCGATGAATTTTTATCGTTTCTCGCGGAAACCTGGTTGGTTGAATAATTTTGCACGGCCTGTATGATAACTTGCGCAGTCGTTGACACAATGCAATTATGAGTGGTGCTGGTGATGGGAGCAGGTCAGTAAGCTCGTCAAGAAACGGGCCGGACCTGACGTGTGAATCGGTCGAAGCAGTTACCATCAAAACGGATTCGGTATTTCGATCGCCACAATCAGAGTAGTTGCGATATTGTCCCAGGTTTTCCACGGTCGAAGCTTGGATGATTGCCGTGCCGATCTCAATATTTTATCGAGGTCGCGACATTTCGATGCTTTACTCCCCACCTAAAAAACGTCTTTTGCATTTCACGTGAAACCCGTCAATCCCACTGCAATCGGGTTGGGGTTCGCAAGTGCGTACGCTCTTTCGTAAAGTTGCAGAAAGTGCTCTATTGCCGTGTTGTGCGGGGCTTTCTTCCCCCCCCCCCTTTCCCCGTTCGTTTTCCATTTCAGGACCAACTCTTGCTGTGGTTATATACTCAAAATTAACCCTAATGCAGCCAGAGGACGGGACCGATGGGAGGCCTGTTGATGATGCTTGCGAGATTTCAACTCAAAAATCGGACTGGTTGCAACCCGGTTACACATGCCATGGTTGAGCCGAGAAGGCGACCTCTGATAGTCTTACCCCTCGGCACCATGGCAGCAGTGGAAAAAACAGGGGAGTGCGATTGGCGTCCTTATGTATGATTGATGTGAACATGTTGCGCTGTTCTGTGGTCTGTGTAAAACATTTCGGCCATGGCCTAGAATTGAATTCGACGAGCCAACTCTTGGCCGTCCCCTTCCTCTAGAATGCAGGGTATTTTCGAGAATTGGGCGCGTTCGACAAGTGAGGTACCACCGAAGTATCTCATCTGCTAGGCTCATAGGTATCACGGAGACCGCGCAGTGCGCTTGCTCAAACTGGTTTGCGTGGCAGGAGGTATCGTTTGTAGATATTAGGTTTGCGGACGCGGCATCAATGCAGCTTCGGAAGGCATGTTTACATATCCACGTGACCCAGTGTGACGGTCGGTGAGTGTTACGGGCTTGATTCGTGAGTGCGTGTCGAAATGTCGTGCACCGTGGCGATTTGTTCCGGGTATGTTATATTTTACCTTCAAGAGGCCAGCATGGGTGCAGGGAGCCGAGGGGGTGTTGCCTGTATGTCTGCTGGTTAGGCTTCCTGTCAACGTTGGAGCCCTTTTCTTGTATGTCATGTGACACAGAGCAACTTGGTTTCCCGGTGATTTTCGGTGTCCGTGGAGGTCCAGATGCGCACCATGTGGAGGAATTTTATTTGCTGAAAGGATTGGCGAAACAGCACAGGGAGGCAGGGGGTGTAAGGATACGGGTGACCTCCCGGAGAACGCCCCCGCGAGCGCTGGCGTTAGAGAAGCTCATCAACAGACACGTGTCACACATATCTACGGATTCCAGCGCTGGAGATGTAGATCAGCAGGAATGCGCTGACCTCATTTAGTTGTCAAGGAGTAAATATCGACCGAACCTGTCTGCTTTTCCAGACGCCGTGATTCAGTGCGCACACTTTACAGCACACGTGTGCCACAACCTGTTTGCTGGTGGTGCCGTACATTGGGACAAAAAACGCCGACACCGGCCTGAATAGTAGGCTGGGTACGTGGCAGGCGCATACCAGGGTGCCTCCTGGAGACTGCTCTGCTCAGGTTTACGATAGCTTCAACGATGGGTCTACACAAGGCTGAGACAACCCCTGGCAGTCGATTGCCTACCCGGTAAAAGCGACTTGTATGTATATATACGACACCGGTGACGCACATACAAAACCCCGACACGTGTGTCGAATACCTGGTATAGCACTCCCGGTGTACGTTTTGTCGATTAGGAGAAGTCTCGGCCTGTTGAATAGTAGCGAGGTATCACTTTCAGTACAATGGTTGGCTTCGGAAGATCGGGTTCCAAAGCCGTGGAACTACCCAATATCGCTGGAAGGTCATCAATGGTTTCAATATCATTGAGTGTATACTTAGTCACCGTCGGTCATGACGCGTGCTACGACAGAGATAGCACATTTGGGCTCGAATATTTTCGGAATGACGCGGCTCCTCAACCCAAAATGGTTGGAACTCCTTTCTTGCTTCGCACTTGAACAGTTTACGTAGCATACCTAGGCCATGGGATTATTCATTACCCATCGCACTTTTGAGTGTTCTCAAGCCGGTTTTTGGGCGAGGTATAAGAGCTCCTCAGGCGGGGACCCTCGAAAACCAAAACAATGCACCTCTGCTGTAGCATGCGTCCCATGGCGATGCCAATCGTAAGTCATGCTTCGTGAGCTCTGGGGTGAGCTGGAGAGCTCCTTAAGTGAGTACTAGAGATCTCGTCAAGGAAGTATCATAACCCCCTCGGAAGGGTTCCGGTGCACCCCTGCCGTAGCTTGCCTCCGGATGGGAAACACACGCATACAACGAGAAACGAAACGGCTTTATTTATGGGATCTATAGTACAAGCACAACTGCTGTGCCCCTTTAAAACTCGACATGCCCGTTTTGAGTCCGGGGGATAAGGAAATGTCGATCAGGTTTGATGTCATTAAGAAAATATTGTGCCATTATTTCATTTTGCTTCAAGTGCCTGTATACGCAGAGTATGGTACGTACATGGTACCGGAGTTGATATTGGCCCTACTCTACTTTCGTGTGGGTTCTGTCCTCTATCCCCCTCTGTCATCCTCACCGCCACGCGATTGTGTGTGTTCCGGGTTTTGCTCGAGTGTGTGTACGTATCCGCTGCGGTAAACGCTGTACTCTAAGCATTTCGTAAAAAAACACTCTATGCCGCAGTGCAGTTTTCAGTAGCGAGTCTTACCACCCCTTCACGATTCTTGCCCCCTTCCATATGTTGCGTGTGCCGTTGGCTGGACAACAGAGAACGCATATCGACGACCAAGTCAAGACGCTTATCAAAACGTTTGAGCACACTTTCTTTTCGGGGCTTAGGTGGCCAGCGGTGGGCAAGACGTTTGTCGTACCCGGCGAGAGCCACTTGTTGGATGCGCACGACATCGACAAGTTCCGCCTCTCCACCCCCGACGATCTCACGATCGCCAAGCCCAAACCGATGTCAGCTTGCCTCAATGGAGACCCACGGAGGCGTAAGGTGCATTTGGGCAGATTTAGGGCACAGCAGAGAAACTACAATCTTTGCAAGAAGGTGGCAGTGTCTTTCAACGGTATGATCTACAGGGCGACCGATTCCGAGATCGAAGCGGCCTTGCAACACGAGGAAGGCGCCCCTTCAACTGATGCGGCGACCTACGTGAAGGCTGTACAGGAGGTCCGCCGCCAGCACGCACTCGTGAGGGCCCGGCGAACCACCCGCCGTAGATTTATTTGCAAGAAGTAACATGCTGATGAGTTCATGGCATTGTAGTACCATGCCACAGCACATGCAAATACGGTCCCGGGTACTCTGAGTTGCTTTGCTGGAACCCGTGTGCAAGGTTGACTGTGTGGAGCTCGCAGCTTGCCGGGAAGGGATAAAGTATTAATCATCTCCGTATCCGCGACATGGAAAACAAAATACAAAACGATGTTTACACTAGTAACTGAGCTGCCTCTTGCGAGAGTAAGGGTTGGCATAGCTTTCACAATAGCTATATACAACCCCCTCCACCCGTCTGTGGTGGTCCTTAATATTTCGATGTCGCGCGATGAGTTGGTCACCATGGTGCGAATGTTGCAGACCGGAGGCGAAGCAACAAGAGACCTTTCGTGGAGTAGGCAGCACTGCGGCGCTCCATTAATAGCGATATCAGATTGGGGCTTTCTTTTTTCTTGGTTGGGTTCACCATGTTCTGGGGTACAGAATGCGGACCGATGTGGCCAATAGACCCGAGAAATATTAAGGGCAGCTTTCCGTCATTTTATAGCCGCGTCGTTGTATTATTTTTTAGCTTTTTCTTGGTTATTTAGCTTTCAGCCTTTATGCCACCTTATAGGCGTACTTGTTTCTGTCGGCATAGCGTATAATAGGATTCCCCTGCGGTTGCAATGACAGAAGTTGTCCTTCTGTCCTGTGTGTTCGTATACATGGTGGAACCGCCTAAGGTGCTCTCTATAAGAAAAACCCGTTTTAGAAAGAGGTACCTCACTTTTTGCCTGGTACGCGCTCAGAAAGTGGCAGTTCGCAGTTTTGCTACTTCGTGTTCAGTACGGTTAGGGTTACGATTCGGGCTTCGGGTTCGGTTCGGTTCCAGTTACGGTGACGAATATCATTTCGGTATCACGCCTAAAACAAACCTCGCAGTGTCTTTAGCTCGCCGTACTCAAACCATTTTAGTGAGTACCTTTGAATTGGAAAGCTTCCGGGGATGCTTGGGTCTATGCCACCCTTATCATGTGTTGTGAGATGGACGGGTTGAGATGCACAAGCGGGATGCCCCCGGCTTTACATGGCAGTATGATATGAATGGCATGCTTGCGTATCATACTGAGCGCCAGTACAGACTAGGCCAGAAGACGCTCGCAACACGCCATGCATCTGGTGGCTTCGGTGTTTCGACGCGTGTTTTTTGTTTTCGCTGGTCATCAATATGTTGGTCGCATTATATTTTCACTTGGCATGCGACACAATAATCATCGTATTGGCGAATAATTTACGCTCACGCAGGGCAATCTGTTCTTGTCGAGTTTATTTTCTCCCAGCTCCCTCGCATAGCACTTGCTGCTGGTATTTGAATAACACGCTACGTATCCGGGACTAACGTCGTCTTCACCCCTCTAACACCACCACTTGAAGCGTATCTAGGACCCTCTGCTAGTGTAATGCTCCATAACACAAACAAGGGCGCGTGAGGAGCAAGTCTATTGGCGCATTTAGCCCACGACCGTTCGCCATACAGCACGTTCGCTCGTAGGGAAAGCTAAATGTCCCCCCCGGGGCATTGTAGCTACCGTTGCCCCCGGGGATGTTTTAGCTCAGTGTTCCCCTGGAACTCGGGGCATAGAGTCAACGACACCCCGGAGGTCGCTCGCATTTATTGTGCCTCCATTGGGGGTACATTTAGATAAGGTCCCCCCCGGAAACAAGAATAGGATGATATCGCACGCGATGACGGTAACCGTAGGATACCAGACCTGTCTGTGAGGTGCCTACGGCATTTACTGCCGCGGTGGGCGCAGTAGTTATCACGGTCGTGGCTTCTCGCCCGGTAAACACTGGTTTGTATTCTACATACTCGTGATAAATCTAGGCGCATTCCAGGGTCGCAGTCTAAGCTAGAGTGCCTCCTGAAATATACAAAATGAAGCACGCCACTACGACCGACCACGACGAGCGTAGGCTACGCGACTTGTCTGAGGATTGACCTCGGCGTCTTGTGCCGTCGCGCGGGCAGTAGTTCTGCCGGTCATCGCTTCTCGCACGATATAAGGGTTCGTGATGTCAATACTCACGATGTCTTCAGCCATCGCGCGTGGTTTCATGTTTATAATTCTTGGGCCACTTCACCTTGACTAGCGGTACGGTCACGTCCCCGCCCGTTGCGCGAAGCCTACGTTGCCTAGAATAGCATGTATGTACCTGGCATGGTGGTGCACTCGTACTTGGCAGTAATGTACCACTCAGAACTGAATGTGAAGACCCCGTGCGTGACAGATCGGCCAAGGGGCTGTTGGTTTTTGTCCCCAGGTTGTTGGAGTTGAACATACATGAAAATACGTGTGATCCGGAGAAGATGCATTATGATCCCTGGGTGCGGCGGGGCATCGACCATGAGCCCCAGTCATACAAAATCAGCCAGTGTGTTTGGGATTTCAACTCCTTGCGGGGCGGTATACGCCCGGGGGGTGAATTGTTTCGTTCCCGGGTTGTTCAAGTTGTACATGGGTTGAAAGACTTGTAACCAGTGGGTTGGACCTTACCGTCTCCGGGTGCGACGAGACCTCGACCTTGTCCGTGGGCCAATCCCCGTTGCGCGTTAGCTCCATGAACCCCAGCCAATGAACTCACCCGGTAGACTTGGGGCTTGACCATCTTGAGGGGCGTTACCGACCCAGGGGGTGTTCATTTTCGTCCCCGGGCTGTTGGAGCTGTAGACGTATGCAAGTATTCATCATCTGGGGGTGGGATCTTATCGTGGCCAGGTGCGACGGAAACTCGCCGATGTCCCAAACGCCAATTTTCGCTGCGTGCTGGCTTCATGAGCCCCAGCCAAGCCTGAAATCAGCCAGTTGGGATAGGGCTTCCACGTCTTGGGAGGTGGTATCGGCCCGCGGGCTGTCCGGTTTTGTCCCCATGTTGTTGAAGTTGTAGGTTTACGGAAGAATTTATTATTAGGGGGTGGGACTATATCGTACGGGGGTGCGGCGGGATCTCGACGATGTCCTATGAGACAACTCTCGCCGGGCGCTGGCTCCATGTGGCCCGACCAAAACAAATTCTGCCGGCGGGGTTGGGATTTCCACACCTTGTAGGGTGGTATGAAAGTATTTATTGTTTGAGGATAAAAGCTTATCGCCCTTGGGTGGAGCAGGACGTCGACGTTGCCCCTGGGGGCAACTCTCGCCGCGCTCTGGCTCGATGAGCCTCAGCCAAGCATCAATAAGCCCGTGGGGGTGGGTTTTCCACACCTTGCGGGGCGGTATCTATCCAAGGGAAGCCCATTTTCGTTCCCATGCTGGAGTAGTAGATGTGTGGAAGGATGTATAATCCGGAGATGGGATCTTATCGTGGCCGGGTACGACGGGACCCCGATGTGTCCCTAGGGCCAACTCTCGCCGAGGGCCGATCAGCGAGCAGCCAATGGGGGTGGGCATTTCACACTTTCCGGGGCGGTGTCAACCCGAGAAATGTCCGCTTTCGCCCCCGGGTTGTTGAAGTTATAGAGTTATGGAAGGATTTCCTATCCAGGTTTGGCAACCAACCATCCCCGGGTGCCGCTTGTTGCATGAGCATCGGCCAATCAGTGACGCCGATGAGGGTGGGGTTTCCACACGTTCCAGGGCGTCGTCCACCGAGGGGTCTTCGTTTTTGCCCCCGGTTAACCTTATAATGTACAGTTATGGAAGGATTTCTGATGAAGGGTTGGGGTTATATCTTCCCCGGGTGTGGCAGACCCTCGATGGCCCTATTCAGCACTACTCTTCTAGATATAGCTGAGAGCCTTTGGCACGTATTTGGCCGACCAATCAGCTGCAAGCATTGCAATTCGTAGTTGCAAATCAGCAGCAAGGCTAGCTGCATGGCTGCGAAAACCGCCTCGAGATTGTGCCACGGCCACGGTTTGGCGCCGCATGAGAGCCCGGGTGTTCTGTTGCTGCTGTTGTTTTCTGCTCCTGCTGCCGCTGCTGTTGCTGCCGCTACTCCTCGGCAACTACTGCTGCTGCTACCGCTGCTGCTACCGCCCGTGCTGCTGCTGCTTGTGCGTTGCCGTGGGTGTTCTGGTATGTTGTAATCGGCCAATGGGATGCCTGTTTTTTATCTGGACTGAAACAGCGCCAGAAAGCGACGCTGGAATCACATCCTCAACCAACCAATATAGTATATGATGCCTGTTTCTTAATATGAACTGTATTAAAGCCAAGAGCAGTGCTTGACCCCTCGGGGAACGGCTCGGGGAACGGCTCCTGATTGTCGCCAGCTCAGAGCGACGGCCACGGCTCGGTGCGACGCGACAAAACGCGAGACCTAGTGTTTTACAGGTTGTGACACATGGCCTCTCTGCTCCTGGGGCAAGGTGGGGCTGGAGCGCTCTAGGTCACGCTACGCATCAATATATATATATATATATATATGTAAAACTGCATACTTAGATCACAACCCCTGAGCGTGCTCGGTTGGTGCATCCCTGGCCTCTCAGAGCTCCCACTTCCAAACCGCCTCCTTTCATTACTTGCCGGACCTTTCCAGCAGTTCTTTGTTTTCTCGGTCATTTCTTCCTTTTTTCTCCTTTCGTTTCGTGTGCGTGCGTGTTCTCCGAGCACGGCATCGCGGGAGGACCCGGCGCCGTCGCGGGTGCCAGCGGGTGCTGGCGGGTAGAGGGGGGGTTGCAAGGAGCACGGTCGCCGCTTTCGTGCCTAGGCGTCGCGTGTGCCTCGAGACACGAGGGATGCATGAACGGGCTTTGTCTGGCTTCGATTTATGATTGTTGATAGAGTATGTACGAGTTTATAAAGGTCGTTCGGGAGGGCAAGATAATATTCAAGCGATGCTTATTTTTGCGACCACGCTGAAGTTGCAAGAGGGTGGTGTGCAGTTTGAACACCAACGTTATCGACCTGGCGAACGACGGCCACGGTGAGCACTGGGCTTCATGCGGGGCGGGCGACGGGGCTGATTGTGGCAGAGAGTGATAAAAGCTTTAACCGGACCGAATCGGTAGCGAGGTGCTCGCGAGAGGGGCGGGCGGCGTACGAGGCTGAGAGAGAAGCTCTCCTGTGCGATTTGTTTCTTTTCTTCTTTTGGACCGGGTGTAAGGTGTTTCAATCAGGCAGCAAAATATTACACGAGAGGGGACGGGGATTTTTTTTCCTCTCCGAGTTTTTGGTTTCATTTACATTGTTTTTGCTGCTGTGCCGTGCTGTGCTTGCCCTTTCTTCGTACATACAGTACAGACCTAGAGCATATCGAAAGAAGAAAACAAGTACAGACACTAGTACCCTACCTGGGGCGTATGTTCGTACGTACGTACGACATCCGCGACGCGAAGCGTATACGTATGTGGCATCCAAGCTGACGTCGGAGCTGTTTTTTCCTGAAGCATGGCGGCGGGACTCTTGGCATTATCAAGTCGCCGGTTTGCAATCACGATCCTTGAAAATACTAAACTCAGTCGTATACCTCTGTTCGCTTCGCATAATTTTGATGTACTTTTTTCCTTCCTGAGCGAGCGTAGCGGGCGGCGTAGGCCGCCCGCGGAGCGAAGCGCCTTGTATATATATATACCAGGTATATATTATATGCAAAGAGGCAGCTATAAATTAGTTCTTGTGCTGCTGCTGCGCTTTTTTTGCTGCTGCTGCTGCTGCCGTTCTTACGCTCTGTATCATCCCGCGGCATTGCCATTAGCTGCAATTTATAATTTCCTTGTGTAGTACTCAGCGCGCGACAGCCAGGGCCCGGCTGGGCATGAGACCCGGTGCTCCACTGGTTGTGGCACCCAGCCTCTCTACCCATGGGGCAAGGCGGGCCTAAAGCGCGCTGGAGCGCAAGACAATTTCAGACAATGATAACGGTGTTTACTAATGTAGATGTTATTGATATTGTTGTCTTCATATTGAATCGTATTTTCTACCTAGCTTCATGGGTACAAGTACACCCAGTGTCCGTCCTGATTCCTTGTCTTAGAGATATACTGATTATGTGGTCACAGACTGTGAGGCAGAGGAAGACCAAAAGTAAACAATATTTTTAAATCAAGTGTCAAGCAAGTGAAATGCCAGCGTACCGGGTACGAGAACACCACAACACAAGCAAGACCACAAAATATGAACCAAAAATACCAGGAAGCCAGAAAAACAAATCTAAAGTGAAACATGCAACCGATTGTAGGAGTTCAGAAAGGCTGCTATTAATAGACGGAAGGCATACGTACTCAGGAAGGACAGATATATGCTGCGCAGACGAAGCAACACGAAGGAGCTCCCATATAATACCTGGAAATATGATGGGTATGAAGAAGACGAGCCCGCCAGTACTTTGTCGATAAGCGATGACCGGCACTACTGCTCACTCCGCGTCAGCACCTGTGGTAGGCAGCCCTCATGCGTGTCTGATATCGTCCGGCCGCTCTTATCGCGCCTGTGATAATGTTTTACATGTCCAGTGGAAGGTTTGGCTCAATGTGCTCCCAAGTATGGGGGGACAATAAGCTAAAGTGCCCCGGGGGACGTCGTTACCTAAAGCGCCCCCGAGGGCGCTTGTATCGTGTACCTTCGTGTTTCGTGATGTCGTGTTGATTGTTAAATTGTTTTGGTGTGTACGCATCGATACACATGTCCATCTGCCGAAAAGTATGTTATACACTGTGTCTGTCCAATTTGTAAAAACTCGGGTCTTGGAAAAAATAGAGCCAGCCGATTCGAATTGCTTACACCAGGCTACGCTGCAGCATCATGATGGCGTTAGTAATGTTTGTTTCGGAATCGAAATCCAATCAAGCTCCCAGGACGCGATTTATTCTTCAATTTTCACATCTTCTGCGGTCTGGCCACACCAGAGCAGGGTCAGTAGCTGTACTACTGGGAAAAGACACCTGGTCGATTAAACAACCGTTTCTCTCGATTTCCGCCAGGTATGCGACTACCCGGGATGGGACTGCGGGTTGTGCCGTGGGATGCACTGTGGGTCGAAGATTCCACACGCCGGACAGATCACAATATACTGTGGACTATCTACAGTGGATCCTAACCCGCTGTTGGGATATATTGTGCACAATCTGCACATCGTAGTTCAGATCTAAACTACTTGGGAAACATGTGCTACTGTACAGTGCATCCTGCAGGTTTAACGGCTCCCCCCCCGTCAAGATGAGCTATATAATGGAGATCAGGAACATATCTGCGCTGAAAAGATCTGCAGTAGATCTTGAAGTGGCAATTCATGATATGTCGGAGGTGTGGGAGATTGCCACTGTACCTCTCAACTTGCATACGAGTTTGGCTCAAAACGTCAACTTCACTAGAGTAGTAGTGTACATCGAGCGACCAACAGCATTGCTCACGACACGCGGCACGGTCAGTGTCAAGCGCTCACATCACCTCTCACACATATGTTCTGGGCAACACTGTTACTGTATCACCTACCATCCATCACCCACCCACCTCTCGCATATTATGGTCTGTGAACGGTCCACGCATCGAACTCAGCACGACCTACTCCCCAGGTCAACTACTGCATTATGCTGCTGACAGTGGATCCGATGTTTGCTGTTTTGCCATGGTGCACGACGGTCGTTACATACAGATCGCAATCGTCACTCGTGTGCGCAAGTGATGTGCCAAACAGATCCCACCCGCTAAACTTGATCCAGATCGTGCGCAAATCATAGAAAGCACGGACGTATATATCTGCCGTGAAAGATCTACAGTAGTAGAACTGGGATGTAACCAGATCTGTCCGATGTGTAACGGTCGGAGCTTCTCACGTCATGCGGTCCTTCCCTCTTCAATTTATTTTTCTGCCACAGTAGTAGCTCCGACATCTTAAATACCTCAAGACATCGCCCCCTAAGCCCAAAAATTGTGCAATGAGCGAAACTGCTCATTCTCTTCTGCAGGTCACGTCGCGGCGGTCGTCGACGCCCTGTGCTCTATTTATGTCTGAAGCAAATTGTGCCATGCAAGGTGCATTGAGAGTGTTTTGAAACGGGTGAAGTTCCAACTGCAACAACAGCAGTAAAATTATCGTGGGCTTGCTGTACTGCAGCCCGATGCTTGAAGACTAGCGCTGTGATACTCCTGTGCTTCCTAGTACGGCAGTGCTGTGTAGTCTCGTGCATCCTACGTATGTCACCTTACCGGATACAATCCAATGTGTTACCACTCTCTCAAGCGGCTATTTCTGGTTCGCTTCAGTCACCGGCTTCTGCTCAAACAATTAAACACAAAACACTACGCGCACCCTACTGAAAACGCCTTCAATTTATACTAAAACCCAATATCACATCGAAGAAGTGGTGCAACGAAAGGGTCATCCATATCTTAACAGAGTGAGGGCGAGCGAGCTACACACCATGGCGTCCGCTACAAGCACGTACGACGAGAGGCTCCGTATGATTGATGCATTTGAGGAACACAAGTACTTCTTTAGCAAGGCTCACTTTCTCTTCCTCGTCCAGGAGTCCTTGGAGTTGGCCCGGGGGGGACATAAAAAAATCGAGTATATCCTAGGCTTGGCGAGCAGATGCAGGACTGGAGTGGTGCCCATCGGGCTCCTCGCTAAACAAATCGGCAAGGAGTATTCGCTGGCGCCATTGCCATAAGAGCAGCAGGGTGAGTTCGACCAAGGCGGGGTGCAGGAATGTGAGGATACGGAAACCGATGATGACGTGGGCGATGGCCTGGAGAACGAAAAGCAGGATGACGACGAGGAAGAGGTATTTTGCACATGGCTACACCTGTACAGTACTGAGGTACGCTGTAACACCAGCGGACTAACGAAACATATAACGGGAAGTAGGATGACCACCCGACCACACCCACTCACCCGACCATCAAACCACGTATCTGCCCGACCCCCCACTCGCCCAAGAAAGTTCCCACTCAGCCACGAGTGCCCTATATGAGTTGAACCATGGGCCTGTTCGTGGTAAACCATGGAACGACCCATGATGCAACCTGCGGAGAAGACGTGTGCACGGGAATGGGCCATCGTACAGTCGAAGGTTACGTGGTACATTTCATGGCATTTACGTGACCCGTGAACTAGTCCATGGTGCACTGTGGAGTACGCAATGGTTTATTCCACGATGCCCGGCGATGCCAGCATGGAAATCCGATCCATGAATCAACATATAAAAATATACCCCTGGTATATGCCGCGGTCACTCATGACACGCTCCACGGCACACGCCATGGCATTTCCCATGGTTGACTCCAAGGTACATGCACCAGGACACATTCCGTGAGACGAAACCGTCAATTGGGTATGCCATGGTAGATGCCCGTGGTGACGTTCATGGAACACCTCATGGATGATCCCACGGATTGTTCCATGTACACACCAAGTAGCGTGTGCACGGTTGCCCGTTGGCCCGTGCCATGGCCAACTGATAGGATATCCGGTGGGAGAGCCCATGAAGCACCCCATGACCACTCGGCACGCCATGGGAAAGGCGACGGCATCAAGCCATACCCATGATCTTCAATCCACGTGGGTTTATACCGCATATTAGGTACAGGATGGGAAGCATAGTGGTGTACCATGATTTGTGTCATGGTATATCCCACCGATAGTTGATGATATGGAGCGTCCTATGGAGCGGCCCATTGAGAAACCTATTGCCTAACCGCAACCCAGCCCGAACCATGGGTTACTCCTTGGTGCGTTCCACGGTGAATCACGGCATCGATCATGGGTCAGTTCGTAACGATGACGCACACCGCGGTTAACCGTCGCGTACTCCATGGGTCCATTCATGAACCATGCCATGGGTCGTACCATAGCGGGTGTTCGTGGATGTCTTTTTGGGTGACCATGGTATATACATTGCTTGACCATGGACTGGCAAAGACTGTACGAATCAATAATCAATCGCAAAACAACTGCAACAACCGTAGTTGTGGTTGCGATACAAATTTAATCGTAACGTTGACTCGGATGAATCGGCTGCGACTCGCAGTTGATTCAGAGCCGTTGGATTGTCGTTGAATGCCCACATAGTCAGTACCTGAATAGGAATTGTGGGCAGTCGCGTTTGCCTTGATGATACCTGGTATTAGGAGAAAAACGGGGCGGTACACGCGTAATTTCTCGAATATGATGGCAATGAGAAGTATCTAAAGGGCTTGTATGCGGCAAAGATGCCTGGTACCAGACATAAATTGTGTTGTAAAGCTCTGGCAGCTCTCTGCGCCATGGGGGCTAAAAGCCTTTCCTTGAAAAATGGCAACTGGCAACAACTCAATACATGTGGATATAACAATCGAGTGGTCCTCTGGGGCTCGAGAATGTTCACGTTTCGTCAAGAACAAACTGGACCCAACGTGGGGGTCCTTGCTCGCATGAACAAGTGATGGAGAGAAAGGATCGAAATCGCCAAGTGCTGTCGTTATTCCACTCAGTGTTCGGGATCGGGGATACGGAGAGCCGATATCGATACACGTCATCGATTGGGGTCTTTTCATTTTTTTATTCCCTGCGTGAAGCATTTTGCGCAAATACACAGAGCAGGGGTGCTGCCCACGTTCATGGTTATGAATAGCTGGCTTCTGGCACAATATCGACACCAAGTGCATAATAGCTGACACGCGCGGAAATGAGGCTTGAGGAAGGAAGTGCAGCTTAGGTTTCGTTTGTTCCCAGGCGGGATCTCAAGATTGGGGATCGCGTGTGTCAGGTTATGGTTGCGTGGGACAAAAACCAGTATATCCATTGGTTGGTCGTGTGGTGGATGTAGTGAGCAGCAGCCGCATCGTCGTAAGTTATTTCGCAAAACGGTTTTGTTGCGAGAGTGGGCATTTTGTAGACGGATTCGACCTCAGCAGGAGCACCGGACAGAGCCGTATTTAAGATCGATTGCAGTAGTATATATTGACGCATGAAACTCGCAACTTCTCGCCGCAATGAGGGCAGGGTTAGAGTCGGTACGGCCTGTTGTACCGTATATGATTTAGACAAGAACTCCGGGTGATCACCAATATGCGTCTTTTTTCTATCGCTCGGGGTGCATTCCTGTTAGTCGGGTTGTGCCTAACGTACGCCGGTGACCACGGTCATGATGACATGAACTCTCCGAGTTTTGCTTTATTTATCATAGGGGATGATCACTCGTGGGGGGGGGGGAATCGCAGGGGGGTTACAACAATACGATGGGTGACATTCGCCACAACCTACCCAGGCAGCAGAAAGGGCTGATAGCAATGATGGTAGCACAGCGAGCCGCGAAACGTGACACATTTGGGCACCTCCAGGCGGCTCGCTCCAACTACCAATAACTAGGAGATGGTTACCCCCGTTAAGTCTGCTTGTTACTACAGTGTTTACCTCGTGTGTGTTACACCCTGCGTGACCAACTACCGACACCGCTATATACAGTGTCTCGAGCTACTGGTAGTCGGCCATGCTGTATCCTGCGATCCAACATTAAGGTGTGTACCGGTACCGAAGTACCGACCCCGAGTGGTGTTATTTTATTGTACTAGGTACTGAATAGAAGGCGTACCAGCCTAGAAGGTAGGTGTGTGGCACCTTACGTGCCCCGGTGGTAAGGCTGGGATGTTTTCACTTGTTTTATCATCGGGTGTGGTTTCCTGTTTGGCGGGTTATTGTCTCAGAGAAGTGCGGTATATTACGTTAATTATGATTGGTTAAGGGCCGGTTATATCGAGGGCAAAAAAAACGCAAAATAAAACGAAATAAACGAACAGACTTTCTTTTTTCGCAAAAAACAGCAGAGGGCAAAAAAAACGAAAAAAAAGCGAAACAAGAATAAGAAGTCAAGTCGAATTTTTACGCGGTGCAATTTTTCGGAATGGCTCAACCGCCACAGCACGTGGTTCCCGCCGATAGCGCTCGACAGCGACGGTGGATAGACACAACTCGCACAAGTAAGGCACCCTCCACAGCAGGCGGTTCTCGTGGTCCAACCCGCTCCCTACGGAGTGCTCTAGTACTTGTGTATCGGCCATCGCTGTTCGATGGCAGACGTTTGAATGTTGAGTGGGACTCATGTCGAAAAAAATACCGCCACAGCCACTTCCTGATCCCCCGGTTTCTTGCGAGGGCACCCCATGGTGATTCCCTACCCATATGTGCTCGCGCCGTCAGCAGACAAGCCGCGTGGCAGCCACGTGCACTACCTCGGCCATCGTGCGCTTGCCAACCGGTCGTAGAAACTTTACCGGAACTTTATCCCAGCGCTTCGAGCTCCTCTTATGTTCCTCGTCGACGAGTATCCCATATTTCGTTTATTTCGCACCCATTTCGTTTTTTTTTAAGCCCTCTGGGACTTGAATAAAACGAAATGTGAAAACAAAGGTATCGGGACCTCTATTTATAAAAGTCACGTACTCTTTAGTTCTGTTTTTCGTTTTTCCCTTTCGTTTTTTCTTTCGTTTATTTTTATCTCGATGAGACCGGCCCTAACTGGTATAAAAGCGCTAGCATGAGATTTGATGTATGTTTTGGACGAAGAGCAGACCTGCTCATTCAAGCCCAATGCTGCGGTATATACTCAAGAAGTACGACGATACTGCGCGCGGCACGCCCAAACTGATCGGTTGTGCGGTGCGAATCGTTGTCGACGTTGGTTTCAGAACGATCTCCACCGCTGGCGCGAACCTTTGTACCAATTGACTCGTAGCATCTTGTGTCCCTCTTTTGGGAAACATATTAATTAGAACCCGACCCCACCGACCCACACACATAACACTGATTTGATGTATCTCGTATGTATCATCAATCACGACCACAGTGCCTCAAATCACTACAAAGCTCCGAATGGATTTCTCGCGCTTCCGACCAACCTTCAAGACTATCTGCTCGTATTAATATATTACTTGATATACCGAAACGAGTATTAATAGTGCAGTTCTGTAGTAGTGCAGTTCTTGTAATACCCACTAAACGTAAGGGAAATACCGTCAAGCTGTGGTGCTACTTAATTTTTCCCCCCACGTATCCTTTCTGTTTTGCCCACACATTCAATTTCGGAAACACATGCTAACGTCTGCACGCTCGAAACCGTGTTTCACTTTGTGCGCTGGTTGGCATAGCGCAACGGCAGCTCAGAGCGCACAACTCGGGTTGTGAACTACGATCAAAGTGCGCCTAGGTTGTCTGGGGTCCCTCGCTTGATGGCGTCTACGTACTGCACACCTGATCAAAAAAACAGACCCTATGGGGAAAAGGAATTTGGAAGCCGCATACACTGCTGAACCATGGCCTAGGTTGAATCATTTATTTGACCCATCGACATCCCGCTCACAGCATTCCATGGCATGCCACCTAGTGTCCGTGCTGATCATCCATCTTAGTTTAAGAGGTGTCAGCTTTTTGTTTCGGCAAAAGCTTCGACGTATAGGGCAATCAGATACCTGGTATGTAAACAGTACGAGTACGCGACAGCAGTTCACAATCTCCTACTTCGGCTAAGGTTCGCGGCAGAGTGTGATTTCAACGTCGAGTATAGGCTTTGAAATCCTATTCTTCAGGATTCAGACGGGAGTTATTCGCCGAGCACGAATGATTGACTGTAATTTCTCAAATTCAACCAAATCCCATCCTGAGATTAATTAACTCCTAAATTCTTAACAAGTGTCGCGTGCTGCCGTAGTATACGAGCGTTAAGGCATGGATTATTGGAGGCAGTAAGGTCTGCCTTATTAGATAATCCCTCCATTGAGGAGCGTTGTCGGTCCGAAATGTGTTGCCCAAGGTGTGATACCTCAATTTCCGCATAAGAGCAGCATCACACCATGGTTCCCCCGTCCTGGTAGCGTACCAAGTACAGCAACACAAAGCGGGGTATTTACCCGCACCCCCTGTTTGTGTTGTTTCCCCGTTTTGTTAGATGAATGACGAAACATTTACCACTTCTTGTACGATGCGCATTTCTGTCTTGAACTCCTGAACGTGATATAGCTTGAAATCGTAGTCCTATGACACATCATGCCGGCCTCGCCGATCGCACCCGCATAGGCGGCGTGGGTCATTTTTAGACGTTTTTATCGGCGTAGTAATACCTCTTTGGTTTCGTGGAAGTAGATGGAAGCTTCAACGACCGAGGTGAAGTCCACTTCCACCGAATTGATTCCGACGCCGATGGAACAAGTAGATAGACCCCTCCGTGAAAACATATGGAACCTTCCATGAAAGTAGTGAAATCTTCCGCGGAACCTTCCATCATTTTTGTTTGCGGAAGCTTCCACTGACTCCTCCGTGGAAACTGCTTTCATGGATAGCACAGCGGCTTCCATGGAAAGCTTCCGTGGAGGTGCTAACCTAGTTTCGCGAAAAGTTCCACCTACTTCCTTCGTGGAAGGAAACGTAAACTAAGCACCACACTTAACCCGTGATTCCATTGCTTCGTAGGCACCAAACGAACTGTCGAGTATTGGATAGGCGAGGAAAATATAATAACGCAATTCACGCTGTCTTAGCGTTGGTCCTCACAGAAGTACAATTTGTACATGTACATGTAGAAAACGTTTGTCTGGTTATTGCGCTCGTTTCGGCCCTTTCCTGTCTTTGTGTGTATGGGTCCCCGCCCATCTTGTCCTCATTGACACGCTGCTGATGTAGGTGTTGTTGTTTTTGTGCTGGGGTGTATATTTAGGTCCGCTTCGTTAAAGTTCGCACTGCTGTGTGTATTTCGCTCGAACCATTCGATGATACCACAGTATCTCCTGTGCAGTGCCGTTTATCAGTTGTCGGCAGCGACTCTTACCAGTACTTCGCCATGCCTGCCCCCTTGATGTGTACCAGTTGTCGGCAGCGACTCTTACCGGTAGTTCGCCGTGCTTATCCCCTTGATTGTGTCATATATACCGCTGACTGGCCAACAGGCACCGCATGCCAACCAAGAGGTCGAAGACCTTATCGCCGAGCATGAGATTGGTTTCTTCGCCAAGAATAAGTGGGAAACCGCATTGAAGACATTTGTCGTCCCTGGTGAGGGCTACTGGATTGATGAACACCGCATCGAGAAGTTTCGAACCTCAACCCGCGAGGATTTGGACCTTGCCATACCCAAACCGATGCCAGTTTACATCAACAGAAACCCGTTGAGCCACGCAGAGCCCAAGAGAAAGTTTTGGACTCAGGTTAAGGACTATCATCTTTGCAGGAAGGTTGCCGTCTCTTTCGACGGTATGATATACCGGGCAACGAATGCCGAGATCGAGGCGGCTCTGCAAAAAGAGAAAGGTGCGCCCTCGTCTGATGCCGCGACGTACGTGAAGGCTGTGCAGGAGGTTCGCCGGCGTTACCCCACGAAGGCCCGCGTAAGTGGCAGAGGTTAAAGCGCTGACGAGAGCTGACGCTCTGCCGGGTCCATGTCGTGGTTTTGCCGTACCACGGGGGTTTGGAGACAGTCTGAGTATTCGAGGTTGAGGTGCTTGGGACCCATCTGCGAGGTTGCGTGGGGCTCGGAGGTGTGTAAAGAAGGGAAAGAGGAGTCAGTCGAAGTGCCGTATTCACGAATAAGGGTTTGCATACCTCACAGTATACAAGCACCCCCGTTTGTACTGTAGTATGATCTGAATCGTTTGACGTTTTCATGGGACGCCATGGGCAGTTCATGCGCGCTAATGGGTTTTCACATGCTCACATGGGCGTTCATGGAGGCGCCATAACCATTTGGCGGCGTTTGCATGAGGTTTTCATGGCAGTGGTGGTCATGGCAGAATATGAGGAGGGTCGCGACCTAGCCATGAGCATGTACCAATGTCGTCGGTGGCCCCATAGCACTGCAGTGAGCTGTGAATGCCGTATTATGGAGCACCCATGGATATCCTACGGCACCCCCGTGGCAGCAGTGGCATGGCAGCCAACGTCATTGCAATGAGTGGGGGTTGGTTAAGACAATGCAATGAATGGAGGTACAGCTACGGCCGTCCTTGAACGAGCACCCTCGTGGCGTGCCATGGCGTGTTGCCATCGTAATGCCTTCCTAGCCCATTATAAAATACCGTGATGGCCCATGGCAGTGCCATGCCATTGCCATGAAAAAGCCAATTGGGATGCATGTCTGCATTAGCTTGGGTACCGAACACCGACGGATGTAGCGGATAGCCACGGGCAAGGTCATCAGAAACGCAGTTTCAGAATTTCCTTCGTGCCATTTGTTTGTTACGTTTAGCCCGGTTTCCACCTTGCGGGCTTGTCGAAAATACTCCATAGCATAGTTAGGCCTCCCCTGGGCGGCGCGCATTTTTGCAGCTTAGCGTCAGGAGCATAGACTGTTTTTTGGTGGCGGTATGCACAGTAGAACCGTCTCAGGTGCTCTCTCTCAAGATCTCCATCGTGGAAAAATATTTGTACGTTGGCCCGATATACGTTCACAAGCTGACGTCTACTGGTGTTTCTCCTTCACGTTTTGTAGCGACACCGGTGTACTCGGCGGCCCAAGCGATGCTTCCTTTCATTCCGTCGATAGTCCTCATGCCCAACAACCTTCGAGAGCCTGTGAATGGGGTAGCTGCTGGGGATGCTTACAACAGTGTAGCGGCCCTACGGGGACTGTACATCTGCGTGGCGCTGTATGGAGGGGGGGATTGGTCACTTGCGGGAGAAGCGCGCTTCAGCATAAATATGTTCTATTCATAGCGTTTTTGCAAGGTAAATGTGGGGCAGTGCGGTAAGGAGTGTGAGGCGAAACGACGATCGGAACGCGCCATTAGCCTCGTACCAATTGAGCTTTCGCACGATTCATCTATTGCCGCTGCCGGTGAGCATGCCCATATTATCAGCACATTTTCCCATGTCTTCAACTTTCCAGCCGTCTAGGCAAGCCGTGGTTACAGGTGCCTTCCCTTCCGCCCCCCCCCGGAACCCGCCTCCACTTTTACCGCAGCGTGTTCAGCAACCCCATTGGTCGTCGATTTTCATCGAGCATGTCATGGCTCAACACATGTTAGAACGAGTGTATACCTTCGAGACAAGCCGAACTTTCTTGTGGAGGCATTCCCCCCAATTAAGTGGGATCCTCTGCGGCAAGAAGTTCAATTCCATCCGTTAGATGCAAAAGCTTGCGCCCGTCTAGACAAAATGATGGAGTAAACGCAGCAAATACTTCCTGCATGCATGGCACAACTCTGAAGCCAAATAGTGTTGTCGAACGAGAAGGGAGTCTGCAGTACAATGCAGCAGCAAAACAAAACAAGAAACAGGTCGTACAGGATCTCCAAATTAAAGAAGAACACAAAAACGGACGCACTACTACGAGCTGCTTAAAAGGGGGGGAACGAGGGCATACCAGTCACCGCTGTAGCAGCAGCACACAGCACCGCACCCATTGCGCATTGGTAAACCGTAGCACCTAGAGCTCTTGCTGCTTGTTTTGCTGCAGACATGCACGCGGGCGTGATACCACTGATAGGCGACAAGGGAGGCGCACCCCTCAATATGTCTTCACGGGACGCGTGCTTCGTTAGGGCAGGATAGAAAGTTTGGGCGAAACTGTCGCTGGGATTGACGGGGCTCTTTAACTAAGAAGCTGCATACTCAGCCGTTCTATGTTTAGGATACTGTCGATTGTGCTGAAAAACACGCCGGATATCATGCTCTTTCCGACATGAGGGAGTTCCATACATTGATGTGGGTTTATAAGAACGGGAGACTCAGGCGGATAATGTGCGGGACAAATGGGAGATTTTTTCGTGCTGGCAACTTGCTGGATAATGACGTGCATGTTTCTTGATGCGCTGTCCCTCAGCAGCTCGGATATAATATACAAGAGGAGTTCCGTGTTATTGCCTGGAGTCAACCACGCGTTCCCGTGCCAGCTGCGTCTATACCTTCAGAGATCAATCAACTCACTAGGAGCCGGTGATCGCTTATTGGCAAGCGTAGCCAAGGCCAAACTAGAGAGGTGGGAACCCTTCGGTATTTCTGGTTTAAATGGCGTGCCGAGTCAGGAAGCCAGCGTGGCGAAAGAGGTGAAGATGCAAGAGATGCAAGAGATGAGAGAGAAGATCGATGTCCTGGAAAGGACGATAGAGCAGCAGAGGCTGCGCGCCGAGAGGGACGCGCCGCGAACAGGAACGGAGGGGGGGCAGTGGGGGGGGCGAGAGGAGAAGCAGCTCCGAGGCAGCAAGCAACGTCGACTGTGCTGGGCTGGGAGCCCAATCAGGCATGCCGCTGACTTATTTATACCGCCCCAATTTAACCCAGTCGAGACCCCCGAAGTTCGATAACATACAAGCCCACTTGAGTATGTGGCGAAGTAAGTTTCTAGGTTGCCTGCACGTACTTAATAACATGATTAACCCAGTTGTGGCAGGTGATATGCAGGTGTCGCCGAAGGAACTAGCATCCAGGCATTCCCCTAAAGAGATCAGAGATGCGAGATTGGTATACGGATTGATGATGGGATCTATGACAGGATATGCGATGGCGGAATTCAGAATGCAAAAGGCAGTATCGCCAAGTGTGTGCGTGGAAAGAGTTAGAGGACTACTATATGACAAGCACGATAGCGGCCACGCATAGGTTAGGGCGACAATTCGACCCCAAAAGGATGGCCGAGGACGAGAACCCCCTGCTGTTTCTAGAAAGGGCAGATAAGGCGGCGGATGAGCGGCTATGCAGGGCTGCGGGAAGGGCGTAGAGGAAGTAAACCGCCACGTAGTCACTAACCTCTCGTCTTTGTACACGATACAATGTAAGTCCATTATTTCCCGCCCGTTCCGAGATCGATGAGATCATCCGTGACGCGTATGCCAACGGTAAGGTAGACAAAGAGATGGTTTCGAAGGCGTTGGGCTTGCAGGGAGTGGTAGATCAGCATGCCTTGTACGGCGGAGGTGCGCAGCCTGCCGGTGGTGGAGGTGCGGGTCCAGGAGGGGAAACGTGGAACAGGAGAGGCGAGAGGTGAAAGGGTAGGTAGCAGGAGCACCACCAGTAGCAGCAGCAGCAGCAGCCCCAGCAGCAGCAGCAGTATCAGCAGCAGCAGCAGCAGCAGCAGCAGAAGCAACATCAGCAGCAGTGGCCCCAGCGGCAGCATCAACAACCCCAGCAGCAGCAGCAGCAGCAGCAGAAGCAACATCAGCAGCAGCAGCAGCCCCAGCAGCAGCAGCAGCAGTATCGCCCCCGTCAGCAAGACGGCAACGGGGAGGAGCTTCGGCGGGGGAGATAACCGGCCTCAAATGGCGTTGGGATGCCGTGACCTGCAGGTACCGTAGGGATGACTCTGGTCCCAACCTCTTCAGTACGGGTGGTGTGGTCCTCCCCATTGGTTGGGTACCTACGGAGCCACCACCAGGGGCAATGCCTCCGATGCCCCCGCCACCTGTAACGACTCCGGCAGGCTGGGGTCCCGCACCGAGCAACATGCAATAGAGGCGTAAGAGGCTCTGCTTCCGGTGTGGCAAACCGGGCCACTACGTCCAGGTAGTTCCCGCGCATATGAACGTCACGATCCCGAGTGCTGCTGCTCTTCAACCCCCTCAACAGATGTGCTACGGAGGTGGCTGGCTGCAGGAGACGCCCTACGGCAGTGGTGAGTATACCTCGGTCGGAGCTTCCCCGTCACAACAACCCTCCTCGAGCACTTCCCTTTCCCCTGGCCCAGCGAACAACAACCCTACGCCTACGTTCGACCGGCACCTCCTCACCGCGCAGTTTGCGCACCAAGACAAGGCTACTTTTAGCGACGACTTGTTTTGGGTTAATGGGAGAGAAGAGTGGGTGGCGGATTCGGGAACGACCTTTCACGTAACTGGTAGCCCCTTTTGGCATAGACTGTACCCCCCCTCCCCCCGATAAGAGTAGTTTGGTCGTCGGTGACATGAGGTCACTGAAGTCGAGTACTTTGGTCAGATTCCGATGGTGATGCACAGCTCTCAGTGTGACGTTCGAGTTAGGCTGTTAGACGTAGCATACGTACCCGGTATTCGCTTCAACCTGTTTTTGCTTCACGCAATAATGCTGACATGCCCGGTGGCACTGGATGCTCAGGGAGCTCACATGTTGCGTGGTCAAATGTCCTTCATGCGTAGGGGCGCGGGTTCATACGTAGACGCCACGCGGATTGTAGAAACCCCTATTGCTGACGCTGTTTTGGCCCCTAAAAAAATGCGGAGGATTGATAATCACGACTATAACGTGTCCCTTGCCCTCTCTCCTGCTGACACCCTCCGTGAGACGGCACGCCAGAATGAGGTTTTGAGGGGCTTGGTTTCGTGGGCTGGGTGTTCTGAGGCGAACGTTAGAAGAATGGCGGTGCCGTGGACGACCGTGTGCCACACCACCTGGTCTCTGGAGCGTCTATTCGTGGATCTGTCGGGACAGCAGTCTACGTCTGCTGGTGGTGCGCAATACTTGATGATGATCGTCGACGACTACTCGCGACTGGGATGGCCGTAATTCTTGAAGGGGAGGTCCGACGTCCCGAAGGCCTTCCCTGGTTTTCTGGCCGGCATCAACGCCAAGGGTTTGCCGTCCATCGTGGGGTGCCTTCGCTCGTACAACGGCACCGAGTTCACCAAGGCAGAGTTCGTGAAGTTGCTCAGCCATCATGGTATCCGCCCCCAGCACACGCCCGTCGATTCCTCGACGGATGACGGCGTGGTCGAGCAGCGGATTGACGTTGGAGCTTGAAATGGAGTTCCGCCTGGAGGCCCCGCGCCTGTTCGGCGATGCAAGGATGCCGGTGACGCAGCCCAGTTCTGCGTGTACGCAAGCGACGTCATCAACCTGACGGCGAGGGTAAGAGACAAGCCGGACATGCACTCGCCGGGTCGCAAATTCTACGGGAAAGCACGTTATGCGCGGCTGCTCCCGGTTTTGAAACCAGGTGTCCACCACGTCAGGAGGACCCTGAAGACCGAGCCGAGGGCGGAGGCTTGTTTCTACCTCAACGGCGGCAACCACCACACAGCTGACTGAAGCAATATTCTTCTGGTGCCTGGCTTGAGGTCGTTCTCCCGCCACGTCACTTGGGAGCACCCGAGGGAACCGTTTGTGGTGTTACTGCCTTCGGAGGAGGACAGCTCCCCGCCGTCGCCGTCGCCACCGCCCCCGGGTACGCCGGAGCCTCTGAGAGGCCCAGACGTATGGCCCGGATTACCGCCCCCATCCCCACTGCTGCCGCCGCTACCACCGTCATCACCGCCGCTACCGTCGCCGCCGGTATCACCGCCGTCACCGCCGCAGCAGTCATCGCTGCCACATCGTTCGCAGCGTGCTACCCGGGAATAGGGTTCCTATATCCCGGACTCGGAGGATGGTGGCGAATCAGCGGGGAGACTGCACGACACCAGGAGGGTGGTGGCGGCGTGCAGGGGGGGCGGGCCAGGGAGGAGGGTGGTGGCGATGTGCTGGGTGGTTGGACTAGGGGGGAAGCTGGGCAACACCAGGAAGACTGTGACGTTCTGAGGGGCGGACAAGAGGGGAGACCGCGCGGAACCGCAGGCTATGGGGCTTGGGCTGCTGTCGCTGATGGCAGCGCGGGGAGGTATAGACCATGTACTTTTCCACCAAGCCCCGCCGCGCGAGAATCCCCTCCTTCCCGAACGCCCGATGAGCGATCTTTCGACGCCGAAGTCGTAAGCTGAAGCATGTACGAACGAGTACTCGGCCATCTGGAGGCAGGCGATGGACAAGGAATATCATGGACCTGCGGACGCTGGGACGTGTGTAGCGACGTAGCAATCAAAGGGGCTCAACGTCATCTCGGCGAGTTGGTTGTTCGCCTTGACGCCCAACGAGCATGGTGATGTGGTGCGGGTGAAAGCAAGGTTGGTGGCACGAGGTTTCAAGCAGCGGGAGTATTGATTTCTTTGATAATTTTGCTCCAACGCCTGCAGTGTCTTGTCTTCGTTTGTTGGGTGATATTGCGTGCGAGTTAAGTTTGGATTTGTGTCCTTTTGCTGCTGAGCAAGCGTTTGTGCAGTCGACTTTGGATGAGGATGTTTTTATGCGACTGCCCCCCGGCTGCGGCGAAATGTCCGGTCAGGTAGTCGGGTTGGACCGCAGTCTCTATGGCTTGAGGCAAGCGTCGACGTCGTGGCCCAACTACCTTCTCACTCACATGAAGAGTCTAAGATTTGAGCAGAGCCCCGCTGATGCGTGTGCCATGAGGTTAGTCGAGTCGGGCTCTGTTCCCATAATAACAGTGGTTCATGTGGATGATATTTTTGCTGTAGGACTTGAGGCTAGATGCGATCCGTTCGTGAAGACCTGAACATTCTTGTTTCGATCAACAATCTGGGCGAGTTGCGATGGTATGCTGGTTGTTGTTTTTCGAGGGATTAGGATGCTGGTACTTTGACGACTTCGCAGCAGGCGTTCGCTGAAAAGACCGCGGCGAGGATTGGTGTTAGTTCCGGGAGGAATAATCCGCTTTCGGCCGATGTGAAGCTCGAGGAGTTCGACGAGAATGAAACCGTGGGTGATTGGCCTTTTCGCGAGATTGCAGGGTGCTTGATGTAGCTTGTGAACCATACACGACCGGATATTGCGAACATGGTGAGGGCGGTAGCGAGGTACACGAATAGGCCGAGGGAAGTACGCTGGAAGACAGCGGGCGGGATTTTTTTGTACGTTTTCGCTAAGAGTGATTTCGGCATTATGTTTCAGGAGGGTAGCAGGCTTGAAGTGGTAGCGTTTGCGGATGCGGACTATGCCAACAAAGCCACTTACAGGAGGCCAGTTTACGGTGGGGCTATCATGTGTGCTGGTGCGTATGTGTGCTGGTGCGTATGTGTGCTGGTTTTCTCGGACGCAGAAAGGCGTTACGCTCTCAACCACTGAGGCTGAATATGTAACACTAAAAGACACTATTTTGGAGGCGATGTTCATGCGCTACGTTTGTAGTTTTATTTTCCCGGGGTTTGGGGAGCGATGCATAGCGGTTTTCGAGGATAGCGATGGAGCAAGGCACCTCGCACAAACCCAGTGTGCACGTCGAATTTAAAGCACATCGACGTACAAACCATTTTTTGCAGTAGCTTATTTTCAATGGAGAACTTGTTATCACCCATGTAGAGTCGGAGGAGCAGCGCGCAGACTTCCTAACAAAGCCGCTCAACAATACGGTCTTTCCTTTACCAACGTGATTTTCTGATGAATCTTTGACGCCTTTTTTCCGAGATACAAGTTTTTATTTTGTGATTTTAGAGTGAAGATTTTGTTTGAGCTAAAAATCCGAAGATACTGCCGTTATTCCGAGGCTAATTCCGAGGATGATACCGTTTTGTTTCTGGTGATGGATTTCGAGAGTTTTTTGTGTTTTCTGAGTAATTTCAGCGTCAAATAATTTTCAAGTGAGGAGATGTATGCTATCTTGCATTACCGGCACGATCTGTGTATCTATGGCGGGAGTAGGGGATATGGGGAGACTTTTCTCCGGAGGAAGTCCTTGCGATCTCGATCATTCAATTTCTTGACTTGATTTATATTTTGATTGGCATGACTACTCCTCTGATATTTTTCTGATGAATTTCGTTATATAGTTTTCTGAAGGACCGGATTTTTCCATTGATAGTGGGATTTGAGATATTTTTGCTTATTTGCAGTAATTTCTTGTGAAATAGAGAAACAGGTTTTCGATAAGGCTGGAGAGAGACTATGAAGCGCCTGGGGGCGTGTGCGGTCCGTATTGAAATGTTGCCTTACTTGAAAGGTGTGGGTAGTACTTTGGGAGCTTAGTTGCTTTGTTTGGAAAATTGTGTTTCCGAGTTTCATATGAGTTGGTCATAATGTAGATGTATATCAACCCAGCAAAGTTGTGCATTGTCATTACAGAGCTGGGGGGATATTAAAGTATGGACGAGTATAATGAGCAGGGGGGATATTGATTGCGCTCAAAAACACGACGGAGACGTCCCATCTAAAATTAGGGAGTTCCATTCATTGGTGTTTTATTATAAGAACAGAATATTTAGACAGATAGTCTGCGGGATAAACGAGAGATTTGTGGTGCTGGCAACGTGCTGGCAACTTGCTGGATAATAACGTGCTTGCTTCGTCGTGGGTTATCACTCGACCGCTCGGATATAATATACAAGAGGAGTTATGTGTTATTGTGTGGAGTCAAAAACGCGTCCCCGCGCCAGCTGCGTCTGTACCTTCAGAGATCAATAGACAGATAGCAATACATGTCGACAAATGCTACAGTAGCAGAGGTGGCCCGTCATATTTATGAATCCCCTCACTCGAAGAGCTCTATGCCTCAATACCTGCTGTAGCTCATTTGGATAAAAACGCGTATCCCGATGAATCATGCCAAATTCTAGGTACACCAAAGCATTCGTGTTGACGAACGGCAATGGCATCCCGGCGGTTTTGTGTTGAGGAGTCTCGACGTGCAGAAAACAAAGTTAGCCGAACGGTGCCCCATCCCTACCATAGCACGCCTCTACCGTGGTAGTGTTTAGCTGCAGAACAACAGAACAATTAATCTTTCATGTCTAGACTACATGTGTTTATTCGTCAAGTTGTACCTTCAGTTGCCAGGCGTTCTGCTATAATAGAGGTTCACCCTAAAAAATCTGAGACTCCCTCCGAGGTATACTGCGGAAATTAATGGGGACAAAGTTATGAATACGACGGATGATTGGGAGGTGTGGGGCGCGCGCCATCAATAGTTAGATACAGATATCCCCACGAGCTGTGGTACTGTACCTCCTTCAACTGCCGCCCGGTAAGGACGCCGTCGTGGCTCAGAAAGGTTTCCTCCAAACTCTATACCCCTATCGTAGAACGCCTCTTTTCTCTTTAACCAATGGTTGGGTGGGGTAGAGAGCCCTCAGGTATGGAGTCTCAGAAAAACGGTAGGTGCTACATCTGCGGTCGCAGGCGTCGCGCTCGCCGCAGACAGTTTGGGATACA
This sequence comes from Nereocystis luetkeana, assembly GCA_031213475.1. NCBI lineage: Eukaryota > Phaeophyceae > Laminariales > Laminariaceae > Nereocystis > Nereocystis luetkeana. The sequence continues at coordinate 8,173,812 of JARUPZ010000025.1, read as the reverse complement.
CCACTTGTAGACACGATCGGCCGTAAAACGAGGGAGATCGGAAGCGTGTATGAACTCGAGGAGTCGGTTGCGTGTGTGCGGGCTGGCTGCCGAAGGCAGTTCGCACCGCGCAGGACGCTTCACGAACACACCCCACCGCGCGTTCCAGGTGCGTCCATCGTATGACCGCCTTCCATAGAGCACAGATCATACGCAGCAGCAGCAGCAGTACGCCTCTTGCTTCTCAAATTTTCTTAGGTGCAAAGTACAAGACACATCCTTCCCTCACAGAATGCGCTGGTGCCGTATTCCCCTCTTTGAAAGCCCGGGAAATAAATCTCGTAAGCCTTAAGTGGGCATGCCGGTCGCCAGGTGTGCGTCTGTCCCAACGGCGGGGAGCTCTGTAGCGTGTTCGCCCTCAGCTCGCGTTCCCGTTCGTTCGAGCAGTGGTGAGAAGAACGCTAGTCTGGCCCTCAACGCCATCCAAAGAGCAACAAACCAAGCCAGAGCATTTGTGCATCTGTAAATCGATCTATCTACCGGCCCAAACGTACATCCCAGTATGGCCCCAGACACCACAGGCCACACATCTTAATAGCGTACGTATTGGGATACTGTAACATGAAGTGGAAACAAGCGCAAGGCCAACACGGCGTGCAACATTGTTTAGTTTCGGGCATCTTCCATCGCCGTGTAAGCCACCAAAATCAATCCCGCCGGACTTTTCCGTCGAAGTAAAGAAACGTGTGCGATTGTTTTCTGTACTCGGTAGAGAGGAGCACACTGACGTATTGTGCGGTAGGGTGGTGGGGTTTCCATGTCAACAGGAGATTATTCCAACTGGTATTGAATTTGGATGCATGCTACGGTAGAGGTGCACCTGTTATTTCCCGAGGTTCCGTACGTGAGGAGATCCGAGCATCGCCCAAAACCTGATCCCGAGAAAAAGAAAAGTGCGCACGATGTGCATATTCTATCTATAGGCATATCCGTCACACGAATCATAGCGAAAAATGCTTCTGGTAGGTAGACCGACGATATTGGGTTAAGAAGCCAGTTCAGTCAAGATCTAATATGTGACAAAACGTGCTACCACCATCATAAGACGCGTCTGTTGGAAGCAGCCATCAGCATCACACCTCTCTCGAGCCCTCACGCGGGTCTTTTATGCGATAACGGATGCTGTACCTAGGTCCTGGTGAACCTGTTGTGCCTGGTGCGTAGTCTTCCAAATCAAGAACAGGTTATGAGCCTCGACCTCTAGATACATACCGACCCGTTCTACGATAGAGGTATTAATAGCACATTTCAGCTCTTTCGTTTCTGAATGACGGGGTTCCTTAACCCAAAATCGTCGGAGTGCCAATCTTGTGTTCCGAAAATTGACGAAATTTCATACGTGGGCCATGGAATTTTTCATCGGGAATGAATTTAATTTTTGCTGAAGTCAAATTTCGGGTGAGGTATGGAGCTCCTCATGTGAGGAGCCTCAGAAAAAAGAGGGTGAACCTCTATCGTTGAACGCCTCTACCGTACACCTGGTCATTGGCGATAGCCATGGGCCTAACTACTCTACCTAGACGGAAGCTTGTGCTTCGTATTCCGTATCAAAGCACTGACTGGTGGCTACAATGTATAAGGGCGCTCAGACATACACTCGAGAAGCTCCCGGGATAGCATCTACAGTTAACGGAGAGTCCCGATATCTACCGTTTACAATACCCCAATACACACAGCCTAAGACACACTGCGGCAACTTGTACATCACCTCGCCACAGAAAACGAAGATTAAGGCTGCGGTACGAGGGACGTATTTAGGCCCTTGTTTTCAGCCGCTCCGGGCCACTTGGTCGAGTGAGTGCCCGATGCATTTCGTGATTCAAGTTGTTCCGTATGGTGTGTTTTGTTTCGCGATCTGCCTATTAATAGCCATATAATTGTTGGATACGCTGCACCGAGAAACGAATTAAAAACCTGTTTTACGCTTCAAAGTGAGGTACAGAGCCACCCGTCCGAGTGGCCTGAAATTGGTGGGGAGTTGGAGTAGCCTCTCCACCGCAGCACCTGTCTGAAAGAGCTGCGTCCATACATTCCATGCAACCCTATAGTTTCGCTTACTGACAGTAACCTCTTTGGTCGAAAAGTTAGTAAAGTAGCCAAACAGGCAACAAGTCCTTGCATCGAATGCACAAGCAAGGAAATCGTCCTGCGGCAGGCGGGTGTTCTCATCTCATGTACTGGCCGTATTCTTACAACCTCGGAGGGGAGTACGAGTATGTGTTTTGCCGTCTCTGGCCGGTTTGGATTTTGGGTGAATATCAAACGGAGCTTATGTTCACGGCCAGAATGGTACTATTACGGGGGGCCATAGTTAATAGGACCTATGGTATATATAATAACCTATATGTTTAACAATGGTATATATAATAACCTATATGTTTAACATTTTTTACTAACAATATTTGGTCCTGTTAACTATGGCCCCCCGTAATAGGTTCCTAGTATGTCGAGAAGACTCTGTGCAAATGTCGCCGAAACAAGAGAAAGTTAGTTTAGAAATATTGTTCATGCAACCCCGCACACAACGAGTGAAAGCGTAATAACCAAACCGTATTGCAGTATATGTGAGGTAGATTTTCGTTTGAGGAAAGAGTCCAGCCAGATACATGCGGTTGTTCCAACGTGTTCCCGCCTTTATCGCGGCACATACGTAGCCGCCGTGTGCTTCTTTGCTCAAACGAATGTTGCTGATGCTGGTGCTGGGTCTGCTTGCTGCGCTTTGTCCCCCCAGCGTCTAAACATTATCATGTTACAACAAGATGTCCATCGCTCGGAGAAGCCTTCCGGATATCGATCAGATCACGATCTACATCCTTTCGATTATTTCTTTAGATCCTTTATATCCTATAGATCCTTTAGATTCTATAGATCATTTCGATATTTTAGATCCGCGCCTGCCGCTATGATAGGTTGTGCAGGATTCGAATGGTACAGATCCAACCCCGAAAAAACATGCGGCGGTTCATGCGAATTATACGAACCCCAACCCTGCAACATGAGCGAGAACATACCGATCACGGATGCATGTACCTGGACCCTGAAAGGTCTAGATCGTGGATTACGGATCGGTATTTTCCGCGATATGTGAAACCTGTGCAATCGGTAGCGGAATTCCTTCGGGAAAATCACCGACACACATCTGCATGCATAAATCGGCGGCGTCCTGGGGCTACGACGAAATGGCATTCTCGACGGGGTTGAAGTTCGTGGAGATTTTTCAAGTGCCGTTGATGGCCTTGCACGCCACACCACGCACCGCCCCGATGGCCTTGCACGCGCGTATTAAGGCACCACCTACTGTAGGGGACAGCACAGCAAACCATACCTTCGATTTTGCTGCACAGTTGTTGAGCACACGGCCTTCAAATGGGAGGGTTCCACTGAAAAGGAGGATCGCAAAATTTTACTGCGAGGGTATGGGCGTATGTTGCCTTGGTTCTCCTCCAACGGTCTCAGATGTCGCTGGGTCAGGTGAGGTGGCCCCACCCGGTTGATTGGTACCGGGCGCATGATAGCTTCGCATCGATTAGCACCCCTGCAGGCGTTTAACGATCGGAAAAAACTCGGGTCTCTCAACTTATCTGCACTTACTTGCCACTGTTGATTGTGAGTGGCTTGAGCTAGAGCTATATAGGTGTCCGTCGGTGTTGGGGTCGAAGGTAGACTTCGGTTGGGGGCTGCTAATTATTAATCCACGAAGAAACAAGTGACAAACCTACCTATTTTTGGTTAGCAGTAGGTATATGCCCCCCCCCCCTGCCTACGCCTCAGACATACTGTACTGTAGGGGTTGCTTGTGTGTGGTTTCGGAGATTTTGTTTCGGGTACCCCTGATAAGCCTGAGGGTATGCACCCGGCGCAGGGCCGGGCAACGGGGGGCAATTCGTTTCGCGATAGAGGCGTGAACATATTCGCCCGAAACCACTTGCGGGATCTCTGGTTGGGTCTTATCACGGCTTTGCCAAGAGCATTCTCCACGTCTGAAAGTCGTGTATTCACTTGAACTACGTGTATTCAACTGGGATCCACTCGATCAGCTCAACTCCGCCCATTCCGTTGGACTCCCAACCAAAGAACGTATCTCCAATCTTCAATTCGTTGATCGTTTCATCCAACCGTGTTGCATTTAATTGAGCCGAGCTTCATGAAACCCACGATTCTGAAACAAACACCCTTCCTTGTCTGTGCTCGACCGACAACTAACTGAGTGCAATTAATAATAGTCCGGGGTCCACACACACCTACATCGACATCAGCCATGCTCTTATAATTGAATCCCTACAACCCCCCGGCCCAACCCTAGTCAACAATACCCCCCCCCCCCCCCCCTAGCCATCCCTCCTCGAATCCTCTCCCCTCATGACCTTGGCGGGGAAAAAAAACGGCATCACCAAGGTCATCGTTGCAATCATCGGCATCATCACCTTCTCATCATCCCCCGCGATCATCATCATACTTTGACCGCCATCATCAAACCGCGCCATGACGATGGTTACGAGCATCCCCATACATAGCATCGTCACCATCACCACACCCCCACCACACGAGCATCAGCATCGTAATCATACAAAATCGTCACCATCTATCAATCATGAATCATCACCAATGATCACCACCTATGGCCGTGATCATCGCACATACCATCGTTAATCACCATCACTACGCCTATTGATGATGCTCATCATCATCATCATCATCATCATCATCATCACCATCACATCATCATGTGTCTCGTTATCTGTCCGTTGCTCGCGACTGCCTCTATCGCAGAAAGTGTCAGTAACCTACCTCATCAACAAACACTCTGGGCTCATTATTTTTTTGTATACATCGTATACCACCACCAGAAAGCATCCGGCGCGGCGAATTGCTAGCTTCGAATCCGCCAGAAGATAGATCGACTCACAAAACCTCCAGCCAGCATGCGAGATTGGTTGCCAATTTCCCATCGGGTTCAACGGACGACCGCTTAGGAACCCAACCCTAAACCATCACCGATCGGGAACCTGAACACGAATCGAAAACCGAATCTGAAACCGATTCCACATCAGGATCTGAACCTGAAATCGGATGGAACGCTGAATCCGAGACTGAACTCGTCGAACCCGTATGCGAACACGAATCCGTTTCGAATCCAATACCGAATCCAAATCAAGAATTACAGCCGAAATCGATTGCCAACCAAATTCAAACCCATGATAAGACCAGACCCGAATCAGTACCCAAAAAAAAAAACGAAATCGAGCCCGCTATCGAATGCGAACTTGGAGGCAAAAAGCGGTCTCGAATCCAAAACGGAAACAGAACCGGAAAACGAGACGGAATCCGCGACGGAAACATTATCCGAGCCCGAACCACAACAATTTGAATACTAAATCAGGCGGGGGGAAAAAAGGGGTACAACTGAATATAAATTGGCATCCTACATTCCAACAAGGAAGGAAGAGATGGGGCGGCACGCTTTACGGGGGAGTTCGTATAGAAAAAGACGCTTACAAAGAAAGGGAGACACCTGCCAATACCTCCCCTATGTATCAACAGAACTAACAGCGGAAGGCTGTGATCGGGTCGATAGGCCCCCTACTCCAATGTGCTATAATATCGGTTGACAGGTAGTATTGTATCGTTTGCTCATCAAGAAAGTGGGCTCCCTGTTATTCTTCTGCGTGGCTCCTCGAAACAAAAAAAGAAAAAAGTACCGTCTACCACCAGGTACACATATAAAACGTCTTGTACGCTGTATGGGTGACGATGGTGTATCAGTGGACTGTAGCGAGGAAGCAGTGGCGGCAAGCCCGCAGCCTGTTTCGACAACAGCCCTCAACATTACAGAAGTAATACTAAAAACTCAGACCCCCCCCCCCGCCCCCCCGCCCCAAGTCGATATCGAGTACACCCCCCCCCCTCCCCATGTCCTTACAATACCTCGCGACGAGCGCAACCCTTTCACGTTACAGTCCCGTGAAAGAAAGCACGCATTATTAATATTGCTATCCCCTCCCTCCCTCCCTCCCTCCCTCCCTCCCTCCCTTTCCCCCCCCCCCCCCACTTCTGTCACGTTACAGAGCCGTGAAAAAAAGAGCACGTAGTATAAATATTGATATCCCCTCCCCCTCCCTCTACCTCACTTTCTTCCTCCCTCCACCCCCCCCCCCCCCCCCTCCCTCCCGCCCCCCCCCCCCCCCCCCCCCCCCCCCTCCCTCTCGCCCACCTCCCCCCCCCCCTCCCTCCCCCCTTATATCTCCCCCTCTCACGCTCCCCCGAAACCCATTTACCTCCAAAACGTGATCCCACGAACAAGAACAAGTAAAAAACAAGACAGACACCATCAACGCAGTGAAAATAAAATATAAAATGAAAACAACAAGACGAGCATACAGACAGACGCATCACCAAAACAAAAACAAAAAACAAAAACGAAACAATAACACCTCGAGGTGGTTTACAAAAGCAAGGCACATCTATACGTGCATCATGATCACCACCACCGTCATCCTCGGGCGATGGAAGACACCCCGATGTACCTGCCACCCCTTCCTACAAATGGTGCCGCCTCTCCTGACATAGAACTCCCCGTGTTCCCCCACTTCTCCCCCCCTTCTTCACCTCCTCTTCCTCCAGCACCCGCTCTTCTTTTCCCTCCTCTTTCCCCCCTCCCCTCCCTCTTTTTTTCATCCCTCTCCTGTTGCTGCTCTTATTGGTTTCGTTGCCCTACCCCCGCAAGCTTGACACCTCGCCCACAAATGTTAACGTCGCCCCCTTTCCCCCTCCCTCCCCCCCCACCCCAAAATCTCCTGCCAATGCTCGACTCGCAACATGAGCCTTTCGCCAAAAAACAATAACGAAAGTTCGCTCGTAGTCACGGGCAAAATGAGCCACAAAAAACAAGACGGGCCCTTTACTTCACACGCCAAAATGAGCGAAACGAGCGGAAAACACACACACAATAATAATATCGTAATATTATACCAAGTGCTTACCAGGTATACATAGTAACAATATCATTTTCTCGCGTTGGTACCACCATCCCCCTGCAGGTGTCGTTCACCTTGACTACCAGCACAACAAGATCCAAGACAGGGCCGCACCTCCGCGCCGTGCCGGCCCCCGCCCATGAGTAAGGTAACTCACAAGAAAGTCGGCACGGGAATTTGATGAAAAAAAAAAAGAAAAAAAAAAAGGCAAAGGCAAAAAGCTAAAAGCTCTCGGCCTAGTCAGTGCCTGAGCCTCAACAAAGCCGAACCCGAACCCCCATCCTGTCGCTGGCTGGGGTCCAACGTACCATCCATTTGCTGTCTACTTACGGATGCCATGGGATAAGTCTTCTCGGGGACCAAAATAAGAAAAGCGCAGCAGCAGCACAAGAAAGTGGGATTTCGCGCGCGCCCAGAATGCGAAACTTCAGCCTGAGCCCGGTTTCAGGTTTCCTGTCAAGAACGCCGGCGCGGTGCTGCTGCTCTATCACAAGGAGTACATAGCGTGCGGTAAGGAACAGGGAAACTGATTCAGGCTGGATTTCAAAATGGGCGTATCCTGTACACTACTGTACATTCGGCAGTAGAAGTAACGACTCCCGAAATAGGTGCTGCCCTGAACCTTCCAGCCTGTCTGCCTTGGCTCTCCTCGTCCTAATAGTAGGTGTCTTACACTGTACAGTACTGTACAGTAGAATAGGAAGGCCACCTGCTCAAGCCGCCGCTGTCGTCTTTCACTCCAGGGGCTCCCAAACCTCTTTTTTTCATGCATACTAAAAGCGGTTCGACAAAGTCAAAAAGGTAACCAAAAAAGAAGAAAAAAAACGAGACGAGACGAGACGAGACGCAAAAAAAACAAGAAACCAACGCGGGAAAAAAAAATCGACAGCAACCCTGACTGAATCCACCATCTGTTCTTTCGTTGCACGTTCCAACCGAAAAAACAAAAAAGCAAAAAAATGACGAATCAGAAAACAGCCGCCACGGAGGCGTCGTGCTACCGTATGGCACTGACTTACCGTGGTAGGAAAAAGAACAACTCCAACGAAAACATCAACAATCACGCCGCGTGGGATATTGGTACTCCACGCTTCCACACCAGCCCATGAACCCCAACAAAAAAAAACGGAGAAAACAGAACCCATCACGGAAAAAAAAAAACGACCACGAGAGACGAAAACGCTTCACCAAAAAGCACCCGCGCCAGACACAACCGCACCCCTCTCCCCCCCCCGCCCCCTCCTCCCCCCAATCCCAACCGTGAACAGCTTTCCCTCTAAACCCTGCGTGAAAGAACATTTCCGATTTTTCGGAATGCGGCGTACTCGAAAAACAAATATTCTCGCGCCCATAAGAATACCAAGGAAGCACCTGACGCCGATACTTGTCGACTAATGGGAGACGGTGGGTGGGTTTCCACGCTGTGGCGGGCGTCTTTCTTTATTGGACCCAGACCGGCGGCAACAGGAATGTGCGCTTTTACCGTATACTGGTCACCACGGAAGATGAAACACACACCCTGGGATTTAATTTCACGGATCGGTTTTCACCAAACAATGGAAGGGGGAGGCGGGGGGGGGGGGGGGGGGTACTCGATAGGAGATATGTACTCGATTTCATGCATGGCCGTAGTCGTATGACCATAGACCCTCGCATCCCCACAACGCCGGGACGGAGCATGTCGGGGTTTCACCGACCAGGCAGACACCAGAGGGATTGCTTTGATGGAAAAATCTCGTCGAGATTTCGTTCCATAGACGCGTCGCTCGGTTTGTTTTTGCCCCTCTCATCGCTGAGGAGTAGAACCAGCGTTCAAACTTGTCCCAGGGAGTGTGTGTTTTCTTGTTACACGTTGGTATACGGTATTTTCCCAAGTAAAACAACCATCCTCACAAACCGTGCTCTCTTGTACCACTGGACGAAAACCGCTACCAACACCCGGGGAGGACACTCTCCCCCCCCCGTCCTCTATCCGTCGCATGCCACCCGCTACCACCGCCAACTCCCCAGATCAACGCTAGGGTGATCAATCTGCAGCACAAGCAGGATCGTGCTTCGAGTTGAGCGGGCTCAACAAACGCCTATCTGGTAAGTCGCAACATACACCTGGTAGATCCTGCCGGTTGGGCTGCAGCATAGTTCCGGCGAGGGTTTTTTTTTTCCGACGCGACCGTGACCCATGAACAGCACGATATCATCGCTTCAAGAGAAAGGCAAGGAACACCGTCAGACATGAGCGGCCTCGGCCGACTTTCACCCAAAATCAAAACGGCCGGGCGACAACGAAAGCCGCGGGAAAAATCCTAGAAAATTCCAACTAAAACACACACACACAATCGGTTCGCGGGCTGACGAAATTGCCAGGAAATATTGGCTCACAAGCAAACCACGATCGGCTCGCGTGTCACAGCGAAACTCATTCCGGCAAATTCGCACCGAAAAAAAACACCATCGGTTATTCGGGTTGATATTGGTTTGCTTATCCTCTAAAAGAAAATCTCAGCTATGGGCCCCAAGTATGTCTCCGATGCGAAAAGGAGAGGAAAAGTGCACAGCGGAAAGCAAGCAAGAACAACGGTGATCCTCAGCATTAACGGTGATCCTGGACCCGCCAACAGGGGGAGAAACCAATGACAGAACAAAAAACAAACACAACACGAGGCGGGAGAATGACGAAACGGGAAGCTATCATTACGCTTGGAGTCCCACGACTATACTTTTTTTTTCCCCCGACCTACTCGAGAAAAAACGCGGCAGGCGGGGGGTCACACCCAACTAACGGCCGCTAGTATTCCCGATCAGGTATCCAAATCTCCGCAGGTACGACATCGGTGCGACTAGTGTCACCAATAACGTACGTACTGTCTCAAAAACAGGGAACGCCCTGCTGTTTGCAGGGCAACAATAGAAACACTCCGCTGCTTGCAGCAGCTGGCCATCTCCACCCAGCCCCTCCCCCAAACAAAACTACCCACCGATCCCTCCCACCCCCCCCCCCCCCACCCCCGCCTTCTCCTAAACGCCACCTCTCCCTTCCACCCGTTCGCCTTGAACGAGACACACAATTACAGCGTATCGACACCCTCTTCCCCCCCTTATCGCCCGCCTTTAAGTTTAGTCTTTTGAACCCGTCTATCCCTTCCAAACACATCAAAACAGACACCCCTCGAAATTCAGATAGTTGTCTCCCTACAAGTCAGACCAATCGCGCAGGGGAGGGGGTTTCCACGTTTCAGCCCCCCAAGAAACGCGCACACCCAAAAAACGACAACAGGGATAAGAAACGGTCGCACAAAACCCGGAGGCGAAATCTCCCAACGGAACAAACAAAACACGTTGCCCCAATGCGATCAGACCAAGCCCGAGGCGACGAAGAGAGACCAGCACAGAAGAGCAGAGAAGTAATCACTCAGCGACAGTTTGGACTGCGGGGGGTTCTTACAGAGTTTTTTACGGCGTTTACCGCGCGTGGAAGACGCGTGCTGAACACAACACGACCGGAAAATCGCTCGAACCAAAGCGGTCCCCGCTCACAGGGGGGGGGGGGGAGGGGGGGAATGGGCCCCACATTAAAAATATTCCACATCTCATTGGCGGACAGGTCTAGATCATGAACTACAGCAGATCATCCAGCTCGTCGCTTGCCGTTGGGAGGGGCCATGCAGAATCTGTATCGTGCTGATCCAACGCAGGAAACGTGCGATGGTACGTGCATACTAAACGCCTCCCGCCCGGCAGGATGAGCTATAGATCGTACAGATCGTACAGATCATACAGATCATAGAGACCATCCAGATCAGGGATAGATGATATATCTGCCCTGAAATATCTAGATCATCATTCAGCTGTACATGATCTGTCAGAGGGCAGAGAGAAGGGTAAAAAACCTCGCGCACCCCCTCCACCACCCCTCCCCACCCGAACTGTTGAAGATTAACCTCTCCTCCAACTCCCGAACTTCGTAATCGCCCGCTAGCCCTCCCCGACTCCCAGTGCGTTATGTTTCGGCCGTTGATGCTATAGGACCTCAAAACCAGACCTGGGGAAGAGAGGGGGGGGGGGGGGGGGGGGGGTTCAGCGCCCCCTACCCCCCCCCCCCCCGTTTACCGCCGCCGATGTGGAGTTCAAGTCAATCAAGACCAGACTTTCTCCTCTGCTTGCTTCAGCACGGAGGTCAACTGGAGTCGGCATGGCGGGGGGGGTGGGGAGAAAGGGATCATGAAAAGAAAATGAAAAAGAAAAAGTGATCTCGTACGGGGCAGTGTCGGACAGATATCGAACAACCTTGAAAGTGTCGCCACATGGGCCTACCGTGAAGAACGTCGACCTCGCACAAGGAAGGCGCAGGGGTGCCATCGTCTTTTCAGCGCTCGTTTTTTTATCTCGACAACGACATAGGCGCTTCTAACCCTTTTAGAACCGCAGTCCCGTTTTGGGGACAAACTACTTGGAATTTGACTGGTTTATCCCCAAGAACGGGACTGCTCTCCTAAAGGGGTTATAGCTCGTTTTTTTATCTCGACAACGACATATAGGTGTTTCAACCCTTTTAGGACCGCAGTCCCGTTTTGGGGACAAATGACTTGGAATTTGACTGGTTTGTTCCCAACAACGGGACTCCAGTACTAAAGGGGTTGATTCGAACATCAGATTTTCGGGAGGCTCTGCATCGACCGGATCCTTCCGGAAACAACCTTGTTAGGCAATTCGGGTAAACCTTGCCGTCCTGAGCTGAACAAAAAAACTCGACCCGGTCGAACTCGAAGCTCTCTACCATAACAGAATTAGAAAATGGCGTTTCCAAAGTGTACCTGGTAGCTAAATAATCGATATTTCTATATCAAAACAGCAATAACAGGTGCCAGATATGAACTACAGACCAGGAGCGGGGTTCGCTCGCGGCAAGTTACGTGAAGCCTCCGCATTTGCTTTTTTTTTCAATGTGATTTTCGCAGATATAGACGCACCTACCCCTAGAATTCTGCAGCTTCAGGTTTTGTCTTCCTCATATACGGATTTGTATGCCCGGTATGAACCCGTACTATTACGGGGGACCATAGTTAATAGGACCAAATATTGTTAGTAAAAATGGTGAAATATATAGGTTTTTATGTATACCATAGGTCCTATTAACTATGGTCCCCCGTAATACGCACGATCGAAGCATCACACGCAGCTTGTAAGGATGAGTCTCGGCCTCACAGCTGTTGATGGTTTTTAAAAATTGAAAAATAATCGAGATATCGGAAATCGATATGTTGTCTGCGAAGGTTCGTTCGAAACAACAAGAAATATCGAGATATCGGACTTCGATGTATCTTTTCCAGAGCTTTGACACGTCAAAACATCGAACTTCCAGTAACGGTAAAGCCCTATCTTGAGGCGTCTCGCCACTCCAACAATGGCATACCCGTGTACCTTTTACTTCGGTGCTGAACGAAACGTTTTGGCGCGTACAACATCGAAATCGTATCGATTTGACTTACCCTTCGGCGGTCTAACCTCGATCTAACTTAACGTTTATGGACATGATATCGACGTGGTCTACCGCTTATCGCTATGATAACGAACTCGATTCTCGGTCGATAACCCGCCACTATTACGGGGGACCATATCTAATAGGACCAAACATTGTTAGTAAAAATGGTGAAATAAATAGGTTTTTATGTGTAACATAGGTCCCTATTAACTATGGTCCCCCGTAATAGTAAAAGTAAAAAGGCAATGTGAGTAAAAACAAAAAGCAAACCAGATACTCGTACACACATCTACCCGAATAGCCGTAGATAATAAATAAACGAGACCCACCTGGTGCTGTTCAGCCATGCTATTGGTTTGCCAGTCATTTCGTCTCTCCTTCTCCAGCCTCATGTGATGCGCTCTCTGTTCTTCTTTCGTAAGAGTCTGCAGTACCCAACGAAACCGCACGTAGAGATAACGAACACATTTAAGCACTGGTACAGGAGCGCAAGTGTTTTTTTTGTTTTGTTTTTTTCAATGATACCAGCCAATTTTCGAGACGCCCGAAAAGGAAGGGTTGCGACTATTACGGGGGACCATAGTTATTAATAATAGGACCAAATATTGTTAGTGAAAAAGGATAAATTTAGAGGTTTTTGTGTTTACCGTAGGTCCTATTACCTATGGTCCCCCGTGATAGAACCAACCGGAAGAAAATTTTGTCGTGAGGGTTTTGTGCAAAACTCGTCCAGACACCCTACCCCACCTGTTTGTTCTCCGTTTAAACCTCGTTAGGAGTGTCGTATCCTTTTGTTTTTTGGCCGTGCTTCCCTGACTGGTACCACCGTCTATACTTTTACCTAGCCGTACACCAACTGCAACCGAACCGGCCGGAAAACCTAAACCTTCAGCTGGTTGACTGTACACATCATGCATTTTCGTGAAATCAAAAACAAAACAAAAACTACAACGGCGAGAGACGAGGATTTCGTCGAAACTCAAAGTTGCCAAGGTGTGTGTGTGATACTAAATAGTCATTCGACTGATACGGCTGTATCTCCACACTCCTATCAAAGCATGCCGCAGGTTTTATCTGCATGGCCTAATGAAGGACAAACACATACGCCTGACTCATTACTCTTGCCCGGAACTTCTATGAGTTCTGTACGCCCGGATCACAATACCCGGAACTTCTGTGAGTTCTGTAAGGGTTTTATACCCGTACCCGGAAGTTCTGTAAGTTCTGTAAGACACCCATGCCCTAACCCTAAATCCACAAACCCTGCAGAACCTAACCTTGGGAAAACGTAAACACGCACGAACTGCGCAAGAGGCGGAAAGGTGTAGCTTTTGGTCTGAGGGCACAACGCACGAAAAAAAAAAGTTGGTTTTGAATCGAAGCGAAACGTGTTATTTTAAAAAGCAAAAAAAAAACGATACCTACAACCAACAACGAAAAACAAAAAATAAAAAAAAGGTTACACCACAAAACAAAAAAGACCACGAAAAAAAAACGTCAATCACCGCGTTCAAAGACATCGACTTGAAATAAAAAACAAGTACGTACAAAATGAACACCGAATAAAGTTAAACACAAAGGACGAACAAATGAACAGAAAAAAAACACACACACAGACACACACAGACACGACAACGTACGTGTTCTACTGTACGTATATTCCTCATGCGTATGCTACGAGCGTTTTACCGGGATATGATGAATGTAAACGTCAACAAATACTGGTGTAAACACAACAGAACACGAAGGTTGAAAAAAAAAAAAACTCAAAAACGAAAACGAAAAACCAAAGGCGGAAGGCGGAAACGCCTCACCATATCCACGGGCAGGGGCTCCGGGTGGTCCGCCGTGACCTTCTCCCACACCGCCCCCACTCCCTTCTTGACGGCCCCCAGGATGCCTCTCCGAGAACGCTCGCCGGCACTGTCCATGCTCCGCATGCTGTCCAGTCTAGCGCCGTCTGCGCTCTGCCTGCTGGCTGCGGCGGCACCGGCTGCAGCGTTGCTGTAATTACCCGACTGAACCTTGGAGAAAACAGCAACAGCAATAACAACGACGACGACGACAAGAAAACGGAGGCAAATGAGTAAGGTCATACGCAGGCATTTTTTACTCCGGGGATGGGTCGTTTGCGTTTGAAGCAATAGAAACAACAGCAACAAACAACTAAAAGGAGGGAAGGAAAGGTTATGCATGAGCGTTTTTCCTCCGGGGATGGGCCGCTGGTGTCTCCTGTCTCTGGGTTTCCAGTGCTTCGGTCGGGCCTTTATCGGGGATAGACCGTTTGCGTCCCCCGTTCGGGGTTTCCATTACAATAGATGGGCGGGCATTTTTAGTTCGCGGATGATCTTAATCGCATTTACCTTGACTATAGCATGGAGACCTCAAAAAGCGCAAAATGCGGTGTTACTACCCTCTCCCCATAAAGAGAAAGAGAGAGCGTAACAGGAGTGTACTGCTTAAAGGACTACTGCTGTCCACTGGTAATATACTTCAAGTACAATTTTATAGTTGGGTGCCGTAATTTGTGGAGTTACGCGTAATTCGTATCTGACTGGCGCGTCTGTGGCTCGAATTGTATGTACTCGTACAATGGACCAAGACTACACACGTCTGCGGGTTGGCGTACATCCTACATTGAACACACAATTCCCTGGTGATAACACAACTGATAACCATGGTTGTTCACGGGTGGTTGTTCACGGGTCGGGTCAAACCTCGCGGGTCAGGTCGGGTTATGTCGGGCAAGTTTGACCCGACCCGACCCGACCCGACCCCGACCAGGCCCGACACGCGATATTTTGAAAAGTTCCTGACCGATTCCCCGGGTCGGATCATGTGACCCGTAAAAAGCGCTGGCAATAAGTAACCACGAAGGTCGGGGCAACAACTCTGGTGTGCATACCGTGTACGTAACACGAAAATATAACACACCAAAACACCCCTCCCAACAACGATTTTCCGGGGGAGGGGGGGGCGATTTTCCGAAGCGTTAGGACTGCAGTCCCGTTTTGGGTACAAGCCACTTGGAATTAAAGTGGTTTGTCCCTAAGTTGGGACTGCAGTACTAAATCGGTTGAGGGGGAGCCACAGACAACAAAAGTACGTGTTACGCCACCCTGGCCGGAAATAAATACAAGCACCGCTTGGTCTTCATATCAATGTCTGAACGGTGATTATCTTCTCCCGCCCAGGGGGGATTTGGAAAAATCTCGTCGATTTTTTTTTTCTCAGAAGACTTGTCTCTCCTCGTTGTAGTACAGAAAAAAAACGTCCGAGGGGGTGTGGTAACCTCATCACCCGGGTGATAATAAGGTACCAGGGCACACCACTTCTAGGGCGTGCCCATAAGGACCGCTTGGTATTCACAATGATGTCGAAACGGTTTTTTATATTTTAGCCCACAGGGGGGCAAAATCCAGCGCTGGCGAGTTCCCCATCCATGTTCCGAGTCCCGCGCGAAAGCATCCAGAGTTTGCGTCTCACGCTCGTCTCACGCACTCTTCATTCGGGCTGTACGCACTACAGCAGACTCCTGGTCGAAGGAAAAATCGAAGGAACATGAACTTCCTATTTTGCGAAACTACCCGACTCGGAAAAAACGCCCAGTTGGACGTTTCGCGCAGCGTCACTGACTCCGAAAAAAACGCTAAAATTCCAGTACAAAAAATGAGTAGACAAAAAAAATAAATAAATAAATAAATAAAAATAAAAAAACACTCACGTTGTTAATGCTGCCGCTGCTTGCGCTGCTGCCGATGTCGTCCGAGCTTCCCTCCTTCTGGTCCTGGCCTGGCCCTCGCCTGTGTCAACGAGAAAACAGCGCCCCGCGTGTTTTATGACAAGGGCGTCTTACCATTCGTTCGGCACTATCCTTGAGGGTCATTGTGTACCCTTGCGCATACAACGAACCCTAACCCCACGCCGATCAGATCCAAACCAACCATTGTTGTTATGTAGCATCCGTTCCTCCGCACTCGTACACAGTGTGTGCCAACCATGTTGCAGTGTCCAACATGTTGCAGTGTCCAACAAGTGGTGAACAACCGCACTGGCGTTGAGCCAATAACCACGTTGATGGTTTTTTTTTTCTTTCCAGGAGCCAAAAAAAAGACAGTACTCCGGAGAGAAACGGCAGGGGGAAAGGCGCTGCAGATCATCCACGTGCAGTGTAGATCGTCTACAGATCATCTACAAGTAATTCCCGCTTGATGGTCTACTGTAGATACTTGAGGGAAAATAGGTTCCCGAACTGCCTGATCTGCAAGATCTAGCTCGTCTTGCTGGGGTGGGTACCGTGCGATCTGCGTCATCTAGGACAGGTTTCCCGGGTTGGATCCATGTTGTACAGGTCCTGCACAACGTTCAACATCATAGCGGCACGCTGGGATCTAGATTATCTATCTCTAGATGATCTATCTGTAGATGGGCTGCGGTAGATGATATATCTGTACATAGTTTGATCTGTTCGACGTGTGAAACAAAACAGCGCACGCGTGACGTGTGAAACAAATCAGGGGAGGTGCAAAAACAAGAACAAAAACAACAAAAAACGCTGCGAGAAGAAACACCAACACCAATACACCAACAACAACACCTACAATAGCAACAACAATAACACAACAACAACCACCACCACCACCACCACCCCTCACCACCACCATCCGTAACCCCAGCACCCCACCTCCGCCCCGTCTATGGCCATACAACTACGGCCAAGCGAGACGAAATTAGCACAACGTTTCTACACAACATACGGGAAACAATTCAGAGGGCACGGATCGCGCCGAGACCTCAACCAAATGTGTCCGGACCGGCTTTTCCCGTGTCGATCTACCTACAGTAGTGTTTTGCCTTAAAAGTACTCCTGCGGAAGAGATGTGTTGAAAAAAACCCCGACAGATCACAAACATACGTACGCATATGTGGAAAAAAAGCGCACTGAGTGCCCAACCGTTGGAGGTGTCTCTGGTAGCAGCAGGAGTGGCGCTCCGTCTCGAAAGGGATGCGCGGTCAATGGTCAAATGACTTAAGGCAAGCTAAAAATGAGTACACCCTCCCCCCACAACCCCCCCCCCCCCCCCCCCCCCAACCCCGAACCACCACCTCCGCCACCACCAGCTCACCCTCGGTTCTTCCCACGCGACCGATCCGAAGACCCTCCAGCCGTTCCCCGTCGCCAAGCACCCACAAACCCCAGCCCGCCTCGCCGCCTCGGCTTGCCGTCGTCACTCCCCTCGCTGTTCCCGAACACCCCCCCTCCGCTGCGCGGCGTACTCAAACCGCCCCCGCTGCTACTCCCACCCGGGGTTTCTACCAAAGGGGCGGTAAGCGAGCGCATCTCCCGCGCTCCCATCTCCTCATCCCCCGCATAAATGCCGCCTTCGCTCCCACTGCTACCGGCGCTACCGGCGCTACCGGCGCTACCGGCGCTACCGCCACCGCTCCCGCCTCCGCCGCTGCTTAGGGCGTCGATCCCATCGCTGCTGGTCCGTCTGATGTGGAGGCCGCCGCCGCGGGGCGCCCTGTGGTGCTGGTGGGTTTGAGAGGCGAATGTGTTGGCGAGCCCGTCTCTCGGCCTCGGAGACGGCGCCCTCGCCCGGGGAGGGGGGCGGCCACTGACACCAGCCTTGCCCCCGCCACCGTCACCACACCCACCCCCACCCCCGCCCCCGCCCCCACCCGCACCCCAACCCCCAACCCGACCCCGACCCCCAACCCCGATCCCACCCCCACCACCACCACCACCGCCTCCCCCACCTCCACCCGCACCCATGCGCAAGGAGCCATTCCGACTACCCGCGCCAGCGTCAGCAGAGTCGGGCTCTCCTAACGCCCCGGCAACCACTCCCGCCACACCGTTAGCGACGACCGCGTTCCTCGCACCGTTCCCAGCGGCGTCCCCAGCACTATTCCGAGCACCGTTCCCGGCGGCGGCATTCCCGGCGACGTTCCTACCCGCATTGACGGCACCGTTCCCAGCGGCACTATTCCGAGCATCGTTCCCAGTGGCATCCCCGACATCGCCCCCAGCGCCACTTACGGCATCGCTCCCGGCGCCGTGCTCAGCGGCGTTCGACATCGAGCCGACGGCGGCAGCGCTGCGCGACGCGGCCGCCAGGGTGGAGGGGGGCGTGAAGAACCCGTGAGATGAGGAAGGTTGCTGTATAGCCGCGGCCCACTCGTTCCCCAGCCCCTCCCCCCCGGACCCCCCGACCTCCGCCCCCGCTGCCGCCGCCGCCGCTGCCGCCGCCGCCAAGACCTCGCGATCACCTTGCGCTACCGCGATGGAGATCGAGGATGCCGACGACTTCGACAGCGACGAGGACGACATGAATGACGCTGAGGATGATGACGATGACGATGATGACGCCGCCGCAGATGCAGCCGTGGCGGCGGCGAGCGTAGCCGGGGAAGAGGCCGCCAGGACTGCCTCCTCCCGCGCTCGGGCGTTCGCGCGGCGCTGCTCTCCGCGCAAGGCACGCTGTTCCGTAGCCGCCGCCAACTCTTGCCTCTGATGAGCGTTTCAAGTTTTTTTTTTTTAAAGGAGGGCGGGCCGGGGCGGGGGAGAGGGCGGGGGCGGGGGCGGGGGGGGGGGGGGGGGGGGGTGGGGTACTCGAAATAAAAAAGGGGAAACAAAAAGAGAAGAGCGCGAAAAAAAAGGAACGCCATCCAAGTTTCGGGCGTGTGGAGGTACCGGTGAGCAAAAATGGAAACAAACAAGGACAGCGCGACCATCGGGGTTGCACTTGATTATAGTACAGCCCGAAAACAAGAGTGCTGACGGGGCTCTCCAGCTGAGGACCTATATTATAATGACGTGAAAGTCGATCGGCATTACGTATTACTACTTGCAAGCCCAATTGGTACGTGCCCCGATACATCGGGGCTGGGCGCTGGCACAGTGTGTACTGGCAGTTCTCGTCTACTGATTGACCTGGACAGTGTATTCGCCAGTAGTTTTCGCCGGTCGTTTTTGTCTCACGTACACCCAAGAAACGCGCCATATTACACTATGGAAACCCACTGAATGCGTTTTTGATGGAGATAGTAGAGTAGAGACAGTACACTTCTGCAACCCAATATACTGACTGATTTTCACGCCAGCAGTCTAATCGCTACTTTTCTGAGCCAGCCAGTGACCAGCCTTACAATACATGGCATCCGATGCGCGCCGTGTGCTGCTGTTGCTGATGTTGTCCTCACACCACACAGTAACTCATAGCCGCATTGCAGTCAGTCCGTGGTGACAGGATTGAGGCCCAAATATCTCTGGAGTGGACTACTACCTCAGGAGTAATAACGTGATTACCTGCAGGCCCATTCGCGTGTGTATCGGGCTCAGACCGCTCTGGGCCCGCTCTGGGTGCTAATACAAGGACCAATTGGTCGAAATATCCATATATCAACCGTCTTCATAATTCCGCCAAGATGGGTACCTGGTACTATTCTTCAATCAAGTGCGGTGTAATATCGCTTTCGTCACGCGAGGAGCCTCCGAAGGTTTATTAGCCGCTGCCCCTCCAAGGCAAGTTCATGAGGCGCTTACCCCTACAAGGCAACTTTATGGGGCGCTACCCCTACAGGGCAACTTTATGAGGCGCTAACCCTACAAGGCAACTTTATCAGGCGCTACCCCTACAAGGCAAGTTCATCAGGCGCTACCGATACAAGGCAACTTCAGATGCTGCCCCTAAAAAAGGCAAACACGCCGGCCCCAGGGCCTCAACTGGAAAAAAAAAAAAAAAAAAAAAAACGGGTGTGTCACCCTCTTCCGCTGCTCATGGCTGTCACGATGACACTGGTGCCAATGCCAGTCAAATTTTCGAGTATATGTTCGCAAGCGGCATTCGTGGCTGGCGAACCCAGGGCGTTTAGCTCTCGATCAAGCTCGTGCCCTCACCGTCGAAGTAAAAACGCCAAGATGCGCGCACGCACACGTGCCGCTTGGTGAGCAACAACTTTTTGTTTTTGTAAATAATGGAAGGTTGCTCAGTTATCGGCGGACCTTTCACTCGCAAGACACTTGACGACCATAACGAAAAAAAAAAAAACACTCACACACACAGCGAGGCAGGAGGAACGGGTCTAGGTTCTCGATCAGAGGCGATGGGCGTCAAACGGACCATCGGTCGTGGAAAGTCGAAGAAAAAAAAAAATGAAATCCGCTCCACAGCATTCGAAACATTGTCAAACTCGCAACAGACGTCTACCGGTACCCACCGCATGCCTTTAAGTTTTGGGGGCTGGTTGGGTTTAGGGTAATACTACAATGACCTACCACTCCGTCAGGGGTGTATCAAGACCGTTCTGATTACCTTATCACACGGGTGATAAGCCAACACACAGCCTGGGCCGAAGTTCAGGGCCGAATTTCTCCAAAAACGTGTCTTAGGTGGGGGCACACAACGAAAACGAGGCATTTTCATAGACGCATCGCTCGGCCTTTTGACTCTCCCCATTGTCTATAAAAATCAGTGGTGAAAAGCGTCCGAGTCATTTTACCACCCTAGTGTGATAGTGTTGTACGGTAAATGTTGGCATACGAACGGTCCTTACATTTCGATAAAGAGAGGTGCATACATATCATGCTTGTGAAATACTGGTGCCAACCAGATATATATATATACCTGGTACAAATAATATATATATATATATATATATATATATATATATATCCCCAACAACAAAAAATGAATAAGACCTAAAGAAGAGCGATCGAAAGAAACCGATAACACTCACCGCCCTCATGTCCTCGACTCGAACCCCACCCCCACCCCCAACACCCCGTCCGGTCGGTGTCGCGCTCCCGTCCCACCCTCCTTCCTCTTGTCCTTCCGCATACACACCGCTTGCACTGGGCCTCGAGGCGATTCCCAAGTTAGCAGCACCAGCAGCAGCCGCGCTAGAAGAGGCCGTGTTGATAGCAGGACGCGCAGCAGCGGCAGCAGACTTAGAAGCGTTAGCAGCAGCGGGAGCCGACGCAGCAGCGGCTACGGTACCGGAAGCTGCGGCGGCGCCGGCGGCGCCGGCGGAAGTATCAGCCGAAGAGCTGAGGGCACTCCCGATTTTCGAATCATCAGCCGTATGTCTGTTTTCCTTACCACCGCCACCGCCACCACCACCACCCCCACCACTCCCACTACCGCTACTGCCGCTGCGACTGCGACTGCGACTGCGACTGCGACTCCGGCTACCACGAGAAGACGAAAAAGCATCAACCCCGTCCCCATGCCGTCTCTCCTGCCACCCCCTCTCCCCTCCCTCGCCGTTCCAACCGTCGTCTAGGGAGGGCGTGAGGAGACCGAGCGATATTTCCTGGGCCGCTTCCCAGGTGTCGGTGGTGGCGCTAGTGGCGGCAGAGTCGTCATCCGAAGACAGAAGGGCTAGCTCCGGGCTTGGGGACGCGCGACGCCCGCTAACATTTACGGTTGTGGTTGTGGTTGTCGAAGCGGGGGTAGTCGCGGTACGGGTGGTGGCTGATTTTACTGCTCTTATGGCGGCTTCTGGCCGCTGAAGCCCCGTTATGGCAGCGGCCGCGGCCGCCATCGCCGCCTTCGCCGCAGGCACGGGCGACGACAAGGACGAGGAATAACCGCCCGGCGAAGAGTCCCTAGAAGAAGAAGAGGAGGAGCAAGTAGAGGAAGAGAAAGCCGGACCCGAGCGCTCGGGAGAGGAGACCCTTCCCCCCGCCCCGGCGACGGCCTCTCCCGACCCAACTCCCATCCCCATCCCCGCCCCCGGCCCCTGATCCCCCTCCGGGAACCTCCCGGAGGAGGGTTCCATCCCCGGGGCCCACAGCCCCCGCCCGGCGACGGCCACAGCCATATCGTTGTTGCTGCCGCCCACGCCCCCCTTCCCACCTCCACCACCACCCACGCTCGCACTCCTGCCCCTACCCCCACCACCGCTAACGCTAACGTCGGTAGACATCGCTCCGGCTGGAGACAGCGAAGAAGATGGCATCCCAGGGATACCGGCGGAGCGACTTCTGCCGCTGCCGCCACCACCACCACCGTCACCGTTCCCGGGACCGTTCCCGAGGCTGCTCCCGGTGACCTTCTCGGGGCTCTTCCCGGAACCGTTCCCCGGACTGTTCCTGGAACCGATCCCGGGACTGTTCCCGGAACCGCTTCCCGGGATGTTCTTAGCACCGTTCCCAGTATCGTTCCCGCCCGCGGGCGAGGATACCGCACCCTTCCCTCGCCTGGCCGCCGCGGTCTCCAGCCACTGACGCCGTCGCGCATCGTCGCTGATGCCGCCGCCGCTGCCGCTGCCGCCGCCCCCCACCGCCCCCAAGCCCCCACCTAAGCCCCCACCGCCTGAGCTTGCCCCGCTCAAGCTCGCCGCGTCCAAGCTTGCCGTGCCGGCACCACTCCCGCCGTCTAGCCTTCCCGCACCTGCGTTGTCCCCCCTGCCCATGCCCAACCTGCCGCCTGGGCTGCCGCCGCCGCCCACAATTCCCGCACCAAAGGTACTCCCACCCCCGGCGTTGTGCCTGCCCGAGCTCAAGCCTGACCTGGGGCTGGGGCTGGCTGGTCGCCCGGCGAAGCTCCCGTTTGACGGTGCGTCTCGAGGGGAGTAACCGATTAGTCCGTCCTTTTCTTCGTCGAAGGAAAGCTTTTGTCTCAGAGGGGAACGCTTCCCACGGTTGAGGAGGGGGCCTCGAGAGATGGCGCTAGGCGAGGCGGCCTAATCAAGTGGGTGGGGGAGGGGAGCGGGGGGGGGGGGGTGAGGGAAGGAGGGGAGGGAGGGGGGTGTACTCGATATCATGCATTAGCCGAAGTCGTATGGCGGCGGCGGGGGGGAGGGAGGGGGGGGGGAGAGAGAGGAGGGAGGAAATGGGGGAGACGTTGGACGGTGCAAAATAGTGCGGAGTATACGGCATGACGCGAGCATGTATACTCTATAAGTCAAGCTGAAACGTGAGGCAAGGTAGTACGTTGGGACAGGGCGGCATGTGAGGCAAGGTAAGGAACGACAACCACCCCCCCCCCCCCCCCCGAACCCCAGCACCCCAGACATTTTACGTACCGCTCAAAAACAAACAAAAAACGGCCAAAAACGACCAAAACCGCGCGAACCAACACCGACGCAACCTCCACCCACCTCGCGCGGTACCGGTACCGAGCCTCGACCCCCACCGACCCCGCCATCTCCCCCTCGACCGCCCGCCCCCAGCACTTTAGCCGCGAGCGCGTCCGGCGCCACCGCCACCTCAGCAGCCCTGCCTCCACTATCCCGCGCGTCCCCCGACAAATCACGCACTGTACCAGCACCACCACCAACAGCAGCAGCAGCAGCAGCAGCAGCAGCAGCAGCAGCAGCAGCCGCCGCAGAGGCAGCAGCAGAGGCAGCCGCAGCGGAAGGTGGTGAAGCCGACGTATCGGTGGCAGCAGAACTAGCCCCCTCCACCGCCCCACCACCACCGCCCCCCGCCCCAGCCCCGGCGCCCGCCGCACCAGACTCTCCCCCCCCCGAACCCCCCCTTGAAAGTGCTACAAACGGAGGAGGGGAAACCGCTCTCCGCCTGCTGCTCCTGTTGCTTCCGCCGCTACCACCGGCACCGTTGCCGCCACCGCCGCCGCCGCCGCCAGAAAGCGAACCGAACGCCGCAGGACCGGCATCGTTATCGTTATCACTGCCGTAGCTGAAGTCGAAACCGCGGCCAACAACTAAAATTTTCCAACAAACATAAAAAAACAGGAAGGGAGGGGGGGATTGGCGTACTCAGTTGCTGGTTGCCTCAAATTATTAGACCTTTGTCCACGCATCACTTTCGAGACGGAGCAAGAGGGAGGAGGGGGGAGAGGGGGGGGTACTCGATACGAGAGACGTATTCATTATCATACATGGCCGTAGTTGCATGACCATAGACCCTCGCATCCCTACAATGCCGGGACGGAGCGTGTCGGGTCTTTCACCGACCAGGCAGACATTGCCTGCACCAAGCGCAAAGCGCCGTGAGGTGTCCGGCGAGTCGCACGAAGGGTGAGCTGCATCCTACGAAAAACCGCTTGTGAGGCGGACTTGCATGTAGATGACAGCTTCAATGAGCGAATTTAATTTCCGGTGTAGCTACTCCCAGAGACAGCAATGTGAGCACTATGTAACTGCCTCTTGGGTGCCTTACCATGAACACTATGTGGTACGATCGTTCCCACTTGTGCGGAGCAAAGGTTGTTTACCTCGCACAAACGATCCAACTCGACAACCAGCTGTGACCGACTGCCAGAACAAAAAAGCGGTACCCTGGTTGTCTAGCTCAAGTAGTGAGACTACCGCTGGAAAACCTTTTTGAACACGAATTCCGAGTATTAATAATACGGGGGACCATAGTAATAGTACGTTCACAAAAACGTGGGAGCAACAGCATCGACAACAACAACAACAACACCAACAACACCAACACCAACACCAACACCACCAACACCAACACCAACACCAACACCAACACCAACACCAACACCAACACCAACACCAACAACAACAACAACAACAACAACAACAACAACAACAACAACAACACCGACACCGACAAAGGAACGTCACCAAGGAAAGCAAGCGACAACACAACACCCAAACCAACACCAACGACAATACCCACAACAGCACTACCACCACCACCACCCTCGCCACCACCACCACCACTGCCTCAGACATCATCACCAAAACCCCACCTTCAACCACCAACACCACCAATACCGCCAACACCACCACCAACACCCACACCAACACCAACACCACCGCCCACCCAAACACCACCACCACCACCGCCACCCCCCCTAACTTCACCACCATCCCCACTGCGAAGTAGCTCCGTCTGTCACTCACCCGGCACCCCGTTGACCTCCGCCGCAGCAGCAGCCGCAGCCGCCACAGCCATCGGTGAGGCATGCATGGTCCTCACACCCCGTCGCCCCTCCTGCTTCCCGCCAACCCCTACTACAGTCAGGCTCAAGGCAGCCCTCTTCCCATCTCCGCCACCACCTCCCCCTCCCGCACCATCGGTACCAGAAGCCGCAGCAGCTGCAGCAGCCATAGCAGCGGCAGCTCCGGAAGCTCCGAGAGGCAACGCTGCCCCCCCCACCCCTCCTCCTCCTCCTCCTCCGACTAATTCTCCCCCTTCCGTGAATGGTGGGATGGGGCGAAGCCCGCCTCCATCTGCAAACCCACCACCACCACCTCCGATGCCAGACATAACAGGCGGAGGGGAAACGCTCCCATTCTCCGAAGACACCGGAGATACATATCCCCCCCCCCCGCTAGCCCCATCCCCACCCCTCCCCCCCACCCCACCACCACTGCCTCCACCACCACGTCCGCCCCTCCCTTCCCCCCTTTCCCGCTGCTGCATCTGCATCTGCTGCTGTCGCTGCTGCTGCAGCTGTTGCTGCTGCACCAGCTGTTGCTGCAGCAACAGCTGCTGCTGCTGCAGGCGTATCTTCTCCTGCTGGTGCTGCTGCTGCTGGTGCTGCTGTTGCTGCTGATGCTGCTTCTCCCGGTGCTGCTGCTCCTGCTGCTGCTGCTGCTCCTGCTGCTGCTGCTCCTGCTGCTCCTGCTGCAGCTCCTTCCGCATGGAATCTTCCATGCAAACATCGGCCGACTCAGCCGCGGGAGAAAGCAGAGGGTCTTCCGCCGTCGCCGATCCTGGAAACCCCGAGCCCCCCGACGACCGTGCACCTCCTACTGGGCCTTTAGTGAGCCACCCCCTGTTGGAGCTGGAGGACTTTCGTAGAAATTTTTCCTTCGGCTCTGTTGAGGACTGCAGGATCTGCTCGCGTCCGCGGCGCGCCAAGCGGGGAAAGGTTTATAGGCGGGAGGAGGGGAAGCCGGAAACCGGCGGCGGGCGGGGGAGGGGGGTGGCCGTGAGGGGGGGGGGGAGGCGGAGGGGTATGGTAGGGAAGAATTGCAATAACGGCCGCGGCACATAAAAAAACACACACACACAAACACGCACGCACTAAAAGGCAACACAAAATAAACGACTGCACAAGTGCATCGAAATTTATATTTGTTACAAGGTCCCCCTCCGGGAGGTAGTGCCCAGAGGAGTGGCGCAAGAACGAAGTGAATGCTCGTATGAAATACCTGCAGACCTGTTTTAGAACTAGCTGCGCCCCCCCCGTCATAAATGTGAAGCATTTTTGTTACTACGGTATTAACGCGGAGTTTGCGAACAGTTTGGTTATAACCGATTTGGTTTTGGGTTTTCTTTTTCTTGCGGTCTGCTTCCTACACACAAAAAAAAAACACCAACCCATCGACCTTCCCAAGAGTACACCCAACCTTCAACAACAACAGCTACTGCAGGTTCACAGTGGCAGCCTGGTCACTTTCGGCCACAAGGTCAGGAAGATGCTAAGGCTTCGTGGGTTTGGCCACAAGGTTAGGAAGCAGACTACAACAAACCCAACCAAAACTGGGTTGCAGCCAGATTCTCTACGAACATCCTGCCCTTAAGCTGATAACATCATTCAGGACAGGAACAAAGGGCAATTTTAGCCATGGACTCTCCGACGCGAGAAAAGTTGGAAGGCAACGTATCCAACGAGATCTCGTGGGGCTAACCTGGAGCGAACGAAAACAAAACTTCAAATAAACTTGGAACTACTGTATTAATAGTACGTAATACCTTACCTATATCGGGTGAATACAAGTACCTTACATTTATCGGGTGATATCGTAGCAGGACGGAAAAAAAGTTCAAGGACATTCGCAACACATGCGAGTACTATAATATCTAGTACGTAATACCTTACCTATATCGGGTGAATACAAGTACCTTACATTTATCGGGTGATCTCATAGCAGGACGGAAAAAAAGTTCAAGGACATTTGCAACACATGCGAGTACTATAATATCTAGTACGTAATACCTTACCTATATCGGGTGAATACAAGTACCTTACATTTATCGGGTGATATCATAGCAGGACGGAAAAAAAGTTCAAGGGCATTTGCAACACATGCGAGTACTACAATATCTCAATTTTATCCGGTTGATGTACCGAACAACGCCCGTCCCGATGGGGCTCTAGAACCGGATACCCAACCGCGTCTCAACCTTTTAGCACCGCAGTCCCGTTTTGGGGACAAACCACTCAGGAGTTTGAGCGATTTGTCCTCGCAACGGGACAGCGGTGCTAGCAGGGGCTGAACGTCGTCATCAGGCGAGGGGGTGAGCTGCCGCCGTGGGTGGCGGGTTAGGCTTGCCTGGAAAGAGCACATGAGAGCCTCGTCCACGCTCATCATGGCCCCAGCATTCGTGAAGTCGCCGCAGTAATTCGGGGCCGAAAACAGCGTCACCAGCCGCCTTTTCGCGAAGAACTCGTAGCCGTCCTCCACCACCTAGCGCAGCAGACAGGTTCCGCGAAAATAAGCCGGGAGGGTTCCTCAAACGTATGACACACACAATGCTACTATTAATAGAGATAGCTCATGATCTACTGTGAGGCCATCTACGTACTGGTAGGTGCTATCCCTCCGTCCGTGCAATACGGATTTAAGGACAGTTTGTATTGGAATTTTAACGTACAAAACGTCCTCGCATGGTATTATCTGCTTCAGTTTTTTTTGGGTACGTAGCAGGTGCGACAGATAATGATACCTGGTATATCGGTAGCTCTACCGGACATATATGTAGGCCCCCAATATAGGACACTTGAGAAGCACCAGGTAAAACTGATGCTCTTGTGGATCATATGTATACACCATAGATCTTATTGGTGATATCCGACCTATAGAGTAAACGTCCTGCGCGAGACAAGCTCCACACAGCGACAGCGGAAACGCTGCGCGTGCGCATCGGAAACAGAGCATGGAGGGCATGGAGGCAGAGTGATCTGGGCCATGATCTAAAAGTAGGCCATCGATGCATCGGCCCTACAGGTAATTTATGCAGCAGTTGTGCTCGTTGCTGACCGTGTCCCAAGCAAGGAGCGATTACCCAATCGGGTAATGCTCGGGACGATAGCTGGTGGGGAGAACCCGAGACCAGGCGGACAGTGTAAGACTTGGCATAGATGCATAGTCGAAGACCTTAGGGAGTTCCGAGCCACCGAAGGGTCAACGGAAGTTGCCCCCTTGGTGTTTGGAGTTGAGACCGCGTTGTGGTCCACTGCAGCCAAAAAGGTGGGGAAGTGGTACCGGGGGATCCTTGAAGCAGCCGAACGGTTCATGGTGAGGTGGCACGAGGCTGAGGCTGAGATGAGTAGACAGCGCCGCGCATCCGCCGTGGATGGTGCCCAAAGGAACGGGGGGGGAGGGGGCAACAACAGGAGAAGTGGCATAAAGCCCGATCGAGGGAATGCGGAGAGGGGGGGGAACAGGAGGGGTAGAAGGGAAACGGCGGTAGACGAAAGTAGGAAGGAGATGGCAGACAGGGTAGCAAGGCACCAAGTCGACTAGGAAGTAGAATATGACCATACTACTAGTGCTACCAACTGGTGCAGCTGGCTCGAACGTGGTCTTCCCTTGTCTTCTCATTTAGTTTTGTTTTTTTTTCTTTCTTGCGCTGACTCTCCGTGATTTTCATTTCATTTTTTCTCTTCCTCTTCCTTTTCTGATTGATAAGCCGTACTCAAGGAGCCGTGTGGCGTGGTTGGAAGACGAACCTGCTCTGCTCGGCTCGTATTGTCTGACGCCAAGGGGCTGGGCATAGTTGACGAACGCAGGGCGGAGACGGCAGTCTGGGTAGCAAGGTACCAGGCGGATTAGCAGGGAGAACCTGGCTATACCACTCGTACCACAAGCTGCTGCCGCCACCTAGAAGGTGCTTTGGGCTTTGGTCTGCCTGTTATTTCCCTTTGTTATTTTTCCTTGTTACTTTCTCCTTGGTTCTTTGTCTTACTCTGTTCACAAGCAGTGGTGTTTTTTTTGTTATTTCTTCTTTTTTCCAGCTCGTTCTTTTTCAAGTGTAGGCCACCTCGCCTGCGGGGGGGGGGGCACGACAGATTGTTTCTCTTAGATTTTGCTTTCATTTTTCTTCTTATTCTTTTTCGACTTGTCTACCTTGTTTTTGTTTTCTCTTTGATTGTTTCTTTTCGTTTCACTATTTCATAGATTGCGTATGTCGTGCCTGTCGTATCTAGTATGATGACATGGCTTTGCATTGCCCACTGCAGTTCACACTGCACACGTGGCAACGTAGTATCTCTGTGGCGTAGCTTTGTGACCACAGAACTTGTATCTCTTCTAGGATGGAAGAATCGGCACGGACACTGGTTGTGCTGGATGTCGACGGGTAGAAAGAACGGGTTTAATGTGAAGAACACACACACACACACAAGCACTGACTCCATGGTCACAGGCCAAGCTCCAAAAAACCTCGTACATAGGTTGTACTCATCATGACACGCTCGTAGGTGGCGTGTCCGTCGCGGACCACTCTGAAAACTGCACCCCCTCGCTTGGTGCAAAGCAATGTCAGCCTGGTCGGTGAGCACCCGACATGCTCCGTCCCGTTGTAGGAATGCGAGGGTCTATGGTCATACGACTACGGCCATGCACGAGATCGACTACATCTCTCCTATCGAGTACACACACACCCTCCCCCTCGTATACACCACGCGCGATCGAAATTGCCCACGGAGCTTGCAAAAATGAGCTTCGAGGAACTTGTTTGATCTCACAGGGGAATGGTCTTATGTTTTTGCAAACAGAGAGAGCCAATAGTGGCGCTAGACGTGTCGAGGGGTGTATGGGGGAGGGTAGGCGTTAGTGTTATTACGGGGAACCATAGTTAATAGGACCTATGGTATAGATGAACAAAACTATCTGTTTCACCATGTTTTCAAACAATATTTGGTCCTATTAACTATGTTCCCCCATAATAGCAGCAGCAGTTTACCCTTGCCAGGCACTGCAGCCCCGTTCAGGGGACAACTCTCTCAAGACTCTGGGTGGATTGCCCCCAAAACGGCACTGCAGTCCTAACAGGCTCAACGGCACTTGTAGCAGTGTCATATTACGGGGGGGCATAGTAAATAGGACCAGATACTCCTAGTAAAAATAGGGGAATATATAGGTTTTGGTGTGTATCGTAGGTCCTATTTACGATGGTCCCCCGTAATAGCAGTAACAGTAGCAGGAGCAGCAGCACTCGAGATAGCACCACCAGTAGCTACTACCGCAGCAGAACAAGTAGTAGCAAATATACCATTACTATAACGGGGGGCCATAGTTAATAGGACCCACGGTACAGACAAAAAACTATATATTTCCGTATTTTTACTATTAATATTTGGTCCTCTTTACTATGGTCCCCCGTAATAGCAGCAGCAGCAGTAGTGGCCGCAAAAAAACCGTACTAACTGCGAAGTATCCAACAGCAAAATAACAACAAAGCATACCTGGTGAGCTCGGCACACCAGGTCAAGGCCGTGCGTGGCGAGGAACTCTTTGACGAT
The DNA here is from genome assembly GCA_031213475.1 of Nereocystis luetkeana. NCBI lineage: Eukaryota > Phaeophyceae > Laminariales > Laminariaceae > Nereocystis > Nereocystis luetkeana. Next base: position 8,142,910 of record JARUPZ010000025.1, on the reverse strand, counting down.
GTCCTCCCCGAAGGTGAAGGAGACCCCTCTATCGTTCTCCCCCCAGCCGATAATGTCCCGGTCTGGGTCCGACCAAAGCAGATCGCACAGTAAACCTGTTTGGGCACGATTCGAACCAAAAATGTAACGCGAGAGAGGATAAGGAGGCGAGGGAGGGGGGGGGGGGGGGGGGGGGTTGTTGTTTATGCCTGGGTGGTATAGAGGAGAAGAAGGGGTAGTGGGATGGTTTTAAAGTTTATAGGTTTAATCATCGGTGTGAAACATGGCCCGTGCAACTAATAATAATGTGAGAACATCCACACCATGAGCTATGCGTACAGGCCTTACAGACCAAAGCACACACCTTATTACCCCGCAAGAACTAAATCACGAAGTGGGAATCCATACACCTGGCGATGATCTGGCCGAGGTGTATACTACTGCCTTGGGAGGAACGTATCAGTCAGAACCAGGTATCGTGTGTAAACGTGGGCGGAAAAAAAACATGTCCATGGGGGATTCTGACGACTATGCCGCCCCCCCTCCCCCCCCCCCCCCGGTGTGGATACCAGGTTCCCTTTCCCTGGATTGTACGGCCTCATTACCCACAACTTCAAGGCCACCCGAGGTTTGTAACTCCAATCGATGTAACGCCGGAGGCATCCGCCCACCTAGGTGCGTCCTCTACACCACCCACTACCACAGACGAAACGAAAACCAGCCAGATGACGAAACCGCCCGGCGACAACGCGAAATCAAAATCATCACCATCATCATCATCATCATCATCATCGCCATCATCCTCACCATCATCATCATCATCATCATCACCATCATCATCATCATCATCATCATCTTCATCATCAATATCATCATCATCATCATCTCACCTGTGTCGGGCACGTCCGTCGGCCTGCTGACCCTGTTAATCTGCTCCATGTCGTACAGCTCGGGGGACAACCCTCCGTGGGCACAGAAAATCTTCTCGTCCACGATCGCAGCGATCGGGAGGCAGTTGAAGCAGTCCGTGAACGTTCTCCAAAGCTTGGCCGAGTACCGCCTCTTGCCTGTAACGGGTAAAGCGGCGGCGGAGGGGGCGGTGTTGACATGGGGTTGGGGGGGGGGGGGGGGGACGGAGGGGTGTACTCGATAGGAGAGGTTGTACTCGATCTCATGCATGGCCGTAGTCGTACGACCATAGACCCTCGCATCCCTACAATGCCGGGAAAGAGAACGTCGGGTTTTCATCGACCAGGCAGATATTGTTTGCACCAAGCGCGAGGCAGCACCATGAGGTGTTGGCGAGTCGCGCGAAGGGTGAGCTGCATCCTACTAAGAGCCCGCTTGAAAGGCGGACTTGCATATGGTTAACTACTAGTGAGCCTACACTATAAGGGATGCGTTGCCGTTCATTTTGAGCCGCTATTACTCTATACAAACAATTTTTCCCTGCAGCGGGAGTGCAGTCCTGAAAGGAGGTTGGAAAACGAGGACTCTTTTCACTGTCGCACTGCACAGAACACGTTTAGGGCTGGGCACTAGCTGACTCAGCCCGTGGCGATAATACTGTTGTCAAAGTCAATCAGACTACTGGATTGCACCAGTAGACTGACTCTCCTCTCCAACCTCTCCTCCCGAAACGCATTTAGTGGGTTTCAGTACTCCAACATGGCGTGTTTCTTGGGTGTACGTAGTGTAAAAACTGCTGGCGAACATACTGGCCAGGTCAACCGGTAGATTACTACTGCCAGCCAAACACTACTGCCAGTACATACTATTACGCGGGACCATAGTTAACAGGACCTACGGTACACTCAAAAACCTATATACCCATCTATTTTTCCTAACACTATCTGGTCCTATTTACTATAGTCCTCCGTAATATCTCAGTGTGCCAAGCCTTAGGTACTACTACGGGGGACCACAGTTAATAGGACATACGGTACACACAAAAACCTATATAGCTGCCTATTTTTACCAACAATATTTGGTCCTATTTACTATGGCCCCCCGCAATACTCTATTTACAAGTGTGGCGCCGGTAGCGACAGCGCAGTCCGAAAGGAGGTAAGAAAACAAGGGACACTTTTAAACTACTGCGCACACAGAACCCTGAGCATGCCCCTAATCCCAGACGACGGGACTGCTGCCCTGCAGCAAATGGCAAATGGCCAAACCTTTTTAGTAGTGCAGTCCCGTTTTGGGGACAAACCACTCGGAACTTGAGTAGTTTGTCCCCCAAACGGGACTGCACTACTAAAAAGGTTATAGTAACCCTCTCGAGCCTTCAGAGAAAAAGAGAAAAAAAAAAAAAATGACAGTAAAAAGGATACGACCACAGCAACCGTCACGGCGCGATCGGGGGATGCTGCAGATTGGTGTCGAGTTCCGAGTTTTGCCATGCAAGGCAAAGGAGGCACGGGGCACGGGGCTACGCAGCATGATCTACCCAAACTTGTGGGCGTCCAAACTTGTGGGCGTTCACGCTTCCCTCGTAGACAAATCGGGAACACCAAAAGAGCTTCATCATGGTTTTGGTCGCTATGCCGACGTCCCAAAGGGGAGGCCATCAACCCTTCTATTACGGGGGACCATAGCTAATACCTGGTAGGACCAAATATTGTCAGTAGAAATGGTTAAATACATACCAGGTAGGTTTTTATGTATACCAGGTATACCATAGGTCCTATTAACTCTGCTCCCCCGTAAATAGTACTGCAGTGCACAGAGACATACGTCCAACTCTAATTCCGAGTCATTTCTCCCCAATTGTCCCCAGCACGGGAGTGCAGTCTTAAAAAGGTGCTGAAAAAACGAGCACCTTTTTGCCACCGCAAAACGTTCGCCCGTGTCCCATTCATCACATTTTTCCCTTCTTCTCTCTCTCCCTCCTGTTACGGGAGAGCATACAGTAGTAAATAGGACCAAATATTAAGTTATTGTTATTACGGGGGACCATTGTAAATAGGACCTATGGTACACGCAAAAAACAATATACTTACGTATTTTTACTGACACTATTCGGTCCTATTTACCATGGTCCCCCGTAATAGTGAAAACAGCGAAATATATACCTGGTAGTTGTTTTTTTAGTGCACCGTGGGTCCTATTAACTAAGGTCCCCCGGAATAGCCGTGCTTCACATCTGGGGTCACATGCTCGTCTCAATAGCATGTCCCCCCCCCCCCCTCCCCCCACTTTGGTTCATGCCTTGCACTTTTATCGCGAGAAAGACTCCATCCCCTTCTTCCTCCGTCGCCTCGCGTCTAAATGTACTTCCATCTATATCCGAGTCCGAATTCCAAGCGTTTTTTTTTTTTTTGCTCCCGAAACGCAAGTAGAGCAGTCCTGAAGGGGGATCAAGTCTGGCCAAGGTCGTTAGCTCACATTCGTCGTAGAAGCCGTACATCTTGTTGATGGAAGCCGACTCGTGGTTGCCCCTCATTATGAAAAAGTTCTGCGGGTACTTGACTTTGTAGCACATGAGGAGGCAGATCGTCTCCAGGCTGCGCTTGCCCCGGTCCACGTAGTCCCTGGAACCACACCGGAACGACCCAAGCAAAACGGGAAAAATAAAAAATAAAAAATAAAAGCTCCCGTTTTTCGAACTGAACTCGAGCGAAATCCAGCAGTCGTGTAAGAGTCGAGGGTTGAAAGTGAATACTCCTCTTAGGCAGCTATTTACGCACTTTGATTGGCTAAGGGGTATACTATACTGGTACCGGTATAGTATAAGCGGCTCAATCAACCTAAAAATAGACTATTTCCAGGCCAGAGCATATCCCGACGCAGCCGAATCAACCTGGAGAGTTTTTCCGAGCACAGCATTCCGAGCGGGTCGAATCAATTTGTAGAGTAGACTCGTATCGAGCACAGCATCCAAGCACCCGATCACTGGCATACGGTTCCGGTTAGAGTTACAACCCTTTCAGGACTGCAGCCTCGTTTTGGTGACAATTGGGGCCAAATTACTTGTAATTTGACGGGTTTGTCCCCAAAACGGGACTGGAGTTCTAAAAAGGATGAGCTTTAGGGGTTGGGATGGGGGGTCGTCGGCTTTAGGCGCCGAGCACAAAAGGTCCGTAATTACATACTTATGGACGGTGTGACAACGTCTCGCGAGAGCTCACCCGAGGGAGTGGCGGTTTCGGCTTTCGATTCGATTTAATATATACAAAATCATCAGCACGTACTATTAATACAAAAAAAAACAAACACAACAGCTTCGTACTACTGTACTGGTATACGATGGCATCGAGGACTTCGTCGAACCTTGTGTTTGCAAGCTGTGCGGGGCACTTCGCTCGTGCGGACTGCGGGGTTTATCTGCCCTCATGAAGGGTATACGTTCCTTATGAAGGGGAGCAAAACCTGACAGCCCGTGGAAGCCAGGGGTGTGCAGATATATGTGCTCCTCAGGGATCGCACGCAGCCTCAGCACGAAGGCTTGTGATTCGTTTCTTGCTTGAATGCTCAGAAACGAAAACATCGGAACGACACAATACCACAGAAAAAAAATCACCCCAAGGAAGAGATTCTTGTTTATTTGCAAAACGTGTACAAATATATACGTAAGCTGTACTTTTGCTACTGTAACGGTTGATCCATTGCCGGGTTTTTTATTGGTTGAACACTCGAACGCAAAATACCGGTAGGATTGATTGGTCGAACATTACACTCGAAAAAAAAAAAAACATACATGACCGTGAAAACCAACCAAGGGCAAGAACAAAATCTCACCCGAGGAAGAGGTAGTTGGAGGACGGAGGGTGCCCGCCATAGTCGAAGAGTCGAAGGAGGTCGTGGTATTGACCGTGGATATCCCCTGCGCATGCAACGCAATACATGCATATGATATGACGTCACACCGCGGATCACGGGACGAACGGAAAGCGGACCGCAGAAGCGAAGAGCGGGGAGCGGTTGGCGTGAAGCGACACATGAGGCTACTGCTGCCGTGTGAGGATGTTCGGTATCCATCGGGCTGAAACAAAGTGACGCACATCTCGGGTGGGTCACGATCTACTAGACCCTTAACTGCCGTTATGGCCAATATCAACACCAACACCCACACCAACACCACCACCAACACCACCACCACCACCACCACCGCCACCAACAACGAAAACAACAAAAACAACAAAAACAACAACAACGAAAACAACAACGAGAACAACAACGACAACAACAACAACAACAACAACAACGAAAACAACAACAACAACAAGCTTGCCACGTTCAGGAACGCCAGACTCACCGCAGATCTTGATGGGAGTGGCGAGCTGTAGGAGACACGGCTGGTCCAGGAACACGTCTCTCGCCACGAGACAGAGCGATCGAATGTCTTCCTCCGGCAGGTTAACCTGCGCGCTGGCTCCTAGCCCTGCGCAGCAGATATATCGAAAGAAACACGAAACAAAACGCAATACGGCAGTGGTGAAACAGAGACCCATCGAAACTCGCATCAGAGATAGCAACACGAAAACCTGCATACAGCAGCAGCAGCAGTTGGTGCACCCTGTACAAGAATTTGGCTCGCGGGGCAGCAGCAGCGGAGACAGCAACACGCGCACGTACATGCACCGGGGCCGCTGGGTACGAGACCCCCATCAAGAGTCGCAGCAGAGGCAGCAACACAAGCGCATACAGCAGCGGCGGTGGGCCACCGTTGGTTGATTCGGTTTGGGGTCAGGGTCGCGGTTAGATGTACTCGTGCTGTATCGTACACACCGTATCACACGGGCGATAAAATGACGCAACCCCCGGGGACGACATTCGGAGCCGATTTTCTCCAAAACACGCCTCCATCATATCCGACGCTACCGTTGTCCGTATAAGTATGGAAGATGCGATGCAACCCCCATCGATATCATCACCTACCGAGCTGCACTATTACGGGGGACCATAGCAAATAGGATCAAATATTGTTAGTAAAAAAAGCGAAACATACAGGTTTTCGTGTGTACCGTAGGTCTTATTTAGTATGGTCCCCCGTGATATATTAAATATTGAAGGGGACTTCAGACGGGGAAAACTGTCGAAATATCTGTTTAGGCGACTACATCAACGACCAAACACTGCGTCATCGAGGGGTGACACGAACTGGCGGTCCGAAGCACAACGCAAGGGGGTCGCACGGCACACGGGCGCGGCGTGATCGTGCCGGTCCTGCAGGGTGCTGCTAAGGCGCTCGCGCTGCTCCTAGACAGCAGTATTACGGAAACCCCCATAGTAAATGGGCCCGAAAGAAGCCCGATAGCGCCCACGTTTCGTGCGTGTATTTGTACTCGGAGTATTATCAATAACTACCGCGTGAATCAAAAACGTTGTCTGCGCAAAGTTTGCGGTTGATGACAACGACACTTCCCATCGATCCTACATTTTAATTCTTCGTAAACCCACTATTAATAGGATGCCTCTCTCTCTCTCTCCGCCCTGTTCTGGGCCTGTATACTAGGGGTCACCGTGGAAATAGTGGGGACCATAGCAATTACTGTAGTACCAAATATTGTTGCTCAGCAAAAAAAGGAAAATATATACCTGGTAGGTTTTGGTGTGTACCGTAGGTTCTACCTGGTATTTAATATGGCCCCCCGTCCTAGTTGATGACACCAATTTTAACACGGTTTTGGTTTCTATATCGAGGTCCCTTAGAACAAGGACGGGACATGCATACCACGGTAACCTTTCTGCCCAAGCTGGGCCAAGGTTTGCATCATGCACAGCAGCAGCAGCAGCAGCAGCAGCAGCAGCAGCAGCAGCAGCAGCAGCAGCAGCAGCAGCAGCAGCAGCAGCAGCAGCAGCAGCAGCAGCAGAAGGGGTGGTAAGAGTGTCGCCGCTAGCTGCGAGCGAGGCAAAAGGGACTAACGCCTGCCAAATGGTTGATTGGAGTCCGTTTAGCTCAGGGTTATGCTTTGGGTGACTAACATTAATATCTTCATATCTTCATCGAACAAAGAAGTTACCCTCGACCACCATCAGCAGTGGTGCCCCATAAGTCGCTGCTGGTGTCGTTCTCACAGCAGCAGTGCTCGTGTCCAAAATATCGAGTCCATCGTCACAGGACAGGCTCCCAAACCTGGCGAGTCTAAAACTATACCAAATATTACTACTACGGGGGACCATAGTTAATAGGACCAAATATTGTTAGTAAAAATGGTGAAATATATAGGTTTTTATGTATAACATAGGTCCTATTAACTATGGTCCCCCGTAATAGCACAAATCATATAGTACGAAAAACAGCCAGATACACATCAAGGCCGAAACACATGGTACACCTCAAACAGGGTTAACTGGTAAAGCGCCCTCGCCATGCAGCCGAGATTCGTCACAACGTTACCCCTGCTCCGACAAAGTCCATCATGACTCGAGCCCACACTAACCTACGATCATCATCACATCAGCCATTTCCATCAAGGAGATTTTTTCTCGGGCGGTTGACCCTGTTCGGACTGCACTTTCGTTTTGGGGGCAGTCCACTCGGATTCCAAGTAGGTTGTCTCCAAAACGGGACTGCGGCAGCTCGCCCTAAAATGGTTGAGGGGGTTCACACATATCAACCATTTATCTCGTAGGCTTGGCAAAGGGTCTACTCAGCTATAACCCCCTCGCCGCTGTACCTAGTGCTGTACGTATTTGTGCCGGGTACTCTGTTAGGTACCGAGCTCGTCGCTTTCAAACCCGTGATAGTTCGTGGACAACTCCGAAAACCTACACACCCCGTAGACCGCGCGATCAGGCCATCGCTACTGTCGTATCACACACACACACCAAGCTTACAAATATGACTTTTGAGTACATTTTTCGATCACGCAGTCTCGGTCTGTTATCCTCCTTCATAGTCTGGCGGCAAGAGGGCAAGGTCTGTACGTACAGCCACCATATGACATGCAAGAAAAAAAACAGACCCTAGACCCTGGCAGTATTACGGGGGGCCATGATAAATAGGACCAAATGTCGTTATTAAAAATAGCGAAAAATATAGGTGCTTGTGCGCACCGTAGGTCGTACTGGTATATTTACTATTATATGGTCCCCCGTAATAGTAGCGGTCACCTGTTGACAGTAGTGCATACTTGCGCACGTCGCCGTCGCCTGTCAGCTTCTGGCGCTAAACACTAGCCCGGTCGTACCTGAAAGCTAGCGTAGTGGTACCGACGGCCTGATACCAAAGCATGCTTCTGTCTATTCCTAAGGTAACTTATGTGCACACTCTGATTCCCTATCTTGAGGGGTAAGGCGCATCATAAGCGACTCAATCGAACCTAGAGTCTTTCCAGCCCACAGCATCCCGAGCCAGCCGAATCAACCAATAAATGGAGTATATACTTCCAAGCACAGCATCCCGGGCCGGCCGAATCAACCCAGGGTCGTACCAAGCACAGCAGCCCAGCACCGCCCACTGTCATGGGGTAAACAAGTGCTAAGAGCTAGGGTTCGGGTCGGAGGAGGATCGGCTTGAGGCGCCAAGCGCAAAACCTCCAGCAGAAATACCGTCGTACCCGGTATGAAGTAGAGAGCGTCGAGCTTGAGAAATGAGTGTGGACAGGGGTTTCCTCTCGCTCTCCGGGGCAGAAAAAAGAAAAAAACAAAGAAAAAGAGACCGTCGAGCTAACACAGGGGGTGCGATCGTTTTTTGAGCGCTGGTTTTCCTCTAGACAACGGCAAGGGTGCTCAAGCCGAACACTACATTTCCGGGGAAAAAAGGCCCTCGACCTGAATATTTCATTTCCCGAAAACGGCTTGTTCGGTACTGGCAGCAAGCAACCTTCCCGTTCTGGGGCAATGAAACCGTTCTTATTGTTAGGACCGCAGTGTCGTTTTGGGGGCAAAACTACTTGTGATTTTAGCGGATTGTCCCCAACAACGGGACTGCAGTTCAAAAAAGGGTGAAGGTATTCGCTATTGACGTGTGTTCACGCCTTCCCACGGGGAATCAAGTTCACACCTCCCACATATCAGACAGATCATCATCTATCTATCTATCTGATACACCTATCTACAGTAGTTCCTCACCAGCCTTAGTGGGAGCTAGCGCAGGATCTGTCTGTCCTGCACAGATCCAACCCAGAAAACATGCGCCAAAAACGTGCAGACTTGACGGCCCGAACCCGGCAGCATGAGCGAGATGATCTGCTTGCCCCGAACAAAAATCTAGATCATCAATGATCGGTAGATGATCTGTAGATAATCTATCCGTGGTGTGGAATAATTTCAGCGTCGAAATTTCTCCTGAACACGCCTCCAAAAGGGGGCGGGCGCACACTACGAAAAGGGTGGCTTTGGGACCATGTTGTGGACATCTGGCTTTCCTTCGGCACGCTGTACGGATAGTCTGTCTCGAAGAGATCATGATCTATCTATCCATCTATCTATCTACAGTAGATGGCCTACTGTAGTTTCTCGCCTGGCGTTGCAAGAGGTCAAGCAGGATCTGCACACCGTATCACACTGTGTGATAAGATAACACACACCCTGGAATTAATTTCAGACCCGGTTTCCAACAAACATGGGGGGGGGGGGGGGGGGGGGGGGGGGTACACACAAAAAAAATGGTGGTCTTGGAAATATTTCGTCGAGAAAGGTTGCACGGACCCATTGCTCGGCGTATTCAGTACCCCCTCCCCGCTGTCGAGAAACCCGGCTTAAGAAATTGCCCGAGGGGGTGTGATATACTATCACCCTGGTGTGATAGTGTGATCCGTTAGTTCAGATCCAACCCAGGAAACATGTCCTATATAGACCACGCAATATCCGACCCTCACCCAGCACAAGGAACTAGGTCACACAGATCAGGGATATACCAGGTATGATCTATCTGCCCTGAAATATCTCGATCATCAATGATCTGTAGATGATCTGGAGATGACTTGTAGATGATCTGTAGATCATCCGTGCGAGGTGTGGAATAGGTGTAGAGCCGATTTTTATCCTGAACACGCCTTAACCCTTTTAGGACCGCAGTCCCGTTTTGGGGACAAACTACTTGAAATTTGAGTGATTTGTCCCCAAAACGGGACTGCGGTTCTAAAAGGGTTAAGGGGGGCCGCACACAACGACAACAGTGGCTTTGGGACGCGATATCGTGGACACCTATTTCCTATTTTTCCGTCGGCGCGCCGCTCGAATAGTCTCCTTCATCCCTTTGTCGAGCGAGTTACGAGTATCATAGCTCTAGTTTCAGTGGCATTCGTCCAGTGGGAGGGGGGGAGGGGGGGGTGTTAATATCGCAAGGGTTACACAGACGGTAGATGCATACACAGCCCACGCCGCTGCTGTCCTGTTATCCTCGCAATGTCTCGATGGCCGGTCAAAATCAGCGATGTCTGGATACAAGGCCGGGAGACTTCAGAGCATATGATATTCGTCCATGCAAGGCAGTCAGTGAAATGTTCAGAAAATGAAGAAAAAAACAAAAAATTATGATAAGCGCCAAATACAATCTTCGACAAGCAGAGCAGCAGATATAACTCTTTTTCAGATACGCGTTGCTGCTGCTGCTGCTAATGTTGCTGCTTGGCTGCCGCTATATTTCCTTTGCGATGCCTTAGCATCGCTCAAGCAGCGGGCGGGAAAAAGGAAGAAAAAAAAGAAAAGAAAAAAGATGAACGGGGGAAACTTCAGATTCCCGCTATTTTAATACTATTTTCACTCGTCGTCGAGTGTCACAGGTCACACGTCAGGAGGGGGGGCGGCGGCAGGAGTATTATGGACTACCAGAGGGTATTAATTCCGCCGCCTGTTTTCCCGCCGGTGCTCTCAGAAGCCTGGCATACTCTTGTCGTGCGGTGTTGCTATCTATGGTAAAACACGCTAGCGGCAACACACTCCCTCGGGCGAATGTCACTGAGACTGTAATAATAGCTTGTTTTCACGACATCGGGGAGAGAACAGACGCCGCAGTACTATTCACATTTCCTCCGATAGGATATTTCCGGGAAGTTTTTGGGAAAAATTACAGCCACTTTGTGAGGGGGTGGGAGGATATTACCGGACCATCGGTCCAATAGCCCTCAAGACGCCGAGCGGTGGGTGCGTCGATGAAAATATCTCGACGAGATATTTCGGTACAGTCGCCTCTTTTTGTTGTTGCGTGCGCCCCCCGTGAAGGCATGTTTCGGACAAAAATCGGCTCCGAAAGTAGTCCCAGGGGGCGTGCTATATTGATTATAGTATACTGTATCATGAAGCAGAGAGTTTAGATGTACGATGTCATCGAGAGTTTAGATGTGCGATATCGTTCAGGTTTCAAGTGTGGGACGTCGTCGATATTTTAAATGCGCGGATGTTGTCGAGAGTTCAAAATGTGCCATGTCGTGGAGAGTGTGAAAAATAGGTTGGCTGTCGTGGCGTGCTGTATAGTCTTCATGGGATGATGCGGTCGAGTGCTTCGCGTCTATCTGTTAGAAAAAAACAACACGCCACCCGTCCGGTGATACAGGGATGGCTTTGGTGTTCATACTGATGATCAAATACCCCTTATAATCCCAAGCAGAGTGGTGCTTACAGTACCTGGCAACAGCAACTGGACACGCACAAAGTAAAGCCAAACATGGCAAACGCCACAACGCAGGTCAACGCTTTTTCAGTCTTACAAGTGCAACCGGTAAGGCTTTGAATTCGGCCCACGATAAGCCGCCGACCATGTATTGATAGCTACTATTTGGTATGTGGTGTTCAGCTAGATTCGATAACTCAGACCGGTCGCCCCGGTGGTTCAAGTGGTCAACCTCGAATTCTACTTGTTTGAGTCCTGGGTTCGAGCCCCAGGTGGGTCGGACATTTGACTTTATTTGCAAAAATAAAAAAGGATTCAATTGTTGAGAGCGCCTTGCAGCGTGGGTAGGCACAATTCGATGCGAGTCGATGAGGGAAGAAAAGGCTGAAATCTTCTCGCGATAAAAATGAAGGCACGTACCGTAGCGGGAAGGGGGGAGAAGAGCCTGCTATGTGACCCCGGATGAGTTACGAGTTGGAAGGAGAGAGAGAAGAAGATGTGCGAAGATAATAAATGGGATGAGAAAAAAAAAAAAAAAAGTTAGCTGGGCGCTGTTACAACCGGAGTTCTGTTTTTTATTTTTACATATCTGATATGGACTGGCGAAAAGAGTGTTTAATTACTGTGAAAGTTGGCAGACTTCCGACGCCCAACTACAGCAGATATTCGTCAAGTCAAGCATATCACAGCCCTAGCATCTACCGCCATACCTCGTAGTAAACTAAGACCATCCCTTAGATACGATGTCGTGATCACGCCATGTACGACGTGATATCGTCGAGCAAACAGCGGTACACCACACCAGGCAGCAGGTGTACGGCCTACATACAGAGGCCTACGGCGGTTACAATTAGAAGGAGCGGCGGTGCGCTGGCCCACTTTTGACAACGTCATAGCTACGCCTATATAGCGCAGCATCCGCCGGAAGGAGGCAACGCTAATCAACCCTGCAAGTACTGCGGTTCGGTTGTACGGATAAACAACTCAAAATTCTCAAAATTCTAGGTGAATTGCCCCCAAAACGGGGCTGCGGCACTGCAGCGCCTGTGAAGGGCTTAACCCTTTTAGAACCGCAGTCCCGTTCTGGGGACAAACCACTCAAATTTCAAGTAGTGTTGTCCCCAAACGGGACTGCGGTTCTAAAGGGGTTGAAGGCTTGCAGTACTGCTAACTTTGTAGGGCCGCAGCCCTTTTTCGCCACCGGCCGCAAGACAGGCGCGCCCCCGAAAGTAGGGCTCTTTTCCGCCCGTTTCGCCGCACACACCTGCTGACCGCCAGGCTATAACCCCGATTGTCTACTGACTGAGGCCGCCGAAGTGTGGCTTGATGTGTTGTGTACGATGATGTACTGGTGGTATGTGATAGTCGTGCGTTGCGATAGTGTTGCGCGTGACGTCACATGCGTACCAACTGCTGTAGATTGACTTCGGCAAAAATATTCCAAACCTAGGACAGGCAGATCTCATACAGATCATGATATATCTACCTATCCATCTATCTATATCTATCTATATATCTACAGTAGATCATCTAAATCATCACCTGCCGTTGACACACATTGTGCAGGACCTGTATGCCCGTATCAGACTGGGTAATAAGATAACACACACCCTGGGGACGGACTTCAGGCCCGGTTTCCTCCCAAAACATGGGGGGGGGGGGGACACCAACGAAAATAGTGGCTTACGAAACGACTTGTCGAGAAGGTTGCATAAACGCATCGCTCGTCGTACTCGGTACGCCCTCCTCGTTGGGGAGCAAAACCCAGCTTTAAAAATCGTCCGACGGGGGTGAATGAATCATCCTGCGTGTTACACGGCACTGCAGGCCGAGCCCCACGCAATATGTGTGCTATTCATAGATCATGCAGCTATATGCCTCGAATGATGCAGATAATCGAGTAGAAATACACCAATCTGTCCGGAAATAATATAGAGACCGTTTCGACGATTCTTTATGTGAAAATGTTCATAATATTTCCGGACAGAGTGGTGCGGATTTTAGGAACGGTTGTCCGCTACTGATAGTAATAGTACGGGTGCGCTGGTGGAAGCAGGGTATCATGGCTTATGGGTTACCCCTGTAGTCTCGTACACAGAAGTAGCTGTAAAGGTCGTAGCACTTCGAGCCTACAGGGGTTGTGAGCAACTTCTGTGTACGAGACAAAGACAAATTTACCCCTCCTGCAGTATTACGGGGGACCATATGAAATAGGACCTACGGTACACTCGAAAACCCATATATTTCGCTTTTTTTACCAACAATATTTGGTTCTGTTCACTATGGTCCCCCGTAACGGTGGAAAAAAAGAGCCTTTGAGGAATCAACACGGGGACCGAGCGGTCCTTGTCTAAACGCGCGCACAGCAGAGTAGTGTTTTTTATCCACCAGTTACCAGAGATGTATCAACAACCCACTAACCCAAAAATACCCCTATAGGCCAATCACCAATCAGACCCAGTCAACCATTGTACAGCAACACAGCAGTATCCCGTTCGTCTCGTGTGTGTGTGTTTCCTCGCGTTTTTTTTTAACCCGTCTGGACATCCAGCCCGTCCAGGAGCGTCCTGCCTTTTCTTGACCCTTTCAGTACGGCAGTCCCGTTGTGGGGACAAACCATTCTAATCCCACGTAACTTATCCCCCAAACGGGACTGCAGTACTAAAACGGTTCAATACTAGAGATAAATGCCGGCTCTGTGGCGACAAAAAATACCGCGCACGGCGCATCAGAGATATACAAGGTACTGAATTATCGTGTGCGAGTTCGTCTCTCGGCGATCATCAACGTATTATCTAGGTGGGAAAAGAGGGGGGAAGGTGGGCGACTCCTCCATTCTGGCCCGAAAGAAAAACTCTGCGCCGAGGCCTTGCCAAAGGTAGACGACGCAAAAAGCCGTACCAGGTACGTGTCATCGCACCGGATCTCGTGCACAGCAGCCCAGCAGCCCAGCAGCCCAGCAGGGAGTGTGTGGCAACCACTTCCTCGAAAAAGGGGTAAGCTCGACGGGGTCGAACGGCGCGGATGGATCTCCGTCTTCGAAACTGAGAACATGCCCTGTACCTAGTACTATACCAGGTGTCATATTAATAGTAAAGAATCAGCGGCTTTCACCTAGTTGCTTACAGGCAGTATTACTACGGGGGACCATATCACGGGGGACCATATTAAATAGGGACCTAGGGTACACACAAATACCTATATATTTCGCTATTTTTACTGACAAAATTTGGTCCTATTTACTACGATGGTCCCCCGAAATAGTAGCACCCGAGAAGGCATGCCTGAAGGTGAAAGAAAAAAAACAGGAAACGGAGGCACACTCCGCACCATGTCGGAATTGAAAACAAACTCTTGACAGCGGGTTAAGTTCTTTGTTAGGAATTAAATACGTAAAACATGTTTTTTTCTAGGTTTGGTTTTACTTGAGTTTAGTATACCCCCCCTCCTTTCCCCCCCTGGAAGTGGCCACACCAGAAAATGAGTCAATTCATTGACGCCGTCATCCTTACGCATGAAAATCCGCCTCACACGCGGTTTTTAGAAGGATGCAGCTCACCCTTCACGCGACTCGCCGAACTCCTCACGGAGCTTCGCGCTCGGTGCAAGCAATCTCTTGCCTTGTCGGTGAAAACCCGATGTGCTCCATCTCGGCAATGTAGGGATGCGAGGGTCTATGGCCATACGGCTACGGCCATACACGATAATGAGTACACCTGCTCCACCCGCCCCCCCCCCCCCCCCTTCCCTGCCTGGGACCAAGAAAAAAAGAAACGGGTCGTTGGATTTATTTTTCCCAGCGTGTACCCTTGGCATGCCCGAAACTTTCGACGGGACATCCAGCTATACCCACATGTCAAAAGTAAGGCATGTCCTACGAGGCGTGCCCTGTAAGGGGTATGCCTTACAAGGGCGTGCCCTATAAGGGGCATGCCCTACATTACAGGCGGGCCGCGTAATCATACGTACGCACGTATGTATACACTTGTTGAGAGGATATACCCGTGGCCATGTTAGTTCAGTTTGCACATTGGTTTTAGCTCGTGTGCGCTTTCTTCGTCTCGTGTATTGTGAGGCAGCCGAATTTTTGTTTTTTTTCGTTTTTCGGATCTTCCTAGGGCTCCAGCACCTTTTGTGTGACCACGGACTCCTTCGTCAGAGAGTTAATGTGAGAAAAACAACAACAACAATAGCTAAACAACAACAACAACACTTGGTACCTCGTGCGGGTGGTATATCCGGTATGATGGTATGATGCAATAGAACGCCGCAAAAAAACACGCAAGATGCAACCCCATCGAAATTTTGAACGTGTGCGAGATCGGAAATTTCCTCAGAACTCAGCTTCGCAAACTCGGTGTTATATATATACTACAGGATGAGATCCTTACACTAAGGTCAAGGCGGGCGACGGGGTGAACGAGCCGAGCATGTGTTACGAACTTGGGGCTTCAAGAATTCCAAACTAGCGAGTGATTTCGTTCAACAACTTGAGAATTTACAGCCACGTACCCCGTATACCAGGTACGAGCTTTGGTGCTCAGGGAGGAACGGCACTCCCAATCCTACCGGTACGCTAGCCTTTCGACGCTTATGATTGACAGGACAGCAGCCCCGTTTTGGGAAAGAAAAACCCTCAGAATTCGACTGGTTTCGACTGGTTTGTCCCCCAAACGGGACTGCAGTTTCTGCCCCCAAAAGAGTTAGGGTCGATCTTAACGAGGGCTGTTTTTTAGGGATTTTTCAGTATTTTCCCGAAATTTCGGTATTTCTCGGTATTTTCCTATATAGGGAAATACCGCAATTTCGGGAAAATACTGAAAAAAACTGAAAAAACACTCCTCGTTAAGATCGATCCTTTGGAGTCTTACGATCAATGTATACCCTGGTATATATATGATCGATCAAACTCAAAGCTGACGTCACGGTAAGCCGCGAGCCTCAACCGAAATAGGAGGCTCTTGACTCCTGTCGCCTACTGCAAGGTACCACTGTCCCTAAACATTAGGATATATATATATGTTTGTTATTATTGGTATATAAACGTTCACTATATTCAGGGACATATTGATACCTGGTACATGATAAAATAGAATACCTGCTACCCTTATACCAGGTCCACCGTAAGGACGCGAGTCATCCCCCCCCCCCCCCCCGAGACCAACGTTGAAACCTCGACTTCTCCACAAGCAAAGAGGCTGAAAACAACCTACCGACCGCGTCGTCTATTAACCCCTTTAGTACCGTAGTCCCGATTTGGGGACAAACAGGTCTAACTCCAAGGGATTTGTCCCCAAAACGGGACTGGGGTCCTAACAGGGTCAAGGGAAGCTCTCAACAAGGTAAATCCCGAGGTCACCCTCTTCCTTCCGTAATCGGCGCCCTCCCCGGCTGCGGAGCAATAGCGCTCTTCGAAAAATCGGTCGATATAGGGGGGAGCGGTGACTCGCAGCCTTACATGCTAGTACGAGGGACCAAAGTAAATAGGACCTACGGTGAACCCAAAACCTACCAGGTATATATATATATGTTTCCCTATTTATACTAACAATATTTGGTCCTATTTACTATGCCCCCCCCGAATAGCACGCCAAGGTATAAAAGCATGTAGCACACCGAACCATGCCAGAAAGGAGGGGGGGGGGGGGGGGGGGGGGGCACAGACCACGGAAGAAGCGGTAGTGGAAAAGAGCCGCTTCGAGCTATTTCCAAAATGGATAGCATCGCTCGGTGTTTGCATCCGCTGTCGATACAATAAACTCCGAGAGAGAAAATTCGTCCCAAGGTTGTGCTGTCCAGACCACCCGTGTTCTATGATAAGGTATACTGGTACCAGTACACTCCAGGAGCAGAGCACCTGTGTGAACGGGATAAACATATTATACCCACATCGCGGCTCGTTGCTCGGTCGATGGTTGCTGTTTCTTTCAGGTCCGACAGAGGCGGATTCACCCATTTAGAACCGCAGTCCCGTTGTGGGGACAAACTGCTTGAAATTTGAGTGTTTTGTCCCCAAAACGGGACTGCAGCACTAAAAGGGTTAACACCGGCAATACTAAAACGCCAAACGTGAACATACACTTTATTTTTACACTTTTCTAGGGTGCAAATAAAAAGCGACAACTATAATACCACTGCTGCTGTGACTGCTGCTGTGTCAAAACATCAAACCATGAAAAATCAAAACATCAAAAGATCGGCACATCAAAATAAACCATCAAGAAAACCATTGATAGGGGTATTAACATAATAGTAAGAATCAAAAACAGACGCCCGAAACATGCGCAACCCGCGCATGTATATATGATCAATCAACGTATTGTTGTAGATATCACCGATGTGCATGCAATATCTCGCCATTCATCGGTGTTTTATGACCAACGAAAACAACAACAAAAAAACAGCACACACGAACTTGCCGTACGTACAAGGTTCTCCTTCAGGAATGTGCTTGGTTCGGAATCCCGGAATGTGCTTGGATCGGAATCCCGGAATGTGCTTGGATCGGAATCCCGGAATGTGCTTGGATCGGAATCCCGAAATGTGCTTGGGATCGGAATCCCGGGGGTGTCGCAAGCTGCAAAACGTAGGACACGGGAGGCGATTAGCTCCTCGTACCAGCTACGATTTCGAGCGTGGCCACGGGGCAAGATCGAAGAACATGAAAAAACACTCAAGAAGTTATCAGGAAAGTAACACCGACCAGCCCAAACGAGTTCATTGTTAAGGTATTTACGGGGGACCATATTCAATGGGACCTACAGTAACACAAAAACCTTTATATTTCGCTTTTTTTGGTCAACAATACGTATTTGGTCCTATTTACTATGGCCCCTCGTAATATTGTTGTCTTCCCATCAAATCGTTCTTTCTACCCAGCTTCATCAGCACACCCAGTGTCCGTCCTGATTCCTTATCCTAGAGAGATACTGATTCTGTGGCCACACATTGTGAGACAGAGGAAGACCGAAAAATAAAAATAAAACGCAAATTCAAGTGTCAAGCAAGTGAACTGTCACCGTACCGCGTACGAGAACACAACAACACAAGCAAGAAGACCGGAAAAAAAGACAATAAAACCAAAAACCAAAAATCTGAAACGAAAAGAACAAAACATAATACAAACGACGCGAGGACGTCAGAAAAGCTGCTATTAGTAGACGGAAAGCATACGTACCCAGGAAGGGCAGGTATCTGCAGGTATCTGCTGCACGGACGAAGCAACACGAAAGAGAGGGAGATACAGGCAAAAGTCTGTAAAGAGCTAGTCGAACCGGAACCTAGCCACCCGATCTATCCTTTTGTTTCTGCATTCGTCGATAGCTGTATCAGTACGGCTGCCCTTCCCCCCTCCCCCCCTCCCCTTGTCGCCGTTCTTGGCGTCCTCTGCTGCGTGGCACAGCCGGCTCTTCTGTGCTTCGTCCCTGTGCCACCTCGCCATGAAACAGTCTCTCTCTATATATATATAAATGCATCATCAATGCAATATGTCTATATAACGCATCACACCGCTTCCAAAGTTGAGCAAACAGTAGTGACCGAAAAAAACGGCCTGTTTGGACTCACAGCTCAGTGGGCTGTCGACACACCATCAATACACGGCCATATCAAGTACAAGGTATACCAGGTATATAATGACGCATCACCTTGCCAGCAAAATAGAGTTGAGCTGTTTTAGGGACTCAATCTGACTCACAAGCACCGATGCGATATCAACGTACTGCTTTGTCATGTACAAGACATAACACCGCTTGCAAAGCCGGGCTTGTGTTGACTGAATCAACTCACAAACTCGACCTTTCTTAGGACTGCAGTCTCGTTTGGGGACGAGCCACACATATCGCCTCGTGCAGGGTACGTTAGACAGTCAGTCCGTTAATGAGGAAGACAAAATCTGAACCCGCACAATTCAAAGAGAGCGTGTGTAAAAAAAACAAACAAACGAACAAATTACACTAGGCGCCTGGTATGTATCATATACTGACGTCGATATTCGGACAGTACCTGCTACAGCATAGACACGAGTATAGAAGAACGAAAGTTCACCCGTTTTCTTCGAGATATCGGAACTTTCGATGCGATATCGAACATCACTGCTCGTAATTTACCACTACGGGGGACCACAGTTAATAGGACCTACGGCACACACAAAAACCTATATATTTCGCTATTTATACTAACAATATTTGGTCCTATGTACTATGGTCCCCCGTAATATTGCAAGCAGTGGGTACACCATGTTCAGGCCGAAAAACCCTCTCTTAGCTCTTCAAGGACTTCAGTCTCGTTTTGGGGACAAACCCCTCCGAATCTTAGTGTTATTATTAATAGTTCGTCCCCAAAACGGGGCTGCAGTCCTAAACGGGCTATAGTTTGGCCGTTTTGTCCCCAAAATGGGACTGCAGTACGTACTACTGCCATCAACGTTCCCCCTTATCCACAGCAGTTAGCAGCGGGAGGTGCAGCAGTAGCACTATAAGGCTGTGAACACCTGTACACGGAGCGTTTACACGTCATGGTATGTCGTGGTATCGGGGAAGGACGGAACTTCGATGCGACATCGAACACTGCCACCTATACGAGCGGTGCGTAAAATTCCGGAAAATGCAGTCCTATTTTGGGGACGAACCCACTCAAATTCCAAGCAGTTTGCCCCCCACAACGGGACCGCGGTCCTAAAAGGGTTCGAACCCTGTCATCAATAGGCCTGCAGCCCCGCTATGGGGACAAACCGCTCGCTTCTAACACAAGCAGTGAGTACCATGACCTAAACCCCTTCGCTAATAGGCCCGCAGTCCCGCTTTGGGGACAAACTTGTCAAATTCTACCAGGGTGAGTAGTTTGTCCCCAAAAAACGGGACTCTGCGGTCCTGTCAGGAGGGCAGTTTTTTTTTCGTGAAAGGCCTGTTTACCTACGAGCACTGCGGTGGTACACACTCTTACGGGGAACCATAGTAACTACCAGGGTTAGGGTATTAAATAGGACCAAATATCGTTCGTAAAAAAAAAGGTTGAATATATACCTGGTAGGTTTTTGTGCGCACCGTAGGTCCCATTCACTATGGTCCCCCGTAACACCCGTAAAAGGATTTTAACCCTTTTAGAACCGCAGTCCCCTTTTGGGGACAATCCCATACAAACTCTGAGTATTTTGTCCCCAAAACGGGACTGCGGTACTAACACGGTTAAATCGATCGCCGTCAAAAGAGCACGGGCGCTATCGATTTTGTCAAGAGCTCTCACCAATCGCCCAAAGGGAGGGAGGGAGGGAGGGAGGGAGGGAGGGAGGGAGGGAGGGAGCGCGCAGCGACAGCGATATAATTACATGCTGCGCGCGTCATGGAGAGCTCCTTGCGCTTGCCAGGGTGTTCGTTTCCACCTTCAACGCATCGCATCGCCCTTTTGTTGCCACCTCGCGCGTTCCTCGCCCGTCCGAAGAAGATACGACTGCATTTATCGCAAATTTACCGAAAATACAATCATCGCCTCACATCGACGTCATATTCAGAAGGTGCACTATATTTACGGCGAGAGCGGACTCGATAAAAAGCTCGGCTTGTAGCAAGGTCGTTTCGTACAAAAACAGTAGTCGGGATACTCTAAAACAATTAAACAGACCCACCCACACCGTACGCGTATGTAGCACGATTCGATGGATGCAAAAATGTCAGGAGACATCATGTCAAGCCACGCAAAACATGGGCTGTCAAGGGGTGTAGGGCCGAGTGTTGCGCGCTAAAGTCTACAGCAGTAGTTTGGTGTCAGTCAAGGCCTGTCGAGGCAAAGTTAGTCGCTGTCCGTCGAGGGGTGAGGGTGCTGTCTCCTGACATATTTGGATGGAAGCATCGCTACTCTCGTGCTCTGCTGTATATTCGGTGTCACACTTGCGTCACGGCTTCTTTTTGTGTCTTCTCTCCAAATGAACGTACGTCATTTATGGTGCGTGCGCCAGTAGTCGCGGCTACATACAGCAGCGTCAACCCCCCAAAGAGGCGGCGGGGGCAGCGAACTGAGAGGACTGAGAGGATTGAGAAGACTGAGAGGAGGAGGAGGAGGAGGAGGAGCGCGGGGGGGGGGGGGGGGGGGGGTCAGGAACACGGTAAACGAAACCGCCTGGGCCACTGATGTCACTCTCCGCTACATCGTGTCCACGTTAGCGTAGAAAATCGATTCGACGATACGACACGACACCGACGAACGGAAAACAAAACGATTGGCACGATTGCCATAGTTGATTGTACGATTTGCTATAAACACCGGAGCGTCCGTTCAGTGTCGGCACAAAAGAGAGACGGGCATGAACGGCAAAGCGCGCTCGACGCCATGTATTCAAATATCGACATTTCCAGACAGCACGATATCGAGGCCAGCACTGCCGATGCCCGCAAACATCCCCGGCGACAGAGTACTCAGCCCAGACCGCGACGTAGTTAGGTACCAGGTTATAATTGGGGGGTGGTGCTACCCTCGAACCACGCCCGCCTCGCGAGGGCCCCCAGGAGGGCCCCCCGAGCCCCCCCCCCCCCCCCCCTCCGAGTCAAAGATGTGGACGTGTGATGTATCCCTACAGCAGTCAATCTACTCACAATGTGCGCCGTCCGCGGCGCTAACTACGGCATGTCTGTTATCGAACCGCGTGCACGTAGCGGGGCGCATTTTCTTCTATTTGGCCTGCCGCTACAAAGGGTGCATCCCTGGAATTAGACGTGCGGCGAAACCGCGCATGGCCTCCAGCAGATGGTGCGCTAAGCGGAATTCTGACGAAAAACGTTCGCCAGGGCAGCGCCGCAATCCCCTACTGCTGTACCAGGTAACTGGTAACCCTGCCAGGTACCATCTTCAACTACAGCGGCGCCAACAGCGGGTCCCTCGTACCGATCGGGAGGGGGGGGGGGGGGGGGGATATCGCCTCGCTTCACTCAAACCCAGCATACGGCCACTGCCCAGTATAGTGACTGAACAAGCTGCAATTAACAGTACTTAGCCCCAGTAATACGAACACAGCTTAGCCTAGAATTTCGATATCGGCTGTAGGAGTACCTTTCAGCAGTGATATGAACCGAACGCCGAAAGTTGGCTGTTCGGTCGATCATTGTAGTCGGTTTTTGGCCACCGAGACCGACGTTTTTGGGGTTTTCGGTCGACAAAAAAGCAACCGAAACCAAAAACCGACCCGACATACTCGTTCGGTTTCTTCGCCTGTCCCCCATAAGACGACAACGCCCGCATATATATGTGTTTCGGAACCGACCTACGTTTTCGACTTGAAAAAAAAAAAAAAAAGCGACCGAGCCATTTTCGTTCTTGGTTCGCAACACTGCTTGAAGCTTCTGCACGCTGTGGGTGATAATTGTGTCCGCCGCAACCGTCTAGCGCAGCAGCGGCAGGGACGGCAAGGAGGCCACGTGATACCTGCAATGCCGATCATGTCGTCACATGGTAAATACCAAGACACCCACATCCAACCCTCCGAAATGATGACCACTTGGCTGGTTCGGACGAGAAACCGATTGGGTTCCGCTTTGCTTTTTTTTTTTCCTCTACCGACGGATTTTTCCGACATTTGAGACAAAAGTAACGACCGGTTCGAGCCATCATCGGTTCACGACACTGGCTGTAGTGCTGTTCCACGCGCTGTTATGCGGACAGAGTCATTACTCTTGGTCCTCAAGTGCTGTTGCAACGGTAACATATACCGGTACAGTTGTTAATACTTCGTACTACTATGTAGTATCATGTATCATATCCTTATGGTAGGGCTATGGCCACAGAATACAAAACCACACCAGGACCACCATATCGAGCATCGCAGACCACAATGGACCTGCATTCCTATGGTGTAGAAAAATCTCTAGGAGTACGTATCTCTCTACTGGTACTGCGAGCAAAGAGGTCGGGGGACAGCACTTTCAACCCACGACAGGCAGCAGCTCTGCCTTGACATGCCGTGACTGTGACTGACACCAAACTACTAGGTTTTAGTGTGAAACACTTCGGCCCTACACCCTTGACGCCGAATATTTTGCCTTGCTTGACATGTCTCCCGACATTTTTGACTACTAGTGGTGTACCGGCAGCAAGGTGCGACCAGACACCACATTCCGCAAAACCACCATGGCCAGGAGCTATAACAATATGATCAATAATGGGAGAACAATCACAACACATTTGTTTAACGAAATGTACCAGCACTTTTAAGACAACGAAAAACAAAACGTTAGCTGTGATGTCAGGTGACATGCAGAATATCCTCGCCTTTGCAAGCTGCGTCTAACGCTTCCTGTACACCTGGATTTACTGCTGTGCGGTACGCTTGTGATGCAACATTGCTGCTGCTGCTGGACACAATAGTACCTTGTTATTGCATTTAATGTTATTTTTGTGTTCTTTTCTTTCTTTCTTTCGCTGGAATGCTTGAACGCACATCAGCAGTAGCATGTGTGCCGTCCCCATCGTGCCCACCACGACGACATACGACATGGCATTGCATTGTCTGCTTTGCGTATTATTTTGCTCCCCCATTCATTATCTTCGCACATCGTCTTCTCTCTCTCCTTCCAACTCGTAACTCAGACCCGGGGTCACATAGTAGGCTCTTCTCCCCCCTTCCCGCTACGGTACGTGCCTTCATTTTTATCGCGAGAAGATTTCAGCCTTTTCTTCCCTCGTCGACTCGCATCGAATTGTGCCTACCCACGCTGCAAGGCGCTCTCAACAATTGAATCCTTTTTTATTTTTATTTTTGCAAATAAAGTCAAATGTCCGACCCACCTGGGGCTCGAACCCAGGACTCAAACACAAGTAGAATTCGAGGTTAACCACTTGAACCACCGGGGCACTGCCCACAATTGCGTTACAACGTACTTTTTTCAAGTATTTCTACGTTGTGGCTTTGTGACCACATAACCTGGATTAAAGGATCGGCACGGACACTGGGTGTGCTGGATGCCCACGGGTAGAAAGAACGGTTCAATGCGAAGAACGCACATTCAACAGTACTAAAGAAAGTGTTCCTGACCATTTACTCATCTATGGTCCCCGGTCATATGGCCCATTGGTCCATGGTCGGTGACGTAGATGAACGTTAGGGATGCGGGCTGGCTTGCCTATCAATAACGACTTGACGGCTACCCTACCCTCCCGAGGGAAATACAAGGGGCGTTTGAAAGCAAATAAGAACAAACGGTCCTCACAATTACTGTCCAGCGCGGTTTACCTGGCATATACTTTTAAGTATTGGTGGATACTACAGCATTGTTGGTGGATGCTGCAGCTGCTGTTGGATACTGCTGTTGCTGGATACTGTATTAATAGCAGTACGCGCCCGCAGTTAAAGAACACTATGCTCAGAATAAAAGGCTCAGATCGGCACGATCAATAAGAAAAAAGGGTTGAGAAACACAGTGGGACCAACTCTAAATCCTACCGTACCAGGTATACAACAGAATTATATCAAGAAAAAAAATATACCTGGTAGACAATACTGGACCCTGAACACCATATTGACGCTTCTCACCGCGCGCCCGCTGTACAGTAGTACGTACAGCTACAGCAGCAGCTTTAGCTAACGCTCGTCATACCACACCACTGTGGGCGAAACATAAGGACCGTTCACACATTGACATGAATACCAAACGGTCCTCGCATTTACGTCCAGAGCGAGGTATACCTTATTATCACCCGGGTGATAAGGTTAACACACCCCCTCGGACGAAACCGATTTCCTCCAGAACCGGGCAGGCACACACGACGACAACAAACCTCTCGTTGATATATTTTCATGTCGACGCACCGCTCGGCATCTGGACTCTCCCCGTTCTCGAAAATATGTCGTGAAATTCGCGCTAGGGGTGTGTTATCAGTGTGTTATCTTATCACACATGCACCTTAACCCTTTTAGAACCGCACTTCCATACGTGGGGACAAAACACTCTAATTAAAAGTAATTTGTCCGCAAAACGGGACTGGGGTCCTAAAAGGGTTAATGTAGTGAACTTTAGCACATTGAAACGCAATCCAAATGGACCGTATATTCAGAGACAGGGTGGTACGGTTGCAGTGCAGCCATCTGATCCTCAACCTAAAGAGCAGATAAATGTACCAATCCACACGGCGGTACGGCAGCGGGTACCAGCCGGCAAGATAGGGGCGGAGAATTCCCACGAAAATTTATCAGGTCCGGGTGGGATCAGTTCACTCGGGCGTCATGCCGTCCGGAAATTCATCATGTATTCCACAGCGTGGGATCATGTCGCGATCAACCGCGCCTCCGGCGGCTTTTGCGGACGGCTGATATCAATCCGCGTTTCCGAAACTCGCCACCATCGTCCGCCTCAGGAGCGGACGGTAACAAAAGGGACAGGAGTTGGGGGCCTAGTGTAGATATAGAGACGCGTTCGTGTGTTGAAGGGACTGATCGATCACTCTGAAAACCAAGAGAAGCGGCGGCGGCGGCTTCTACAGGCGGCGCAACGTCAAAGTTACTACCAAAACTCAAAAGAGTCCCGGGGCCGGTGGCGGTGAGGACAGTCACGGCGAAGAGACAGACAGACAGACAGACAGACAGACAGACAGACAGACAGACAGACAGACAGACAGACAGACAGACAGACAGACAGACAGACAGACAGACAGACAGACAGACAGACAGACAGACAGACAGACAGACAGACAGACAGACAGACAGACAGACAGACAGACAGACAGACAGGCAGGCCGTCAACACCCTCGCCGTGACTGTCGTCATCGTCGCCAGCTTCGCCGTGGCTGTCCTCACCGTCGACGGCCCCGGGGTTTTTCATCCTCGACGACGACAAGGTTTGCCGGCCTTTCCGAGGTCCGTAGAAGCCGCCGTCGCTGTTCCTTGTTTTTCTGCATCCTCTATTTGGCCTTTCCGCCGCAATCTCTCTCTCTCTTCTGCGTCTTGGTTTTCAGAGCGTTCGATCAGTCGCTCTTCAATGTACACGCCTCGCCTCGCGTTGCAGGCCCTCAATCTCTTGCTTCGGGCAGCACTACCCTCTCGACCACCCTCTGGTATGGAAAATTGATACTACTATGACTATGTAATATTGGCGAGATTCAAACCCCCACTACCCCGAAAGGCATTTAGGAGCATCCCCGGGTTTCAAGCCTCCTTGCGTTTCGGGATGGGAGTTAGAGTCGTTGAGGTGCCGGCCATTGGGCCTGGCTGTGCAAGCGAGGGGGTTTCGTCATGATAAACGCCTACGGAGGTTGGTGGGGTAGGGCCATCTGCAACTCTAGAGCTTCAGTAACCCCACGCGATGTCGCGCTCTCGGCCTCCGTCGGTTACATTCCTGCGCAGGGCTGAACATATTTCTGCACCACTAAAAAAGTGGGAGCAGATCAGAGAGACAGGGTGGTAGAAAAGTGGGTGGCCAAGTACCAAGTACCATAGGAGATACCTGGTAGGAGTGGAGATGGGGTCTAATATGAACAGGGTTGGCCCGACAACCATTTTCACCGTAAAAACCTGAAACACTCATGATCGATAACACAGAACAGCGTGAGGGCAGCAATCACCGTGCGTGCAAATCTAGAATACCAGGTATCAATTATGTACAGGGTCCATTCACCACGAGAGCCGCCGCTGTATCATAGGGTTTCCCTGTTGTCGCGGCATTATTGGCGGTACAGCAGCAGTACTCGTATCAAAGTCGAAGAACCTACCAGGTATACCGGTACACGTATGGTGCACCAGTAGCACCAGTAGCAGTACAGCAGTAAAGACCCACGAACTATTATTATTATGGACATTACCTAAAAAGTACGTGAGGCTCAAGCTTTGGGGAACGCTCGCCGGTAGATTATCGAACTATTAATACTATTAATATTAATAGTTGTACCTGGTGTGCGTGAGAAGTAGTGAGCAGTACACGACAGCAGTGAGGAACCTTCTATTTCGGCCACATAAGGCGGGCGGCTTATTGTATTGTCAACCTTTTTACACAGGCTTTACATACCTGGTTAAGGATTGAGAATGTCATGCCTGCTGAGCACACACGCTTTACAGCAGCAGTAGCTTGGCTGTTTGGCTGTAAATTCTAACCTATTGGAAAACTCAGGCTGAATCCTTGTGCTGCTGTATGCTCAGGTTGTTCACGGATGGTGTCACAACAACGTTATACCAGGTACGAATTTCACATGGTTTCTTGATGGCGGGCCCATACTGCAGTTTCAATCCTGAAAGTGCATGATTCCAGCTATCGACAGTGGTCGTGCACTGCGTAGAAACGGACCCTATATATACGCCCTACAGAGTAAACACTTAATAAGAAACAGGAAAACTGGTCCAGGCTAGATTTCTTGTATAAATCATGGGTGCGTTCTACACTTGCCCGATTTCGTATTTTCGCGTGAATCTCAGCCTGCCTTTCTTATTGCTCGTTTCCGACCATTGAAAGAGGCGTCCTGCACTGCTGCACAGCTGACCCAGGGCATGTACCAGGGGGGGGGAGGAGGGGGCAAACACGTAAACGCCTGTGACCACGGCTTTTCGGCGCCAGGCGGGCGTAAAACATACCAGGTACCAGATTGCTAGTTGACCTGTTGAGCCAAGGTTGAGCTGGAAAAAAAGAAGTGATGACCGAAACAAAAAAGGCACTTTCGATGGCAAAACAGTCATCATGCATAGGAGTACCGACACGTGATCTACAAACAGATTTCAACTATCGCGCATATCGTCATTAGGCACACACCAGGGAGGTTGGCTGCAAGTAGGCCAAAAGCACAGCGCGGCACAACAACTATCGCAACGCATCCGGTCGGAACATCGGAAAATCGGCACCGGAATCAAGACCAGTTGCCTCGTGCCGTGTTGCCTTTAGTACGAGTTTTATTATAGCACAGGTAGGTGCTGTTGCAGCGGCCCGATTTTCCTAATTTTCGTGAGATATGATATGCTACCGGTACTCCTTCCTGATATCTGTACATCATACCATGAGAGCGTGTGACGCACAACTTTTACGCACTTGGGTGTGCTCAGCAATAGATAGTGTCGTTGGGCACGTACATAGACTACCAGTACTCGTACGCTATATAGGGAGACTAGGTTGAAGCTGCGAGTGCAGATAGCGACGCCTACGTACCTCAAAGCCAGCGACGTCAATATATATATTTTTTTTTTTTTTTTTTTTTTTTTTTTTTTTTTTTTTTTTTTTTTTTTTTTTTTTTTTTTTTTTTCCATCCCATTCATTATCTTCGCACATCTTCTTCTCTCTCTCCTTCCAACTCGTAACTCAGATCCGGGGTCACATAGCAGGCTCTTCTCCCCCCTTCCCGCTACGGTACGTGCCTTCATTTTTATCGCGAGAAGATTTCAGCCTTTTCTTCCCTCGTCGACTCGCATCGAATTGTGCCTACCCACGCTGCAAGGCGCTCTCAACAATTGAATCCCTTTTTTTTTTTTGCAAATAAAGTCAAAGTCCGACCCTCCTAGGGCTCGAACCCAGGACTCAAACAAGTAGAATTCGAGGTTAACCACTTGAACCACCGGGGCGATAGCATTTCATGGTTCGCCCAACAGGAAAGGTCGCTTCCCTATCGCAAAGTTGCTGCCGACCAAAATTCGAAATGATTTCGTAATATAACCGTTCGCACAGGTTCGCATGTTGTTTTTTTTGCATTTTTTGTTGTATTTTTGAGCGATGTTTTTCGCGTATTATGTACGGCTGTCGACTACATCAATATATTCGGCTGCATATCGCGTGCCATCAGGGACCTCGCTCGACAGCCTCGGGCCGGAGGGCCGACTTCGCTGAGGCAGCCTCGACTGGGTGGACTGGACTATATAGTGCAGTTGTCAGGTTGAGAAACTGCTTCTCCTGCTTTGGTGCTGCTGCTGCTGTATTTGTTCGCTTGCTATTTTGTGCAGGGTACCAGGGGTATCTTGACAAATGTACTCATTTTTGATAGGCCTCGAGGCATTATGTGACGTATTTGGGCTGAAGGGTTCAAAATCACCATAATAACACAGCAAAATGAAAAACGCCATGCTCTCGTTCGAGAGGGAGTGCAAGGCAATGCAGACGGATGCACTTGCAGCAACAGGGAGAGCACCCTGGGGACATGTTGGTGCCCTTCTGGGAGAGGGTTGGGAGGTGGGTAGGGCCGGAGTCCCACTCGTATTGCACTGACCGTGGGTCAAAAAGCAAACAACAGCAACCTTGACCTGCAATTTGTAGTTCGAAAAAATAATCTCATCGATAATAATCTTGCTCGTAGTATAGGTACGACTGCAAAAAAAAGCAAACTGTTCCTGTATTATTTTTGATTTTGGACGAACGAGATCATCGACCACTGCTCCTGCGACAGCGTGACAGCAGACTTCAGGGTCCCGTCTACGCCCCCCGCCGCCGATCTCTCTCTCTCAAACTCTTTTTCTCTCTTACCTCGCACTGATAGCAGTTGCTCAATCAGCCCGTCCACGTCTAGGGAGATCGAGTTCATCCGCGATACTCCAGCACCCCTCCTGTCATATGCTCCAGCTACACCCCCCCCATTTTCCCTGATAGGCCTCGGAACAGCAGCAAGATCATCTTGCCCCATCCAGCCTGCTTGCCTCTCCTCTCTCAGCGAGCTGTTTCCTGGCCCGCCCTCCCTGCCTCCCTCCCTCCCTCCGTCCCTCCCTCCCCGCTTGCTTTCCTGCTTTCCCCCCCCCCCGACTCAAGACTGCTCAGAGCGCGAGGTTTGGAATAGCTTGTCGGGTCCCGTCTAAAAGAAAAAAAGCTGTAGCTGCCGCTCGCGCTGCTGCTGCTACTGTCCGTGACAGCCAAATTTTCGCAGGGGCTCTTGCCTGTTTCCGAGGGCAATCGCCTTGAAAGAAGACGAAATTGTTGGTGTTACTGCGCCCCCGCTCCCGTGATGTTGTTGCTGCTGTTGGTGGTGTTGCCTCGCCCAGCATTCCCGGCCAGCTCGGGCCACCACCTCTCTGAGAGTGTGCGTGATTCCTCCCCGAGCCGGTGGGGTTCAGACCGCCTGAGAGTCGTGGCAACAGACGGCTAGGGGCCTAGTCGGTTCTTGTTTGGGGATGGGGCGTACCACAGCCGTAGCAGTAGCTTCCTCTGTGTCTGGTGCTCTCAAGAGCAGAGAGGGGGTCAACCAATGCTTGCAATCAAAAGATGCAGTATGTTTCTCTGCGTGCACGAGCGAGAGAGAGGGGAAATAGTACGCCCACCGCACTCCCACCGTCGCAGAGCTGTGCTCTCTCGACCCGTCGCCTCCTCCCTCCCCTCTTGCTTCCAGCCGGCGACCTTTCTGTGCCCTTCGGTGTTTGCCAAACCCAGGCTGAGTGTCAACGCAGTTTCGTGTGCGTGGAGGTGTTGTAGCAGAAGTACGTACCACGGCAGGAGCGTGCAGTGTCCAGGCAGGACGGCAGGACAGAGTTTTTGCAGCTGCTGTACCAGTAGATGCAAAAAAAAATGAAAAAATAACAGCAAAAATGAGCAAAAACGACAGCGAAATTATTGACAATTTTGCACGAAAATTTAAACGATGATGTGACAGCAGTATGACCGACTATCTCTCATTCTAATCGGAGATTCAGATAGTTGAAAATCGGAGAATCGAAAAACGGAATATCGGAAAAGCGGAGAATTCTTGTGTTTTTGTTCATGATTTTTCGGTTGTTCGACTTCCCCCATTTGAAAATCGAGCGAGGTCGTGGAGGTCGTCGCTTTCGTGCTTTTTTTCCTGATGGAGCAGTTTGTACGTTCATACTGATATTAGTGTGGGGACGAAGTTAGGCGTTTTGCGAACGGAGAACGGAGCTCTTTTTGATGGTTCGTTTTCTGAATCACACCAAAAATGCCCCTGTGTGTCCGTAAATGTAAGGACTGTTTGATTATTCACATAAAACATGAAACGTTCCTTGTACACCTAGGGATAGAGCGGTACCAGCATCTATCTATCACGACGACAACATCATCAATTCAGCAGTAAAAAATGTGCGAGTGCGTGGTGTCCGAAGTCCAAACTACTCTCCTGTCCTGCTGTTGGCTGTAGTCATCTCCGTGACCACACTCAGCCAGTCCCCATCTTGCGGCGGTGGCCTGCTTCAAACTCAACATCTATCTTGACATTACTACTCGTCCTACGAGCACAGCAAGGCAAGTAAGTGATCAATTGGGCGATTATTGCGCGTGATTTTCAAATTCAAATTTGAAAAGACCACAAAACGCTGCTGGAAGAGATGCAGAACCGGCTTCTGTATTTTGTCTTCGCTCTCAGTTCACACAAGAAACGACTCGGCAGAGATTAGAGTGCAGAGCACAGAGGTGGGTCTACGAGTCAATTAATTGGATGCGTTTCCGCGGAAGCTACCCCAGCGCTATGTTTATTATCTACGCAGTACATTGATTGTATGTATAGCCCCCTCTTGAGGCCATCCTGTGCCTCAATATAAATAAGGGTCATTTAGTACTTCCCCTTTTTTAGCAGTCCCGTTCTGGGGACAAACCACTCAAATTCTCCGTAATATGTCCCCAAAAGGGGACTGCGGTCCTAAAAAACGAACCAAAATATCCCTACATTCTCGGGCAAACTTGGTATTAATACCTACCTTCCTCTGACTGCAGTAAACAACACAACACGACAAAATGAGCAGGAAAAAAAGGGGTACAATCTTGCCGGTGCTTGAGTATAGCTGCACGTAGTTCATGCTGCGCGCGTGACGTGAAACCCGTTGCATTGAATGAAGTCTTGCACTATTATACTATACCTGGTACATCCTGGTAGAGCAGTAACATTATAATTAAATCTGCCACCCGCCCCCCTTCAACGCATAGCTAGCCATAGTGTGTGGCCAAAGCCTGCCGCAGTCGTCGTTTGTCGTCACTTTTCCCCCGTCCTACACGTCATTCACGTATATAGTGTGATTGTGAGGAGGCCAGGGATGACGCCCATATGGTGTGTGTGTCGTATCAGGAGGCTGGGTGCGACCAAGAATCAGAAAGTTGATGAATAGGTCGACAAGGTTGGAGCTACGATACGCACCATAGAACCTACAGAACAGGATGAAGATACGTATGGTATGCGTGGTTGGGGTCGCCACCCCACTGTAATAAATCCTGATACAAAAACCCAAGTACTATATATATATATGTGCTCAAAGGTTGCCCGAGGATGGATGGTGTCACCCCAAGGTTTCATGATAGTCATTCGCGAATGTGCACGTAGAAAAATGTGCAGTATGAGCCACAATTACTCACTCATGAGCAACCCTACTACCCTAAACAAGGTTGAGCCTGCAGAGAGAGGGGTGCGATCGTTTTTCAGCGCCCGTTTTCTCCACACCAACAATGAACGCGTTCTCTACGATAGAGGTAGCACATTTCCTCTCAAATTATTTCTGAATCACGGGGTTCCTGAACCCAAAATCGTCGGAACGCCAATATAGTTTCGAAAAATGGCGTGTTGTATGCTTGGGCCATGGGATTATTCATGGGGATGCAATTTGACGTTTGTTTGTCGGAGTCTGTTTTCGGGTGAGGTATGGAGCTCCTTAAGTGAGGAGCCTCAGAAAATTGTGGGTGAACCTCTTTCGGAGAACGCCTCGGTGACGGTTCTAAATTTTACCAATATATTCGCGGACGGCTCTCGGCCAGATGTTTCCGTTTTGTTCGGTATTGGCAGCCTTAGTAGAGCCTCTCCCCGTTCTGGAAAAATCGAGGGCTGAAAAACGATCGGACCCCTGTGCGAACTCAACGCCTTTTACGGTAATAACTGCAAAAACAAATAAAACTAAGGGGAAAACCGATAGTGGGAAACCTATTGACGGGTTAAACCGCCGGTCTACTCCACCTACCGCCGTTGCCCCACCATTTCTCTCGGAGCTATCACCAAGGTGCCACGGTTATGCAACGCATACTCTCGAACCCTAAGCCGCGTCCAGGCTCCGCCGCCACGCCATGGGTAGGGGTTTCTCACCCTCCCCTCCCCCCACCTCCCTCCTACTCCTTTACGCTTCCTGGCGACCCCTACGCCTGAACTTGAAGGGGGACATCCTCTTCGAAATACCGACCCGCATTGGTCACCGAGACGATTTGTAGCAAGTGTACCTTCACCGCCCCTTGTCCCTCGCCATATTGGCCCCTCCTCCCCCCGCGCGCCCCGCCCCCACGACGTTTGCCGCCAGCTGATCAACAAGGCTGCTGCGCTCTCCATCCCGATACGTCCAAAGATCTCCACATCGGAAATTGTTTGGTGGAGCATGCGTACTTCGAGGCAGCGGGTTTATCCGGCACTGCCTCCATAAAAGTGTACCCGGGCTTGCGTGGCCGCATGGGTCACATGAAGTACAGTGATGGTCTCACCATTACTGTAGTCTGTGTCCGACCAACCCATACCGAATACCCCGCTACCCTTTTAGAACTGCGGTCCCGTTTTGGGGGGAAAACACTCAAATTCTTGGGTGGTTTGTCGCCAAACCGGGACTGCAGTCCTAAAAGCGATCAGTAGCCACGACACTCAGAAATATTGCCTCATAAGGCAAAACAAATGCTACCTTTATCGTACCACCCAGGTATACCCATCCTCGTGTTTTCCCCTCTTCGCCTTCAAAGGGCTGCGCAGTGTCGATTCGGTGCGGCAACCCCAAATAAGCAGTCTTGAGCGTGCAGGAGATCTCGTGCATGATAGACGGCCGGTCGTTGGTGCTGGTTTGCCCACTGCGCCCCGAAGACAGAGGAGGGTTGGCTCCTTGAAGGTCTCGGCGTCCGTTTCCCTGAAGAATGAGGGATGGCGATCGTGGGCGTCCCGATCGGAACAAAGGGATACTTCCTGGATGAGGAACGAACGATAGGAGGGGGAAGAGAAGGATGCAGACGCAGATGGCCCTGCGCACTGCTTCGTTGACATCGGACAGATTAGCATGCCGCGGCCCTCGAGCAGAAAACAGACTGGGTACCTTGTAATCGTTCTGGATCTGGGGCGGGGGGGGGGGGGGGGGGGGGGGGGGGGGGGGTAATCATTTATGGACTTGCCTTAGTCATTTCACCGTTGACCACGCGTCCCTTTCGAGACGGGGCACCGTTCCTACTCCTAATAGAGACACCTCCAACGTAAGGGCGCTCACTACATTGTTCCCATATTACATTGTTCTGGATTGGGGCGGGGGGCGTGGTGGGGGGGTGTCCCTTGGAGCGCATCTCTGACCACGGAGAGCGAGCGGCGGTATGCGTCTCGACCGGGACAGAGGAGGCTACATACTTACAGGAGCGAGCGATGGGCAAGTGAGTGATGGCGGAGGTGTGAATCGCCTTTCGAGCCGACGTGTTAACATGCCGGGCAAGAAAGCGCCGGCCCTCGTCGCCGTCGAACCCCTCTAGCAGAAGACAGGTTACCTCGGCAACATTCTCGAGACACGTGGAGGCTGTCCGTCGAAGTCCGTTGCTCGTTGAGGAACAAGGACGGTGGTAGGCGTACCGATATGCACAGAGGGAATTACGTGCTTTCTGGAGCGAACAGTGGGCGTCGCGCGGGACATCAATGTGCGGATTGCCTTGCGAGCTGCCTTGTTGACATACCGAACAAGCGAGCTGCCGTCCACCTCACCAAGGAATCTCTCGCGCGGAGGATGGATTGGCTTGAAGGGCTTATGGACACGAGCGGGGGCTGCCCCTCGTAGTGTCGCGCTGGCTAAGGAAGCCCAACGGCGGCAGACGTCCCGATCGGCACGGAATACCATACCTGGAGTGCCTACTTACAGGTACGAGCAATAAGGTTATTGATAGTGAGGGGCGGGGGTGCGTGTGGGTAGCCTTTCGATCCGCCTTGAAAATATTCTTGACAGCGGGGGGGGGTTGGGGTCCACCGAACAAGGGGGGACGGTGGTAGGCGTCCCGATCGACCCGAAGGAACCATACGTACTTACCGGAGGGAGCGATGGGAGTAGGGAGGGTGGCGGAGGTGCAGATTGTCTTGCGCGCACATTCTCTTTGGACTGCTGGACCACCAAGAGGCGGTCCCCTTCGCCGTGGAGCCCCTCGGGAAAATGATATAAACCTGGGAAAGTTCCGGATGGCGGGGGTGGAGATTGTCCGTCGAAATGCAAAATTTGCGATAGACGTGTCTTACGATAGAGGTAGCACTTTTGGCCCTATCTATGAGGCATCATTTCTGACTGACGGTGCTGCGCAAGGGCGCCGACAACGCTACCCACTAAGGCCTCAAGGCATGTTCTATTCGAACAGCGATCTTCTTTAGCAGGCGTATACCTAGGCCACGGGTTGCCTCCTTGCAATGTCGTGTCCCTCTATTATTGCCAAATCTAACGTATCGACACTTCTGCGCGGCTCAAGTCACCAACAAGTAAATCCCATCCACCACTACCTCTATACTATATATTGTGTTGGGGTCACAGCGCTCCGCTTTGTTTTTTCATCCTGACCGTTTTCTTCATGTGAGGTGTCGAAACAGACTGCCCCGGGCGCACCTGTGGCACACCCACTACATACATAGTGCAGTAGTACCGGTACAACTCTTCTTGTTCCACTACGTTGCCAAGGTCAGTGCTTGGGTGAGGCAATTAAATCCGTTAAGGGAGCAAGGAGCCTCGGAAAGTTCAGGTGTTATATACACCTACCATACCACGCTTCCACATGTAGACGTTAAAAATTATGGCTGGGCACCGGCGCAGTATGTACTGGCAGTAGCAATCTACTCATTGACCTGGCCAGTATATTCGCCAGTGGTTTGTTATTTTGCGTACGCCCACAAGCAAAACGCCACACGGCAATAGTACTGAAACCCACTAGATGCGTTTCGCGAGGAACCTTTAGGGAGGAGAGGCAGCAATTACATATACTACTGCTACTATCCAGTATACTGATTGATTTACACCACATAATAGTCGCTATTGATCGAGTCAGCCAGTGCCCAGCGCTATTAAAAACACACCTCAGCTGCGTCATGAAGGATATCATCGAAGCTCCTACTTGCAACTAATTGCTGTGTGTGGCGCTTTCATCGCGAGTGCTGAGACGTTCATACGACAGAGGTTCACCCTGAATTCTCTGAGGCACCTATATCCCCCCCAAGGTGTGATGCGGAGTTCAACGTGGAAAAACATATGAATACGACTGACTCATGCTACACGCATCACGTACGTGTACGTACGCATTATGCCCGACAATGCAGAACACGCGTTGCATACTCATCCTTCGAAACTGGCGCCAGGTAAGGACGCCGCGGTGGCTCAGGAACGTTTTTTTCCCAAGTGTGATACCTCTATCGTAGAAGGCCTCTGCTATGGGGTGTGAGGTGTAACCCCTTTAGAGCTGTACTCCCGTCGTTGTGGCACATAACACTTACTTGGAATTAGAGACACATAATTACAGTAGGCGCCTGCACACTGCAGTACTCGAAGGGGGGAGACGGTGGTAGGCGCTTTGATCGGCACAAAGGAATACGTACTTACTGGAGCCAGCGACGGAGGTAGTAAGGGTGGTGGAGGTTCCGGTTGTCTATCGCGCTGCCTCATTGATATGCCGGACAAGCAAGCGGCGGCCCTCACCCCC
The DNA here is from genome assembly GCA_031213475.1 of Nereocystis luetkeana. Lineage (NCBI taxonomy): Eukaryota > Phaeophyceae > Laminariales > Laminariaceae > Nereocystis > Nereocystis luetkeana. Next base: position 8,105,899 of record JARUPZ010000025.1, on the reverse strand, counting down.
ATCGTATCCCTCGGTCAAAGGACACGAACCTGAAAGGGTTCCGGACCGGCGGGGGGGGGGGGGGGGGGGGGTCTGCCCCTCGAAGCGCCTTCGCGATGCATGAACGTAAAAATGGCACATCAGCTGAAACTTCGAGCGTTTCGTCGACACTCACATTTCCAAGACAATTCGATCGCAGGTGCAGTGCTGTACAGTGTGTGTGTTCTATGACGGGACACTGTAGCAGGTAGGTGTCCCGATTGGCCTAGAGGAATACGTGCGTACTGAATTGAGCGAGCGATGGGGGTGGTGAGATGTTGCGGAGCTTTGGATTGCCTTGTGCGGTGCCTCGTTCGCACATCGAACAAGCGAGCCGCGGCCCTCACTCATCGATATCGAATCTATCGGGCAAAGGTCGTGTTAACGAAGGGGGAGGGGGTTGCCCCGCGAAGAATGCAGGAGGGCACAGATGATGTAATGCTGTGGGCGTGTGACAACACCCTATACCGATCGAAAGCGGCAGCGGAACATGCAGCGGAAAATGCACAGCAGTCAGTCGTGTTGTTCCGGGAAGAGTACCCGGGTGATCGGCTGGCACAGACTGCACCCTCGCCACCACCAAGCACGCCTCTCTACAGGAGGGGGGGGGGTTAGAGCTTGGCACCATTGATAGAAGCGAGAGGAGACTGTCTGTGTTAGTCTAGAGCTGGGTTTGAAATTTTGCGAGGGTTTCTGACGAACCATTTTGGTGCGCTTAAGGAGACCGAGTGAGGAGAGGGCTTCCGGATTCGAGTATTTTCGTTCAACTCGGCGGGGGGCTGCGGAGGACTCGAGACGCATGGGGGGTCACGGGAGCGATGGCAAGGATGGCTCTGGTACAGGGTGCCATGGTCATTTCATACGGTAGGTTTGGGCTCCGACACCGGGTTTGGATTCCTATGGGGATTTCCAGGCTCCGATACCTGGTACTGCATTTTTTCCGTCGGTAGGATTTGGCTCCGATACCGAGGATTATCACATTTCCGTCGGTAGTTTCGGGCTCCGACACCGGGTATATACCGACTTTCCGCCGGTAGTATTGGGTTTCAGCACCGGGTGTCATCTCATTCCAGCAGGAATCCTTTGGCTCCGACACCGGGTCTTGTATTATCGTACTCGTATTATCGCAGGTAGTATCGAGCTCAGATACCGAGTACTATAGCACTTCCACCAGTAGCATCAGACTCCGATGCAGGGTTTGGTGATTCCGCCCGTAGTATCGGGCAGCCGGGTGTCGCATTGCCGATGCTAGTGTCGATATCGAACACCGGGTATCCATTTTCCGTCGGTAGTGTCGAGCTCTGATACTCAGTATCCTCGCACTTCCTCCCGTTAGTATCGGACCCCGATACACAGGATCGCGTTTCCGCCAATAGAATCGGGCTCTGGTACCGGGCAATACATTTCCGCCAATGGTATCGGGCTCCGATACCGGATACCACGGTATTTTGTTTCCGGTGATACTGCTCCGATACCTGATTGATCTTCAACTTCTAGCCAGTAGTGTCGGGGTCCGATACCGATCATCGCAATTCCGTCGGCAGGAGGCGCTGGTAAATGCACAGGTTAGCATTTCCGCCGGTAGGAATGGGCCTCGATACCTAGGATCATGGCGCTTTCGCCGCTAGTATCGAGCTCTGTGTGATACCGACTATCGTCCCACTCCCACCGGTAGTATTGCACTTCTACCGAGTATCGCCTTCCAGTCGATAGTACCAGGCTACGATACGCAAGATCGTATTTCTTTCAGGTGGGATCGGGCTCCGATACTAAAACTGGGTATCCTCGCACTGCCGCCGGTAGTACCGGGCGGAGATACCCAATATCGCGTTTCCGTCGGTGACATCCGGCTCCGATACCAGCTATCGCCTCCGTTGGTAGCATCAGGCTCCGATGCTGGAAATCGCGTATCCGCCGGTAGTATCGGACTCCAGTACCGAGTACCATTGCATGTCCGTCGATAGGTTTGGGGCCCGATATCGAGTGCTGCAGTAGTAGCGCGTTTCCGCTGGTAGTATCATCGGGTGTCGCATTTCCAACACCGGCTTTCGGGAAATTCGTATTGTTAACCCTTTGAGAATTGCAGTCCCGTTTTGGAGACAAACCTCTCAATTTCCAAGTACTTTGTCCCCAAACAACCAGGACTGCAGGTCCCAAAAACTAAAAGTCAACAATCCCATGGGATTACAGCAGCAGTAGGGGTACGACGAAAAGTATTGTACGCATCACTCGTCGAATGAATAGCACTACTACTAGTACTTCTTCGGTGCTCTCATTGCCCCCAAGGAGCCGGGCCAGTCGGAAATATTTTCACCCAGAAAGAGCAAAACTCATGTCGTAGCGGGTCGCATGTTTCGTCGACACCTCTCTCCTCCGACGCCCGAAAATGGTCAACACAGTATAACTCGGAAGAAAGCACACCCCGGTGATAATTTCGACATTCAAAAACATTGTCACCGGGTGTGCCGTTGTTGTGTGTGTGTGTGTGCTATCTACAGCAGCAACGCATCGCCGGCGATAGACACCATTCACGAGAGCCCCGCAGCTAGGGGGTGTGCCAACGAGGGTGTGTGCTAACAGCATTTAATATTATGGTTTGAGAAGGAGAGGTAGCAGACCTCGGCCAGATTCAGGGGGGGCGTGATAACGGTTTATCGATGATTGCTATGGAGTGAGTGTGAACAGACCCCCGGCCAGAATCCGGGGGGGGGTGATAACAAGGGTGTGTGTTATTAGCAAGGGGTGTGCTAAACACACATATATATATGGGAGGCTTTGGTCCCGGGCGCCGCCGTGGCCGCTTGCACCTCCCTCGCACAACACGTAGACCGACTCTTGATCCACGATGCCAGCGGTGTCTTGTTATCCAAAATTCCCAGCGCCCCTGTGGCATGTGTCAAGCCAACAGTACCTCCGAGCCCCCTTCCGCCCTCGACCACAAATTGCGCGTAACCGATTACCCTCAGTTTGAAGTCTATAGGGTATCTCCTGCGGTGCGGGGCGCCAACAAACTCCGGAGTTGGGAACTCGGGCGGTTTCAACTCCAGGTTTTCCTACGTCCTCTTACCCCTTTTCTTCATGGGCTCCGAGAAAAGAGCTTCCTCGTCGTTGTCCGGCCACTCGTGGCTCTCGCCGGGCAGCGTGGTTTCCGACGCTTGTCGCAATCGTACTGGTTAGCGATTCGGCTGCTGCCAACGGGGCCTAAGGCCCTTTGGCTGGAGCGTTGAGCGTCGCCGCAAGATCTGCGGGTGCTTCGCCGATACCGGTACCGGTACCAGTAGTCGGGGCTTGGGACACGGCGGAGATAGGAGACACATGTGATGGCGTTAGTGCCAGTACCTTTATTAAGCGCACTGGTCCCAGAGAAAAACGACACGATTGTCGCCCCAGGCGCGGCAGCAGCAGATGATACAGGTGGGATCGACGCCGCAGACTCGTTCGGCCCACTGTGAGGTGGCGCAGGAGTTGCCTTCATGCTGGTGTCCATATCGGTGCGGGTTGATTGTGATTTGCGAATGGTATCCATCCTCCTGGTGGTGGGATAATTGTGGAGGTGACACCGTTTTCAGGCGTACTTACGTAGGGGGCTGTGTTATCTAAAACGCCCCCCCCACAATAAAGTGACTGTGAAAAAACGAAGAGACACAGATCTCACCGGGGGTGCCTTTGTGTGGGGGGGTGTTATCTAAGAGGGGGGGGGGGGGGGTGTTCTTCCGTGTTATTGACGCGTTCTACGATAGAGGTAGCACATTCCCGCTGAAATATTTTCTGAATTACTTGGGTCCTCAACCCAAAATCGTAGGAATGACAATCTTGTTTCGAAAAATGACTTTTTTGTATACTTGGGGCATGTGATTATTTTTTGCAGAACTCAGTTTCGGGTGAGGTATGGAGCTCCTCAGGTGAGCAGCCCCAGAAAATTTGGGGTGAGTCTCTATCATCGTAGAACGCCTCTATTCGGTACGTGCATGCAGTACACACAGCATGCGCGTGTATACCGTATTCACGGGCTCTGAAGAACACACTCTACTACTAGAACACAAGTATTGACACATGAACACACGGACGCATGTAGTGTACTTTGGTGCATACCAGAAGACCAAGCCTACACTTCAGGGGTGACATTTTGAAGGCCTCATTTGTAAGCACCGCGAGGAGGATTCTCGCGCGAACGAGTAAGTTTATACACACGTAAGAGTGGTTTTATCTTTCACGAACACGCCTCGCCACACCATGCGTGTGTTAACGCTGCGCCAGCACAAATGCTATTCGGTGTGTGTATGAATGGAGTACGCAGGCATTCACAGGAGTGGCCTAAGGTGTACAGAAGCACTCGAGGGAGTTACCTCCCTGGTAAGTAACAAAAACACTCACTGTGACAGAAGAAGTGACCTATCGTGCAGAAGCTCTCACGGAAGTGACCGAGGGTGCAGTGGCCTCTACACGGTAGAGAAGATCGGGGTACACGACCGACTGTACCATAGCCATACGTCACCTACCTGGTAGTCCACATGCTGCGCACTCGCATATTGATTGATGTTCGCGTGGACTCCGCACTCCGACGTCCCCCACGATCAACGAGATACTCTATCGGCACTCTGCTTGGCAGAACGATAGAAGAAAAGAGCCCCCCAGGAGAAACTTAACTTGCGATATCCGGGAAAGTGAGGTATTTTTCAGCGGACGTACTCTGAAGTTGGTTTGTGAGGAACCCGCCCATTTCCCGAAACAGGAACTCCAACCCGGGTCATACAGTAGACGCATGCTACAATAGGAGCATATATATGTTACAGCGGTCCGGTGCAACTAGGCATTGCTAAGATAGGCGTCGTGAGGCCCGATAGACATTGGATTGATGCCGAACGAGGGGGTTGCCTTGAAAACGATTGCCAGGGAGGCTGACATACAGAGCAAAGACAGGATCCATGCCGAGCTGTCAGTCGACCAAAAAATAGGAGACGATGACGATAAGCACCCAGGGAAGCCAGCCTCCATGAAGGCAAGCATCATCAGACGGAATGGAGTGCACATGTACACTCAATTTTTTCCCTGGCCAAGAGCAGTCCAAATACTCTGAGGCCCACTTTTACGTCCTCAACACCTGGAACAACATATTCGCCTGATTGAGAGCGAAGTATCTGATTGAGAGCGAGAGCCAAATAAATTGAAATTTCGGGTCCAGACGCCTCTTGCCATTTCTTGGTAAGTAGGGGACGGGCTATTCCAAGAAGCGGCGCAAATTGAAGGTCTCGTCAACAGCGTCGCGAGCATATGTGTGTCATCGTCATCGGATGCTGCAGCTAGGAGCTAGACAAGTTGCTAGATTTCCCCAGATTGGCTATTCCTGCCTCAAACTGTTTCAGGGCGGTGTCGCCTCGGGCGGTGGGCTCTACTGTAGCTTCTGCTCCTGGCTGTAGCTCCACAACGAGAGACTCCCACACGATGACCAGGGTAGCGGCTTGAAGCTACGGGCTAGCCCTTCAATTCAAGCTACACAGCAAGCTCCACCTCTCAGCGGTAGTCCGGCTACAGCGTATCGCGCAATCTCGCTCTCAATCAGATACTACGCTCTCAATCAGGCGAATATGTTGTTCTGGCCTGTCGAGCAACAGAAGCGAGCGAACAAGCTAGCATGGACCAGCTATACTACAACCAGCACGTGGGGGCCAACATGGCCGCGAGTCAGACCAGTTCCGTAGGGTTGCGAGTTGTGGTCAGCACAAGCGAAGAATGGTAGTTCACATTTCTTGAGTCTCGAGAGTGTGTGCTGTGCGTGACGCGTGCTCCGATATATGCAGCACATCTCGGCAGAAAGGATATTGTGATTGACTGGGCTTCTTTAACCCAAAATCGTCGCAATTTTGTTTTTGTGTCGCAGTATTTTTCGTTGTGTGCTTAGGCCGTGGGATTTTTCATCCGGTGCATATATACCACTTGTTACACTTTCCTCCAAAATCAGTTTTAGATTGTCACTGAGATATACAGTAGAGCTCCTTTTCAACCCTTTTAGGACCCCAGCCCCGTTTTGGGGGCAAATCACTTGGAATTATTAGAGAAGTTTGTGTCCCCAAATCGGGACTGCGATGCTAAAAGGATTAAATAAAGTGATGTGAGGACCCCCAGAACAAAAACGGCGCACATGTACCGTAGCATGCGTCTGGCCCAGCAGGGGAGACCCCAAAGAGGACGCCGGAAGGTCCCCAAAGGGGAAACCGAAGGGGCCCCAAACTTGAAACCGAAGGGAAAGATCCAGGAGGGGGGGCGAGAATTCGAAGAGAAAAAAGATGGATGCTTTTGCGGGGGACCATAGTAAATAGGACCTAACGTGTACCAAAAACCTACATATTCACCCATTTTTACCAACAATATTTTAGTCCTATTTACTATGGCCCCCCGTAGTAACAAGGATGCCGGAATGGGTACCGAAGAGACCCCGAAAAAGTAACCACAGCATCCCCAAGAACGGCACATGACAGGGACCCCCCCAAAAAAAAAGGAAAAATGGGAACCCGGAGGCGAAACGGAAGGGGGCCAACGAAGAGGAAAACCGAAGGGACCCGAAATGGAACACCGAAAGGACCTCGAAATGGCAAAAACCCTAGAGATAAACAATGGCAATAACCGGAGGGTGGGTTCCGTCAGGGGCCTCAACATGATCGCCGAAAGAGACTTGGGAAAAAAAATGACACCAAAATATCGTGAAAGACCGTTCAGAAAGCATAGATAGATAGGGGTGTGGGACCGTTTTATCGGCGCTCATTTTCTCGAAAACGTTACGAAAGGACCTCGAAACGGCAACCCAGGGGGACACGGGCAATGGCAAACCGAGAGGTGGTATCCATCAGGGGGCCCCCAAAATAATCAACGAGAGAGGCGCAGGCGCAGAAAAAAAGATATATATACACAAAGGTACCGTAAAGAGCGTTGTGGGTTCGCACAGGGGTGTGGGATCGTTTGTCGGCGCTCGTTTTTTTCTCGAAAACGGCGAGGTTGCTATAACGTCGACGATTCTATCTTCGGGAGGCTGTTTCGGCCAGGTCTTTCGGGGAACATCTTGTTCGGCATCGATCGGAAAAAAAAAAAAAAAAATCCCCTCCCGATCTGGGGAAAAACAAAATCGAGCGAGCTGAAAAAACGATCATACCACCCCTGTGTGCCAAACTCAACGGTCTTCTTTACGATAGACCGGTCAAAAGGGATATATGTGTGTCAGACGGGAAACTCAAGGACGGAAAAACAAAGGACCCCAAAGATGACCCGCGAAGAGGCCCCAAAAAGGAAAACGAAAGGGCCCCAAGAGGCAACCGAAGGGACCCCAAATAATTTTTTTATGTCAAAAGGGAGTCCGAAGGGACCCCGAAGAAGGTGAAACGGAAACCGAAGGTAAAAAACCGAATGGACCTCTTCTTGTGGACACACCTATGGGTCCGCAAGTGGTGGGAATCCGCGGGGTGGGTACCGATCGGGACCCCGTAATGATACCCGAGGCGAGGAAGAGGAAAACCGAACAGATTCCGGACACCTATGGGACCCACGACAGGAAAAAGAGGAGGCGCAAAGAGAGAACCGGAGGGGCCTTGGTAGGGCAACCGACCGAAGTTGCCTTGACCGTTTCGCACTGCAGTCCCGTTTGGGGCACACACTAGTCAGGAATAAAGTGGTTTGTCTCCAAAACGGGGCAACTGCAGTCCTCAAAGGGCTAATAAAAGGGAAACCGGAGGCAATCTGTACATCGGCGGTTGGAACGCTCCAAGGAGGTCCCGCGACTACGACTTCAGACGAAAAACATACACGTACGTATGTATGTAGATACGTGTGCAATGAATGGCGGTATCTTCATGGCGACGGTGAACGAAACACGAAGTTTCGGGCCTGCTATCTATCTACATGGTCAGAGAACGTTCCCCAAGGTCAAGTGACCGACCTTACTATGCGTGCGGATGTAAGCCCGGGGTCTGCTTCCGCCGAGCTGAGACTCGGCAGTGCTAGCGTGCTGTTGGAGGATATGCCCTTCAAAACTTGAGAATCAATTAGGACTCGGAGTTCACCGAAACCGAGGAATCGCGGCAAGATTTGGCTCACCACCTCAAGCCAGCGAGCTTTTGGGCTCCGATTGCACCACGGTTTGGCACATACATGTATGTCCAGTTTCCCCCTTAGACATCGTTTTTGTACACTATCTAGGGTTAGTTCGATCGACAATTTTGGGGGCCTCTTTCGGATGCTGTCTCGACGTCACGCTTCGGTGTCCCTTTCGCCTTTTTTCGGCCCTATTGAAACCCACCCTCCCTTAAGGCTTCTGTTTCTCTCTTGAACAGGGGGTTTGCGCCAACCCAACTGGGTTGGGTAACAACATTATTTGAAGTCGACAAGATGAGGAGCCGATCGGCTATAACCCTTTTAGAACACTGCTATTCTGTTTTGGAGACTAAACGACTAGAACCTAAATTAGGTTGTCCCCAAACTGGGACAGCAGCCCTGAAGGGGTCAGGCGAAAGCTGCTTTTCCTTTGCTATGTATGACCAACCCACAGAGTTACCCAACCCAAGAATACTTATGTTTGAAAACGTCATTTTTCGACACTTTTTTTTTCACAGCAATTCCTTTTCCGTGGGCCGGAATTACTATGATACCGTAATAATGCGACTAACCCCCCCTCCCCCCCCCCCCCCGCCTCCCCCCGGACCGACCTTTCGAACTCGATATCTCCCCAGGAAGAAGAACCATGTCATCTCCAAAAAGGGTGCCGCATATGACAGATGTCGTCGACGGCTGTCCGAAAGCTTGTCGTTTGGTGTTGGCGCCTTCTTTGCTCCGGAGTTATAGAGCTCCGAACGTAGGTCCGGGGACAGGGGGGGGGGGGGGGGGGGGGGGATTCACACGCATGATTGCGGCCCAAGGGAAACAGACTACAAACCCCGAACTCAACCATACTATTTTTAAACTCCCTTTAGTTACGGTCCATCTCATTCCCGTCCGGAGTTCCTTTGACTTTCCCTTTCGGGTCCCCATGCAATATTCCCTAGGACTGTGAGGCGTACGTAAGCATTTCACGACTAAAAACTACCAGTCGCTAGCCGTTGCCGGCTAAAGTCAGGGTAGCGAAGCGAGCCACCCTCCCGGTGGAGGCACTCCCGGAGAGCCCGCCGGAGGCACCTCCAAGAGGATCCTGCTGAGGGCGCCGCCGGAGCGAAACTTACGTTGTTTGCCTTCGTTTTACACAACGAAAGCGCAATAAATATGGATTATCGTAAGTTTGAAGTCACAGAAAAGCAAGTGGCCTCAGTTTACCCAAGAACGGTACAAGAGCGAGAAGCTAAAAAAAAAATGCAGTTCGCTACCCCGGGCTAGTCAGAACCGTGACAGCACTTGGTTCAGTCGCCATTTTTCCTGCTGGGGATACGAGCGAACTAGCGAACTCATGGCCAAGCTATGTGAAGTCTTCGACAGTTGTAGGGCAGGTGTGCATCAAATAGCCCGAGGAAGTAAAGGTCTTGGATTCCTCTGTGATGTGATTCGCTAATTATTGTATCTCCCAACCATGGCGCGCGTCGGTGACGACGGCAACTCGTCAACCATCTGTCACCTATGAGGCGTTCTACGATAGAGGTCCACCCTAATTTTTCTGAGGCCCCTCACTTAAGCAGCTCCATATTCCTCACCCGAAAAACGGGCTTCATCAGAAATCCAATTGCATGCCGATGAATGATATCATGTCTCAAGTATATAAAACATCATTTTTCGAAGAAGATTGGCATTCCGACAGTTCAGGGTTAAGAAACCCCGTCATCCAGAAAGCATTTTAGCGTAAATGTTCTACTCCCATCATAGAACGCGCCCTATAACTGCCTGTTCTCTCAGTATACCATACGAAAGACATGGCATTTTGGCGTAAAAAAAAAAACAGGGCATTCTCTGGCATAATATTAAACGAAAATGGTCGATGGCCCCACAGCTAAAATACGATACGACGTGGACTCTGACGATCCGTCGGATGACCGCCTGCTTTTACTTACCGCCGCCACGTTCCCCACCCCTTGTATCCGAAAATAAGGGCACACTCAAAGCGTTGTTGGCAAACCTACACCGAGCGAGTTCATGCCCCAACACCAGCGCACAGCAGGAAGAACCGCCGAGCGTCAAGCGAGACAGTCTATCCCTCTATAGCCTCCCAGTTGCAACGGGGAGAAAACAGTAGTTTAACGTTCTCCGGGTCGAGCGAGCCACGAATTTTGTTCACAGTGAGCCCTGCCGTCGAACACATAGCGCTCGGATTGGGCCTGATAGCGGGGATAGCGAGAACCCGGCGGGCAACCCGTGCGAGGTCGTACGGGAACTCCGTGGCCCTGTTGCGCCACATTTCTAGCGTTGGCGTCGGACGCGCCAGCGCTGACGCCGTCGGCACCGTCCAGAGAGATGAGTTGTTCCGCCCATGTGTGCGTGTGTGTGCGTGTGGATCTCCCGGCGCGCGCTGCGGTGTCGCAGGGCACGAAGGTGTCCGCAGCCTCCAGCTAAACAACGTTGAAACGCTTAATCCTGTGCAAGGAGCGCCTTCCCACCATTAAAGAAACCCACTGGGTCGGAGAGTCGGAACTTCCGTTGATCTCACGAGTGACTACTATCATAGTCTAAACAAATATCTAGTCGGCGGCTTGAGTCGAGTCGCGACCCCCAGTCACGACTCACAGCCCTGTTGCTCTCACTTGGGGTTGCCCATGAAAAAAAATGGTTTCCCTTTCGAACTCCATCAGATTCGTCAGGACTTACGGGCCCTTTTTCGGCATCAACTTTGGGCCCCTTCAGTTCCCTCTTTGTGGATCCCTCCTACTCCCTTTTGAAATTCATGCCGAGGTCTTCCCTGGGATGCCCAGGGTGGTGTCGCTTTTGAGGCGCCTTTGGTGTGGCCGACTACCTCGTTGCCCCTGCGTCGTCTCTCTCGCGCGATCTGTCGGGCGCCCTCTCGGGACAGAGCGTACGTTGGAGGGGCTTCATGCGGTGTAGTTCGCGGGCCATTTCGCTCCCGTTCGATGGCTCCGCTCGTGCTTCTCTTGCCGGCCCCCGTTGGTATCCCTTTCTGGGCCCTCAGGTTGTCTCTTGGGGAGGCTGTCCTTGCTCCTGTGCTTGGCGTATCTTGGCGTTGCCCCGCGATTCGATAAACGGACACCAGCTATGACATCAAAAACATCTGCTGGAAGTACATCGTCACTAAAATGTCAGTACTACTGGAACTACGTTGCGATCAAGAAAACCCTGGGGAGTGTAGCAAGTAGTAGTAGTAGTAGTAGTAGCAGCAGTAGTAGCTAAACGCATTGCCAAGAAAAACAAGAAGATATAGTGGTCCGTGCATTCGTGTGTGAACTACGCGTAGACACTGCGTGCACACGGACGTCAAGGACTGAACCAACCGTCGCTAGCTAATGGCTAACGTAGAAACGACGAGAAAACGTCGTTGAAGAACACAAATGCAACAACATAAATAAGCTTGCACGCTTCACGCGGTGGGGTGGGGGGGGCGCTTCACGAATGAAACAAAAACAAACAAACACCATAATAATAAATTATGAGTATACACGTTTCGCTTTACCGCTACCCTGACCTCCCCCCCCTCCCCCCCGCTTTTGTTGACCCACGCGTCGATCATGCGCATCATTCTACCAACGGCGAACACCCTTCACCGCTGACCCCCCCCCCCCCCCCCCCCCCCCCCCCCCCCCGCGCCACCCCTCCCTACACCTCCTACCCCCCCCCCCCCCCCCCCCCCCCCCCTCCCACGGCAAGCAAGGTCTGCCTGGTCGGTGAAAACGCCACGTGCTCCGTCCCGGCATGTAGGCATGCGAGGGTCTATGGTCGTACGACTACGGTCACGCATGGCATGACTACAACCCCGTCCCACAGCCTCCTCACCCCCGTCCCCCTCCCCGCTACCCCCCTCGCGTCAGCAAGAAGAACGTACACCAAAACGTATCGTCATCCTTCGAGGGCGTCATTGACAATTTCAAACTCCACGCCCTCCATAACCTATAGCCTCGGCAGCCTCCATCCGTCAACGCCGCAGCAATACCGGCCTCAAATGTCGACACCGAAAAGAAGTCAGGTTTCAGACATACACAGCGCTCGCGCAGCGCCGTACGTAGATGGATGGGCCTACACTAACGTCACCGTACAAAGCCCAGAGGCAGAAACATAAAAAAATCAAAATCAAAATCAAGGAGTGGGGTGTCTTCGCGAGTGGCAGCCCCAAAGCTGCACGACGATGACCCCACCCTCCCCCCTCCCCCCCCTTCCCGCGCTATGTTTGCTTGTGGGTGAAAACCCGACGTGCGCCGTCCCGGCATTGTAGGGATGCGAGGGTCTATAGTCAAACTATTACGGCCATGCAGGGCATAGAGTACCCCCTCTCCCTCCTTATGCTCCGTCCCGACATTGTAGGGATGCGAGGGTCTATGGTCATACGACTACGGCCATGCATGAGATCGAGTACATCTCTCCTATCGAGTACACCCCCCCCCCCCCCCCCCCCCCCACTCCCCGGGATACAGCTCACCCTTGCATGCGACTCGCTGAACAAACAGCTGACGGCGCTGCGCACTCGGTGCAAACAATGTCTGCCTGGTCACTGAAAACCCTAAGTGCTCCGTGCCGGCATCGCAGGCATGCAAGGGTCTCCGGTCATACGATTACGCCCATGCATGGCATGAATACACCCACCCCCGCCCCCGCGGCCGTTTCTCATGTCTACTTCCTCAGAACCGCCCTCCCACATGTATTTGGGAAAACTGCTTGGGATTAGAGTGAGATACGTTTTTCGGCAGAAACAAGTTCAACACACTTCTCCCTCCAAACGGGTTTCGAGCTACACCTCCCAGCCCAAACGTATCACTACCCCTTTGCATGTTGGACCGCTCAATTTATTCGCCTCTTGATGGACGTTCCGGCGCATTTCCTAGCGCGGAGGTGGCCGACAGGGGGCGACGGTTTCATCCACCACTCGAAACACGAAACAAAAAACAAAAAAAAAAACAGTTTTGTTTTTACCCCAGTCCATTCACACCGACAGAAAAACCCCGTAAAACCAAAAGAGGAACGCGACATATACCTAATGCATCCATCCACACCCGTTTTCAAAGGCAACAGATAAAAAAAAAATGAAAAAAAATCCCAACTAACCCCATAGTCATCTATTCACTCGTTCGCTTTCAACAGCAAAGAAACAAAAAATGAAACGGACAAGAGCGAACCTCCCGCTTCTGCACACCGAAACAGCTCTCTCTCTCTCTCTCGAGGCGTCAGAAGCCTCCAAGCGGGCGCTCGGAAACCCCAACCAAGCAGATCGTAACATTTCCTACTTTTTTTCCCCCGCCTACCCCCTCCCCCTTCACACCCCCGCCCCCATCCCAAAACTGGCGGCACTTGGAACAGCCCTAAAAAGAGGCGTGTCGGCTCCTCCCCCGCACCCCGCCGTCCCGCCCCGCGCCCAAACCCTACGGCGCCTGGAACTCCCAAAAAAGAATACCTTGACTTCTTTCTTGCTCAAGTACACCCTTGATCTCCCCACCGCCTCCTGTCCTGAACTCCCCTAGCAGCACTACATATAGAAGGTGCGCCAAACATTGCGCCGTTCGTGAGAGGAAAATGATGTCACTAAGGTGGCGCCGTCTCGTTTAGGTCCACATGCATCTCGGGGGAGGGGGGGGGAAGGAGCCCCCCCCCCCCCACCGATACCCTCCCGACAAGCCCCTCCCTCCCGTCCCCCCCCCCGCCCAGGTGCAAGCAATGCCTGCCTGGTTGGTATAAACCCGACCTGCCACTCCGTCCCCCGGCATTGAATGGATGCAAGGGTATAGGGTAATACAGCTACGGCTATGCATGGCATGGACACCCCCCCCCCCCCGCCGCCGTCTGACACCTTCCCACCCCGGCCCCTGCCCCACCCCTCAACGCGCCATCCGATGCACGTTCGTACTCATACAGAAGAGCCGGCACCACCCTACAACACGCCAACCATCGGGAGTGGTCGCAGACGCACACGGGTGGGACAAGGGCCGGTCGCCCCCCCCCCACCCCCCCTCCACCAGGGAATACGACAACCACGGATACAGCAGGCTGCCCCCTTCGAAGGAACGCCGCGACGACAGGAAACCAAACATTTTAACGGGCTTCATCGTTTCCGCCCCACCAGGATTGCCCACCGCTGCGTACTTGACTGCTTGACTGCGAGGGGCCGGTACCGGCTCTGACAAGGAACGTCGGTACAAAAGGAACTTCCACCCCTCAAGGCCCTGCGATTCCTTAAAAGCGGCTACCCTTCAAAGGGCCTACCTACTACTACTACTACTACTATTAATAGCTGGTTTGTGGCATCAATCCTTGTTGGTGGGTTGATCGGGTTGGTCGGTTTAGGGAGTTAATCCTGGTTCGGCTTTTTGTTGATAGGTCTGTTGGGCTTCTGAACCGGGGCCGCGGTGCTGAACTCGTCGCCCGCATCATCGCCCTGGGGGGAGTTAGAATGGCCATGGGAGTGGAGAAATCACAGCGACGGGCGGGGGGGGGGGGGGGGGGCGGGCGGGGGGGGGGGGTACTCATTTGTTGCTTGTCTTCGTCACTTGACCATTGACCACGCATCCCCTTCGAGACGTAGCAACGGGGGGAGGGGGGGGGGGGGGGGGTAGTCAGGTGATCATTGCGGTGGTTATCGCTGTCGCTTGGTGTCGGTGTTGCTACTGCCCTGGTGTAACAGTTGCTGATATTTACGCGACTGGACTCCCGCTGCCAGCAGCCCCGCGTCAAGCGAGTTTCGGCATTGCTTGGGCTGACATCGTCCATGAAGCTGCTCCCACAGCGAGTTTGGCTCGTTTCGTTTTCGTTCATCATCGACCGTAACACGGCAGGGAGTTCGCTTATACACAGTTACGGTGAGGAGCGAAAGGAGCGTTTACCTTCGTCCAGGGGTGCTATCGTTTTTGAGCGCTCGATCGTGCTTCACACATAGGACAAATAAGAGCATCTACAGATAGATCATCCACAGATAGATCATATAGATAATGTAGGTTCAAGCCTACCGTTTCGAGCCGTTATGCAGGATCTGTAGAGCAGTACACAGATCTAACGCCGGAAACATGCCGTAGACCATGGAGACTACACGGATCCGACGCCGGAGACACGGTGAGCTATAACGGCGGGCCACGGATAATAGGACCGAATAATGTTCGTAAAAATACCGAAATATATGGGTTTTTGTCTGTACCATAGGTCCTATTTAATATGCCCCCCCGTAATAGATAGGGTACGAATCCCCGGCAATACGAGGAGCTATTACGGGGGGCCATAGTTAACAGGACCAAATATTGTTCGTAAAAAATGTTAAACATATAGTTTTTTATGTATACCATAGGTCCTGTTAACTATGGCCTCCCGTAATAGATCACGCAGATCACACAGAGGCGCGTTCTACGACAGAGGTAGCACATTTCCGCCAAACTATCTTCTGAATGGCGGGGTTTCTTAACCCAAAACCGTCGGAATGCCAGTCTTGTTTGGAAAAACGACAACGCTGTATACTTGGGCCATGAGATTATTCATCGGGATGCAATTTGATTTTTGCTCAAGTCAGTTTTCGGGTGACTTACTATTAGTATGGAGCACCTCGAGCCTCCATATTAGGAACGTGTCTGCCCTAAGAAGATCTAGATCATCAATGATCTGTTTGATCTGTCTGATATGTGTATTACTAGTACCAGGGTATATAATACCTGGTAGTATAATACGAAGTATTACGGGGGACCATAGTGTTTAGGACCAAATATTGTCCGTAAAAACCGGTACATATATAGGTTTTTGTGTGTACCGTAGGCCCTATTCACTAAAATCCTCCGTAATAGTACAGCCATATAACTATTTCTCACATCGTCTAGACTTCCACCGTGGAACGCCTCCATGTTGGGAACGTGTCTGCCCTGAGAATATCTAGATCATCAACGCTCTGTTTGATCTGTCTGATGTGTGTACCATTATTACGGGGGACCGTAGTCTACAGGACCTATGGTATACATAAACACCTATATATTTAACCATTTTTACTAACAATATTTGATCCTGTTAACTATGGCCCCCCGTAATAGTATATAATAGCATAACACGAAGTATTAATGGTACAGCCATATCATGCTTGCTCACATCGTCTAGACTTCCACCGTACTCGGCATCCTCCGCGCTGATGGACCGCAGCAAGATGTCGCCCTCGTCGTCGTGCTTTTCGCCGCCCACAGAAACCGCAGAGTACGAAAACCTGCGCACATCACATAATATTTTTCGTTGAAAGATTGTGGGTGTCGGGAGAACGACGGTACATAAGGAGATTCATTTATACGGGTACCCCTACGCACACATCCCGGAAAATGAAAACAATACAAAAAACTGGTATCATACCTGGCATATATCGTTTTGCTTCATGTATACGCGGTACATGTTTTGGGGGTTTACATACTGGTGTGAATAAGAGACCACCACGTTTCAGGCGAAACGGCTTGGTGTAAATCAGGAACTTAGCCGCCGTCGGCCGTAGCACCGTCTCTACTCCTAACAGCAAAGGGGAGCTTGCCGTGGACCCCTCGGTGGCCTGAAAATCCCTGAGGTCGTCAGATAAACATCGGGCCCAGTTATTGTCTGGTCGGCCCGGTCCCGGGTTCTCCCCACCAGCCATCGTCCCAAACATCAGCCGACGGGTCAGCCGCTCATTGGTTGTCCGCTTGCTGATGGTCGGCTCAATGCTCTCGCATTGCTACTTTTCGAGGGCCTTGGCGTAGTGAGATTCATTGATTGACCGCGGTAGTAGTATTAATATTACGGGGGACCATAGTCAATAGGACCTATGGTATTCATAAAAACCTACATATTTAACCATTTTTACTAACAATATTTGGTCCTATTAACTATGGTCCCCCGTAATAGTGTGAATTAATCAAGTGATTCGGAGTGTGAATCCATTCATCCGTTTTTCTTCACGAGACGACATAGAAACAAGCGAATAACAGGTAGGGTACCAGGTGATCAATAGGGATACGTGGTGTTGATTCGTACCGTAGTGTGTGAATCCATATTAGATGCGTTCTATGATAGAGGTGTTACGGGGGCCATAGTTAATAGGACCTGTGGTATACATAAAAACCTACCTCTTTAACCATTTCTATTAACAATATTTGGTCCTATTGACAATGGTCCCCCGTAATAGCACATTTCTACTATTAATATTAATAAAATAATTTCTGAATGACGGGGTTTGTTAACCCAAAATCGTCGGAATACCAACCCTGGTTCGAAAACTGACCTTTTCGTACACTCGGGCCATGGGAGTATTCGTCGGGACACGACTTGATTTTTGCTGACGTCAGTTTTCGATGTGAGGTATAAATGAGGAGCCTCAGAAAAAATCGGGTGAACCTCTATAGTAGAACGCCTCAGTAGTCTGTTTGGCAGTGTAAATTAAGCTAGTGATTCGTACCGTGGGGTGAACCCGTACTATTACGGGGGGCCATAGTTAATAGGGCCTATGGTATACATAAAAACCTATATATTTAACCATTTTTACTAACAATATTTGGTCCTATTAACTATGGTCCCCCGTAATAGTTGGTTTACCAATGTAAAATAAGTTAGTGATTCGTACCGTGGGGTGAATCCATATCAGTTGGTTTGGCCGTGTAAATTAAGTTTGTGATTCGTAACGTAGTGTGAATTCATATTAATCGGTTTACCAATGTAAAATAAGTTAGTGATTCGTACCGTGGCGTGAACCCATATTAGTTGGTTTAGCAGTGTAAATTAAGCTCTACTGCTGTAGTGATTCGTACCGCCGTGTGGATTCATATTCATCGGTTTACCAGCGTAAATCAAGTTAGCGGTTCGACAGAAGTGTGAATTAATGTAAACTGATTCAGCAGTGCAAACTAAGTTCGTGATCCTTTTCATTCAGGAGACAAATGGTATGGTATACATATGACGGGGAGAGACAAATGGTATATACCAGGTATTGCGTTACTTTCACCACTGTAACAATATATGGTCCTGTTTATATATATATATATATTCAACATCACTTTTACTTTCCAGTCTTACTCGTGGGAGCTTTCACCTTCCACGATCTTCTGGACAAGCCGTGGTCACAGGTGTCCACCCTTCTCCCCCCCGGGTACGTGCGCCTTTATTTTTTGTCGCGCATAGGGTTCAGCATTCCCACCGCTCACCGACTTTCATCGAGTGTAGCTAACTCACACTCTCGCGCTTTCCGCTAATCAATTTCTTTTTTTGCAAGAAAAGGCCACGAGCATACACTCGGTGAGACTTGATTGAACCCACGAAATTGATCTTCATAGGCAATGTACGAGTAGAAAGCCGATCGCCCCGGTGGTTCAAGTGGTTAACCTCGAATTCTACTTGTTTGAGTCCTGGGTTCGAGCCCCAGGTGGGTCGGACTTTGACTTTATTTGCAAAAATAAAAATAAAAAGGATTCAATTGTTGAGAGCGCCTTGCAGCGTGGGTAGGCACAGTTCGATGCGAGTCGACGAGGGAAGAAAAGGCTGAAATCTTCTCGCGATAAAAAATGAAGGCACGTACCGTAGCGGGAAGGGGGGAGAAAAGAGCCTGCTACGTATGTGACCCCGGATCTGAGTTACTACGAGTTGGAAGGAGAGAGAAGAAGATGTGCGAAGATAATGAATGGGATGAGCAAAAAAAAAAAAAAAAAAATAGGCACGCGGACCACCTTACCAAGCCACCGGGGACGACGCCGACTATGCCCCCCCGAAATTGTCTGAATACCTCTGGTTGTTCATGGACGGGCGAAGGAGAAAGCAGATCGCAAGTAGCACAGCCAGGTAGAGAATCTCCCAAATCGCGTTCACGGTCCAGCGACTCTCCCACCGGCGCTCCTGGGAAAAAAAAAATAGTTGAAAAACAAAAAAAAAACAAAACGCCGCCAGAAACATCAACAAACAGAAAACATCGAAAGGGAAGCGCGGGACGAAACACACACACATAACAGACAAAACACCGAAAAAAAGCGTACCAGGCAAAAAATGATGCATGAAACTGTAAACACATGCATGGAAGATTGAACGGGGGAAATCTGGGGTTTATGGAGAGGTAATAAATCGTCGGCATGTTTGAAGAGAGGAGATGGGTCATACAGTAGTAGATTTGACGATGGGTGCAGTCGGTTGAACTGGGAACACAGAGGCCGAGAAGGGCTAGGTAGGTACCTGGTAGGAAGGAAGACTATCTACTGTACTACGGAGCTCTATTCGTGGGTGTGGACTATTATAGTCGAAAGAAAAATACACCCAGAAATAAAACATTCAAAATTGACACCATCACATCAGCGCGAAGATTAAAATGGATACATCAAAACGAAATCACGATAGCAGTGGCGGCAGTCTTCAGAATTTTCCTAGATTTTTCTCGCCAGACGGTCGCGTTTCCGGCCCGTTTTTGCGTCCGGCTTAGGGTCAGGGCCTGGGCTGGGCCTTGCCTACGCCCGTACCTTGACCCCGCCAGAAAACCCAATGAGAGGAACAGCTTTTACCCCTCCCCAAAATCCGTGCAATGCATCATGTATGCGAACAGAAGCTCAAGTTTTTTCCGTCGACCCATCGTCTCCTTCCTATTAAATTGTCCGCAAAAAAAAGGCCAACACTGCTGTGAGCGATCAAACAGCCTACCCCCCCCCCCCCCCCCCCCGCCCCGAAAACGAAAATCCGTGCTATTTAATACGCATATACGAACAGGTTGTAATATATCGAAGGGAGGTCAAGGATTTTTTGTTTTGTTTGCCCCGCCGACCCACCGTCTCCTCCTCTGCCGAGCGAACGATGCCGAAGGTGGCCCAAGCGATGGCGAACAAGACGCTCGCCCCCAGAACCCCCCTGAACTGCACGTACAGGTTGAGCTTCGCGGTCTGCCTCCGCGCACGCAGGTGCTGGATCACACCGAAAATGGACTACAGCAGGAGGAGAGGAGGAAAGGAGAGGAGGCATGTACGGGCAGGGCATGCGTATTTAGGGGGCGGTACAAGAAACAGTGAGGAGGGGAGGGGAGGGGAGGGGAGGGGAGGGGAGGGGGGGGGGAGGGGAAGGGAGGAAGAAAGCAACCCTGTGGGCGCATGGCGATACCACGCACTGCGCACGGCAGCTAAAACAGTCCAAAGAGCATGCAAGTGAGCACAGCGGCCACGCATCTCACGCACGAACCGACATCGACATCACCCAAGCACTCGCATTTCTACCAGGTACCAAAAAGTTGGCATTCCAAACCTCGGGCTTATTGACCATCTGCAGGTCATTTGCAGGTCATCTACAGATCACCTACAGGTCATTCCCACAGATCATTGCCACAGTTCGTGTTCTACACATATTAAGGCAGATCTATTCCCTATCTTGTACCACTCTGTTTCATCATATAAGCAACATTTCGTTCGAATATTAGTGTAGAAAAGGTCCCTCTATTGAAGGACGGGGTGGTAAGATCTAGCTCATATTGCCGGGTGGAGCCCGGGTAACCTGCCATGTTACATGATCTACCGTGCTTGAAGAATTTGTTTATTTTCTGGGTTGGAGCTGTACTGTACAGATAGGTCCTCGGCAAACTCGCACAGTGGCAGGTGAGGAACTACTGACAGATGATCTGCAGTAGACATATAGATCATGATCAGTATGATCTGGGCGAGGAGTTTTCCTGTGTTGGAGCTGAACTGCTATGCAGATCCTACCCAACCTCTCACAGCGGCAGGTGAGGAACTAATAACATATCATCTACAGTAGACAGATAGATCATGATCTGTATACTCACCTGAAGAATCCACATGTAGAAAGCCACCATGATGGTCGAGTTGACGAATACCAGTATCGCCGCGGCGTTAACGCCTGCCCTTGTGGCGAACTCCCTGTCCCCCATGTTGGAGCCGTTGCTTAGGGCCACCCAGAGCTGCGGACGAATAAAACGAAGGGATGCGGGACGACGGGTACCGGTCACTGCGGTCACTTTCAACAGGTGACGGCGGTCAATGTCGCCCGTTTCGACCGCCAGGCAACCGCATTCCCCATCCCCTCCCAATAAAAGCCTCAGTACCAATTACGTCGAAACCCCATGAACTGGTAACAGCACTAATTAGACGGGCACGTCTCGAACAGACACCGATTATTTTCCCAAGCAAAACGGGGATAACTCGCTGTGTGTGTCCCCGGGTCGTTTAGCCATCACATGCCCGTCACGTCGGGATTACTGCCCATTTCCGGTCACGTAACCCTATAAACTACGGTCGCTCCTCGTCTTTGGGTGGAGGTTTGGGCGCTGATTATGGTTATATAGGATGGGGACAGGTGCGTGGGGGAGGGGAGGGGAGGGGAGGGAAGGGGAGGGGGGCGGGCGGGGCGGTGGGTGCGTACGGGGGTGGCGTGGGGAGCCCCGGAAGGATGAGGGATATCGCTTTTTTCAGAGCGGGAAGGTGGCTGAAGGGTCGATCTTAACGAGGACTGTTTTTTAGGTTTATTTCAGTATTTTCACGAAATTTCGGTATTTCTCGGTTTTTTCCTACAGGAAAATACCGAAATTTCGGGAAAATACCGAAATAAACCTAGAAGACAGTCCTCGTCAAGATTGACCCCTAATACCGAACATGGAAGGCGCTTTCGGATAGAGTCGGTTGACAAGCCGTCCGAAAAAAAAACATTGGTCGACTTCAGCACCCTTACGGTTGTCGAGGGAAAAAACGAATCCCGCCCTTGTGCGATAACCGGCATCCTTACGCTAGAGACCGCGCTCCAAACCACCATCAAAACCGCCTTCCAAGCCCTGCAAATCCCGTAAGCTCTACAACACCCCCCCTTAAAACCGCAACCTCCTCCAAAGCAGCCAATAATCGCAGCCATACAAGAGGAAGAGGGGCTACCCTATCATGTATTTAAACCATGTCCAAAACCGCATTCCACACCCCGCGAAATGGTACGACCCCCCCCCCCCCCTTCTCAACCGTGAGAAAGCCGCCTTCCAAAACCTGCAAACCCCGCAACCCCCCCCCCTCCATCTATAGCTCGTCTATTGGCTCACCGCGGCGAACCCGCCTGCAAACCCCCTGCGGACCCCCTCCATGCTACGAACCCCCTTTCCAACCATGAGAAAGCTGCCTTCCAAGCCCTGCGAACCCTTCAAACCCCCCTTCCTACATAGCGCGTTCACTGGCCCACCGCGGAAAAACTGCCTTCCACGCCCCGCAACCCCCCACCCCCAACCAAATGACTAAGGCAAGCAACAAATGAGTACGCCCCCCCTCCCCCCCCCCAACCCCCTCCCCGCGCCACCCCATCCCCTCCCGTCCCATCCAATATCGCGTTTGTTCGCTCACCGCGGAAGAAATGAAGTAGACAAGGGCCAACCCCATTATCTTGTGGACGTCCCGGCCGAGGGAGGGCCTTACCACGCCGTAGCCCATGCACACCATAAGCACCAGAGAGAGGGAGAGCGCTCGCTTCGCCGCCCCGAAGAGGATGGCGAACGACTGGGCCCCTGTAGAACGGGTACCCTCGATGTTCCAGTCCCTGCTCTCCGCCAAACGCAAAACAAATAATTTTTTCAAAAAATAAAATAATACTAATACTACTACTACTACTACTACTACTACTACTACTACTACTACTACTACTACTACTACTACTGCTACTACTACTACTACTACTACTACGACTACTACTGCTACTACTACTACTACTACTACTACTACTACTGCTACTACTACTACTACTACTACTACTACTACCAACAACAACAACAACAACAACAACAACAACAACAACAACAACAACAACAACAACAACAACAACAACAACAACAACAACAACAACAACAACAACAACAACAACGAAAACAACAACAACAACAAAAACAACAATATAATAATAATAATAATAATAATAATAATAATAATAATAATAATAATAATAATAATAATAATAATAAAAAAAATAATAATAATAATAATAATAATAATAATAATAATAATAATAATAATAATAATAATAAGAAGAAGAAGAAGAAGAAGAAGAAGAAGAATAATAAGACCTTTGCCAATGGAAACGCGAAGTTGAAAAGTTTTTTTTCAAATATATGGCTTTAAAAAAACAGCCGAACAAATTATCGTACCGCCGCTGTGGGAAAAAAAGAGAAAAATGTTTATTTTTTCTTTTTTTTCCCCCAACGGCTGCAGGCGGCGCAATTTGTGTTTTTCTGGTCGCAAATTGTCAACACGGTGATCGAAACCAGCTCGTGCGACAATCGACGCTCGATCTCGACATAGACTCAGCCCACGGCCAACCCACTCGGTATCTGGCAAGCCCAACGAGTATAGATGACGGCCTCGAAGATACCAGTCGGATCCATGGTCTAGGGGGCGAGAGCTTGCCGGCGGCGTCGTACGGTATCCTCCCAAACCTGAAAAAAAGACTATTTTTTGCCATTCGAGACGGATGGAGCAGTTTTGTCTTCTGTTTTGTGCAAACCAGCGGCCAAATGTTTTTTTATCACACGCCTGGTCAGCTCCCGCCACATGACACCGGCCATGGTGTGAAGACAGTGACCCTAGGGTGGGTCGGAGCCCCTGACGAGCGCACTCCGTTCAGAATTCGTGACGCAATCGTTGGTTTTGTTGATCGATGTCTGTCGAGGACTCGGAATCTCGCCGCTTCGAACCAAAGATCGCCCAGAGTTTTTCTCAAGCCGATGTTGGCCCAACATTGGCCCCAGATTTGCTTTTTTCGGGCTTTTCCAAAAGTTAGGAACTTTTTTTTTTTTTAGGTGGCCCATAGGAAGCGTGTTCTGAATTTTTTTGGCGGGTATCTTTGAAATTCAAACTTTTTATTGCAACTTCGCTGTACCATTGGCATAGGTCTATAATAATAATAATGATGATAATAATAGTAATAATAATAATAACAATAATAATACTAATAATAACAATAATAATAATGACGTTATTAAACAAAAACAAAAAGTCAGGAATGGGAGGCGGAAAACAGAACGAGAGTGATGTCTGGTCTGGTGATGATACGTAAGGCCCCTTTTTTTTCGGAGAAGTTTTGAAAAAAGAACGGTGTTGTGACAGTCCCTCGATGTTGCGTGTTTCAGTCCCCGCTCTCCGTCAAAACCGAATGAAAGAAACAAAATGGAAGACGTTGAACATTGAAACCAGAAACATGCACCAGAAAAAACAACTAAAAACAACGTCTGGTGAATGTACGTATAAAGGTCATTTCTTCAGGAAAGTTTTCGAAAACCGAAACAATGAGAAAGTAACAAAAAACAAAACGTGAAAAAAAATAGTAGGAACAGGAAGCGGAGAACATACGAAGGAATTAAGGTAAGGCCACATCTCTCCAGGAAGGTTTTTGAAAACCTAAGAACCAAGGAATTCTCGGGCTTAATTAAACACGAGGCGTGTGTTTTTATTCAAATCACAATCTTCGTATCATGACCACCCGATTTCTTCTTCAGATTTGTTTCGGACAGCAAGTTGTTTCAGTCCCCCGATGCTCCAGCCCCTGATTTCCGAGAAACGCAAACACTTACCTGGTAGGTTCATTCTTATCGGAGAGCGTTTTGTCCATAATTTCCAAAGTTTGGAAATAATTGGAGATATGTATCAATATACGGAGGCGTTCTGTCACTATTCGTGAAATTCTCCAGAACCAAAAATATCAAGTTCGTTAACATTCCAATATTTGGAAAAAAAAAACAGGAAAATATGGAAGATTGAAAAATTGCGCGAAAAAAATGTCGAAAATTTGGAAAAAAAAGCTCTCCGATAAGAGTGACCCTAAGAATAACCCTTAGCCACGAAAAACAACAAGCGGGAAGGCTGAAAACAGGACTTCTAACAAAATTTCCCGATCCCTACTCTGGTGCGCACCGTAGATGGCTCGCCATGCTTGTCTCACACTGTTCATCCTATTTTTTTTTTTTTTTTTTTCTCATCCCATTCATTATCTTCGCACATCTTCTTCTCTCTCTCCTTCCAACTCGTAACTCAGATCCGGGTCACATAGCAGGCTCTTCTCCCCCCTTCCCGCTACGGTACGTGCCTACATTTTTTATCGCGAGAAGATTTCAGCCTTTTCTTCCCTCGTCGACTCGCATCGAATTGTGCCTACCCACGCTGCAAGGCGATCTCAACAATTGAATCCTTTTTTTATTTTTGCAAATAAAGTCAAAGTCCGACCCACCTGGGGCTCGAACCCAGGACTCAAACAAGTAGAATTCGAGGTTAACCACTTGAACCACCGGGGCGACCGGCTTTTGGGTAGCGGTGTATCCGTTCTGAAAAAATGAAGCGCTCAAAAACGATCGCACCCCTGCGCGAATCGACGGCCTTGGCCTTTTCAGGACCGCAGTCCCGTTTGGGGGACAACTACTTACAATTTTGAGTGGTTTGTCCCAACACGGGACTGCAGCCCTAACAGGGTTACAACCTTTTCAGAGTAAAACTGCGGTCCCGTCTTGGGGACAAACCACTCAAACAATTCCAAGTATTTTTCGGTGGACACAACTGTCAAATTCCGAGTCGTCTGTTTCAGAGGACAAACCACTTGAAGTGCAAGCAGATTTTTGGGGACAAACCACTTGAAGTGCAAGCAGATTTTCGGGGGACAAACCACTCAACGTGCAAGCAGTTTTTTGGGGGCGAACCCGGCAAGTTTTTTCGAGTGGCTTATCCACAAGACGGGACTGCGGTTGTAACCCATTTAGTACGGGGGGCCATAGTTAATAGGACCTATGGTATACATAAAAACCTATATATTTAACCATTTTTACCGACAGTATGTGGTCCTATTAACTATGGTCCCCCGTAGTAGTACTGCAGTCCCGTTGTGGGGACAAACCACTCGAAGTGCAACAAGTGGTTTGTCCCCAAAACGGGACTTGCGGTTTTTGCCCTCGAGGAGGGTTAACAGCGTACCTCAAAGCCTGCCCGTAAAACACCGAACAGGGTGTTTTCGGAAATAAGATCTAGTCCAGACCAGAGCCTTCCGGAAAAAATAACGGTCGTCGAGAGCACAAACATCACGGCCGGACAACCATCGCAGCACCCGTGGTAACTTGTGTGAACTCAACACTCTTGTGGCGGCGAGATAACTGTTGATCATTTTTAGCTTTTAGTACCGCAGTCCTACTGTGGGGACAATTCAGTCAAATTCTAAGTACTTAGTCCCCAAAGTCGGTACTGAGGTCCTAGAAGGGTCAAGAGTCGGCGAACAATAGTCAGCCGAGATACCGTTTCCGGATACCCAGCCAACTAGTAATTAGTCGGCGATTTATAGATGGCCAATTCACAGCGCTAACTACAATGCGTAGCCAACTAATAACCAGTCGGCGACTAATAGAGAGCCAAGTAACAGCGCTAACTACAATAATGTCTAGCCAACTAACACCTAGTCGGCGAGTAACAGATAGCCAACTCACGGCGCCCACCACAATACCTAGCCAACTACTATTAGTCGGCGATTTATAGATAGCCAACTCGCAGCGCTAGCTACAATACCTAACCAAACATTAACTAAGTCAGCGATTTATATATAGCCAACTCACAGCGCTATATAACTGCAATAACGCCTATTCCGGGGCACCATAGTTAATAGGACCTGTGGTATACATAACAAACCTACCAGGTACATATTTAACCATTTCTACCAACAGTATTTGGTCCTATTAACTATGGTGCCCCGTAATAGCCGACTGATAGTAGCCAGTTGGCCATCTGAAGCCGGCCAAGATGACAGCCCTACCTGTAGTCGAAGTACTGCGCGGCCATCTCGATCATCCCCAGCAGCACTACAACCGAAGCCCACATCTGAACGCCAAGAAGATCCTGCCGAAAACAACCAGCGCAGTAACGATAACAACAAGGGAGGGAGGGAGGGAGGGAGGGAGGGAGGGAGGGAGGGAGGGAGGGAGGGAGGGAGGGAGGGAGGGAGGGAGGAGAGAGGGAGGGAGGGAGGGAGGGAGGGAGGGAGGGAAGAGAGGGAGGGAGGGAGGGAGGGAGGGAGGGAGGGAGGGAGGGAGGGAGGGAGGGAGGGAGGGAGGGAAGAGAGGGAGGGAGGGAGGGAGGGAGGGAGGGCGGGGAGGGAGGGAGGGAGGAGGCGGGAGGGAGGGAGGGAGGGAGGGAGGGAGGGAGGGAGGGAGGGAGGGAGGGAGGGAGGGAGGAGGGAGGGAGGGAGGGAGGGAGGGAGGGAGGGAGGGAGTTGTAGAGAGAAGTCTTCACAGCTGAGGGGAAAGTGATGGTTGACAACTAAAGAAGAGATGGAGCCCGCGGCGACCCATCAGAGGACACTCGGTGCCACAAACCAGTACGTCGGGCGGAATATGCCATGCCATGTGTTTATACTACTATTCATGCTGGATTTTACAATATGAATGCGTGATGCCTGGAATATGGGCACACGGTACCAAGAACCAACCAAGCCAAGACGACAAGGCCCCCCTGGCGCCGTACCTTGATGTAGATCATGCAAAGCACCATCCACACAATCCCCAGGGCGAGATAGATTACCGCCAGGACGAAGAAGAACGGGAGGCAGCCGTATTCCTCTCCAGGAAGGTAACCTGCCCCCCCCCCCAAAAAAAAAAACGAAAACGAAACGCAAACATACATCAGACGCAAACATATAATCGGCAATTACGAGAAGTACTTTCGGTTGGCAAAGTTTTCGACTCCAAGGACCACAGTCCCGCTTTGGGGGCGAACTACTTGGAATCTGACTGGTTTGTCCCCAAAAACGGGACTGCGGTTCTAAAAGGGTAAAAAAAAAAGTGCCATGTATTCCCCAGTTCAAAGTGGTGCCGTTTGCCGCAGTGGACAGCGCCGGTTAGTTCTGGCTCGCTGGCAAATACTTAGCCGACAATTACAAGCAGTGGTCCCGCAGTAGTGCCGATCCTCTCGGTTGGAAACGTTTTTGACTCCAATGCTCAAAAAGAAAACCCCATGTGATCCCCAGTTCGAAGTAGTGACCGTTACCGCAGTGGGCAGTGCCGGTCTGTTCTGGCTGGCTGGCACACAGCGGCACTGCCGAGGGGCGGAAACTCTCTTTCAACGCATGCTACCACGGGGGAGCATAGCAAATAGGACGTACGGTACACGCATTAAAAAACTACATACCTGGAGTGTCCATGTTAGTATCAACACTATTCGGTCCTATTTACTCTGGCCCCCCGAGATAGAATGCACGTGGTAAACGTCGTGCCTGTTGTGCCTGTCGAAGCCAGTACGATGACGAGGCATTGCATCGCCTACTCTAGTCTCCCTCCGCTCGCTCACTGCACAGCAGCGTAGCATCTCGGCGCCGTAGTTCTGTGACCGCCGCAGAGCTTGACCCCTTTACGACCGCAGTCCCGTTTTGGGGGCAAACTACTTGAAATTTGAGTGGTATGTCCCCAAGACGGGACCGCGGTTCAAAAAGGGCCAACACATCTCTTCTAGGTTTGAAGAATAACCAGCACGGACACAGCTGGTTGTGCTGGATGCCTCATCCCACTTACTACCTCCGTTCGCCTTTCTTTTTTTCTCTCTCCCTCAGATCAACCACGGGGTTTACGCGGCAGCCCCCCCCCCCCCCCCCCTCTCCTACGCTTCGTGTCTTCGCCTTTTTATTGCGAGAATACACCAGCTTTATGTTCCCTCGTAGACTCTCGTCGACAATATGGAAATACATATCGGGGATTCATGCGGTAAAAGTACGGTAGGTGATCGAACAGGGATCCGCTGTGTCCGCGCTTTGACTCGCCGTAGGGGTTCTTCCACTCGCTGTGGCCGCTGATGACGATCGGCCCAGTTTCTCGGTCGCAGTTTCCCATGAGGACCACGTACATGCCCGTCTCGAACACCTGCGAAAACGTCGCGCACACAAAAGACAAGGAAGAGCCCAACGTCGTACAAGAAACACGGCGTCAACTTAACTACCGCCGCCCAATCTGCTGGAGAGTGCGCATCGCGATAATAACACCGCCCCGCCTCGTACGCATCGCACCAAAACCACGTTACATACAAAATACGCCAGATATACAAAAAAATCGAGCAAAAGCAACGCACCCACCGGACTTATCCAACCACCTACACTGGTTGGACAGCCCACGGACCGATTCGAGGTCCAACCCATGGTTGATCATGGTCTGTGCCATGGTGTAACCATGGTTAACTAACCATGGGATGTATGCCATGATTAAACTGACATATCATAGTGAACTAACCATGCTACACGTCATGGTGAACCAACCATGTCATATGCCATGGTTGACCTACTACGGTATATGCCATGGTTAACCTACCATGCCATACCTAACCATGGTATATGCCATGGTGAACTAACCATGGTTGACGACGGAATAACCCCCGGACACCGGCTACAAAACCATCCATCACATAGTCATGCAAATTTCATGGACGATGAGCCCAAGGGGTACGCCACGGGTATCCACGGTGTGCTTCATGGTTAGCTTCGCGGACTGGCCAATGGTCTACTGCAGATCAGCTAGATCGTAACCTGTCTTCATCACGTGGTGTGCAGGATCTACGTGGTGCATATCCAAGTTCAGGAGATATGTCCCATATATCGTGCAGGCTCTACGGCTCTCATCCAGCAAAAGGAACTAGGTCATACAGATCAGGGATAGACGATATATCTGCCCTAAACGACCTAGATCATCAATGATCCGTAGATGATCTGTAGATCGTCCGTTCGAGGACATCGCCGCGAAGACGCAAATACCTCCAACATTTGCGCCACCATCGCGCCAATCAATCGTCTAGACCGCGTTACCCCCCACCAGGTACACAGTATCGGAGACATGCCGCTGTAACACCGTGAACACCCGAACCCGCCCAAAGGTCGCTACGTACACACATCGTGAACACCACCGCGGGCACGCTTAGCCCCCCCCACGGCATCACCACCACCACCACAACAACAAGAGCAGCCGCAATCAACACCACCTCCACCGTTGACGCCATCACGATTAACACGGGCACAACCACCACCAACGCACCACCAACGCACCACCAACACCAAACCTCAAGCGCGTACATCCCCCCTCCCCTCCGCTCCTCCCCCTCCCCATCCTGGCATTGTATGTAGCGATGCGAGGGTCTACGGTCATACAACTACGGCCATACATGATAATGAGTACCCCCCCCCCTCCCCTCCCCTCCCCTCCCATCCCCTCCCCCGCCTCCTCACCCTGAAAACGTCGGTGTGCTCGAGGCCGGTCAGAATGCCCGGGGGCAGCTCGAGCCTGCGATGCCACATTATCGCTGACGGGACTTCACCCAAGCGGAACAAGCAAACGAACACGAGAGCAAGCAAACGAATACGAGAGCAAGCAAACGCACACGAGAGCAAGCAAACGAAAAACAAAAGTCGGGCGGATAGATCAGATCATATCACATAGATCAGATCAGATAGATCAGATCATATCAGATAGATCAGGTCAGATCAGACCATATCAGATGAGATCATATCACAAAGATCATATCAAATCAGATCAAATCGAATTATATCAGATCATATCATATCAGGTCAGACCAGGTTAGACCCCATGGCATCGTCGGGACAATGTACCACGGGGCAGGTAGACCCCTGACTACATGTCATCTAGATGGTTCAGGAGGGGGGGGCAGATTGGTCCCATTGCGTAACGGGGGCCGGCACGATGCTACTTAACCGTCGAGGCGATTACTACACCCACGCACACCAAATGAAAAAAACGAACGGACTGCACTGGAACGACCGGATCCCCATCCCATGATCTGGACCTTCCCGGCAGATAGATCCCTGACTTAAGGCAGACCGACAGCGGGGGGGAAAAAAAAAACCAGTAGACACAACGGAATGAATTCGGATCCGTTGGATTTTACCGCTTGTTTCGACATCATGGTTAGAGGGGCAAGTGCAGGTGGCGAAGGGACTGATGCTACTGTAGCACCAACCAATGGTTGCGGCGGTCTGATCTGATTGGCTGAGGGTAATGTCTAGGGTTATTGTACCCGGTTACATTTGTGTCGTACGCAGCCGTGTGTCAACCATTTTCTCGAGTATGTGGTAAGCATCCCTCGATCAGACAGACCCCGCTCCCATCGTGGGTACACCCATCGAGGCAAACAGATCCCTGACCGATAAGATCCTCGCGATGACGGTATCCCGGAGCCAGAGCAGCGATCATCGAAAAAACAAGACTACTAATAGGAATACAGCGGTTTTCTGTTAATTAGGACGGAAACAGAAAATGACGGTGAATCTGACAATATAACATAATATCATTAAAGGGAGGGATGCAGCAAGAACTACAAACTTTATCCAACAACGGCAGTAGTGGTTTGCTGCGCTGGAACGGACATGACAGTGAATTGAAAAATCCCAACATCAACAACAACTATTAATTACAACTATTAATACGACTACCGCGAGAACACACCAGGCAGTAGAAGCTGCCCGGTCTGGTCCTGATGGCAGGCGTTCATCTGCAGGGCTGCTTGGTCGCAGCAGTAGTAGCGGGTGTCGTTGATGGCCACTCCTACATGCCCGAAACTGCTCCAGAGGGACGGCGGTAGACAGAAGGCAGCAGGTTGAATCAACTGGCAGTACCCAGGCCAATAGGCAGTACTCAGTCAATATTAGGTAGAAGGTACGTGTTGGCAACTACGCAATAGCCGATACGCCATACCAGGTGCACGGCAAGACAACACGCCTTGGTTTGTAGTAAATCGATGATACATCTGAACCGTAGCAAAAGTCAGTGGTCGATGCGTCACATGCAGTAGTAGGCCCTAACCCTACAGCATGCACCAGCAGTTAATAGCCAAAAAGGACTTAGGGCAATACTGTTTCCTGACGTCGTGTTTCAGGTTGTAACTTACAGTAGGCCACCTTGAGTCAACCCTAACCCATTCCATATTTCGAGTACCGTCCAACTCTGCTGTAGTGCCAAGATTTTTCCCCGAAAAAACATGCCGCCAGCTCCGAAGGGGACACAAAACAACCTTAAAACCCTTACAGTTATTCCCTTCCCTTCCGTCCCGTTCCCTTCCGTCCCCTTTCTTTCCCTTCTCTTTCCTTGCATTCGGTTATGAGGTTCCTTTTCTTTTCTTTCTCCATCTCCGCCCTTCGCTCTCACCCTCACCCTCTCCTCTTCCCATTCTCCTCCCGCCCTTTCCCGTCGTCTCCCCATTCCACACCATTACATACCATACCATGTCATACCACACCACACCATAGCACACTGCACCACACCACAACAAACCACACCGGACCGCAACATATTATACCGTACAATACGATGCGACACAGCAGTACCATACCATACCGCGGCAACCCCACTCCATCCCACCACACCCATACCACCCACCCCTGCCCCACCTCACCCTACCCTATCCTACACTACTCTACTCTCATCAGACCCTACCTGGCCATATCCTACCCCACCCTACCCCACCCACTCCACTCTACCCTACCCTACACCACCCTACCTGACCCTACCCCATCCTGCCCCACCCTACTCCACCGTACCGTACCCTGCCCTACCCTGCCCTACCCTACCGCACCCGGCCGTGCCTTACCCTACCCTACCCTACCCTACCCTACCTACCGTACCCTACCTACCCCTACCCTACCCTCCCCTACCCCTCCCCTAACCCTACCCTAGTCTACCGTACCCCTACCTCTACCGTACCCTAGTCTACCGTACCCTACCGTACCCTACCGTACCCTACCCTACTCTACCCTACCCTACCTACCCCTACCCGACCCTACCCTTCTTTACCCTACCCGACCCTACCCTACCCTACCCTACCCTACCTTAACCTACCTGGCCCTCTACCCTAACACATCATGCCATAGATCGTATGCCAGGTACCAGGTATACCGTACTAACGGCTTGACCTCACCTCTTCTGCTCGAAGATGGCGAGCTCCAAGTGCCCCGTACGGGCTGGACAGGAACTGCTATAGCTCCCGTCGGGATTCAGCGGGCACGCGCCCTTGCCGTCCTGTTTGCAACACGAGACAAGAACAACAACAACAACAACGAACAACATTCACAAGTTTACACACAGTAGTACAGCCGTCGCTACATGTAAACTCGTGCAAACATTATGGTCGCCACTGTCGCCAACTTGGGCACGATGGTTGGTTGCTTGCTTGCTTGCTTCGGGGAACAAGGAGAAGTAGATCTCTCGGTTTGGCGAGACCGTAGAACCTTGGTCGAGCTCGAAAGGGGTCTTGCCTCTTATGTCTAGGCGCAGGGCAGATCAGAAACTTTCATTCGCTCGTAACCATCGATGGGATTGGATGGGGCTGCGTACTTCGCGCGGCCAAACCATCAATAACCTTAGAACACCCCCCCCCCTATTTTTTATAGGTTGGGTTGGCGTCGGTTGGCAACGACACTGTAAAACATGCCGCTCTCTACACAACCAGGGTAGTTTTTTTTTTTTTTTTTTTGGCGGTCGCCCACAGCTGGTTGTCGAGTTAGATCCTTTGTGGGAGGTAAAGAACCTTTACTCCGCACAATTGGGAAAAATCGTATCACGTAGTGTTCAAGGTAAGGCACCCAAGAGGCAGTTACATAGTACTCCCATTGCTGTCTCTGGAAATGCCTACACCGGAAATTAAATCAACTCATTGAAGCTGTCGTCCATATGCAAGTCCGCCTCAAAAGCGGTTCTTAGTAAAATTGCAGCTCACCCTTCATGCGACTCGCCAGACATCTCACGGTGCTTCGCGCTTGGTGCAAGCAATGTCTGCCTGGTCGGTGAAAACCCGACATGCTCCGTCCCGCCATGGTAGGGTTGCGAGGGTCTATGGTCATACGACTACGGCCATGCATGATATCGAGTACATCTCTCCTGTCGAGTACAACCCCCCTTAAAACGGGCCAGATACATATAGACGGGTCGACGCGTGTCACCAAGACGCGGTTCCAATTCCTGGAGACCCGGTAGTATTTTCAGGTTTCGAGACATGAGGAAATTCACTGTTCTTCGAAAGCGTTTTTTTTTTTTCAAGGTGGAGGTGAGACCCCTGTGCTGCCTGCCGATGACGCCATTCGGTAAGGTCTCAGCCCGTGGAGCTACTTACTGGTAAGAGGTCGACCGAATCGCCTAACTAAACCAAGCTTAAACTATTACGGGGGACCATAGTTAATAGGACCAAATATCGTTGGTAAAATTGTTTAAATATATAGGGTTTTATGTATACCATAGGTCCTATTAACTATGGTCCCCCGTAATACAAAGAGTTCATCAACACAACGACGCCGACAGCAAAACGATAGCCGGGCGTTATAGTAAATAGGACCAAATTTTGTTAGTAAAAATAGGTAAAACATATAGTTTTTTGTGTGCAGCGTAGGTCCTATTTAATACGGCCCCCCGTAATAGTGCTGGAAGGAGGCGGAGGAGTGCAGGGACGGGGACGAACACCAACCCCTCCCAGTAGCCTACAGCAAGGGGTCCCTCTATAATACCGGTCGAGTAGGTTGGCACATATACTATTAATAGTGTGGCAGTGCACGGAATAATGCAGGTGCCCGCTACGATGTGAATGCCGGTGTATTAACCTGGTAGCACATGCCGGCGGTATACATAATTAACGTAGTGCGACACGTACTGTACCGCGACACAAATGATGAAGAGTAAATGAACCACATTGCACCAGGGAAGCGCGAGGTTAGGTCGTTCTTCCCCTCCGCCCCGACATTACCGCCGCCCCGAAAAACACAACAACAACAGCACCCCTGCTGTGAATAGTCCTCCTTGGGACTTCAGATGGGGAAAAATAATGATCTAGATAATCTAGATCCAAACTTGCCGTTACAAGATAGATACTCTGGATCGTCTACAGATAGATCATCAAGATCATGTACATAAAATATATATACGTTCATCTACATCCTCTACAGATAGAGAATCTACACCATCTACAGATAAATAATCTGTACATCATCAAGATCCACTACAGACAGATCATCTATTAATAGATCATCCAGATCATATACAGAGATATCATCCAGATCCTGTAATAAAATATAGATATATAGATCATCCACATCATCTACATATATATCATCTAGACCATCTACAGATAGACAATCTAGATCCTCCACAGATAGTTCACCTAGATCACCAGCCATCTACATAGATCCTAGTGCGCCGTTCTGAGACATTGTGCAGAATCTGGGAGGTACAGACCCAACCCAGGAAACGTGTCCAATAGACCATGCAATATATAGGGCTCCCACCCGACAACATAAGCTATATCATACAGATCATACATATCAGGAATAATATATCCGATCTACCTGCCTTTAACCCTTTTAGCACCGCAGTCCCGTTTTGGGGGCAAACTACTTCAAATTTGAGTGGTCTGTCCCCGAAACGGGACTGCGGTTCTAAGCGGGTTAGAGGTCTTGGATCCTAAAGTGGGCATCTGACGACAAAATGTGACGACTACCTGGTACAGAGCAACAGCCTCACTGCACGATGAGCGGATAAATTCGAGTTGGTGTCCGAGTCACAATGGTTGAACGCAAGGAGTCGCACGGCACGGGGGGGCCGACATGGTTGCAAACACCCAAAGGTATCGTTGTTTTTCTCCCTACTATTCAGGGGTCCCAGGGGAGGGGGGGGGGCAACATCACCCAAAACACCCGCGTACACACAAAGCCACCACCAGCATTGCGCGATGATGGCGCCTGGCCCGCCGTTTCCCCTCGCCCCCCCCCCCTCCCCCTTCCCCCCTCCCCCCCACCCTCTCTCCCCCCCCCCCCCCCCCATCTCACGGCGCTTCGCGCTTGGTGCAAGCAATGTCTGCCTGGTAGGTGGCAACCCGACGTGCTCCGTCCTGGCATTGTAGGGATGCGAGGGTCTATGGTCATACGACTACGGCCATGCATGATATCGAGTACATCTCTCCTATCGAGTACACCCCCCATCTCAACACCTTCAGCACTACAAACGCCCGTCCATCAGCACTCCTCTAAAAACAGCCCCTCTATTGGGCATGAAGAGTGAACAGCGTTGAGCTCGGAACAGGGAGGGGAACGATCGCTTCTCAGCGCCGTTTTTGTTTCATGACAACGATGGTAAGGGTGCTTGATTTCAACTGCTAAAAGTCGAACATTAAAATATATATTTGTCGGAAGTCTCTCTCTCTCTTTCTCTCTCGACCAACATCTTTCGGAAAACATCCATCTTGTTCGGTAGTGGCCGCCGCTCCCGTTCGGAAAAATCTGAGCGCCGAAAACTGATCGCACCACCCAACCCCTCTGCAACAAAATCAACGCTTTTTTTGGTAACCAAGGCTGTTGGTGGATCGGGTCAAACCTCGTGGGTCAGGTCTCGCTTTGGGTTGGGTAAGGGGGCCCCGACCGAATCCGTGGGGGTTAAGAGTTTGAAAACCTCCTGAACCGACCCGACCCGACCCGACCCGACCCGACCCGGCTCGACCCCACCCGACCCGATTCGACCCCACCCCGTGAGATTAAAACCAACCGTGACCCGACTCAGTCCGCTAAGATCCCTGCAATTACCAGAACAGCAGACACTCCTAACTCATAGCGCCGCAGACTCACCACGCACACAGAAAGTCAGCAAAAGCATCGGCACGTGGTGCATCCTCCCCCCACCCCCCCCTATACCAACGCCTTAAAAA
The DNA here is from genome assembly GCA_031213475.1 of Nereocystis luetkeana. NCBI lineage: Eukaryota > Phaeophyceae > Laminariales > Laminariaceae > Nereocystis > Nereocystis luetkeana. Next base: position 8,069,150 of record JARUPZ010000025.1, on the reverse strand, counting down.
ACTTCGATCGCCCGTTGAACAGCCAACCCCCAACAGCAGCCCTCGACATCCGCAGCACTGCAAGCACTGGGCATGCAGACACAAAAAAATCCACGTCGTGATGCCACTACCCCCCACCCTTCACGACAACCGGCCAACCATCCGAAGGCATTTTCGCGTTTGGTGGCAGTAACGCCTGTCTGGTGGGTGAAAACCCGACGTGCTCCGTCCCGGCATTATAGGGGCGCGAGGGTTCGAGGTCATACGACTACGGCCATGCATGACATGAGCGCACCCCCCTTCCCCGCCCCCCCCCCTTCATGAACGCCTCCCTGGTAGTACAAACACTAGGGCTGCGAGTTGCCTGTGGCTGTAAGTTTTTTTTCCCGCTTCAATAACAGCAGTAGTAGTTGGCGAGGAAATACAGCTATTACGGGGGGCCATAATTAATAGGACCTATGGTGTACTTAAAAACCTATATATTTAACCATTTTTACTAACAATATTTGGTCCTATTAACTATGGTCCTCCGTAATACGTATCAACCCCTTTTGTGACCCCTGTTGATAGCGACAACCACAATGAAAACGTTGTTGTGATCAACCATCGTCAGCATCCACCAGAGGAAAGAGGGCAGGACGAGGTAGTGCCCGCGCCGTACATACGACTTGGGCACCAACCATTGTGCCTACTTGGCCACCAACCATTGTATCACTCCCCAGCGACGCAGGTGGACGTTGCTATACTACGACACTTTTTTTTTGTCGTCAACGAGCAGTAGTCGGTACCACTTTGTCCCCTACATTTCGGGACACTTATTTATGTAATCAAATCGACCTATATTTTTCGGGACACTGGTAGTCAATACCTGGTAGTCAATACCATTCTGTCCCTGATATAAGCAACGTTTTCTCATTACTCTGTAGTCAAAACGTCCCCAAACCTTCGAGACACAGATGTTCAATACCTGGTATTATAGTCGCTTTTTTTCATCGTCAGTAGTCGATAAACTGTTAATATGTCCCCAATTATAAGGAAGGCTTTTTTTTTATAATACGTAATCAAAACGGGCCCCAATATTTCCCAACCCTAACCCTATCCCTAGTGTTAATAATAGTCACTATTAATACCAGTAGTCACAGGGGGGTTAATATTAACAGTTGCCTGCGGTACTTACAAGTTACGTATTGACTACAGTAGCTTTCAGAGTGCACGTAGGGTTCCGTGACAGCAGAAATTTTGACCCGCCAACCTCTCGCTCAAAATTCAGACCGCAGCAGTACCCGAGGGTGTGACACAGCATCAGAAGCAGTATATCCGCTACGTATGAGATACGATTACGTATGAGATACTATTACGGGACCTGTGGCACACACAAAAACCTGGTAGTATATGTTTACCTACTTTTTTACCGACAATATTTGGCCCTATTTACTATGCCCCCCCAGAATAGTCATCAGAACCCACGACGCACCCAAAAACATGAATCCTTGGCATGTACGAGCATTAATTACACCCCGTGCTCGGTTCTGATTGAAAAGGGGCGGTATTGCCGTCAGCCACCTTCACATATGGCTTCCAACAGCAGCACCCCCGCCCCTATCAATAGCACGGCAGCCGTCCACTACATTCGTACCAAAATCTCGTCATTGCCATCCTCACCGCTTCGAATTTGAGCTCCGTAAGTCGGATGAAGCTCTCCCCATCTCCGCCGCCAGCCCCGATCTCTAGGAAACCCTTTCCGGGAGCGAACATTCCCGTCTCGCGGTAGATGAGGTGGGCAAACTACTCCGGTGCACGCGCGAGAGAGAACAAACACGGGAACAAAGAGTGCACACACAAGAGAGTATTACGTTCCTAAAAATACAAACAAAAAAAGCTACGTAAACAATAAAAAACAAGCTAAAACCTGACAACAGGAAAATAATAAAAAAATATAAAAAAAAAGCAAAAAACTGAAGCAACACGAGGAGCGCTGCGAATCTGAGCGAAAGTTCGATTGAAGTTGAAGAGGTACCGGCGAAAGCCGACCAATCATATCTGAATGGGTGAATCGCCTCGCTTTAAGTTTGCCTTTTGCAGAGCGGGTATGCACACCCCGACAAAAATATCATCGGCGAGGGGGAGAAAGCGATGGAACCTTCTCGCGATGAAAAAGCAAGGCGCGCATATACCGTACACTGGGGGGGGAGGGGGGGAGGGTGAGCCTACCATACATGTTATCCCGGGTATGAGTTACGATGAAGACAGGGAGGAAGAAAAGAAGAGCAAAATACAATAAATGGGATGGGAAGAATAGAAAAGGGAAACTTCGAGCGCTCCGAACGAGCGAAAGAGATCCGGGCTGCGAACCCCCCCCCCCCCCCCCCCCCCCACCCCGATATGCATGAGATCGAGTACATCTCTCCTATCGAGTACACCCCCATATGGTGAGTGGACCCATACAGGCGGTGGGAGACGACACGACTGAAGGGGCGAAACAGACAGCGGTGGCCTCGAATTTGCGAAATCCGATGCCGGTTGAGTCGGACGAACCATGTGAGAATTCAGAGGTCTAAAAAGGAGACACGGCTCTGTACACCATTACGGGGGGCCATAGTTAACAGGACCAAATATTGTTAGTAAAAATGGTGAAATATATAGGTTTTTATGTATACCATAGGTCCTGTTAACTAGGGTCCCCCGTAATAGTAGTATTAATAGTTTTAATGACACTATTACGGGGGACCATAGTTAATAGGACCAAATATTATTAGTAGAAATGGTTAAATATGTAGGTTTTTATGTATACCACAGGTCCTATTAACTATGGCCCTCCGTAATAGTGGCAGTGGCAGTATCTGTATCAACGGTGTACTTGTAACAGCGGCAGACCGCGATCCCCGCTGGCAGTGCATATCTACTGTTAGTGATAGTACAACTATCCTGGCTGAGGGAGCTAGCTACCAGCATGCCGGTATATGGGCGGCGTACGGGCATCCTACCAAAACGCCGAGAAAATGCAACGGAAACCCACGAAAACGGGCACTGCGCGTAGAGGGGACATTACCATACAACGTTACCCACAATGTCGACTTTTTCCTGAGTAACTCTGCCACCCCCCGAAGCGAGGCAAAACCTTAGGAACAAGGCCCAAAGTCAACGTATTTCTGAGCTGTAGTGAGAAGCCATATCGCGTAAATACGAGCCTCCGGAAGCGTGCACCCATCGGGCTCCTCGATGCGCTAGGCCTTCGCACAGAGAGACGAGGCTGATGCACGCGAATCGACCATGAGGAATCCGAATCTGCAGCCACGCTGTGCTCGTGTTTCGTAATTTTTCCGGTGTTGCTGTCTGTGTGATGGTCTGCCTTGGTTGCCGCGCTCGAGGTGGAACGTGTGTAGTGCTGTAACTGTTATGCCACGCAGTGGTCTTGAAAACTATTACGGGCGGCCATAGTTAACAGGACCAAATATTGTTGGAAAAAATGGTTAAATATTTAGGTTTTTATGTATACCATAGGTCTTATTAACTATGAACCCCCGTAATAGAGGGGTTTCCAATATACATGTAGGTGTTGAATACCAAGGGGGGGGGGGGGGGGGGGTGGGGAACCGTCACCTCTGATATTTTGGGTGTTCCCTACCTCCGACATGTGTTGCCTGGGAGTTACCGGCTGCAGAAAGCTGCCATCCCTGGTTGAAACAGCACTATTTCGCGTTTTCTAGGCTTCTTAACCCCTTTGGCACCGCAGTCCCGTTTTGGGGACAAACTACTTGAAATTTGACTGGTTTGTCCCCAAAACGGAACTGCGGTTCTAATTAACCCTTCTACTGTATTTACTGCCTGCGCTAACTCATACCCCAAGGGTTTCGTCCCCATGACGGGACTGCACTCCTACAGGGATCAACCCCTATAGAACTCCAGTCCCGTTTTGGGGGCAAGCCAGTCAAATTCCCAAGTAATTTGCCCCGAATTGTCCCCAAAACGAGAGTGCAGTCCTAAAAGGGGTTAATAGGCCCATTCGGTTTACTTGCGTCTTTTAGCTCAACATTTTCCGTGTTTTTTTTTTTACAGCAGCAACACTATTTCTGGTGTAATAACGAGAAACATCACGACTCCTTATGGAACACAGCATACGCGGGAGTCGTGAAAGTGTTGAACTTAGGCCACTTCTTATGCAGTCGGATTTGCAGTCAGTTGGAAATGGTGCTATCGGCACGTTCACACGAGTTTTTGCCTCGAAAATGTGCGAAGTTGCTGTTTCTCGCCTCAGAATGACTTGGACTTTCCTCCAAGACCTATCTAGGGCTGTTTCCCGCTTCTCCAGGTGCCCAGTTGCACGAAATCACCTCCGGTACTTTTCCGATCCAACTGGATCAAATACGATTACAAACCCCGATTGGATCGGAAAAAAACGTTTTTTTCCGATCCGATCCCTGATCGTAGTCGGTTTCTTCCGATCCGATCCCTGATCGTAATCGTATTTGACCCAGTTGGATCGGAAAAGTATCGAAGGTGATTTCGTGCAACTGGGCACCTGGAGAAGCGGGAAACAGCCCTAGATAGGTCTTGGAAGAGCAGTCCAAGTCATTCTGAGGCGAGAATTTCGGGGCAAAAGCTCGTGTGAACGTGCCGATAGCACCATTTCCAACTGACTGCAAATCCGACTGCATAAGAAGTGGCCTTATACCGGAAATACTGATGCAACTGAAAACAAAACGGGTTTGCTTTTTGGAACGACAGCAATGTTCTTCTTTTTTTTTGCCCGAAGGGACTTCTTACGGGCCGGGCCGGGCCGAAAATAGCGAAAATGGTATTTTATCCTGAACTTCCTGATTTTCCTGTTTTTTTTTGTTTAGTTTTTTATTTTACTGATTTCCCTGACTATATTGAAATACGAAATTACCCGTTCCAGATTATTTCAATAGATTTCCCGACTTTGGTAGATATTAGTGTTTCTCTGCCGTTTTCGATGAAAAGTCGGGAAATAAGGAAAATAAAAGAAGGGGTTTTTGCCAAAACCAGGAATACCTGGCCCCTTTTCGGCCCAGTTACAGTCTAAAAACATGTATAAAAACACACCCCAGGAGCCCTGCTATTGGCCAAGCTGGCATCTGAACTGATTTTGGCTCGAAAATGCCAAGGTATACGTGTTTTTTTCTACTCTGTCTAGCTTTCAACTGATTTTGGCCGACTTTGAACCGATCAGAGAGGCCATACGTTCTGACTGTTTTTTCTCTGCGGATATGCGTCTGCCCTCCCTCGGTTGAAAATTCTTCAGTATGAACGTATAAATTCTGTACTCGTACGTCGTACGCAAAAGTACGTATTTACACATGCATACGCTAGTTTCATTTTTTCTTCTGGTTTCACTCTTTTTGGTTGCGTTTCAGTTATTTAATACCCTGGTAGTTGTTTTGATGTGGAATCGGCACGGACACTGGTTGTGCTCGATGTCGACGGGTAGAAAGAACGGTTTAAGGTTTAATGTGAAGAATACACACACTCTGTGTGTTGTTTTTTATGGCCACGGCAGTCGATACAGCACCATGGTGTTTGTCTGCACCACCCCGCGTCGAGGTGGCCTCAGGTTTGGTAGGCCACGATAATTTCGTGCAGAGCAGGCGGTTCCGCGAGGACGGCCTAGGATATTTAAAGCTGTGAACGGGGGGGGCGACAGATACTCTTGGCGCCCCCGCCGTGGCGAAACGAACGAAGCCTATTGATAGTGTACACCCTAAAGCAAACAAAACAATGCAGATTTTGGAAGCCATGTGGCACGCTTTATGCTTTGCGCATTCTTTTTTACCGGACTTTTTCATGGACAGAACACCGCTCGAGGCCGGCGTTTTTACTTGGTAACTGATTTTGGCACAAACGGATCAGGTATACCTGATTTTGGCATTTGCCCAAAAAAGAAAGTTTTTCGGTGTTAGCGTGTTAGCGGGTATTAATCAAGGTTGTGTTCGGTAAGGTACGTACCGAGGCGTACGAGCGGTAGTATACCTCCGGTATACCGGTACCGAGAATATCGGTACGTTCGGTATGATGTTCGTACCCGTACCGAGGACTTCGGTACGTTCGGTACGATGTCCGTACCGGTACCGAGATTTTCGGTACGTTCGGTACGACGTCCATACCGGTACCGGTGGTACCGGTACGACAAGCCGTACCGGTACCGAGAAGTTCGGTACGTTCGGTGCGATGTCCATACCGATACCGAGGACTTCCGGACGTTCTGTACGATGTCCATACCGGTACCGAGAAGTTCGGTACATTCGGTACGATTTTTATACCGGAACCGAGCGTATACCGGTACCGGGCTGATCGGGAAGGTAGGCATGGTATTCACCCGGTACCGCCACACACACAGTACCACAAGCACAGCAGTACCCTCTTCGCTCGGTACAGCTGGTGGGGCGTACCAGCCGCCCTCATGACACGATGTACCTGGGCATTTTCCTGGTTACTGGTCGCGTGGGTGCACAAGTTCCAAGTGGTCCGTTCGGTACTTGCACCTGTACTTCAGTTGGACTCAGGAGTAATTTCAAGTTTTAGGATTTGTTGGCCGTTCCTGTTTTGATTTTGCAACAAGACAATTCGTAGCTTGGAATTGAAATTCAAAAATTCGTATCTTGAATTTGAATTTGCTGGTCTCTCCTGTGTTCGACTTTCAATAGGGAGAGTCTCGGATTTACTCCGTACAAGACCTATGCCAATGGTACAGCGAAGTTGCAATAAAAAGTTTGAATTTCAAAGATACCCGCCAAAAATTTTCAGAACACGCTTCCTATGGGCCACCTAAAAAAACAAAAAGTTCCTAACTTTTGGAAAAGCCCGAAAAAAGCAAATCTGGGGCCGATGTTGGGCCAACATCGGCTTGAGAAAAACTCAGGCCGATCTTTGGTTCGAAGCGGCGAGATTCCGAGTCCTCGACAGACATCGATCAACAAAACCAACGATTGCGTCATGAATTCTGAACGGAGTGCGCTCGTTAGGGGCTCCAACCCACCCTAGGGTCACCGTCTTCACACCATGGCCGGTGTCATGTGGCGGGAGCTGACCAGGCGTGTGATAAAAAAACATTTGGCCGCTGGTTTGCACAAAACAGAAGACAAAACTTCTCCATCCGTCTCGAATGGCAAAAAATAGACTTTTTTTCAGGTTTGGGAGGATACCGTAGGACGTCGCCGGCAAGCTCTCGCCCCCTAGACCATGGATCCGCCTGATATCTTCGAGGCCGTCATCTATACTCGTTGGGCTTGCCAGATACTGAGCGGGTTGGCCGTGGGCTGAGTCTATGTCGAGATCGAGCGTCGATCGTCGCACGAGCTGGTTTCGATCACCGTGTTGACAATTTGCGACCAGAAAAACACAAATTGCGCCGCCTGCAGCCGTTGGGGAAAAAAAAAGAAAAAATCAAACATTTTTCCCTTTTTTTCCCACAGCGGCGGTACGATAAAATTTTCGGCTGTTTTTTTAAAGCCATACCAGGTATATTTGAAAAAAAACTTTTCAACTTCGCGTTTCCATTGGCATAGGTCTAATATTATTATTAATAATAATATTTTTATTCTTGTTTGGTTTCATTCAATGGTTGCATTGATGCACGCACACATCCAAACATTTTTGTTTTTCCACGTGCATTTCGAAATAGACATTTTAGACGGGCAATATGAGAGACGCTCCGCACACACACCGCCGGTATCGCCGGTATCACCGGTACCGGTACCGGTATGGGCTTCCGTACCATAACGAGAAGCTCGGTACGTTCGGTACAGTGCCTATACCGGTACCGAGAAGTTCGGTACGTTCGGTACGATGTACGTACCAGTACCGAGAAGTTCGGTACCTTCGGTACGATGTCCGTACCGGTACCGAGCATACCCGTACCTGACCGAACACAACCTTGCTATTAATAGTGAAGTCTGAGTTGTTGCTTCGGTCTTCGGTCACATTAATGTGTGTGTGTGTTGTTCACATTAAACCGTTCCATCTACGTCGACATCCAGTTCGGTACGTTCGGTACGATGTACGTACCGGTACCGAGAAGTTCGGTACCTTCGGTACGATGTGCGTACCGGTACCGAGCATACCCGTACCTGACCGAACACAACCTTGCTATTCATAGTGAAGTCTGAGTTGTTGCTTCGGTCTTCGGTCACATTAATGTGTGTGTGTGTTGTTCACATTAAACCGTTCAATCTACGTCGACATCCAGGACAAGCAGTATCCGTACCAACTTCTGTGGTCGCATATCGTCCCATTTTCGACATACATACAGCGGTAGGAATTAATACGAGAATGCGAGAAACTCAATCGCTGAAACACACACCTGCGGCCTGCCATTTGCCACCATAATAGTACGAATCAATACGAGAATGCGAGACACTCAATCGCTTTAACCCTTTTAGGACTACAGTCCCGTTCTGGGGACAAATTACTTAGAATTCGAGTGGTTTGCCCCCAGAACGGGACTGCGGTTCTGAAGGGGTTAACACACACCTGCTTGCCATTTGCCACTCTGGACGGAATTAAAAGCACCGTTTCTGCGTTGATATCAACACTAAAAAGTTCCTTATATTCACGTCTCCACAATTGTAGCAGTTTTAGTTTGGTTCTTGTTGAGTTCTTCAGTGCGGGGGGAGGGGGGGGGGGGGGGGGGGCGACAGCGGCATTCCTGACACTTGACACTTGTCACCGCCGATGCTGACGAGAGCAGGAAGGAGACGGCAAAGGGTGTGACCAGTGGCTAGGTTCCCGAATCGGTTTTCCAGCAGAAACGGGAGCATCCATGGTACTATAACCACCGGATGGAGTACGATTTTCCCTTTTACGCTCTCTTCCTTCTTGCTTCCCGCCTTTATCTATCTCTCTTTGTTCCCTTCCTCCCCTCCCCTCCCCTCCCCTCCCCTCCTCTCCCCGCCGTCCTTCCTCTCCTTCGCGTTGCTTCGTCCCTTCTCGAGTGCGTACACGAGTATACCAGGCATGCTTTCCTTTTACAGCCTTCTGATCTCCTTGTTGCGTCTGGTCATTTGCTCTCTGGTTGGTTCGTTTCAAAATCTCTTTCTTTTTTTTTTTCAGTTGTTGTGTTCTCGTACCCGGTACGCTGGCATGTCACTTGCTTTACCCATTCATTTTGAGATTCTTTTTGTTTTGGGTATTAATCTGTTCCATAGCCAATGACCACGGAATCAGCACATCTCTACAAATATATAGGATAGGTGAGGAATCAGGACGGGCACTGGGTGTATGCACTGATAAAAGCCTTGCAGAAACGACGATTTGATGTGAAGACAACACACAAAGAGCTCTGGCTGTACACGTACGTCGAGATCGCCCCAACGCAACCCACCTTCGTAAATATACCAGGTGACTATATAAAAAAAAGCAGAAAAGTACCAGTATGAGGTGCGGCATGCTCTCTATCGGAGCGCAGCGAAAGGTAGAGCCGGCAAACGTGACGAAGGATCCTTCCTGCTGGGAGCATGGGTTAGTTTCTCCTAGCTGCATACGGTGGGCTGGATGCGTCGTGGATCATGGAGATTGGTGTTGCAACAAGGGCAAAAAGTGATGCCTCGCACTACGACACCATACCTGACCAGGTCCATACGACACCGTTTTAGTACCGCGAGATGCTTCACATGCATGTGTTGGGCATAGCGCTAGCGCAGGTCTAGGGGTGCGCATCGGGAAGCAAGATCAGTTCTTTCGTGGATCTCTCTTGCCTCCCATGAGAGTCTCCTCACCTCAAGGTTCATATCATCGTAGGGAAATATCCCCGCTGAGGCCCCAGGCACGCAATAGAGCAAGCCTAGAGCAGCCGTCCATGCGATAGAGCGGAGGTTGCGGAGGTTCCGGGGTTTGTTCTTAGGGTTTTGTGGACCTCCGCAGGCAGCGCCTGCTCCGCGGCCGCCGGTGCTGCTTCCATTTGGCATCCGATCCAACGCAACAGTCATCTTATGGGCTATGTGTCCCTTTCTCCGCGCTCGTGTAAACCGAGCACCTCGTTCCCTAGCGCAAAAGGCCGCAGCTGTTGCTGTGTTCCGGGACCGCGAAGCGGGGATGAACTATAGATATCCCCTATTTGTTGAGGCTTCCCAGTCAGAGTACAGATCTTTTTTCCATATTCGTTACAGCAGTAGCATATTCGTCCCTCCGTTTGACTTTCAAATTTTCTGTCTAGCAGATCAGCAGCAGCAGCAGCACAGCAGTGCATCCTCCCGTCAGCTGATCTCGAGAAGGGTCTATAGAAGGCGCGTATCATTGCGCTTGCGAAACCGCGAGTATCCAGCGCTCCGACCTTGCCCCGTACTGCTACGGAGGTACTACCACAGCTGAGACGCGAGCTTTGTGCCTGTGAGGGAAGCACAGCACCATTTGGTATCTATCGTCTGTGCGGGCCGAAACAGCAAAAGGCAACACAAACAAGCCAGCGCCAACCATTGCAACACCTCTCCGCACGACACCAGCACCAGCACCGGCATCATGGCTTCCGTGCACACGGCGAACCTATGCATCTTCATCGCCCCCCTCCTCCTCTTGCTGCAGCTGCCCAGTGAGACAGTAAACGCCCTGCGTCACGGTCCCAACACGAATGCGGCGTGCTGGGCGAACAACAGCAATCTTCGTGGGATGGTGGTTGAGTCGGCTTCCAGAACATTGAGCACCAGAGGCACAGCAAGCCAACCTAGCCAGAGAGGGCCAGTGCGCCACGGGACGCGCGCTGCCAGCATGATGGTGGCGGCCACGAGCACAGCGAAGGCAAGGAGGAAGGAGAACGTGCCGGGGTAAGCGGGGGGCGCTGCTGCTGGATGACGTGCCTGCTCGCGTTTATTGTTGAAGTACAGCAGCTACTTAATAAACACGTAAACTTCACCCGCGGCTATGATACCAATACCAGTACGTACGTACCTTGTACCAGTATCAAACAGTGTGTCAAAATCAGTACGGAAATGTAAGGATCATTTTATATGAATATTAAATCTGACTCATGATATCAGGTGATATACCCGTCGGCACACGGGTACTGCTGTACTGCTGTAGGTGCCGTCCTGCGCCGTTGATCGCTCATAGGCAGGATGGGGCGGTTTTGTAGTACCGAGAGGAACTTGGGAGTCCTACGATAACCAGCCCCAAACCTGGTTTACGGTCACGATTGAGGGCGAGTATTGTAGTTGCGGCAAGACGTGATGCACCAGGGAATGAACATCAAGGTACTGCTGTACACACCGGTACTTGACATCTTATCAGAAGGCGCTTCGTACCGGCCGCTGATGTTGGAATGGCTACTCGCATGGGTTCTCGAACCTACTTCTGTACCTGGTATATACATATTTACGCCAGTGCGTACTTGCTGTATGTAACTTGCAACCCTCAGCCTGTACGAGTATAATAATATGATGATGGCAGAACCCCTATGCACGCAAAAAATGTGTAGTGGACTATTATTGGGGATACTTACTCGTACACCTGGTATATAATACCAAGCCTCTCACGAGTATATAACCGGGATATAGATGTATATACTTCGTACCTGGTATGTAACTTGCTAATAGTATCACCAGGGAACAGATGAATCAGGACCAAATATGACTGGTAAAAATACTAGATGATCTAGGTTTTTGTGAACCTAACGGGTTCTGATTAGTGTAGTCCCCAGCAATAAGCAGTCCAAGCTTCCCTTCGTACGTGGTTGCGTTCCACGCTGACGTCAGTACAACCTTCCCCCGGAAATTCCAAGCTGAATCTCTCATGAGAAGGGCGTAGGTGCGGCACTCCTTTTGTAACTGCCGTGCTCTGACTAAAGTGCATGCGCGCGATGTAACCGTCGGGGTGCCTTAGAAAGAGAAACCGCGAGATGTCACGCGATCACACTGATGGTGAAAAAGTTACCACCATTTTGGGACCGCACTATTAATAACTGTAATGAAACAAGTACTTAGGGTTAGGTTCGAACCGGCACACGAAAACTTGATAAATAAGTTGGGACAGGGGCGCGAACAAAAAATGTTTTTTCTACAAGCAAGCCTAAGGAAGGGTGTGTCCCCCAAAGAACGAGCGGAACGGAACGAGGCTGCTATTAATAGTGGTCATTCGTTCTGTTCCTATCTAAAAAAACGTGTTTGGGTCCGTGCAGAATTCTGGGCCCCGCTAGCCGAATCGGCACGAACGGCATCTTTTGCACAAACCACGGCAAATTGGTGTCCACGTACATCTTCGGTGGTGTCCACCTACATAAAAATAATCTGCTATTTGTTCCCGTTCGGTCGGGCCGTTCGGTTGTCCCAAACAAGAGAAAGGGGTGCAACACTTCTTCCTCTTCCTAGATACCTGGTATACTGTTTTTCTCGGACTGCACTGAATCTACGTATCCGTTTCCCATAACCAATCAACACCAATTCATGCGGCAAATATTATTCCATTCGGTTCGTTCCGATGCTCTGTGAGGGGGGTTAAGACACAGCCTAATTTCAAGTAGTTCGTCCCCAAGACGGGGCGAGGGGGCCCGACTCTAAAGTCTACACCAGGCATTGAACAACATTCGCCGCCGACTCATACAAATCTTTGAAGCCGTCTACAGCGGTAGATGAAGGGTTTTGGAACCGGTCGCCCACAACCTAAGCATAGGCACACCTCATAATATTTCCGATTGGTGAACAGCAGTTTGCATGCTGGGGTGGAGACAGAGCTTCCAGAGGAGGCGTGTCTGATCCGTTGCAGGCGGGGGGGGGGGGGTGGGTGGGTATCTTGATTGTGTCCCTAGCGGGGAGTTTCGTGTCCGGTAACGGCGAATCCACCCGCAAATGCCCCGGTCAACTATCAATGAAAGTAGTATGGTATACGTAGGGCATCGGAATTTTCGATATATCGAAAGATCGAATTATCAAGGTTTCGACATATCGTATCGAGAACGTTTTGCCCTCCATCTCCCGGCATCCCCGTTTTTTTCAATGCTGGCACTCAACGAAAGCTTTGATCTATTCGTACCACGTACCAGGTATCACTTTGATCAAAGGACTCGTGGTGCGTTAGGGTCAGGAGGCCTTTTGCCTTCTGAGGCTCCTCTCTCCAGGTGGACGGTACATATATATATTGTAAGTCATTAATACTATAATATTATTAATAGTAAGTCATGAATACTACTAGTAGATCCTTAATACTAATTCTAAGTCGTTGATACTATTAGTAAGTTATGGATACTATTAGTAAGTCATTAGTACCAACAGTAATTCATAATATTATAAAGTCATCTACACTAATGCTAAGCCATTGATACTAATAGTAATTCATAAATACTACTCCGGAGTATTATTTAAATTGTAGATCCTTAATTCTAATTCTAAGTCGTTGATACTATTAGTAAGTTATGGATACTATTAGTAAGTTGTGGATACTATTAGTAAGTCATTAGTACCAACAGTAATGCGTACTATTATAACCCGATGAGTAATCCTCAAGTGGAAGGGATACCACGAACGATATTCTATGGTTGTACCAACGATTTTGACTTAAGGAGCCCCTGCAGTCAGAAACAAAATGGCCACAAAGTGCTGCTGCTCCTGTGCATCGCAGCATGCCTCCTATATATAAATCGTATCGGTGGTGCGGGCCAGCGGCTGCAAATCCTTCAGTTCGTTTGCTTTACACCAACCGGCATGAGTACGTATATACGTATTCCTATTTTGGGTCGGGGGTCGGGGGCTCGAGAAACCGTAGTACTGCCCAGACTACACATTCTAGTCGGCAGACCGTTCAGAATGCCCGCTGGAGTTGTCCGAACGCTTTCTGGACTATTTTTTCTGTTTCTCCGTACATATTAATAGTAGCGGTGGTGAACTTTCACAGTTCCTGGGATCGGTGATTCAACCGAAAATCGGTAGCCGAAAATCGGTGAACGATTTTCGGCCCAGTTCTGACGACCAAGACCCTCCTGAGAAAAGGGTATTGGTTCCGTCAAAAATCCAACCGGCAGGATAGGAAAACGGAGGAATGCTCCAGAAAGCCCACGGATTTTTTCGGGGTGGGGGCTGAGAGAGGAACGTATCGGTGATTTTGATGCTGGGAGAGGAATGTACTGGTGATTTTGATGCTGAGGGAGAGATGTATCGGTAATTTGATGCTGAGAGAGGAATGTATTGGTGATTTTGATGCTGAGGGAGAGATGTATCGGTAATTTGATGCTGAGAGAGGAATGTATCGGTGATTTTGATGCTGAGAGAGAAGTGTATCGATGATTTTGAAGTTGAGAGAGAAGTGTATCGGTGATTTTGACGCTGAGAGAGAAATGTATCGGTGAATTTGACATCCCCGACAAGGAAAACCGATGTATTGGGCCTAGGAGTTAAGTTCCATGACCAACCGAGTGATGGATCTCACCCCTGTCTATCGGAGGCTGATACGCCTCCTCTGCAATGATTTGGCCTGCAATGATTTAGCCGTGAAAAAATCTCAACAGGACAGGCTCTCAACATCTCAACCCTGACACCGGCAATGTTCTGATGTGCCTTGTGCCTGGTAGTACCTGGCAGCGCCTGGCAGTACCTGGCAGTACCTGGCAGTACCTGGCAGTACCTGGCAGCACCTGGCAGTGCCTGGCAGTACCTGGCAGCGCCTGATCTCAGACATCCCACACCCAGCATTTCAAAACAACACGGCAACGCTTCATATACATCCAAGATCTCAGCATCTCAATCTTTCCGCACGCAATCTCAGAGCACTGCTGTACCAACGAGGAATGTTGCACACATCGGACATATCATTGGCAGATCATTGAGTAAGTAATTTTGCACACATCGGACAGACCGTTAGCAGATCATTGGCAGATCACTCACAGATCATTCACAGATAATTGGTGAGTAATGTTGCACACATCGGACAGATCATTGACAGATCATTGACAGATAATTAATTCAGGAATATTGCACACATTGAACATACCATTGACAGATCATTGGCAGATCTCTCACAGATCATTGAGACAGGAATGTTGCACACACCGAACAGGTCATTGAGAGATCATTGATGATCTAGATACATTCCTAATGGGTACGACTTCGTCCACGTTGCCGAGTGGGATCCGTTTGCCCTGCATGATCTAGGACGAGTTTCCTGGGGTTGATCTATATCATACAAGTCCTGCACTGCACCATTTCATACCGACAGGGCAGGGTCTACCTCATCTAGTGCGATAAGTTCACACGGCGGTCCTTGTCACGCATCTCTTCCCGGATTTTAGCGCTGAACTATGAATACGTCGAAAGCCAACGACCACTGCGTACATAGATGCCCGGTCTTGTCTCTACAATCGCATGCCCTCGCGGAGAGGTGCCGTTTTGATTGTGTATCTTACATTTGCTCATGGCCACATTCTAGCCGGAGAGGCACAAAAAGTCTACAGATATGTTTGTTGAAAACCTGAACCCAACGAAAACTCGGCCGGGGTGCCAGGCTGACACCCGGCCCAACGACTCACGCTTAAACAAACGCGTATCATCGTCCTGTTGATCCTTGGTGCTATTGCCCAGAGGGGTTGCGAAAAGCGAGAGAACGCGCAACTATTACGGGGGACCATAGTATATAGGACCAAATATTGTTAGTAAAAATAGGGTAATGTATAGGTTTTCGTGTGTAAGGTAGGTCCTATTTACTATGGCCCCCCGTAATACTGTATCGAAGCGATAATGACCCGACAACAGAAGTACCGGGTATCAAACGAAAATACGGGTTTCGACCCGAAGTATCGATCTCAGCTGACGGTTTTATTTTTATTTTTATCAAAATTTGTAGACATCGCTGTGTGTGCAAGCGCAGATATTTTATCGGCTGGCCGTCTTTATGACATCGTCCTGTTAACCCTGGTGTCATCGCCCAGGGGAGACCCACCGACCTGTACTTCATCAATCGTGAGACGATACAAAACGAGCACATGTAGCACGCGCGATCGAATGATCAAACACAGCTTGCAAATACGAGTTTCGACGAAACCGTCGACCTTACAACTGATATGTTGAATATATATATATACCTGGTATATATTTAGAACAGAAACAAAACGCGCGCGGGTGTCGTCCC
This sequence comes from Nereocystis luetkeana, assembly GCA_031213475.1. Taxonomy (NCBI): domain Eukaryota; class Phaeophyceae; order Laminariales; family Laminariaceae; genus Nereocystis; species Nereocystis luetkeana. Next base: position 8,053,115 of record JARUPZ010000025.1, on the reverse strand, counting down.
AATCTCACCCCCCCTCTCCCCCCGCCTCCTTCATGTGATTGTTCCGTTATGACACTCTGTAGGAACCTTTTCGTGCACAGGGTGTGGAATAGTCGTCCGTCGAGTTTTGACTCTGGCAATCGGTAACATCTCACATCCCTTGTAAAGTTGTGCGCAGGGTTTTGTCTTGGACCTGCTCTCCCCGCCTCCCCCTCCCCCTCCTCCTCCTCCTCCCCCTCCTCCTCCTCCTCCTCCTCCTCCTCCTCGTACTCCTCGTGCTCCTCCTCCTCCTCCTCCTCCTCCTCCTCCCCCCCGATTAAGTTATGACTGGAAGCGGTGTCGCACATCCCCAGCAGAAACATGTTCACGGTGTTGTCTTCGACCTGCTAGTTTTGTCCCCGGCCACAGGCGGCCAAACAGGACGGGAATAAAACAAGCAGATAGGTTCCGTGTGATGTGTGGAAACAACGTAATGAACGCCCGACTGTTGGAGGGCGTCTTCATTAGGAGTAGGAACGGTGCTCCGTCTCGAAAGGGATGCGTGGTCAACGGTCAAATGACTCAGGCAAGCAACAAATGAGTACACCACTCCCCCCTATACCTATATATATATATATATATATATATATATAATATGTTGGGTTGGCGTCGGTCGGCGACGATGCTGTAAGGCACAGCTCTCACCTCACGAGCTAGACAACCAGGGTGCTGTTGTCGTTGGTTTTGGCGGTTACCACGGCTGGCGGGGGGGAGAACCTTAACTCTCCGGACAAGGGAAGTGATCGTATCACGCGGTGTGTATGTGGTAAACCACTCACGAGGCGGTTACATGGTAGATTATACCCATTGCTGCCTCTGGAAGTGGCCACACGGGAAAACACATCAGCTCATTCGAAGGTGTCATCCATCACAAGTCCGCCTCACAGGTGGACTTAGTAGGATGCAGCTCGCCCTTCATGCGGCCCGCCCAACAACTCTCGGCGCTTCGCGCTTGGTGCGAGCAATGTCTGGCTGGTCCGTGAAAACCCGACGTGCTTTGTCCAGGCAATGCAGGCGTGCGAGAATCTATGGTCATACGACTACGGTCATGCATAACAATGGGTACACCCCCCCTGCCCCCATCACGGCGCTTCGCGCTTGGTGCAAGCGATGTCTGCCTGGTCGGTGAAAACCCGACATGCTCCGTCCCGGCATTGTAGGGATGCGAGGGTCTATGGTCATACGACTACGGCCATGCATGAGATCGAGTATATCTCTCCTATCGAGTACACCCCCCCCCCCAACCCACGCGAGAATACGGTCATGCATAACAATGAGTGCCCCCCCCCCCCCCCCCCCCCTCCCCCGCGCCTCCTTTGTTGTCCCCTTCCCCTATTATGCCGCCACCGTATGTTATCTGTAGGAACCTCTTCGTGGACGAGTCGTGCATCGACTGCGACACCTGCCGCTGGATGCAGGGGGATACCTTCGTCAGCGCCGGTGGGAAGTCCGCCGTTGCGAGGCAACCGACATCCGATGTGAGGGGGGGGGGGTAATCCGAAACATTCGAACATCCGGCAAAAAAGACAAAAAAGAAGAACAAATTGAGAAATTAAATAAAGGAGAAAAAGTGGAATCACGGGAGAACGAAACTTTGAAAAAAAAGGACAAACGATGACGGAGCATATGCTGAAAAAATGAAAACACGGTAAACCTGAAAACTGAAAAATACAGTTTTTTAGTGCTACGGCGAGGGCGTTTTTCCATAAAAACTGAGTTTGTATATCCGTGTACCCAGGTTTTGCCGTCGAGGCACGTCCGTCAAGGCGTTGGATGCCTTGACACAGTCCGTTCGTCAAGGGATAAAATTGCCGTCTGCTGACTTTTTTTGTGCTGAGGGTTGTTTTGGCCTCCACCGTTTTAGGACTGCAGTCCCGTTTTGGGCGCAAGCTACTTAAAAAATTGACTGGTTTGTTCCCAACCGGGACTGCAGTACTACTTACAAGATTCATTTTGTTCACACGTGGGCCGGATAGGTGATTTACAGATAGCTCATCTGCATATATATCAGATAGATAGGTCGTCTACAGATATGTCGTTTACAGATAGAGACCATCTACAGATAACTCGTCTACAGAGAGACCGTCTAGATCGTAACCCACCGTTCTGAGTTGCTGTACGGGATCTTTGCAGATTGTCCGATGTGCAGATCCAACCCAGGAAACATATCCTAGCTCGTGATGTGTGAGTTCCGCCCGCCCACGTGAGCTAGATCATGCATACCACACATATCATACAGATCATGCAGATCAAGCAACTATCGGCCCGGAAGTATTTAGGTCATCAAGTGGGAATCGACGGACCCGTTCGAGGTGTCGGGTCGTTGGAAGTGGCGGAGGCGTTTTCTTTTGTCGTTTCAAGTAAAGGTTGAAGGTTCGCTCTTAAAGAGGTCGAGGCCGTATACGCTTTTCTTAGTCCCAGCTTCGACAAGCCAATGGTTGAAGTGCGCCTGTACCGCTGATCGCGTCCGACCCGAGCTGGTGCGCACGACCTACAGGCGTTGAGAAAAACAATAATGCCTCTTTGGTGGGTGAATGTACTGCTGTATTAGTTTGTTGGGCTCGTGATGGAAGCCGGTTTACCTTTTCACCAGTAGCCCATCAGACTGATACCTTAACAAATGGTGAAATCGATTCACGATTCGCCAGTAGCCGGACTAAACTGTCGGGGGTGGGGTGTAAGGAGGAGCTAGGGTGCACTACCGCAATCAACATGTTCTCGTCGAAGCTGGGCTAACTGTTGAGCGCTAACTTTTCGAAAGTACTGGGTCGGGAATTCGGCAGTTCCTCTTTTTCCTTTGGGGCGTACTGCTGTATTCTATTCGCGCTCCCCTCTCCTGATGTTGTTTGTTCGTTTTGTTCGTCTCGTTGTGGTAGCTTCGTGCCTAGTTTTTTTTTGGTATGGTGCCTCGTTTGTTTCCTAGGCAGACTTGCTGTGTGCCTTGCTTTGCTGGGTGATGTGTGTGGCCTGTGGTAATGTGTGCCGTGCTGTGCTGTACCGGGCTGTGTTGTGTTGCGCTACACTGCTTATACGAGTACTGTCATGCACTGCACTGCACTGCACTGCAATGCACTGCAATGCACGGGGCTGGACTTGGCTGTACTGTGGTGGCCTTGGGTTGTATTGTGCTCTGTTATGTTCTTCTTTACTGTACGCCCTCCACTGTACTGTAATCGACTGCGCTTCCTTCTACTCTATTATGTCAGGGCAAAATGGACCGTCCCTTTGATCTTCCCGCCATCTGTCCTGCATCGTTTTTCCCGCCATCTCTGCCGCAGGAAGAAAAACGAGGCGCGTATCGGGCAATGTTCGCGTGTCCCACTTCGTCCATCAGGGTTGAGACCACCGACCCCGTCGCGAAGGACGCCCTGAACGATTTCCCTTTCCCCGTTGACGCGGAACGCCTTCCTGGTGAGAGGAAACCACGCGTCTGTTTTTTTTAGGCCTCCCTGCTTTGAAATTGACAAAAAGGCAGGTTTTTGTCGAATCCTGTTTTGTGGACGGCTGGTAAAAATGTGTGTACAAAGGGGGTGTGAGGAGAAACTGCTTAAGGAGGCATGCTTTTGTGGAAACCTGATTAGGGATGCCTTGTAAGAGAAACCTGTTTTGGGCAGGTTTCTTCACAGATTGTGACCCCACCCGCCCGGTTAGGTCAGGAACTTTTTGAAATCTCACGGGTCGGGTCGTGTTGGGTCGGGTAGGGTCGGGTCGGGTCGGGTCGGGTCGGGTCGGATCGGGTCGGGTCGGGTCGGGTCGGGTCGGGTCGGGTCGGGTCGGGTCGGGTCGGGTCGGGTCGGGTCGGGTCGGGTCGGGTCGGGTCGGGTCGGGTCGGGTCGGGTCGGGTCGGGTCGGGTCGGGTCGGGTCGGGTCGGGTCGGGTCGGGTCGGGTCGGGTCGGGTCGGGTCGGGTCGGGTCGGGTCGGGTCGGGTCGGGTCGGGTCGGGTCGGGTCGGGTCGGGTCGGGTCGGGTCGGGTCGGGTCGGGTCGGGTCGGGTCGGGTCGGGTCGGGTCGGGTCGGGTCGGATCGTGTCAGGTCGTGTCGGGTAGGGTAGGGTAGGGTAGAGTAGGGTAGGGTAGGGTCGGGTAGGGTAGGGTAGGGTAGGGTAGAGTAGGGTAGGGTAGGGTCGGGTCCGGTCAGGTCGGATCGGATCACGTCGCGAGAGTTTAAAACTCTCACGGATCGGATAGGGGCACCCTCTCTCGACCCCGGCTTGACCTGACCCGCGAGGTTTAACCCGACCCATGAACAGCCCTGTTTTATGTTTACCTGGGTGTGGAGTCCTTCTTGGAGAAAGCGGATTGTGGGAGCTTCTTTGGGGAAAAACACCATGATCGCTTTCTTTCTCGTCTGCGATGACCTTCAGGCCCGTCTTCCTACATCCCCCCGCCCGGATAACACCCATTAACGGTGTACCTTTTTCTGGCGTTTCCCATCACGATGTTGTTTTCAACTTGCCCTCAGGTGTTTTCCATTTGGGCTTCCATGCGGAAAATTCTTTCGGGTGCTCTCCGTGGTTCGTGGTGAGTTTTCGTTAGCAGATCGATGGTGTTGCCCCCCCCCCTCCCTCCCCCTCCCTGCCGATCTAGATATGGCCGTCGCCCGTCGATCCGCGCCAGGGCCACAGTTTCGCCCTTGTAGCGTACAATAATGCCCGAAATGACCAGAACATATTTTTCCGATTGACCCGAAAACAAAATTCGATCGGCCCTACAACAGACAACAGTGCTCCGATCGGCCCGATAGAAATGGTCCGATTGGCCCGTTACGTATGTGTCTGATTGGCCCGATACCAAGCCTCCGATTTCATAGCATTGGTCCGATTGAGCCGAAAATATGATTCCCCATTGACCCGAGAGCAAAGCTCGATTGGCCCTTCAACAATGCTCCGATTGACCCAATAGAAAATGGTCCGACTGGCCCGATAGAAATGTTCCGATTGGCCCGATATGCATGCGTATGATTGGCCCGATATGAACCCTCCGATTGATCCGAAACACCGCTGCGATTGACCCGAAAGTAATGTTCTGATTCAGCCCGGTATTTTTTTTCCGATTGTCCCGAATGGGCCAATAACAATGCTCGGATTGACCCGAATCGGACAGCAACGACCGGAAGGTAACGTGATGATGGACAGCCCGAGGTTCCACGCCAGCCTGGCCAAGGCTCTCGAGAGAAGAGGAGGCGTGTCCCTGATGGTCATGTCCCACATCGATGACGTCGGCGACCACCAAAGGCAAGCGTTGCGCAGTTTTCCGCAAGGGCTGCGTACGTGTCCCCAACATCGTCCCCCAATCGCGAAATCGTTTTTGGACGGCGTACGTCACGTATAATTCGATTTTCACCACACTGGAGTACTCACCGACAGCACAGTATGTCCCCCCTCTGCAATCACGACTGCAATATGCACGTGTAAATCCCAGTGCGACTACTGTACATACTTCGTGCAACCACAAGTGTGATTACGACTGCAACCGCAACAACAGCTATCCAACTACAAGTGGACTGCGATAACAATCAACGACGATAACAGCAGCACCAGCACCAGCAACAAGGCAACAGTAACGGCAGCAACAGCAAAAAATCCGCATGCCCGGTTGAGAGTGCTTGTCGGAGTACTTACTGCCACAACAAAATCCTCAACAGAAGCATCAACAACAACAACAACAACTTAGCGATAACTATTTACGGGGGACCATAGTTAATAGGACCTGTCGTACACATAAAAACCTATATATTTAACCATTTATACTAACAACATTTGGTCCTATTAACTATGGTCCCCCGTAATACTCGTGCAACAACAACAAAAAACACATGCTCGATGGAGAGCGCTTGTCGGAGTAACCACGGGCTCGCCTCGCCGAACGGCTTTACGTCGGAATCCTCTGGCAGAACAGCCGGTGCGCGTTTTTGGTTGCGGACTGAACCGTCAGACAGACCCGACGGATCATTCACGGTTCATGACCTAGGTTTTTCCAGGGCAGATGTAGACCTTGTCGGTCTTCTCTCCTCTTGGGGGTGCTGTTAACTCGAGGTACTCGCTGTGTGCGTTTTGTCTCTGCGGGTGCGCGGGTGTGCGGGGGGGCACTACAATACAGGTGGAAAGAACGGTTCCCGGAGATGCGGAGGGTGATGCACAAGGCCGACGTGCAGTCTTACGGGGACACCAAAAACATCGAGGTGAGGGAGGATATAGGCGAAGCGCACCTAAACGCGCATCGCACGCGCGCGCCGTTGCAGTAGCGTATACAACTCGGCGAACGGAGGTGGCCGAGACCCCCCCCCCCCCCCCCCCCCTGCTACATCTGGGTCTAAAACAATCCTAGTGGAGACATCGAACGGTGTACCGTAGCAGACCCCATATATAGCAAAAAAAAACACAACGTGTCGACAACTTCTCAATTGGGTGCGCGTGATGGTCTGCTACGTAGACTGTTCAAAGCCCCCACGACGAGGATTTGTTTTACCAGCGTCTTGTGCAAGGAGGGGCCTCGGCAGCCTGTGCAGCTTCGACACAAACGGTTGACATCCCGTGTTTCCTCTTCGACACGCCTTCAGTGTTGACCTCGTTTTTATACCGGTTTCTACGAAAATAGTTTGTAGGCGCGAAGGCCCGATTCCTCGGAGAATCGCTCGGACAAAAAAAAAAGTCGCCACCGGCTCGCTGATGAACACATACTTCTCCCTTCCATTTCGACAAAACGGTTGACACTCCGCACTAGGAGGATGAAAAAGAAAAAAAAAAAACAAAGGTCGACTTGCTACATACAAAGTTGCGGTTCCCCCGCTTGACCTACTGTGGATTCAGAAAAAAATAAAAAATGGTTTGAGACCCCGCGCAAACTCTTCGTTGCGGCTGGATTCCAAGAAGTTCCCTGACAATCGCTCAGGTCTCCTCAGGTCACAGGAGCAGCCCACGAAAAAAAAAAAAAAATTCGCCTGAAATTTTGGTGGCTGTCGGCGAGTTCGGCCGCGGCAAACCTCTGTTCACTGGTATATGGGGGCAGGTCGCAACAAGACGCGAGTCGAGGAGGACTGAAATCGCCGAACTCTCTTCTCGCGATAAAAGTGCAAGCCTACGCACGGACCATGGTGGGGAGGGTGGATAAGGGCCTAGATAGTGACCACGGATCTGAGTTACGCGTGGGAGGGAGAGAGAAGATAATGGCGATGTGAACAAATGGGATGGAACAAAGGAACTAAAAAAGGGTCGTGATCGGGGTTGTGTCTGATCGTGGTTGCGAGGCCAAAGGGGGACGTTGTCGGGGTTTAGCCTTGTTGGGGTTGGGGTATGGGTTAGGGTGGGGTGCATCGGGTTCGGCCGAAGTACCCAACAACAGCAAGGTGCATCATCTGACCGTATCGTTTCGAGCCTGAGCCAAGTGGTATGCTTTCGGTGAGGTTGTCCCTCCGATCCGCTGACGCAACGCTGATATTGTTTGTTTTTCTGGTCGCCCTCTCTCCCTCCCTCCTGCCCCCCCCGCCCCCCCCCCCCGCAATCCCTCCTTCCCTCCCTATTATCCTCCCGGCGTTGCTCGAAGGTGCAACTGGAAGAAAGCTCTGCTGACGGTCGGGTCGATGGGTTCGACTACTGGGACCTCGCCGAAGACCTCCGAGTGAGAGACGGGCTGGGCTCTACCGATTCAGTATCGGGTTCTCCTTATGACCTCTTGTTTTAGGTTTTTGTTGATCTGGTTTTGGGGGAAGTGCGGGGCGGAACGTCAGTGCTGTTAAGGAGTTGGCTGATTCTCGGTAAGTTGCCCGTGGTCTGGACTTGTAGGAGTCGCTGGCCCTTCTGTAACCCGAGGCTTATCGCGCTTATCACGGGGGACCCTAAGCAAATAGGACCAAATAGTTAAAGCAAAAATAGAAATACATGAAGGTTTTCGTGTGTACCATAGGTCCTATTTAACCCCCCCCCCCCCCCGGTAACAGTAGTTAAAGCCACCCGTGTGTACCCTTCACAGTATTTTCTGTGTATCTGGTAAACTTTCTCGAGGCTTAGGTGCGTGTGTCTCCGTTCAGGACGGGAGATGTGTCGAGCTTCCACCGACGTGGCGGCTTCCGTTTCTTGCTCCCCGTCTCCGCGGTAGGCGTTTACGGTGGGGGTACAGGCGGCAGCCGTCGAGGCGGCACCCCTTTTTGTTTCGGAGGGTTCCCGCTAGAGGAGCTCTTGAGCCATTAATAATTCAACCAAAAACTGACCTCTTGAGGAAAAATCGAAGCCCAATGGCGGACGAATGATTCCATGGCCTATTCGTACGAATGTATTCTGAAATATGTTTTTGCGAAACAATTAAATGGAATTTCCGACGATTTCGGGTTAACCCCTTCAGAACCGCAGTCTCGTTGTGGGGACAAACTATTTGAAATTTGACTGGTTTGTCCCCAAAACGGGACTGCGGTTCTAAAAGGGTTAAGGAGCCCCGTCATTCTGAAAATGCTTCATAGGCAAAATGAGCTATTTCTGTCTTGGCATGCTTTCGGCCTCGTGCGGGCGCTGTACGTGAGTGTCCTTGACATCCTATTCTCTTCGCTTGCCCGTTATTGCTTCGTCCGCTCTGTTTTCCGGGTGAAAACAGGTGCTGCACACCCCCGGGCACTCGCTGGGGAGCATCACGCTGCTCTTCGACCCGCCTCCCGGCCGCGAGGGTTCTTCTGGAGAGGATGAAGGCATTGCCTTTACGGGGGACCACCTGGCGATGTCGGGACGCACGGGTGCGCTCACGGGCTTTCCCATGTGAGATGCGTGGCACTTCAAGCGCCTACGTAGATAAATCGCTGTTGGTGTTGGTGTTGGTGTTGGTGGTGGTGTTGGTGTTGGTGTTGGTGTTGGTGTTGGTGTTGGTGTTGATGTTGGTGGGGGTGTTGGTGTTGCACACCGGAAGGCCGAATGCTCTGTAGGAACTCCCCAGACTGATACGAATACGGGAAAACACAGCAGTAATCATGACCAACTATGGCGTGTATGACATGCCAGGGGTACATTTTTTTGGGTCCACCGTAGGTTCTGATTAGTATGTATTGCTTTGTCCCCCGTAGTACTGCTGTTGTTGCGTACCGGAAAGCCGAATACTCTGTAGGAACTCCCCGGACTGGAACGAATACGCGGAAACACAACAATCAGAACCAACTATGGTGTGTGAACATTGGGGGTGCTTGCTTTTTGGGTCCACCGTAGGTTCTGATTAGTATGTATTTCTATGCCCACCCGTAGTACTGTCGCATACCGGAAAGCTGAATACTCTGTAGGAACTCCCCAAAATTGATACGAATACGGGAGAACACAGCATTCAGAACCAACCATGGTGTGTAAAACATGCCAGGGGCACTTTTTTTGTTGGGTCCATCGTGGGGTCTACTATTTTTTTTGGTATGTATCACTATGTATTTTGCCACCAGGTATGTATTGCTAAGTATTTACAATGTATTACTATGTATTGCTGTGGCCCCCGGTAATAGCGCGACACTGGGGAGGGGGCTGAGAGGGTAGCTGTCCCCTCGTATTCGATGGACAGTTAAAAAAAAACCCAGCAACTTATTGTTCGACAGAGAGAAGCGCTCCTGTAACCACGCCGTGCCGGTCCGCCCACCGCCTCATGGCCTTGACGCAGGTATGGACACGACCACGTGATGCAGTCGAAGAGCATGGACCTCCTGGTCCAGCCCGAGGTCAAATTCAGGTATTTCGAATGGATGTTTTTTTTTTTGTCGAGTGCTAGTCGCGAGGCAAATTGTCCTCTACTTGGGTGTCGGATACAGAGTTGGAGTTTTCGAGCTCGGGTGTGAGACATGGCACTGCCGTACTGCTGTTCGACGCACGGACAAGGCAGGGCGTTGACTTCGACTTTACCCTGCTAGATGCGTCTCTCAGAATTTTGACGTGTAGATGGGTCTTTCCGATGAAATGGTGGGCGGTTGCGCGATGCAGTCTTCCAAACCACCCTCCGTCAAACATGCTGTTCCGCCCAATTAGCACAAAATCCGATGCGTCGCCTGCGAATTGATTTTCACTCTAGTTTCCGCGGCGGAAACCCTCTCATGCGTCACAGATGCTGCTGCAGTTGTTGCGCCGCTTATGTTTTTGGTACGCCGCCATCGCCTGCACCTACAGTAACTTTTGCGGTACGTATACATGGCGAAAAGCTTGCCCACCTCGGACAGATAGTCGGATTTCACTCATGATCTAGATCTGTCAATAGATCTTTCCACCCAGATATTTCCCCGATCTTGCATGATCCAGCTCATGTTCCCGGGTTGGTCTCCGTCTAATCTGCCCGATGTAGCACATTTTTCTGGCGTTGGATCTGTGCTAAGCAGATCCTGCCTTCTCCCTCACAACGGCGCGCGAGGAACTAGATGGCGTAGATGATCTGTGCATAGATAGGTCATGATCTGTCTGTCTGAGGTGTAAAGGCTTGACAGCTCTCGTCTGGGCGGTGGATTCATGGCATGCCAACTTTTACAACCCCGACCCGATCCACTGATCGGCTCTGCGGTGGTTCGGTGTTCGTCTGCAGCCTGCCCGCTAGTGGGGACTGTTTTTCGCTTCATAAGTGCGGTGTGCGGTGTGCGTCGACGGTCTGTGTGTTTGATCGTTTCGTGTCCCGATGTCTACGCCCTCCCCTCGTGAACGCCTCGTTAAGATGGATATTGCCCGGACACGGACGCATGATAAGGTTCTCCACCCACGATAAGCGGGTATCCCAGATCAAGGCCGCCGCTGCACGCATCAAGACCGGTCGGTCGTAACGGCGTTGGAGGTCCTCCATCCGCATTACGTGCGTCCTTGTTGGGTTTGAAGGGTGTGTCGGGAGTACTCGTTGACCAGTAGACACCTCGCGCGGTCTGTGCAAGTGCTGGTATAGCTGTTCAGCCGCACGACACCGAGTCTTTGGAGCTACAGCAGTAGTGGCAAGACCTGACGTCTCCGTTGGTTCTCTAGAGCTTCCAGAGCTTATCAAAGGTGGGATAGCTTGAGGACCAGCCAACGCGCGTATGATATAATATGCAGCGAGCTGTGAGAGCCGCATGACCTGTCGGGTGCAACAACCAACGCCACCCTTTGTGTGCAGGCACTGAAGACGATTTAGGCCGGGACGTTCTTGGTTACCACATAGAAAGCGCCTATTTGGATGGCATTTGAAGCGGATTTCTGGTGCGGAACTGTCGGTGGATGTTGGGATTCTGCGTTTACATGGGATAATTTTGACGTTCCACGAGCTCTTACCCGTGATGCGAAAGGCTGAAACTCTGGCTACATAGCTTGTCACCACCGTCCTTAGCTGAATTACGAGATTGCTTTCGTGCTTGGTGCGATTTCCATTTGTTAATTAGTTTATTACGGTATCGGATTGAATACGCTTCGACGGCCTTACAGGACATATCAAATAGAGAACCGTAGAGGATCGAGGAGAGAGCTTACGGAGTATCACACAGGTTTTGGCCGGCGCACAAGCGAGCCCGTATAATTTGTATTTCGTAATATTTAAAGATATATTTGTGATCCCTTAGGTTGCCAGACGCTCTTTTTCGCAAGGAGGACATGACATAACAATCAAATGCGTTTCGAATCCGAGGCGGATCCGCGCGTTCAGGTAGGCTTCAGCGGGCAAGTGGATGCAGTCGCACAATTGGTCATGGCGAACTACTTAGATTATGCCGTAGAACCCGGGACGCGCGAAGAAGCTTCCGAGGTTAAGCATATAACCCGGGGGCGTCGGCAAACATTCTGTAGGTAGGTGTGAGGATTAGTATCAATAGGAATCGACGCGATATATGAATGACGCCACGCAGGCTACCGTGGTGTTTGAGCTTCGTGAAATGCAAGTGTTTCGCTGTTTTTCAACGCCAATTGGAGCAAGGCAAGAGGCAAGCCCATACGCTCGCTTCGTGCAAGAAGATACCCAGCCCAGCGTGTTTACTATATGGTTAGACACACAAAACTCTGTACAGGTTTTGACAGACCCTCTGTGCTCAGCTACTGAAACCCGACCAAACATATAGCGTACGCTGTGCAGAGCGTTGCCAGTGGGGCTGAACCACCAAATGAGGGCGATGCGCCGGCAGAGTTCTAAGCTCAATATCTACGGTACCTGATTTGCGCGAGGGGTCGAGCTGTGCGACATAGGCATCGCCATTAACCCAGCGAGACGATCGCTTTGCCTCTAGAAGGCCACGTGCATACGCCGGAAGAGATTGCACCTCTGGGGAACAGCGGTGTTTGCGTTTCGGATTTGGGGTAAAGTTGGTTGGCGTGCCCAAAAGCAGTGACGCATTTGCGGTGAGTAGCGCCTTGGAAACTGTCCGCGAGACGGGAGAGCAGGTTAACTCGCGCGCATCAAACCGCGTATGCCGGGCAAGCAGTGGGCCAACCTCATCGCCAACAACTCTACGGTGCAGCGGACCTCCTACATTGAGCGGGGGATGGGCCCCGAGCTGTGGCTACCCGCGTGCCAACGGGAGACACTAGCGCAATATGAATGCTCGAGCGTCTTCTCGAGCTTCCAGGGACAGCGGATGGTTCGTCCTCTACGGCGAACCGGCTGACACTACATCTCCACCAGAAAGCGCTTCCTGGGAATGGAGGTGGGCCCCTAGCGGTGAGTTACCCCTAATGCGAAGAGTGACACGTGCCGACACGCGTCACGCGCGCACGTACCACCGAGCAGGCGCGCAGGTAAACCAGCATCAGCCGCTGTTCCCCGCGCTGTCCCTCACCTTCAAGCGGTTGTCCATCCGCCATCAAGCCGAAAGCGGAGCACCCTTTTAGCGCCGATAGGAACCTCTGCATGGATACAGTGATCGAGAGGGGAGGCCTCCGAGACCCCACGTCGTCAGAGTCCCGCTACAAGGCGGTACTCCTCGACGTCACGCACGCAGACCCCCGAGCCAGGGTCCACATTCGGGCTGGTGTCGCTGATCGAGACGGATCAGCTGCCCCCACTTCTGGGGTGCGAAAGCGAAACCATCACGCTCGTGTAGGACAGGCATCATCCGATGAGCGCAGACATACATTTGTCGCGCTTGCGGTGGCAAGCTATGGGCGCCTCGGAAAGGAAGGTAGCGAGTTCATGGACCAGCTGGCGGCGAGCATCGTCGGACGAACTAACCGCGGCTCCGTAGCGAGAAACGGTGTCTGTGAGGAGCACTGTTTTGCAGGTCATATCAGCGACTGCCCAGGTCGCGATCTCGCGCCTGGGCCTGGCGCACCGATACAAGCTTGCCCTGCGAAACCACCAGGCCGCCAAGAGGAAAAGGAAGGAGGATGGAGGATTACTTTGTCATGTAGATGGGGGGTTAGGACGCCGGCCAATACATGTATCAACACGTAACCCAATGATGACATCATGGTAGGTACTATGATGAGGGGCGGACACACCTTAGTTGTGAATCTTTTTGGGGGTAAGGCTGTTCGTGATTTCAAGCTAGAAACAACTTTCTGGTGGGATCCAGGTACGGGTGTAGATCCAACCAAACCCCTGACCATGACCGTCACCGTAACCGTAACCCTAGCCCAACCCCTGTCCCTATCCCTGACCCTAACCTTGCCCCCAACCCTAATCCGGGCCCAAAACCGACCAGAAACGGGCGAGAAACACAACTGCACCGCTTTTGGCCCTTTTCATTATTCCGCAATCTGGGGACTTCAATACACCCCTGAGCCAGTGCGCGAAAATAGATAACTTTGCAAGATTCACCATCAAGGCGTGTCCACTATATACACCGTTTCGCCTAGCATGCCAACTGTGGATCCAGCTTTCAATTTGCCATCGAATTTGAACATATATATATAGACGGCAACCAGTAATTCAACCGGGCCCGAATCAGTTCCAACCCAACTCCCTGCTTTTTTTCTCTCTATTTCTGTAGCCGTGTAGGGTGCGACAGGGTTCAAGCTTACGTTCTGAAATGTCGGATGAAAACCACGATCAAACGTAATGCGTAACGAACGACGAAGCCTGTGTACTTCAGTGCCCGACTCTTTTTGATTTTGAACTGAAAAACTGTTCGTAAGCTCCACGGATCGCACGAGCGCGTCTCCCTGTTCTCCGTGGGCGGCATGATTGTCACCTTCGATGTTCCTGTCCAACACATGGTATGTGTGGAGGTACTGTAGTGACACTTGCTCAAACCCGTTGCCAGACAGTTCAAATCCCATCGTCGCAAGCTTCTTGGCAGTTGCCTCCACACGAACGCCTCCTTGCTCCTGCGGTTCATATCTCGAGAAAACGTTTAATTTTCGATATACTACCAGAATACGTTGTAAACTGTCCCACAATGATAAATCAGATTTGCCGTTGCCTTCCCACGTGGTCCGAAGCAAGAGTGACTAGCAACTGTGAGGGTTTCGAATTAGACATGGAAACGAATACAGTTTGTCTATTTATACGGCTGCCCCCCCTCGCCCCCCCCCCCCTCCCCCCCCCCCCCCTCCCCCCCCCCCCCCTCCCCCCCCCCCCCCTCCCCCCCCCCCCCCTCCCCCCCCCCCCCCTCCCCCCCCCCCCCCTCCCCCCCCCCCCCCTCCCCCCCCCCCCCCTCCCCCCCCCCCCCCTCCCCCCCCCCCCCCTCCCCCCCCCCCCCCTCCCCCCCCCCCCCCTCCCCCCCCCCCCCCTCCCCCCCCCCCCCTCCCCCCCCCCCCCCTCCCCCCCCCCCCCCTCCCCCCCCCCCCCCTCCCCCCCCCCCCCCTCCCCCCCCCCCCCCTCCCCCCCCCCCCCCTCCCCCCCCCCCCCCTCCCCCCCCCCCCCCTCCCCCCCCCCCCCCCTCCCCCCCCCCCCCCTCCCCCCCCCCCCCCTCCCCTCCCCCCCCCCCCCCTCCCCCCCCCCCCCCCCCCATCATGACATAATTGAAGGAAAGGAAAAATAAACGAATGCACACGAATGGGCATCCCACGGTCTGTGATGTCATGGGAATGCGGTGGTAGTCAATGCCATTGAAATGCCACCAGACGTGAAACCAAGACAAGTGCAATGGCAGTACGCTACAACCGCTGAAGAGCGGGCACTCTTGTGGCGTGCCATGGCAGTGCGGTGGCGCGTGCCTCGGCACGTGACAAGACATTGGCAATTCACTACTACGGCGTTTGCCATGGCGGGTGTCATGGCATTGTCATGACACTGCCATGGGCCTCGATGCCACCGTCGTGACCGCGCCACGACACGTCGCGGTGCCATGGCACGTATATGAAGGTTCATGGCTGTGCGATGATGACAACAGTGCTTTGTCACTACCGTGGAAACTTCGCACACTGTGCAGCAGAGCCTCGCGGTGGTCGAATGGCCAGTCTTTGTTCTCCGCCTGCGCAATGTTCTGATCAAATTTCAGCTGCAACTGCAATTTAACCAGCGACGGGCGGTGCCTACGTTGCCCACTCGGGTAACCAGAGCTCGAATTGGGAGTCCGAGCTCAGATTTCGTCAGTCAAACTCACCTGAAGATGCCTGCATCTTCTTAAAACAGTTTTTGTCGCCCCTTGGGTGCTGAAGCGCTCTTTTATAGAAGGCGTTCTGTGCCGTCTTCTGTCGCTGCGGAGTACCGTGCGCACTGCCGAGTATACTGCTGCTCCTGGGCTACGTCTGGTTCTGGTCTTTTAGGTTCCCCAAGTTTTGCTGAATACGGTGACTGCCGGGGGTGAATATGTCAAGCTTGCGATATCCGTAATCCAGTGCTGGGGCGAGAAACACGGGAGGGAGTTGTTGTGACCCGTGACGTGCTTGACAACCTTAACATGGGGCTTCATTGCGTCTTGTGAATGCAGATATCACACACTAGGTACAGCGGGACTACAGCAGCAGACAGCAGTAGTGTAGACGATGTTAATGTTTTACAAGTATCTTCCAAACTAGAAAAATATCAGCTGGGATATCGAGGATTTCGCATATCAAGCGTATGTACCCGGTATACTATTAATGCGGTTGATATCAAAGCATGCGGGCCACTTTGTATCCCTGGACAGGTCTGCTGATTAAGTCGGTGCTCGTTGATACTCACGCTTGTTGTTTGCTTAGAGATATTCCAGGTAAGCTTTATTCCTTTCATGTCATGCACAACGGAGACTAAGACCACGCTCGTGCCTCTCTGGAAAACCCCTGGTTTTCCACCTAAGATACGCCTTCAAAGTACTACAGATACGATCCCAGTGCCTGAACCCAAGTAATTACCGGGCTTTCAATCTCATACAAAACAGTATCATAGTAAGTAGGATGAAATATTAAAAGTAAAAATTGGAAACTATATACGTACCAGGTAGGTTTTTGTTTTTACCGTAGATCCTATTTACTATGCCCCTCCGGAATAGTGTGTTTTCACAATATAACCGCAATAAAATATCTGGTAGCAGCAATATATTTATTTCTGGTACTTCTGTACGCGACACCCCTGTCACGAGGGCTGCTTCGGCGAAACATGAAATGGCTTCGTCTGTTCGATAATGCTAACATGTTAGCTTGTTTTGTTCGTCGTGTGTGACAGTAGACAAGATGATTCAATTTTATTTCAACAAGTTATTATGTGCTGTCAGCGCCAGACTTTTTTGAAAACCCCCCCGGTTTTCTTGTGAATGCTTTCGACCGTACAATACCACCGTGTGCCTGCTTTTAAATAGGACTTTGTCGGCCTCTTGCACTCTCCACTGGGGCTGTTATTATTATTATTAATTGTATGATTCAAAGCAAAAGTACGCGAGATCCAAGCTGGTGTTGAAACCGACGTTCCTGTCGGATCGAATAATGGTAAAGGGTGTTAAGGTTTTCGTTTGACAATTTCCTGTACGAATCAATAAAGGGTGTTCAGGTTTTCGTTTGACAATTTCCTGTACGAATCTGTACTCTTGAAACCACGTGACACACTCCCCACGGCGCTTTACACATACATGTATGTGGTGCTGCTTCATTTTACTCCACTCCCTTTTCCTTCACTCACGGTTTCGTCATGATAGGACATTGTGCAGCAGTGCCCGCGTTCTTCGTACCAAACGGATCTTTGCACCGGTCGGCAGAGTGATTTTGCAAGAACAATATCGATAGCTCGTGGTCGTATGCAAGACTCGCCCAAACACGATTCTGGCAACATACAAACCAGGGAGCACAACAACTATCTGATCCCAACAATGGAAATGTACGAGCCTGTAGGTCATGGCCCAGTCGAGCTTGGATCGAGCAATGTAGCTTTCATGGTGGCCGAGAAATGCCCTTACATTGGAGGGAAATATGGCGGTGCTAAAGGATGCCCGTAAACCGGTGCGTTGCGCGACGTGATCGACGTGAAGGCGTTTTGACGGTCCCTGCAATCGCCCGAGTGACACAACGTGATGCATCTAGCTGAACACTGGCAGCCTTCCCAATCTTACACGCTACCCAACGCTGATCTGCAACCTCCGCAATCGCACGCGTTACAGAAGGCCGATAGTGCACTTCAACATTGACAAACCTTTGCAATCATACACGTTACAAAACGTTGACCCCTACACGCCAAATATGTTCGCGATAGCACAGACTGCACAAAGCTTACCACCGGCATTGACAACCTCCCCAATGACCTACATCATACAACGATGGTCCTGCAATTTAACCCTAACGCCCTCCTCCACCGCACGCGTTAGACAGCGTGGGGCACCCGATTCGGGTCCAGCAATGTCATGTGTGTTCGGGTGGGGTATTATTCTCTCAGTATGGAGAATGTGCTAGGCCAGGTACTGGGGTGGGAGGCTCCGTTCAACGGCCTTAGGGTTGGCCGGGCATCTTCGCCCGAGCACTTGACAAACTAGTGTGGCCATCAATTGCACACACAATACCATATATATTCGGGATGTACCGAGTCAACAAGTTCGATCATGTCGTTGCTTGTGGAATACGAAGTATCCAATTGCATGTATGTCACTTCTACATCCCATCTAGTATGTCAACCATTCGTTGCCAGGTTCCCTCCCCATTGTAGGACCGGGATCGTGTAGCAATTCCTCCACTCCCCCCCCCCCCACCCCCCACCCCACGGCCTTCACTACGGCCTTCACTACGGCACGCGCCATGCATGTCGTCATCGCGTATAATCGGGCACACCCCCGCTATGCGCCTTCGACAGTTCGTGTCTTGCGCGGAATACAAACTCTATACATATAACCGAACCGGGCAAATCAACACTATACACTAGTAGTCGAGACCAACAACTAGACCACCGGAGTGAACGCTGATATATCCTTCGAACTACGCATGTACTTAGCACATATATGCATATCCTTCCGTTCCTCAGGTGACGTATATTGTGAGGGCCATTAGAACCTGACGAATACAAACTGTGGAGTACCGCCCCCGCCGTAGCATCGCCCAGGGGCAGATTTGTTCATCTCCCAAGTTTCAGCAATGTTTCCGGCATTTGGAGAGGAGGGGGGGGAGGGCGTCGTCCGGGCGTGGAGTGACTGAATCCTTCTCACTGCAAGCAACCATGCCAACCACAACGGCGCTCGCAGTCATCCTCATATTGCGTGATACTTGATGCGATATCAGTCAATCTCCCTGCTCAGGAGCACGAGAACACTCATGACTTCTGTCGCTGCCCATTCCGGGTGATAGCTCTAAGCAGGCAAATAGTATTCCTCCGCCTGTGCAGACGAGCGACAAGGGGTTGGGAGATTTATGTTTGGTTATGGCGTGAAGCGCGTTGCTTGACTACTTCGATTGGCATGCTGCCAACGTCTTGGGTGTATACCGACCGTGGCGTGCATAGAACGACCGTCGAATACCGGATGAAGCACGCGCCCCCCACAACAGAAAATGGACCGAGTATTTAGCGGTACCTCACTTCAGCTTCACTAGAACGCGTTATCGACGTTCATTGATCTACCTCATTCTCCAGGTAGGGTATTCTGTCGACTGACGAAGCACGTGTCCCTCAAACGTTTCCCGATCGACCACCGGGGCGCTCCTGAGCTACAGCACCTGTGTCGCATACTATGCCGCCAGCGTTTCAGGCAGGAACACACCTATAATACTGTAAGTTGCAAGGCGATCCACCTCCGGGACGACTGTCGCGGGACAAACATCAAGCCTGATGGCCCGTGAAATTTCCGTCGGCCCGTCGCTCGGCGTGTTTTTACCGTCGCCGTTGTAGGGCAAACCAGCTATTAAAATGTGTCCGAAGTGGTGAGTAATCTTGCACGTGTGTACGCTAGCGTAATATTAAACTGTCCCCGGCAATATAACGCACGGAAGGTATCTCGTGAATTTTTGGAGTTAGTTGATACAAGTTTCTGATCTCGACGGAATCATAAAAAAAGGGGCCCTCCTTTGAGTTTCTTGAAGCAAGCGTCGGTCACCGGCCGAAATATCCGAACCCACCGCGGAGAGCTACCCATACAAACAATGTACTACTCCTGTCCTTACTTTTACTAGGTTCTAGCGTTCACCAACACACACACACACACTAGTTGGAGAGGTACTTCTCTTGTGGAACAATCCCGCGGCGTGCCTTTCTCACATATTTTTAAGTTTTACCTTGCTGGCGTCCACGATGTAGCCAAGGTCTTCAAGGGCGGCGACTGTTATCTTGGACAGGGGGAAGCGATCCTGGTGAGTAGCAGTTCGAGCGAAGAAACAGAAGAGGGGGTGTGTACTATTTAGAGGCGTGTGTATTATTTACCTCTGACGCCGTTCGAAAAGCACTCGTTAGACGCTCCTGCTTGGAGAGGTTCGTGGAAGGTTTTGCTCCCTCTTACACGATCGCAGGCAAATACCCAAGCATTGTCGACTCTCACGTTCCCTGGTACCTGATACCTGGTACCTGGTACCTGGTACCTGGTACCTGGTACCTGGTATTCATGTGTGGGTTCTTCACAGTAAACCGTTCTTTCTACCCGTCGACATCCAGGACAACCAATGTCCGTGCCGATTCTTCGATCACAACTCCTGCGGCCACAAAACTGAGCCATAGAGATGATGCATCGTCATGCACTAAGCAGAGTAGACAGTGCAACGTCATGCTATCACACCGGATACGGCAGGCACGGCATACGCATGCCTATGAGAAAGTGAAAATAAAAATAAAACTAGAAATAACCAAAAACAGATGCACATCAATACACATATCATAATATACGAAGTTCGTAGAAGAACTACTGTAACGTTGAAACATGAGTCGCAACAAATAAATGTGGACCGTATGATCCCAAGGGTTTGTTTCTCATTGCCGTGGAGTAAAACTATACTACACCTTATACTTGGTTTACAACTTCAACGAGACAAACATACGTGAATAACAACGCCCAACACAGATAGTGCTTTTCGCCGTTGCTTTAAGAGACTATCTTCTACCTCTCACGGTATACGCATATACAGTTTGTAAGTGGGATGGTTTTTGGAACGAGGCGTTCTTCGATGTAGGTTCGCCCAGAATTTTCTGCGGCTCCCCATTTGAGGAGCTCCATACCTCACCCGAAAATGGATTCAAGCAAAACATTGAATCGAATCCCGACGAACAATCCCATGGCCCAAGCATACAACACGATATTTTTCGAAGATCAGATAGATAGGCTTTGCGACGAGTTTGGGTTAAGGAGCCCCGTCATTCGGAAAAAAAATATCGTCATTCGGAAAACAAATATCGGAACTACTGTGCTACCTCTATCGTAGAACGCGTCAAACGAATGTGCCGGGTTCCCTCGAAATGTGCGACGCCGTAATGCCGTCATCGTCGTCGAAACGGTGCGCGCGTGCTCCACGTTGCCGTCGCCGAGAGAGCAGCACTTACAAAGTTGACGCTGGTTCCGACCATGGCCTCTGGACCTAGCTTGTCTGGGGAGAAGGTTTTACATTGAACTAGTCCATATTTATCTGGACAAGCAAAAGTTGGGCGGGCGCGCGGACGTGTCGTCAGTGAGGCTCCAACTCGGCGTGATGTTGTGAATAACACACTTACTTGCTTGCTTACAATATGTTGTGTTTTAATGGGAATGCCCACCGCTTCTAAGGATGAATGAGTCGAAAAGTATCTTACCTGCAGTGCTCCAGGAAAGCTTCCGCTGAAAGATGTATCGGGTGCTACAGCACTTCTTTGGGAATCATGCACTTCAATATGTCATGTTTCAGTGGAAACGTCCACCGCTTCTATGTATGGGTGAACGAGTGGAAGTACCTACAGTCTTCCAGGAAAGCTTCCGTTGAAGTATACTGCCGGGTGCTACATCACTTATTTGAGATGCTTCATCAACTCCTCTATCTTCGCCGACCACGTTGAGGGAAGGGCCGCGCTTCACATCCTGATATACGCAGAGGTTGGCCACCCACAACCTTCAACCGCTGCCACTTTTCCACGTTCCGACTGTTCACACCCCCCTCCCTCCTTTCTGGTTACGGCTATTATTCTTTTTCCCACGCGCTCTGCCCGATCAACTGGTCGTCCTTCGCCCGGTTTGCTTGCGTTCGTGAAGTCGAAATGGACACGACACGAAGTACCAAGACTACTGCATTAGGTTACTGAGGATATTTAGAAGTTGGCAAACTAAATGCGTCCATCCACAATAGTTTACTTTCATAGTCTCCCTCGCCACTACGATTTTTCCAGCGCAGCGCAATGTGTTTAAAAACGCGGATACACAATGGTACGGTGGCAGCAGAACGGGAATTAAGCGAACACACAAAAAAAACTTTAAACCGGTACAAATAATTGGTCTATGTTGGGGACGGTATCGAAAAAGAAAATGAACAACGCCTAAGAGGGGCTGCGAATATACGACACTCCCGAAAGCACTACTGTACGTACTCTTATCTGGACGTACACTCTACGGCACTGCCGTATATTGCCCGTCCTTGGATCTCTGGAATGTCGCGCAGACCTCCGCAGGACGCTGTGAGTGGCGTTACGACCGAGTAGTTGCGCTTGAGATGCTATTCACGATCACCATGGACACACAAAAAGCAAGGGGTTGGACACACTCGGTGTGTGTCGGTGAGATCGTACAAGAAGGTGCTTCGAAAAGGAAAAACGTCAGGGGGGGAACAATTGGTAGCTGGTCTCGTACTGCGAGCACGAAGTCGGGGCTTCGCCTTCTCACCAGCTTGCCCTACGATGATCGCTGGGGTCCCCTGTTCATTGCCAGCAAGGTCGTTGTATGCCGCCGCGGCAGAGGGACATGTGTACTCAGAATCGCCGTATTTGTTGCACCCCGGAGTGCACTTTTCCCACGCATCTCTGGAGGGTAGGCATCGGAAGAGACGACACGGTCAGAGCGGAACCATTTTTTTCTCTCGCAAATAAAGTCGGAGGAACTTGAAACGACGAGGTAGCGGTCACATAAGGCCCACATTAGGGCAGGAAGGGACACGTTGGTAGCTCGCGTACCGAGTACCGCATACTGGTATGTACGAACGTCTGGGATCAAATCCCTGTACGTATACAGAGTCGGACGACGTTTTAGAACCAATAGCTGTCACCTCAACAAGGATACTATACAGGCACTACCGCCGTGAACGGCAACGGAGCTTGTATCTTAACGACAAACATTAGGGCGTGTTACGATGGGAGTCGCACGTGTTGGCCGAAGACATTAGGGCTGATGGGGCTCCCGGACGTACGGGTGGGGTGATAGTTCGCCAGTGCCGTTGGACTCTCTTTGCGCTGTGACTCGAAAACAATCTGTATCACGCCCCAACCAAACATGGGCCGTGGCTGTAGTCGCCATCGGTTCCCGCCAACAGTCCCCGCTGAAGACCCGAGAGGGTTGGCTGAAGGACTACAGGGCCCAATGCCGCCGACATACCCTTCGCGGTTTGCAACATTATT
The DNA here is from genome assembly GCA_031213475.1 of Nereocystis luetkeana. NCBI lineage: Eukaryota > Phaeophyceae > Laminariales > Laminariaceae > Nereocystis > Nereocystis luetkeana. The sequence goes on along the minus strand of JARUPZ010000025.1, from coordinate 8,030,328 downwards.
CGGCGCACACCGTAAAGAGCGTCGCGTTTCCACAGAGGCTGCGATCGTTGTTAGCGCTCGGTTATTCCGGAACGGGAAGGTTGCCCATAATACCGAACGAGGTGGAGTCGAAAATATCTGGCCCAGAACCTTCCGAAAAACGATTAATTGGTTGCATTACCCTTACCGTCGTCGACGAAACGACCACGTAAAACGATCGCACACCTGTGCGGATTCAACCCTCTGGACGGGATCTCCTCCGTGCGATCGGTACCTCCACGATTAAACCGCTCGACGTTTTGCGCTTTCAGGTTCTCGACGATTGTAAGACTTGGGGTGTCTTACTAACAGCATAGAGCTGCTCAAACGGAGAACCTCGTAAGATAAGTGGTCATCACCCCCACCGTGGTAGGCACCATTAGACATCATTGGGTTTTTAAATATACGACAGGGGCTACACGTTGGGGATGAACACATTCTGATTCGCGGGACTCCTTCAGGTAAAGAGCGCCCACTGATACCAAACGTCGTTGCATCCGATGTAAAACATACAAGTAGTATCCAATGGGGGCCGTGTAGCGGGCGTAGCTAATTATTTTGTCCTGAAAATGTATCTCACCCTATGCCGAGTATGTACCCGATTTGGTGGAAGACGAGTTCCTCGAACTCATCATCGTCGAGATAGTAGATTTTGGGTGTGTCGAAGATGAAGCTGCCTGTGGCTGTGATATCGCAATCCAGCCAAAATCTGTCTCGCTTAGGTTTGGGGTGCGTAGATCCTGGGAGCGCGACGGAGGTGGATAGTTTGATGTGCACGCAGCCGTCAGGGTACTCTGGGTAGTCCGTGTGCCCGCCGCATGGCGTATGAGAGATCACCGCCTCCCACCTGTTTCAAGCAATACGTTTTTTTTCGCAGATCACAAGGTACACCGTTTGATAATGCTTGCATCGCAACGAAGACTACCTGTAGAGTTGCCGCACGTGGCTTTCGGAGTAAGCCGTACTGACTCAAGAAGAGCACATACATATCGTCGCGACTGAAGCATCGCAGTTTCAAATAGCGAAATAAAGTTGAGTCCGGCTGCCAAGCGATTCAACGGATTGCCAGGTAGACCTGTGACTGTGGGAGTTGAGGACACGCTTATGTCTCGCAGCGTCGAGCTGCAAATGAAAGGGACGTTGTCGCATAGAACACGGCAACAAATATGCCGTCCGAGGTCACACCATTTACTTCGGTACCGGCGGTGAGCAAAGGTGCACAGATGAAGTTGATATTCTGAAGGTTCAACTATAAATTGACTTCTGCATGCAGGATAACGTCGGCGAACGTGTGCGTTACCTTGCAGCAGCGGAGCGCAACCTGGCAAGGCGGGCGGATCCAAGGCCAGCATCGTTGTATCCAGAGTTGTCTTCAAACTCGATGTAGAACTCCGCAAGGCCTGCCAACATTAATCCAAAACTAAATGGTTACCATTCAATACCCGCTTTGTTAACCCCTTTAGTACCGCAGTTCCGATTTGGGGACAAACCAGTCTAAATCCAAGTGAGTTGTCCCCAAAACGGGACTGGAGTCCTAAAAGGGTTAAGGGAGAAGCTCTCGCTTCGCGCAGGTAGGAAACGGTAGCAAGCAAGCAGTTTGCGCGAAAAACAAAAGCGCTAGAACTTCCGACAAGAACAAACAAAGGACGATATATTTGTATGTCAGTGTTCACTCAAAATATTCGTTCCCACTGCTATAGACACGGGTGGATGTATTGACATACCTATTGTATCGACATACCCGGCTTCTAGAACACCTAACCCTTTGATCCTCTTTGCGTCTGTCATAGCTCATAGCGCACGGCAGAAGGTATAAGGCGACGGCATCCTTCATTGCAGTGAGTATGGGGATGCCACATATAGTTTTTGCGGTATCACAAAAGGTACCGAAGCGCAATAACCTGCGAATCCATTCTAGAGTGCATTCAAACTCATGTACATCACCATAACGGCCGCCAGCAGCACCCGCGTACATATGTCGCCTCACAGGGCACGTGCGGAATACAAGTAAGATCATCAACTACTGTACTTGATCTAAGCGGCGAAGCGAACCGAAGCAGGAATACAAATCTCTCACCTGAAGTGTCAGTTTGACACGACATTCCTCCGTATCCGGTGGCACAGGTGCAAATGTGGCCACCGGCAGGATCGACGCTGCAGGCGCCTCCGTTCAGGCACGGGCTGGGGTCACACGGATCTGTGAGGCGAGGAGGTTGGCAGATGCGACAGTTTATGGTTAGTACGGGCATTGTTACCGATGCGGACTTTGCTCCAAGAATCTGGCATGCGACGGCTCAACGGCAACCAATCACTGCACCGTGCACTTTAACGGTTTCTTGACAGTTTTATTTTTCACACCTCGAGTGGTCTGGTTGAACCTTGATGTAAACTGCCGCTGCTTGAGTACTTATCAAGTCATGCTTAATTCAACCACCCCGACATATGCATACTTCGTATGTATTGTTAAGTAACTTACAATATCAGTAGGCCAAGTCACCCACCGCTGGCATGCACGGCATATTTTGATTCGTCCATGTCGTCACCGCTGCTGCTGTTGTTGCTCATCTTGGGGGGGGGGGGGATATTGTTTTCAGGATAAACAATTACCAGCACTAGTTCACACCACGGCTGTACAAGTATATCGCCCATAACGTGATCGACTCCACCCTAAACCAAAATCTTGAAGAAAGAGGGGCATCCCTACGAATATGCCCTTGGCCCGCAGCAGTAGGTAATCAACGGCGCTCATATATAGTACCACGTCAAACGTTTTTCCCAGTGACTTTGGGCAGTTCCTCCCTGAGCAGCATCGGTCGGATTGTTCTTTTACCAGAACGTGTCACCCCTATCTATCGTAGAACGCGTGGATTTTTCAAAAGTTGGGCTTTTTCACCGGGGGCTGATCGTTTAAGCGTCGAACGGTTCGAGAAAATACTCACACAGCGTCGGATTGACATTTATTTGCATTATTAGCGAATGTAAACTATCTACTCTCACGGCACAGGTATTATTATCCGCCCCGAGCGCACGTAAACGCCATCCTACACGAAACCCTCGGCGATAATATAGCTGTGGTAACCCGCCATACAGCCGTGAGGTGGATGGTGAGCAAAACATCAACGGTACATGTGTACTGAAGCAGCCGCACCACTAGCGGGCTGCTTCCACCTATTTACACTGATTTGATCCTTCATCACTGTGCTACTGTAGGCGGCATCATGTATTTATTTGACTGGTGGGATCAGTTATTGATGGCGCAGCGGCCCTACGTTTTAAAGTGTTTCCGCTTGACCTGTGCCTGAGTCGGCCGTTTCGTAGAGGCTGAAGGAAAGATGCCCTCCGCACAGCAGCTCCGCATCCCCGGAGCAGGCGTAGTTGCAGTTGCCGGGTCCGTGTCGACCGTAGGGTAACCAATTCTTCCAACTGTATCCGCCCCCACACCAGCACTACAGCGGTATTATGTTGGAGGGAAAAATCCGGAGGCATGACGAACGAGTGAGATGGGGCGGCGCAGCAAGTATTGGTTGAGTCTTTACTCTGTTAGTTTGGTCCACAGAGCGGCAACACGTTAGACGCGTACAGCGACCCCAGATATCCTCTTTAAGGGACGGCATACCAAAAAATACATTTATAACGAAGAGCTGACTCACCCTATTACGGGAGACCATAGTCAATAGGGCCAAATATTGTTGGTAAAACAATGGAAATATATAGGTTTTTGTGTGTACCGTTGGTCCTATTTACTATGGCCCCCAGTAACAGGTGTAAAACGGAAGGGGACGGCGAACAGCATCACGGGAGCAAAAACATCTGAGGCAATTATTTTGCTCCGAACAGACTGTTAGCACAACATATTTTTTATCCTGAATTGGCACGCCAGTTGTGCACATTTACCCCGACCGCAGCCCCTAGCCCGAGTGATCCATGGTCGGTGTGCGTTGGATTGGTTGCCGGTGGCTGATGGACTCATCATATCGGAGCCTACGCAGAGCTGGTGCAGTCATCTTCGACCACAAAGAGGGTGTTGAACCTTCTGGCTAAGTTCCGTTCGAACCTCAACTGGGAGCCAGGGTAACTAATAATAGGGGTAACCTTACCGCCGGATCCCATCTTCAGCCGTCTAAAGGCTACTGCTTCGGAATTGCCGCAGGTTGCATGGCAGTTGCATGCTGTTGCATGTATATTTGCGCGGCGGTTGCTCGCAGTTGTACGCAAGATTGCACCCACAACGAACCGTAGCAAAAATGATAAAACTACTCAAATAGTGGACATGGATGCGGCGTTTCAACACTGCAACCATTCGCATTATCACCCACGACCCTCTAGTCCAAGGACCACCACCACTAACTGTGTCGGGTCTTGAAAAACAGAGGCAACAGCGGCGTCGATAACGGTGCGGTGCATAGGAGATCGATCCATTCTCAAACATCATCACCTCGTTGCCGTTTTGGGTAGCGGAGAGCGGCTTGAAGAATCTTGCACAATATTGCACGCACGCCTTAGACCAAACAGGAGCGGCAAAAACGAAACGACCGAGCAAATAAACACGACAGGAGTAAGCCGAAGAATTGTCGTGCCTTATAGCTCACCTGGTACACAACTTCCTACTAAACTATAGCAGTACATTTTGTATAGGATACTACGGAAGGCGAACGTTATTGAGATAGTTTTGGACGCACTGCTGTCGAACAATGAAACAAGAAGTGAGTTCGGGTAAGACGCACACCTTTGCGGCACAGCTACGATGTTGAGTAGTAAAACGCGGTCCACGGGGTCGGTGCTACACGCTCGGTAGCATGGCAAAGCTGTTGATGTAAACGCGAAAGACACGGCGTGCTATACAGTAGATGGGCGTGCTACAATGGTTGTGCGGTGTTCACACTGCGTTGTCGGACGCCATAGGTTTACTTCTTTAACAAGGGCCGCAGACAATCGAACTCGCATATACATTGCACTACTTCCGTAGGATGACGGTGAGGCCGATCGCATGCTTTGTATATACGCACATGCGGCACAATACATGCGCCGACATCAACCACAAAAAACCGAACCTGCTTTCGAACAGGAGTCTATATAGTTTCATAAGCAATGTTCTGCACCCCGTCTACACTACGTTTATACACATACGGGGTAGATATCACTCTCCAGGGCTCATTCATATATCTGGTACATGAGAGAGTAACGCCCACAATAGAGTTCAGTTAGTTTTCGTGGTTATCTACTTCTTTCAGAATGCCTAATAGGAGTATTCAACGTTGCAGCCCACGACACGCGTTGTCGGATATCAATGAAAAATATCTACCGGGTGTTCAATAGTGCAGACGAGGAACTGTACCTCAGGAGTGACGTCCTTGGCGGTTATGACACTAAAAAACACGCGATCGTTTTCGTCATCTGCAAAACATCCCAAGTATTTTGCTGACGACGAGGCAAGCTCGGACAATCCCGGCTCGTGCAGACGGAAGGCTTTAGGCTTGCCAGGCTTGTGTACAGACGAGACTTCAGTTTTGTAGAGACTGAAGGCGGAATGCCCACCACAGATGATGGCGTCGCCGTCTCCGCCGCACTCTAGGTCACAGAACTGGGAGCCTTCGCCGTGCGTCTCGAAGATGGCGCCATCGCTTCCGCACCAGCACCTGGATGTAAATACACGGGCGTTTGCTGTAATTTAGTACTTACTTGATGTAGGGCCAGGGTGGCAACGATATACCGCGCGCCCACACCAACTTTCATGGTACAACAACGTTTTCACCAACTTCATGAGGACCTTTAACAATCTGGTAGAAGGGATCTTCAGGTTGGTAGGCTGTTCAGGTGTTTTGGTTCCTGTTGGGATCGAGGTACGGGTGAAGACCCAACCCAACCCCTGACTCTACCCCTAACCCTAACCCCAACCCTGACCCCAAACCGCAGCCAAAACGGGCCAAAACTCACCATAAACGCGGCTGCGCCGCGTTTGCATCGAACCAGGAAATTTCTCAGTTGCGGACGACGATTCCGAAGTGCAGACCACGTTACGCTTTTTTCGAGCCAAAAACATCCCTAAATATCCCTTCTCCCAGACTGCTAAACCTACTCAACTTCATACAGCAGTATTATTCCGCAACTCGTCCTCGTCGTTGGTCGCGAAGCACATTACCTATCTATAATACCGCTGTAGATACCCGCTGTGGTTACCTCTACTTCAGTTGGCGCCCGATATCAAGAAGCGCAGAGACGCCATTTATTTGTCCTCGAGGCTCATCTCTCTTTGTTGGGGTGAAATAACCATCAGTTCGGCCTACGCAGAAACCGTCTAAAACTACTCCGTGCTCCCGTCGACCGGTGAGTCTCTTACGTTTGTTTAGATATCTGTTTTATAGCATGGTACACGAAGTAGCGAACCCGCGGGCGAATGGCTAGGTGGTAAGAAAAACCCCTCGTCGAGGGCCGTGACAGACGTTTACTACTACGGGGAGCCTTAATAAATACCTGGTACCTGGTAGGACCACATATTGTCAGGAAAATATCGAAGTTTATAGTTTTTTTTTTGTATGTGCGGTAGGTCCTATGTCGCCCCCCGCAATATATTACGGGGAACCTTAATAAATAGGACCACATATTGTCAGGGAAATATCGAAATTTATAGGTTTTTGTATGTATGTGCGGTAGGTCCTATGCCGCCCCCCGCAATAGAAGCGGGGGACAGCCGGGAAGCCGGAATGCCGCCATTATTTCGCCTCATTCTTGGAATAGGTCCTGAACTCTCGCTTTCTGAAGACACATACATCCCTTTGCCAAGCTTCCCTATGCTTTAAATTTTTTCGAGGCGTGTTCTGCCCGGGCGACCTAGCTTCTTGTTCTTCGAGTACCTATACCCTTCTCTTTCTACAGCAGAAAAAAAATATAAATTTGCCTACAACAGCACGAGAAACTGGAAATTCAAGCGCCTGGAACCACATTTTCAGGCTTGGACGACGAGGTCCGGGCCGAAGGAGGACTCGAAAAGTGATGTTGCTATGACATACTCACCAAAGTGCACCGAGGAACTCATGCCCGCCCTGCCAAATTATGGGTTGATTGGAAACGTTCAGAGCTAGATAGAGCAGGAAAACGAAAAATCCCCAGGAAAAACCTCGGACAGACGCGGTTCCAGTGTATTTCTTCTGGGAAATTGAAAAACATGTGTGCGCAACGCACACGTGCAGCACTTAGTCTTCCGTTCGCTTCCGGCGCTCCAGGATGTGTCGTAGAAAGGGGCGGGGGTGTAGTTCTGCTATAAATATTCAGAACCCCGTGCCTCTCTGACGTAGACACCACTGTAGTAGATCAGAATGACCGGACATTATTAGGTATCAGATAACCAACGACTTTGCGAGAGTTTGCGCTGGCCGCTTGTGTATGAGCCAGCTTTCAATTTTCGCGTCGCACGCTGTACCGTATGTATGGGCGCCACTCGCCCGGAGTCGGGAGAAGAGTGTTTGGGTTGCCAATATATATATATAATACGTAGGTCATGAGCTACTGGTTGAATTAGGGTACGCAGGAGGTCCCAGTTACAGGAGCGGAGCACTGCACAGTACAGTGTAGGCCCGCCAATGGAAAAAAATCCCAGTAAGAACATAATGCCCACTGTTTGGAGAACGCTAAGAAAAATGGGTTAAGAAGAACAGCTCACGGGTGAACTCTACTCTAAATCCTATATAATAGACTATACTATACTCGACTTTTTTTTTTTTGAAGATGGCGCCCCTATAAATATCTCAGGCTTGCCCAGATTGGGTGTTTCTTGTAGGCGGGCCCAAACTACAATACTGCCGAAGCACACCAGACATATATATATCCTACTCTCGATGGCCCTCTGTTCCTCCTGGGGAGGAATGGTGCTATGTAAGGTGGGGGGGGGGGGTCACGTTTGGGTTTCCAGCCACCCGGAAATACTCGGTCGCGTGACCTCGCACCCTACTCCTGTGCAGTCTTGACCGTCTGCATGTCTTTGGTCTCGCGATAGTCTCCGCTATCGGGTTGTCTGCAACGCGGCGCAAACAAGAATAGTTTGAAGTCCAGTTTTAGGCGAGGTATGAGAGCCGCAGCGGAGGTGGGGTAAGGATCCCGACCGCAGCACAGGTTTTTGTCGGAAGAGAAACGGGCGAAGTTTTCTTTTAGCCGAGGCTCAGATGATGAGATCAGTTTTTTCTTGACGATGTATGTGCCGTACCTATCTCTCTCTCCCCTGCGGTCTTCAGACTACCGGAACCTGATTGTTCGAGCATCATCGTGACGCACTTGGTGCGCCTCACGAGGGAGTGCAAGCCCAATCTGTGTCGACGACTTTCTCGGACTCAAGTTGCCGTTAAATAGCCAGAACAATTGGGCCTATCTAATACCTGGTATTGTGTGAGTCTTGCCATCAGACAGTGTGCAGCATGAGCTCCGACGTGGATCACTCATAATCCGGGCCGAAAATGAGAAGCACGGACAAATTGTAATTATGCCTATTTTCGGGTTGAAAGTTCTCTCCTATTATAAAGCCTCGATAAAATATGGGGTTTCCTTTTTTGACAAGACTCACTTTTACTTTCCAGCTCACCTCGTAGGAGGTTTTACCCTCGGCGATCTTCTGGATAAGCCGCGGTCACAGGTGTCGTCCCTTCTCCCCCCCGGTACGTGCTTTTTTTTTTGTCGCGCACAGGGTTCAGCCTTCTCGCTGCTCGTCGATTTTCATCGAGTGACGCTGACTCACGCTCTCGCGCTTTCCGCTTATCAATTTTGTCTGCAACAAGAAGTCCCTACGAGCATTCACTCGGTGAGACTTGAACTCACGAAATTGATCTTGATAGGCACGCGGACCACCTACCAAGCCACCGGGGACGCCGGCTACTGCTATATTGTATTCAGCAACATGTTTTGTATGCATACTACATTGCATCGTGACGACGAGATGACAACATACAGGTTTCGTGACGAATATCGCATCTTATGTCGCACTCACTCGTTTCTATCCTGCAGTCCGAACAGGAGAAGATTCAGCCCCAGGCAGTGCTTTTGGCAAACCTGATAGACCCATTGCAAGTACGGCATCAGCGAGCAGAACATTGAGATGCAGGGTGGGGGGGGTGCGTGCTGCAATGTGCTGACGACCTAGACGATTGTTTTGCTCTAGTTGTGTGATGCCGCACGGTACAGATATTATATTTGTACCATAAAACGGGCAACATTTAAAACTCTCAAGTGTGTCATCTATCTCAGGTTCGAATACACCATCCGTGCTGAAGGACAGGTATGCACACACGCTGGACTCCAAAGGCGGCAACCAGTCTCAGGTCTTGACCACCTGGGCAGAAACTACCGTACGCGATGGCTGGCCGGTGATAGGGCGCGACCGACTCACGTCAGGAGACAGATCGTCAAACACTTGCTTGTTCGACAGTACCCGGCCGTCTTCTGAGTCCTTGAAGCACCCCAGAAACGTGTAGGACGAAGCTGCGCCACGCGCGGGCGCGACAAACAAGACTCCCGCCAATAATAGACGAAGAGACTTCTGCATCATGGTGCATGTATCGCGTCGCCACCACCGCCGGCGTACCATTGGTAGCCGACCAAAAACGAAGATGCCCTGCAACACACGGCTGGGCCAGCAATGATTCGCGTTGCGGCTATATAGGTTGGAGTGATGTTGATATGATGTTGCGACTACTGGCTGACGTGGTGTGCGCCAGGATCAACCCTAAATTCGACACTTACTTACTTCAACGACCAGACCACTGTATGTACCGATTGCTGAACAATGTTCTCAGCCAAGTTGTTTTACCTCTTGCTTCTTGGACGCCACATACAGGCCGGAAGAAGTATAGAGCTACGACTACTCCATTTATTTGCATACATTTCAGGCAACTACAAATTGTCCGTGGCGTTTTCAGACGTTCTCTCGAGAAAGGTTTGTTGTCGGGGCTCGGGTGTGCCCTACGAATATTCTTAGCGCTGGAGTGCTAACGGGTGCTCTGACGTTTCACAGCGATATAACTTTGTTGAAGTGCGATATGGATCGGCGGACTAATCTCAGGTGTTATTCCGTCTACACTAACTAACAATAGTAAACCTCATACTTGTATCATTAGCGCACAGCAGAGCTAGGACGAACTTGATGAACGTTATACGTATGACGTTTGGTGTACCATACTACTACTGACGTACATACTTGAAACCAAGTAAAATAATCAAGGCACAGTCGCTCAAAATCAGGCCTAAATCAAGCACAAGCTATTATAGCTTGTGACAGACAAATCGGAAAAATGGGAACGAAGCCTAAAATGAGAACCAAGCCGTATCTCCAGAACCATGTGGTGTATCAGAGAACCAAAATGATCCTGCAAAACCCCTTGGCCAGCCCTGTGAGAGGAGCTCGTCAGAACGGTCATGCTCCATCTCGTGCCTGCGGGTGGGCGCAAAAAGCGATATACGCTGGCTCTATTGTGATTTCTCTAGATGCTGGCTACCGCGGCGATGCCGAGGACTTCCAGCCTGAGCGACAGCTCATTCGAAGGCTGCTGTACAGCCCCACAGGAGGACTGGCAACGTTTTTTCTTGGAGTTGTACACAATTATTGGTTTGCTTTCTAAAAAAAAACGTCCGTTCTCATTTTTGGCTTCGTTCCCATTTTTCCGATTTGTCTGTAAAATTTCTAATACTGCCTGTATGTAACAAATTGGTGGTGCGGTTACAGTTTGATACGGCCGGTGAAATAAGGTCATGACGACAAAAAAAACGAGGGTGCTTCCAAGACGAGTGCGGTGCTGCTGTAGTCACCGGCGAGCCGACAATTTTCGACCAATCAATGCCAACTAACTACTGCTGCTGTAGATGTACCAACAAACAAACGTCGAGGTGTAGGGCCCTGTTCAGAAAGCGCCAACAGCCATTATTGGAGAGCATCGCAAGCTCCTGGTCGACGAAACACCAATCCGATACACCTTCTCTCTGGTACGGCACGAACGGGCAGGGAGATCGAAACGTGGCGTGTAAAAAAATATCGGCGAAAACCACTGAAATATACGACACCGAAGATTGTGTAGCTACATACATGACGTTTGGAGAGTCAGAGTCGTTTGTAAACGCGGAGATGGAGGGGGCGGGGCATATGGTCCACCGAAAACGTAGCGCACAAAGGTACGCCGCACTCACCTGACGGCAGGGGCTGCACTGTTTGTCACAACCCTTCCGACTTGTTGGTTGATGAGTTCTACGAAAGAGGTTCACCCCTAATTTTTCTGAGGTTTTCCTTTGCCCCCCCCCAAGGAAGGGGCAACGCGGAAGTCAACGACGAGGATGAATGCATGAATACGACTGCCTCATGCTACACGCATGTATGTCGCACGTGTACGTGCGCATTGTGCCCAACAATGTCGAGCACGAGTTGAATGCTCATCCTTCGACTGGCGCCCGGTAAGGAGGTCGTGGTGGCGCAGGAAGTTTTTAACGAGTAATAATGCAAGTAGTGTCGAGGCTCTGTCTCTGTATAGAGAGAGAGGTGGCAGAGATGGTACCGAAGCGTCTGTGAAGATCGCTTGAAAGAAGAAAAAACATGGTTTGAAATTGGTGCTTATGTGACCATTATGGAAAAAATCTTGGTCTCAGAGACCAAGAAGAGGAGAAAGAGAAGAGAGGGGAAGAAAATGAGAAAAGGAGGAGTATAGGAGTGGAGTAGGGGAAAAGGAGGAATGGAGTGATCGAGGCAGGGCTGACCTTCGCCTGATCATCATGGAACAATGCCTACTCTACGGGCAGTTAGTTGAAGTTGACTTAGTCTACTATTTATTAATAGATATTGTACTGGCTGATAGTCCGTCCTATAGCAACGTTCCTATAGGAACATTCTAATGGTAAGCTAGCTCCCCTGCTATACGTATGTCAACGTCTGAACATTGGTAAGGGTCGATCTTAACGAGGAGTTTTTTCTTCTGTTTTCTTTCAGTATTTTCCCGAAATTTCGGTATTTTCCCCCCCGAAATATCGGGAAAATTCTGAAAAAAAAACAGAAAAAAAACTCCTCGTTAAGATCGACCCTACGTTGAACATACAATACACCGCACTACGAGTAAGACTGACTCGCAATCTATCTGCATATATGTCATTTACATGAATATCCATACTAATATATATTGGGATACTCGTATCCGTGCGTATTGACGGCACGTCACAGTAGATACTTAAATATGGATCTCAACGTCCCTACGCTAACAGTTTCCCCCCCTAAATGGGATACCTCTATCGCGTAACGCCTCCAACAAACATACGTTTTTTTTGGCGATTTTCGGTTGTTTGTGGCGAACCGGGCTCATCCTTAACCCCAACCAACATTTTTCGAATAATATAAGCAATAATATTATTTTCCGCAATATTGTTGCGTGGGGTACCTAGCTAGAAGATGGGAAAATTTAATGGGATTGTTCACCGGCGCTTGCACCTATATATATATACTTGCTCTAAAAAACGTAAGGTCAAGGTGGGTGCCTCACGCGAGGAGCCTCAGAAAATGTAGGTGCCACCCCTACCGAAGTATGTACCCGAGAAACTACTCTTCTTTCTACCGATGTGGGCCATACTTTTACTATGCACATAGATAGTCTGTTTCGGTGAGGAATATTGGTAGCGCCTGGAAATAAATATCGGTCGGGCTGCGTAGACAAACGTCTGGGAAGTAAGTGTCTCGTTTCGGGTGAGGTGTCGAGCTTCTTTCGTGAAGAGGTCAGCAAATAAATACGGCTGGCACACGCCCGCCATGGCATCGCTTGTTGTTTCTGGTTGGTCGAGCATTATCCACCCGGATATCTTCGAGGTGGATCTCGCTTTGATCTATCTGGAAATAGAGGTGAAAGGAACTTGGATTTTTACTCGTTTGATCTGGAAATAGAGGCGAAAGGAACTTGGATTTTTACTCGTTTTCAATGACGCCGCACACCGCCTGACGTTCCCGTGAGGTTTGACCTTCAGGGAGTCACCACCTGCCTTGGATACGTGGGGGAAATATAGACGTTGGATTGAGCTATCCTTTCGTAAACGCCTCGGACGGAGATATTATCCAAAAAATAGTTTTTGTAAAGCGAACAAGTTCTTGATTGCACTTACTTGTCGTTTGAGTAGAGATTCGATTCGGACTGTCTAGTCGTTCTACGCGGTTAGACATTATCGGCAGCAGCTCGTGTTGTTATCGGAGCCAAAGGTGAATATATTCATGTCGTTGTGGAACCAGCGCGTAGGAGTTCTTGGTGCGAGCTCACGTTCGATACATCGTTTAGACCACACCAAAACGCTTCGAAGGCCGAACCACGCACTCTTCCTCTACTACATCAAACTTCTCGCTACAGTTGCAATGGTCATTGTTCACCGTCGGGACGAACCCGCCCGACTTGCGGCCCGAGCGGGACACGACGAGGTACAATTTGATAAATTTAGACGACCCGCCGACAGGAAGTGTTAAGGTCTCCATGTTTGCCATGTATCTCGGTATTCAACCGAACAAAATTCGTGTCAACCGTCGCTATCAAATCCACTCGATGCCTCGATCTGAACGTTATTGATAACCGCCACGACTTCACAAGATGCACGTCGTAGTCCATACCAGCATTGGGCGAGTAGTGTAGCATCATGTTTGGCGGGGAAAGCTTCCTCCAGTAGGAGTACAGCGAAAAGTGTGACAGGGTGGAGACTTTTAAACCCCCTGCAATCTGAACGTCACAACGACGTGATCCGCCGGAACCAGCCTTGACAGTGCCCTCAATCACACACTAACAGACAAATAAATCGGAAAAATGGGAACGAAGCCTAAAATGAGAACCAAGCCGTATCTCCAGAACCATGAGGTGTATCAGAGAACCAAAATGATCCTGCGAAACCCCTTGGCCAGCCCTGTGAGAGGAGCTCGTCAGAACGGTCATGCTCCATCTCGTGCCTTCGGGTGGGCGCAAAAAAAAGCGATATACGCTGGCTCTATTGTGATTTCTCTAGATGCTGGCTACCGCGGCGATGCCGAGGACTTCCAGCCTGAGCGACAGCTCATTCGAAGGCTGCTGTACAGCCCCACAGGAGGACTGGCAACGTTTTTTCTTGGAGTTGTACACAATTGGTTTGCTTTCTAAAAAAAAACGTCCGTTCCCATTTTTTGTTTCGTTCTCATTTTTCCGTTTTTTTTTGTCGTGTCACGTCAACGGGGCATGATCCGCACAGCTGAACGGTCGCAGTCTTCGCTATCGTACACGCTACCCGGCGCTGATGCCCAACCTAGGCAGGCGCACATGTTATGCACCGATGGCTATCCTACAGAACGCTGGTAACCTCCGAAATATCACACTTCACACAGCGCTGATCCTCCTATTTTACGATCACAATATACGACGCTGCCCATCAAACAGCGCTGTCCATCACATGCAACGTTGGCATAATCAGCAATTAATTGCACACAATGCACAGCACGGTCCATGGGTCAAGAAGTGTATTGTTTGCGGCTGGGATCCCACTTGAGTAGGAACACCGTGCGCTTAGGTGGGCCTACAGCTGTAAGCTTCACGGGGCTCCTCGACGTTTGAGCTGGTCTTGATAGCACGACATACCAGTACCGTCAGTCCCAGGTGCAATTTAAGATGTATATGCTTTCGTAATGAACCCAGGCGATGAGCTCGTTCATCTCGTTCCTTGTACAATACGAAGTATGTATTTGTGTTAGAAGCTCTGCTGTTCCAGTATATACCCGGTACATAATACATTAATATCCCATCTAGTGCCCCCCTATGAAACGTCGTGCTGATAGTTCAGATCCGTGGTAACATATCAGGCTCTCCATCCCCCCACCCACCGCTATTGCACGAGCGTTTTGCATGCACTGCAAGGACCTTACCTGGTGTGCAGAGTTAGACGCATAGGGTCCATCGTCGACTTGCGTTGAACTGTGCCAACGCACGCTCTTTGCCCAAATACACTGGTGTCTCCTGAGAATGAAAACTCCGTCCGGAGAACCGAACCCGATGTACCAACGCTATCAGTTTGCGAGTGAACCACTAGAAGACCACCGGGGCAGCCGTGTAACATACACATAATATAGATATAACGAATGTTCTCCGATACTATTACGGGGGGCCCTTGTTAATAGGACCAACTATTGTTGGTAAAAAGAGCGAAATATAAAGTTTTTGTCTGCACCGTAGGTTCTTAACTATGGCCCCCCGTAATAATAATAGGTGATATAGTGTGTGAGGGGTCTCAGGAAGCCTGGACACAGGGTAAGGTACCACCCCCGCCACAGCATGGGCCAGGGGCAGCTTGGCCGACTTCTTAAGGTCGATGCGTCGTGAACGGGAGGATTGGGGCCGTGGTTGAATCCTTCTGACCGCATGTCGTCATCAACTTCAACGACATGCCAGTAACTTGGTCTTCTTCCTCGACAAGGGCGACAAGAGCACATATATATATAAAGGGAAGGCGGCTGGGTTGACGGGGGAGGTGGGTTTGCGGGTGCGACGTTTGGGAGATTTTCCGATTTCCATTGACATATTGTCTTGTGCCTTGTTTTTGACGACTGGTGGGTGGAGTACGTGGCCTCACCACAAATTCAGACATATTACTTAGAGTGTGAAACTCTTTCAGTAGTAGTACCGGTATGCCGTATGTAGTATGCGCCAAACATATTCGGTAACTATCCCGCAAGACAACCACCTCCCGTGCGAAGAACATTAGAGCCGAACTTTTCAACAGCATGATGAGGAGTACACACCACGAAGTCGACACTTCTACCGTACCGCGTCGAGATGCTTCCACACACGCTTCGATATTTATTTGTGTTCGCTCTCAACGAGAAGAAGAGGAAGTACCCTCGGCGTACATCCCAACGAAGGGTGTTCCATGAAATTTGGCGCGAATGCTAAATGTGCCGCTGTTCGATCCTTGGGATCTCTCTTCGAGCTTGCCGAAGCGTCCGCCGATTGGAATCTCCGAACTCACAGCTGAGCTATACAGTATTGATTGGTCTTTTGATACGAAAACACGCTTTAGAAATGAATGCTAGCCTACAAAGGTTGACACGTTCGAAAGTATGTAGCCTACTGAAGGTGTTCGCCGTCTATATAATATAGCAGAGAGTAAAACAAATATCCTCTGCTCGCTCCGCCGGTGTAAGTATATCAGCCAAGCATTCAAGTTGCTGTTTCTAATGCGAGGGCTGATTGATACTGAATGGTACACATACATATATATGTGACTTTACTCGTACGGGCGTCTGGTGTCCACTAACCACGCCCAAGTTTTACTGGTATACATATTTCGTCAAATACCTTCATCAGCGAGGCTCTTGGAACGGCTTCGAAATTTACCTCGTTGGGTCAACGGTGTTGCCAAAGTCTTCGAGTTCAGCGACCGAATTCTTGGAGACGGGTCAGCGTTCCTGATAATAAGTGGCGGTTCGGGCGGGAAGTGACAGGGGGCATGCATAACACGTATCTGTGTACCCATTGCGGTGGTCGATGCTCAATGAGATTGCCTGCATTATTACACGTATCCATGTACCCACGACGGTGGTCGATGCTCGATGGAATCGCCTGCCGGGTGCGTTTCGTGAACGTCCCTGACCTCTCGCCAACGACCGCAGGCCTATTCCCAGGATGCGTGAGGGCTGAAAGCAATCCTGGTGGTTGCTTGATATATATACTGACGGGTACAAGTCGAAGCCCGTGTAGTAACAACTCTGCTCTGGACCGTATGATGCGCGATTCTGCCATCGAACCGCCGTAAGTAGAATAATAATGCGTGTGTTCGACGAGGCCTAGGTGGGCGGCTTTAAAAAAAGTGTAAGTCGTTATCGTTCATGGGTGCAGCACGGGTCTTTCTTCTCATGAAACGTGGGGTGAGTCGTGGGGGAACGTCCTCCTGCTGGTGTCGAAGAAATGACATCGTAACCATCGATGAAAAGTGGCGCTTGTACTCAGTGCATCGACGTGGTGGTAAAAACACTCACCTTATTCAAGTTCCAGCCAGTCATAACTTTTGCTCCCAGAACTCCGTTGTTGAAGTTGTAACATTTATTGCATCCGTCCATGACAAATCATTCCGGACAAATCTGGGCACGGGCACGCTCGGGCGTCGTTTAATGCGGCTTAACGATGGGTCTGGCTTTTATGAAGGCTCAGCTACTTCCGTTTCCAGTAGAACAATCCACTATCTATGCGTCCATGGAAGTTTGATGGGGGGAGTTCTCTACAGTACGTGCTTAAGGTAAACTGTACCCTCGGAATGTGCATTTTCTCTTGACCTGCTTCCGCGTGCTGCTACTTTCAAACACGCGCGGGTAGAAATTGAGGGTGGAGGTGGAGTCGAATGTACGGCGCCCATCCTCGTGAATATATCATCATCTGGGTTCGGTTTCTGTGCCCACGACATTTCGTGGTTTTGTTGTGTTTGCCGAATTCGTTTGGGGGGGCATTGTCGAAGTGTGGAATCGGTGCGCGAAGGGCACCCTGTGAACACCACAACATACATGCTTATGGGGGCCTCTGTACACGGGATCACGATGCCGATCGGGGAAGATCCACTGCGGGGGTAAAGTACAATACGGAAGTAGGGTGCCAAGCTAGAGCGGTCGACCTTTCGGCCTAGCGAGCCTGTCTGTGTGTGGTCGTCCCACCTTCCCTTTTGGGAAACGCTCCGAGATGGTTCTCACCGCTACCAAGTGGGAAGCTCAGCTGGGAATCAGTTGCACTCGAAGAAGATTCTGCAACGGCAAGAGCATTTGCCTGTCTTCCTTTCTGCTCATTAACCTCGAGACAATGCTCGGAATTTTTCCTTAGGAACCGTTCACGCCCCCTGTAGAATCGCGGAAAGCCTGAATTAAATTGTAACGTTGGAGATGTACTCACGGTAATAATTAAATGCCAGACACAAACGAAAGCAGTTGATGACGCGCTGTACCACAGCCGGAGAGGTAGCTTGTTTTCTACGGTGCTCACACGAGGAGCCCGCTACTTCACCCGAACCAAGACTTCCAAGATGCTTGTTCGCGCAACCTGATCAACGTTCCAATGGGCTGATCCAGAAACCATGTCAGTACTGGTGCACAAACACAATAATAACTGGTAGGGTATCACCTAAAGAGGTCGACTGATCCGATCCGAACGGTGGGTTCAAGTGATGTGTCTGGCTTGTCGTCCAAATACACTCGTCATGGAGTCAAGACTCCGATTTCTCGCCGGGTGCGCCTACGATGATTGATGGGGTCCCCTCTCCTTTGCCGGCAAGGTCGTTTTACGCCGCGGCAGCAGACTGAGATCCGTACTCAGAATCCCGTCTTTGGTGCACCCTGCAATTCACTTGTCCTACACATATCTGGAACGTACACATTGGAACGGACAGAAACGACAACGTGGCAACATATTTTCCTTCGAAAAAAACATGAGGAGCTTCACATGCTGCCGTGGCGCTCCGATACGGTCTAGATCATCCGCAGCAGTGGACATGCTTTGTCGCACGTATTTCATACGGAAGTCGGGCTCGGACTATAGTACCCGGTGTATAGATGTCGCAAGGTCTGGCGGTACGCGTGTCACGCATGTTGTCGTAGTATCGCCGGACTCTCCGGCCGATGTAGCGTATGCCCCTCAGAGGGCCGCTGACATGGGCTTACCCTTTCAAACATCATGTCTTGCCTCGTTCTCAGACCAAACAGGGCCAGACGCCGTCGGGGACTCATGCACACGCTCAAGCTCTTTCAACTCATTGCGAAGACTGCCACCTGCATTATTTACCATTGTTCCACAGAGCCTGCGAATCGTACGCCCGAGCCATTTACTAGTTATCTCAGTCGGTACTCTGCTGGTGTAGGGGGACGCGGCCGGCAACGAGACGAGCCATAGGACGCTGAAGGTGTGGGGAAGGGTTGTAACGTTTCCTCACCCCACCGCAGACTTGCATTATATCATTTTCCTATATACATGCCGTGTCTACGTCTGGAAACCCCTCGGGTGCTCGGACTACCACCATAACAAATATACATGTATACATGAGCGGACCAAGTTAAATAACAGGAGCTGTCTCCACCGAAAGGAATAAAGAGACAACCGCCGAGGCAACTCTTACGGTTAGTTTGCGGAAACAATGAACACGTGGTATAACAGACGGGAGCTTCGACACATACATCACATTTGGGGTGAACCGTTCGCGACCGAGGGGGTCACGTAACTGAGGGAGATTCCAATGCCCCCAACATACCATCGATAATTCTTAGCACAGTTCGGTGTATGTATGCCTCGGCCATAGGATTGCTCTACCGCTTCCGCAATCATTTCTCATTTTTTGTTGGGGGGTTTCGGTACGAACATACATGGAAAACGTCAGTAACGTCGGTTGCGTACCGAACAATGGAAAAACTCCCTCCCACGTCTCAGAGAAAAATAATAACAACAACCCAATTCGAAAGATAAAACAACAAAGGGAAGGCTTGTGAGGAGACTCTGGAACAGACAGGTCGAGAAACAATCCGTGTAAGAGAAGCCTTAGGAATATGTTTAGGCACACCCTTACGGTAGTTGTAGCAGACGAAAAATGGTTGATACGGGTCCAGACGGGGGGGGGTGTACATCTATCTAGTGATGCGCGGTCGTGGTAGTATGATCATATATCCTCGCCTTACGCTCGCTGCTAAGCGCGTCCCCTTCAACCCAGTGATGTTACCTGCCACCCTGGGCTTTGCCGCATTTGTGGGCCTACACTGCACTATTACGGGGGACCATAGTTAATAGGACCTCTGGAATACAAAAAAAAACCAACCAGGTATATATTTAACCAATTTTATTGACAATATTTGGTCCTATTAACTATGGCCCCCCGTGATAGTGCGGTGATACGCACACGATTTACTTGAGCATCCCGCGCGTGCGAGATATCATGATCTATATCATGCGGATCATGTAGATCACCAAGTTCCTCCCCTTCCGCTGTGAGAGCTCGTTGCGGGATCTGCGAAGTGCATATCTAGGTCATGAAACATATGCTACAGCAGTAGAGAATGAAGAATGCATGAGTCCCACCCGGCAAGAAGATGATGAGCCATTGCTTTAAATCATAATGCTATCAGGACGATGTCTGCCTTAAAATATCTGAACGATGGAGTGGGAATCGTAGGTCTGTCCGAGGTAGGGAACCTTCCAATCTTGTTCTCGCGATTCCAGACCGCCGGCATACCGGTACGTCCTTGCCGCACTCGCAGACTGCAGTGCGTCCAACATGACCCCAGAACACTGTAGTTATTGCGCCTAGCTTGCAACCAACGATATGAGAGCAGTCAGGCGCAGACGTATACGTTCACATCGTTACTGGCAATAATAGATGTATTCGTCGTCGGCTTGCAATCCGGAGGACGTGGAAAACCAAACTACCATTCTGGTGTTCGACCAACAATCACAGTTGCTAACAGCAATGCAGAAGAAGGCGACGAAAGGTAAGAATCTGGCAGTTAGTTAAGAATCTCAGACTGATGTTTATGGAATTCAAAAGATTTTACATGTATGTTGAGTATGTATGTGTGTTGAACTCCCTGTTATGTTGGAAAAAATAATACTTTAAAATTTTGGGAATTTCAAGGGAATCGGCAAGCAAGAATCCGTCTAGAGTCAACGCACCCCTGAGGAGTACGGAACTGCATCAACACGCCTCACCGCAACATCAAACCCCCAACGAACCTGCCCCCTCTCCAAAACCTGCCTCCTCTCCAAAACTGTCTTGACACAATTATTATACATGACGTTAGTTCAACTGTTTTTTTTTTTTTTCTATACACATAATCCCTTCTCCACCAACCAAAAAAACAAGCTAAGTAAGTGCAAATAAACGTTAATGTTCCTATATATACCAGTTAGTAGTTGTTCAGTGCGGTAGTAGTGGGTGGCTTCTTGCTTGCTGCTGACGGTTCCTGCAGGCCCTTGAGGCAGAGGATACCCGTGCCTTGACCTGCAGGGCATCGTGGCTTCGATTCGTACCGGTGAGGGTTCGTGGCGATGAAGCTGTCGCACGACACTTTTTTACGGGACGTGACTCTTCTTGCCGAGCAAACGTCGAAAGGAGAGACGTCCATGTCACTGGCCACTGGACGACAAGGCTCCTGGGATGGTGTTCTGGGGAGGTTCGTCTCCAAACGTCGAGACCAGCTGATCTGCAGTGGGCAAATACGTCGTGAAACTTGGAGTATTATTGGACGGGTTAGGTGGTGTGATGACTCGCAAGGTATAGGAGCGCACAAAACATGCATACGACCACCGTTTGCTTTTCGAGAAAGACCAAAGCGTGCTGCCGACTGCACGGCTTGGAATGACGGCGGTTTTTACTCGGGTTTTACCACAGCCTTATTCCATCGAACATATACTGCACGTTGTCTATGGTGTGGGGAATACTGCGATTCCTTTGGAGTAGGTGCCGCAACACCCCGGGCCATCGTTCCGCGTGTAGCCGACACCTGTTTTTCCTATAATAGCGAAACATGGTCATGTTCAAGCTCAAGTAAAGTATGATACTTCCAATCTATCGACAAAAAAAGCTTTCTGGGTCTTATAAAATAAGAGGGGTGGACATAACTCGATGAGGAATATTCGTGGGGGTTAGCCCGTTCGCTGTATAATTAAGCCCAGAAAACACTTCCGGGTAGGATCAAGGTACGGGTGAAGACCCAACCCCCAACCCAACCCTTAACCCAACCCCTAACCCTAACCTTTACCCTACCTAACCTCAGCGCTAGCCCTAACCCTAACCCTAACCCGGGCCTAAAACCGACCAGAAACGGGCAAGAAACGCAAAACGCATTCATCGTTGCTTTTGTGCTTGTTTTTTTCCTTCGATCTGCCGACCTTACCTATATCCCTGAGCCACTCGAAGTAAGTGCGGGAATAATAGCTATTATATACTACGAATATCTGCAAGATTCAATATCAAGGTTTGTCCACTACAGAGAGTTTGGACCGAATCAGTTTTTTTTTCGAAGATACCAAGTCTTCACCAAGAAGTAAGTGACGTTCTGAACATTTTCAATGATCCTGACTGTATTTAGGTATATTTAGCTTACGGTTTCGTCAAACAATTTCGTTCTAAAGGTTGTGATGTTCTTGGACTAATCTAAGTAGTTCCGGCGAAAATAAACATGAAGAACGTGAGTCGATTCTGGGGAGGGACGTGAAAAACCACGCATCAATACATAATGATGGAATAGCTCATGCGCAAAGTTTGGCTTCCGCTCCAGGATGGATGGATAGATCACGTATCCGTCGTAGCCTATCAGGCAGAAGTTGGAGACCAAGCACAAAGCGTGGGAAATTAATACCTTGTCTGCCCGCATTCGAAAAATAAATAATTCGCTCCATTTTCAGCTACGGAACGAATAACTTCGGAAATAAATATTTATTGTAGGAAACTAAAAATAGTTTTCATGATCTATACTGGTAGCGCCCCTGAGTCAAGAACAAGCACGAACAAATAAATCAGATATTTTTGCACCAGCATGTATGTATGTATGTATGTATGTATGTATGTATGTATGTATGTATGTGTGCGTTTGACAATAAACGGCTCTTTCTACCCGCCGGCATGCTCTTTCTTATCAATGTCTCACTGACTGGACCCCGAAGGATAAAAAAAAAACAAGAAAAAAAGGCAAGAAGAAGGGTCAGCGAAAGTGTACGGCGAGTAATTAATGCAGGGAATGCAGTGGAGTGGCAAATACGAGGGAGTCTTTTTCGTGCTCGTTTCCTCAGCTTGCCCAACGAATACGCCGAGTCTCCCACACCTGGAGAAACATCGTACAAATACATAGCTACATCCCATACAATACCTCTTCGGGTCATATCATAGACCATATACCAGCTATGATGTAGGTAGTTCACTGCTACTCGTACGTCTAAACAAAGGAACTAAATTTCAAGCGGTTCTTCTGCTGATTCATTCCCGATATTATACAAAAATCATGCCTGGGACAGCACTTGAACACATCACACACTATTAATGACGCACTACTAGTATTACACAGATTGGTTCGAATACATCTCATGCAAATCTCCAGGTATCTCAACAGAATGGCGTGGACGTTAATTTTATTTTGTTTATTTTGTGAAAATGGGCTAACTTTTTCCGTCGTTGCCCGAGAGTACTTACTGTAGTTTTTGTAGTGAATCGTTTTTTGGCGATATTACATACATCAATATCGAGCCTTCGCAGGTCATGGTCATATTTGGGGTGAAGTCATGCAGACATATATATATATGCCGTTGAATACATACCTGGAACCGGGCCGTTCAGAAAATTTAAATAGACCATAGACCATATATATTTTTTCTCGTCCGTGGGAACGCCTCACCGACGCTCGTTGTGGTAGACGTCGACGGATCGCAAATAGGGTGTAGTGAGAAGGACACACACCATTATTATTGCTGGCCTTGTTTGAGGGCCTTGACTGGTCGGGACACGTTGGGGTCGCTGGCACCACCACAGCGCTAGGACGTCAACCATATTTTGTTTCATCCTCCGCTGTGGCGGCCAGCACGATATATATAAGGCATGGCCCATTTATTTGAGTAGACGTTACTACTGCGGTATTCATTCGTGGGGGAGATGTTCGTGGCCGTTGCAATTGAAGCAGCTCTTCTTTCGTAATCACCCGAAGGAAACAGGAAAAAATGATTTGGTTTCCCGTTGATGGAGCTTCGAGGGTTTGGTACAATCACTATTAGCTCGACCATGTACAGTAGTATTTCACTGGATGACTTCCCACTGCCGCCGGACTCAACCAGTATTCCGACAATCTATATATTTATTGGATCATCCAGGGTACATGAATCACACCGATCAGACAATCAAACAATATCCTGCATTGATTGGCGCGAGTATGACTAATCAACGGCTTGTCCTACAACCTTTTCACCCCATTGTCGAGTGCGTCCCCAATCTGCCAGCAACGCTCGGACACTAGATTGTAAAATAAGAGCAGCAAGTAGGGTATCCCCGTCAAGCCAAAAACGAGAGATACATACTTACTTACTGCTGGACACCAAGTCAGTATCACTCAAAATATATGACCGGTCGTTCGTACTCGTGGCCTATTTTTAGGTGTTGAGCCGTGCAATATATGGGATGGGTTGAAATCGCAAGACCACAAAACGTTTCCGCTGTCAAGGTTCTTCAGCTGGGCTACGTATCCATCCTGTCTGCATGGAACCGGTATTAATTATTGCCTAAAGTTACTTGCAAGCGCATTATGCTGGCATTCGGGGTTGCTGCTGTAGCTACCAACAGCATATATATAGTTTTCATCTAAATCGGTCGTGAAGGGTTGCGTATATAGATCCTCTCACGTGAGTCCCTTATCATATATATATATATATATATATATATATATACTACAGGTAGGTAGGTGCTGCTTCAACCGTGGCACGCATCTCCGTCTCGTGGTTTCGCATACCACTGCTGCTGTTACAATCATTGATAATAGCGTTGATGTTGCAGATCCGATTCTCGGCGGTATGCCTGTCTGTACAGAGTTTTTCTTTCTCGATAATATACACAAACTGCCGAGATATCCTATAATAATAGCACCGCGGCAGGCACTGTTCGGCGCGAGTTGACAAAACGGAGGAAATTGCTGAACATTTATCGCGGCATAAAAATCTATTCTCGTACCGTAGTCGGGGGGCGGAGAAGGGGGGGGGGGGGAAGCTAATTCGTGACCCCGGATCTGAGGTTCGGCTGCACAACGGTATGGGCTCAATAAGAAGAAGCATCTGATGTCGGTATGATCAAGCCCGAGAAGATTATTGTGACGCCTCCCTTCACATTAAGCCTAGGGTATTGTTGTAAGGTTTGATGTGGCGCTAGCCACTGGGGACTATTTCGGAATCCATTCGTCCTACTTGTAGTGTCTCTTACGTGGTCAGCGTTATGCTCTTGTAGTGCCCTTTCGGTTTCTTTCGCGGCTCTGTGAATTAGTCCAGGTATTGCGCAGGAGTAGTAGTACCGGCGAAGATGATAATGACGTGGGTGACTAGAGAAGAAAATTGAAACATGTACTACTGTACTCGTGAGATGCGTACTTATGGTACCTTTATACCGTGGTGACAGTTTTCGTGGGGGCTATCGCATATTTTTACATGTATGTTCGACTCACTCTCCGCCTTTCAGCAGTCTGAACACAAGAACACTCAAACTTAAGCACTTCTCCTCGCAAACCTGATAGATCCGAGCACGGCAGCGGAATATTGGAAGTAAGAGGCAAGTACGTACTGCGGCAAGCTGACGGTCTGGACAACAGTATGCTCCACTCACTGTGAACTTGAAATATACAACACGGCGCAGCATATTCGGATGACATGCGCTACATTTGTACTGGGTGTGGTACTGCAGCCTAGCTACGAAAGGACCAACGATGTTCAGCGTAAACGGTAGTCCTCTCGTATTCGAATGGACCCTCTGTGCCATGCACGCGCTCACCTCTTTCTTCCAACGGCAGCCATAATATCCAGGCATATATATCCAGGCAATGGTCGCAGTAGTACCCTTACTCGTATGCTCACGGGCGATGGCCCGCGGCCGACCCACCTCTCGAGACTATTCGCCAAAGGTTCGCTTGTT
The DNA here is from genome assembly GCA_031213475.1 of Nereocystis luetkeana. NCBI lineage: Eukaryota > Phaeophyceae > Laminariales > Laminariaceae > Nereocystis > Nereocystis luetkeana. The sequence continues at coordinate 8,004,693 of JARUPZ010000025.1, read as the reverse complement.
GGACAGCATCAGTCCGTCTGCCCAGCCGTGGAAGCATCTCAGGTAAGAGGACGACGAAGCTGCACCGCCCGCAAGTGCAGCAACAAACGAGGAGAGACCCGCGTCATGTATCGTAGTAGTACCGTGGTCGTCGTGTTGCCCTCGCAGTCTAAGGGAAAACTTCAAATACCCACCGGAAGAGAAGTGCCCTGGGTGCACGGCCGCTATTTTTTCTGGTTACTACTACTGTGTTTTTGCTGCGGTGTCGCGGCTGACGAACGGACCCGGGTAAAACACGATGGGTGACTCTTCAGCACTGTTATTAATAGTGTCTGTTTCTACTCCAGCGTATGCAGGGATTCCAGCACCTACCTATCTATGTGTGACCACGGACTCCTTGGTCAGAGAGTTAATGTGAGGACAACAACAACATCATACAATGGTATATATACTGCGTGCACACTTCAGTACACAGGCCAGCAATAAGATAAGCTGCACACACATATTTTTACGGGGCACCGTAATAAGTAGGAAGACCAAATATTTCTAGTAAAAATAGCGAACTATACAGGTTTTTGTACGAACCGAAGGTCCTATTTAATATGGTCCCCCGTAATAGTACGTGCCCTACTACTACTAGTTTCTTTCAGGAGTTAGGTTAGTTCGGTGTGTCCAAAATGTCTCACTCGGCTTTCAGGTTTCACAGGAAATGATAATGGACCCAGCGAGACAATTTAAAGAAGTTTTTCCATATATATGTCAAACACCGATATGAGATAAATGTTGATATAGCTAGCACCGCAGTTATAATTTGTAATCCGTTTTGGACATATATATGTGTTGAGAATTACGATATATATACTTACTTATAGTATTTTTATAAAATGAAAATTTTTCATAGCCTGGCATCCCCGCTTCATGTCTACTAACAACACTATGCTTGCACTAAACGAAAGCTAATTAATATGTATCAAATAAATATCGAAATCATACTGTATCTATCGGTGGGTCGGACATCGATGTTGTACCGACCTCGATTCACGTTCAGTATCCAGCGCTTTTGAACCTATCCGTTGTTCCACGCTCCCATCTTATCATTTTACCTCTCGTTGTGTTTCGAAACTATTACGGGGGACCATAGTTAACTGCACCAAATATTGTTGCTAAAAAAGGTTAAACATATAGGTTTCTATGCGTACCATATGTCCTGTTAACTATGCCCCCCCGTAATAGTAATAATTCGATACGATAGGCCCTAAAACCATTGGGCAACGCTAGCGATAACGCTATTGTATCATACCACCGGTATCAACAACAACAGCAATGCGGGCGAAAACCGACGAAAAAACCCTCTCGCCCTTTTGACATACTCACTACCTGGTACTTATTTAGTCGGCGCGCGATCAACACGAGGCTCGAAAGTTCCGCGTCTCGAGCCTCAGCGCCCCCGCGACTTGACCAGGTCCCGCCGCTTTTAATTTTGTGGACCACAAGGAGATGGGCGCAAGCTTGTCATGCCTTGAGTATCATACACCCGTGCAGATAGGTTGAGGTCGGCTGTGAGCGACCAAAAGGTGTTTGTTCGCCTTGGTCTACACCCATTTTCGTTCGTGCGACTGTAACTAGCAACGAAGCCAACCGATCGGTGCGCTGTTTCCTGTTCGATCCTCACCTTGCTCGACCCTTGCGACTTTTCTGAAGGCTGTCACGAACCGGCTCTCGTCGTGACCCGGAGGGGGGGGGGGCGTGCTGTATGGGTTTCTACTGCCAAAAAACTCTCCTCCCGACGTAGTATAGCGTCTACTCGCACAGCTAAGATGCACATCGTCAGTCTAGGACAAAATCAAACGCAGTTCCGGTCAAAATACACGACGTTTGGTGTGCTTCACACGTCGGAGAAGCAAATCTCGACGGCATCTTCTTGTGCCTTTTTTGGCTTTGGGTTCCATTGTTACTACGAGAGCCTACCGGGCAAGATACCTCTGAAATGTATGCAAGAATATCAGACGCTCCTACCGCTCCAGCCACGGTGCTGGTACGATACGTCGTCACTGCTTTTACACGGGCGTCGGCTATCTTCCTACGCATACACAGGATGAGGTCAGTATCCACAGTTGATATATTTCGTTTGTGTACAGTACAAACTCACATTGGGCCAGAGGGAAGCTGGCTCATGCTGGGTTTTAATATTTGACACCTGATGGGTGCGATATGAAATAACTTGATTGAAACCACTGCGGAACTTCATATTTTCCTGTTGCTCTTAGCCTGCCTTTCTTATTGTTTGTACATGTAATGTACTGGTTGGGTATCCTGGACTGTAGTCCTTCTTCTGCTACGTCCGCATGTCAGCTATTATAGCTCTGCTGTGTCGCCAGCGAAGACGTTCCTTCCGAAATGGTGCAGAAATTAACGGTGTACCCCCAGGCGTTGCATCTATCTGCGGTATAGAGGCGTTCTACGATAGAGGTTCACCCTAGATTTTCTGAGGCTCCTCGCTTAAGGAGCTCCATACCTCACCCGGAAACCGACTTCAGCAAACTCAAATTTCATCCCGGTGAAGAATTCCATCGCCCAAATATACTTAAAACGTCATTTTTCGAAACGATATTGGCCTTCCGACGATTTTGGGTTAACCCTTTTAGGACCCCAGTCCCGTTTTAGGGGCAAACTACTTATCATAATTTAGAGTGCTTTGTCCCCACATACATACGAGAGCGCGGTTCTAAAAGGGTTAAGGAGCCACTTCCTTCAGAAACAATATCGCGGAAATGTGCTACCTCTATCGTAGAACGTGCCTATAGATTGCCAATTTGGTTGACGATTTTATCGCCTTTCCTGCAACATGTTACACCTGGGTCACCCCCTTCGCGGGGGTCTCTGAACCATCAACATATCTTCGCTCGGGTATCATTCGCGCCCCCCCGTACTATCCTAGTCGTGTTCAGTTTCATGTTGCGGCCTATTCCACCATTTCCGCATTCGTCCCCACCGCAGCAGCCGGCATGCATTGCATGGGAGGCGCTCGATTTCCTATTTCTGGTCCCGGAGCGTCGGTGGCGCCGCTCTCCAAGTTTGTTCCTGAACGATCTCGTCGCGGCCGATATTCGCGAGATGCCAGGTTTCGAGCGTCCACGTTGTACTCAGCAGGCAGAGAATGAATTTTGATGGTGTACACAATGTACTAGTCAAACGTCGCACCTGTTACATATATATTCGTGGAAAAATCAATATACCCCTTTCCACACGGTTAGATCCTCGATCCTGCACATCGTGTTAAACTAGTCGCTTTTCAGTGCTATCTGAAAACGTCTAAAGCGTCGGGAGAGGTAGGATGATAATCCAGCCGCTGGAGAGCGGTATGACGAACGAACGCAGAGCGCCCCCTGATTCCCACGACGAGATCCACCCGTGCTGTATGCATTTGTATTTCTTGTCGATGACAGTCGTCCACCGGAATTGTTACGCAAGCGTATGTCTTGGCCCACCTTGGGGAGCCAAACCACCACGCGACAAAGACCGCGTTCCCTGGACCCGACTTCCCGCCACCGGAATGTACTGTGGGGGTTCCGTCACAAACGTCGACAACAACGCCATTCGTCGACGTGATATCAAGCGTTTCTGGTCCACGTTGGGTTTGACCCTCGAACGTTTGGCCCAGCCAGGTGCTCGAACGACAGACGGTGCGAGGAAGGCAGATAAATCACCACCCAACTGACCGCCGGGGTGTGTACACCTCTCCCCAGCCCTCCCTGGCTTGTCTGGCGGAGTCCTCTCTGGGCCAACCTCAATTGAACCTGCGGCTCGGTCGGGTCCCAATGCTCCGACGTTCTGCGAATTTCCATCGACGAACTGGTCGTACTTCACGCTATATTTTGTACGATGCCTTCCCCTATAGTAACAGCAGCAACGGCGTGCCACACATCGGCGGGTCCTGCGCATCTTGTCCCTCCGCGACCGCAGCGGATCCCGCCCCTACTAGGTCCTCCACGACCGAAGTGTTGCTCTCAGCACCGCCGGGCTCGGACTGGCCGTTCCTTGCTGTTCGTGCAGCCCATAATCCTTTTCGCCCCGCCAGACTCTGTTCCATCATGATGAGCTGAATTTCTCGTCTCGGGCGGTAAAACCTCATGTATGTTTCGATGGTTCATTCTCCAGACGAGCCGCACTTTTTCCTGGTAAGCTCGACTCTATCGGACTCCACGTTAAAAACGTCACTAGCATGTTCGCAAGTAACAAATCGGGAAGCCCTCTTTTCTCGTCAATCGGGTGGGACTATGTGGACTTGTTGTGATGATGGTGATACGATACGATATCACAGTACCACGCTTCCCCGACGTCCCGCCTGTGGTCACAAAACACCCTGTAACAAAATGCATCTCGTTTGCGGACGACAGGCTAGTCCGAAATAGTGCGCACGGCAGTATCGTATCAGTCCTCTTTAGAGAAACGGTACCGACGAGCTGTGGTATATCATCCCATCTCACTTGCAGCCCAAAATAACACCGGGAACATATTTGTTTCATGGTATTACACACACACTCGAAAAAAGAGGTTGGGAAAAAGAAAACAACAAGAAGAGGGAACAAAAAGAAGACAGAAGAGGAAAACAAAAGCCCACTCAAAGGAAACGAACCAAATATTATGCGCTCGGGGCAAATGCCTAGCCCCGAGGACAAGGTTGATGTTTGCCGGTACGATTATTCCTATGATAGACGCATTCTACGATAGAGGTAGCTCATGTCCGCCCAAACGTTTTTCCGAATGACGGGGTTCTTTAACCTCAAACCGTCGGAATGCCAATCAATCTTGATTCGATTTGTTTTTTCGGGTTTTGTATATATATATCCCTGGGTTATTGAAGTATTCATAGGGATGAAATTTGATTTTTGCTGAAGTCAGTTTTCGGGTGAGGTGTTGAGTTCTTCAAGGGCAGAACCTCAGAAAATTTGGGGTAAGCCTCTATCGTACAACGCCTCCATACACCCAGATGATAGACGACCTTAAGGCCGTCACGAGAAGACCAGACGGAACGGAAAAATACAAGAAAGGCGTAGAGACAGTGAGCTGACAACAACCAAACACCGAGCGGTCCTATGTCGAGTTGGTGGGTCCTGGGCGGCACAAACCACACACCGAGAATAGTTGCATCATACCTGGTAGATCAGAAGGGTGTTGGGCAGAGGCCATGTTGCTTCCAGTCCATGCCCAGTACTCATGCCCAAGCCTGCGAATGTGTAAGCACTCCTCGACAACATTTAGCCACGATTCATAGCAAGTAAATGTTTCCTCCGGAGAGGGAAGAATCAAAGATTTCCTCTGGGGCCTTGCCGCTTGAAGACGCTTGAGTTCTATTTGGTGGAGCAATCCTTCGCGGATTCGTGATGGCGGATGTCGGTTTTTGAATAAGGAAAAGCGTACGAAATCCGAAAAAGTACGAGGCTTCGAATTGGTCCTTTCATGTAACTACGAGGTTTGACTCCCTGTGATTCACCACAGGCCTTGGATACGTGTGCAAACCACACATGGTTGGAATTGATTGGCTAAACCACACATGGTTGGAATTGATTGTCTAAACCACACATTGTTGGAATTGATTGTCTAAACCACACATTGTTGGAATTGATTGGCTAAACCACACATGGTTGGAATTGATTGGCTAAACCACACATGGTTGGAGTTGATTGGCTAAACCACACATGGTTGGAATTGATTGGCTAGGCTAAGGACGGAGACGGCATGTAACTCACGCCAAGGGGATACATTCAAAGTCGGTTTGTTTCATCGCATACGTGGCCTGGTTCCGGTACGCGGATGTTTAGGACTAGAATTGTGCGAAGGTAAAAATATATAAAAGCTCATGGACAGCAGTAGTGTAGCTGCCGGTGTGCAGTGCGGATCTCGCGTGGCTCAGCAGTATAAACTCATGGTGGTATCGTGTCGTCGTTAGCGACAACAAAGCCTTTAACACAATTGCTCGGCCCAGGCACGCCGACCCGACATGAACGCAGCTGTGTTTGTAGCGCAACTACTGTAGTGGACCCACTCACCACCACCCGCCCACTGACAGCTACCGATCCCTGTAGTGTTCCACACGCACCACCCGAAACCAAGCCAACTCAAGGCAATCCAAACAAACTCACCCCCGCCCATCCCACAACCCCCCATCGTACGCACTATCTGGTACGTTGGTGTGTCGACGCTGGACCCTCTGCAACTAGAACCGATACAACCCAACACAACCACACCCAACAGAACCCGCCCGATTTCACACACCCACCTGTGCTCCGGTACCACCAACGTGCCTCAACGGCAGCCAACGTGGGAACTACTACTGTGACATGTTGTTGTGTTGATGGTGTACTCAACAAAACCCCCAACCAATGCACCTACCCACTCATGCTGCTTCTCCCCAGCCGAACTCGAACCAACCCGATCCGACATACTAGGTAAACACTATGTCGTAATATCGCTTCGAAACACAACCCCAATCCAACCCACCCATCCATCCTAACCCTTACTAAAGCCAATGTACGCACTACCTGGTACGATATTTTGTTTCGCTAGTAGACTCAACCCGATCCCCCAACCAACCCAAGCCGGGTGCGTGATTTCATGTCGCTAGTCGACCTCTACCAACTCTAAACCAACCTGTTGATTGATCTCCAAAGGTATAGACGCAGCTGGCACGGGAACGCGTGGTTGACTCCAGACAATAACACGGAACTCATCTTATATTATACATCCGAGCTGTCGAGCTGACTCGCCTCATATGGAGCTACATCTAACGAGTGGTATTGGTGGGGTACACGTTACCCCGACATCCCAATACCCTACACCAGAATCCCTGTTCAGCATGGAACTCCTCAATCTACGATGGATCTTACGGATCGTGTTCTTGAGCACAGTCAACACAACCTAATCCTCGACTCCCGCATCCGTGCCATCGCATCTCAACCGCACCCAACCAAACCCAGCCCAACCAAATCCAAGCAATCCGGAGAGGTTAGCTATCAGCATATAGTATATATATACATATTGCAACGTCAGCGCGATGGTGTCGTTTCCCTAGAGGACACAACCCCACCCGCCCATCTATTCGCCCGAGCACCCACCCACCCACCCACTTGTGCTGCGGCAACTCAATCTAAGCCGACCGAACCCGTCGCGAAAGAGTATGTATGCTTCAAACAACGTAACCACTATCGTATCGTGTCAACAGTGGACCCAATCGGACCCACGCATCTTGGCGCTCGCTCACAGCAGCACAAGCGCCCACCCACCCACCCGTTCTGCCACAACTCAACCCAAGTCAACCGAACCCACCCAGTGAGGTTTCCCAGATTTTGATCAAACCTAAGAACTACCTCGTATTGCTATTCATAGCACATAATCCAGTCACAACCCAGCCCACCTATCTACGCACCCACCCACCCACACCTAAACACTCGCGCCGCCGAACACCAACCCCAACTCAACCCAGTCCGACGCAACCCATCGAGAAATACCCCTATACTTCGAAGGATTATATACACACTTACTAGACTGGTAGTTCACCTGTCCCCAGAAAACGTGTAGCACGAGACACGTACCATGACTCGCACGCTGCAGCCTCAGATGCAGCGGTTCCCCTCGCTTGCTCTAGATGGCGTCACCTTAATGCAGACATCACGCTCGTCTACCCCTTCTCGCCGGCACCCTAACGCGTACGTCGCGCATGCGTTCGGTGGGCTCCCGATGGAACGCCCTCCCCCCCGGGTAACAACCCTCTTCGCGGTTGACGAACGCGCCCCATCTCTACTTTGATGACGTTGTCTGGGGGAAAATGTAGTGTACCGCGACTTTACCGCCTGTGAAAACTACAGCCAACGCGAGAGACACGATCATCACAGTGAGAATCATCATAGTGGGATCGCCCGTCCGATACGACCAAACCACCCCCTGCAGGATCCAAAACAACTCGAACACAGCACCTTTCGACAATATTCTCTTGCTGACTCCCCTCCTGGCCGTCGCGCAGCACCCATCGGTGCATCTTGAGGGCGAGCCAAACGAAAAGCACAGCGTCACCAACGAGGTCACCAGCAAGCCAAACCCGACAAGCTCCATCAAGAAGCCCGATACAGCCAGGTACACGTCTAGCCCCTCTCCCCCGTTTCCACCGCAGGAGGCGTGTATGCCGTACATTACGCTCGCAATCCCGCCGATCAAATATATCACCGCCCATGAGAAAGGGGCCAAAAAAAACACCATCATGTTTCCTCCGCAGCTCCGCAAGTCGTCGGGGGGTATCTTGTGCACCGATTTAATGTCCAACGGCGACCGGTAAATGCGAGACAGGACAACCGCTGAGACGACCTCCACCACAAGGCCGAATATAAGAACGAACCGCACTATGTCATACGTCTGGTTAGCTTCGTAGTCCATCAGCTCGGCTACCTCCGTGCTTTCCAGCGACGGTTCGCCTACGCCCGAGACGTAGTCGTCGAAGCAGACGCCGAGAGTGGCTATTTCGACGGCAATGCAAGTGATGGAAGCCAGTTTTTCGACCGCGAACACAATCCAAACCTTCCACCGCAGCTCCGGGTCGACGACACCAACCCATCCATCGCTCGGTCCGGCCTCCCCACCAGTCGCGTTGCCGCGAACGCCACCGCCAGATACAGAGGCGTGCTGTCCCCGGGAGCGGGGGGCGGCAGGGTCATGTCCCGTTCGATATCCACTGTTCCCGGTTCCGCGTGTCAATGTGTAAGTCAAGCCATCTCCCCCCAGGTAGATGGGGTTTTGCACGTTATACCTCGCGTTTTCTGGAATTATTGGGGTGTCGTGTGCTTGTCCCCTTCTTGGCAGCGGGATGGTGCCAGCTGCACGTGGCGCATTAGGCAAACCGTGGCACATAAGAGCAACAGGCAGCCAATGAGCAGAGGGGGCATGCGGGGAATGTTTAAAATTGTTGAATTGTATTTACAGTACAGCAGTTCACACCAGGCTCATCACACGGTCGGGGTATATCGGTCGATGGCTCTGAAGCGTCTGAAGTGGTCGAGTTTTCGTCGAGTAGGCAGGTACAGTTTACAATGAATTTACTGCTGAAAATACACCAGTCTTAGGGCTAGCGCATACGGGGTAGAAGCAATGGTCCGGTTGCGCGAACAACCGTCTTCTCTTCAAAGGTGCCTGCCTTTGATGTTGTTCAGTGCAGTCAGTCGAGATCTTGTGGCAAGAGAGGAATAATCTCCCGAGAATGAAGCATCGACCCTGACTACAGGTACGAAGCAGGTTGAAAATGAAAAATCGCACACACGAACCGTCAAGACCTTATGAGATGGAACCTGGCTTCGCCACGCTAGGCTTACACTTGCCTACGCCTCCGCGCACAGACGATGTGGTCAAGGATGTAGGAAAATCGAGGCCATAAGTGAGACAGTACTGATGACGTGTGTACTCAGAAGCGTCCATAGAAGGAACACAACACCCTCAATCCTACACCGTACACTCGAGTTCAATTTTTGATAGGGTGAAAGCTCCAACCGTGGAGGCCAGCATTCACCCGTCTTTACGCCATGCGGGGATGCAAATGTGTTTTGCCTCGTGCCTTTTGGTTTTCGTCGTAAGTGCAGCCTCAAACAGTAGTTGGAGCAGGAGAAGGTCTACACCCAATCATATGCGGTGGCCTTAGCGTTTGGTCGCTCGCTGCGCTTTTGTCCAATTCCCAGCTGGCTTGAAAAACGTTCAGCGCAGCTGCGGCATTTATGAAAGAGCCATCGAACTCAATAACAACGTAGTCAGTACGATGTTACTCCCGAATTGGTTGCTTTCGAAGGCGCTCCCTCCTTCGAGAGTTTTGTTTACGTTTTCATGCAAGACTTTTGCGGGTGTGTAGTACCGGAGAAACGAGGTATTGCCTCAGCGCACTGCTGTGCAACACGTCTTGCCCACAGGAATAAATCCCAACTATAGGCAGGAAAGCGAACCCGCTGCACTCTGGTTTCAAGACCCGGCAGATCGTGGTATTCCTGTCGGGAACTGGCATCTGAGATAAAGAGAATATTTCAAACGATATACATGCGCAACGCAACGACAACGACAAAGAGAGGGGGATTTCCTCGCGGCCATGAATCTTACCGAACAATGAGAGTAATTGAAAGTGCGCGATCACGACGACGCACGTGCTGAAAAAAAGTGAATGTGCCTGTGGGGAAGCTACTCGAATTGAACAGGGGGCAACGAATATAGAATAGAGGTGTGTCCTGCTGGCACAACCAAAAAAGACGTGCACTTCCACGGCGAACGCCCTGTACGAAGTAAACGTACCTTCTAGAGAGGAAACACGTGACATCATATTTGACGAGCGACGAAGACCGACCTCTGCTTCCTTCACACTAACTAATTTCCGGAGCTAAGGGAGATGTTGTTCTGTCCGACATTCAGGGATACAAATATAACTCTTTCCTCCTATTAGGTCGATGAAGCTAGTTCGTTTGATGACTCGAGTGGCAAGAGCAATGCGTAAATTTAACATATCAATGAATTTCGAAGCACGTATCTGGTGTGGTAGTGTTGCGTGTTGTGTTGGCCATCGGATAGTGTGGGGCATGCATGAGCTTTAACGTTGCTCACTGCGAAACCTTTCACGAAAAAAAAAACAAAACAATGGAAAATATGTACGTATACATGTGTATATCTGAGTCGAGAACTTAGCTGCTTAACACCCGAAATAGACGCAACTACCTGTGCGGTCAAGGGGTGAATGCTCAGCAGTACAAGTAAGTACTGCGCTATTTGCGTGACCTTCAAGCCCTTGCAGCGCAGGTGGGACATAGGCGTCATCATCGTCTAAACACCCCCAGCCCCTGGACTGCTTCGTTCGGCCAATGACGCACTCTAATCGTCGTAAGCGGTTCACATCGCTCTTGTCGTCCAAGGTCCCGAGAGCAGTGTCGGGCATCGAACAATCGCATCGAGTTCGCTATGATGCCGATACAAGAAAAAAAAACCAAATTGATACGATTTCGATCCTTGACATGCCAACCCTTTCGTTCAGCTACCCCATGAACATGGCCGGAGTTCCAGGAGATGGGAGGCAGGACGAAACTGATACAATTGGTGGAGAAATCGATAGTTCGAACCAGAGCCGTGCTAGGGAAGACGAAGCAACCTGAACTTTCTGAGGCTCTTCATGGAGCCCCATACCTTACCCCGAAAACTGAGCTCGAGATGATTGAGAAGAGCGAACGGTGCGGCCTCATGGACAATCCCAAAGCCCGAGTGCATCACGCAGCGTACAGCAGTGCAGAACGCTCCTGGTTTCCCGCAATATTGTCGGGCTGGGAATAATGGTCGGATATAAACGCTTTGACCAACAAGTGCTCGTACCTCTGCCGCAGCAAGCGTCTCCCCGCTACAGTAAAGAGTACACCTGACGTTTGGCGGGCGGGGTTCTATGCCCCACCCTACTGCGATATTGAGTTAGAGAAAAGCTAAATGTGCTGCCCGGCAAAGACTATCATGACCTCCGGTGAGTTCATCACGAACCGTACCGTAAATACAGCAGGTAATCCTACAACATTGCTTCAACCCTTCGAGGACTGCGGTCCCGTCTTGAGGACAAACTGTTGGACTTTGCTTGGTCTGTCCCCACAATAGGACTGCAGTCCTAAATTAACTGAGGAGCCCGGTCAGTCGGGAGCAAGTTTGGGTAAAACATGCTACCTCGATCGTTAGCACGCGTCCAATGTCGACACCTTCGACAGGATACCCAACGCTCATCTGGACTGCTTCGTGAAGGCGACGCCTTAGCCTTCATGGCTGGCATCCACCGCGTTTTCCCTTTGAAGTCCCAAGAGATCGCTGGGGCGCTGAGCTAAATGTGTGTTGGCTGAAACAGTCTAACTGGTGATGCCTTAAAAAAAATACCGTGAGTTCTATTCTCGCCGGCAACGCTTTTTCACAGCATATTTGTATTCATCGTATGTTGGTTGGGTTGTAATGACGGAGTCTGTTCCATGTACTACAGCCGCTAGCTCGATACGAGGGGGACGCCCCGGTATTCCATGCTGGCGGGATTGGGTTCTCGAGAGCAATCGGTAGTTTGCTTTGTTAAAAGGATGGGCCAGCCGGTTGGGCTCCCGTGATCACGTGTCTGCAGTAGGCCAGTCCCAACTCGTCGACGTTCCGATCGAAAACAAACGTTGACGTTCCTATCGAAAAAAACGTTGAAGTTCCTATCGAAACAAACGTTGACGTTCCTATCGAAACAAACGTTGACGTTCCTATCGAAACAAACGTTGACGTTCTTGCCTCGGCGCGCTCGAGTTCATGCCACTCCCATTCTGTCTGCAACCGAGGTATCGCCTGCGTCAGGGCAATGTTGCGCCCGAACTCTCCAGCTTGAGGTTCGCGAATGGGACTGTTAATATTTTACTACCAATATCTCCCGATGAATATCTCCCGATGAAAACACATTGCCGGGCGAATATATTGGCTGTGGAACTCACAACTGAAGATGGTGTGCACGTGTACAATACAGGGATGCGTAGGTTATGAGCACTATGCCCCCCGCAAACGATTGCGTCCCTGGCGTATAATGTCTCGGCATACCAATGATGTCTTGTCGCTAATCTATCGCCTGAAGAAAATTACAGTCGTTCTGGCATTACAACGATGGTACTGCTATATCCAGTGTTGACATTTCTCTAGCCGAGAGCGAAACAGTAGAAATGCAAAAAAGGAGATCATGGTTTACGACCTGGCGGGCAGCGGTTGTTAAGACGAGACATGCACGAAATGATGCTCAGAAACGGTCTCTCTATAGTGTAGGCACAACGGCACTCTAACGGCCACCAGCTCTATCCCGCGCACTGCCACGCCGGCGAATATCTTCCTGCAGGTACGTGCCAAGCGACTTCACAGGCATTCTACCGGGCAGCCGGCAATTTTCGACCGCCAATATTGGGGGGCCATCACTGCTGCCGTGATACTTGTTTTTCCGATAAGGTAGTCGGGCTGGAGGGGCATCAGTAATCGCGATTAATGTTGTCACTCTGTTGCACAACTTGCCCCGTGTTCGCCCGCCTCCAATTTTAAGAATTACTAACTGTGGGCCAGGTTCAGGTATGCAGTAGCGGTGGATTTGGAAGTATAGTCGAGTTCCATACGACACCGATAACAAAAAACAAACTATGGGATACGGGTTTAGATACTAAAACATTCGAAGCGTTCGTTCAGCATGTGCATAGATAGCGAATACGGGGATGCCGCGGGGTGGCGGGCCAAACACGTTGGAAACGGCATATGCATACATACGTCGAAAATTTCGCTACGATGCACCATATCTCCGACACTACTGTTATATGTAGTGTTCGGTTGGGGTAAGACAAACTAAAATGATAAATTACTTCTGAGCTCTCCGAGCTGAGTTTTTAGGCCGAATATGCGCGTTTTACGCGACGGGGCAGCCAAAAACACCGATAGAGAGTCCGCTGAATGCTACTCGGAGTTACTGGAGAGCTTTGAGGAACAGCTTCCCGTTTCTGGAGATTCCTAGCTTGATTCATGGAGTAGCCAACCACTTTTCTCTGATAAAAAGTATGGCTCTTTGTCACAACCCTCGGGTCATAAATAGTGGATCATCGTTTATTTCCCGGTTTTTTTTTCCTGTACTCAGAACTGGCAATATGAACGAACAGTCCAAGTATCAATATTACCCTAGAGAAACGGCAAACTACTCGAGAAAGCCCCAGGAAAAATAAGGGGAGCATCGTGGGGAGTCTACCGGTATTTTGGACAGTCCCGTGGAGCATTTTTGAAGTTGCCGAAAACCCGCGATTTACCTGACACGGGACTGTCAAAAACACCGGTAGGCTCCTCAATATGCCCCGCTTAGTTTTCCGATAGTTTGTTCGTGCACCTTTCTGTTTCTCCAGAGTCTCAGTTGGACTCTTCGTTTATGTTGCCATTTAGAGTTGTGATGATTTATCAGGAAAATAACTATTAATATCGATTGTTTCTGGGCCCAATTATGACGAACCTGTCAGCCTGAGTTTTTATGCTTCAGAGAACACCGATTGGCAGCTCCGAATCAATCTAGGACGAGTAGGTTTAGCAGGTTGGGAGAAGGGATTTTTAGGGATGTTTTTTACTTGAAAAATGTGTAGCGTGGTCTGCACTTCGGAATCGTCGTCCGCAACTCAGAAATTTCCTGGTTCGATGCAAACACGGCGCAGCCGCGTTTATGGCGAGTTTTGGCCCGTTTTGGCTGCGGTTTGGGGTCAGGGTTAGGGTCAGGGTTAGGGTTAGGGTTAGAGTCAGGGGTGGGGTTGGGTCTTCGCCCGTATCCTGATCCCAACAGAAACCAAAACACCCGAACAGCCTACCAACCTAAAGATCCCTTCTCCCAGATTGTTAAAGGTCCTCGATAGGACTCTAGAGAATCGAACGAAACTGTTCCGGAACGCTCCCCGGAAACCACGTGGAGCATTCTAGGGAGTATACCGGTGTGTTTGGCTTTCCCGCCGAGTAAAAGGGTATATTTGGCCTGAAACCCCAGGTCTGAGGCTGACTCTGAAGAGAGCCGAAACAGGAAAACGAAAAGGTTTGTAGTGAGATTCAGGAAGGATTTCGTGCCATATCCGATGTATCGACACTTGTCGATAACCCAAAAACAAAATTATCTCTTTTTTCTGTATTTCGATCGCAAATGGCATGGCCAGACGAAGCCATGCGCCAGTTCTGTACGGTCCCAGGACTGACCGAAACTTATTTCGAACCGCACACAAGAGGCACGACGTCGCGGGCCTGATGCTTGTAACCCAGATACATATGACCACTACTACGCTGGTACTCTCTGGGTATTTCTTACACGTTATTCCGGCATATAGCGGTAGGTAGAGACTCAAAGCTCCCGTGATGGCGATCAACCGACTACACCGCATGCCTGCGCTTGGCGATTGTCGTTGTGTTTGTGAGCGTTCAGCGGTATCAACGCACTGCTCCCCATGATGCTACCGCAGGCTGTCGAGCTTGGCGATCCTTCCTCGAAGGAAGCCAACCCAGTCGAGGAAGCCTTAGTCCGCGGAAGAAATCAAGCTCCATGTTACCCGGCGGGTACCAAACAGGATGCGTGGGTGCCGTGTAGTTCTGTGTGTCTCTTTAATTTAAATATTTTTGTGGTAACTCCTCCCTCCGACGTCTTCTCAACTGGAAAAAAACCCGGCATACGAACTTATAAACAAAACACGACAATAAGATAGGCAACGGCAAAACTCGACATACGAATCTGGGACACACTAAAAACTGAGAGGCATGCCAGTTCAGATTTCCAGATTCGGCTTCCATAAGGTTCACCCTGAGAGTCCAGAAATAATTTCCCGTAGTAGTCGATCTTGAACACACCTAAATCGTTGGGGCCACCCATGGCGGTGCAATTTATCACGTGCCTGAGGGCATATCTAAGGGCCCATCATATCGAGGACTTTTTTTTTTTTTTTTCAATTTGATTATACGGTTTTGTAAATTTGAATTTGCATCTGATTGGGCGAAGAGCGCATCACCAAGCAGGCATTCTCAAGGCAAAATAAAAACAAAAAATGAGTGAAAAGTCTTTTGGGACTTCTTTCGTGGGATTTTATATTTCGATTTGGAATTCGGGAGTCTATCAGCCTTGATGTAGCATGTTCACGGCGGGTCAACATCCCCGGCAGAGTCCGGGGAGATTCTTGGCCGCTTTCGTGACCCCGATCGAGGCGACAAAAAAACGCGAACCTCAACGAGAGGCGACCGGGGCAACAGACGCCCCCCACGGCCACAGATCACAGCACATCGTACCCCGGCGGTGGCGCCTCAAACATAATCATGGCGGCCGCGAGACCAATATCTGGGCCTGCTTGATCGGCCAAAAATCACGAAAACAGAGCAAACGAGCATCAAAAAAGGGGGGATACGGTCGATACGTCGATAGCTGCATCACCGCTGCTGTTCCGCAAGAAACCCTGAGAGTGATAGCATCCTCTCTTGCGCCACCGAAAATGAAAAGAGGCTAGCGGCGGCGCCCACCGGACAACGCAAGCCCTTCGCTCCCGTCTACGCTCGTCGCTGTTTTTTGTCGGTCGGTTGGGCGTTGTGTGATGCGGTGCGTTATTTCAGGTAATTATTCCGATTTTCTTTTGGTGTTGGTAAATAATAACCTGAAATAACGCACCGCATCACACAACGCCCCTATAAACAAGTTTTGTTTTTCGAAATTTAGATAAAAAATATATTATTGAAATAATAAATACGTTTCCATAAAACGTTCCCCGCTAAGATGGGCTCTACACCCCCATAAAAGAGCGAATGGAACGAACCGCATTGAATATTTTTCCCCGCATGAATAGGTGCTGATTGGATGTGTTGAACGAATAGACTCAGTGCAGCCCGAGATAACAGCAGGGAGAGGAAGAAGACGAAGCGTTGCACCTTCTTTTCTTGTTCGGGGGGACCGAACGGCCCGATCGAACGGGACCAAGTAGCATCCTATTTGATGTAGATGTAGACAACAACGAAGATGGTGTGGACACTATTTTGCCTTGCTTGGCATGTGCAAAATATTCCGTTCGTGCCGGTGCGGCTGGCGAGGCCCCGGGTTCTGCATGGACTCTTCAAGCACGTTTTTTTGTTTTTAATAGGGACGCGAACAATTGACCACGAGCAGCCTCGTTCCGATCAATTCCGATCAACTCGTTCCTATTCTCCTTGGAGGGGGTTAAGACACGCACTGTGTTAGGCCAATAAACACGAGAAGGGCCCACCCTAGTTGATAGTGGCATCGTCAAAACAGCAGCAAGCAACCGCATCTCGTCAAAATGGTCGGCATGCACATAAAACACTGCATAATAATACGTGTACGAATGGATAACTTGCTATAAAATAGTTGTAGGTTGGTTCGGATCGGCTCATTGTCAGGGTTTTGTTTGGCGGTAGTAGTAATTCTACAGGTATCCGCCTCGAGTCCCGGATGCAGCGACCATCAACTACTTGTGGCGATAAATTATAAGCCATCCTCCGGTATCTTTAGGAAACCTGGACCTTTCGTCCCTTCTTTTTCCATGCCACTGGAAGGCTCAGACCGTCGGATAGCAACTACCATCAAACACAATAGACTGCATTTTGGATTGCAGAGTCCTCTGCGTCATTCAGAGGAAAGCAGTAGCCGGTCGCCCCGGTGGTTCAAGTGGTTAACCTCGAATTCTACTTGTTTGAGTCCTGGGTTCGAGCCCTAGGAGGGTCGGACTTTGACTTTATTTGCAAAAATATAAAAAGGGATTCAATTGTTGAGAGCGCCTTGCAGCGTGGGTAGGCACAATTCGATGCGAGTCGACGAGGGAAGAAAAGGCTGAAATCTTCTCGCGATAAAAATGAAGGCACGTACCGTAGCGGGAAGGGGGGAGAAGAGCCTGCTATGTGACCCCGGATCTGAGTTACGAGTTGGAAGGAGAGAGAGAAGAAGATGTGCGAAGATAATGAATGGGATGGAAAAAAAAAACAAAAAAAAAAAAAGGTGAAAAGGGCGAAGCGTGGTGAGAGGGATGCAACAATTCGGTATGACCACGGCTATGAACGCTGACGAAAGTGAAAAAGACCAAAACCAGCAAATGCCACGAGGTCGACCTAGAATGAAGTGACGATTGAAGGAAACAAATAGAACGGAGAAAACACAGCGAAAACGTTCGAGGTTTTACGGCAATCTCGCCAGCAGCACTGGTCGCCCAGGCGAACATCTCGCCATCTTGCACTGCTACTATTACTCCAGCTATATAGGATCACATTATCACGACCACTAGGCAGCTCCAAGAAGCAACACACCACTCCCGGAAGCTCTGCCGACGAGACACAAACGAACCCGACGACGTCTTTTGTTGGATGTGAAAGGGTGGCCTGCTGAACTGTGCGGGGGTAAAATATTGATCGGATACCCGGCCGAGGATAATCATCACACGGGACCATCCCCCGTACTTTGAAGAAATACCGCTTCCTGTCGTATTCGTCCGTACGTTAATCTATCCGCATCGGTTTCATACCTACCTGGTCAAGAAGGGGGATATTTTTCTACGGGCACACGCGCACGCATTCCTACACAAGAAATAGCCGACGTGAGATTCGAACACAAGGCTTCGCCGACGTCAGATGTAAAGGTGTTACTTGGAGTCATAGAGACAAAATATCGATCGATCACCAAGCCCAGGGTGTTCCTAGTCTCCGGAACGCCTGTGCCACATAATATATATTCAGATATAATACCTCCTCCGTAGCTGACTGCGGTCGACGCAAATGGCACGTAGAAACTTAGGCAGAGAAATGGTCGCGTCGGTAATATTAGGTAGGGTTCAGTTTCCTGCGACTACGTACGAACCTGGTTTTACTTACTGCTTTGATACATCATGACAAGTCACTTTATTAGAGAAAGTGATTTCGGGCCCGCAGTTTTCCGGGAGGTGACGTCTTGATTCCAGATGGCGGCAATTATAGACCAAGGATTTTCGACGAAAACCGAACCCAGCCTAAAACCTCGATCAAACGGAAAACTGCGGCCACGAAATAAATGTCTTTTCCTCAGTACCATTTATTTATCCCAGTCTACCACATGTAGCTCAGGGACGCAGAGCACTTTCTAGCTGGAATATAACCCGCGCACAATATTCGGTCAACACCTGTCGCTGCAGAACGTGTACGATACCAACTACAAAGCAGCCGAACATTTATGTAGCATACATTTTATAGCCCGGGTCAATGCCAAGGGCGGAGGAGAAGTCGGAGGGGAACAAAAATTTACCCGGCGAATAGAAGGAGGACGGGGGGGGGGGGCACGTCAGACACGACTTGAAGTCGAGTGCCTTTTCTTTCAGAGACCCGATAGTGCAGCAGCCGTGGCGATATTGAAACACACCGCGATATGTATTCTCACGGGCGAATTCCACTCCTACATATACATACCACTGACCCTTAAAACCCAGCGCGGTGTCCACGAACGGCTTTTAGTCTGCATACTACATATCCCTTTCACGCATAACATAGCGACCAAGATGTGATCTCTGGTCTGCACTATTACGGGGTACAACATTAAACAGGATCTACTGCGGTACACACAAAAATCTATACCTGGTATACCAGGTATTTATCCATTTTTACCGTCATATATTTGGTCCTATTTTGCTGCATCCCCCCGTATTCCAAAGACCACAGGGTCCAGTTCCGCGATAGGTACGTGTCACTACGGTTTTTCATGCGCTAAAATATGCAGTAGTATCGGAAACGAAACAAGAAACAGGATGGCATTGCCCAGGTTTGATTTCTCCCACGAGAGTGGGTGCGATCTATATCCGGACATCAGGACAACGACTGCTGTATTTCACGTTCTCCTGTGTGCCCCCTCAGAATAGCAGTCCCGTTTTGGCGGACGAACTTACTATTAATACGTGGAATTTGAGTGGTTAGTCCCCAGACGAGACCGAAGTTCTATAAGTCTTCTTTTTTATGGTATCATATTTTCATGTTATTACGGGGGGGCACAGGTAATAGGACCTACCTTACACACAAAAAAACATATATTTACCTCTTTTTACTATTACGGGGGGCCATAGTTAACAGGACCAAATACTGTTAGTAAAAATGGTTTAACATATAGGTTTTTATATGTACCATAGGTCCTGTTAACTATGGCCCCCCGTCATAACAATAGGTGTCCTGTGTGGTAGGTGCCCTGTGTTAACGTTACAGAAAGGGAACCATGATATTTCCAACCAATGGCGGGTTTGATGGCGAACTGGAGATGGCGAATACTTTTTTTTGTTTGCCAAGTTGTGGCCCAACGCATGCGAGGCTTGCCAGCGCATCGGCTGCTTAGAATGTGCCATCGTGTCGCACGGGATACGATTCCTCCAGGAAACAGGTCGCGGGCACGACTCTTCCACAAGATTGCATGACTCGGCGCGCTTACAACCGAGGCTAAAGTTTCGTCGGCTTGAAGACATTGCCCCCGAGTGTTCGAGACAGTCGCCCTGCGTTGCCGGGTTCAGCTTACTTTAGCGACTTCTCAAGCTTGGCTGCGGGGTTGATGAGCCCAAAGCTCCGGAAGCAAGGAGACTACGAGAAATTTGATGCTAGCCCTGCCACAGCATACATCCCTCGTGTCTCCCAAATCAGCGGTAGGTATAGCGAACGCCGAGGCAACCTCTTATAGAACTCACCAACGCATGGAAGAGACGTCATGCCGCAAGAAACAAGCGCCAACTACGCACCCCAGGAGGGGCAGGATTTCCCCGTGGTTTCTGCGAACGGGTTTGTCCTGCGTTTATCCTTTTCCGCTCTTTTTCGCTCCAGGGGAGTTGCACGCCCGCCCACCTCTCTGCTATCCTCCTCGCGCCTGGGGTGATATGAAGCCTGCCCTAGTCAAGTGCAAGGATTCTTGTTCGTGCTGTGGGTGCCTGCTGTAGTGCCCATCCCCTCTGCATCCGTGGTCATAGGTCTACCCGAATCTAATATCACAGTAGGTTGCGAATGCCAGGGGGAGGCGATATGGGCTGGGCAAACCGGGCTGCGGTTTGTCGAAAAGGACAGAGGGTTTGCGTAACACTTGGAAGCGTGTTCTTTGACGCGTTCTTGGGGAATCCTTTCATTTCGCGGTTTCAGCACTCGAAGCAGTGACAGCTAAATGTCACGAGAACGTTCCACACTGCATTGATTGACGCAGACTGTCAGCAGGAGAAAGAGGGCTACAAGAAGTGTTGTATTTCTAAACATTGGTTGAGTATATTGCGGTGGAAATTCCAGGATTTATACATGTATCTGTACCGTGTTTATGGACCCTCGCCTTTAAATGTGCCAAATACCTTGAGAGAAAGTTAAATTCTAGAAAGTACCCGATCGACGAGATGCAACCATGGCCTTGAACTATTGTTAGACAACATTCCGTAATGCTCTTATTTATAATATATACTTGGGTTTCATATCGTATCGGACTCTCTCCGATAAGTCAGGGACATTGTTTTTCGGTAATCGTATCGGGAAAGGGTATCCTGATTACCGATATGCATCCGGTTATCGGTTACCGTTTACAGATAGACGATAAGTAGCCGTGCGTTTGCCGGGGGGAAGCGGGAAAAACTGCTGCCACCGGCTAGCCCCACGCACCCCGCACGAACGCACACACGTCTAAGGCCACGCAACACAGCCACCCAGGACGCAGGCACGCACAGCGCACTATCTTGTGGCACCTTGCTTTTTTTCATGAAGAATGCATCCACTGTTGTATAGGGCACAACAACAACATATATACGGTGCCGATCGCCAAGCCAGGCACGGAGAAAACCGCCCGAGCACAGAATATAGAGGGAATCGACGGCCAGACACAGAATGAAGAGAAATATTATGTCTGCGGCTGCTTTGAGCTTGAAAAATCCTTGGTATGAAAGTGTTTTCGACTTTTACCTTCCATATTCTCACCGTCAATTATGTGAAGTCTAGGCACCTCTATTTTTCTAGTTTCGGTGTACATCGATCGAAATCCGTATGCTTGAGCCTTCTAAATTGACATATCATATAGTGGCTGTGTCTGAGTTTATCCATACGTATTCGGAATTTCGCGTAGGTCTTCCCGTTTGGGCAAACTTCCTTGGGTCTGCCCAAACACCAAATGCAGCATTTTGAAGCTTAAAGATGAGCTGGCACCCCAACCAAGCAGGCTCTGATAGTCACGGTGAGGGCTAGGATGGCCTAGGGCTTGATGAGTTCTTTGTCGTTGTGATAACCGCCGTGAGCCGAATCCGGAAATATTGTGGCCATCGGGGAAAACATCCCGTACAACTTCGTGACAAAACCTTTCCTCATCAATATAGCGGCTTCAGATTACTCGGGAACTGCTGAAGAACTCTGCCTGGACGGCAAGGTTCACGCCAGCCGCAACTACCCATGTATATTGGTTGGGGTGAGCCATCGGGCATCGACGACACAAACTCCCCGCGAGTGGTCTACAAGAGTTTCCAGAAGAGCTATCACACGATTGCCAGGTGTGTAAGCCTTTTCGGGAGATACAGCAAACAACGCCCCCCACGTACAATTTTGTAGCACTCACAATTTTGCTGTGGTTGGAGGTTCGAGCGGGGTGGAGGAGGCAGATGAAAAGCACGAGGATGATGACCAGGGGGGGGAATAACCCAGGCGACGGTACCGCAGCAGGCTGTGCTTGAGGTTGTATGTAGCGGGTCATTCGGAGCATATATATGGCGTTCGTACGAGATGATGTACGAAGAAGCAGGACGGAGGATCGCTCCATTTGGTTTTGCGTTTTTGAAGCTTGCTGTCCAGATACGAGTGTTTTATACCACTACAGTAGTAATACCAGGTATGACACCTGGTGTGTTTGCTGTATGTACTCGTACGTCCGGCAACTGCTGCTGTACGAGCTTCAGGCATACATGCAGTAATCAACACACACGTGATTGGACCCACGAATGGAAGGGGTGTACAACGGCAGTTTAGCGCCAATTGATAACCGGAGGTTTTAGTTCTTGCGTGTTCATGCTTTGTATCTGGTAGGTGATGAGAGTATGAGGAATGCGCAATCGGCACAGGAAATACAATACCTGGTAGACGAAAAAGCGGGCCGAACGCCGAGATCTCCATCATTTCCGCGGACTACTCGCCAAACTGTGGTTCAAACGTCACGGCGAACGTCGCGACGATTTATTTTGCCAGAAAAAAACTGAGACGACGTTCTTTCACGACGTTTTTTAAATTTTATCGGGAAACCCCCTATTAAGCAATTTTTCGTCTCCGATTATGCGCATGACGGGAAAGGCTTTCGATTTAGACGATCTTTCCGGCGGAAATCATTGATACACAAATATATTATGCGCAGACACTCTACTCTTGACGCACACGGTGCGGTTCGGTGTGGTATTCAAAAATCAGAAATCCTACGGTGCGGTTCGGTTCGGTTTTCAGATATTATTGTGAATCCTACGGTGCGGTGCGGTTTAGTGACAAATCCTACGGTGCGGTTCGGTGCGGTTTTCAAACTTCGGAAATGCTACCGTGCGGTTCGGTGTTGTTTTAGAAACTCGGAAATCTAACGGTGCCATTCGGTTATTTTTGAAATCCTACGGTGCGGTTTGGTGCAGTTTTCCTATTTCGTAAAACCTACGGTGCGGTGCGGTGCGATGCGGTGCGGTGCGGTGCGGTGCGGTGCGGTTTTCCTGGAGGCAAAAATCCTACGGTGCGGTGCAGTGCAGTGCGGTATTCCAGGAGGCAAAAATCCTACGGTGCGGTGCGGTGCGGTCAACCGCACCGAACCGCACCGAACCGATAGGAAAAACCGCACCGTAAAGAATCCTGATTTTCTCTCACAAATAGAAATGATTAGCGGAAAGCGAGAGAGCGTGAGCTAGCTACATCCGATGAAAATCAACGAGAGGTAGGTGGGAATACTGAACCCTATGCGAGGCAAAAAATAAGAGCACGTACCGGGGGGGGGGGGAAGGGTACACACCTGTTACAAACGGCTTGTCCTGAAATTTGTTGAGGATAACACCCCCTACTACGAGTTAGGCTGGAAAGTAAAAGTTATGATAAAAAAAAAAAAATGCGGGGGCATCCATCAAATAAATGCGCATATTTTCGTTTGGGTGAGTGGCGGAAAATAACATTAATACGTTAGTTCGGTTTGCCTGCTCCAAATAGCCATACTCGTAGTAGATATATTATTTTACAAGCGTCGACGCTGATGACGCTGTACGCCGCAGGACACGTCTACTATTACGGGGGACCATAGTTAACAGGACCTATGGTATACATAAAAACCTATATGTTTAACCATTTTTACTAGCAATATTTGGTCCTGTTAACTATGGCCCCCCGTAATACAACAAAAGTAAGTACTGCTGCTCGGAGAAGCAATGTGCAACGCCGGACTGCGTTTCTTAGGGAAGAACGGGTGCATCCGTACTACAGCAGTAAACGACACTTAATAAGAAACAGGGAAGCTGGTTCAGGATGGATTTCTTTTCGAAGAATGGGCGGGTTTTACAAAAAGACAAGTGGGACGGCTCCCTTTCCTTCAAATATCGGGCTGCCTTTTGTCTCGTTGGCGTTTAGTTCTATTACGGGGAACCATAGTTAATAGGACCAAATATTGTGAGTAAAAATTGTTAAATATCTAGGTTTTTATATGTACCATAGGTCCTATTAACTATGGTCCCCCGTTATAGGTACACTCAACCTCGGTGAAACAACTCCGAAAGTTATTGCGATTCCCGCCTATTAACGCTTTTAGAACCGCAGTCCGATTTTTGGGACAAACTACTTAAACTTCTACTGGTTTGTCCCCAAAACGGAACTGCGGTTCTAAAGCCTCAGGTCGGTTCAAAAAAAAAATTAGTTATATTACGGGGGACCAATGTGAATGTATTGTCGGAAGGCAAGCACAATATAATGTGAATACTAACTATGAGACAAAATATTGTTAGTAAAAATAGGGAAATATATGTTTTGTTTTTTTTTGTCTGTACCGTAGGTCATGTTTGCTATGATGGTCCCCCGTAAAAGCTGTTTTTTGCGTCTTAGATACCAGGTATATATTTATTTCCGTGCCACATTTTTGAATGATATTTTATACGGCGATATTATTTCCGGTATATTAACGGCGTATGACAGCGCCTTACCGAACTTGGCATGATTCGAATGTAGGCCTCAGACTGTCTCCAGACCGACGTATAACGTGTCTATTGGGGTCTCTAGGTGGTGGTTGGCCCTGGGCTCTCAAAGGGCGGGCAGCCATCGCCTTGTTCGCATCACTCAACGATATTGCCCCCCAGCAAGAACTTCGGGGATTCCGCGCCTCCTGTGCGGTATCTATTCTCTGCAGTGGCCGCGCCGGACGCTACCGGCGGTCGAACGAGAGACCCAGAGAGGTTCGCCGACTATTAACAGTAGTAGCGCTCGGCGTTGACGACAAAAACTTTGATTCAAGGAGTTTCAGCAGCCTGAGAACGAACATTTTTGTTTTTCAGTTTTTTTGTATACTGCTGGGTATATACTTAGGTAGAGCAAGAGAGGGGTTGTTCTTAACCCTTTTAGAATCGCACTCCCATATGTGGGGACAAAAATCTCTAATTATAAGTAGTTTGTCCCCAAAACGGGACTGGGGTCCTGAAAGGGTTAAGCTAACACTAAAATCAAGGATTCGATGGTGAAACAATAAAAAGTGCTGGGACCGTGGGAAAACCCGGTATCCCATCGTACAAGCTTAAATTCGGCTGGAAAGCACGATACTTCCACTCGAAAAACACGGAAGACGAAGGAGTCGCACAAGTGAAACGTGATCAACGTGCAGACGGAACCAACATGGCCGCGGGTATCCACACGCAACTACAGCATAGAGTTACGCCCGTTGCCACAACTAGCCAACTCGTGACTACTGGCTGTGCCGGTTGCTGTCTAGGTTGCTGCCTGGGCTGTACGAAACTTGCGGTAGTTGTGAACACAGAGGGGAACACGCCTGCTGTCTGGGGTGCTGTCAGAGTGCCTACTCGCGGACATGGAGTGGAAAGGAGAGATCACACCCAAAAGCACAATCCAAACATCAACCATCCCCGAGTCTCCCTCCACTTTCTGACCAACGGTGCGGCAGAGCTATGATATCACGCCCCCGATAGTAGGGGGGGGGGTAATACCCTATGGAGGGAATACACCTCGCCAGCACCAGGAAGACCAGTGACGAACGTGACAGGGAGATACTACTGCCCCGAAAAAAAAAACAGATACAACCGATAGCTGCGGCTCTAGCAGTATTGTGCGCGCCGATCGTCGTTTTCCGGGTGCCGTCCCGGTGGTGTTCTCCACGGCCGCTCCATCGCCTTAACCCAATCGGCCCGCTCCTTCGTGCCTGCTCTCGTTGCCACTTCACTGCTGATCGATACTCAGAGGCGCGACAGGCCTTTCGCAGCCAGGCGAGGTAAACAGCACTCATGATGAAGGTTGGAAATACTCTCGTGTAGTATTCTCTCGAGGAGTGAGCCGGGGTTCACCTCGGACGTCGGTCGAGGCCGATGTTGTGCTGTTACCTTGAACACGTAAATATCCCCGAACTAAGCACGTCTTCTACCCTATACGACGCATTCCACGTGTTCTACCGCACAGAACAGTGAGATCCTGTGGTGGCGCCTGCCTCTGCGCACGGACATGTCGGCTCACCATTGCTACGCTGCCGCCCGCCGCATATTACAGACGCGCTTTTTGTAAGTGTCCGTGCCTGGCGCACGACGTACGACCCACCTCTACTGTCACGCCTAAATCTTGCTGTCACACGCAGCAGCAAGAAGGTACCAACTCCGTGAGGATTAGTCCGGCCTCACACCTGCACTCGACGGAAAGACGTAGCTCATTCGCCGTGAGCTTGATAGGGCATGCGTCGCAGTATGCCTTCCCGAGGCAGCGAGAAGAGCGGAGGTAAAGTTGTATGGGGAGCATATTTCAGTAAGAAGCATCACGTTTCGTGATGACATGATCTTGTTAGTGCCCCCCCCCCCCCCCCCCCTCCCACGAAGGGGCGAAGCTAAAAACATACCAGGTATCAGGTTTTGATCAGCGACTTTGTTCTGGACGCCCTTGTGTTATTTAGCTGCGATTTTCTGTAGCGATTTCCCTCTTCTTTTTTTTCGTCTCATATATATGCTGATTTCTTGAGGTTCCCCCTTCCGCGCGTTGGTTATCCACCATGCAACATGCTGGGCTTATTTATTCTCTTCCGCTCTTTCGTGGCTAAATTCTGTTGTTATTTGCTTTTTTTCTCGGAGTGTATCGTTTCTTCGCTCCTGCATCAATTCGTTCTTTTGTCATGTTTTGAATATAAATATACCTATTTTTTTCCGGACCCAAGGCCGGCATTACTCGCTAACTGTTCGGTTCGCACCAGGCGGTCGGTACGACGAGCCCAAGCAGGCTGACGTTCAACTAAAGCAGCGGAGCGCACAGGCGACGATGCACAGCACGACTAGCCTGCAGCAGGCGGGCTTTAAGCGCCAGCACCTATTACGGGGGACCATAGTAAATTGGACCAAATTTTGCTAGTAGTGCGAATAGGTAAATATATAGGTTTTGGTCTGTACCGTAGGTCCTGTTTAGTATGGTCCCCCGTAATAGGGCGACGTACGCACAGCGCGACTAGCCGGTACAATACATGTGTACTTCGTAGCCAATATCACGATTTGCCCGGATTCCGGAACCACGGACGGCTGCTGTGTCTTGACCGCAGTGACAGCAAACACACGTACGCACTACAGGTATATATACTTTGTATGATTCGCAGTATGTTCCGCGTCCAATGTATCTGGTACCTGGTTTTTGGGTTGCTGGTGTGAGCGGTTCGTGCCTACTCTGCCGTATCTCCAGCAGACTTTGTAGTTGTAGGATGGCATTGCATCGCCCGCTCTTGTTTGTTAACCGTTTAGAACCGCGGTCCGGTCTTGGGGGTAAACTACCTAAAATTAGACTGCTTTGTCCCCAAAACGGGCCCGCTGCCGTAAAGTCTAAATCCGTTGGGCTACAGGTGGAACGACAACCGATAGCCTACCGAACAAAAGCTTTACAACACTCTACCCTCCTTCGGAACAGCGACGTCTATGGTATTTTGTCTTCGTGCGAAGGGACCTTGGGTGCCTAATCTTCAGTTCTTCTCATTCTCTGGGAACCGAAAAATAGTGCCTTACGAGTTTATTCACTCGAGAAGATTCATTTTCTTGCAAAAGCCTTTTCATGGTGGAGATGAGATTGGAACTCACGACGACCCACATCCTGTCGACAGACGAAGTTTGCTAAAGGCAACAGCAGTATGGACGTAGGGACCGACACCCGCCACCAGGAGCCTGATGTCGGAAGGTATACTCTTGTGCTCGTTGCTGCTCGCCTCGATGAATGTCTTCTGAACGAAGGGCCGCGGAATCCGTCAGTCAGGCAGGCGATAACGCCTGCAAGGTATGATGAGAAGACCCTTGCTGCATATCCTATCGTAATGTCACCACAGGAGAGAGAGGATATCATAACGTCAACAAAGCAGTGTCTGTCTCGTCTTGATGTCGTCCAGATATAAGGTTTGGAGGCAACATGCTTACTTTCATTTCGAAAGGTCGGGTTAGTAATGTGAAGAACACACAGGCCCCCTGTGTGTGTTCCTCACATTAGACCGCTCTTTCCACTATCGACATCCAGCGCAATCAGTGTCCGTGCCCATTCTCCAACCCTAGAGAGACACAAGCTCTGTGATCGAAAACCTTCGCCACAGGGATACTACATTGCTTTGCAGCGAGTATAGCAGACAATGCACGTGATCGTAGTGCTGAATATGACGTACACATTCTATGAAAAAGAGAAAAAAAGACGTGATCGTAGTAGTGCTGAATAAGACTGGCAGGACGTACACATTCTATGAAAAAGAGAAAACAAAAGACGTGATCGTAGTGCTGAATAAGACGTACACATTCTATGAAAAAGAGAAAACAAAAGAATCAAGCACCAAATCGAAAGAGAAGGAAAAACGTGTCGTGCCCCCCCTTGGCAAAAGTTGAGTGACAATACAGAACGATCCCAAGGAACAATACCACGACGTATAAAAATAGCAAGACCAAGAACAAAGGGAAACAACAGGCAAACCAAAGCACATCATAACAATCAAAACACCCTCTAGGCCTCGGCAGCAGCTTGTGATACGATAATATGTCCCACCCCCAGATGGGGTGCGTCAGACAATACGGAATACGCAAAAAAAAACAGCCCAGGTTTGGTTCATAAGCAAACACCCGAGATTGAGCTTCCACCGGGAAACAGAAGTTCGTGCAGACCTCTCTTCTGGCTTCACCGTTGCACCCGGAATACGCGATACACCAGGGGTTTCTCACGCCGCGGGGGAAAGGCAATCAGGACAGTGACCGCGGAACTTGTGTCGTGTAGATATTGATGAGTGATGCGATGATTGAAAATACCGCAAGTAGGCGTGGTTGGAGACGTTATACCGCACTTTGCGGGTGCGTTCCCCTACACAAACAAACACACCAAAGAGACAAACCTTGCTTGGTAATCGCTCCGTTTTGGTCACCACGATACCCCTCTCGGTCTCGCCAACTATGAGCATGGCGTAACGCCGAATGTATGACCTATCCAGTACAAAATATTTAATGAGATTTGATGCAGATGTGCATGGCCCGAATAAAATCCAAATCTGTTCCGCTGCTGCGCACACCTTGCTCACATTGGCTGCCGGCTACATCTTCGAGTATGCGTATCGTGTGTCGTGCAGTTGATGGAGTGGTGTGTCCAAGTGTACCATTACGGTATCGAGCTACAAGGTTCAACTGTGACGTACCCCAACATCAAGAAGACATAGTACGAAGTATATATGGATCTCCATCAGATGTAATAAAAGCAACAATATCAGATTTTCAGCAATATTCCATTGAACTGATCGCCCCCGAAGCCGCGACGACATGTGTCGACGCGCCATGTTCGAGATGCGGTCACATAACCTGCCGTACACTGTCTCGCCAAACATTTCAAGCAACACGTCCTGCTGCTAGTGGAGTGTAAGTAATGTAATTGGTAGGGTGGGGCTGCAAGACGTTTCGTGCTGTCAGGCGTTCTACGATACAGGACCACCCTACTCGTTCTGAGGCTCCTCGCTTAAGGAGCTCCATACCTCACCCGAAATCAGCAAAATCGAATTGCATACAGATGAATAGTCCCATGGCCCAAGTATACTATGAAGCCATTTTTCGAAACATCACTGGCAACGCGACGATTTTAGGTGGGGGAGCTCCGACATTCAGAAACAAAATGGCGGAATTGTGCCACCTCTATCGTCACAAAATGGCGGATTCCATCCGAGACGTGAACTTGTTGCTACAGTCCCATCGTTCTTCAACTACTAACCGGTGTTCCGCGAAAAAGAAACTTTAGGCCGTGTTTGGTGCTAATGGCAATCCTTCGTCCGCGTGCCGTCTTCAAGCAGGCTATATAATATTTGAAGGTTGAGATGGCGTGGGTGTTGACAAGGGCATGGCGGGCGGGCGGGTGGGTAGGGCGGGTGGGTGGGTGGGTGTGGAATGGAAGGTACAAAGCTGCACATTCCATCCACTTGGAGGAGAACAAAGCGATAGATTGCGAAGTTAGACGGTGGGCAGAGAATTCGAGACTCACGTGGGTCACAACGCCGCCAGGCTGACGTTTTCGCCTGAATATTCACCCTGTTGGATGAACAGGTTTTGTTTGCTGTCGTAGTAAGACACAACGCCATTTAGAGCGAGGGCCATATGCGACAGGCATGTTTGTGCATGTCGTGGCCGAAACGTACCTACGCACCAGTAGTCCCGGACGTGTTGCGTGTTTACTCGCTTACCTCCCCTCAGATTTGCCTGGCCGTAGAGCACGGCATGTGTTGGCTTCAGTTCACGGAAGCAAACTTTTTCACGTCCAACGACACTTCAGAAATCACATCCCACCCTGTTCGCGAGTGGGCTACGCACGCCTCCTCGGACTTCAAGTACCGAGTGGTTGACCGGGGTTGGAAACAAGACAGGCACCTCGTCAACTATGCACACACGGACCGCGAGAGGCGAGGGGGGACTGACGTTACGACTTCACCCCGACCATGGCGATGGGCGACCCGTGGAGGGCGGTCCAGCCATGAGAACACAAGGAGTGACCGGTAAGCGAGCAAGGAGTGACCGGTAAGCGAGCCGCTGCGGATTTTGGGAGCCGTCTCGGGTCTAGCACAGGCACGTCAAGGTCTCACAGTGAAATGGCGTTAGCGTGAGGGGGAGGGGGAAACCTTGTTAAGGTGATCACGGCACAGGAGCAGTCGGGAAGAACAGCACAAATTATCGAGTACAACACAACCGTTGGACCCGACGTCCATGTAAACCCTCCCCAGCGGCGCAGACTGTCAAACGTGGCTCGGGGCTAACGGTATAGCGGCATATATGTACGTTTTGTAGTATATACACGTTTTGCGAGAAACAGCTTAGATTTAACTATTTTCTACATACCAGAGCGTTGCAGTCAGCAGTGTAGTCAGCAGTGTAGGGCGTCTATGAAGAAAACGAGAACGAAGGATGGCAGGCTGAGATTAACAAAAAAAAATGAAAAAATCGGGATTCGTTCCCAAAATGAAATGAGTGCAAAACGCAGGCATTTTCAAGGAGGAACACCATCCTTGCCTAGCTTCCCTGTTTACTTTAAAATGTTTGAACTTGAATACACCAATGAAAGAAACCAATACCACGACGAGTGAATAGGGGTGTCATCGTATGATTGTGTAACAGGGTACACGGTGAGGGACAGAAAGGAAATACCGCTACAGAGGAGGAGGGACGGTGTGCGGAGACCTTTCCAGGTACGACCTTGAGCAGGATTGGGCAGCTTCACCGCAAAACATTCTCTGCCCGTTGGAGTCAAAACCGAGCCATTAACTAGAACAGCAGCTTTACTTGACCTATTTTGAAGGGATCGGGTTAGGCTCTTGCGGCAGCAGGTGCCAGGGCAGTAGGTACAGAGGCATGGCGGAGGTTACAGAGGAACGAGGAAAGGGGCGGTATCAGTGATTGCAGAAGAGGTAGCCATAAGAAGCTTCGGTCGAATTACGTCAGGTGTCCAGGTCGAATTGGTCGTTTCTGAAGCCATTGGGTACTGTATTCCCTTTTATATGCATGTGTATTCCGCCTTATATGTGCGTCAGTGGTGTGATTGGAATACAAACCATAAAATGTCAGAATAAATGTACTAAAACCTTAGAACAAGGTACCGGGTGCCACTCAGAATGACAGAGTTCATGCTTCGTACCAGTCCCACCTCAGCTGGAGCAGTAGGAGCTCGCGTGCCTTTTTTCTATGTTTCAAGTAGTGGTGTCTTACCCTCTATAAGCCCGGTCACTAAACATCACCCAAAGAAAAAACGCACAGACAAGGGCTTGCCTGGAATTTTAACCTTGGACCCGTTGTGAATCAAGAGGAAAAAACGATGTAACGCTATCCACAGTTTAGTGTTTATTCACCCGATATCTTATTTATCTATACTCGACGTGTAGGTACAATATGTACAGAACGACCATGACAGCGATTGACATAGGAACAATCGTTTTCTAAAACACCACAAAAAAGGCACGCCCTCTCGGCACACGACGCGAGCACGGCCGTGGATATCCCCGGCAGAGTCGGGAGGGGAGAGCAAGGTGAGGCGTGAGCAGAAAACAGCCCACCGAGTGGTAGACCTCATTGGTGAGCTATACGTATAGCTTTTTAAAACATGGCAAAACAAAACCATGCAGGGTATCTAACACACACACACATTTCGATCGTTCGGAGCCGACCTCAATCAACTTTATACCAGTATGTAATGTGTGCGTTCATAACACATTTACGCATGAGCACATGTGGAAATCTGGTTGATGGTACGACAACATGGCACGCATCACCATCGTGTACACCGCAGAGCGTCAGGACTCATGCAACTCGTGGTGGGTGTGTTCGAGGCCTGAGACGCTATTCATCCTGGGTCTCGTGTTGATCACACAACAAAAACAACAGGGAAGTGGGCCAGTGGGTTAAGCGGGCTTTCTGCGACGATGTTTGCCTCCGATACTATTATCGTTCTCGTTATATATCGACTGACAGTTGTTAG
The DNA here is from genome assembly GCA_031213475.1 of Nereocystis luetkeana. Classification (NCBI taxonomy): domain Eukaryota; class Phaeophyceae; order Laminariales; family Laminariaceae; genus Nereocystis; species Nereocystis luetkeana. Next base: position 7,972,020 of record JARUPZ010000025.1, on the reverse strand, counting down.
GCTTGTTCCGGGTCATTATCAAAGTTATCTTGGCCCTTATCGTACCGAGATAAAAATGGTTTCGATATCCCAACACTGGTGCCTAGACGAATGTCTATGTACTTCCGATATCGCTGCTGCTCAAAAAGAAGCAACACGCCGCAGGTCCACCCCAAGAAACATTACCGGCGGGGGACTGTATCCGGATCGCCCGTAAATCAAACCCAACTCACAGATATAATCCTGCTGTGCATTGGTTTGAAGAAGATACGGTCATCGGAGATAAAAAATAATAAAGGTTGTCACGGGGGGACGATGCCCGTGTGTGCTGTGCATTTTGTCTCAAGAAGATGTGGTCGTCGGATACATACATTACAGTGGATGTCACGAGAGACAAGGCCCGTGTTGTACGGGACGATCGGGGTTTGCTCGTCGCAGGCTGGAAGTTGTTCGCCCCCCCCAATGGTGATGGCAGTGAATAGGAGTCCCATCGTCAAAGTGTTGCCTCCCGGCACGGGAAGAGCCCGCTTGCTTCTTACTTGGGACGTACGTGAATGAGACGTGAATCTGTTTTTTTTTTTTTTTTCATGTATGTGGCGGTATGGGAGTCGAACGTGACGCCAACAGGATGGGACGGGACTACTAGCGTGTCGTATAGAAGAGGTGAGAAGCAGTGGTGAAATGTGGGGAAAACTATGGGAGCACGGGAAGCAGTGGAGAACGGTGGAAGTTAACAAGGGGGCATAACGGGAAATTTATTTAATGACCACCGAAAGTTGTGGGATTGCTCAACGGAAGTCGGGAGGTACGCGCGCCGAGATCGAAAACCGAGTCACACACAGTACATACCTAGGTCGCTTAGCATATATATCTTGGGAGAGATCGTATGCACTTAAGTTGATATTTTGAGACTCAACTACTCTATCTCTCTGTAGAAATCCCTGACGTCTGCTTGTTTCCCACAGCGCCAGCACCGATCAACATCTACATCAACAAGGTTGATCACGAGTGACCTGCCTGGCTTTGGGAGTGGCTCAGCAGCAGCGCCCACGGTGGAGTCCACCATCGTCCTATGCGCTGGTGTGGGTTCGTGCGTAGCGGGCGCCTTCTCGTTCTTTAAAAGGACGGAAGCAAAACACTCTTGAACTATTTTCGTTCTCGGGCGGGCGCTTTCCTTCGTTGCTTTCGCGGCCCCAGATTGTTTTGCTCATGGGGGAAGCGTTTTGGGTTGTCCGCGGTTCGGGAAGCAAGCTGCACAACCGCAGACAACCGCAGTGATAATGCTACTTACTGCTGTAGTTATGGAATGGCGCATGTGTGTGTGGGCGTGCGTGCGACTGGGAGGTTCTCTGAAAGAACGACGACAGTGCTGTTCTTGTTCTTCACCGTCAACCAATGGAAAACTAAGAAGTAATATCTGGTACGGTACGCGGCGGTTAACGATGACAGAGGTTCACTCTATTTTTCTCGAGGTTACTCACCCAAGGAGCTTCCTATACCCCACCCGAAACCTGGCCTCAGCGAACCCAAACTACATCCCGATGAAGAATTCCATGGCCCAAGGATACCAAATCGTCATTTTTCGCAAGAAGTTTCTTGTTCCGACGAGTTTGGGTTGAGAGGCCCCCGTCATTCAGAAATATGTTAGCGGACATGTGCCACCTCCATCGTAGGACGCGTCGTACGGCATAATATGTGCGTGGGCGTGCCACTGGGAGGTTGGTAGTGGAATACTTTGGGAATGGGAATGGGAGAAGCCGTTCCTCTCAATCGGAATGGAGATGGGAAAAGCCGAGCCCGCAACAACGGTAATGGGATGCGGGGCTGATGAGATGCTAGATCGGCCGCTTGGGGAGCAAGTGGTTTGTTAAATTCATCGTGGGGTGGGCGGGATGGGAATCGGGGGAGCTCGAAATTCACGGTGGAATATAGGCGGCCCATTCCGATTCCCGTCCCACCCACGTCACATTGTCTCCAGCGACAACCCATGATAACTACTACCAGTACATGGAAAAAAATACCTGGTACGAATAGTTTCAGGGTGTTTACAGCTGCACAGCAATGAGGGGCGCAACCTACTATCAAAATGTATCATACATACATACAGCAGTCGAAATGGACGGTATAATGCGCACGAACGAGCGTGCCAACCTTGTTCACGCCTCTGACGATACAGCCCCGGGTAGGGCACATGTGCCAACTATTCGAAGTGATTGGCAATCACAGGAATACAGGTAATAATCTCGTGCGCTACGCACCAAGACAGTTGACGATTTCAAGGATGGGCCACCTATTTGAGCATGGTTTCGCACGTCGTCGCGCATATCGCATCTGCATCTTGCGTGCACGCGCTACAGTACTTACTTTCGGTGGCATCGCTGTTACCTGGAAGCTATATAACACTCACTACCGTGCTTAGTTTTTCGGCGATCGGTTCCATACTGCTCGCGTTCGGGCGCCGTGTTGAAGTTGGGCTGTGATGGCGGAGAATACGAAGCACCTCTCTGGGCGTTCCGGGATATTTTATGAGAAATACCGCTGTGTTGGCAGCGGCTCGTTTATGCGATCGGGTCGTAAGCTATGGATTTATGCTGCTATCCATGTGTGTTACCCGTGTTATCTAGGCCTGCCTTGTTCCGTGATTTGGGTCCATTTTTACTAATTCTGGACCACACGGGTCAATTCGCGCAACACTTTTCCACAAACGCCATGGGACTCCTTTCCTGAGGACAAGAACGAACACAATCACAACAAAAGATACAATTAGCAAAATTCGGTAAAATTGGGGGTGTAGACGAGACGCATTACGCAGCTTGCAGAGCTGAGTATCAACTACTTCATCAGTCGAACTCACAGCTGACGTTTTCCGCAAAATTCTTGAAAAAAAAGCAACAACAAAAAATAATACGAAAAAGAAAACAAAGGAAGATCAGCGATGTTGTAAATCGCGCCAAGAAAGGTGCGACACGACCCCCCCTTTGTTTTTAAAATCGCCTTTTATTATGGATGAAAAATATCATCGGCATATCGCGATTAATCGTGACATTCTTGGCCGGAAGCGGTGCGTTCCACGAGGAGAGAGGAACCGGAAAGATTCAGAGCACAACTGTATGTAGTCAAGGGAGTGCTCAGAGCTCGGCGCAGCGGCGCAGTTCGAGGGTGAATTAATCTGAGTACAGGTACGTCTCCGTACAGGAATTAAACCGACGTTAATTTGGTGTCTGAGATATACGCCCAGCCACGATCCTCCGATCCGTCTCGTGTTGAATCTACAAAATCGGCATCCATGAGCCCATCATACATAAATAAGGAGGTCTTTCCTTTGCAACGAATTTTCGTCTCGGGACGTGATCCCGCCGGATCGAGGTATCCCTGGATACCCCGTGAAGGATCTAGAAGGGGTATTTGGACGACAGGACGGTACAGGTCGGGGTCGAACCATCACATACACGGTATTGTCCGAGAAACGTTGTACGGGATTTTTATTTCACGGGATTGCACGGGACGGGATTGAGATACCACGGGAATATACGGCACGGGATTTTGCGGAACCCAAAAAACGCGGTACTCCAATGGGACGGGGTTGGCAGATACCGGGAATGTACGGGACGGGATCTTATGGGAGGGAACAAGCACGGTACTCCACGAGACTGGTTGTAACAGTGATTCCACAAGGGTAAGGTACGGTACACAGCAAGCAGAGCAGTTCTTCCTAAGACGTTAGGGGTTTGCGTCACTTTTATTTTTGATCGTACGCGAACATACCTGAATCCCATCGCATTGTCGAACTGGACTACAGCATGGGCCCGCCAACGAAAATCACGCAACCTAGGCAAGCTTGAGATTCTTATTGGGGCACCATCGTCTAACAACTCCAAGGATAGGCTAGTATACAGTTCTCCCCTGAGCCGTTTTTTTCAACCCTTTTAGGACCGCAGTCTCGTTTTCGGGACAAGTGGGGAAAAATTGCTTGGAATTTGAATGGATTGTCCCCAAAACGGGACTGATTTTCTCGAGGGGTTAACCCAATTCTCTTGGCGTTCTCCAGGAAGTGAGCACTGCTTGTGTTCGTTTATGCACTTTCTCATTGGCGTTTGACAGCGGTCGATGTACGTCCTGTCGCACGGTGGGGTGAATGGGTGTTGTTTGTGATCACACTGAAATATCCTTCATGAAAAACATCTTGAAACAAAGAGGCTGTTCTTAGGCAGAAACAAAGCATACTGCAGGTAGGTAACAGTTATGGGAAATTAGCACGTAAAAGATGTGAAGCATTTGCGCGGTATTACGGGTGACCACAGTGTTGGCATAGATGCATAGTCGAAGACCTTAGGGAGTTCCGAGCCACCGAAGGGTCAACGGAAGTTGCTCCCTTGGTGTTTGGAGTTGAGACCGCGTTGTGGTCCACTGCAGCCAAAAGGCGGGGAAGTGGTACCGGGGGATCCTTGAAGCAGCCGAACGGTTCATGGTGAGGTAGCACGAGGCTGAGGCTGAGATGAGTAGGCAGCGCCGCGCATCCGCCGTGGATGGTGCCCAAGGGAACGGGGGGGGAGGGGGCAACAGGAGAAGTGGCAGAAAGCCCGACCGAGGGAATGCGGAGAGGGGGGGGAACAGGAGGGGTAGAAGAGAAACGGCGGTAGACGAAAGTAGGAGGAAGATGGCAGACAGGGTAGCAAGGCACCAAGTCGACTAGAAAGTAGAACATGACCATACTACTAGTGCTACCAACCGGTGCAGCTCGTTCGAACGTGGTCTTCCCTTGTCTTCTCTTCTTGTTTTTTTTTTTGTTTTTTTTTCTTTCTTGCGCTGACTCTCCGTGATTTTCATGTTTTTTTTTCCCTTCCTCTTCCTTTTCTGATTGATAAGCCGTACTGAAGGAGCCGTGTGGCGTGGTTGGAAGACGAACCTGCTCTGCTCGTTTCGTATTGTCTGACGCCAAGGGGCTGGGCATAGTTGACGAACGCAGGGCGGAGACGGCAGCCTGGGTAGCAAGGTACCAGGCGGATTAGCAGTGAGAACCTGGCTATACTACTCGTACCACAAGCTGCTGCCGCCACCTGGAAGGTGCTTTGGGCTTTGGTCTGCCTGTTATTTCCCCTTTGTTATTTTTCCTTGTTACTTTTTTCCTTGGTTCTTTGTCTTACTCTGTTTACAAGCAGTGGTGTTTTTTTTCTTATTTTATTTTATTTTTCTTTCTTTTCTTTTTCAAGTGTTGGCCACCTCGCCTGCGGGGGGGGGGCACGACAGATTGTTTCTCTTAGATTTTGCTTTCATTTTTCTTCTTTTTCTCTTTCGATTTGTCTACCTTGTTTTTGTTTATCTTCGATTGTTTCTTTTCGTTCCAATATTTCATAGATTGCGTATGTTGTGCCTGTCGTATCTAGTATGATGACATGGCTTTGCATTGCCCACTGCAGTGCACACTGCACACGTGGCAACGTAGTATCTCTGTGGCGTAGCTTTGTGACCACAGAACTTGTATCTCTTCTAGGATTGAAGAATCGGCACGGACACTGGTTGTGCTGGATGTCGACGGGTAGAAAGAACGGTTTAATGTGAAGAACACACACACAGTAAGTAGGACCTACGGCACGCACACACAAGAAAAACTTTATGTTTCCTTTTTTTAAATAACAAGAGGGTCCCCCGCACATATATGAAGAACATGTTACAGGCAAAAGGTTCAACCCCATGACTTAGTGCGTTCGAGTCGAGCGAGCTATACAACGAAAAACCCTGGAAACTACGCTATTAATAGTACCATAAAACACGAGATTAATCGCGCGGGATCACGAAACCACGGGACTGGTCCGGACGGGATTTGTGAAATTTCAAGTTGTGCGGGTATGCGCGGGACGGGACCCGGATTCATGGGATTTGTGAATAATTCACTCGACTAGTTTGCATGGGACCGGATTTTGTATTTTTCAATTATGGGCGGGATCGGGATCGAGAACATTCCCACGACATCAGAGTAGGAATGTTATTTTCAAAATTCCAAGGGATTACGGGATTACCCCATATCCCGTGGAATCCTGAGCGGTTTCAGCAACGGGAAACATTCCGAGGAAAGCCCTGTAAGTTGTCTTCGTAACGTAACTCGGTAGTCAACAATATTTCATCACCTACGACTACGACCACCCTTTGACTGGTCACAACAACCCAGCCACCAGACAGACCCAATTCGATGCGAGTCGACGAGGGAAGAAAAGGCTGACATCTCCTCGCGATAAAAATGAAGGCACGTACCGTAGCGGGAAGGGGGGAGAAGAGCCTGCTATGTGACCCCGGATCTGAGTTACGAGTTGGAAGGAGAAAGAGAGAAAGATGAGCGAAGATAATAAATGGGATAAGAAGAAAAAAACAAACAAACAAAAAAACGATGGCACAATTGATGGCGTGGTGCATGCAGGAAATGAGACAGTCACCAATTAATAGGAGCCAGCAATCTTTGCCGCTGGATGTCGTTTATGTAGACATGTAGTGGAAGCTTTATTGAATAGTCGTGATCGCCGGTCAACTTGTTAGACGACGACCTCCAGAGATCACGATTAGATGTCGATAAAATCGTCATCGTGAAACACGATGCGCGATACTCAACATTCATGACAAACATGGCACCCCGGACAATAGACAATATCCCATAGCCCCTGCAATAATAGCAATATAATTTGGTGCAATGGACGGGTCTATTGCCGTCGGCATGGCCTATGGATTGGCGCGTTCTTCGATCCCTTTCTTCGGTATTTTCTATCGGTAGGTTACACCCCCAACATTATCTTCAGGCAGGTGTGTGGTGAAGTACCTGGATTGAAAGCTACTGTCATCGACAATGGCTATCGACGGATGGCTTGCAGAATCTATTGCGGTCCACAGTGTCTATCGATGAACGTATTTCTCAATCTATTATTTATTATTCCTCTTACCATCTGACAATGTGCAGGCTGATCTTCAACATGGATCACTCATAACTTTCCCGAAAGAAGAAAACCTCGGAAACAAAAGGAAATCTATTGTGGCCGGCAATGGCTTCGGATATATATTTCTGAATATATTGCGACCAGCGATGGCTATCGACAGATACATTATTTTTTATGTACGACCAGCAATTGCTATCGATAAACACCGTCGAGAATCGATTGTAGTGGGCAAAGCCTATCGATGTACACCACCACCCAGCTATTTCCACTCCTACATTGCACTTTGATTCACCAAGCAACGTAATATTCTGTGCCGCAGAAATGTGGTATTTTCCTCTCGGGATCACCACCAGTGGTATGGAATGAGTGTGTTGTGTATCGTGACGAGCAGCAATGTCGGTGCACGGCACGGAGTAAATGAGGGATGCAACGTTGTGTCTCAACAAGGCAGTGAGCATCAAGGGGATTGAGTGTCTTGCATTGTGGGCTGTGTTGTTGTGGTAGTTACTCTGTGTTATTGTTAGTGATTCCTGGTCGGTTACACTCTGTACGCATGGGATAGGTGAGGTCGGATGTGCATATACCCTGGACAATAGGAAGGAAATCAAACATTGCCGATACAAAAACCCCGAGAACGCGCCAAAAAGACTGGCAACGCAGGATAACGCTTGACACTGTGAACCACGAGAGACTGGCAACACAGTCTATCGATACACATGGACCGGCAGCACTGTCTCTTAACCCTTTTAGAACCGCAGTCCCGTTTTGGGGACAAACTACTTGATTTTTGAGTGGTTTGTCCCCAAACCGGGACTGCGGTTCTAAAAGGGTTAATGGATGATGTTAACGACAACAGACTAGCAACGCTATCCACCGATATATATTGTCAGGGAACAAAACAGTTTCGGCATTGGACACAACCTGCCTTTGCCCTGATATTCGAGTGACAAGGTTGTCGATAGGTGGCCATTGTCGTGAACAATATAAGTTGGGGTGATAGATAGTGTCTGAACAAAAGACTACGAGCGTTTGCCTATCGACGGCGATTGCAGCCAACAATACTCACGGAGCAAGTGTATCCATCAATCGCCATCGTCACCCACAATAGACTGTTGGGCGTGTTTGCGCTGTAGACTTCGCCTAAACGTATTGTATAACGTGGGATGATGCATGTCGATGGCCGTTCTTGGGGACCGCCGAAGTTTCTATTGCCGCCGACAATGGCCGTCGCCACCCGCAATAAATTGTTGGCCGGACTCCCGAAAAAACAAACCTGACTTACTTCATTTCAGTATGGGACAGAAACCTCGAGCTAAGAAACGGAAAGCTGGTCATTTTCTTGCCAAAGTGGTTTTATTTTAATAAACCCGGTTGTTCTTTCAAGTGCAATTAATGTAAGACCCCGCAAGGTTAATAAAATCGAACTTATTTCCGAACAAGGGATAATTTCGGAAAAAAATTGGACCATACCAGCACGAAGAAAAAAACTCTACTTACTTGGTTTAAGCATAGAACATACCAACTCGAGAGGAGACACGGAAATCTTGGAAGTTTCAGCGTTATAAGGTGGGTGGAGTATAACGTCCCCGGTGGCTTGGTAAGTGGTCCGCGTGCCTATCAAGATCAATTTCGTGGGTTCAAGTCCCACCGAGTGCATGCTCGTATGGCCGGCAATGGCCATCGATAGACACCTCGTACAATCTATTGTGGCCGGTAGTGGCCATTAATAGACATATCGCATAATCTATTGGGGCCAGAAATGTCTATCGATAGACATCTCGCACAATCTATTGTAGCAGGCAATCGCCACCGATCGACATCTTGCACATTATATTGTAACCTGCGCAATGGCCATCGACGGGCGAAGTTCACCATCCATTGCGTTCGACAACGTTTATCGATGGGCAATACCACCAGTCTATTGTTGCCGACACTAGCTATCGATAGATACCTGCACCAATCAATTGTCGCAGACAATATACGTCTATCGATAGATTCCTCCCCTCGTCTATTGTCAAGCCGCAAACCATTGTTGTGTCCACTGCCCAGGGTGTGGCCCCGCCAGGGCCCTTGTAACTATACAGAAGGGACCATGATCGTACTATTAATAAATGTCGATAGTACAATAATAACGTTTCAAAATATTACCATCAAATACGGTATAAGGACACGATTAGAGATTAGACCGGCTGTCATATGACCTACAGAGTACTCGATACTCTTGGGAGACGGACACCAAAGCGCCGGCAGACTCCAAAGCGCTGTGTCGCTCTCGTACTGCTGTAAACTCGGCTTGCCTATATACACTTTGCAGATTATACAGGATCATCAGCAATATGTATGATAGTTTCTACCTGCTACCTGGTACAACACTGCATTTCCGCAGTAACGTTAATAGCTAGATGAAAGGAACGAACCCATCTAAAAGACGCGAAGCGTCACAATCAACAGGGAGACGCAAGCGCCCGCGCAAGAAACACGATCCGTGCTGCCTTGCTTTTTGCAACCGAGCTTTTTCCTCGTGTCAGGAACAACAGACAGAGGCGACGTTCCAAGATAGAGCTCCAACCTAATGTTTTTAGGCTCTTTACTTGACCAGGCTCCGTACCAAACCGAATACTGACGTCAACAAGAACCCATAAGGATCCCGGTGAAAAATCCCCCGACCCGAGTGAGTCCGAAAATACATTTTTTCCAAACAAGATTGGCATTCCAACGATTTTGGGTTAAACCCCGCTATTATTCAGAAAACAGTTTGGAGGAAATGTGCCACCTCCATCATATATATACTCACATACCGCAGTACACAAGGCTTCCGTCAACACTTTGGTTGGGGGTTCCACCATGTGTACCTCAATTATCGAAATAATAGACGATTCGTTGTTCCAAGGTTCCCCCCCCATGTATGTGTGGTTACCTTCGGGTTTACCACGCAAAACCCCTTTACTTGGATACAATGGCCGTGTGAATATACGTATTGACTTTAAACCGTCTCCATACATTTGGAGAAATGCTCATTCCAGATTCTGAGTACCGATGAGCTACTGCTGAAATAGGATTCAACATTCCCACCGCTCGGCGATTTTCAGCTAACGCGAAATAAACGCCCATCGCGCCTGTGGCGAGACAAGCTCACAAACGAAGAATAAAGCAGTCGACCCTCTTTGGTATGAGATCGGCGGAGAATCGAACCTCGGCCTTCTTGCCAAGAAGAGCTGGCACCAAAACCTCTAAGCGGCAGTCACAGGCTTGGTGAATGTTCTTCACGATATTTCTACCGTCGACGACATCCTGCACAAGCAGTCAGTGTCCGTGCCGATTCTTCACTCCTAGAAAGGTCATTAGGCTTGGAGATCACTCAAGCACGTACGACACAGTCTAGTAGCAGAGATACTGCAGCATCCAGTGCACTGTAACGCAAGAAGCATTAAAGTACCATACGTATACGACAGCAGTGTATACCTCCGAGGCTCTTAACACTTGACCCCTTTAGAGCCGCAGTCCCGGTCTCAGGGACAAACCAGTCAAATTCCAAGTACGTTGTCCCCAAAACGGGACTGCGGTCCTAAAAGGGTTAATACCCGTAAACCTCGGATTCGAGAAGAAGGAGGGCACCCCCCATCAACAATAGTAGGTGCGATACAATAAGTGTAATATTAACCCTTTTAGAACTGCGGTCCCGTTTCGGGGACAAATCAGTCAAATTCCAAGTAGTTTGTCCCCAAAACGGGACTGCGGTCCTAAGGGGGTTAACAGTGGTTGAAGAGGAGGTTGACTAACAGACTACACAGGCAGTGTGTATTACTTCGAAGTATACTACATAGGAGTATACTGCATAGGAGTGTGCTGATAGTAGGGGGGGGGCGGCAGTTTGTGGTTCCAGGTTTTTCTCCCTCACGCTAGGAAGGCGGAAGGCGGCGAATAGGGGGGGGGGGGGGGGGGTAAAAGGCGGCGTGGTAGCGGTGTGGTGGCGTCTTCGCTGCCGGCTTGGTAAAAGGCGGCGTGGGGGGCTCAGCAGTAGATTCCGTGTTTGGCTTGTCTAAACGTTCTTCGCTGCAGCAGGAGGCACGATTTGTGTGTGTTTCTGTCAAAAACGGGTTTTCGGGCCTTCGATGCCGGTAGCAGCAGTGACGGGCGTTCAAGAGGATTCTTGCCCACTACGACGGGCCACGCGCTCGCAAGAGTTTGCGCCCTCTCCATGTACATGTTGCTTGTCCCTACATTTTGCTCTATGTGCACTCGCACATCTGCCGGGTACTGCGGGCTTGGTCACGTGAAGGCATCGATCAGCCTCCATGCGTGGTACGTTGGGGGTGTGTCATACTTGTATACGAGGTACTACACCGCAGGTGGCGGGGCATACAGATTGTATACACCAGGTGTGTGTGTACTTCACATTAAACCGTTCTTTCTACCCGTCGACATCCAGCACAACCAGTGTCCGTACCGATTCTTCAATCCTAGAAGAGATACAAGTTCTGTGGTCACAAAGCTACGCCACAGAGATACTACGTTGCCACGTGTGCAGTGTGCACTGCAGTGAGTGGGCAATGCAAAGCCATGTCATCGCACTAGATACGACAGGCACGACATACGCAATCTATGAAATAGTGAAACGAAAAGAAACAATCAAAAAGAAAACAAAAACAAGGTGGACAAATCAAAAGAGAAAAAGAAGAAAAAAAAGAAGAAAAAAAACCCAGGTACTCGGTGATAACTGAGGTTATGTTACTGGGATCCAATATACGTCATCACCCGAGAGTCGTATAGTCCGGGGGTGTATGTGTGTTCATCGGTGCTTTCTACCCGTCGACATCCAGCACAATCAGTGTCCGTGCCGATTCTTCAACCGTAGAGATTTACAAGTTATGTGGTCACAAGACTACTCTACAGGCACAATTCGATGCGAGTCGACGAGGGAAGAAAAGGCTGAAATCTTCTCGCGATAGAAATGAAGGCACGTACCGTAGCGGGAAGGGGGGAGAAGAGCCTACTATGTGACCCCGGATCTGAGTTACGAGTTGGAAGGAGAGAGAGAATGAGATGTGCGAAGATAATGAATGGGATGAGAAAAAACAAAAAAAAACCAAAAAGACAGAGATAGACATCACGTTGCCATGTACGCAGTAAGCACAGAGTAGGCAATGTAAGGCCCTGTCATCACACGGGATACGACAAGCACGATTTACATACTCTTTGAAATAGAGCAAGAGAAGAAAACAGAGAGAAAACGAATACCAGGTAAACAAAAAGGAAGGAGACTATTCGAAAGAGAAACATGTACAAAATATATATGGTGATACACACGGTCGTTGTAAACCGTAGACAAGGCAGTTTCATCGCCCCGTTGGGTCACGTGGTAAACCTCGAATTCTGCTTGTGTTTTGAATCCTGGGTTCGAGCCCCAGGTGGGTCGGACATTTGACTTTATTTGCAAAAATAAAAATAAAAAAGGATTCAATTGTTGACAGCGCCTTGCAGCGTGGGTGGGCACAATTCGATGCGAGTCGACGAGGGAAGAAAAGGCTGAAATCTTCTCGCGATAGAAATGAAGGCACGTACCGTAGCGGGAAGGGCGGAGAAGAGCCTGCTATGTGACCCCGGATCTAAGTTACGAGTTAGAAGGAGAGGGAGACGAAGATGTGCGAAGATAATAAATGGGATGAGCAAAAAATAAAAATAAAAAAATCTGAGCGTCTTGGATTCGGCAGGCACGGCCGACATGCGTACCTGGTAGGTCTTTGTCTTTTTCATCTTCGTTTTCCTTTGTTTTTCATTGTTTTCCTTTGTTGTTCTACATTTTTTTAGAATGTGTATGTCCTGCCTGTCCTACCGGGTACGATGACATGGCATTGTGTCGCCCACTGCTGTGCTGACTGCATACGTGTGTGTGTTCTTCACCGTTCTTCCTACCCGTCGACATCCAGCCGTGCCGATGCTTCAATCCTGGAAGAGATACAAGTTATTATGTGGTAACAAAGGTACGCCACAGAGAACTACGTTGCCACGTATGTATGCAGTAGGCACAGCACTGGGCAATGAAATACCGTGTCACCATACTAAATAGGACAGGCACGTGGCGACGTGCGGCAGTAGTATCTCTGCAGTGTAGATTTTTTTTTGTTTTTTACCGCATAACGTGTACCTGGTACCAGATATCTCTCTAGGATTGAAGAAATGGGACGGACACTGATTGTGCTGGATGTAGACGATTAGAACAACGAACGGGTTAATGTGAAGAGCACACACGAGTGTTCCAGCATGCGATGCACGAGTCTAAGCACGCCGTTAATTTGTTCATTGCTGGTTTTTTTCGATGTTTCCCTCAACGCATACTGGAATACGTACGTATTGGTCCATACATACGTACTAGTCCCCTAATTTCATCTTTTTCCTTTCTGAAAAATACGATGTGCTTTGTGCTTCGGTTGTTGTACTCTCTTATATTGGAAGGTCATAGGAGCCAGCACCATAGACGCACACTGCAGTTCGTCTGCCCCACCCCGCGTCGAGGTGGTCTCAGGTTTGGTGCGGCGAGCTAACCTCGTTCCGAGAAGGCGGTTCCGCGAGGATGGTCGAGAAGCTTCGAAGCTGGCAACGGAGGAGGGGGGGGGGGGGGGGGGGGGGGCAAGAACAATATCCATGGCACACCCGCCTGGTGACTGGTGACCCTCCTCCCTGCAGGTTTCAGGGGAGCCCGTGATACCTACCAGGTATACCGTGAAGGAAAAATAAAAATTCACCCTTTTTTAGGCTTCGTTCCCATTTTTCCGATTTCTTTCTTAACTTTTAGAAATGTAGTCTCCTTTTGGGGACAATCTACTCAATTTTCAAGTACTTTGTCCCCAAAATCGGGACTGCGGTTCTAAAAGGGTTAAGAGGTCACACAATGAATGTTTAGGCGACATTTTTAGCCGATTTTCGTGCGCGAAACACCGCTCGCGGCGCGCGTTTTTCCCTCGGTTTTAGAACTCGTATGTACCTGATGTTCATCCAAACATGTCAGGTATACACTTGGTTTTGGCCGTAGCCCACACTAATAACTAGAAGGTATCGTCACACAGGAAACACAACCAAACCAACGCACGCACGCACTATATACGACATACAGACGGAGTAAGACTGCGAGTAAAAACGAAAAGGATAGGCAAACCGAAATACAACAAAAGGAGCATCCAGAAAGACGGAGCTGTTTTTTTGTACGCACTGCAGTGTAGGGAGCCGTTTTTTTGCAGAAGGCCTGGACATCATCCTGTTGCGCTGTCTGGCTTTTCTTCGGCGTTATTTCCCTACGACCGTTGCCCACCCCCACTCCACACCTCGTTGAATGCCACCCACGTTCGGATTTGTGGCCCTTCCCACACAATTCCGCATCATCCTCGTGGCAGACACAAACGACACAGAACGAAACAAGAGAAATATCCAAAATTACAAAAGCACAAGCTAGAGGGGTAAACTTTAAAAAACGCACATGAAAGTCGCGAGGACACCAACACCAGATACACCAGCCTGTCCTGCGACCACGGACTGCATTGTATTGTGAGTGAATGTGAGAACAACAACAACAACAACAACAACAACAACAACAACAACAACAACAACAGTACGCAGCAGCCCGCCGAGAGAACATGATAACTAGTAGTCAAGACAGGGTAAACCGGCTGGATTCGACGACATCAATGAAAGGTGCAGAGTTCCCGCTGCTTCTTGAGGCACGAGGCTCGTTGAGCGAGGTGCCGGCTGCGTGTTCCACACCTACCGTACCTCCTACCTCTCTCCAGTCGGGGGGGTGACTACTACGGGGGACCATAGTTAATAGGACCTGTGGTAAACATAAAAACCTATATATTTAACTATTTTTACTAACAATATTTGGTCCTATTAACTATGGTCCCCCGTAATACTGTCCGTAGACCAATCTCACCGGTGCATGCGTAAGACATCCTGCTGCAATCTCGTGGAGGTATCAGGATTTGGGGCCGAATGAAAAAAGGACGAGCCTCCTTGGTATATCTCCGCCGCGTGCGTCTCGCCGAGATTTCCGAGCCCTATCGCCTCAAAGTCCAAGTCAGTCGCCCTCCTTTTTAGATGCCTGCTTGCTCCCACAGCCTACACAGCAGCAGCCCACCCGCTGATTTCAGTGAGTGGTAGTTGTCTCCCGCAAGAGGTGCTGGTTCGCAGCCGCGTCGACGGAAAAAGTGAGGCATATTTTCGCGGTGGAGCGTACGAGTACGAGCTTCCCACAGGTCAATATTTCTTCGACTCCATCCATGGCTGCGGAGACTCAAGAATACTATTATTGTAAGGGTTGCCCTCAAAACTTCATTGTTGAATACGTCATGAATATCAAGCGCATTACCTGTTAATTACGGATGACAGCAGTCACCAGTACGAAAAAAACACTTCTAATAATGAACCTCGCAGGTATCACAGGATACGAATGGAGTTGGGTTTTTGTTGTGCGGTATCAAGAGCTTTCGTAGTTTGATAGTAAAAACCACGCCTCCGAAAACACGAACTAACTGCACATACATCCCTATATTTTGTTTTCAAAGCTCAATCAAGCTTTCTCTCTAGCTTAGCACGCGGAGACGCGCAACAATAGAAATGATTTTCGACTATGTAAATACTCCCACGACTGTTCTTCTACAGGGGCAACATGGCTGCATCTCCCCTCAGCTGGAACGACTTGCTTGCGGTGCTTCTGATGATAGAGATAGTGTGCTTGTGCTCTTTCCACCCGTCGACTTTCCACCCGTTGACATGCAGCACACACAACAACCAGAGCGTCCTTGGCGAATTTTCACTCCCACGTGCGTACGAAGAGTGATGCCTGGTACAGGTTGTGTATATATACTCACACAGAAACGCCACAGCAGAGACCATCTGTTTTGGAGTGAGCAGAGAAGGCTATGGAGTGTCATGTGTGTGTGTGTGTGTTCTTCACATTAAACCGTTCTTTCTACCCGTCGACATCCAGCACAACCAGTGTCCGTGCCGATTCTTCCATCCTAGAAGAGATACAAGTTCTGTGGTCACAAAGCTACGCCACAGAGATACTACGTTGCCACGTGTGCAGTGTGAACTGCAGTGGGCAATGCAAAGCCATGTCATCATACTAGATACGACAGGCACGACATACGCAATCTATGAAATAGTGAAACGAAAAGAAACAATCAAAGAGAAAACAAAAACAAGGTAGACAAATCGAAAGAGAAAAAGAAGAAAAATGAAAGCAAAATCTAAGAGAAACAATCTGGCGTGCCCCCCCCCCCGCAGGCGAGGTGGCCTACACATGAAAAAGAACGAGCTGGAAAAAAGAAGAAATAACAAAAACACCACTGCTTGTGAACAGAGTAAGACAAAGAACCAAGGAGAAAGTAACAAGGAAAAATAACAAAGGGGAAATAACAGGCAGACCAAAGCCCAAAGCACCTTCTAGGTGGCGGCAGCAGCTTGTGGTACGAGTAGTATAGCCAGGTTCTCCCTGCTAATGTTCATCACACTGGATACGACAGGAACAACATACAAATTCTATGACTAGGGAAAACAGAAGAATATAACAAATTCAGAACAAAAACTCGGACGACAAAAATAACTATAAATGAAAAAAGGGTCGTGCCCCCCCGAAGGGGGATGTGGCAGACACTACAGGCACGAGCCTCGTATCATACGTATACATATTAATTAAAAAATATACCAGGTATATAATATCACGGTACATGAAGCCGGTCGCCCCGGTGATTCAAGTGGTTAACCTCGAATTCTACTTGTTTGAGTCCTGGGTTCGAGCCCTAGGAGGGTCGGACTTTGACTATATTTGCAAAAATAAAAAAGGATTCAATTGTTGAGAGCGCCTTGCAGCGTGGGTAGGCACAATTCGATGCGAGTCGACGAGGGAAGAAAAAGGCTGAAATCTTCTCGCGATAAAAATGAAGGCACGTACCGTAGCGGGAAGGGGGGAGAAGAGCCTGCTATGTGACCCCGGATCTGAGTTACGAGTTGGAAGGAGAGAGAGAAGATGTGCGAAGACAATAAATGGGATGGGAAAAAAAAAAAAAAAAAAAAAAACATAAGTACTTTTAAACAGAGTATGACTACTAAAAACGAGGAGGAAAAATAGCCAAACGGAAGTACAGAAACAAACAGCCTTGAGGCAGCCGCAACAGTTTGTGGTACGCGTAGCATAGACAGGTTCTACCTACTGCGGTACTATTTCAAGTCGATCTGGTATCTTGCTAACCTGTCTGTGGTCTCCCTTTTGCTTTGAGCAACTACTACGATCCACCCCCGAATAGGATGCCTCTGACAAAAGGCAAAAGACTAAGCTGGCTCGTCATCGACCCACAGCATGCACT
Organism: Nereocystis luetkeana; assembly: GCA_031213475.1. Classification (NCBI taxonomy): domain Eukaryota; class Phaeophyceae; order Laminariales; family Laminariaceae; genus Nereocystis; species Nereocystis luetkeana. The sequence goes on along the minus strand of JARUPZ010000025.1, from coordinate 7,954,763 downwards.
CTTGTCACAAAGAAGGGAGCAAAGTCGAAGGGGGAAAAAAAACGAAAGGAAATTCATTTTTGAATGGCGGGAAATCATACACGTACGTACGTAGCGCGAAAAGACAAAGAAGAAACTACCAGGTGAGTAACCATCTGTGACAATTACTTTCAGCTAGTATTAACCCTTTAAGAACCGTAGTCCCGTTTTCCGTACAATCCACTCAAAGTATAAGTAATTTGTCCCCAAAACGGGACTGACTGCAGTCCTAAAAGGGTCAACTACATTCGATGAAAAATCGACGAACCCTGTGTTGTTGTTGTTGTCTTCACATTGAATCGTCTTTTCTACCCAGCTTAATCAGTACACCCAGTTCCCGTCCTGATTCCTTATCCTAGAGAGGTACTGATTATGTGGTCACTGACTGTAAGACAGAGAAAGACCAAAAAAAACTCTATCGCAAATTCAAGTGTCAAGCAAGTGAGGTTTCAGCGTACCGGGTACGAGAACACAACAACACAAGGAAGAAGACCGGAAATGCGCGACAAGAAAAAGGCGCGAAAATACCCGGGGGGAGGAGGGTAGACACCTGTAACCACGGCTTGCCCAGAAGTCATTATAATTGAGGATAAAATCTCCATTAAGTTAGGATGGGAAGTAAACGTGATGATGACAAAAAAAAAACATGTATCACCGGTATGTGTGTGTGTGTGTTTTCACATTGTTCTTTCTACCCGTCGACATCCAACACAAGAAGTGTCCGTGCCGATTCTTCAATCCCATTAAATAGAAGAGATACAAATTTTGTGGTCACAAAGCTACACCACAGAGATGCTATGTTGCCATGTCAGTAAGCACAGCAGCAGCGGGCAATGCAATGCCATGTCATCATACTGGATACGACAGGGACGGCATACACATTCTATGAAATAGAGAAACGAAAAGAATGAAAAAAGAAAACAAAAACAAAAAAGTAAACCGGAAGAGAAAAAAAAACGAAGAAATATTATAAAAATAGGAGAAACAAACTGTCGTGCCCCCCCCCCCTGCAGGCGACGTGGCAAACACTTGAAAAGAACGAGCTGGGATAAAAGACAAAATAACTCTAACACCACTATAATACTTGTAAACAGAGTAAGACAAAGCACCAAGGAGGAAAAAATAGCAAGGAGGGGGAAATAACAGGCAACTTGAAGAACAAAGCACACCTTTCAGGTAGCGGCAGCAGTTTTTGGTACGAATAGGATAGCCAGGGTCTCCCTGCTAGTCCGCCTGGTACCTTGCTACCCAGACTGCCGTCTCCGCCCTGCGTTCGTCAAATATGTCCAGCCCCTTGTCGTCAGACAATACGAAACAAGCCAGTAGTAGATTAAGGATGATACCTGGTGGTATATTTTCCCAAGGTAGCTAATGAGGCATTCTGATATGCTAGGGGTATGTTTTACGCGGCTTAATCAACTCGAGTCTTTCCCAGCCACAGCATGTATGTCCGGAATCCTGAGTCCACCAATTACGGGGGACCATAGTTAATATGATCAAATATTGTCGGAAGAAATATTTGAATATATAGGTTTTTAGGTATACGACAGGTCCTATTAACTATGGTCTCCCATAATAATAGAGTCTTCCCACGCTCAGCATTAACGCTGGCCGAGCCAACCGAGAGTCTTACCTAGCACAGCGTCCCAGCACTGACCACTGACATAGGGTTAGGGTTGGTCGGGTCGGGGGGTCGGCTTCATGCGTCAAACACAAAACCCCGATAAAGATTTCTATCAAGGTCTGTCCACCCCTCAAACAAGCAGAGCAGGCTCGTCATCCACCCACGCCACACATCTCCTTCAATACCGCTTGCTTACCAATATCAATAGAAAAAAGGAAGAGCAACAATGTATAAAATGAGAATCACGGAGAATGAGCGCGAGAGAGAGGAAATCAAGACAAGAGGAAGAGAAGAACAGGGAAGACCACGTTCGACCCAGCTGCACCAGTTGGTGGTTACTAGTAGTAGAGTCATGTGTTCTACCAGGTACTTCCTAATCGGCCTAGTGCCTTGCATATATATCTTGTCTACCACCTCCTTCGTACTTTCGTTCACCACAGTTTCCGAGCTACTCCTCCTGTCTCCCTCTCTCTCCGCATTCCCTTGGTCGGGTTTTCTGCCACTTCCTCTGTTGCTCTTCCCCCCCCCCATTCCCTTGTACACCATCCACGGCGGATGCGCGGCGCTGCCTACTCATCTCAGCCTCAGCCTTGTGCCACCACACCATGAACCGTTCGGCTGCTTCAAGGATCCCCCGGTACCACTTCCCCGCCTTCTTTGCTGCAGTGGCCCACAACGCGGTCTCAACTCCAAACACCAAGGGGGCAACTTCTGTTGACCCTTCGGTGGCTCGGAACTCCCTACCAGCCATCGTCCCGAACATTACCGGTACGTCAAGCCCATGAATCGCGGTACGTACCATTTTACCATTTATGATTTTGTTGGACAAAGAAGCAGAAAGAAAGAGAACCTGGGGGACGAGAGATGGAACTTCCTTCCCAGGTACGTGGGTAGGGCGAAACCGTTTTCCGAGCCCTGGACAAATCGACCTTTTCTTGGTGGTTCTTCCTATATTTATGTTCTTCTTTTTTTGTTGTCTATGTTTCATGTTGCGTTGTCGGCAGCAGCTCGCGAGCCACGACGGACTGGGGTTTTACAACCCCTTTTGTATTTTGTTGCTTTGATTTCTTGCCTCTGCTTCTTTCCTTCCGTCGTTTTCGTACATACATGAGGTTTTCTATATTTGTTCGAGTTATGCATTCATTTTTTCATCTTTGTGAATTTTCTTTCATTCTTCCTTTTTTTTTTATGGTTATTCGTGTTTAACTAAACAATTAGGCGAAATCGAGTAGAAGGCGCCACACATCCGTTTTGTGCGTAGCGTCCAAGTGAATGAGATAGGTAGGTGGGGCCGACGGTCGCAGGGAAACCGAAGTTGACGGAGAGCAGAAAGTAAACGACAGGCAGGGTAGAAAACTACTACTACTTGCTGTAGACCGACTCGCAGGTAGAACCTACTAGGTCCTTCCCGTACACAACCAACGCCTGCGGCTTCCTAGAGGGTGCATTTGGCGTACTCCGGTTTGCGTGTCATTTGCGTGTCATTATTATAAACTCAAGTCTCAAAATCGTCTTGCTCTGTTTATTTTTAGTATTTGAAGCTTCATCTACGTTTTCCTATCCATCCGGTTTGCGTGTCATTTGCGTGTCATTATTATAAACTCAAGTCTCAAAATCGTCTTGCTCTGTTTATTTTTAGTATTTGAAGCTTCATCTACGTTTTCCTATCCCAACGTATATTTTTCACTCTTCTTTTCTCCCTCCTGGGTATGTCGAAACGCAGATAGATCCGTTGTTACAAAGCAGGCTCGCCTCTCTTGTCTTCTTGCGTTTGTATTGCCATACGACTTCAGCCCCTTCTTCCCTCGTCGACTCGCACCGAATTACGCCTACCCACGAATCTAGGCGCTCTCAGCAGCGGTAGTTGATTCCGATAGTTTCTTCTCTTTTGCACATACATACACCTGCATAAACCCAAACGTTCGAGCCCCGTGGGGTTCGAACTCCTTCTCCACTTATTCAGTAGCATTGAAGACTAGCCCACCATAGCGACCGCTGTGGTTTTGATTTGCGTCGGATGTCGTACCGAACCGTTCGATGCATCGTTCAAAAAACAATTTTGTTCGACACAAAAAAGTTGGTATTTCGACAATCTAGGCAGATAATTCGATAAACGATAACGATCAAGCGATAAAAAGCCGAAGGCCTCTCATGAGGACATGGCCAACGGCAACGAAAGCAGAAAACTATGGTATACCAGTAAGATATCAGGTACTGTGTGAAATTTCACAGCAAGGGGCGCCAGGGTCGATGGTTCAAAGCGTTGCGACTGTCGTGATCATCGCTATCACGAGGATATGATAGCGCGTAACAACTGCTATGATAAGTGTCACGCGTCGAGTCTATTCCTATTGACACAGGCTATACTCAAGGTTTAACTATCCCCTGCGAGCGCATCTGAGAGGAGCAGAGAGGACCCCCGGCTTGAAAACGTCTTCGTTCTCGGGGAACGAGACAGTAGAAGGGTTCCAGGAGCACCCGGTGTTTACTAGACGCTACAAAGCGACCGAAACGAATGTCAAAGCCAAGTGATCTGCGATACCCGTCCTATTAACTCCAGTCCCTAGGGCCCTGCTTTATCCGTCGTGCCCGTTATCTTGTCGTCTGGTGATTCGTTCATTTTTTCATCTGGCTTCTTGCAACTAACTGCCGCCTTGCATCGATTCACTTCCTGCGGGATCCAATCGCCCCTGCACGAGGGCGCTTCTTGAACTCTCCGATCTAACCAGTGCGCATAGGTTTAAGGGGTTGAGAGCTGTACCCTGCTGCATCATGGTGAATCCAGGGAGATAAAATTACGGTACACGACATCGAAGTGTTAGAAAACATGTGAAATAGTAACGTTGTGGTCAAGTACAATTTCACGTTCAGTCTTGCATAATAATGTAATATCGCATACATATATGTGTACACCCGCGTCTGTTTATCTTTTATCTGCCTGGTATCATGGTCGTACTTGCAAGACTGTCGTGTATGCACGCTGCCAATCCTACTCCTCTCGTTTGTTTTGCACTTCTTCAACCGAATTGTGCCCGGTGAATGCATGCAGATAGCCTCGTTACTCGTTGTCTGCTTGTTCACGATCGCACACATACATACATGTTAGTTTTAAAAGACGGTATTGACCTTGTATTAAATTCAAAATCAAATGCACACGACAGGTTAAACCAATGTGCCTTACGTACTATCACACGTATACTCTCGTGTATCATTCGCCCGGGTATGCTAAATCTGTAACGACTGTAATGGCTTGGACCTTTGCGCCGTATAGGCGTGCAAAACTTTATAGAACGATGAATCCCTCGATATCTGTTTGCTCTGTACCTGGTAGGCAGGAAAACAAATTAATCTGAAGAAAACCTCGTACCGTTTAGTAACGAAGAGTTGTCGAAGCGACGATTTTTTCTTATTTTATTTTTTCTCATCCCATTCATTATCTTCGCGCATCTTCTTCTCTCTCTCCTTCCAACTCGTAACTCAGACCCGGGGTAACATAGCAGGCTCTTCTCCCCCCTTCCCGCTACGGTACGTGCCTTCATTTTCATCGCGAAAAGATTTCAGCCTTTTTCTTCCCTCGTCGACTCGCATCGAATTGTGCCTACCCACGCTGCAAGGCGCTCTCAACAATTGAATCATTTTTTATTTTTGCAAATAAAGTCAAAGTCCGACCCACCTGGGGCTCGAACCCAGAACTCAAACAACTAGAATTCGAGGTTAACCACTAGAACCACCGGGGTGATTAGACTACAACGATAGGAAGCGACCAATCGTCGTACCTAGAAGCCGGTCGCCCCGGTGGCTCAAGTGGTTAACCTCGAATTCTACTTGTTTGAGTCCTGGGTTCGAGCCCCAGGTGGGTCGGACTTTGACTTTATTTGCAAAAAAAAAAAAAAAAAAAGGATTCAATTGTTGAGAGCGCCTTGCAGCGTGGGTAGGCACAATTCGATGCGAGTCGACGAGGGAAGAAAAGGCTGAAATCTTCTCGCGATAAAAATGAAGGCACGTACCGTAGCGGGAAGGGGGGAGAAGAGCCTGCTATGTGACCCCGGATCTGAGTTACGAGTTGGAAGAAGAGAGATAAGAAGATGTGCGAAGATAATGAATGGGATGAGAAAAAAAAAAAAAAAAACAAAAAAAAAAAAAAAAAAAAAAAAGATATGTGGTGCTTCCACGGAACAACGATATGCACACCCACTGGAAACTGCGGTCGGTCGCGTTTGATCATTTTGGGTGTTTCCCGTTTCACCGATGTCTGTGTTTCATACTAAAATAGCGTTGTGCTCGAGTACCAGGTACGGCACATGATCGATTGAAATAAGCTAAGTCTGAAAAAGAGGAAACATCTAACCGAAGAAGATGAAGAACATGTATGCCAGCTCTTGAGGGCCACGGACAACACGTGGCGAGTTAGCTTGGGTAAAATAAAGGTCTTCCACAAAAAAAGAAGACGAGGTGTGGGTTGCTGCGTCTGGAAGGTGTGGGTTGTATGATAGATACGCGGTGCAGCCCAGCCTAGGCAACCCGGCGGTAGGGGGTGAAATATAACGCTGGCCTTGTTTTTTTCTTTCTCGTGCTGATGTGGTGCCCCCAGTTGTAAACCGTGATATTTTTATTTGCGGTCTACCTCGAGCGAATCCACAGGGGGGGGGAGTTGGCTGTGTTGCACATATATATTGAGTTGGAAAGGCACGTCACACGCCAAGACTGGGAAGCGTGCGCAGCACATGCCGTCAAAAGCTGCACCAATTATAGAGAAAGAGGGACATGGACCTAACGAGATAGGAAGAATACATCGCGCGTACTAATAGGACGAGCAGTCCGACACTGTGCTTGGAAAGGCACGGAATTTGAGTTGAAACTTAATGGGTCCGCTATATGCACCTAGACTCTTTCAATTGGAAGCACTACGGAACGTGCTGTACTGAGGCCACTTCTTATGCAGTCGGATTTGCAGTCAGTTGAAGATGGTGCTATCAGCACGTTCGCACGAGCTTTTACGCCGATAATGTGTGAAACTGCTGTTTCTTAGCTCAGAATGACTTAGACTATTCTCCAAGACCTATCTAGAGGTACTTCCCGCTTCTCCAGGGGCCCAGTTGCACGAAATCATCTCCGTTACGTTTCCGATCCAACTTGGTCAAATACGATTACGATCAGGGATCGGATCGGAAAAAAACATATTTTTCGATCCAATCGGGGTTTGTAATCGTATTTTTTGACCCAGTTGGATCGGAAAAGTACCGGAGGTGATTTCGTGCAACTGGGCACCTAGAGAAGCGGGGAACAGCTCTAGATTTGTCTTGGAGGAAAGTCCAGGTCATTCTGAGGCGAGAAACAGCAACTTCGCACATTTTCGGGGCAAAATCACGTGTGAACGTGCCGATAGCATCATTTTCAACTGACTGCATAATATTATCCGACTGCACAAGAAGTGGCTTAAGAGGATGCTGGCACGCTCAGCAATGCGTCAAGTACCCGCGCGTAGGCATTTCGGCAAACAAATACGTACGACTTGGAACAAGATTGAGGGGCTTGCAACCAAGATGGGTATTTCTCGGTTTTGGAATGGTTGGCGCACATATTATATCATATACCAGGTATACGATAATCCTGAGTGTTTTCGCCCACCTTTGCACAATTATTTGTGGACTCAATAACTTCCCACCCATGACGAGAACGCAGTTAGTTGTGTGTCCAGCAGAATCTTTAACGACGACTCCATAAACGATATACTGTCCGACTGAAGAAGAGCAATCTTCTAGTGAAAGTCATTTCTTCATCGATAATTAATGTAGTCATTGTGATATACTCCGTTCGTTGCGTGAAATTTAAATTGGTATCGTGTAAGCGATTTTTTTTGTATCATCACTCGCTCGCAACATTACACTCGCGCAAACACCTCGTGAGTCGTTTCTCGCTGCCCACGACAGCCGCCTGGTGCAACCAACGCCCTCACAGACCCTATCATAAGCTTCCTCCAATTTTGCCGGCTGGAACTTCCTATGTATGGGGAGCTGAGGCTGTCCGCGAGGGAAGAGTAAAGTGCAGACGTTCAGATAGATGGGGGTGGTTTTTGTCAAATTTTGTGCACCTCGAATTTCAACCATTTTCGACCTCTCTCTGCGGCACCTCTAATCGAGTTGTAGGCCTCTCTCTGTTGAGAGCCTACAGGGGCTCGATTTCGAGTGAAACACAAGCCGCTGCGATGTAACTGTAACAAGGCATCGTCGCTCTTGGGTAAATACTAACCAGCCGAAGGTCTAAACGCAGCGTGTAAGATAGCGACGTTTGTGTGTTTCGATAAAACCCTCAGAGATGTGAGTCGCCGGTCACCGGGGGAGCTGGGGTCGCTTGGGGATTAGCGTTTCCCTCAGCAGCCCTAACTGATGAACATTATGTTCACTGATATCGCTGAAGAACATATTGCTGCTAGTAGTATCTGGCACAGTACGGAGTATTGTTTAATCTCGCTAGGGGATGAGCACCTCCCGTAAAAAATGGCGCTAGGTGTACCTAGCAACTGATGGACCTAGCATGCCCAGAACACGTGTCTACTACCGCCGGGAGCAGAACCGCCTCAACTTGGGAAAATCACAGGCGATCCGCACCTCAACCTCTACAACAATACTAGTAGTGATAGTATACGTACTAATAATACTAGTATAGTATCAATCAAGAAGATTTGACCTGAAAGCATGCAAAACAATAATAATACAGAAACAGCACGCCTCCCGGGACACGACGCGAGCACGGCCGAGACTGTTCCCGGCAGAGATGTGTAATGAAAACATTAGGCATGAACACGCATGGAACATTACAGGTGGTATGGCAGCATAGCACCCACAGTGTACGCTGAAGAGCCGCAGAACCTATGCAGTTCGTACATGGTGGAGACGTGTAGGTTCGAGTCTCGTATCATCGAGCGTATCGCGTGCATCCCGCTAAAAGCAAGAAGAGCGAAATGGGCGGGTGGGTTTTGGGTGATTTTTACGCCGGTTTTGTCGCCCCCGTTATCGTCTACCTTATCGACGGTTCGGAGTGTTTGGTTCTGCAGCGATAATTATTAACGTTATCAACACCGATATCGACTACCTACCTGGTAAATGTTTTACCTTGTCGTACCGATGACCGGTTGGGTTTCGAAATCCAACATTATTACCCACATACATACATTATAATTTACCCTTTCGTGTGCTTTGTGTTGTCTGCCACATCATAGGGGTGGCGGGGACCTTTCTCTTTCTTTCTTTCCCATGTTGTTCCAGGATTTTTCATCGCCTTTTTCTCCGTTTCTACGGCCTTTGCTTCTATTTTTTACCTCAGACTCTCGAGTGCTGCAGCCCCACTACTTTCGTGACGACACCTATAATAGTATTCTATATTTATTTGAGTGGTCTGTCCCCAAAACGGAACGTAATACGATGACATGGGCTTGCGTGATTTACTCTGCCTACTACTGCGTTACCGCGGCAAGGGCTAAACGCCATTATTTTGGGGCAACCGTGAACGATCGGCACGGACACTGACTACGTGGTGTGCGTGCTCATTTTTGACGGGTACAAATGACAGTTGAGAGTTTAAGCGAAGAACACACGTTTTTTTTCCCTTTTTTTTTGGTTGGCTTGTTCCGTGTTTTGGTTGTTAGTTAGTCTATTCTCGGCTCTGTTGTGTATTAGTTACGATGATCATTAGAGACACCGAGTATATATCTAATATACACATTATTATATGAAAGGGAGAAACAAACAACCAAAAATGCAACTCGGGAAATAAACACACAGAGAGAGGAGTCATACCCCCCGCGGAAGAGAAACGGCATAAAATACAGAACGCGTTCAGCGAGAGACAACTAGATGCGCCAGTCGATACGAAACAAGCAAAAAAGGCTCGTCGTCCACCCACGCCACAAGACTCCTGCCATAAGGACAAAAAGGAAGAGTGAAAAAAAGCCACAAATATGACAACCACAGAGGATCAGTCGCAAAAAGAAGAAGGAAAAAAGAAAATATGACGTTCGAACGACGAGCTGCAGCCAGACACGTCCTTGCTGGTCAGCCTCGCGCCTTCCTACCCCATCCGCGGTCTCCTTTCTACTGTATGATATCACCTTGGTTTCCCATCTACTCCGCCTGTGCCCCCCCCTACCGCCATCCCAGTGGTCGAGTTTCCTTCCACTCCTTCCTCCTGTTGTTGCGCCCTGCTCCTAACATTCTCTTGAGCACCACCCTAACTAAGGAGGATACGCGGCGCGGCCTACTCACACTCGTGCCACTTCACAATGAAGCGGTTGGTTGCTGATGAGGACCCCTTGATACCCCTTCCCGATATTTACGCTGCAGTGGGCTACTACAGCGGATTCTCAACTACTCCAAACTCCAGTTTAGTTGGGAGTGTTGCGTTGATATTTCGGTAGTTTGGCAATCTCGAAGGCATTCGACTATGTATATACCAACTCTTCAACTGGCCCTCTGATCTCGGGTTCTCCTCACAAGCAACCGTCTCGAATTTTACCCCAATCAATGTGTAATTGCTCCTTGCTTTACCTTGCCGTGCTGTACACACAAAAGAGCCGCCACATATATGGATGTCCGTTACGACGCCGTCGCAACGTGTCATCTTGAGAGCCTTCGCGTACGAGAGGGTGGAGTGGTAGGTACGAAATTCAGCGTTGATAGCTTATAACGTATAATACGAGGACTTGGTTGTGATCCAAAAATAGGCTTGGCAAAAGGTTTCGCTCTGAGGGTCCACGTCGTACACCCACACCTCGTCCAGCATCATCATCCATTTGAGCTTCTAGGCTAAGCGGGACAGTAGTGCTACCATATAATATATTAAACAATGTCGGGCCGAACCGTTTGAGTCACGACCTCAGGAGGCGGATCTGTCGGTTGGTTTCAAGCCAGAGGTCAGCGTGGTCGCGACAAAAACCGGTGCTAGAAGTCGACCGGCACTATGAACACTACTGTACATGTATGTCCGTATAGCGTTCCGTCTTCCTTAATTAGTTGCTGGGATCTCGTCACCCTACATACGTCCCCTCTCGTCACTCCACGGTTTTTCATTCTTGTTTTGTCCCGAGAACGCCCCCTTTCAATAGAGACACTTTTACGTAGATCTAAACCCCTGAACGTGCTCGGTTCGTACATCTCTGACCTCTCAGAGCTCCCACTTCGAAACCACCTCCTTTTATTACTTGGCGGGCCTTTCCAGCCGTTCTTCGTTTCCCCCATATTCCTTAGCACTCTCGGTCCTTTCTTCCTTTGTTATTCTTCCGTTTCGTGTGCGTGCGTGTACTCCGAGCACGGAACGGCGGGGGAGCCCGGCGCCGTCGCCGGTGTCAGCGGATGCTGATGGGTAGAGGGGGGGCTGCAAGGAGCGAGGTCGCCGCTTACCTAGGCGTCGCGTGTGCCTCGAGACACGAGGGATGCATGCACGGGCTCTGTCTGGCCTCAAATTGCGATTTGGGATAGAGTATGTACGAGATGTAAGGATCGTTGGAAAATGCAATATAATGTTCAAGCTGTTCATATATATTTAAGTAACCACGTTGAGAGGGAGCTCCCAGTCTGAGTACCAATGCTGCCGAGCCGGCGACTGACGGCCACGGTGAGCACCGGCCTTCACGCGAGGCGGGCGACGGGGCTGACTATGGCAGGGAGTGAGGAAATCTTTACCCGGACCGAATCGGTGGCGAGGTGGTCGCGAGAGGGGCGGGCGGCGTGCGAGGCTGAGAGAGAAGCTCTACTGTTCATTCTTTTTTTCTTTTTTTGACCGGTGCGAAGGGTTGAAATCAGGCAGAAAATTACGTCAGGAGAGGGACGGGTGTTTTTTCTTCCCGAATTTTCGTTTTCATTTTACATCGTTTTTGCGGTGCTGTTGTGCTGCTGTGCCGTGCTGTGCTCTCTCCTTTTTGATAAATAATGGAGCATATCAAAATATTAAATTAGGTACCCTACGTGGGGTATGTACGTACGCGCGGCAACCACCCGCGATGCGAAAAGTATCTGGCGTCCGAGCTGTTTTCTCCTGAAGCATGGCGGCGGGACTCTAGGCAATATCAAGTCGTCAGTGTGCTACTACGATCATATTAAAAATAACTATATTTAGTCATGAATCTCTGTCCGCTTCGCAGAGTAATTTGATACACTTGTCCTTCCTGAGCGAGCATAGAGGGAGGCGTAGGCCACCCGCGGAGGTAAGCGCCTTGTATTACTTACTTAGTCGAAACGGACCTCGCAAGTTGGGAGTACGTGCGCTACACTCCCACACGTGTACGGCAATGAACAGCATTGTTTTAAAAAACGATATCACCGACATCGGTCGATTGGACCGGTGAGTGAAGCCCTATATGGTTAAGGTGGTATATCAAACACCCTTCGGTACATACTGTATATCACGCAAGAGAGCACACCCCCCTTTGACGGATATTGAGCCCGGGTGCATACACCGAGCGACGTGTCTCGAGACAAACGTGTTAACGAGATGTTCCCACACACTCGTTTCTGGTGTTGACGCACGACAGGAGTGACATATTTGGGACGAAACACGTCACTAGGACTGACCGGGCTCCTTAACCCAAAATATCGTTGGACTAGCGTTTTCCCAGCATCAGGTCTTAGGTCAAATATAGAGCTCGAGGGAGGAGCTCCAAGAAAAGAGGGTTGCCTCGACTGCGGTACCACGCGTCCGAAGAACTATTCAAGGCCGGTTCGTTTGCAGCATTGTCCGGTACATGCCCATAGGCCGTACAATCGGTGAAAGATGTACTCATGACATCACTATGCTTGTGACAGCAGTAATAGTTATTCGGAGATTTGGTACGGAGATTTGGATCTGGTACGGAGATCTGGCGGGACAATGCGGGAATATTGGAAGATACGAGTGAGAATTTGGCTTTGAGTTATGGTTTCACTTGACCAAGGTGGTTCCCTTTTCGTGTTGGTATGGGCTCGCGCCGAGACCCCTTCCACTTCCCCAACTACTTCGGGAACTACTTATTCTTCTCCCCCACGTGCACGATAATACACATGAACTAACAGGCCGATCTAGGCCGCCTGCCTTCATTCTGAGAGCCCCGTCAACTGGGCCGACAGCACCATTCATGATTTATTTACCTATTAAACTAGTGTCTCGTGATCGTGGGTGAGTGTTGTGCGAAACCACAGACTGAGTTTGGCGGTTGGCAGTCATACATGTCTTCTACATACCACTTCTCCGCTGAGTATGAGGGATGGGACGCCATTCCCTCATCGGCACAGCAGAAGATCAGAGAGGCGCACCTCGCCAGGGAAGAAGCGGAGGCGAAGCTTCTCCAGGTACAACGAGAAAAGGAACAAGAAAAGCAGGTGGAGGCAGCCGCGTCAGCGCGGTCCGACATTCCTGAGCCAGAATTACCAACCGGGGCGGGCATGCGAGGAGAGTCATCGGCAGTGCATGCACGAGATGAACCGCAGCTGACATCCGGTGGCCAAGATTTGGCACACCAGCTGGCCCGAGCAATAACGCTCGGGGCCAACGCAGGCACGTTAACATATGCTTCCATGAAGCCATGGGACGGAAATATAGGGGTAGGAGATAGATGACGAACAGACATAAGTACAGGGTTGTTCGAGCATGATGATTGCTGTGTGTGGCCAGAACGGCACTTTGTCTGTGTTGGAGCAGAAAAAGCAGTGAAGGTTGGACTTCAGCATGCTGACAGTGCTGCATTAGTAGCCGAACATTCGGAGGAGACAGTGAGAAAGTTATATGAACTGTGGGGCATGCTCATCCAGAAGATTACGTACGTCCCTACAATGAGGATGATTTTGTCCGCTCGTAGCCCTCAGGAAGGGTGGGCTTGTTTTAGGAAGTACTACGAAACGCGTGCTGGGATAGAGAAAGCAAAACTCCGTAGAGGCTGGAGTAATGTAAAGCAGGTAGAGGGTGAAATGCCCAGAGAGTACCTGGCAAGGGCGTCTGTAATTCGTCCAAAACTTGAATCGTACGAAACCCCCCTGGACGATGTTGAAGCTAATGATCATATTGCTGCTGGTGTCTCATCTCTCTATGAAGTTGAGACCAGCATTTTGCTTGCCACTCCTTCTTTATCGTTAGCTCAAATGCGCGAGGTGGTGCGGTCCGCTCGAGACCGCCGGGAGATGAAGAGAAGGGAGAAGGAGATCGAGTACGGGGGCGTGGCATTCATGGCTGCCGGACCTAGGCGAGGGAACGGTGCCAGGGGCGGCGGAGGATCGAGATCGCGGCAGCGCCATCCCGCTGACGCTGGTGGAGGAGGCAAATGGCGCCGTCAACACGGGCATTGCAACCACGACGACAGCGAGTGCCACGAGCAGCAGCGCCAGCGAGAGTGGAACAACAGCGAGGCCGAGCGCAGGCACCACGAGGCCTACCGACAACGTCAGCACAACCTTGGGTTCGACGGCGGCCTACCGCGCGGAGAACAGCGGCCGCCAAACGCCGGAGGATCAGCTGCTTGGAGCTACGCGCCTGTACCCCAGCAGGGCCGCGGTTTGTGGCCATTCAGGTCGCGGCGGCGGCCGTGGTAGTCCCGGCGGCGGTGGAGGTCCCGGTGGACGTGCATCTCTCGGAGGCCGTGGAGACGGGGGCGGGGGAAGATGGGCGCGGCGGGGGCTGGGGGGAGGTGTTCGGCTTACGATGGTCACTACCCTCATCAAAGCCAGCCTCGCACGCAGGACGCCCGCGCATGCATCGCGCAAGATGTTTCCCCCCGCTCCTGTTCGACGAGTACGGCAGCCTCTTTTACGACGACACCTACTACCAGCAGCATCAGTACGAGTACGGAGGCACAGGCGGGTCCTGGGGTAATGGAGGCGCAGGGCCCTACACTCCCGACCCAGCCATGGTGAGCAATGCAAATATTGACACCGCCGCCGTCGGACAGCAGCAGCAGCAGCAGCAGCAGCAGCAGCAGCTGCCCCCGCCCCAGATTCAACGTCAGCCCCAACAGCCCCACCAGCAGCAAATGGTTCCATACATCGGCAGCCCCGCGCCCCCTTCTGCAGCTTACTCTCCCTTTTCTCCTGGATCGGATCCCGCGCCGTCAGGACTGCACGCCCTCGTCATGCACTTTGTGCCAGTAGGCGAGTTTGGTGTGCCTGGTATTGGTAATGGTTTGAATGACGGGGATGAGGGTGACGTAGAAAATGGCAGAGTTGGAAATGCGCTTTTGGCACAGGCCAACAAGTTGGGCTTATGCCAGCCGCCTGGTAGCGAGGAGGTACTTGCCGATTCCGGTGCTAGCGGTACCTACATCAATGGTGACGCGCATATGTTTGACACTCTCCGCGGCAACGACATCCCTACTAACCAGAGATATGTGCAGGTTGGTAGTGGCCAAATGCCTTGTGTTTCCGCGCGTGGAAGCTTGATTTTTGACTTTCACCAATGGAAGGCTGCCGGTGTGGGAGAAGATGTTAGAGTGTTTTTGCCGAACGTGTCAGCCGTTGAGGGATTGAACTTTAATCTTATTTCGCTCCATGAACTCTCCGCGCACATGCCTCTGATGATTGATGTGAAAGGTGTGCACCTGCCCCCCCTTTGTTTGACTTTCCCTCGCAACCAATCTGGGTCATCTTTGTTTGCGACGCGTGCGAATGTGTTTGCGATTAAGACTGCTTTGACGACTTTTGTAGGACTTTGCCCTTGCTGGAGTGAAGGTGGCCATCACCGACCTCTACAAGTACCGCCGTGCCAACATCGAATGCTTTCGCGTCGACATGGGCACCGAGTGGACCAACGCAGAGTTTCGTTCTTTCTGCGCCGACGCCGGCATTCGTCTCGAGTTCACCGCCCCCGACACGCCGCAGCAGAACGCGCCCGTCGAGAGCGCTATCTGGCGTTTGATGAAGGACGGTACCGTCTGCCGCCGCAGCGCGGCGGAGCAGCTCGGCATCCCCGATTTTTCCGTGATCCCTGGTCTTGACCTTCGCGGGGACTGCTTGTGGTTGGAGTCGGTGCGGTACATCGCGGGTTGCCTCAACCGCTGCAGCACCAAGGCCAACCCCGGCAATATCTCCCCGTACGAGGCCTTCACGGGCGTCAAGCCCGACGCCATCGTCCTCCCTCCCGTTTTTCCAGCCGGGAATGATGCGCGTTATACGGAAGACCAAGTTGGACGACCAGTCCGCCAAGTGCTACTTCCTCGGCCACGGCTACCAACACGGGCGTTCCACGGTGCGGGTGCTCAAGGCCTCTACCGGCCAGGTGTGCCACACCAGGGACATCGTGTGCATTTCGAGGTCTGCCGCTTCGCTACCAACGCCACTGGCCGCTGCCCCGCCGCAGCCGCCGACTGTCCAGCCTCGGTTCCGGCCTCGGGCGTACCGCCACCCTTTTTGGTCTGCGAGGCCTGCCGCGTCTGCCGGGGACGGGGGAGTGGTTGGAATCCCCGCCACGCAGCAGCCCCTGCCGCCATCATCTTCGCCACCTACCCCTGCGCCGCTTCTCCCGCCCCCACAGCCTTGGCTGTCTGGGACCGGGCTGCCCCTTGCGACGCCGCCACTCACATCGCCGCCACCCGCGCCCCCGCAACCGCTCGCGCAGTTGCCTGGGGCCACCGGGCCGTCCGCGAGTGGGCCGCCACCGGAGGAGACACCGCTACCGCGTCCTGCGTCGGCGATGCCGCCCCTTTCCCGTAGGGCGATCACCGAACTTCGGCCGGGTCGCACGGGAGGTATGGCCGACGCCCGCATCGCGAGCCGTACCAGATCAGGGGGGACGCGAGGCGGCGGTGATGCCACCCGCCACAACCACGGTCTTCTGTCCATCTCGGGAAGGGATGTTTTTCTGTCTGCTCTTGCCACGCAGGACCTGATCAACACGCTTCGCGCGGAGCCCGGAGGAGGGATGCCGGGTCAGGGGGAGCAGCATGGTGGGGGAAGCGTGCCGGTCGCCCTTGTGACTCACTTTGCGCGTCGAGAGGACATCGACATCGCCATTATTATGGAGCACCGCACCCCTCACGACCGTCCGGAACTGCCACTGCTGGGCCACGGCAGCGACCTGCGCGTGCCGAAGACCTTCGCCGAGGCGACCTCACCGCCCTACCAGTACCGCCATCTCTTCGAGGACGCCACGTGCCGGGAGTTTCACGGACTGCTCAGCGCTGGGACCTTTACCATGGCCAACTAGCAATCAGTCGAGAGGTGGATTAATGCTCAGTGGGTGTACGACTGTAAGTGTGATCAGTAGGGTTGGCCGACAAAGGTCAGGGCAAGGTTGGTAGCTAGGGGTGATCAGCAGACGCAGTATATAGACTTTGGAGAGGTTTTCGCCCCCACTGTTGCGGTGTCGTGTGTGCGTTTGGTGGCCGCTTTCGCTTGCGAACAGGACCTCGAGATATATCATTTGGACGTAGAGCAAGATTTTTTTTGTGAACTCAAGGTGCGACTGCCGAAGGGATGTGGTATGATGTCTGGCTTGGTAGTGAAGCTGGCTAAGAGTCTTTACGGCTTGAAGCAACCTAGTCGGCAGTGGCATGCACATCTGAAGAGGTGCTTGTTGCTTTTAGGATGTGAGCAGTGTTTGGCTGATGCTTGTGTCTTTAGACTGATTGAGGATGGTATTGTCGCTCTGACGTTGGTAGTACACGTAGACGACGTACTTTCTGTCGGGAAGAAGGAGAGATATGAGCAGTTTTGCAGGGATCTGGGGGAGATGGTGCCTGTTAAAGACTTGGGCCCGCTCAGCTGGTATTCTGGTTGTTTTTATGAGAGAGATTGGGAGTCGGGACGTTTGACTATTTCCCAGGAGAACTACGCGTTGGAACTAGCGGAGAGGCATAATATTGAGTGGGGAAAGAGTGTGCCGCTTGGTATTGGAGTTGGAGTGAGACTTACTTGGGGGAGTTCGATGTAGATGAGGAGGGTGTGCGTGAGCCTTTTCATGAACTGATTGGATCGCTGATGTGGCTGGCGACGATGACGAGGCCGGACATAGCAAATGCAGTGCGTGCAATAGCGAGGTACTGTGCCCACCCGAAGCTTAGGCATTAGGAAGCAGCGCGAGATGTGTTGGGCTATTTCGTTTGAGAAGGGGAGAGCAATGGGGTTGAGTATGGAGGCGTTTGCGGATGCTGACTTTGCGGGTAAGGCCGCGGATCGCCGCAGTGTGAGCGGAGGTGTTGTGATGTGTTGCGGTGGACCTGTTGCTTGGTTGTCCAGGACTCAAAAGTGTGTGACGACCTCAACCACAGATGCAGAATATGTCGCGTTGGGCGATGTAGTGAAAGGAAGCGTTATTCCTCAGGCAGGTTTGGCGTTTCTTTCTGCCGGATGCTAGCATGCCGTTAATTCCGGTTGTTGAGGACAACGAGGGGGCTATTTTTCTTGCTAGCAACCCTATCACAAACTCGAACTCGAAGCATATCGATGTGCGCCACCACTCTCTTATTAGGGAATTAATTGGTGGAGAGCGCCGAGATCAAGGTGATTCATGTGCCGTCGGCGTATCAGCATGCCGATTTTCTCACAAAGGCACTAACCAGGGAGGCGTTTGAATTCCACAGGAGCATTGCCATGAATATTTGGAGTGAGGGATAGTGTTTTCTGTGTTGGGTTTGGAAAGAACCGTGTGTTGGAAGACTGGTTGAACGTGTTTTTGTAGTGATATTTTGGATCATGAGGAGGCTTAAAATTGTGGTATCTAATTGCAAGTAGTGCCATGTCGTTTTGGATTCCGACTTAATTGTGTGATGATTGGATTATTGCTGGTGCGGTATTCGCCACCGTATCTGACGTGTTTGGTTTTCAGAGTCTTGGGGGTTTCTTGTTTTCAATTTTTATGTGATGATATTTGTGAGGAGGAATTATATGTTTAATATTTGACTTGGATTCGTGAGGAGGAAAACTTGTATCGAGGACACTGCAGTAGCATGTGCTCGATAGTGGATTTTATGGGGAGGAATTAAGAGAGCACAGAGAAAGAAAGACATACCTGGTATACAGGAGTGTTGGACAGGACATTTTCTCTGTATGATAACTTGGCGTTACTTTGTGGGTGTGTTTGATGATTGAGCAATCATTTGTGTTCGAAATTGAGACTGATGGAGACGATAATGGATTGATCACCCATTATTTGGCGACATTATAGTCAATTCGAATTGAGTTGTTTGTGATTAATTTGAGGATGACCGATATGATAGAGACAGGTTGTGTTGAGAAGTTTGACATCGTATTAAAAGTGATCGGGATCTAGCTGAGGCTATGGTTTGAGTTCACAATTATCTAATCTACGGACTATTGTACTTTGTGGTTTATCTAGCCTGTTGACTATGGTTGTGAGAATGCATGATTTTATCAAGAGTATTGAAAGAAAGGAGGATATATTATGGACTTTTTCCTGTTATTGCATTGATATAGCGGAAAATGATGGCACGAGCAGGGGCAGTGAAATATGTACTCATGACATCACTATCCTTGTGACAGCTGTAATAGTAGTTCTCCGGAGATTTGGCACGGATATTTGGATCTGGTACGGAGATCTGGCGGGACAATGCGGGAATATTGGGAGATACGAGTGGGAATTTGGCTTTGAGTTATGGTTTCACTTGACCAAGGTGGTTCCCTTTTCGTATTGGTATGGGCTCGCGCCGAGCCCCCTTCCACTTCCGCAACTACTTCGGGAACTACTTCTTCTTTTCCCCCACGTGCACGATAATACACATTATTAACTAACAGGCCGATCTAGGCCGCCTGCCTTCATTCTGAGAGCCCCGTCAACTGGGCCGACAGCACCATTCATGATTTACCTATTAATCGGTCATCGAGTATTATTGTAGTTCGTTCGTCACTTTACAACACAAATTTAGCTGTTGGGTACGGTGCAGAGCTCCTCAAGTGGACGCACTCAGAAAAATGTAGGTGTCGTCAGACGATAGCATGCCTGTTTTTTTCCGGCACGCTTGTCTTTGATAAGGGCGCCTCCTAGTCTGTTGTTAGGGGTTGTGTCGTCCTACGTGTCATAGAATACTAGGGACTAGAAGTGATCGCCCCGTCATTGGGGCCGAGCGGCCACAAGTTGGGAATGAGGAATCGTTCGAACGAGTAGCAGCTATTACGGGGGACCATAGTTAATAGGACCAAATATTGTTAGTAAAAATGGTTAAATATATAGGATTTTATGTATACCATAGGTCCTATTAACTATGGTCCCCCGTAATAGCACCACCGGGTGCTATATCAAAAACCGTACCTGGTAGTACGTAATGACGGCAGGACGGAGCACAATACGGATTCCACTGCTAACATCGGACGGCAGTCCCGCGACTACATATGGTAATCGTATATTTGCTTCTGGTGTACCGGCTGGACCCCTACGGTATCGATTTGTCTTGACGTATGTACTGCCAGACGTCTCCATTGAATGTGATTTATGCTCCGAACACCAGTTACCTCACATGCGTGACGCACCAGACCCGTTCTACGATAGAGGTGGCACATTTCCGCTATTTTGTTTCTGAAAGACGGGGTTCCTTGACCCTAAATCGTCGGAATGTCAATCTTGATGTCGAAAACAAATACGTCTTGTAGACTCGGGCCATGGGATTATTCGCCGTGATGCATTTTATTTTTGCTGAAATCAGTTTTTGGATGAGACACGGAGCTCCTCAAGTGAGGAGCCTCATGAAAATTAGGGTGAACCTCTATCGTAGAACGCCTCACCAGGTACATACATCCCCGCCGAGAGAACTCAGAAGGAATAAGCGGTACCTGGTACTCGGTTACTACCGCCCGCCCCAGGTTTATCTCCGCCCTACGTTCGTTACCTGTACATTAGTACGTATCGCATACAGCTATATAGAATACCCTTTGCATCGTAGGGCGACCGTCAAATCCGCCCTACCCCCTCTTCGATAATTCGTTACGCTACGTATTTCGTCGCGACGTGACCCGGTAACACAACCTGTGCTGTCCTCAAATGGCGGCGGCGTTACCGCAGCGACACCTTCTTGCCAAGTCCCAGTCTGGACCGTCTAAAGTGACTGTGGTCTTCTAGAGTCATAAAGACGAGCAGGCTCGCGCGTTTTGTTTTTCTCGAGATCTCACGGTGTTAGCCGCTTCACTTGCTCCCTCCCCCGTCCGCCCAGCTAAACTCCTGCAGGCCAGCTTTCTGTAGGACAACGTAATGATCCGATCAACACTTAAATCATCGGCCAAATACGACCATTGGTCGGACGCTGACACAAATCTCTCAACCATGATTCAAACCTTCGCTCTCTATGGAATCCGACGAGCAGGTTCGCGCTTTCGGTTTTGATCGAGATCTCACGGTGTTGGCCGCTCCACTCGCTCCCTCCCCCGTCCCCCCAGTTAAACTCCCTCGGGGCAGCTTTCCATAGGACCACGTAAAGCTGCGATCAACCCTTGAATCATCAAACAAACAGGACCATTGCTCGGACCCAAACACAAATATCTCAACCGTGATTCAAACCTTCGCTCTCTATGAAATGCCTGGATCTTGCTGGATATCGGTTATAGCATATTTTCGTACCACATCGCCCTCAAGTTCCACAAACCTTACATACCCCCCAAGTGGCCGCTCGCTCTATTAGCAACAACCCGCCGGTAGCAACCTTCTCGGAGGCAAGGCGGCTCCACGTGTGGAACACGCCCTGCTGGTTGCTCAACTCTGGTCACGGTACCTCCACTTACGAAATTAGGGGTAGTGCAACGAAACATACAACAACACCGGTTGTTGTTTGTACCACAAATGCGGATGGTAAAGTGTTGAACGAATTACGTCGCAATGCCTACCAGGCGTACCAAGGAATAACAATATGTGTTGAAGGTCGTGACGAACCTCTGACTTTGCGGAGGGGTGGCGAAACGTCTCGTGTCGGACTTTCATTATATCAGCACCAAACAGAACGTCGAAACCTGTGTGGCTAGCACGCTTATTTGACGCTGAATTCTATACTATTGTTGGGCTGGTCCCGATTTACAATCACTATTGAAACACTCAACATGGAACGAGTGTCCGGTACGCTGTATCACATCTATTTGAGTGCAAGCATTTCAGCATCTGATTGCATCTAGAGACAGACACACAGCCTACAGATGCTCAATATAACATAAACGCCCTCGTATATATACAATTCGCGTAAATATCACGCCAGTCGAAAGACGACAGAATAAACCACATGTAATACGTATCAGCCGAAAGTGAACTAAACCGTTCCCTGCAGAAGTTTCAAGGTGGATCATTTAACCACTCAGTATTCGCAGCACACACAACACGTGAAAACGATGCTTAACCTTAAAAAGCGACAGTTTGAACCTCTCGACGGCGCCCAGCTGCTAATGGCGACCTTAAACATACAGTCAGGCAGTGACGGCGTCCTGCTCATCTGGCAGCAGAAAACCAATCGAGGGCAAAAGCGCCCCGAGCATACTACACGTGCCTACTAAAAACACCATTGCCAACCCGAAGCCTCCTGTTCGATACGACCATATGACTGCTTGCAGCTGCCAACCAATATCGAGGACTACACCTGTCGACAACATGTGTTGGCTAATTATCGTGCAAACCGAGGCCCCGAATCCATCTTTGCGCTTAACCGGCGAGCCCAACGACGAGCACAAGCCCATCAAAGATATTCCAAGCAAGATCACCCCTACGAGCGTCATCGACATGCCCGAGATTGTCAGGTAAAGCCCGAGCCCCGATCCCCCCTGCTCTTCGCACCGTAAATCCAAAGATAAGTATCGGGAGGCAGTGCCACCGAGCAGATAGATCGACGCCCACGAAAAAGGCGCTAGAACGAAAACAGTAAAATATTCTCCGCAGGACAACAGGGCTTCAAGCGGGATGTGGTGCACGGACTTAATGTCCAAAGGCACCCGGTATACGACGGAAAGGAGGACCGCAAACAGTACGTCAACAATCAGGCCAAACGTCAGAGTGAACATCACCGTGTCCTTGGTAGGTATCGTGGTGCTGCCTTGGACCTTGCCGTCGACATTTTGAGTGGCACCGCTGACATCGTCCCCGGCGTAGTCGTAAAAACACACGAATAGCAGCTGCGACATCACGGAGACGATCACGGCGCCCGAAATAAGGTGCCCGCCAGCGAACATGCCCCAGTGATCTGGCCGTAGCTTCGAACTCATGGAATTCCCACTTTGTCCACGTTCGATCTTCGCGTGGACAACACAATTGGATGCACGGTGCACACAATCGGCAGGCAGGACGATATTCTGATCACAGGCAGGCGAAGCAGGACTCGTTCCGAATCCAGACTCCGGCTCACTTCCCGAAGTCGTTTTTGTTATCCATGAAGTCTTCATGGTACAGGTGGGACCACCAACTGCATGATGTCAAATTAATTGCGGGCGAATCGGGGATGAAACGGCAAACCGGTTCAGGGAGAGTGCGTTAGATACAATGACGACGAGTGAGCAATCGATATGTGGTACATGAACAATATCGGGTTGGTATACGTAGGGCGTTACCAATGTTTTACCATGTGCACCTGCGATGCTTACGATGTTGACACTTCGCCTTGGACCCCGCTACTACTATAAGCTGTGTTCCCAGCTCAGCCTATGTCCGAGAAATACAAAACCCTACGCCAGCCTCAAGTCGTAGCGGGAGACAAAACAAGGGATGGGATCGGCTCCAGAGGTTGGGCATGGCTACACTGTCCAGGCCTATGCCGTACGGGCGTGCAAACCAGGAGCATCGCTTCATAACTCCACTCCAGTGCGGGTCTGTGATGTTTCGCTACTCTGCCCCCAAGTCACACGCGTCATATGGTGGCAGAAGAGGTAGGCCGTGTGTGCCCGAAAATGCCCGACAGATGGGGGGGGTGCAAATGAGGGAGCTCCCGGAGTAATTGCCACCCCGGTTTTTAGAGAATTCATGCTTTTGTGATATACAGTGAAGGCCCGACAACAAGAAACACTTAATTTGCGCAAGTCTTAGATTCCTACTGGGGCTCCATCTACAAACAACCTTGAGCATAGGCTATTTTGTAGGATTTAGTCTATAGTAGTTCACCCCTGAGCAATTTGTCTTGACTCAATTTTGTTTTGGGCCCTTTCTTATTGGCGGGCCTAAACTGTACGCAGACATTGCCGTCGTTTCCGGAGGTGCGCTCCGCCTTAAACGCTCCGCAATCCTGGTCTATGAGTGAGCTAAAAGCTCCTAATTTCTAGGACCGCGACACACTATGTACCTCGGCACGGCCTCGCCGTTGCAGTGGCGACGGACCTGGCGTTTTTGCCTTCATACACGAAGTGCGTCATGAATACACGTATGTTGTGTGCAGGTGGCTAATGCTGATAGCCCCGATCAAACCGCCTGGGTTGTCGGTAGCCACGCTCGGTTTTTATTCTCAGTTTATAATATTAATAGGGCAAGTTTGTTTCGCTACAATTGATCTCGGCCCAGACATGAAGAAGTAAATGAGCGTGGGTGGGGGTGTGCCAAAATTGAGCAAGTCGTCAGCAAGAACGAGCGAAAGGCGGGTTGTTGCTGTTGTTGTAGAACGGACTCATGGTCATACTCCAATCTCCGGCACTCGACAGCTTCTATTAAATGAGTTGGTCACACGAAAAACGTTCGCAGGAACCACCAACTAATCTAATAGAAGTCAGACCCAATGAGGATAAAGTTAGACACCGTACAGGGTCACTGTACTGACCGACCAATACACTTACTTGTTTCCATAATAATTGCTAGCGGAACTCGATATTATTCTTGTGAAAAATAATCCACTCTGTGCTATTGACGTCTCCTCGGGCACCGACCAAGACTGGTATTGGAACGTGTTCCTGCACTCGCGAGTCTTTCGTGTCACACAAGTGGCCGTTGCACCCCTCTCCTTCCACAGATACGGGCGTAGCACAACATTATTTGGGGTCCTCGAATAAAGCGGCACGCAACGTATTGGGTTGAGAGGTTGTCGACACCTAATAGCGTTGCTACGTTGTTGTTGAGACACTGATAGTAGGAATAGCGAAACGCACAAGGTGTCGATAAGCCCTCAATTTCGTACCGGGTCGTCAGTTTTTTGGAGACCCGAGCGTTTTGATCGGGGGTGTAGTATGCACCATCGTATAGGGTGGTCCGACCTGTCTTCTTTCGGGGGTCTGTCGCAGATACATTGCAGTACAAGACATCTATGAATGTCAAACGTCCGCTCATGACAAAGACAGTCTGCGATCTACAAACAAGCATGTATTTCATCGGAGTCGTGTTGTATATATGGCAAACGTTCGGTGATTTCCCATTAGGCTGCACACAAGGCAAAGTGGCTCGAGCATGAAGCACAGCGAGGCTGTGCCTGCGCCTAACATGAGAGAAAAAGCCGTTTCCGGGGTTTACATGCCCGTTTTTTCATCCCCTGGGACGACTTTGAGCGGAGAGGGCCGATATTCAGCAACGACCCTCAATCCCGGTGGCCGCATTTTCAACCAAAAACTTCATTACTCGCCCACTGTACACTAAAGCCTTGAACTATTATCTTAACGTAACGAAATATATATATGTAAATATATATATATAATGTGCGTTGCAGATCTACCACGCCTACTGGGCGATGTGGGCAGAGCTCGCGGGCCGTATTCTGCTCTAAAACTTATCTACACGTTCCCCGCACGGTAAGGCATAATACCGCTTTTTTTGTGACGAAACATTGACATATACTTTTTTCGGAGCTGTGTTATGGCTCTCTGACGCCTAGTACCGGACACTGTGGGCAGAGACCTGATGCTGATGCACGCCGACCGAGCGTGATCCCAATAAATCAATACCTCATTTCATTTCCGTTTGAGTGAGCCGAGTTTCATGGACGATATGGGCAGCGCTCAGGGGCGCGTTCGACATTCTTTGCTCGTCCCACGTACAATTACGCCTGTTTATGTCATTTTGTTTAAGCCTACCTATATATATACTTCAATAGGGCGCTGCGTTACAAACATGTCACGCATACCGAGCGATGTGGGCAGCACTGTGCTGATAATGCACGCCGAACCAGCGTGACTCCACATGGAAAGCTCATTTCTGATTGAACAACCCGAGTTATGGTATTCAGCAGCGATTGTATGCATACTCAATCAGAGAAAAGCGAAACAAAAGCGCCCAGTGTTTATTTCGAGCGAAAGAAGGCGAACAAACAGAGTGTTTTTATGTCTGCCAGTTGTTTTTTCAAAACCGATTTTGTTGTATATTTGTCTACAAGGGCCGACACCCTCCGTTGTGGGATTATCGCTGAAATTGCCTATCTATCCTAGCTGCCTTAGCTGGTTCGAAGGTGATCTTCCTTTTTCTTGCTTCTGCGGTTTTGATCCTCCGTTATCTTCTTAGTGTTCTGTTACTTCCTTTATAAATTCATCCTACTACTGTAGTAGCTTGTACCTGGTCTAAAATAAGTATTTTTTGGTTGTGTGTGTTCTTCGCACCGACCCGTATATCTTTGACCACACCCCGGACAATAGACAAAACACTCCAATAGTCTAAAATTAGATTCCTATTGCAATTGACTGTCTATTGTGGTCCCTAATTCCAATTAGTTGAAAGGCATCGCACTCTACTATCCAGGCAATTTTTATTGATTCGTCAAGTGTGTTCTACAGGGTTACCTCAAGGAGGACTGCTTTCACGCTCCCATGCGCGAAGCAGGTAGGGGGACTACTGGTGCGCATTCACGCGCGCAGCACGTACGAGTAAGGAGTCCGGTTTCACGCTTTATCGCGCGAAACTCGTATTCGTACGTACAACATTGTTTTCACGCTGTAAGCGCAAAAAACAGACAAATCGGAAAAATGGGAACGAAGCCTAAAATGAGAACCAAGCCGTATCTCCAGAACCATGTGGTGTATCAGAGAACCAAAATGATCCTGCGAAACCCCTTGGCCAGCCCTGTGAGAGGAGCTCGTCAGAACGGTCATGCTCCATCTCATGCCTTCGGGTGGGCGCAAAAAGCGATATACGCTGGCTCTATTGTGATTTCTCTAACAGCTGGCTACCGCGGCGATGCCGAGGACTTCCAGCCTGAGCGACAGCTCATTCGAAGCCTGCTGTACAGCCCCACAGGACTGTCAACTTTTTTTTTCGAGTTGTACACAATTGGTTTGCTTTCTAAAAAAAAACGTCCGTTCCCATTTTTTGTTTCGTTCCCATTTTTCCGTTTTGTCTGTTAAAATAGGTCACGCGACCATTTTTGTGCCATCACACACAAAACTTTGTTTTCAATGCTGCTTTGGAGGTGTAAACGTGGAACACGTCACACAACTATTTCTGCTCATCACATCCGAAGCTAGTTTTCACACTGCTTCCACGCTGTAAAGTACGAAGAACGTTACAAGACTGTTTCTACGCCATCACAAGCAAAGTTAGTTTCAAGCCAGTTTTCACGCCATCGAGCGCGAAGTACGGTAAAGCCACTTCTTCAAGTGCATTGTTCAAGACCTACACGCGCTGTAATACACGCAGCCAGGTCTTTGACGAATCAGCTACTCAGCGTAGTATCGGGAGAACCACCTCCTGCCTATTATACGGGGCTTTCACGCCTATACGGGGTATCCATTTCCAGCAACGGCTTTCACGCTCCAAGCGGGGGGCACGAATTTAGACTCGGAAATATTACTCGAACAATACTCCTGCGTAACGGGTTTTCGCTCATAGCGAAAGGGCGTCTACTACGCATGCATGTACGAGTAGCAGAAGTGATCTGCTCACCCTGCACAAAGCCAGGTCATCGAGTTCAAAATTGCTCTGCATGCATGAACTAGATGAGGAAATCACTTTTCTTTGCACACAAGCACTCTTTGTGTAACCTGCACCGGACGAATCCACACGTCAATAGTGCGTACATCGTTCAACAGCTGGGGAGCAAACATGGCACTAGCCATCACTTCAGCTACGGTCAACTAAAGGGCCGATTCAACGTCGCAGACTACACGTACACCTGATCCGTTCGAGCCAGAATCAGGTATATACTAAATCCAAGTGAAAAACGCGCGCCACGAGCGGTGTTATGTCTATGAAAATCCATAAAAATCAATACAGCGCCTAAAGCATGAAGCGTGCCACATGCACATGGCCTCCAAGATCTGAATTGTTTTGTTTTCTTTAGGGTGCAAATATCACGGGCTCCACTACTTGGACCTGCAGAGAGTCACTATTAATAGGCTGCGTTTGTATCGCCACCGCGGGGCGCCAAGTGTATTTACTCTGGCGCCCCCCCACCGTTGACAGCTTAAAATCGTCTAGACCGTCCTCGCGGAACCACCTGCTCCGCACGAAATTATCTTGCCGTACCAAACCTGCGACCACCTCGACGCGGGGTGGTGCAGACAAAGACCATGGTGCTGTATAGACTGCTGTGGCCATACCAGGTAGAAAGCAGCAGACCACACATCACAACAACTATTAAATACATGAAGCACGTCGCACACCCTTAGGAAGAAAAAAGTGAAACCAGCGTACGGGTCAATGCATGTGTAAATACGTACATTTACGTACATCGTACAAGTAGAGTTTATACGGTAATACAGAAGAATTCCAACCAAGGGAGGGCAGAGGCACACGGAGAGAAAAAAACAGTGTACGTATGGCCGCTCTGGTTGGTTCAAATTTGGCCAAAATCAGTTGAAAGGTAGACAAAGTAGAACAAAACAGGTATACCTTGGCCTTTTCGTGCCAAAGAGACACTGCGAGCCTGGCCAATAGCAGGGCTCCTGGTGTGTGTTTTGTACTTGTTTTTAGCATGTAACTGATTTTGGCCGAAAAATCGCCAGGTATACCTGATTTTGGCTAAAACCCTTTTAAATTCGTAGCCACGTATATGCATGCAGTAAGACTTGCTGTGTGTGTTCTTCACATTAAACCGTTTTTTCTACCCGTCGACATCCAGCACAACCAGTGTCCGTGCCGATTCTTCAATCCTAGAAGAGATACGCCACAGATATACCGCGTTGCCACGTACCAGGTATGTATGCAGTAAGCACAGCAGTTGGCGATGCCATGCCATGCCATGCCATGGCATCATACTAGCTAGGTACGACAGGCACGACACCTACATTCTATGTGGGTAATGCAATGCCACGTCATAATTTCGGGAAAGTTATGAGGGATCCATGTTGAAGATCATGCTGCACATTGTCGGATGGCAAGAGAAATAATAAATACCCTGGTGTGTGTGTGTTCTTCACATTAAACCGTTCTGTCTACCCGTCGACATCCAGCCAGCGCAACCAGTGTCCGTGCCGATTCTTCAATCCTAGAAGAGATACAAGTTCTGTGGTCACAAAGCTACGCCACAGAGATACTACGTTGCCACGTGTGCAGTGTGCACTGCAGTGGGCAATGCAAAGCCATGTCATCATACTAGATACGACAGGCACGACATACGCAATCTATGAAATAGTGAAACGAAAAGAAACAATCAAAGAGAAAACAAAAACAAGGTAGACAAATCGAAAGAGAAAAAGAAGAAAAATGAAAGCAAAATCTAAGAGAAACAATCTGTCGTGCCCCCCCCCCGCAGGCGAGGTGGCCAACACTTGAAAAAGAACGAGCTGGAGAAAAGAAGGAAAATAAAATAAAATAGGAAAAAAAACACCACTGCTTGTAAACAGAGTAAGACAAAGAACCAAGGAAAAAAGTAACAAGGAAAAATAACAAAGGGGAAATAACAGGCAGACCAAAGCCCAAAGCACCTTCCAGGTGACGGCAGCAGCTTGTGGTACGAGTAGTATAGCCAGGTTCTCCTTGCTAATCCGCCTGGTGCCTTGCTACCCAGACTGCCGTCTCCGCCCTGCGTTCGTCAACTATGCCAAGCCCCTTGGCGTCAGACAATACGAAACGAGCAGAGCAGGTTCGTCTCCCAACCACGCCACACGGGTCCTTCAGTACGGCTTATCAATCAGAAAAGGAAGAGGAAGAGAAAAAAAACATGAAAATCACGGAGAATCAGCGCAAGAAAGAAAAATAAAAAATAAAAACAAAAACAAGAAGACAAGGGAAGACCACGTTCGAACCAGCTGCACCGGTTGGTAGCACTAGTTGTATGGTCATGTTCTACTGTCTAGTCGACTTGGTGCCTTGCTACCCTGTCTGCCATCTCCTTCCTACTTTCGTCTACCGCCGTTTCCCTTCTACCCCTCCTGTTCCCCCCCCTCTCCGCATTCCCTCGTTCGGGCTTTCTGCCACTTCTCCTGTTGTTGCCCCTTCCCCCCCCGTTCCCTTGGGCACCATCCACGGCGGATGCACGGCGCTGCCTACTCATCTCAGCCTCAGCCTCGTGCCACCTCACCATGAACCGTTCGGCTGCTTCAAGGATCCCCCGGTACCACTTCCCCGCCTTTTTGGCTGCAGTGGACCACAACGCGGTCTCGACTCCAAACACCAAGGGGGCAACTTCCGTTGACCCTTCGGTGGCTCGGAACTCCCTAAGGTCTTCGACTATGCATCTATGGCAAGTCTTACACTGTCCGCCTGGTCTCGGGTTCTCCCCACCAGTTATCGTCCCGAACATTACCCGACTGGGTAATCGCTCCTTGCTTCGCCGGGCCACGCCCCCCGCAAAGAAGAGCCGACGTTTACGAATGGTCGTTTCGATGCTCTCGCAACGTGTCACCTTGAGGGCCTTCGCGTACGAGAGGGTGGCATGGTCAGTATGAAGTCGGCGCTGGAAGCCAATGACTCGCAGCAGGACTTGGTGGTGAGCCGTTCGAAGCTTGGCAAAGTGTTCCGCTCTGAGGGTCCACGTCACACACCCGTACAGCAGGGTCTCAATCACCTCGGCCTTCAGCATTCGGACTTTAAGGCTAAGGGGGGCGGTCGTCCTATCATACAACTCCGGGCCGAACCGTTTGAGGCATGCTCGCATGAGGCGGATCCGTCGGTCGATTTCGAGCGAGAGCGCAGCGTTTTCGTGGATACCGCCGCCTAGGTATAAGAACTGGATCGTCTGCTTATACCTCTGACCTGCCGCTTCGATGACGAGCGGTGGTGCGAGGGTTGTCTGGTCTGGTGTTTGTAGGACCATTGTCTCAGTCTTCTTTTCCGACACCGTGAGGCCTGCTGCTTCAAAGACAGTCACGATGACTGTCATCATTTTTGCGAGCCCTTCAGCCTACTTCGAGACAATTCCTGTATCATCGGCGTACAACATGCCCCATACAGACCTTCGCACGCACGCCAATGGCTCCTCCTTCCCTGTTCGAACTACTCCAGCTTCACAGAGTTGGCCAAATCCCTTACAATGGCTTCGTCTTGGCTGAAGCGTACTAATACGACGTGTAACGCAGCAGCGAA
Source organism: Nereocystis luetkeana (assembly GCA_031213475.1). Lineage (NCBI taxonomy): Eukaryota > Phaeophyceae > Laminariales > Laminariaceae > Nereocystis > Nereocystis luetkeana. Next base: position 7,923,832 of record JARUPZ010000025.1, on the reverse strand, counting down.
GAACACGTTGAACAGTAGCGATGATAGTACACAGCCTTGTCGCAGCCCCTGCGAGACATCAAACCATTCCGAGAGCTCGCCGTCATCAGTACGCACGCGAGCCCGCATGCCATCCTGGAAATTACGGATAATTCTCAGCATCTTGGTTGGTACGCCAAAGCGTGTGAGTACCTTCCATAACAGCTCTCGGTCGACAGAGTCGTACGCTTTCTGCAGATCGATGAAGCACACGTATAAGGGGATTTTCCTCTGTCGTCCGAGCTCTTGCAGCCGGCGCACGACGAACAACATATCAATCGTTGATCGTGCGGGGCGGAAGCCGCACTGACTGTTCCTCGGGGAGTAGTTCCTCGGTCTCGCAGTAGTTGCTGAGGCGGGACGCGACGATTTTCAACAACACTTTGCCTCCGTGGGCAACAAGCGAAATCCCTCTATAGTTGTTGCAGTCAGTTCGATCCTTCTTTTTGTGAAGGACCTTGATGGTCGCATCTTTCCATTGCTGAGGGGCTTCTCCTGTTAACCAAACATTGACAAGGATGTTGTGAAAGCGCTGGGCGAATGCCGGGTGGTCGATTTTTAGGAGTTCGACCAGGAGACCATCTGGCCCGACAGCTTTCCAATTCGACATCCCCTTCAGTGCTTCTGTCATCTCGTCTATGGATTGTTCATCTTCAAGCGACAGTTTAGGCGGTCGCGGTGGCAAGAGGTCGATGATCGTGGGATCGAGTTTCAGCGACTTCGTGTTCAACAGTTTGTGTTAAACACCGCCCATCGTTCACGAATTCGCACCTTATCCCGTAGGATCGTGCCATCCTCGTCGCTAATGAACTGTTCGCTCCTCGCTTTAGTCCCTTCCAATCCTACCGTACTCTTGAGGTGCTTGTAAAAGCCTCTTTGGTCGTTGTTCGCTAGGAGTCGTTCGGTTTCGGCAAGGTACGCTTCGAAGTACGCATGCAGTCCTGCGGCAATCACCTTCTGCAGGTTCGCACACGCAGATCTCAGGGTCTTCCACGCGGTTCTGTCCCGGGGGTGGGCACGCAAGAATTGTCGTGCATCCTCCCTCGCTGTCCATGCTGGCATGAATGCGGCCAAGGTTTCGCCAGACTCACACCATCCATGTCTGCGGTGGCGACGTGCAGGGGTTGGTACCTCTTTTTCGACCGCATCAATAACAGCCGTAGTGAAAATCTCAACCATACCAGACGTATTACGGGGCTGGATAGGCTGGTTGAGAGTGGAGATGACTTTTTTTTTTTCTTTTCTTTTTTTTTTTCTCATCCCATTCATTATCTTCGCACATCTTCTTCTCTCTCTCCTTCCAACTCGTAACTCAGATCCGGGGTCACATAGCAGGCTCTTCTCCCCCCTTCCCGCTACGGTACGTGCCTTCATTTTTATCGCGAGAAGATTTAAGCGTTTTCTTCCCTCGTCGACTCGCATCGAATTGTGCCTACCCACGCTGCAAGGCGCTCTCAACAATTGAATCCCTTTTTTTATTTTTGCAAATAAAGTCAAAGTCTGACCCTCCTGGGGCTCGAACCCAGGACTCAAACAAGTAGAATTCGAGGTTAACCACTTGAACCACCGGGGCGACCGGCTTACTCTGGAGACTACTCGTTCACGACAATTCCCATCGGACATAAAAAGCTGCCTGTCGAACTCTCGGCGTTTCGTCGGTCTACGTATTTGTCTGTTGGGCGCAAAATGACCACCGAGTCGGACTTGGTACCTGGAATTAAATACGACAGACACGACATACACATTCTATGATGGTCGGTGGATGCCATGGTTTCCGTGTTTTCGTATTTTCTGACGCTGACGCATCCGCGCCGGCGGCAGGGCATGGTTGCCGGAAGCAATGAGGTGCCAGCAGGCAGGGAAGCAAGGGATCAGGGTGACTATTCATACAGATTTCATACGTAGATCCCGTCTGTGCTGGTCGTACCACAAACAGCTGTGGTTGCTGGGTGGGAGCAGTATTTGGTGCCATCGGGGGGGAGGCGCCAGAGTAAATACTCTTGGCGGTCCCGCCGTGGCGGAATGCGAAGCCTATTAATAGTGACTCTCCGCAGGACCAAGTGGGGCACGTAGTGCCTACAAAAGTCCTATTGAAAACAATACCTGGTACAATTTAGATTTTGGAGGCCATGTGGCACGCTCAAATGACTTACTACGTCGTAGGCGTATTCGTTTTTTTTCCGAATTTTCATGGACACAACACCGCTCGTGGCGCGCGTTTATAATTGGTTTTTGCATGTACCTTAGTTTATCTCGAACGAATCAGATACACCTTATCTTGGAATTTTCCCTAAAAGAAGCCCAGTCGCAAAGTTTGACGATCTCACGATCCCCCGAGCGCTCACATACATGTCGTTCCTATCATACAGGTATTATTCTAAAATATGGAAATACAGCGTTCACGTGACGTGGAACCAGAAATAAATGCATGCTTTCGCTGGTGTTTTTTCGTGAACCTTGGGCATATATATATCTTATCTTCAACGCCAAATCAAAATGAGATCCCATTTTCGCCCATACACAAAAATACATATTTATGCATAGATAGATGTTCAATGACGGGCATACGCCACTTGACTATATATATATGGTCATGGCGACAAATCCAGGCATACTATATCCCAGGTATACGACAATCCGTCAAGAAAAAAGGGCTACCGAGATGATGAGGATGTCCGTACGAAGCAAGCAACGACACCGAAACCCGTGGTTAGATGTTTTGCTGTCTTGAGTTCTTGTTATGTTGTATTGCCGTCCTTTCCACTCGACGGCCTGCTAAACCGGTATGCTGGAGAGATACCTGGTAGTAATGTGGCCACACAAACTGCTGTGAGAAAGAAAAAAAGAGGCAATGCCAAAATAAGGTATACCTGATACGCTTTAGACAAACTCAGGTGAACACTAAAACCAGGTGAAACGCGCACCACGAGCGGTGCTCTGTCCATGAAAGCCAGGCAAAAAAAACAGGGCTTTTCGCGGGTCAGGTCAAACCTCACGGGTCGGATCGGGTCGGATCGGGTCGGGTCGGGACGGGTCAGCTGACCCGACCCGACCCGCGAGTTTTTTAGGTATGTTGACTTGACCCGACCCGACCCGCGAGATTTTGAAAGTCTCTTGACCCGACCCGACCCGATCCGGCCCGTGAGATTTGAATATCTCTTGACCCGACCCGACCCGACCCGCGAAATTTCGAAACCTCCTGACCCGACCCGACCCGACCGGCCACTTTCCGACTGACCCGTGAGACACCGGTTTCATGCGGGTCAGGTCACCTTGACACGCGAGACCATTTATCGTGACCCGAAGGTTCGACCCGCGGATCTGGCCCGTAGGTGGGCACTTCAAAAACAATTTAATGTACATTTTAGTGCCCCGAAGCGATCGATATATTACCTGCTGGCTGTCGTGGGTATGATGAATGGGTGCGGGCATGCGTATATGAATATGGCGGTGTTTTAATGTCTGAATATGATACCAAAGGGGTGGTATGGAGTATTGGTACGAGAGAAGCCTTTCGGTAAGAGAGCGGGAAGTTATTCAAATGTCGGGTCCGCGAGCCGAATGCGCGGGTCCGACCCGCGGGTCAGCGAAAAACAACTCGCGGGTCATGATGGCCCGACCCGCGAGTGACCCACTTATCGCGGGTCATGACCTGACCCGACCAGTAAGCTTTTCATCACCTCCTGCCCCGACCCGACCCGACCCGACCCGTGAGATTTGAAAACCTCTTGACCCGACCCGACCCGATCCGTGAGATTTTGAACACTTACTTCCTGACCCGACCCGACCCGTGACATTTTGAACATCAAGTGACCCGCGAAAAGCCCTGAAAAAACGATGTGCCACTCCAAAATCTCTTGTGTGTGTGTGTGTGTGTGTGTGTGTGTGTGTGTGTGTGTGTGTGTGTGTGTGTGTGTGTGTGTGTGTGTGTGTGTGTGTGTGTGTGTGTGTGTGTGTGTGTGTGTGTGTGTGTGTGTGTGTGGGTGGGTGGGTGTGTGTGGGTGTGGGTGTGTGTGTGTGTGTGTGTGTGGGTGGGTGGGTGTGTGTGTGTGTGTGTGTGTGTGTGTGTGTGTGTGTGTGTCTGTGTCTGTGTGTGTGTGTGGGTGTGGGTGTGTGTGTGTGTGGGTGTGTGTGTGTGGGTGTGTGTGTTTTAGGGTGTACATACCACGGGCTCCACTGGGATCTGCAGAGAGTCACTACGAGTATGAATAGGCTTTGTTTGTTTCGGCACGGCGGGGGCGCCAAGAATGTTTACTCCGGCGCCCACCCCCCGTTGACATAGACCGTCCACGCGGAACTGCCTGCTCGGCACGAAATTTTATTGCAGTACCCAAACCTGAGACCACCTTGTCGGGGGGTGGTGCAGACAAAGACCACGATATATATGCTGTATTTTTTTTTTTTTTTTTTTTCTCATCCCATTCATTATCTTCGCACATCATCTTCTCTCTCTCCTTCCAACTCGTAACTCAGATCCGGGGTCACATAGCAGGCTCTTCTCCCCCCTTCCCGCTACGGTACGTGCCTTCATTTTTATCGCGAGAAGATTTCAGCATTTTCTTCCCTTGTCGACTCGCATCGAATTGTGCCTACCCACGCTGCAAGGCGCTCTCAACAATTGAATCCTTTTTTTTATTTTTGCAAATAAAGTCAAAGTCCGACCCTCCTGGGGCTCGAACCCAGGACTCAAACAAGTAGAATTCGAGGTTAACCACTTGAACCACCGGGGCTATGGACTGTTGTGACCATATAAAACAACAGAGTACACATCACAACAACTATTTAATAACTGCACCACGTCACGCAACACAAAGAAGAAAAATTGAAACCAGCGCATGCATGTATAAATACGTAATTTGACATGCGATGTACGAGCACAGAGTTTATACGTTAATAATACAGAAGTATTCCAACCGAGGGAGGGCAGGCGCATACGGAATGAAGAAACGGTACTTGTAGGCTCTCTGCTTGGTTCAACGTTTAACAAAATCAGTCGAAAGCTATATCGACAGAGGAGAAAAGAAACATGTTAACCTTCGCCTTTTCGAGCCAAAATCATTTACTATTATTTCAGCCTTGCCAAAAGCAGGGCTCCTGGGGTGTGTTTTGTACTTTTTTGATAGCATGCCCACTGATTTTCGGCCAAAAGTGGTCAGGTTTATTTTTCGACGAAAACCCCAGAAACAAAAAACGTTGAGACATAATGGGTAAGCCAAGTGATTTCCCAATTAAGATACTGAGTACGCGAAGACAGCAGAAGCCAGACCGGAAATTATGAACAAGAACAATACACGGGTAGAAACAAGAAACTAAACACTTTCGGAATGGAACATAATCAAACGAGACGTACAAGTAAAGTAGTCATAAAATAAGGCCACTTACTTGTTGTCGCAAAGGTAAACCTACGTACGTGCTCGCGGGAACAGATAACTGCTGCAGGCAGGCGCGAAGCAACACGAAGAAGATGGAGATGCCGGCAAAAGCACGGCGAGGGAGGGAAAGGTAGAAAGAACCAAGGGAACAAACAAGTAAAAGACGAGAGAAGAGAGAGTGCAGAAGAAAGTCGTACTTAAGGCAGGAATGGTAAGATTGACTACCGTTCGTCTACCAAACCGATTCTGAGACGTTGCCCACTCTCTGACATCTCTTATCTAGCTGCGGCATAAGCAGGCCAGCACTGCCCCTCTAAATAGTCGTCGCGGTTGACCAGAGAACTCGCGAGCAGATAATAGTCGTCGCGGTTGACCAGAGAAAGAACTCGCGAGCAGATCTCGCCGAAATGTTACAGGAAATTGATGCCACCCGCCACGTGTGACGCGGGAGGGAAATTTACTGGTATACCTGGTAGCAGCGAGCAACGGTTTTCAACGAGCCTGGTTGACTTTGGATGAAACCACTATTCATATTTCATACCTGATAGTAACAAAGGGAAACTCTGTCAACCAGCGCGCTTGATTGAGGGTGCAAGAAGAGGAACTCCTCGATACCGACGTATTCTCAGAAAAAAAAAGGCATGGGGAATAACGTATATATATGGCAGTATCGCATGGGTGGTCGTCAGTGGAAGCTTCTTCTGTCGTAAGAATATGAGCCTTGTATTCTCGTTAGGCAAAGAAACTGATCTGAGGGTCAGGTGCCCAACGTTCAAATGTCGGGATATTTGTATCGAAATCGAAAATTGTCTAGAAGTACTTCGCCAGAGTCGGGCACCGAGACCGATGGTCGGTTATTTAGTTGGGAGTCGAAATCCGGTGGCGATAAACCGAATCCGAACATTTCACATACGGATATAATATATTCGCTTATCTCATTAGAGTGCAGACCGGATATATATGAATGGATCGGCGTTTGCATCCCCTATCCCCTGTCCCATGTTAAGCATCTACATCTATCTGTATATACACCCCTATAGGACACACACATACATACATAAAAACATAGAGGGGAAGACAGTAACACTTTTATTCGGTATCAATACATAGTACGTGAAAAGAAATATAAACAGGGTGAGATTTTATACCAGTTCTACATTTATTTATGAATAGTAAGAAGAGTGAAAAATGAAAAATCCGGGAGAGGTTGATCAAAGGGTCAGCCTGAGGTCAACAGCAGCAAGTAGCAGTGACAAGTAGGAAAGCGGGGTGCGGGCATAACACTGGACGAAGTGATGGTGGATGCACCCTTTTTTAAATACGAAATCCGGCCTATGCCTCAGAGTTTGGGTTTCGTTTTTTGCTTGAGAACGTAATATATAACCGACCGAATACTCGACCGGAAAATAGCTCGGTTTTTGATCTCGGTCATTTCACCCAAGTACTCGCTCGGTTGTAGCAGCTGACTGGACGAGCGAAGAGTGACCGACGCTTAGTCATTGTTCCTAGCCACATCAGAAGTCGAATCCCGGCATCAGATCGACGTATCTTCCCAAGCACAGCAGGCGCCCCTTTCGTACGAGAGTGTATGCGAACTAAAAATAAATACCGGTATGTTTTTAGTTTCCAACGAAACAAACAGCAGCATCTACGGTTCGGCCTTACACCTTCAGCTTGTACTTTCTATAGACAGGCCCATGTTAACCCTTTTAGGACCTGCCCAGTCCCGTTTTGGGTGCAAACTACCTATATTTTGAGTGCTTTGCCCCCACATATATAAAATAATTAAAGAATCGTTAATTTCGTGTCTAGACCCGATGTCTCAATTTTCCGACAGTGATCTATAACCCTATTGTATATACCGTGGTAGTACTAATAGGACTGTTTTGGAGTTGATCCCACTATATTACTATGTTGATAATTGAGGGGTTTTTCTTGACCCAAATTTTCGTGTTGTTCGTGCCGATCTTGAACCAATTTTCGCAACACAATGTTTCTTCACTGCCGCCGTCCACTGCACAGCAACCGAGCAATAATAACGTGTCAGGTTGGCAGAAGAAGCCGAACCTAACTCTCACAACAATATCGCAGCCGCTTGCCAGCGATCGATCAGTTAGGCGCCTATTTTCCGTATTTCGACATTTCTTTCGATTTGCGGCGAACCCGACTTGGGCTTTCTCGGTCGACTGCTGGTGGTATTGATTTCGCGTGTACTGCTACCCGTGAAATGGCATTCACAAACAGGAATTCTTGGAAGCTTCAGCAGTCACATCGGGCCAACAGCAGTGCTAAAAACCGTCAGAACAGAGCAATCGAAGTTACGTCGTTCGGAGCAATACCCAGATACCCTCGACTCAAAGAAGGTGCATTGGGTAATGATTCACTCCCTTTTCCACCGCTACACAAGCAACTGGAGGCGACATTGCTTGTACGGTTGCCCGTAGTACGTACGGCAGCAACTAACTACGAACTGTACCGTAGGCATGGACTCTTATAGCAGCTTGTACGCAGCGTGAAACGCTTGCCAGTGGAGTGGAGCGTCGCTATCCCCCACTGGCAAGACGGAGAGGGCCCGCCCGCCACACGTCATACTTTCATTTGAGGTGGACTCCACGTCGGTACATCATACCATTAATTCTATACGTAGTACGAGTATAAGCACTGCTGTTGTAAAACGACTCTGCATGATGCTCTTGTCCCCTGCAAGAACTCACCAACAATCGGTAGAGACGCCAATGATTGTATGCGACGAACGCTCAGGATTCAGGATTCGAGTCGCACCAGAGTCCAACACGGTAGGCCTTTTTCGTGATCTACGACGTCGGTCTCCTGAAGTCGGTCTTCTTCAATTCCCGAGGCCTTTCCACACAAGTCCGTGTCACGTGTCGCTTTCACATAGACGCCGTTTGTTTTGGACACCCCCCCCCGGTGGGCTCACGCCTCGCCAGGGAATTGATTGCTCAAGTTCCAAGGTTCCCTCACAAGGCGGCGAGGGACCTTCGGTATTTTCTTGTGGTTGAGGTTTGGAGAAGCACCTTAAGGCACACAAACAAGTAAAGCAGTCCCGGCCTTAACTAAATTCTTACGTAGCTCCCGCCTGAGCTTTCTCGAACCGCCCACTGTCACCACCACTTTGCGCTTGCTCCAGGCCCTCGCCAGTCGTTCATCAGGCTGGTTTACTCCGTTGCCTCTGGAATACGAACCAAAAGCAAGCACGCCGTAAAAAAGTATTGTGTCTGCGCATTGACGATCGTTCGAACTCCGTGTTATTATTATAGTTGACTCTCCAAGCCAACAACAAACCTGTCGTCACCGTCAGAGCTATTGAATTGTACCTGGTACGTCCTGCGGCCGCAAGAATGTTCGCAAATTTCTGCGCGCATTACAATTCCCAGGTTTTTTTCCTTGTGTGCCTATTCTTCGTTCACGTGAAGCGATCTTGGATTCATTCTTATCGGAGAGCGTTTTTTTCCATAATTTCCAAAGTTTGGAAATAGTTGGAGATATGTATCAATATACGGAGGCGTTCTGTCACTATTCGTGAAATTCTCCAGAAGATGCAAAAATATCAAGTTCGTTAACATTCCCATTTTTGGGAAAAAAAATGCAGGAAAATATGGAAGAAGATTGAAAAATTGCGCGAAAAAAATGTCGTAAATAAATGTTGGAAAAAATGCTCTGGAAGATTGAGAAATTGGGCGAAAAAAATGTCTCAAATTTGTAAACAAAAATGCTCTCCGATAAGAATGACCCTTAGAAGGTTATGTCTGCTGTCGACGTCTATTGCACCACTCTAAGAATCCCGCGCAGCAGTATCCGTGCTGGTTGTTCATCCTTGAGAGATCCCAGGGATAATAAGCGATCACAAAACCACGACACATCAGCAGCAGTAGTAGTAGCAGCACTGTTTTTTCTTGTTTTTTCGCCATCATCACTCTTTTTACTTTGCACTGTGGAGGTTTTTCACCGCAGCGACCTTCTGGCCAAGCCGTGTTCATAGGTACCTACCTACAGAACGTGGGTGCCATATATATGTATTCTCCTTTCTCCCCGCCGGCGCGTATCTTCATTTTTATCTCGCACATTTAGGGTTCGGCATTCTCACTACCGCTCGTCTATTTTGATTGAATGCTGCCGCTATTAATAATCACTTTCCGCTAATAATCTAACCCCATCTTCATTCGAAGAACAAAAGTCCCTCCTACATGTATGTACTCGGTGATACTCGAACCGACGAACTTGGGTTTGATAGGCACGCGGACCACCTACCAAGCCACCGGGGACGCCGGTCCAATACACAATAATGCATGCAGAACACGTGTATTAATAATAGTCGAGAATTCCATGCCATGCCGTCGTACTCTTCTTCTTTGGTTTTGTTTTGTTCTTTCTTTTGTTTTTATTCTTTAGTACAATGTATTAGGCACAATTCGATGCGAGTTGACGAGAGAAGAAAACGCTGAAATCTTCTCGCGATAAAATTGAAGGCACGTACCGTAGCGGGAAGGGGGGTAGAAGAGCCTGCTATGTGACCCCGGATCTGAGTTACGAGTTGGAAGGAAAGAGAGAAGAGGATGTGCGAAGATAATAAATGGGATGAGCAAAAAAATAAATAAATAAATGCCGTGCATGTCGTATCCAGTAGGATATATATATGGCAGTTATTATTATAGTTCATCGTCTACTCTGCTTGTTGTGCTAGTCAAAAGTATACCAAGAGTAATCAGCATGGCTGTGTGCAGCGTGTACGTTTGCGGCCACGTTATTTGTATCTCGATATTGGGGGGCACCATAGAAAATAGGAACGAAAATTATTGGAAAAAATGGTGAATATGAAGGTTTTGTGTGTACGGTAGGTCCTACCAGATATATATATATATATACCAGGTACCAGGTATGTATGTCTGTACCGCATGTCGACGGGTAGAAAGAACGGTTTAATGACATATATATGTATGTGTGTGTGTTCTTCACATTAAACCGTTCTTTCTACCCGTCGACATCCAGCACAACCAGTGTCCGTGCCGATTCTTCAATCCTAGAAGAGATACAAGTTCTGTGGTCACAAAGCTACGCCACAGAGATACCACGTTGCCACGTGTGCAGTGTGCACTGCAGTGGGCAATGCAAAGCAATGTCATCATACTAGATACGACAGGCACGACATACGCAATCTATGAAATAGTGAAACGAAAAGAAACAATCAAAGAGAAAACAAAAACAATGTAGACAAATTGAAAGAGAAAAAGAAGAAAAATGAAAGCAAAATCTAAGAGAAACAATCTGCCGTGCCCCCCCCCCGCAGGCGAGGTGGCCAACACTTGAAAAAGAACGAGCTTGAGAAAAGAAGGAAAATAAAATTAAATATGAAAAAACACCACTGCTTGTGAACAGAGTAAGACAAAGAACCAAGGGAAAAAGTAACAAGGAAAAATAACAAAGGGGAAATAACAGGCAGACCAAAGCCCAAAGCACCTTCCAGGTGACGGCAGCAGCTTGTGGTACGAGTAGTATAGCCAGGTTCTCCTTGCTAATCCGCCTGGTACCTTGCTACCCAGACTGCCGTCTCCGCCCTGTGTGGCGCCCTGCGTTCGTCAACTATGCCCAGCCCCTTGGCGTCAGACAATACGAAACGAGCAGAGCAGGTTCGTCTTCCAACCACGCCACACGGCTCCTTCAGTACGGCTTATCAATCAGAAAAGGAAGAGGAAGAGAAAAAAATAACATGAAAATCACGGAGAGTCAGCGCAAGAAAGAGAAAAAAAAAATAAAAAATGTGAAGAACACACACACACATACCGCAGGACCCTCGCAATAGGATTTGAAGAATCTGCACGTACACTGGTTGTGTTTATGTCGGGGAGCATGAAAAATGGTGGAATGTGGGGACCACACTGGTACGACAAGCACAAAATAAAAACACACCAACCACATCGATCTACCGAAAAAATTTAAAGAGAAAGGCAAAACAAAAACAGAGACAACGCAAACTTTGGTTGATTCCATCACCTATTCATAGAAAAAACGACAAACCCCGATGCGAGTAGGCATTGTGTGATAACACTGTACCGGCACACTGATGATCCCTCGAGCGAATGCCAGGTAGGTAACGCAGGCACCCCGACTAATTTTCATCTCGTTTTACTGCCAAACAGTGATTGTGAAAACCGTCGCGCCAGGCGCCTACGTATAGTAACTATTAGTGATTCAACCATAGAGCTCGTATTTTTTCAAGATTTGTACTCCACTCGGCATGGGCGCTGTGGGAGTGCTGGGCAGTCGACTGGTACCTATAGCAGAGCCATCGGAGTATTGGCAAGAAGAACACAAACATGTGCCCTTGCCTCCGCGGCCCAAAAATCCGGTTTCTCCCCCTAAGTCACCTTCCAAATTCCCGCCTCAATTTCGGTTCGTCTTGTGCGGGGATTTTGATTTCGATCGGTTTCACAACCTTAGCAGGACTCTGACCACTGCACTATACTACTCCCGTTGCGGGGGGGCATAGTAAATAGGACCTGCGGTGCACTCAATCAAGTATATACCAGGGTATATATTTCGCTATTTTTACTAACAATATTTGGTCCCGTTTAATATGGTCCCCCGTGATACTTCGTTTGAAAACTCGTAAAAAAAAAGAATGGGGTCATCCCCCCGCGTACCATCGTATTGCTTATTTGTGCAGACGAACTAACTGCCTCTATACTGAAAACGTGTACAAATCGATGCAAATACATACTACAGTACTATAGTTCTGGTTGTGCTATGTGAGCAGTGGTACCGGGTTCTTCGGAGGTGGTAGATGATGGTGTCTATGATGTCTACAGCCCGGAAGAGCATCACATTTACTTACTTTCCTGGAGTATTGTCAGTATTATTCCTATGCTTGCCATCCCACAGTGTGCGGCATGATGGATATTCTGAAGCGTTGATCACCCCAAACATTCCTGAGAGAGGAAACACCCGAAAACAAAGGACACCTACGCACAAAAAAAAGTACATCTACCTTCTACTGTACCAGGTATGTATATGCTTACTTCCCTCTTTGCTTTAGCTTACGATGATTCACGTGTTGTCGTTACTCCATATCAAAGTTGATGCTCGTTTAACTCAATGGGCATGATGCCACATGTGGCGAACACAGTCAATGCCCTTTTTTACATCCGTTCGAGAAACAAAAGTGATGCAGTACACACCTTCATGAAAACGAAATCCACTATCACGAGAGGCCATACTGTTACGAGGGGCCATAGTTAATAGGACCAAATATTCTTATTAAATAGTAAAAATGGTTAAATATCTAAGTTTTTATGTATACCACAGGTTCTACTAACTATGGTCCCCCGTAATAAATACCTGGTAGGACCTACGGTGAAGACGGAGATTATGTATTTCGCTTTTTTTACTATTTAATAACGAAATACTCGGTCTTATTTACGATGGTCGCCCGTATTATTACGAACATTCAAGAATTTTCGTGTTCGACAACACTTCGAGCGTCATATATATATATAAATATAAATATATATATTTTTCCATCCCATTCATTATCTTCGCACATCTTCTTCTCTCTCTCCTTTCAACTCGTAACTCAGATCCGGGGTCACATAGCAGGCTCTTCTCCCTCCTTCCCGCTACGGTACGTGCCTTCATTTTTATCGCGAGAAGATTTCAGCCTTTTCTTCCCTCGTCGACTCGCATCGAATTAATTATTGTGCCTACCCACGCTGCAAGGCGCTCTCAACAATTGAATCCCTTTTTTTTATTTTTGCAAATAAATAAAGTCAAAGTCCGACCCTCCTAGGGCTCGAACCCAGGAGGACTCAAACAAGTAGAATTCGAGGTTAACCACTTGAACCACCGGGGCGACCGACATATACGAGTATGAATACTTCATACCAGGTATTGAAAACTGGAATGTATGCACTGCTGCCAGATAGGAAATAATAAAATAATACAATAATTTCCAGGAGGCTTATTTGCCGAAACAGGATGTTATCGTATCTCAAGCGAATGCGAGTTTTCACAGCTGTACCAGGTAGCTTTTTTTGACGTCACCGACAAAGGACGCGGTTTCCGAGATTTCCTGAAATTACTTTCTTATTGAACATTTATTATTCATACTCACTCGTGGTTGATTGATATTTTAACCCTCTTAGAGCTGCAGTCCCGTGTTCGGGACAATCCACTCAAACTCCGAGTAGTTTGTCCGCGAAACGGGACTGCAGTTCTGACAGGGTGGATGTTGTGGATTGCACATACATCAGTTCCTTTTCCTTGACCTCTCCATTAGAAGGAGTCCGTTACCATTGTGGGGTCTAAACACCTATCTCTAACTCTCTGTTCTCAAGTATAAGGATTTCGATACTCTTATTTTTCCCAACAAAACGGTATTTACATTCAGAGACAGAGTTGCAATTGGACTCACATCTTTAGTGGCGCGTTTCTGTATACATAGCGTAGTCGTGCAGCATGTTGTACTTCTTGCTTTTCTTTCCGCGCTACACGCGCCCACGATGCGCAAAAGCTGTCTGCACAAAACTTTTGTACAGGACCTTACTTGTGTTGTCAATTTCAACTGTGCACATCCGTCCAGACCAACACGACCGACCCCGGGCCTCACCATCACCCCAGCTCTACTTACTTGTAGTCCTGACCGTGCCATGCATACAGGAGCAGCAGCAGGGGTCTCTCTCACAGCAAGCAGTGTTGGTGCAGACTTTTGCCGAACTCCCTTTTTGCGACCCCTTTCAAGTCTCACTACTCTACGGGTTGCTGGAGGTCAGCCGGGGCAGTGACACGGCACCGCCGCGTGGTTGGGTGGCGTCTTTCCGGAACACATTCTGGGCGGCCGAAAGACCCGCCTCGATCAATAAGATCCGCAGGGCTCAGAGTTAGGGTTGCACACAGTTTGGTAGAGTCCGTTACTGCGCATACAGGTCGAGCCGACTAATATGCTGGTGACGATTTTGCTGAAGCCTATCTTGAACCTGTGGACCACTAGCTTGTGTTATTGCTGCTACAAATAAATGATGTATTGCAAACGGAGAACACAACAACTACCTAGGCGAGGAGCAACAGAGGAGAACGGAGCCATCATCAGGCAGCAAAGCCGGCACCAAGTGTGGCGAACGGCAGTCACACCAGTATTTTCTGCTGCCTGTGTGTTCCCACTCACGCCTTATCTCTTCGGCATGACGAGACAGCAAGCTTTCAGTTGTTTCGGGGAATAGGCTGTTTCTGCTAGAGGTTGAATGCCCAACACCCAACACAAAGTATGGCATAGTTCATGCAGCACAACATCTCCATCATTTTCCGAATATTTTTTCCTCTCTTCTTCTATTGTTTGGATTCTTCAATTTACCCGTTTTTCTGTAGAAATGCTTACTACGCCGTCCCTGTTGCACCCAATACCACGTACGACGGGATGACATTGAACTGTCTACTCCGCCTTCAGCTTCAAAATCTATTTTACGTCTGTGCCGTATTACAGGGGACCACGTAGTAAATAAGACTTCCGGTATAACAAAAACGCGATATATTCCGCTATTATTATCCTTCGCAGCATTTAGTCCTATTTACGATGATAGTTTTGTGACCACAGAGCTCGACACTCTAGAAGATTGATGAATCGGCGGGCACACTGTTTGATACTGGGTGTCGTATTGTTTTTTTTTTGTTTTTTTTCGCTCATCCCATTTATTATCTTCGCACATCCTCTTCTCTCTCTCTCCTTCCAACTCGTAACTCAGATCCGGGGTCACATAGCAGGCTCTTCTACCTCCTTCCCGCTACGGCACGTGCCTTCATTTTCATCGCGAGAAGATTTCAGCTTTTTCTTCCCTTCCTTGTCGACTCGCATCGAATTGTGCCTACCCACGCTGCAAGGCGCTCTCAACAATTGAATCCTTTTTTACTTTTATTTTTGCAAATAAAGTAAAATGTCCGACCCTCCTGGGGCTCGAACCCAGGACTCAAACAAGTAGAATTCGAGGTTCACCACTTGAACCACCGGGGCGACCGTGGGGAACAACGGTCTGACGTGACGAACAGACACTTAGTCTTGAAGAAGACTTGAAATACGTGAAGCAGATATATGACGCCACTGGGGTACTCTTCTCTCTAGAACCGCGAGGCCGAGGCTGCCGCAGCTGTTCTGCTGCTTGCTGACAGCAAGGTACTTCTATGTCCACAGTATTTTCTCGGCTTATGCAACTCTGACGTAGAAAAAAAGACGGGAGAACGCGCGGGAGACATCCCTCATCGCCCGCGAACGTGTTTTTTCCGCCGTCGGAAACACATGAGTGTGCGTGCGTGAGGTTAACCAGTTATTATTATGTTCTCGGTGTATGTAGGCCTCTATTATTGCTGATTGATGAAGTTTGCCGGGTGGGATGCTCTATATGAAACGTCTTTGTAAGGGGAAGGTGGCGCGACCGGAGCAGTCGAGTTTTGACATATATATATATTACAGAAAAAATAGGGGCACCAGGAAGAATGGCAACGGAGAGACCGGAGACCGCCTCTCTGATATATAATATATGCAGAGAAGACATATTGCACGTGTGGCCTCTCTGATTGGTCGAAAATCCGGCAGTAACAATAATAGTCAAAAGCAAAACTAGACAAGTCGAGGTGTAACTGGCAACTAACTTGTAACTGGCAAATTTCAAAAAGTAAACACGTGAAAACATGTACAATGTGAGGCTGGCCAATGACAGGGCTTCTGGCGTGTGTGTGTGCTGTTCACTTTGCTTTGGCCCATATTGGATCAGATATACCTGATTTAGAGTACAACCTAAAAGAAAATATCAAAACGGAACCGAACCCGAGCGCTGTGAACACAGACATATATATATATATATATATATATATATATATATATATATATATATATATTAGGCCCAAAAGGCGGGACAGGGGTCTTTCAAACCAAGATATAACGTCATACATACGACATAAAAAAAAGAGCAGAAGTTTTCCCCCCAAAATCGTCATGTTACTACATACAGAGGGCGGGCGCGTTTGCCATTCTGACGTTATTTCAGGTGAGGTGTCAACCAAATACTCTTCCGGTCGCTCTCGGTTGCAGCATGCTGTTTTTCCAGACGCGGCAAGGTCAAGCGATCTTCTTGCGGAGAACCAGCAGAAATGAATGTCAAGCTGACCAACAGCTAGCTATATATAATACGCGCACTTACTTAAATATTATGGTAGATGAACGCAGCACCATTTTTTGTGATAAAGCTCATCACGGTGACGGTGCTTCGACGCAGCAACTGGGTGTTAGAAAGTGTCAGACTCTAAAGTATTGGCCTATGCTATGTATGGTCGATTCACGGGCATTCTACAATATATATATATATAATATATATATATTACATTATTATTATCATGCCCCCCCTATTGTAGCACAACCGTCACACTACTTCAGCTGCGGTGTTAGAGGTAATCCATGCGCTTCTCGAGACATGCGAACGCGTACTCGTGGTGCGTCAACGCCGCGAAGAGACACGTACGTGCTGAAAGGCTTTGGCGCTGCGTTTGGTACTGACGTCAGTCCTTTAGGCACTACTATTATTAATAGTGGGGTTTTTTCCAATAACTCCCCCACAATCCACTCGCTTTTTCACACTTAGTCTAAGTAAGTGTTGTCTGATCGTCACCATTGCAAGGAAAGGATGCCGTGATTTCTTCCAGACCCTGCTACGTTGGGTTGTCGGGCATTACAAAAACGATTAAGCGATCAATCGTCGATATTGTGTCGTATTGCACTTCACGTAGCATTCACGGCAGGGAGGAAGCGTAACAGCGCGGAGTCCACACGATGTTTGTTCAGCGTTGTGGCAGAAGAAGACGATTGGCGGGCGGGGTATGGGAGAGAGCGTACGTGCAACGATTGGATTTATCCGGACGCACGCCCATTTTCACCCAATTTAACCTGATTTCGAGCGAAATAGATTGTCAAGTATCGAATCACAGGGCGTGGTGAGGTATTACTCGTTGTGCACATACATACCGGGGAAAAGGCGATAGTTTCGAAATATCCCAGAACATGGTTACTTGTCCGAAATTTATTTGACACCTACCACATATAACCATATATATGCCTGATGATGCAGTCAACAGTGTAGGAGATTGTGTTGCAACAAAGGGGGTAATGCACAAACCAGGTGCTTTCGCAAATCAACATGGCACGGGGTAGATGTTCCAGGCGACCAATGAATGACAGTGTTGCAGCGACCAAGAAAGAGTGGAAATAATCGCGTCTGGTGTGTTCATATCCTGGATGATCAAGCTGAAGCACACATCCATCCGCCGGTGTCGCCTGATAAGCACCGTGTATGTATGTTCGTTTGAGAAATCGATTCCGAATTCACAACCGGGCTGGGGCTAGGAACCGTAGGACAAATATTACAATGAACCTTCCCGATGTAACCATTAAAGCGGAAGAAGAACAAACGGTGACAAGAACGACACATAATTGGAGTATAAAAAACAAGTGGTCGGGAATAACATCGGAGGAATAGGTAGCATCGTACCGCTTTCATTTGATAGGTAGGTGCGTCTACAGCGGTGGTCGTTGGGTCACGAGTCTAAACCGTTTCGCCCTACTACGATCTTTATCGCGGTAGTATATGCCTAGTATTGGCCTCATCTCGAACGGTGGACGATGAAGAAGCGCGCGGACGTGTACATGGAGAGGGGCGATTTTAGAGTGAGAAAAAAAGGCAGACTCTGGATAGTGGGATCGCAGATATATGAACGGTCGTTGACGTTTAGCCCAACCACACCAGTAACATATATATCTCGATCATTGCGTCTCGCTTTGTTTTCATTCGAACTTGTGAGTACAGGCACCATTAGGACCTACCCAGGACATAGTTTAGAGTATATTGCATGTATGTGTTCAGTGATCCCGGATCCCGTAATGCCTTACGTATGCAGCCAACCACCAATCGTAAGAGGGGGGTATGTGGGACCATCGCGAAAACCTCGCAACATACAACCTCAAAACATTAGCCCACGAGGCACGGCAATCATCACGCGACACGGTGTCACACGTGCACATGAACAATCGCAAGGAGACAGAGATGCATCTGCGTTGCCGAACTTCAAAAGGAAATCGCCAATAACCCGAAACCCGCAAGCAACCTCGACAATTCCACAGGACAGGTTGTGGTTACGCAAGACGTAGCAGCTAGCTGTCTTATGCGCTCACTGCAGGGTATAATGAAATAACAGTCCACCAGATTAGAAGTATAACACGGAGCAGAATGAAAAATCACGTGTGAAGCATCCGGCGGCCTTCATGGTATCCCTGCCCACTGATCTCTAGAGCTATTCCGCACGAAGTGACAAGATGAGCTGCGTCCAAACACCCCGACTATCTCATGCAACTCGTAGAACCTGCAACAATCAGCCTGTTGTTGTGAACAACTCCACAGGAATTCAACTGCCGACACGGTTTTTTATGCAAGCGGTACGCCAGGGAATCGCACAGTACCCCACGACGCGAAATTCGTAGTCTACAATCTAACCTGCGGTGTAACACCCGCGTAGTAAGTGCACAATTTAGAACCGAGTAAATGAGTGGGCACCTTATTCCTTCCAAACTAGGTCTTCCACAAACGAGCCTACCCGGTGTACGACACTACGCCAACGAAAAACAAATGTTTCACGTGATCCATTGTCGAGTTCACCCGAGAGACGTAAACGATCGAACACAACGGCGTCGGTTCAATTTGGAGCAAAACATACCTGGTCTCTGGCTGGATCTTCCTCTTCAACTGATGCGCTGACTTGATGTCGACACAGTACAGTAGCAGTAGTAGTTGGCACCCCGACTTACGTGAGGTGTGATACAGGACGAACTAAAACCTCTTGGCTGGCAGACCTTTCTCTTCTTCTGCAACATGTGTAGTGCGAAGTACATATTGCCGCCTTGACTTCAGAAAAGGCGCTTCCCGCCGAAGTGGCTTCTCTTGACTGCTTGCTATGCTACCGGGTATTTCCTTAGCGTGCCCTATATTACGTCGAGGTACCCACTGCTAGTTGTAGTAGTATGCATATATAAGATATATATATATATATACAAAGTGGGGTCGACCCATCGAATGGCCTGGCCGTTACGTACACTACCATATAATCCCGAAGAAATATTCTCGCCTTTTCGGGGTCGGAGGTAGAGGTATTTTCCTGGAAGTTGTGTTCCACTCTCTAGTTCCAAGTAAGTTCTGCTGGAAGACGGGTGTGCAAGGCCAAAAACCTACCCACCCTTACCTATTCCAGGACTGCAGTGCCATAATAGGGGCAAACCACTCAATAAACTCCAAGTAGTTCTATTCCAGGACTGCAGTGCCATAATAGGGGCAAACCACTCAATAAACTCCAAGTAGTTTATCACCAAAGCGGGAGTGTGCATTCTAGGGAGGAAATCTCTATAAAAATAAAAAAAAATTGTGATACGAATAATAGCCATTCTAAAAAAGACCATTATAGGGTACAAATAGCCAGAAATAGGTATACCTACGCTTTTTGGGCCATTAGAGGGTACACTGCGCATCATGCCCAGGAAAAGGCTTCCTGGCGCCGGCTGGTGCTTCGCCTGCGATCCCCATCGTACCTGCGAATGGCTCAAAAGGCCAAGGCGGATCTACTATCAGCTATTTATCGTCGGTATTACCCACTTTTGGCTTCAACCGTACCTATAAATAGATCGAACGATCCCTTTTTCGCTACTGAAATGGTGACGAAAGACTGCGGAAACATCACGAACGCAGGTGACGCCGGAAACAACACAGGTCACCCATTCTTCTGAACTTCATACCAATCCACGCATCCGAACCACATACATATATTCGAGAGGCTTAGCTTGTCTCGTGGTATTAGGGCGATCTACAGTAGTAGTTCTTAACAGCTAGGGGCGGCTCGCATTTACGTGTAGTGTAATACCATAAATAGAAGACTCTGCGAAGTTAGTGTGTGAAGCCGTAATCATCATCGCGTATTTGAGTCACCCCACGGTAGGGGTTGCGCTTTTGAACCCAAAGCTTTCTGGCCGATTGAGTTACCCAAGTGAGAACCAGCAGTTTGGAACTAAGGGTTACTCGCAGATTCTATTTTAGGAACTAGCTCATACAAGCGCCGGTCTCGAGTGGCGCGAACAGAATTCTTCAAAGCATTGTATCGAGTGACATCTTGAGCCCCTAATGTGAGGGGCTCAGTAGTTTTTTTTGCACCCCTACCGTGGGATGGCTCATGAATCGAATGTGTGTGTGTTGTACCTGTCGTATCCAGTATGATGAACATGAAATTGCATAGTACACTGTGCTTACTCTCATGTATGTGGCGTAGTTTTGGGACCACAGAACTTGTATCTCTCTACTAGTAAGATTGAAGCATCGTCACGCACACTGGTTGTTTGTGCCGGATGTCGACCAATAAAAAGAACAAACACGCACATCTACTCCCACAGGTTTGGCGTGGAATTTTTTCCGGACTGCGCTAACGGCTGTGTAACTCAGACCCCCTTACCCGTGTGCTCTACCTACACGTATATACCGAAAACTTCTCCCACTGTTTCGGCAGTCTTTCGTCTCTATTTATTTCAGAAACGAAAAAGTGATATTTCGAGCCATTTACAGATGCAATCGAAGCCAAAGAAGGTAGGTGGCACGGAAGTTCAATAATAGCAGATAGTAGGTGTACGTCGGCTTTTTAAGCCATTCGTAGGCCTGAGATACGATGGAGCGCACGCCAAATATCAGGCGGCGCCAGAAAGCTTTTTCCGGGGTATACCTTCCAATGGCACAAAAGGCGGAGGTGTACCTATTTTTGGCTAATAAACTTTTGTTTTGTCTTGGCCACTCAACGTACTCTATATACACCGGTGATGTCTACCTACCATTTACTCCCATCGACGTCGCGCGCACTCCAAAATTCCATGGTTGTGATTTATGGGAGCCGTGCTCACGGCCTGGCCCTAGCCCGACAAGCTGGATACTAGACCGCAGTCTCTTTGTCGGACAAGCCACCACGTTTCAAGTACTAGTTTGTCCCCAACACGGCACTGCGGTCCTCAGAGAATAAGATATGACTTTTAATTCCGATAAACCCGTATACTCCATTGCCAATAGAAACTTCTTGGAAAGGACAAATAAATGTGCACTACTAAAACTAACTGTGCACCATAAATAGGCCACCATGACAAAAAAACCGAGCCCACTTTATTTCCTAATATTTCGGTTGCCATATTATGCACGTGCTACTGCTGTGATGCGCAAGACAACACGCAACATGGCATTGCGTGCAGGACCAGCTTTCTTTACACCGGAGGGACCACACACTCAAAAAGTAAGATGTGGTGGCCTGAGCAACATCACGATTACAAGTCCTCCCTTCGGTGTGGCATGATGAGCGTAGCGTGTAAAAAGACTCTCAAGTCTTTCTTGCCGAAATTCATTTAATACGAATTTGGTAGGTAGGTTTGAACTATTCCACCAATTGCATTTATTTATGTATTGCAGTTAGTTGGGGTAGTAGCTCAAATGTACCTAACCTGTTAACAGCCAAATATGTATTAATTTGATGGGAAATCGTAGTGGAACATGCAGATGAGGGTGACGCAATAGAGCAGTTAGTTCTAATGAATGACCGAAAAGGCAGGTAGTAATTGGTATTACAGCTGTTGTTGTTATACGATGTATATGAAGGCGACATGATGAGCGTGGTATTCAACTACGACAGTAAGCACTTGTTAGACGAACCGCAGCGCCAGTAGACACATGTCCCGCGACACCTAACAACGGTTGGACAACGAACGAAACCTTTGTCGGACGCCCAAACCAACTACCAGTACGACAGTAGTTCCTCAAGAAAAAACTTCTTCAACGAAGCGTAGCAGTGGCCCCGGGGCCGGCGCGAAACGCAAAAAACTCGAAGCGACGGGAGTAGCAGCAAAAATTAATTACCTCGCAAACGCGGATGTCACTACAAACAACGGAATCAGCACCCTGGCGAACACCCAAGGTAGATGAAAAAAAGGATCCTTCGCTGTCCACAGCACCCAAAGAGGACGCAAAAAGAGGAATTGCCAAAAACGGGTATACCCGACGGGTTTGTGGACATTCCCGGGTACGATAGTATTAGAGTGACTGCGACGACCCCAGGGCGCCGTCTCATTGGCCAGCGCCGGCCACCACCCGACCCTGGCCACATACCCACCGGGTCTACCCGGTTTAGGCTACTCAACCCCCAAGAGGTGCCCGATGCAAACACCCACCACCTACCCGAAAATGTCCGGGCTGTTCGACCACAACGGCCCAACGACCCACCACGCACCAGCCGACGCACCAGCCAAGTTCACTCAGTTTCTGACGTGATACCGACGGAATCATCTGCTTGGTGTATATCCTGCGTGATAGATATCCATGATTTGGTTGATTCGCGCTGCCTCTTCCGCCCAACCAAAAGACTCGCCACGGCACAGCAGCAGTAGTGGTTGGTTCACAGGAGTACAGTAGTGGTTGGTGCACAGCGCTCTCTCTCTCTACCGACCAAAAACCACCTCATCACGGCACAGCCGTAGTAGCAGTTGATTCGCTCCCTCTCCCCACCCCAAAAACTCCGCTTTCTCTCTCTCCCTCCTCTCCGAACCACAACCCACCATCCACCTCGGCACAGCAGTAGGAGCTGATTCACAGCTCTCTTTCTACCTCTCCTTCTCCCAACCAAAAGCCACCCTTTCACGGCACAACAGAAGTAGCTTATTCGCTCCCTCTCCCACCCAAAAAACATCGCTCGCATTCTCCCTCCTCTCCGAGCCACAAGCACAGCAGTAGTTCTAGCTGATTGCGAGCGTTCTCTCTCCTTTTCCGAACCAAAAGCCTCATCACAGCATGCAATACGAGTACAGAGTAGTAGCAGTACCCTCACAAGAAACCGGAAATCTGGTTCAGGTTGACTTTCTTATTCAGGGCGCAAGCACAGTATCTTATTATTATGGTGTGCGCTTTCTTATTTTGGTTTTTCTCATTTTGGTTTCCGAGACGAGAGATTTCTTGAAAAAATTCAAGGCCCCGACGAAAGCGCCGTGAGCCAACCACAACCTCGAATGCTGTGCCATGATATATATGGTGGCTTTTGGTTGGGAGGGAATGGGAGCGCGAATTAACCACATCATGGATATATATACAACCAGATTGTTCTGTCGGTCAAAACGGCAGAACTTTGTGGAACTCGGCTGATACGTCAATACGTCGGCTCGTGCGTGGTGTGCCGTTGGGCCGTTGTGGTCGAACAGCCCGGACATTTTCGGGTAGGTGGGTGTTTGCATCGGGTACCTCTTGGGGGTTGAGTAGCCTAAACCGGGTAGACCCGGTGGGTATGTGGCCAGGGTCGGGTGGTGGCCGGCGCTGGCCAATGAGACGGCGCCCTGGGGTCGTCGCGGTCACTCTAATACTATGGTACCCGGTAATGTCTGCAAACCCGTCGGGTATACCCGTTTTTGGCCATTCCTCATGCAAAAAAGTCAGTTAGACCTTGGCGCCCGCCAAGGCACTAGCGTGATGAAAGCGATGCAAAACCTGACACTCTTCTTAGATGAAGAAACCACCCCCGAAAAAAAATGAACCAGTCCGCTCCCCACGCTTGAAAACAAAGTAACCCCCGGCAGGCGTGCAGGTACACGCACAACGGATGTTTGCTGAAAGTATTGAAATGTTTTAGACGAAGGCGCACGCTGCAAGGAAACGCCCGCGAGCACCTCTATATTCAGATCCCAGGTGCAGACCAAAGGCAGATCAACTGTGTATGGTGCTGTACCGGAAGATCATGATAGAAACGAGAACAGACTCTCAAAGTACGAAGATCTATTCTGAGTCCGAACCGAGGAGATCCACCGACACAGCCTTCCCGCTTGGCGACGCTTGTCTCCAGTTCTACCCGAGCCTACTCGCCGAATATCCCGTGGCGTTCGCTCTGAACTTGCTCGATGTGGGCGATGAAGAGCTTCCTGGAGTGCTTGGAGGACGAGAAGTGCAGGTTAGGCTTGCACAGGGTGACCAAGATGTCGTTATCCTTGATACCTGGTAGTTTCTTTGCAGTAGACACAATCCTTCCTGACCTGCAAAAATAGATCATAGACAACAAACCGACAGCATAAAAGAGACATCTAAAGTTCGTTATTATCGGAAAGCGTTTTTTCCATATTTTCCAAAGTTTGGAAATAATTGGAGAAATGTATCGATATACGGAGGAGGCGTTCTGTCACTCTTCGTGAATTTCTCCAGAGCGAAAATATCGAGTTCGTTAACATTCCAATATTTGGAAAAAAAATGGAAAATATGGGAGATTGAAAAATTGCGCGAAACAAATGTCGAAAAATTGAAAAAGAGCTCTCCGATAAGAATGACCCTAAGACGTGTTGAATGCACAAGGTTTCAGTGGTATGAGTTTAGTTGACGAAGACTTTAAAAACAGTTTAGAAAATACGCGTTGGTGTGCGCTGTACAGGCAGGAAACACGAAAGGTAAATGAATAGGAATGGGATGCGGTGAATGATGTTGGCAAACCCTTACGTTTTTTTCGCGGCAGAGACGGCGATGGCAGAGTGGGAGGGGCAGCCCGAGACAACGTCCTTAAGACAGTTCCAAAATGGGTGTTGGCGTGCGCTGTACAGGAAGAAAACATTCAGGGTAAATAGGAATTATTGGAGGGAAGGAACAACAACAACAACAACAACAACAACGGCAATGGCGGCGGCAAACGTAAGTGGTAGTAGTAGTAGTAGTAGTAGTAGTAGTAGTTGTAGAGGCAGTACTGGTATCATAAACAAATCGTTGCAGTAAACTTCTATGAGCAAACTATCAAAAGCATACGCAAAGAGCAGCAGCACAACTCATGGGAACGTGTTAGTGTACTCAACGCCTGTCTGCTATCAAGTCTGAACAACAACAGCAGCAGCGGCGGTGGACAACTGTCTCGGTGTGAAAAGAAACGTAGGCTGTGAACGATAACGGCAACTGTCCGGAAACAAAAAACTTGGATATGGTGTGCAAAAAAACAACAACGGTTGCAGCAGCGCATATACAAATAGCAGTACGCGTACCATACCCCTGTCTCGGTGTGAGCTCGTATCAAACAAAACGAAAGAGTAAAAAATTTTGGGTTATAGTGTGGAAAAAAAGTCTCGAAATTAGTACCTGGTACTGGTATGTATTCGTGTCTTATACTTAGTGCTGAAGGTCGACAACACGCGGGAACAGCAACAACAACGCCAACAACGGCAACATAGACAACAACTGCAGCAGCGGCGGCAGACACTGACTCAAAGCTGCCTACAACAGCAAGAACGCGAAGGACGTCTGCGCACACAACAAAATCGACATCAATCAGGGGCGATAGGCGCGCGGGGTTTCAGCAGCATGCTGCAGGAGAATGAGCATCAACAGCAGGAGCAGCAGCAGGAACGGGCTGCGGCACCAAGTCGTGTTCTCGCGTGTGGGAACAGCAACAACGACGACAACAACAGCATAAACAACAACAGCAGCAGCGGCAGTAGACACTGTTGCGGAAACGAACGCAGGCTGTAAACAACCACGGCAGTAGCAGCGGCAGCAGCAGCACAAAAGCAAATGGCAGTAGGCGCAGTAGCACATAAACGAATGGCACTGAGGAAATTAATACGTGTTTCGTCTTGGATTTAGTGCTAAAGGTCGACTACGTGCCGGAACAGCAACAACACCACCACCAACAGCATACCAGGTAAACAACAGCAGCAACAACGAAGGTAGACACCTGCTTCGGTGTGAAGAGGAATGCAGGCTGTACAGGACAACAACAACAACAACAGCAGCGGCAGCAGCAGGGAATACGCGTACCATACCCATATCTCGGTTTGAGCTCGTAAAAAAAAACACAAGGGCAAAAACATCTTGGTTGCAAATTCAGTGCCGGAGATCGACAACGTGCGGGAACAGCAACAATGTCAACAACAACAGCATAAACAACAGCAGCAGTGGCGGCAGACACTGACTCAAAGGTCCCTACAACAGCAACAACGCGAACGAGGACTACCTAAACCAACCTGAAACGAGAAAAGCAGCATCAGGGGCGGTAGGCTCGCAGGGTAACAACAGCAGGAAAAGGTGCAGCAGCAGCAGCAGTGGCAGCAACAATGAATGGGCTGCGCCACCAAGTCGTGTTCATGTATAAATACAAACAAAAATTGCAAGTAGTGTGGAAACAACTCAACAACAGCAGCGGCGGCGGTAGACATTGGCGACAAACAACAACAGCAGCCGCGGCGGTGGACATAGGGAGCAAACAGCAACAGCAACAGAGAAGTACAGAACACAACTCACCGCCACCTCCTGTCTCGAGCGTGAAGGACACGGTGCAGACGTCGATAGGCATGGCGCAGATTTCACAGTATTTGGGCCATTTCAAGAGTATCCCGCTGCCGGGGCAGGTGTCGCGCTCGCAGGTCGTAAAATCGACCTTGCCTCCAAAGTCCCGTCTCCATAGCTGGGAGATGCAGCGGTTGCCCTTTACAGCGGGATTGAGCACTGGCTTGGACGGGGGGGTTCTGTTCGAAACGGGCTTTCAAGATCCGCCAGAAGAGGGCGAGGCAGAGGAGCCTTGGGGAGTTTTCGTAGGTGTATTGAAGGCAGCACCATTGATAGCGGCAGCAGGAAAACGTGCAGTTCACTCAGAAGAAGCAGCACCACCAGGAGCAGGCGAAGCCGTCTACCAGGCGGAAGCAGCACAAGCGGGAGGAGAACCCGGTACCACCAGAAGCAGCGAAAGCAAAAGCAGCACCAGCAGGAGCGGCACCAGAAGGAGCGACACGAGCAGGAGCGGCACGAGCAGGAGCAACGCCAGCAGGAGGCCCAGCGGTATACGAAGAGGCAACACCAGCGTGACGCGCGTCGTATGCTGTCTACATGTGTCCAAGCACGCAAATAATCCAATGACCCGCCGCATCGTATACCGTCTCATAGCCGGTCTCTTCACGCCAAAGCAACTTAGATCAAGGTTCAATTGGCCAGAAAACTGACAGTCCTGTTGAAACAATTCCGGAAAAAAATAAATGAAATCCGTCTACTCGCGAAAAGTCCAAAGTTCTCGCGAATCTTAGTTGACAATCTTGCGAAAGGCTACGGAAACGCCCTCACAACGACCGTCCAGAGCAAACGAGTTTATACTTGTATTTATATTCTCGTAGCTACACGCGTCCCTCGAGGTTGTGCGGTGTCACTGTTCTTGGCGAAATGGCGAAGAAAGATTGTCCGGCGAGGTGTGTGGTGTTGAGTGTTTCCTGTGGTACACAAAGAGTATGATACCCGGGTACTGGGTTTTACTTTTCGGTACTGCAGTACACGTCTGATGACGTGTGCTACTCGGTGGTAGTGATACTGCTGTACTTCACACCACCTATCATCTCTGAGGCTACTTGAGGAACCTTGTATCTCTCCCGACTCAGATGTTGCAAGTAATGTTCGAAGAATGATAATGTTCGAAGAATGATCGAAACCGAGAAGGACTTACTCGTAACTATATTGCGGGGATAAGGACTAACCTCGGGGCTGGACGATCGACATGTTGCCCCTATACCACGTAGCTCATCATGAAATACCATGACATCCGGCATTGTCGGCAGGACACGAGCCTGCGCGTAAAATCACAATTGGTTCGTACCTCCTGGGCATGAGAAACTCCGTTAGTCCGAACTATTTTGGGTCAAAACGTGCTGCCTCTCTATGGTGGCATGCGTCTGATAATATACAATACAACGCTTGCTTGCACCAGAAACCAATACCAGGTACTGCGTTGTGTAGCAATTATAGTGAGGAGGAGATATCACGCATAAAATGATGAATCTAATTTTCTTTTAGGGTCGATCTTAACAAAGAGTGTTTCTCAGTTGTTTTCAGTATGTTCCCGAATTTTCGGTATTTTCCTATTATAGGAAGAAACCAAGAAATACCGAAATTTCGAGACAATACCGAAAAAAAACTGAAAAACAGCCCTCGTTAAGATCGACCCTTGTTGGTCTTGATACGCATCAATCACTAAATAAACCAGAGTTTGCGGTTTACGTGGTACAATCAAAATTGATTCGGACGAAACAAGAGGGAAAAAACGAACTAGGGTTTCGTTGCAAATCGAAACCGCGTGTAGGAGTTGATTCGTCTTGCCTTGTCATATTCACGGTGGGTCAACACCCCCGGTGACGTCCTGGCGCCTTTCTCGATGGCATTGATGCCTACGACCGAGAACATACAACGTGAACCATTTTACAAAGGTGACACATAGAGTGCGTAAAACTCGTTCGTCTAGAATCAAAAAGGAAAACAAAATTATTCCTTTGTTGTACGGAAACGACTGACTCATTTAACCCCTTTTGAACCGCAATCCCATTTTGGGGACAAACCAGTCAAATTCTAAGTACTTTGTCCCCAGATCGGGACTGCGGTCCTAAAAGGGCTAGCCCCGTGGCTTGTCGGAACACATACATCTTCGCCGATAGCGCCAGCACTACGACTTTAACCCTTTTAGGACCGCAGTCCTGTTTATGGGACAAATCAACTAGAGTTTGACGGGTTTGTCCCCCAAACGGGGCTGTGGTTCTAAAAGGGGTTAATCAATAAAAGGGCAATGCCAGCCACTTTTTTTGCTGTTCATCGCGGACAGCATGATATCAAATACGTCACATTCCAGTGGTTAATGTTATAAGCACCATTATGTATGGTTGACAACGGTTCCGATGTTTAGCTAAAATAAATTTTGGGGGACCATAAATAGATGGGGCCTATGGTAAAAATAAAAACCTATGTATACATTTACCTATCTATGTTTATCAACTATATTTAGTCCTATTTACTAGGGTCCCCCGTAATAGTAGCTTAAACCAGGTGGTAGTAGTAGGTGTATAACAAGATTTTAAAGGTAATGTAAGGGGGCACGCGTACAGCCAGGAATGCTTCGTCGACTTCCCGCGCATACACTGGAGCAGCCATGGAGCAACAACAGTCAAACATCAAGCTCCTCTACCGGATGGTAACGGCCACAGAAGGTACACTTGTGGGATTTGCTCGTACCAAAGTCTGATTTTCTGATTGTACTGAATTGTGTGATTCTTGTAAATGTAATATATCTACGGAGATTGCGGCGGGATTAGTGTTTCCCCGAGGAGTTGCATAAAATTGTGTTTGACCTGCTTTCAGGGGTCTTATAGAGTCTAGGGGAACGTGGCCCCCTTGCTCTCAGTCCACCAGTACACTAAAAAAAATTGATACCTTTCTACTTCTTCTACCCACCGCCTCATGGCAAGCCCCACCCACGCATCACCCAAGCGTACCCGGTGCTCGAATTGATCCCTTACGCTAGCGTTAGACATTGACATATAGTCACGGTCGCTCGGGCACAGGGTGCAGCACCATGGATTTGTCGTCATTCGCCACGCTTACCATCGACGAACAGCAAGAAGCTATTCAAGAATATGTGGCCCAACAGCTGAAAGCAAAGGAGGACGCAATCGCCACGACTGCAAGAGAGGAAGCGAGGAAGACAGAGAAGAATACGCAAGAAGCCCAGGAGAAGGAATCCAGGAGCAGCGAACACTCGTCCACCGCCGACCCCGTGCTAGAGATGGCGAGGAAAGCAGCCCAAGAGGTACTCCAGCAACAGCAACAGGCAGCGTCTACCTTACAGGCAGGCGCGTTACGTGTTTTTACTAGCCATAGCGGTACTAGGCCCCCGGTTTTCGATGGTTGCTTTAAGCCGGGAGAGGACATCCAGCAGAGGGTGATGGTTTTTGTAACGAAGATGAATTCGTATTTTTGGGAGAGGGGTTGCCAGGAGGCAGTGGAGAGTAAGATACCGATCAAGGTAGGACTGAAGGAATTGAGCCAAGCGGCATTAATAGCAGAGTTTGGTAAGGAGAAGGTGGATCAGGCGTCCACGGCTTGGAGTATACTGATAAATTGCATATCACACAGGGCGCTTGCAGAACTGGTCACGGCAACAGGTAGCCCTAGTGAGGGGTGGTCTGCTTTTAAGAAGCATTACGCACCTCAGGCTGCAGCAGGGAAGGCCAGACTTACGCAAGCATGGTACAGCCTCAGGATGAAGGACGGGGAAAGCCCCAACGAGTTTTTTTCGAGGGGTTGTGTGCTTAGGACCAGACTGAGTAACCATGGAATGGTTTTCTCCGATATCGACGCTAACCAACATTTTGCACGCAATCTTTCCCCTGCTTTTGGAGTCCAAAAGAGCATTTTGCTCGCCAATGCAGAGTTGACGTACCAAGCCCTTGAAGATGTGGTGCTCAGCGCGTATGGGGAGATGGAGATGTCGAGGGAGGAGGAGCAGAGGGACGGGACGGGGAACGCCCTCGTTGCTGCCGACGGAGGTCGGGGCGATGGGGGTGCTCGTCATGGCGGGAGAGGTGACCGGGGCGGACGCGGAAGAACCCGGAGGAGCGATGCCAGGGGTGGACACCAGCAGCAGCAGCAGCAGCATCAGCAGCAGCAGCAGCAGCCGTACCAACACCATCAACAGCAGCAGCAGCAGCATCAGCAACAGCAGCAGCAGCAGCCGTACCAGCAGCAGCCGTACCAGCAGCAGCAGCAGCAACAGCAGCAGCCTCACCCCAGCGGTCGGGGTGGTGGTGGTGGTTGGAGCGGGGCATCACAGCAGTGGGGCCATCGAGGCAGAGGACCTGGCGGCAGGGGAGGCAGAGGAAGGTATGGGGGTGGTCGTGCGCAAGCAGGTGGGGGTAGGGGGAGAGGTTGCCCTCTCCCCTCCGGTGGCTACGGAACCGCGCCACCTCGCCCGGGGGGTCCCACCCTAGGTGGAGCCCCCCGACCCCCGTATGCGACACCTGGTCGCCCGCAGCCGTGGCCGCACTCGTACGGTCAAGCAAATATTGCCGGCACCACCCCCGCCACCGTCGCCGCCGCCGGCCCCGTCGTCACCTATGGTGACGAATCGAGTGCTCATGGTCCTGACGCTGCCGCCGCCGCCGAGAACGGCAGCTACTACGACGGCGACTACGGAGAATACTTCTACTACGAGGAGGAGCAACCGCTGGAGTACCAGCCGCCGCCTCTGCAGCAGTACCAGCCGCCACCTCCGCACCAGTACCCGCTGCCACCTGCGCACCAGTACCCGCCGCCACCTGTGCACCAGTACCCACCGCCGCCTGTGCAGCAGTACCAACCGTCGCCTGCGCACCAGTACCAGCCACCGCCGGCGCCGGGGTATCAGCAACCGCCGCCGCCCCAGCACCTTCAGCATCACCCCAGCCATGTTCCGCCCCCTTCCTCTGCGCCTTCCCCCGGAGTACCTACATCTCCCCGGAGTGCTCTGCATCTACTGATGGCACGTTCAGTGCCACAAGGCGAGTCAGATTTGAGTGTTGATAGAGTAGGACAGAGTGGTGTGGCACTTGCATGCCAGGAGGATAGTGAGACTGTTGGGGAGTGTATCAGGCGACCACCAGGTAGTGAGCATTGGGTTTCCGATAACGGATCCACAAACCACGTTACCAGTGATGCTCGTAACGTCTATGACTGGGTAGAGATCCCCCCTGGTAAGGAAAGAGTTTTGATTGGTGACGGTAAGGGGATGAGGGTGACAGGAGTAGGCAGTCTCAACTTGAAAATGCATTCGAAAACTGACTTCAATGTAAAGTTGACGGGAGTGTACGTGACGGAGGGTATTGGGTTCAACCTATTTTCCCTTCACCAGGCGCAAGCGCGGCAAAGCATTACTATGGACCGCGATGGTGTGCACTTGTTTGAGAACCGCCTGACCTTCCCCCGTGACGAGATCGGATCATCACTGTATGCAACGAGAATGGCCCCAACCCCCACTGCAGGACTTACTGCTGTGCCTGCCTTGTCTGGTGTTCCCCTTGCCCCCCCCCTGTCAACCCCTCCCCCGTTTGACGTAGGTGGGGCAGGGCCCCAGGTGTTTGATTCCCACCCCCTTTCCCACCACAGTGTAGCAGGGGTAGTGCTTGCGGATGATGGTTTCCCGCCCGCCTGTAACGGCGTAGTACCTCACGGTTCGAGTCCAAGTTTCCTGCCCACCGTTAGCGGTGTAGTGCCTCCGGCTTCTTTCCCCCTCCCCCCGGTTCCAGGTGAACCAGGTGTACAACCGTTGGTATTGCACCCCGGAGTAGAGCATGGAGTGGAAATTCAACCACTTATTGCTGCCCCCGGAGTGCAGGAGACTGACATGAGCGTGTTCACGGATGTTAGGCTTATGGATGGCAAGGATGATACTGTGTACACGGATTTTTTCCCTACCCCCCTTGGTGGTGCGGCAGCTCAAGCACTTGAAGAGACGGACTGGAACGACCTTAAGGTTGAGAACGTAGGCATGACTGCTGCAGCTGTACTCGCTCCGGGTCGGCGTCCATTCACAGTTGGGAAACCATCCAAGTTTCTTGATGTTAACCACTTTCACGTCTCCTCCGGCCACGTAAACGAACGTTTGTTGAGGGAAACCGCTCGGCAGCATGGTATCACCCTTACGGGAGTTATGCAACCGTGTGATGGATGTTTGGAGGCGAAGGGCGTGCGCGCTGGGGTGCCGCAGAGGACGACATCGCGCGCGGAGAGGCCTATGGAGACCGTGCACATCGATCTGGCTGGCCCCTACGAGGCGTCCATGGGCGGGTCAGTTTATCTGATCATGTTCGTCGACAACGCCTCGAGGTGGATGCGGCCGTACGGCATGAGGAGGAAGTCGGAGACCACCATGTACGTGAAGAAATTCATCGCGGACATGAACGCCATGGGACTACCGCTATGCTTCCGGACGGACAACGGTGGGGAATTTACTGGTCGCATCTTCGTTGAATTCTGCGACGCTGCTGGGATCCGCCGTGAGTATACGGCCCCGGGTAAGCCGCAACAGAACGCAGTTGTCGAGAGCGCGATCTGGCGAGCGATGAAGGGTGGCCATGCGGCTCGCCGCGAGATTTCGCGGCTGTTCCCGGGCGTCGACCTCGCCCGGATCCCCAAGATCGGCGTCGACGGCAACCGCCTGTGGTTGGAGGCCGTCCTTTGGGCTGCCGACTGCTTCAACCGCTCCGCCACCAAGGCCAACACCGGATGGCGGTCGCCGCACGAGGTGTTTTTCTCGCGTTTGCCGAATCTACAGGTGGTGCCGTTCTTCCAGGAAGGCATGATGCGGGTGGACCGCAGCACTAAATCCGACGTTCAATCGGTGCCGTGTTTCTTTTTGAACAACGGCTACAACCACCCCGCGTCCGCCGTGAAGGTGATCAAGGCTTCAACGGGCGGCGTCTGCTACACCAGCGACGTGGTGTGGACTGCACCCCGTGGGCCCGTGGTGCCCTTGCCGGCGCCGGCGATCGCGGGGTGTTCAGTATACGACACCGCGCCGGCAATGCCGGTGTTTAACATCAGCTACGTACCACCACCGATCCAGTCGCCAGCATCGCCGTTCCAGCCGCCGCCGCCACCGCCGATCCAGTCGCCAGCACCGCCGTTCCAGCCGCCGCCGCCACCGCCGATCCAGTCGCCAGCACCGCCGTTCCAGCCGCCGCCGCCACCGCCGATCCAGTCGCCAGCACCGCCGTTCCAGCCGCCGCCGCCACCGCCGATCCAGTCGCCAGCACCGCCGATCCAGTCGCCGGCACCGCCGTCCCAGCCGCTACCGCCCCTGCCTGTCGCCGCCGCTCTGCCGGAGCCGCAGCGCATTTCCGGCCGTACCCGTTCGAGGACAGTCCAGTTCACCGACACGCCGGAGTATCCTTCGTTGCCAGTGGACAGCAATCAAGCCCTTCGCCATAACGCCGGGCTCCTGAGGATGATGGATAAGCCGACGCTGATATCGTTGATCTCTACGCGTGAGGACGTCGGCGTAGGTCGCCGCAAGGAGCCGCCGGGTGTTGGGGGTTGCGCGCGGCCGCCCATTTTCTCTTGGAGCCGCGAGGAGACACCACCGGAAGAAGGGCGCGAGGAGACACCACCGGAAGGAGGGCGCGAGGAGACACCACCGGAAGGAGGGCGCGAGGAGACACCACCGGAAGGAGGGCGCGAGGAGACACCACCGGAAGGAGGGCGCGAGGAGACACCACAAGAGGGGGGGCGAGGGGGAATACCTAGTGCATTTGTGGCGATTCTTGCCAATCGGGAGGACATCGACACCACGCTGGGCGATCAGCGACCGCCCTACAAGCCTCCGGACTTGCCTCACTGCTACGCCTCTGACCTCAAGGTCCCTCGGAGCCACAAGGAGGCCTTGCGGTCGGAGCACGCTCATCTTTGGGAGGATTCGACGGCGCGGGAGTTCTACGGATTGCTGGACGCGGGGACGTTTGAGCCGGTGTAGCAACCAATGGATAACTACATCAACGCAATGTGGGTTTTTGATTGGAAGGCTGATGAGTACGGTTGGCCCACGAAAACTAAGGCGAGACTTGTAGCACGGGGGGATGAGCAGAGAGTTGACATCGATTTCGGAGAATTGTTTGCGCCCACTGTTGCTGTCTCGAGTGTTCGGTTGTTGACAGCGATGGCATGCGAGCTGGATCTTGACTTGTGCCATTTTGATATTGAGCAGGCTTTCGTGCAGTCTGATCTTGAGGAAAATGTTTTCATGCGTTTGCCTCAGGGATGCGGTAGACTGTCGGGGAAGATAGTAAGACTGAACAAGAGCTTGTACGGTTTGAAGCAGGCATCGAGGCAGTGGCATGCTCACCTCACTAGGTGCTTACTGACTTTAGGGTTTGAGCAGTGTCTGGCTGATGCATGCGTGTTTCGTTTGATGGATGAGGGGAGAGTAGTGATGACTATAGTGGTGCATGTGGATCATATTTTTGCGGTAGGGGAGAAGGCAAGGTGTGACCAGTTTGGCAAGGAATTGGACAAGATGGTTCCAGTTAAGAACCTGGGAGAGTTGCGTTGGTATTCGGGGTGTTTCTACGAGAGGGATTGGGAAAAGGGGGTGCTGAAGATTTCCCAGCAGACATTCGCTGAACAATTGGCGGATGAATACGGGATAGAGTTTGGAAAGAGTGTTCCGCTCCCTGTTGGCACAAAACTTGCGGACTT
The DNA here is from genome assembly GCA_031213475.1 of Nereocystis luetkeana. NCBI lineage: Eukaryota > Phaeophyceae > Laminariales > Laminariaceae > Nereocystis > Nereocystis luetkeana. Next base: position 7,888,347 of record JARUPZ010000025.1, on the reverse strand, counting down.
TGACCAGGATGAAGCGCCAGGGAGCTGGCCGTTTCGCGAGTTGGTTGGCTCACTGATGTGGCTTTCAACTCAGACTCGGCCAGACATCTCCAACGCAGTAAGAGCAGTGGCTAGGTACTGCGCTGCTCCCAAGTTAGTGCACTGGAGGGCAGCACTTGGTATTTTAGGGTATGTGAGGAGGACTAGTTCTTTCGGAGTCACTTTTCAGAGAGGTACGGACGGGGGGCTGAGCTTGCAGGTGTTTGCTGACGCAGACTATGCAAGCAAGGCGGCTGACAGAAGGTCAGTTTCAGGAGGATTGGTGATGTGTGGGGGTGCATGCGTGTCTTGGTTTTCTAGGACTCAGAAATGCGTCACACTTTCCACGACGGAGGCAGAGTACGTGGCACTTGCAGACGTCATTAAGGAAGTGTTGTTCTTGAGGCAGGTTTGGCGCTTCATGTTGCCTGATGTAGGCATGCCGTGCATACCGGTGTTCGAGGATAATCAGGGTGCGGTGCAGCTTGCACAGAACCCTATCACCAACTCAAACTCCAAGCACATCGACGTGCGACACCACTTCCTCAGGGAACTGGTTGGGAGGAAAGAGATATCGATCATCCACGTACCGTCCCCTTTTCAGCATGCGGATTTCCTAACCAAGGCCATCTCGCGAGAATCGTTCGAGTTCCACCGAAGCCTTGCGATGAATATGTGGTGACTCTATTGGTGTGGTATTGATTCCATCGGGTACTGGTGATCGTTAGCCATGGCCAGTACCTTAGTAAAATTCGTGTTAATCCCAACGGGTGTCGATGATCGTTAGCCATGATTGACACTTTAGTGACCTTCCTTCGGACTGTGTTATTTTATTTTGAGATTTCAGGGTGTTATCATTAAAGGCGTTGGATGCATACGTTTTATTTTTGATATTTTGACCGGACGAGAGTTATCAGGACTGTGAAACGAGCAGGGGGAATGTGGGATTTGCTCGTACCAAAGTCTGATTTTCTGATTGTACTGAATTGTGTGATTCTTGTAAATGTAATATATCTACGGAGATTGCGGCGGGATTAGTGTTTCCCCGAGGAGTTGCATAAAATTGTGTTTGACCTGCTTTCAGGGGTCTTATAGAGTCTAGGGGAACGTGGCCCCCTTGCTCTCAGTCCACCAGTACACTAAAAATAATTGATACCTTTCTACTTCTTCTACCCACCGCCTCATGGCAAGCCCCACCCACGCATCACCCAAGCGTACCCGGTGCTCGAATTGATCCCTTAACACTTGTGTGTGTGCGTGTGAATGGCTTTGGTTCTTGTCGATCTAGAAAGTAGGAATGAACACATCATACTTATACACAATCGAAATAAAAGTGCAGCCCCTATGATGCTGCGAAGCGGGAAGGACGAAGATAGATGAAATCCCACACTTCCTCGGCCTTTCAAAGACAACCGCGCACCAACAGTACGCGCTACAAGAACAGTAGTAGTCCAACAACAATGTCCATATATGGATGGGTTTGCAGTGTGCACCAGATATATATATACAGTTCATTTAGCAAAATACACATTTTCATGTACAGTTTTTTTTATCAAGCAAATTGTCAAGTCGTCTGACCTCGTCCCATCACACGCCACTATGCAGCCGTATTAGTGTTCCTAGTAAGTACGGACGCAAGACGATGACGCTGACCTCCGTCTTCAACTTGCGACTATTCCGGGAGTTTAGGTATGACACATCCAGAAGCGGAACCCTGTAATGCGATACCAAATTCAAATGTGATGTCGAACAGAAGGCAGCGATTCTATTGGATGGGTGTATATGAGTTACATGTATCAAGGCAAGTTTGTGGTATCAAGGAGCGACTAGACCATGCTGACTACCGCCTAAAAAAAAATCCCCTCTAATACATAAAGTACGTTACAGGGTAATAATGCCTGAGATGGGAGGTGGCAGCTGTAGCCGACAAACAAACCTAGGAAGGGACAGCCTTCGCTATGCGTGTTGCTTCAACCCTTTTTTGTGGTCATCTCATCGAGGCAGCTCCACCTTCAACTTTCGCATGTATGTATGTATGTATGTATGTATGTACATTGTGAGCATCATCATCGTTTGCCGCAAAGAGATCACATGATTCATGTGTTCTCGGTATGGTACGGCGGCAGTGATCCTGGACCAGCCGTGGTCCATGTCTACGCTGAATTCCTCCACACTACTGCAACTACTACTCCTAGTGACTACTGGCTACGACGAAACATCGTTTAACAACAGAATGGAAGTCGAAAGGTAGGGTATCAGGTGTATACCTGGTATTGGTTTATTTTTATGATCCAAACATTTTCGATTGGATTCATATTTTTTTCTGGTATCGTCGCCAAAGGTTCGGTGGAGTTTTCATTGCCGGCGATCGGCTGCGAAGACGTATACTGGTATATGGTTGACTTCACGTCGATGGCTGTCGTTGCGCGATTTCCGTATATATTACGTGGGAAAGCACATACCGGGTACTAGGAGAGTAGAAAAACGGCATGCCGCATCAGTCCAGACACTCTCTAACTTTGCTACTTCCGTGGTGGTTGTTAATGATAAACATCTCTGTTGCTGTACGATATAACGCAGGTACCTCAAGTATTTGATGGAAATGCGAATAATATTGTCTACTCGACTTGGTACGTGCCTTCCGTTTTTGGAGTTGTGAACATGCCGCCTGCGCGCTTCGGCTAACCTCGGGGCCACAACAAGCAGCAAGGTACAGGTAATGGTCCCGATAGAGTGGCCCATGGTGTCATCGAAATTTGCTACCTGGTATGTTATTGCTATTACGAGCACCCACGTTATTTCAATATAACGGGCGAGATTTTTGGCAGACCTTAAAAGCGGTATAACAACTCGTTGGATTGAGAAAGGCACTAGAACTGGTGAACAACAAATAAATGTTAAATAATCAAACTACTCTTGATGGTGTCGTGTGAGTAATACATTTTATGTTGGGATAGTTCAAATGCACAGTACGAACCACTGCATTATTATGGCAAACAGCGATATAGTAATAATAATAGGAGTACACCCGCATATATATAGGCGCAGTGTGCCCATAACAGAATGACCAGGTCCGGGGGAACCGGCGTGTCATGTCGTTCGTTGCGCCTTTTGGTCAAGTACAGTACTGTACAGGCTATTGTGCAAGGCCGGGAGGCAATGTTGCCGACAGTACCACTGCAGTGTATTGCGCTGCTGCTGCTGCTGCCGCAGTGCTGCAAGAAGTGTTAGGGTGCAAAATAATCCACAAAGAAAGGCAACGTACCCGTAAGACGAACTCGCAAACAACCTGACATGTATACAAACAGCAACTAACTACTACCATATTATACAGCACCACGACACAGCACTTTACTTACTTGATGGTGTACCACATCGGGGTACACAACAGTACTATAGAGCGACATACAGCATGATGTCTGAGCAGGCGCTTTAAGAAAGAGTGGAGTGGCTGCGACTCGCGACGTAGCAGTTAGTTGTATTATTGCTGGAAACTGATGTTTTTCCTCGCGGTCACAAAGAAGAATTTATACAGGAGCCGTTGGTGGTTGTTGTCATCCGGGAAGGCCCATCCACCGCTATTCCACTATTTCGACGCCGTCCCGACCGCGATAACTGCTTCTTCTGTGGGAAGTACCGGATATAGCCGGGTGAACTATTAACGGTCAGGTCGTGTTGAAGCGGTGATGAGAGATTTGGGATTCGCTATCTCGGACATTTTCCTGTTTGTTCAGGTACCGCTATAAGGCCACGGCTGCACTTCTGAAACATATTTTTTTGGGTGGTTCGGGAGTCGTACACGTATAATACCCTGGCCGAGAAATAAATAGGTATCGCCCAAAGACGTTAAAATTTAGACGTCTCTTGAAACGGCCTGCCTAACCGTTGTAAGTCGGGGCTCTGTTGCATCGCGAGAACTGTGTTCGTGCAAACAACAATGCAGCGATTCGTGGAAGCCCTGTGTGAGACCCCGTGGTTGCGGCTGCCTCGTGTTTCCTTCCACAAGCTCTCCCGGCGCAGGTGGTTGCCTCGGCATGCTGCGCACCGGCAGGCAGAATTGCGCCCCCTTCGAAGCGCCGACCGCTGACAAACGACGCGTTTTTGTCTGGTAGCGGCAAAAACGTTTCTAGGGATTTTGCCAAGATCAGGTGTACTTGCTGCTACTCTTGTTGTTGTGCCGAAACCAGTTACACGCCAAAACTAATCACAAAACGCGCGCCAGGAGCCCTATCATTGGCCAGCCTCACATTGTACCTGTTTTTTTGGCATCCAATATGGCCAAATACATCAGCATTTATTTGTCTATTCTGTCTAGCTTCCAACTGTTTCGCCCGATTTCCAGCCAATTAGATAGGACATACCCGTATTATACGTACACTGTTTTTTGGGCTTCGTCCAAAAGCAGGTATAATACCTGGCCAATTTTCGATCATAACCAGTTACATGCTAAAACCAAATACAACGCACACCCAGGAACCCTGCTAGTGTCAAGGCTGTGACACCGTAACTGATTTTGTTTCGAAAAGGCCAAGGTACGTACACCAGTTTTTATATATTCTGTCTATTTCCCTTAACTGGTTTTGCCCAACTTCGAACCAATGAGAGAGACTATACACTTTTGTTCTGTCCGGATGAGTCTGCCCGCCTTTGGTTGACATTCTTCTGTATAAACCTGTAACCTGTACTCGTACATCGTATGTAAAAGTACGTATGTATACGTGCGTACATGCCTGCGCTGGTTTAACTTTTCTCTTTGGGGTGTACCATGTGCTTCAGCTAGTATTTATGTTGTGATGAGTACTCTGTTGTTTCATTTGGTCAAGGCAGTCTATACAGCACCATGGTCACACGGGATTTCGTCTTCACCACCCCGTGTCGAGGTGGTCTCAGGTTCGGTAAAGTAGAAAACGTTCGTGCCGAGCAGGTGGTTCCGCGAGGACGGTCTAGAAGTTTCAAAGCTGTCAACAGGAGGGGGGGGGGCAACAGGAGGGGGGGGGGCAGAGTAAGGTCTCTTAACGCTCTCGCCGTGGCCAAACAAACGAAGCATATCAATACTGGCTCTCTGCAGGTCCCAGCGGAAAACGTGGTATCCCCACCCTAGAACAAACAAAACGATTGAAATTTCGGAGGCCATGTGGCACGCTTACTGCCTTAGGCCCATTCATGTCTTGCCGGATTTTCAGGTATTTACCACCGCTTATGGCGCGCCATTTTCACTTGGTTTTGGCGTGTACCTGATAATGGCTCAAACGGGTCAGGTATTATATACCTGAATTCGGCATTTTCGACTGTTTTTTCTTTCCGTCGTATGCGGTTTCCGGTCCCTCGACTGCATTCAATATGTTTTAACTCGGTACTTAGGTATCTATATACTCCATACGTAAGTACGCTGCTTTAACTTGTTTTATTTTCGGGTATACATGTTAGATCAGTTGTTATGATGTATGTGCAGTCTGTGTTGTTGTACAGCATCCGGGACAGAGACGGCAGTCTGTCTGCCTTACCCCGCGTCGAAGTGACCTAAGGTTTCGTACTTAAATATCTGCGCGCCGAGCCGGCGATTCCGCGAGGACCGTCAAGAGCCTTCAAAGGTGGCAACGGGGGGGGAGGGCGCTAGGACGAGTACATTTTGGCGCACCCACCGTGGCGTAACTCAGGAAGGCTGATGACACGCTGCAGGTGTTAGTAGGGCCCGTGACACCTATACCACCGTGGGTACCCTATACGAAGCATAAAACAAAACATTTCAGAATTTGGCGGCCACACGCTTAATGTCCAGGCGTAAAACAACTTATATTCGTGACTTATCATGGCCAAAAACACCGCTCGTGGCGTGTGCTTTCTACTCGGTTTCATTACTACTGTAATGTTTTAGGCTCAAATGGAACAGTTGTACGCGCACTTGGTTTTTGCAAAACCTACAGTAAATATCAACAGTCCTGAGCCTAATCATAAACATGAAAGACTTTGGACATTCCGCGAAATGTCCACTGCTACTGCACGCCGTACGTAGACCAACGGGAATGACTGTGAAGCCCATCAAACCGCCACGAGGTGAAATGAAAGCCGTGAACTGGAGGGTCGTACGCATCACAGGGGTTACTTTCAATAACAGGGAAGCAGACCAAGACTGTGACAATAGCCTTGTGAGGAGCACAAAGACCTACGGCAGTCAGTAATAACGCCAGCTTTGCTTTCTGTAGTTGGAAACAAGACCGTGATAACAATCCTGTTGACCTCACCCAATCAATGCTGAGCGCATCATGACCGCGGTGGACATACCCAGGCGTCAGTCTGTTCGGCAGACCCCCCCCACCCCCCCCCACGGTACCAGGTAACGGCTAAACCGGGGCCGGCTCTACCTGAGTGTGGCAGCCGCTCCCGCACCGCACCTATTCCGCTTGAGTGGGGCAGCCGCACTCCTTAGGTGGGATGAATTTGTGTCTAGAAAATTTCCCCGTGCTTGCAGCACAGAAGCACAAAAAATGAACCGCACTTTTAGGACTGCAGTCCCAGTTTGGCGGCAATCCGTTCAAATTCCAACTACGTTATCCCCAGCACGGGACTACAGTCCTAAAAGGGTTGATTGGTACCCTCACGAAACTGAATAATATATATGTTCATTAGTATACCAGGTACCAGGTATTATCTATCTGAAGCGTATGCTTGATAAGAAAGGGTATATTCGTATACTGTACAGAAGATATACACAGGCGGGGTAATACGTATTCCATCACGCGGGTAAGGGTCCGCCGAAGCCTGCAGATCTGTACTTTCTTCGGATACGTTTATTATCGTGAGTTGGCGAGGACTCACAGCTGACGTACGAAAGTTTCACCGCGATTGGGACGCTGGAAGTCAACTCTGATAACTCAACACACGGCACACAAGGCGTTAAGGGCCTAGGACGGACAGAGACGGGGAGAGTGGGAGGGAGAGAGAGAGGGATCAACGGAGGAATGAAGAGAGGAAGGGCGCCTCCGCGAGGGCCTCGACCTGATTGATGCGTACGGCATGATGTAGCCGTTCCGATGTAAACCGCCCGTGGGTGACAATTGATATTGCCATGCCGCTTATCAATTGCAGCACAGCCAGTGATGGCTACCGCACTCGTGTCGTACCGGAAATACCGTAATACGGTTTCGGTATTTTATCGACACCGGAAAAAGGGGGCCGGTAATGGTATTATACCGAGACCGAAATACCGGTACCGTCTTATGGTGTTCCAGAAAGTGCGCTGAAGGCTGTGCATGACATGAACAAACACTTACATCCTAACCAGATGTTATGATACTGTTTTGTATGAGGTGGAAAGCCCTATAAGTACCTGGGTTCAGAAACTGGGATCGTATTTGTAGTACTTGGAAGGCGTATGCGAAGTAGAAAACCAGTGGTTTTTCGAGAGGCACGAGCTTGGTCTCAGTCTCCGTTGTTCATGAAAGGAATAAAGCTGCTTCTATCTCTAGGCAAAAAATAAACGTGAGTACCGACGAGTAGAGACTGAATAGGCAGACCTGTCCGGTGATACGAAGTGTCCCGCATGCTCTGATCTGAGCATGTGGCGTCGTCGGCATGTGACTTTTCGCTTTTTATGTCAGTACAAGTTTTGTTTGTCACTGTTTTCGGACCGTTTTCTTCTCAGGAGTAAATTTTGCTCCGCACACCGCACAATGGAGACTCGTGAGAAGAGAGGGTATGTTTCCCTCATTGTCATGGTGGTCGAGCTACAACAGAGGCCCAGAGCCTCTCAGTGCGCCACCGCTCAGAGGCTCGTCGATGGGGATCGAGTGCCTTTCGCCGTAACTCCGCCCTCGCCGACACTCGCCGTCCAGTCCCCAAGTTCGACGTTGGTGGCTGGGCGTGGGTGTACAATACGGCGGCCCCCATCCGCCAGGGCGCGAAGCCCGGCACAGACAACAAGGTCCTCAAGGCCAAACTCTCACTTAACTGGACAGGCCCCTACGAAGTTCTCGCAGTTGGCCACTGTTCCTCCGCGAACACACCGGACGGATCTGCGCTCGGGGAAAAACTCCTGTATTTGAATCTTCCTTCCGATATCCCCGGCGCGGATGCTCGCCGGCGGGTATCAGGTCAGCGCTGCAAACCCTGTGCCAATCCCCACGACTATGCTGTCCAACCTGGGAACGACAAATGGACCTTCAGCGTTCTCGCCACACAAGTTTGCGCTACTGGGCCGACACCCCGAACCAGCACCGCCAACCCTACCGCCTGTACCGACAAATGCAAATCGGCGCGGCACAACGGGACCTCTCTCGGAGTAACGGCGAGTGGTTTCTGGCACCCGGCTGTGGCTGCGTATCGCAAGACGACTGGTTTCGCCGATACTGCAACACCGTGCTTCCCAACGGGGCCCATTTTTGGTACAAGGGCGACGGCGGTCTGTGGTGGCTCGGGAAAATCAGCGCAACTACGCCAACGGATGTAGTATAGTTGGGTCGAGTTTTAGACGACCCGGGCCCGATCGATCTTCCTCGTTCTCCGGCACGCTACACGACTTCGACGAAAGCTGTACGAGGTTGATGGTGTCTGGAAATTCACTTGGCTTTCGAGTTTGGACGGTGGGTCGTGCGTAACGCATATGAATCTCTAGGCACCGCCGAGGGTATATGATTTTTGGTCTTCGGCTGCCCTCGATATACTTTTTACTTGACGTTTTTCTTTCGTTGTACCTGGTATGAGTTTTGGGGCCGGGGTTTTGTCAAAACATGTGTTTTGCTGGGTCGTTTGTTTTTTTCTTGGGCTTGGTTGGGGATGGCCTTTACGTATTTTGTCCTGCCTACCCCACCCTCTCAGTGTCGGGGCTGGTCTGGGTAATGGGGCTACGCATGTATGGCACAAGGCACGTTTCCAGAAGTGTACGCTGGGCTTCCGGTGGTTTTTGACAACTCTCATGTTTGTTTTGTCTCGTTTTTGGCATTCACTTTTCGCTCTTCCCCGCCTCCCCACGTCGCGGGTGACGTGGCGATGGCCTTCGTTGACGATTTGTTCTTCTAAAGGCTGGGTCTTCCTTTCATTATTGTTGTTTACCTACTTTGCCGGCTTCGTTGCCAAACGTTCAGAGGTGTTGGAGTGGGTTTTGAGGTGCCGCGTCTTCGACTCACGTTGTAGTTAGTGGAATCCGGGTTTCCATGAATTTCCCATAATTCTGCATAATATACGGCTCTTCGGAGTGGGCTAGAATTATGATACTTCTTTGTATGAGGTTAAAAGCCCGGTCATTACCAGAGTTCAGGCACTGGGATCGGTGTTTTAGTGCTTGGAAGGCGTATCTTAGCTTAATAGGCAGACCTGCCCAGGAATACAAAGTGTCCCGCATGGTCTGATCTTGACACAGAGCACCACAACGGGTCACAAATCACAACTTATCGATGACATGATTAATACCGAAAAAAAACGTGTACGGTACTTTTCGTGTTTTTCACTCCCACATTCTTCCTAAAAAAGCGTTTCCAATGTATATATATATGCGGATAGGTCATATCTGGTATAAAGTAACGTTCGACCTTGCGCCTACGACGTACGGCCTACAGGTCACCATGCCAACAAATGACATCACGCCATCGCCACCACACTTCACGTTTCACCTTTAAACCTGACAATTCACAGCCATCACTGCTCAGAACTCACAACAGGACAGCAGGACAACCAAACCCAGCTGACCGCTGCCGACCACTGACTTGTACTCATATAGCATATAATAATATCATCTTTTATTTGCAGAGGGGAGAAAATATAAGAGAAGGGTGTAACCGTTGAACAGCGACAGCGACAGCGAAGGCTTGGTCGACTCGACGACGGATAAAGCAGAAACAGGGGCAGGAGATGATTATGCCCACCGGAGTTAATCCCGTCCGAAATGGAGGGGGGGAAAGAGCGTGGCAGTGGCAGTGCGAAGAAGCGCTTGGTGGATCACAGCGAGCGCGTGGATAAAGAGAAGCAGGCGGACAAGAATTAGGATCGCGCTTAAAGTGACAAAACGTATGGGGGGTGTAGATTACTACATTTTTGCGCGGCATACCGTGGCATTGCCGTGGCACCACCTGCAGCAAAATCTTCCACGACATACCACGGAAACTTCTATAGACCTCCACGGCATACAATGGAACGCTAACCCTAACCCTAACCATAGGTGCCACGGACGTTGGGGGGTGCGGTGGCTGTCGCCATGACAGGCCATGGTGTTGCCATGGAGTGCCGTGGCGACTGCCGCGGGGACTGCCATGGTACCACTTATGTCATGCCACGGCACCCCCCACGGCGTTCCATGGGATCATATGCCACTCCATGGGATGCCCTGGGGATGCCATGGTATGGCATGAGAGGTACTATGACAATGCCATAGTATGCCACAAGGAAGTCAAAATAGTGTAGAACCCTGAAAAGGATCGAAGGCGTGGGTTTACGCAAAAATGGACAGGCGGCGGCATGAAGACGGACTGTCAGCCAAGTGCCCTCATTGCTTCGAAGTTGTCAAGGCGCGGGGAGGAAACACGCCTAATGCCATACACCACCTGAGGCGCACGCACACAAAGAAAGCGTTTCAAGAGGGGGTCGGTAAGGAAAGAGACCCCTCTGTCATGCGCATTCCGATGGAGTTCGCATTATAGTCAGGCGTTGGTATTCGACGTGCACCAAGTCTCAATCGAGCAAACATTTTTGTAGATGAAGGACAACCCAAAAAGCCTAGCATCGACTACAACGCTGTCAACTGGCCCAACACCTAAACCTTGGTGGTTCTCGTCAAGAACTTCGCGACTGCTATCACCACCTTGCAGGGGGAAAACTTCAATAGGAACAGCATGATGCCCATTCTGTCTCCAAACACTCGACCATTCATCTCCAGGACGCTGGCCTCGAGCTGTTTCCCCATGTGACAAGCGGCGATCGCCATGCTTGAAATTTAGGATTCGCTTTGAGACACCCACGAACGCTCACACGATCGCCGCATTCTGGGACCCGCGCGCAAAACAGATGAAGGGGCGCGGTGACTCGGAGAAACTCGACTACCGTCGGCTTACTTGCACTGCAACGGTGGACGTCATCTCTCGCTCCCCGCCCACATCGTAGACGGCGCCATGCCAGACACCGAGGGCGGGCAGGCCAGCATGGCCACCACGGACAGCGGGGCCAGCGGGCCACCACGGCGGGTCGGATGTGTCTTCTAGCGGATCGCCGCAAGAAGCAGAAGGTGGATGATGCAAGGTAGCTGCTCGCCGAGGTGATCGGAGACGCCGAGGGCTCCTCCGACGAAGAAGAATATAGAGACAAAATTGGGCGGGGATTCATCGCAGGAGAGGGGCCTGATTCCACGGAAGCAGATGGCGGGGGACGAGGTTTCGCGCTACCGCGAAGAAGCCCCCCTTCCGAGGTGAAGCGTTCTCGACAAACGGTTTCGACTGGTGGCCCCCGAACAAGCGTGTATAGCCTACGTTGTACAAGGTAGCGTGCATCTACCTAGCGGTACCCGCCACATCCGATTTCTCGGAGAGAATATTTTCCTCCGCAGGAAATATTGTCAAAACACAAAAAAAAACAGGTTGGCTTCTGACTCATTGAACAACCGGGCGTTCTCGCACGGATGCCACGGAGTAGGATGAAAAATGCGCGATACTTGAGGTAGACTGAAATGGTCGTGTAGCCAGTATCCTGTGTTATAATATGTGTTTCATTTCTCGCAAACTGATAATCAAGACCGAGGAAATACGAAAACGGCCTGCATCTCGTTGGGCCGGTTTTCGATATTGTTGCGGGATTCGTGGCCCGTTGCCATGTTATTACAGGAGAAACTCGGAGCTTCGAGGTCGGGCAACGTAAGGACGTGATAGACCGCGCGGAAATGTGGTAATGGTTGCAGTTGCATTGACACAAGTGCCGGTTGCTGCATTGAGCCCTGTTTACGGTCTGCCTTGCTTTCCGTAACTTTCGTTATCACTTTACTCGTTTAGTTTAGTTTTGTTCAGTAGCTCCCTTTTTGCTTTCTCGAAGTACGCCCTTTCGTGTAGTCGTTGTCGTGTTACGCCAAAGTAGTTTCGATTTTTCTTTTCCGCTCCTTAGCTTTCTACTTGGTATTATTTCAGTTTAGTTCGTGTACTGCCTTTATTTTTCTGTTCTGTCGACTAATGTATACATCAGGAAAACGGAAAATGACAGCTGTAATGAGATCGAGGATCCTAAAAATGGAAACGTGTATATTTGCAGGCTGCGCATGATACTTCGATCGCGCGTACTTCTGACAGCTGTGCAGCCCAGAGGATGCACAGATACACGGTAAACGGCCTACTTCCTGAACGTGCAGTACAGAAGGTCAGCAGATATCTAGTCCAGGCCGAATGATCGCGCTGCTCAGTCGATGCACGTATGATAAAGATTCCTTTTAATATCGATCTTTCGTCTCTCTACGGATACGGAAACAGCACGTACACTGCGTGTGCTGGGTATCGACAAGGATAAAAACAGGCTTAGAGCAAAGGACATACCGCTGAGCACAGCTGTACAACGATGAAGAGGACGAGATTAACCCGAATGCGGAGAAAAAAGCGAGACAACTCCGGTATCTATATACCGGTACCGATGATCTGGAATGCCGAGAAATACCGAAACAAAATACCGGTAAATAAGGTTATGCAATTATTAATACCGGAAAACACAGGGGAAAATACCGAATTTTGTGCTGATCTGATCAACGGTATTTCGAACGATACCGACCGTCTGCTTTTCAAGGACGGTATCCTACACTGACTGCTGCACAGCAGCTGCAGTAGAAAAATGAAGTGTACCCAATTTCCCGACTTGAAAATAGACCTGACGTATATGCCGTGCCGTGTATCGCCTGCAGCACAATTGCTGTAGTATTAAAGGTAAAAAACAAGTTTCCCCAATTCTACTTAAACAATAGACTTGACGAAGTGTGTTTCCACTTTCGTGTGACGTACGAAAGTTTTACCACGATTGGGATGGTGAAACCCAACTCCATCAACACCACACCCGGCACGCAGTGCCTAGGACGAAGGGAGACAGGGAGAGTGGGAGAGAGGGAGGAAGCAACGGAGAGATTAAGAGAGAAAGGGAGCGTTCGCGAGGGCTCCGAACTGATGCGTGCGGCATGATGTAGCCGTTTGAAAAGAAATCGTTCGTAGGTGATCATTGATGTTGACATGCCGCTTATCGCTTGCAGCCCAGGAGCGGCAGTACAACAATGATTCTTTACCCCAATTTCCACTTGAAAATAGACTTTGACGTACTGCCGTGTCGCTTTTCGCTTGCAGCACAACTTCTGTAGTATTAAAAGTACAAAGAAACAAAAATCACCCAATCCACATGGAAATAGACTCGACGAAGAGTGTTTCCGCTGCCCTGGCGCGAACAACTGCCGCCGCTCGACCTATCACTCAGATTGGGATGTTGGAAGTCAACATCGATAACTCCACACACAGGGCATGCAGGGGCCTAGCACGGAGGGAGACCAGGAAAGTGGGAGGGAGAGGGAGGGGGCGAGGGAGGGATGGAGAGAGGAAGGGAGCCTTCGCGAGGGCTTCGACCTGATGCGTGCGGCGTGAGAATAGCCGTTTCGAAAGAAATCGTCCGCAGGTGACCCTTGATATTTCCATGACGCTTATCGCTTGTAGCGCAGCAGCTACAGCACAGGAACGAGTTTGACCCAATTTTCCACTAACTAGAAAATAAACTTGACGTGATTGCCGCTGCTCGATCCATCCCCCAGATTGGGATGCTGGAAGTCAACTCTGATAGATCCACACGCAGGGCACCCGATGAGGTGTGCTTTGGGCATTGACGATCGCCTCCGCGAGGGCTTCGACCTCCTGGTGCGTGGTGCATGGGCGTAGCCGATTTGAAAGAAATTCGTCTGTAGGTGACCATCGAGTGACCCTCATCGGACAGACAGAAAAGTTTTGATCAGACAGAATACAGACAAATGTTCTGATTCCGTTCCAGAGACCCCAAGTTGACACTCGTGGAATACATAAAAAGGGATTTCACCCGCGACACAAATGTGCACGGGTGCACCTCCACGGACGTAGAAACTACGAAAGCGTTAACACGACTTACGTTTTTCATTAAATTATCTGTAGTGAAACTTGATTACGTTACCTTGCTATCACAGGCTCGAAACCTGTACCCGGCCACAAGAGTGTATTGTAAGCTGCACTATCGACTATCGACTCGGAACAACTACCTTACAACCTCTTGCAATCTACCACGTTGCATGTAGAGATTGTGCCCCCCCCAACAGGGCAGCCACTGACGTTAGAGCACTTCGAACGGGTGCCTGCTGCTTGCCGAACACTCGTTTTTCAAACCATAAATGTCTGGTTCTAACACGGTCGATAACCCCCGGTTAAGTCCCAGGCGCTGACCCGGGCTTAATCACCCCCAAACGAAGAATCTTCCGGGTAGTAGTGCCATTTTTGTCAGGCTTCCACTGCTGGGACACATTCGGGTAAAACAGTACGACGTTTGTAAGCGGTAGGCTGTATCACCTGTGAGGTTGATTCCCATATATATGGCAAACGCCATGGCGAACCCTTCAGACCACTGGCTGAGCCTACGTTGATGCCCCCGACTCCAACGACTCTCGAATTGACAACACAAACGTATGTGGTTCGACACTTGAGTTGTCAAAACATACACTCGGTTTTTACGTGGGTGGAAGGGGCTTTCACTGCACGGGACGACGGACTGCAATGGGTGTTCCCCCGGCCATCAGGCTCGACAATGCAGACGAGTTCGGCCTTGAGGGGACAATGATCAAGGCAATGCCTGGGCTGCCTCCCATCCAGTCCCCACCGAGATAATTTCCTACGACCTGCTACCTTACACGCCAATGTAAAGTTGATCACCGGACCACCCGAAATATTGATGTTATGGCGAGCAGGAGCCCGGTCATCGCCCGGGAGACCCCACGACAGGTCGCGTGTTGCAAAATTCATGTGAGCAGCGCTTACCAACGACGTTCACCATGCCCTCCGGGGCATGTTTTTTGCTGTAAGACCCCCTTCTGCTATCCTTTACATTGACGGTGGCTACCTTGGCGCATGAGCCATGGGAGCACCGCTTGTTACGGACGTCTACCATGCCCTCCTGAGCATGATTCTTGCAGTACAACCCCCCTCCGCTACCCTTCGCATTGAAGCTGGGCACCTTCGTGCACGAGTCATGGAGGCAGCGTTTACCAACGACATACACACCCTGCCCTACAGAGCATGTTTCTTGCAGTACACCTCCCCTCTGCTACCCTTCGCATTGAAGCCGGGTATCTTCGGGCATGAGCCATGGGAGCATCGCTTGCTACGGACGTTTACCATGCCCTCCTGTGCATGGTATTCGCAGAACGCCCGGCCCTCTGCTGCCCTTCACATTAAAGCTGGGTATCGTGTTGCATGTGTCATGGAAGCAACGCTTGGCAACGACGTCCACCATGTCATCCTCAGCATGTTGTCGGCGGTACATCCCAGCCTTGCTGCTTTCGAAGTTGAGAGTCGGCCTCTTAGTGCAGGACGCATGGAAGCACCGTACGTTGGGTGACGTTAACCATGCCGTCCTCAGCATGGTATTTAATTTGCAGAAAAAAAATCCTTTTTGACCCTTGAAGTTGAAAGACTGCTCGTTTTGTGCAAAAGTCCTGAGAGCAAGACCTCATTTCCGCTGGGCGTTGGTGTGGTGCACTTTCTGTGGCAGATCGGGAGGGGAGACACAGAGAGCAAAGAACACATTCGACGGCGATTTGAGCACCTGATACTCATCGACAAGAAGACAGTGCTGCGTCGAACCTTTAGGGGAGCTTGACAATGGTTAGCGTAAACGTCATCTTGGATAGCAAAAAAAAACACAGTAACAATACGAGAGTTCTGGCTGCCTGGTCTGCTGTGTGTTGCTGCTGCTCCTGCTGCTACTACTACTGCTGCTGTGCTGCTGCTGTCCCGCTACTGCTTTGCTGCTGATGATGTTTTGGCGCCGGGAGGAAGGTGCCGCTCGTACATGGAGAAACTTGACAGCCCAGTGATTCCGTGGTGATTTCGGGTGATTTCGGGCTCTTGGCCAATGACATGCGCCGACTTTCAAACCCGTACTCTTATCTCGCTCGGTAAATCGTGTCAAATTGTCGGGTTTGACCAATGACAGTGCGCCGACTTTAAGATTCGAAGCCGACCTATAGGCTCAGTGCCCCAAGAATCGCCTCAAACTCCATCGAAGGTATTGCCCCACCATGAGCATGCTACGTCAAGACCGCGGAACTCCCAAGTTCCAAATTGAAATTGAAAAAAAACACATCAAAAAGCGCCAAAACACTTTTCACTCAATTTTTTTTTTTCTAATTTGCCTGCTTGGCCGTTCACTCTTCGGCCTATCAGATGCAAATTAAATTAGAAAAAAGACAAGAAAATCAAATTGAAAAAAGTAAAAGTCCCCGTCAAGATGGGCCTTAAGGGACCCCGTCATTCAGAAAACATTTAAGCGGAAATGTGCTATCTCTATCGTAGAATGCGTCTATATAAAAAGCACACTTCGACCGTCCACACCTAGCCTCAATCAACCCAACCTCAGTAGTATGTATTTAATGTGTGTGTTTGTGTGATAAAAGCAATAGGCCCGAGCACACATGGCAAGTGGTAAATGGTATATTGAAGTGGCACCCATCATCGTTTACGCCGCAGAGCGGCCGGGTCATCATAGGTCAACTCGTCGTGGTGGCGACGACGGTGAGGCTGGAGACGCGAACCATCCAGGCAGGGTCCCGTGTGGATCACGCATCCATGGTATTGATTACTCTGCTTAGGGTAGGAAAATAAATACCGGAATTTCGCGAAAATACCGAACAAAGACTAAAACAGCCCTCTTTAAGATCGACCGTGCCTTACCCGCACCACAACCCGGTATGTATGTGTATGCCTTAGTTTCGTACTCCTAGAGCTGGCATTTATTTCTCTCGGATTGGCGAAGCTACACAGACACACGGACAAGGGGTGGGTGTGCTGGATGTCGACGGGTAGAAATAACGGTAAAACTTGAACAACAAAAATACACCAATTTCTTCCTTGCGCTAGTAAGGCTCGCGGCTTAGTGTGATATCAACGTTGTGAGCTAATATTCTAATAGTATTTCGAACATATTTAGGGTCATTCTTATCGGAGAGCTTTTTTCCCAAAAAAAGTTCGACATTTTTTTCACGCAATTTTTCAATCTTCCATGTTATTTTCCAGGTTTTTTTTTTTCCAAAAAATGTTGGAATGTTAACGAACTTGATATTTTTGGTTCTTCTGGAGAACTTCACGAATAATAGTGACAGAACACCTCCGTATATTGATACATATTATCTCCAATTATTTCCAAAATTTGGAAATCATGGAAAAAAACGTTCTCCGATAAGAATGAACCTCAGAGTGGCGTTCCTCCACTACTACTACTCTGTGGACAAATACTCAGATAGATATAGATTCCATAAATGAAACAAGTATCACAGCCTAAATTTCTTGATTCTCAAATATCAAATAATAACAAGAAGTCGCATACCTTCCGCGGTAAGGGTGGAAATGGTGACGTTAATTTATCCAGTTTGAACCCACCAAAGGGCACACCCCGCAAAATCTTCCGCGATGGAGGTTCGGAGTCATACGTAATAAGGCGAAATTAGTACAAGGGGGCGAAATAGTATTGTTTCGTGTTATTGTGTGTACGACGTCGGTCAGCGTTACGCAGGCTACACCCAACAGTACGCACGATACTGCATTAATTCCCTAGTTCAGTATATATATATATCTGCTACGTCGTGTTTTTCCCTCTGCTGAGCTTGTATCTCTCACTCTAACTAGGGGGATGATTGATGAGAGAGCACGGGCAGTACAAGGTGTGTTCGATGTCGTGCTTGATCGCGAAGTGTACCAATAATCACGATTTATTTGATGGGTAGAACACACCATAGAAATAGTCAGATACTTCATAGCTAGCTGAGAATGTATGCAAACGTGTAGCTGAATGAATGTGCATCGGTCTGGTGAAGGCGACTACGTTAACGTATTATCTACAACAGTAGGTTAAACTGCTTGAATTTCGAGTACAACCTGAAGAGGTACAAAACGAGACCCCCCTCCTCGGCTTTCACGGGAGCGAGCATCGCTGGTGAACGACATTTTGAGTGGCAGGTACGTACGTCGCAAAATTATCGCAACAATTTCCCGATTTCAATGTTGTGTGAAGCCCGGACTTGAATCGAATGTTCTCCGGCTGAGATACACCAGACTACAATTAATTGGGCGGATTGGTGTAACGGCAACGGCATGGTCTGTTGTTCGCACACATAGTGTTAGATATCGTAACGCGGGTTTTGATAACATCGTTCAACAACGTTACGGTATTATTATCGAATTGAGGGTTTTTCGATAAATAAATAGATAATATGCTTTCGATAAGTGTACAAACGGGAATGGCATACTAAAACAAAAAATGACGAACGCCTCTCCGGAGATAGATAGCGAACAAATCTGCCAACAACAGGTTGCCTACAGTAGGTAGGGCTGGGCACGAGCAGCGCAGTACACTTAACTGGCAGCGGTAATCTACTGGCAGAAGTATTATACTGATTGACTAGGCCAGTATTTATCAAGTAGTTTTATTTTCGTATTTCCCAAGAAACACGCCATGTTAAAGCACGGCAATCCAATAAAATACGCGTCAAGATTTGAAGGGAAGATCGGCGGCAACCCACCAAAACGCGTGTCAGGAGTGCAAGGGAAGATCGGCATCTCATCGTGATACGTTTCATTCAGTACTCTTGATTGTTTTGTTTTTTCTGTGTCGTTGAAAGCGATCACTCCCGGCCAATACAGTGTTAGCTCCGATTAAATGGGAAATAAATGCGGCTGTTCTTGCCACTGCTGCTGCTGTTAGTTGCTGCTGATACTCTTGCTTGTTGTTGTTTACCATCGCGGCAACAGCTCTGCACGATCAACCGAACAGATCTCGAATGACGCGTATATGAGGCGCGGGGCGAAGTGCTCGCAGCTCTGCGTCTTGCAGAGCCGGTTGGATACGGTGCTCGATAGTGCCTTCAGCCTACTATACAAATTAAAACGTCGTCGGAAAGGTGTAGTGGTGGAGGCTGTATCCTCTCTCATGTACACCATATATATCCTGTACCAGGTATGCATCCGGTATCCTATGCGCTCGCCTGCGCCTTCTGCAGCTCTGATGTTATATTCTCTGTGGCTCGTTGCTGGTCAACTACATACAATACACCACCCGCGAACACGGGTTGTAGTTCAATCCAATACGGAGCACCAATGGTGGTTTGTTCCCCTTTGTACGACGAAGATGGACGGGAAAACGCTGCCCAGCGCCGCACAAGATCCGAAAGAGAACAACAGTGATATACCTGTCGCTCCACGAGTGTGCCTAGGTAGCCGTATGCAGGTGGACAGTAGAAACGTACTCAACGAATCTGGGCAAGCTTTTACCGGGCTCAGCGCCAAATCTAACGCCCAATATTGCCTGGCAAACTCACGCACTTGTGGGGTCGGGCACTATTATTTGCAGGGCTAGTCCCGACAAACATGACCGGTGTAGATACGTTCCCCAAGTACCTGGTACAGTATTCCGTCGCGTCTGCGCACTTTATCCTTAGCTATACGCACGAAATATAACAGCGAACGTACTTGAGCGTTGGATCCTACCCAGGGATTTCGCAAGCCCAAACGTAAAAAACCATCAAGTAAGTGGGGCACACATAAATATAGCACACGCACACGCACACGTTCTTAACTTACATCACAAATCCATGTTCGAAGGACGCGTCGGGCACACTGTTCTCCATGCATGCCCGTGTTACGAAATCTGAAGCACATTTAGGCTTCGGTACGTGCGTATACTCTCGACGACCTCGCTACTGATTCGGCCCGCGCCAAGCCTGCGCTTTCTCTATGTCATATACCAAGTGTCCCCGGTCGCCCGACTCGCGTTGAGCCGGCGTTATCTTGTGGCGCTCGTTTCCCCTCTCGACCATTATCGTTCCGAGTGCCGCAAAACCTCGCCGGCTGTACATACATGCTCTTTGCCCACCAATCTAATACCCGATATAATCTTCATTTTGACATCAAAGCGAACGTTACATACATACATGTCGTATGGGTGGGTTTCATCACGGCGAACGCTCACCCGGAGACCCACCAGTTATTCCCTGGTGCCTTGAAGCGGGCGTGCCTACGGGGCACGATATTTTTGTTTTTCGCCCAAAGTGTATGCCTGACCCTATTTCCACGTCAAGATCCGGGGCCGAACCGCCCCCAGGCAGTGCGTCGTCGCATACCACACTCACATCAAGATACACGGCATGCAGCCTACTACGGTGTACTACCACGGCTTACATTCCTGAGTATGTATACACATTGTCGTAGCAAATTTCGATCGGTGTTCCTTCGTCCGTAGTTCAACCTCACGCATTCCGCGCGTCGGACTGATCGCGATCCACTGCAGATAACCCAAAGTATGATCCTGTCGTCATGAGATCTTGGGTATGATATGTGTTGTACATCTCAGCGTTGCTGGACCACACTTACTTGTCAGGAATATATCCGCCCTGAAATGTGAAGATCGTAAAGTGGTAACGCAAACTCTGTCCGAGGTACACGCACATACATGTAAAGGCGTAGGCATCACAGAGGCACTACAGTACCTACAGCACTCCATACCAAGCAGTTCTCAGCGGTCTCATTGCCAAGGTTCACCGGAGGGTCGCACCGCGTGCTCTAAATATGTATATTATATATATGTTATATAATCCATAGACACACAGACAAACCGAACGAAACACCCTGTATTTGGCTTTCGCGAGACAACCGGTCCAGTATGCGATAGCCGTAACGCACACTGAACACGGAAGTACAACCCACCCAACAAAAAACAATATGATATAACTTTGTCGAGCTTCACTGAAACCAAACGGGTCATCATATGGAATTCAATCGCGTGAGTCAAGGAAGCCCTAACTTAGAGGCTCGCCGTCCACTCCCGCTGTGTCCGGAGCGAAGCTACCGAAAGCGTATAAGATCGCTCCGAAGACGGTGCTCGTGCAAACAAAAAACACCGCCGCCGGTCCGAACCCACCTACCTGTTCGGTAGGACCACATCGCGCCTTCCTTGCAGCTTCCAAAACAGGTCCAAGTACACCCCGCTCGACACTACTATTCGTTTGTGAACTAACTGTATGCCTGCTCGAAGCACAACACTGATTGGAGCATTTCATGGACGAGCCGCACGAGAATGGCAGGAGGACCGAAAGCGACACAACAGACATTCCCATTCCGACTACGGTCATAAAATGGCCCGAACAAATCGGAAACACAACCGCCCATACATACCCCCCCTTGATCTTCACACCACCTGGAATAACCGTACAACAAGCTTTCAGACCCACCTGATAGGTATATCACCGCCCATGAAATAGGAGCAATGAAATGTACGATCACGGACACTCCGCAGTGTTGCACATCACCGACGAAGATCTTGTGCAAGGATTTCATATCCAGCGGCGACCGGTAAGTGATGGACGAGACTAGAACGAAAATTGTTTCGACGAAAAGGTCAAACATGAGGGGGGTAAAGCAGCAGGCCATAACGCCATGAAGCGGCGCCATTGTCACGCCATTGCCAAGTGCCGCCTTGCCAGTGCGCATCGTACTCCTTGGAATACGCTCTGATCGTAGATATCACGGAAACGACGGCAGCTGTAGACATCAGTTTTCCGACTACGAACATTGTCCACTTCCTTCGAAGGGCCCTTTGCCTTTGACTCATCCTCGCCAATTGGTCCGGTGCTGCGTCCAACCACCGCGCTGCTGGGAGCGCGGCTCGTACCGTCACTTGAGAGACCGGAAACCTCTTCGTAGCTAGGCACCCCACCGCCGGCGACTACGCTATCTTCCTCCGACCTCGGTGGCATCATATTGCTTGGCGTGACGGGGTTTCCGCCTGCAAACACATCTATCTGCGTTTACAGGATCTACTGCTTGGGCCCGATGTGTACTTTCGGGGAAGACAGAGCGATGCACGGTCCTCCTGGTGGAGTGTAGAGACTTGGCCTTGCCCTCGGTGTGGGGCTACCGCGGTTTGCCATGAATGAGTGGAAGCGAAAACAAAGCCAAAGAGAGGGTAGATAGGACAAAAGGCGGGCTTCATGTAAATTCAAGGGGTTGAGATGGCCAGGACCGTGTTGGAGGCGTGCTCCGATAGGGGTGGCACTCCGTTCCCTACATATATTTTCTGGCTGACGGGGTCGGTTCCCCAACTAACTGAAAGATCTAGCCAACCTGGTTGATCCGATAGTCCGTTTACTGTGTATAACTCGAGCAATAATACCTACGAAAGTGCGAGGTTAAGCGTCGCTTTTCACTTGTCAAAATACCGTTCTGAGAGAGATTTAGGCCCTCTCGAGCGAAGAGCCTTGGAAACAAAGGGTTGCTACCCAGTCCTACGGTAAGACACGCCAGCACAGACATCAGAATCAATGCAAGGAGGACGCATCTGAATATATTGACGTTTTGTTGGTAGATGTTGCTGTCGTTCGACGCACCAGGTTTGGACGCATCGCCTATGTACGTCCCTTTTCCTTTCAAAAACGAAATTGAGATACTGGCCGAGGCTAGAAATTGATTACGTTTGGGAGGGTTGTGTAAACACACAAAGCATAGTATAGCCGCCATAGACCAAACAGCAGTGCATTTCCCTGGAAATGTCTGGTCGTTTTTGTCGACTCCTCTGCTACGAGAGGGCCGGAAGTATACGGAGCGACCGTCAGGTTTAACGCAATTGACGCTTGCAAATTCACGCGAAACAGCAGTGCAACGTTTTTTACAGAGGCGGCGTTATCGAAATATTCTACCCTCGGCCTGCCTCGGTCGGACATTGTGGCCTTTTATGCTCTCGTTGTTCGCCTGACTATATTTCGGCAAAAAAAGATACGCCAGTTTCGGCATTTTGATCATACGTTTTAGTTATCAGCTGAGTCACCTCGCGGTCGGGGTTGCACTTTTTTGGCCAAAGGTTTCTGACCAATCGAGTCCCTTTAGTGAGGAACCACCAGTTAGGATGAAATTTTTACTCGAATATTCGTTTTAGGACTCTAGTGCATACAAGTGCCGGTCGGGTGGCACCGACGAATCTCTTCCAAGTATTGTATCGGGTGATATTTATAGTGAGCTCCTAATGTAAGGGGCTCAGGAATTTCTGGTGCGCCCTTACTGTAGGATTGCTCAGCTTGAGTCTTAGGAGGCTTTACTCCCAGCGATATTCTGGACAAGCTGTGGTGAAGCTCCTCCGCCACATACATGGGTGTTTCGTTTTTATCGTGGAAAGGGTTTCCATGCTCGTCAGATTCCATCGAATGTTGTTATCTCGTGCTCTTGCGCTTTCCGCTAGTATTTCTTATGCAAGAATAGTCCCTGCGAGCGTGCACTCGGGTGGATTCGAACCCACGAAATTTATTTTATTAGGCGCGCAGACTACTTACAAAGCCACCGGGGACGCCGCCTGGGTAGGTGTGAATAGATTACCTCCCCAGCTCATAGTCAGCCGCGACCTCAAAGCGCTGTACTACAATATATATATATATATATATATATATATATATAACTTATTGTTGTTAGCAAAACCAGCTTCACCGCGGATATTGGGGTGTATGCAGCACGGAAGCTTTGATACCACAACAACAGCATATTATGGTAACCAAGAAGGGTCAATTCGTGTGCTCGGCGTGTGCTTTAAGAATCGCACCATCTACAATAGTGCGATACTGGTGGAGGGGTTCGTGGTCGAACGCGCCCCTTAAGGGTCCGTGAACACAATTAACTCCCAAACGTTCGTCAACCTAGAACCCCACTGTCATCGTGGGTGCTGTATCCTGTGTGAATCGCCAACCCGGGGCTTTGTCCAACAACGGGCGGCAGCAAAAGCAGTCGTATTATATAATGCACAACAGCAATATAAACGGAAGCTGTAATATATCAGTTGACGTCGGAACACGTATATATATAGTGTTTGCACGCTGCGGCTAATATTGCGGTCGCGCGTGCTACATTGTAAATGCGCATGCACAATGAAGATACATTCGCCTTGCTAATCAGTTAGTTGCGGTGTCGGCGCCGGGATGTTCAAGACTTTGTATTGTTAGTTACATTCGACACCGGAGGGGATGGGATGGGCCGATAAGATGTCCAAATATATTGTCGGCTGGACGGGACAGGACGAGACAGGACGGGGCAGGACGGGACAGGACGTGGAGGGACGGTTCGAGGCAGCGGATAGAAAGCATTTTGACGTGACAGAACTGTACTACAGTGCCATGAATTATTCCGGTTCTGGTGACGGGGCGCGGGACGACACATACTACATATGTTATTCCGGCGAGACCGCACCAAAATTACATTGTTTGTACGACGGCACTAGACCGTGCATATATATATATGCTTTCTCGACGAGACGGCACGCTAAATCGTTTTTAGAACGACGGGGCGGGCCGGTAGTGTTTATTTTGTTTACGGGGCTGGGCGGTCTGGCTGTTCCGATGGTCTTGCTTGTCGTACTACTTTGGATCAGGTGGTTCTGATTGGTTAAACTGTAATTTCGATCTTCGGCACACCATTCATTGTATCTACGCTCATATATATCCATATTATAACAGTTACTGTTTTATTCTCGCTATACGACAACAAAATGGGCATGGATGGGCTTCAACATGGATCACGCCTAAGCAGTCCGAACGAACAATACCACGGAAACAAGAAATAGTTATATTTCGTTAGAATTTTAATATTCCCTTGTTGACCCTTTTAGGACCGCAGTCCCGTTTTGGGGAGAAACTACTTGAAATTTGACTGGTTTGTCCCCAAAACGGGACTGCGGTTCTAAATGGGTTAATCTCGTTGAGTAAAAAAAATATACCAAACTGTGTTACGCCTAGACGGCCGTCCATCACATGTACTAAGGGTACAACTCGTGCGCCGGGTGGTACACCGCTTGACCTTGCCGTTAGGCACGGAAGCAAAACAAGATATATATATATGGTGTTGTGACGTCCCAATTAATTGCCGAAGGGCGATAATGAAGTAAGGTAAGCAAAGTAAAGCAACGTAAGGGGCGAGGTAGAGCGCCTCGCATCGTCTTCTCGGACCCTAAGAAGTCGTTCACGAATACAACACATCTCATCCGGAGAGACTGAACTATGTCCGAGATTTCCCTTGACGGATCGCAGCTACACGAAGGACACCAATCCGCCAATCAATCAGAATGCAACAGACACTTCTTACGCGACCGTGGGCGGCTGCTGCTATATCCTACCGGTACTAAATATCCACATGCCAACACTTCTTTCTGTCTCCAGATATATTCGACCGGAACTAACAATACTTAGTATTCACGGCATCGAAACGGAAAGGAGTTGCGGTTGAGGCAGATTTCGGCGTCGGGACTGGACTGTGGAGATATGTTTTGAAGGGACGGGACGGCACGAAGATGATACCTGGTACATATTTTTCGGGATCGGTACAACGGGATATATTTTATCGGCGGGACGGCACGCTACGAGTCGACGGTAGAAGATGGAAAATGTTGATGGGACGGGGTGGTACGGCACCACGATGGTACCCATTCGGCGATGGAATTACCGTTTAGTGCCTTCCCGTCCCGGCGCAAACTCGCCAAAATCGTCAATTAATTACAAGAATTCACCAGGGAGCCTTGGTTTTTTGGCATCAGATCCGATCGGATTCTATACACGAGCATGTATGTATCCATAATAATAATAGTGATAATCGTCCAATTTTCGAACATTTCCGAACATATCTCTTCCTAAGAGCAATTCTTGGCAAAGTGCTGGGTAGTTGACACGGGACGCCCGGCCGGACACATTGATCCAGGTCCAGGTGCGATCCCTGTACTCTAGAGCGGGTGTCGAGCCTTTAGTGTTTAGTTCGGCGGGAGTGGAAAATAATATATTTCCCTGGTTTTGAGTACGAGAGGTCTTAGTTTGTACCTGGTACGTACGTACCGTTGAAACGGCACCGTAAATGTGTTTAACCTTTCATGAAGAATGCCGTCTGTGGGTACCGGGATCTTTAGATACGTCTGAACACAGAACATACCACAGACAAAACAGCCAGAGCGGAGATCGTGGTTATCCTCATTTGACTACAACACTACAACCATACCGTCCAGCAGCAGAAGTAGCGGGGTGCCACGTGTGCGCATGGCAGGAGGGCAGGTCCACATACATGTCATTGTATGTTCGTAGGTCTTCGCCGCAGCGCTGTGGCTGGTTGGTTTTATCTAAGCCTGAGATCGATCACCCCACAGGAGGAGCACACCAACTCCCTCTCTGACGCATTGCGCGATCGTGTGATCGACCACCAAACTATCGCTGTTGCACACAGCAGTGGCGGCTCCGGCAACAGACATCAATGCAAGCAGCGCAGAGGGCGTGATAACCCCGAGCTAACTACACAGCATCATCACAGGAAGCACCATGTACGTGTGGGAGACCCGTGCTGTACGGTGGGTGTTTGCGTTATAATGGAGCCCGTGCGAGCGATCAGAGGACACCATTGTTCTGCTGCTGCTTGCTCAGTGTGTCAAAGATACCAGGAGAGACAGAGTTTTCACCCCTTGACATGCTTTGACTGCACCAAACTGCTGTTATTACGGGGGGCCGTAGTCAATAGGACCTACCTGGTATGGTATATATAAAAACCTATATATTTAACCTTTTTTACTAATAATAGAATTTGGTCCTACTAACTATGGTCCCCCCTTTATAGTTGGTTTTAGTCTGAAACACTCGGCCCCGTCCTTTTGAATGGTCGATCGACGTCTCCAAAATCAAGATAAGATTGCCTATTATTCTTCGTTTCGCGAATATCACATTATTTTATGCATACACACACACGCTGACACAATGACAACGTAACCTGACAATGATGAATGCTTGTCTTGATCGACGCATAAAAAACGACTCAATTGAAAGTAACGGTTCCACCCGATCCCCAAGTAAATGTTTGTCCCCAGAAATGCGGGGTGTCGGTTTATTTCAGGGCTTTTCGCGGGTCATGACCCGACCCGCGGGTCGGGTCAGGGGGGTTTCAAAATGTCGCGGGTCGGGTCGGGTCGGGTCGAAACTAAAAAAAAAATCTCACGGGTCGGGTCGGGTCGGGTCAAAGGGTTTTGAAATCTCACGGGTCGGGTCGGGTTGGGTTAAGAGGTTTTGAAATCTCGCGGGTCGGGTCGGGTCAGTTCAGGAGGTGTTCAAAATCTTGCGGGTCGGGTCGGGTGAGGTCAACACACCTCAAACATTTCGTGGGTCGGGTCGGTTCAGCTGACCCGACCCGACCCGACCCGACCCGTGAGGTTTGACCTGACCCGCGAAAAGCCCTGGTTTATTTCGAAAAGCGTCCCCATGAAAAATGCAGGTATCTCGAGGGCCCCTGAAAAAAACATGTGAACAGTCAGGATGTATGTGTCTGAACCACCCTCACGCACAATACGCCCTTCGGAAAGCATTGGAACGAACCGGACGGAATAGTAATATGTGCCGCATGAATTGGCAGATTGGTAGCGGCAAACGAACGGACTCAGTGTAGCCCGAGAAAAACAGGTGCCACCAGGGTATCTAGGAAGACGAAGAAGAAGTGCTGCACCCCTTTTTCTTGCTTGGGACGACCGAACAGCCCGACCAAACGGAAACAAATAAATAGCAGATTATTTGATATAGATGGACACCACCGGAGATGGATGTGGACACCGATCTGCCGTAGCATGTTCTAAATATATATACCGTTCGTGCCGATTCGGCTGGCGAGGCCCAGGATTCAGTGTAGACCCAATATAATTCCGTTTCTGTAGTAGATAGATATGATAGGAACGGAACGAATGACCACGAACAGCCAGGATCCGTTCCGCTCGTTATCATGCTCTCTGGTGGGAGTTGTGAACAGGCACCCTCGCAGACGTTTTTTTCGCTAGACAGAGAGGGGGGGTTACTAGAACCAAGCGAAACCAAGATGAAAATACTCTCTTAAGATGATACCACACTACATGCACCATGGGATACGCGTAATATACAACCAGGGGCATATATATATATCAACACGGTGTATGCCTTTTTTATCGCACTTGCGTCACTAGCTTGCGCACCTCCCGGTCGGTGGGAAACCTTGTAGTGTGTGTACCTGGTAGTATTTTTGTCAGTCTGTTTGGGCATCGATCGGATTTTATGGTCAGTATCGGATCAGAAGGGGATATTGATCTAGTACAAAACAATTACAAACAGTATAATACCAGAAGTAAGTACGAGTACGATATATATGCTGTTGTATACCAGGTATAAGTTACCTAAATTAAATGTGTTAGTGTGTCTCTGATAAATCATACCAGAAAATACATTCGGCAAGCATTGATGATGAGGTCATAAAAACCGTACTACTACTACTACTATTTACGTACGATCGAAGTGTCACACACGACTTGCCAATGGTTGGACGTAGTCCTCGATCTCATCGCTGGTCGCGCTGATTTATTTATCATTTATTTGTTATTCATCAGTATGCACCACAGTCACATATATTTATTTAGTGTCGGAAAACAGCGGAATGCCTTCTAGTACTGAGCGACTTTGGGCTTACACCATGGCAGCTACACAGCACACGCACGACGAACAGAAAATGTCGTGCAGAGCGCGAAAGAAGAGTGAGTTTGCGCGGAATCGACGAGCAGGGAGAACGCTGAATGAAGCCTATCCGCGATGAAATACGACTCGAGTGCTGGGCCGGGGAGGGGGGGGGGGGAGGAGACCCCTTCCTGTGTGACAACGGTTTGGCCGCTTAGTGACGATAGATCCTCCTGCTTGAAGTGGAATCGCAACGCATGAAACTAAACAGTAGCAGTGGTAGTAGTCTAAAAATACACCGGCATACAGAACATGTTACAGATACTATATAGATGGTCAGATGCATATATATCCGTCTTCTGTTGCTTTCGCGCACGTGTCATATTTTGCGATCTTCCCGGCGCATCTCCCACCATGTATCAGCCTAGGAAATACGAGACTCAGAACGAAATGTTATTCCAGACCATGTAGACGACCCAAGTCATAGCAGCTGCGTTGTTGTGGTTTTGAAGTTTGGTTTTGCTACGTTACCTATTTATTTACCGACGATATTTTGGTTTTCTTCTTTCGGGCACCGAGGATAATTGGGTTCGTACTGGAATACATCCGGAAGGAGTGTCAATATTTTCCAGGTCAAGTGTTTCAGACAGAATCTGATTGGGCTGGAACAACAACGATCACAGGAGAAGCAAAAGCAATGTCGAGTTCGAACATAGGATTGGCTCTCCTAAAGGTTGTTCTATCTGATCAGACGTTGGGTATACCGTTCATCGCTGAGCGGAAATGGTTCTAGCTGGAAATGTTTAAATCCAACCAAACAAAAAGAGTAAAAAGTCTGGAAATATCAACCCCCATATGATTTGAATACATACATGCCGCGTTGCTGTAGACCTCCGTGCACTGCGTGTAGATTTTGACTACAGTTGGGACATTAGGAAAGTATCCTCTACAGGTCCCAGCAGCTCGTGGTACGATTACGTGGTTTTGGTCGATGACGCAATGGGCATCTCTACTTTTTTTGCTGCCGCTTCCCTCTCCTCTGACGAACGGCCCGCACGTAGCGCCCGAGAATTTCCTGGAAGTAAGTATGGGAGTTCGATAGCACCCAACAACAGCAAAACGGCCAGCACCCTTGGTTGTTGTTTGTGCTACGTACCTACCTGAACTAGAGTCTGCAAGTTGATACGTACCCTGCTCTATTAATAGTCTATACGGGTATTGGCCGTAGTAGGCAAACGTTAGCGCAGGCACGCCGATCCACGACAACCATTTCATCTCCTCACGTACGCTCTCCTCTCCTGAAGGCACTCACCGACGTTGTTATAGGAATGAGTATTCGGGCAGCATAAGAGGGGGTAGAAATAGGCGTTCTTCGTGCCCTTTTCGCGTCTTCTATGGGGCTCCTTCAAGTCGCGCCGATGAGTTGAAGCAACCCCCTTGTCCCCTTTGCGAGCACGTCTTCCTTGCCGGCGGTGCTTGACCCCAAAAGTGGTATAGACTCGCTTATATATATATATATTTAATTGATATACTGCTGTGTGGGTTATCTATACGGTTTGTTGCCGAAGCCCCTCGCACTCAATAAAGGTGTTGCAAGGCGTTGGGCTCGAGTGCACCAGTTAGTAGTAGCGCGACAGGTTATCCTCGTAAAAGGTACGAGATGCTTCCGGCGACAGCTTCGCGCTTTTTTTGCGCTTTGGGTTTTGGGGAGTTGAAAAACGAAATTTAACCTGGTTGGGGCGTCATGTATGACGAGATAAAAAAAAACTGGCCACTCGTATATATATGTACTCGTAGTCTTTTTTATTTTGTTTTCTGGCTCTGAAATTTTCGGCAACTTCAACCCTCTCCCTCGTTCACCAAAAAAAACAGAACTCAAAAAAGACTACCAGTTAATGAGTAATTTTTTCATCTTGTCATGTGACGCCCAACCATGCGAAAAAAAAAATCCAAATCTCAAATCCAAAGTAAGGGCAAAAGCTATTCCCGTCAAGAGTAAATTTATCAATTTATCTCTAGGGTTGTTGAAGGAAGCTCGAAAAGCTCAGTACGTTGTTCCAGTACTTTTGCAAGCGCAAAAAATGTAACGGCCTTGCATGTTTCGCAAAAAATAACAAGCGCTGTTCCAGACCCCGTCTTCCCCTTTTCGATACGATCATGTAAAAACATTCATATTAATAGCAGTATCGAGTCATTCAAAGCATTGGCTGATCTGTGGCCTTGAGAGGAAGTTAGTTTTTTTTTAACCCTCTCAGCACCGCACTCCCAAAAGTAAGTGGGGACAATTCACTCAAATTATAAGTAGTTTGTCGTTAAAACGGGACTGGGGTCTTAAAAGGGTTAAACCCCTACAGTAGATGTTCCCCCCGACGGCCTAACATGATGAATGAATCTAGGATCTGGTCACGAAATACGTCTGTTCATAGACCTCGATGCTCGTTTTTACCTGTTTAACTGTTGTAAGACTCGCTCCGTGTGCAAGACGGGTCGGCACAAAACGCTGTATAGGGTACGGGTCTTGATAGTCAACGATGACCGTCCGGCCGCACCGATGTTGTTTGAAACAAACTTAAGCAAAACACGCGGAGTCGCGTGACTGCCCCTGTGACTTCGGGTTTGGGCTGGGGTAAGGGCTGGGGTCTAGTTTGTCTAGGCCGATTAACAAGATAAACAATTGACCACACACGGCCAACACAAAGTCTCGTGCCAACCAGTCGTGCACACGGCGAAATCACTGTTGTAGAGGATTGCATACAACTTCGCATGCGTTCTAATTGGCGGTTGCCTTTAAAAGGGGGTACCACCGAAGCTGCATCCTCTCTCGTTCTGCCCTCCTAACAAAACGCATAGTATTATTACCTGGCACTACGTACCAAAAGCAGAATCATCCCATCGCGGTGCGGCTCGACTTGGTGCTGGACGCCGACACTTAAAGTCTTGCTGGTGAGAGCTAAGCCGCTTCGAAATGTTCGCAATGTCCCAACCGCCCGCAAATAAATGCTGTTCTGACAACGGGTGTACGTCTCTCATGCACGGAGGAGCCAGTGAAAGCTACTGAATGAGTACCGTAGGTCCGCCGCATATTCACTACCTGGTACAGTATACCGGTCTGCGAAATATCCTCGAGTACCGCGTAATTATGTCTGTCCTGATAACGTACGCTTTGGGCATATACGCTTCTTCAATAATAATAGTGCTTCATAGTGCGCCATCCCACAGGGCATTGAGTAGATATATATGCTGCGTAGTGCGCCCAACCTGCCTCCAACGAACATTCAGTTTCGAATCGAGTGACTCGATAAGGCACTGCAACAAAACTGAAATCACTTTCACTACAGTAACATGATTCTTCTGTCTGTGTAGATAGATGACAGACTCATATTGGCCTTTACCCATTAAACAAATTACCTCAACGAGCGTCGAGTTGGCACGGAGATGTATGTGCGCGATCGTTTTTGTAGCGCTTGATGTTTCCAGAGCGGGGGGGCTGCCAGCACAGAAGACGGTGTTAGTTGTTCTGGAAAACATCTGGTCGAGAGCCTTCCGAAAATAGAATGTTCGACTTTAGCACCCCTTGCCGATGTCGAAGGCACTAACGCTGAAACCGGCATCGCCCCCCTGTGCAAACCCAGTGGTCGTTAAGGTAGAACTAGGTCTACTGGGTCTAGCGTACTCTTGCTCCGCAGCAAATATGAGCCCTTGTGCTTGCGTTGTCTCGACAGTTCCTTCTTTCGCTACACTTGGTGTACGTGTCTTCGAAGTGTCTGCACTTGTTCGCGTGGAAGGAGTTGCTCGAAACAGGCTTAATTTACTTTTTGGTTTCGTCGAAAATGAAGTCTACCGATTTACGACGGGAGATAAGTCCGATCGCAGTGGAGCGACATATATATGCAACCTGTTGGCATGGCCAACGTATGGTCGCACTTGAGTGGCGGGTCTGATCATATACAAGCCGCGGAACATATCACGCACTTACTTTGAAGCCCCGTGCGGGCCTCATACGAGTGTATGAGGCATATATACTCGGTACAATGTTACTCGGCCACAATTGATTTCGGCGGTTGTGATCTTAATGTTTACTTCTGAATGGAACGAACATCGAAGGGGTAACCATCGTAGGTTGCTCATATAACACAACCCATGCCGTGGAAGCGGACGGGGGTATCTCGGGCTCAGACGTACCACTTGGTGATGTCGATCAGTTGCCGCTCTGCGGTGCTAATGCTTTTCATGGTTCATGACTTGGTCGTGAAAGACGTTTGTATGAGGCTTCTGGGGCGGCTGCTAAGCTACATCAGAGACTTCACAGAAGGCAAGGACTCCCGGTCGGAAGAAGCCTCTAGGGGTATGAGCGTGAGCTCAAACAATAAAAATCGACGTTGAAAAAACACCCGTTGCCTATCAATTATTCCGGAATATGGTTGACAAATACCGTGTACGAGCTGAGCACAGCCCTAACCCTAATCCTGAGCCAATTAGACTGCATGTCGAACAATCGGTTCGCTCTGCCGGAAACAACGGCGCTCTAGGGAGAGGAAGGGTGGCAGCCTGAGGTGCATGAGACTGATCGAACGGGGGTGACTATTATCGATCAGATCGGCAAACTACACGCTCATCGCCAAGATGTACCCTAACGGGCAACTGTACTGACCGCCTGCCAGCAACGTTCCGTGGTGCGTGCTCGTGGATGACGACACTTCCTCCCGCGACGTTAGGTATGCCACCGTTTTGTCAGCCTCCGTACTCCCCCACAGGTGGCTGGGCCCCCGGAGGTGGGCTACGGCGGGAGTAGAACTTGTTGTTTGAAATATTTTATGGCTGATCGGACTCGTTGAGGTAACTCTTTTAGGACCGCAATCCCGTTTTGGGGACAAACTACTTATAATGCGAGTGGTGTATCCCCAAAACGGGACAGCGGTTGTGAAAGGGTCGAACACCGTTGGACCGCCATTCGTGCTTTACAATATTGTTCGCGATGTGTACCTACAGCAGGCTTTGCGACTACTCGTCTGGATTGCACATCAAGTTCTTCTCAAAAGCAGGGACTACTCGTCTGGTCGCACTTCAAGTTTTTCTCAAAAGCGCGTTTTGGATAAGGTAAAGAGCTCCTCACGCGAGTATCCTCGGTACCGTTAGGTGCTATACATGATACCCGCGACGTAGCACGCGTCCGCCCTTATGCGGAATGCCGGCGCAACTACGCGTGTTTGGCAACAACACTGAACTACGTAGCACATCCCACAAACCGTCGATAGCTCGATACGCCTAATAATAATGATGTGCAACATTGTCCAATATATCCACAATGATTTGTTCATAAACGCCCACATTGTCTGGGGGGGTGGGGGGGGTCAGGTCTGCTTGGGCGCCTACGGGCTGAGGTATGTGTTGCAACTGGTGTGTACGTCTCAATTTGCAGAATACCGAACCAAACCTACTTAAAATGTATCTGCGCCTTGCTTTCACGATCAAACTGCCAAGTGTTCTCGACTAATTCGACATGCTGCCTATCGTGCGTAAGTACTAAGTTTTTTTAGGCATCAAGTACATGTGGGTAGGCGGCGTAGTGCGCATTCATTTCAGTATATGGATGGCACTTGCTTGCCGACCCGTGGCCCCGGTGTTAGGGAAGCTTTCCTATCGGTACGAGGAGGGTGGGTATGCCGCGGTAAACCATTCGTTTAGTCTATGTGCCCGACGCAATCACCAAGAAGATGCGAAGAAGTTTTCTTTTGACGTGTATGAAGCTTGCACCGGGTGGACGAAAGGGGAGCGTTTATGTCTTCTTTCGGTGGGCGTTTTTCGGACAGCTCGACAGTGGCATGTTGTCCTGATCCAGAAAGACTTAACGTCCTGCCGAACTCCACGGACAAGAGGTTATGAGGTGACACTTTAGCACACGGCAAGCATGCCTTTGAGCTAAACCCACTTGCAAGTATTACGGGGGGGAGCATAGTTAATAGGACCAGATATTGTTAGTAAAAATGGTTAAATATATAGGTTTTTATGTATACCATAGGTCCTATTAACTATGGTCCCCCGTAATAGTGTTTGGATCGTATTTGCAGAACGAAAAGGGCTAAATTGGGATGAGTGGCGGCTGGGGACGCGGCCGACGGCGTTGGTGGGTCGTGCGTAGGACACGACCATGAAGAAACGTACAGGTTCGGATGATGGTGTGAAGCGCGCCAACGGCGAGGGGGATACGATGAGGGACGGTACGTCGAATAGAACGATGGCAACAAAAAATGCTACTATTACGGGGGACCATAGTTAATAGGACCTGTGGTATATATAAAAACCTATATATTTAGCCATTTCTACTAACAATATTTGGTCCTATTAACTATGGTCCCCCGTAATACAGGCGATCGGGCATTACTCTGTAGACCAAGAATGGTCAGGCGCGGTGAATGCAGAAGCCGTGTACAGACTGAGCACGAGATCTTGATTCGGTACAGAAGCCGGTCCTACAGCAGTAGTAGCCATAGCCAGTGCCCCAGCCGTGCGTCTAGGACGAGGTGAGACCCGTGGTTGGAGGGAGAGCTGCGCCCGAACTAAGTCGCCATCCGGGGTGCGTTTAGGCCCACTGGTGGAGATCCTCGGCTGGAGAACTGCCCAATGTTCGTTCAGAAGTGTTTAAAACCCGATCTGCCCTTGTTCGACGTCATATTCGTATCCAGCGGGAGCGTCAACTTCGTCGCGGGTACGCTCTCCTCGAAGCGGGTGTGCCGGTCAGATATGGGTTTCTTCGCGCTATGAAACCCGATATCAAAAGAGACATCAATACCCGTTCTACCGTACCCTGAGATCAATCTCAGTAGGTGCAGCAGGCGCGACAGGTGCAGCAAATACAGAAGAGTATCCACTGTACCGTGGAATGATTCGCCTGTACAGTTAGCCCCCCGTCTTTGACGGGCACCCGAACCAGAATGACACGAACTGGTGACACCCAACAACGACGATCGCGCATTGCCCAGAACATAGGTATTTATTTGTAGAGATACCCCAGGTGAAAGGCAATTATTACTGTAGGGGTCATGCTATCTTCGAGGGGTGACAATTGCAGGCCCTTCGTTTCCAGTCTCTCAAAAGCACTGCGCCGAGTGACGCCCCTGCTCACTTGCTGTCTTACGCTAAAACGTGTACCAGGTATGTATTCGGTTTCGAAGCGTGCACCGCCAGCGGCTTGTTGTCTGTACTTGTTTGTGTTGCACCGCGCCTGCCTACAAACGAAAACGGAATCGAGCGAGAGGTGGGTACAGAGCGTCTCGCCACCCGAGGGACCCGAACAAAAAAAAAAGGGATTGGCCTCATGTACGGGAAGGCCAACCAATCATAGTAGCTCTCGTAGACGGGCCACACACAAAACGCACCCAGACCCATTTTATGGTGAACAGGCGGCCTACGATAGAGGTTCACCCTAACTTTTCTGAGTCTCCTCCCTTAAGGAGCTCCACACCTCACCCGAACACTGACCTCAGAAAAAATCAGATTGCATCGCGGCGAAGAATCAATCCCAGGACCCAAGTCTACAAAACGTTGTTTTTTTTCGAAATCAAGATCGACATGAATGACGACGATTTAGGGTCAAGCAACACCGTCTTTCAGAAACAAAATAATAGCTGAAAAAATGTGCTACCAAATTTCGTAGAACGGGTCTGTTGTTGTGTGGATGTCGGATGCTTTTTCCCGGCAGGAGGAGGACATACGTTTGGGGGGGGTTGTTCTGGTACGTCCCCCTGCGTAGTTTTCCGGAGGTTTGTATTGTTGGGTGTTCTTGTGGTGTTGTTGATGACGTGGGGAGGACAGACGCTCCCTGTGCGTTTTGACCTCTAGCATTAAATTTCTCGACATAATTTTCATTTATCTGTTGGTTATTATAATGACAAATGGGATATTCCCCACGATTTGCATCTATCTATTTCTTTTGAACTAGAGGGCGAATTTTTTCATAGGACTGGAGAGAGATTATGAAGCGCCTGGGGTCGTGTGAGGTCCATAATAAATGTTGGTGGGTGGAATGGGTCGTATGGGGTTCGTGTGCAGTCCTTGCACGATGGCGGGAGCCCCCTGCTAGCGTTCGCGACCGGGGAGGTTCCGTGAAAAAGACTCGCGGCGAACGACCAGGAAGGTATCACCCTTTAAAGGGGGGCATCCTGTGCCGTTTACCGCGTTAGTGAGTGAGGCGGCGCATGAGTGTGCGAGCTGGAGAGGGTTTTCCTAACGGAAAGGGCCGGGTTTTCCTGTCTTCAGTTTGGTTGGCTTGGAGTATATCGGATCCACCATCTAGGGTATCGCGTGACTGGCCTTTCCCGGCCTAATCAGCTGGGGAGGATGTTACGACGGTGATGCAAGGATCCGAGAGGTTTCCAGAGAATGGCACGGCGTAACAGGCAAAGGGGACAGTGCGTATTGAACCAGAAGAATAACGCCTGCCCAGAGACGGAGTTTAGCGTTGTGGGCCTGTCGGGCGCACAACGCCTGCAGCTTCCGTAGTTCATTCTGCCATCCTCGGTGCTATACTACGCAAGAGGAGTACCATCCAGAACCGCGCTAGACGATGGCTCACCAGCAAGGACAACAGGCTGCTTGGTACAACGGTCAGTCTCTCCATGGACTTGGCAAGAGCGTGAACGTGTCTTACTTGCAGGTCCGGACTGCCCCTTTGGAAACAATACGAAGAACCGTGTTTTAGTGTAGTACGTGATCTTGTTACTGGGCCAACGGGGTCCCATCATGTGTGATGTGCATGCAAGCGACACTATTACGGGGGACCATAGTTAATAGGACAAAACATTGTTGTAAAAATGGTTAAATATATAGGTTTTATGTATAGGCCCTATTTGACTATGGTCCCCCGTAATACTGCACACCCATGGTTAATACACGTGCAGCACGACTCTCTGACAGATACCGCTACTACTTCTGAGCTTAGGTGAGTTGGGCTGTGCTAGGTCTTACCCTGGGTCTTGATTATAATATATTGTCGAACACACGTACCGTAAACACTATTCCATCAGCCGTATTATTGCTGAACGGGTGTACGTGTCCAAACGGCAGCGCTTTCCGTAAGTTTAAGGTAGCGTGAATGCGCGGTCGCATTGTGTTTGAGACAGCGCCTCGTGGGGTTGCTTGCTTCGATCGCACCAATACAAGAAAAATGAAATGGCCCGTACGTATGATGGTGCACGAGACGACGCCGAGACGTTTCCTTGCGCGTCGATACTCGTGTGTTTCTACCGTAGTTGTACTGTTGTTCTAAGATTGGATCCAATGCCTACAGCCCGACAGGCAGGCAGACTGAACGCAGACATTGGTGCTCTTGGTGAACGCAATAACAGGAGCTCTCGACACCAGTCCAAAATCTGAAGCTTCCGTGGCGATCACACCCAACAGAGCCGTAGTAGCCCTACTGAAGAGGAGCATCTCCCCCAAGACGAGCTGGCGGCACGAATGCTCTCTGTGTGTACAAATTCACACGATGAGCAGTGACTACCGGAAAGCTCAGAGTAAAACACGTTGTCTGCGCGTCTATCACAATATTCCCCAAGTTATGTAGGCTCGCCCGCAACCGTACTGCTGTAGCGTAGCGCAATTACGATAGTATCCCGATACAACACGGAGGGGGATGGACACGACGCGACCCGACGAGCTTAAAGCGGAAGCTTCGCCAAGGGTATATTAGATAAACAAATACATTAGGGCTGGGCCCCGGAAGTTCTAGCCAGTACAGTATGTACTGAGTGCGTCATATAACAGTACACTGGTGGACCCGAACAGTGCACTGGTGGTCGCGGCGAAGCAGCGAGCCCTGCCCCACCCCCCCCGGCTGGTGAGGGGGGCCCGCCGGTCCCGGAAGGCCCCTCTGGAGGCGCCCTGCCGGAGGCACGTTTCTACGCGTTTCGGCTAAACTAGAGCTGAAAAATGCGTCGTTTTTTTATCATTTCAAACGCAATAAAAAAAAAGAGCAAAAAGCGAGCGAGGCGTATGATGGACACGAGTGCGCGGAAATACGGCTCACAGCACGACGCAGCCTAGATACCGAAAATATGGGAATCGGGTTCAAACCCATGTTTGAAGTGTGCATGCCATACGTAATCGCTACATTTCGCGAAATCGCGGCTTCAGAGACGTAAATATTCAAGCACACATCCGTGTAATAAATTAGATTGTTCCAAACAACATGATGTTTACTCGGATTCTCCTTCGCGATGTCTTAAGCCTTGTGTGCTTCGCCTCCCGCAGTGACTTCTTCAGCCGGTCCCGACTCCCTTCCGATTGGAAGCCGATACAACCTCCACGCCAGCAGCAGCTGTAGCAGCAGCCGCAGCAACAGCAGTAGCCGGGCTCGACTCCACTAAGAGCTCGGCTCCAGGGGCGCCATAAGGATCCACACAGCCCAAGCCATGAGCGGTCGAGGCGGTTTGGTTCGTCGTGCTCACGGTCTCCCACCCTGTCGCCCTCTCGCCCCTCTCTACCTATTCTGCGTACCCTCTCTGCTCTTTGCGCCGTGAATTTTGATGGGTTTCCGCTGTTTGATGAGGCGTAGTTTTAGGACGTACGTAAATAGTCAACGTACTGGCACCCTGGCAGCCCCCTCAGCGGGTGCAGTAGCACTGGCAGTACATACTAGACCAGGGCCCAGCCCTACCAATCAATACAGATTTCACAATTCTACGAGTAAAAGGGCGTTGAGCGATATTGATAACGCGCGGAAGAGGTCGAGGGCGATACTGGCGGGAGCTTCAATGGGAGTAGCACTTTTTGGTTGGTTGTTCTGACCGACGGAGCTCCTGAACGTACGAACCTACCCGGTTTCCGTTCTGAGCTGTGCACGTTTTTGGTAGCAGCTTTTGATGGGTCATCGGTCATAGGATTGATAGCGCCCTCCGTGTTTTACGTCATTAGATTCTGCTGTACTCTAGCTACACTTTTGTATGCCAATGGTATGATTAGAACGAGCGCTGTACAGTGTCATTGGCAAATGAAATTATAGCAGTAGTAAGGCTCGCAATATACTACTCTATACCTGGTAGGCTTTTGAGAATGTTTAGCAGATGCAGCTCATATTCTCGAGATCATTTGTGACTTGCTAATAGTCTGGAGCTCCTCGAGTAGGGAGGCTCCGATCAAAATGGCGTTACCCTTATGTCGCAGCACCCGCCTCCTACTGCAGAAGCCCGCCCCAACAAATCACGACATCCAATGCGACGCTGCCAAAGGCGGCCAACCCCTCCCCGAGAACACTGAAAACGCCCAAAAGAACGGATACATCCTGTGCGAAAGCTCCTGTTCGGTACGACCACACGACACCTTGCAGGATCCAAAACGTATCAATGAACAGACCTTTCTTCAAGATACGTTTGTTCATTGCCTCCCTAGCGGTGCGGCAACACCCTTCGGCGGCCCTGCACGGCTCACAAGCCAACCAAACACTGAAGACTGAGACTCCTAAGAACAGAACGCCGCCAAACACCATTATAACTCCCGAGACTTGGAGGTACAACTCTAGATAGCTCCCCCCTTGCCCCTCGCAGGATGAATTCAACGAGTAGTATATGCTCGCAGTGCCCCCAAGCAAATAAATCAACGCCCACGAGAAAGGGGCTAAAAAGAACACGTTCATGCTTGCGCAGCAATTCCGTACATCATTGGGGGGTACTTTGTGCACGGATTTCATATCTAGGGGTGACCTGTACGTCACGGACAGGGCGATCACGGAAACGACTTCGGCCAGCAGGCTGTACCCCAGGGCGAACATCACAATGTCGCGGGTAAGCGAAGCGTCAAACGCTACCTGGTCCGCTATATCCGCGCTGTCTAGCAACTCGCCGTCGAGCTCCCCGACGAACCCATCGAAACACACGGCCAGCTGAGTCATCTCGTAGATGACGACGGCGGTGGAGATCGCATTCCCGATTAAGAACATCGCCCATCTGGCCCAACGAACCTCTGGCTCCATTTCCCCGTCTACTACCTGTCCAGCCTGTTGTATATCCGTAGCAGACGATGCCATGTGCTCAGCATAGCTTGGTGGGGCAGCACTCGCGAACGCGGGTCTATTGTCAGCCACACGCACACCCCGCGCATGATCCAGGGAAATGTCCGGTGCCGTTGGGAAGACGCTGTGCAGGTGCAAGGTTCTTCGTACGGGATTTGGATTCTCTGTACAAAAAACACGACGGGGGTGAGTCAAGCAGACCATGTACGTGGTAAACCAGGGACGACGAGGAGGTATTCGTTAGTGTTGTCATTGTTGTACTATTATTATGGGATTAAGAAATACGTAGGTACTGCCGATATATATGCAGAGTGCACAGATAGTCGTATTGCTCCGATCTTGTAGGTTTAGAACGTGGCATATTCGTCTTTGCGCGTCTCACATTCGGCTTAGCACGTCTTACACTGGCCTTAGCCCGTCTTACATCCGTCTAAAAAAGGATGAAAGACGAAGGTAAGACGGGCTACAGCGAATATAAGACGTGCTAAGACGTTAGAAAGAATCAAGGCCAGCGAGCTTCGCGCGTCTTACTTATAAAACGATTGCCTTGCGGCCGGTTCATTCCTCGCTATATATACGCTCGATTTTTCAAGTCTAACTTACAGCTCTCGGCTTCGAAGATTGGGCCTAAGGTACAACTATCTTTTCGGTTTTCCCGGTTTTCCCTTCGTTGCTCATTTATTGTGGTACTCCGGATGTACGTATATTTTCATGATTAATTGCGAGCCATGCCAAAGTAGGGGTGCACCAGAAGATCCTGATCCCCTAACATTAGGAGCTCAATACCTCACCCGATACAATACTTGGAAGAAATTCGTTTGTGCCACCCGACCGGCACTTGTATGCACTAGTCCTAAAACGAATATTATACTCGTCACATTTTCATCTGGTAGTTCCTCACTTAAGGAACTCAATTGGTCAGAAACCTTTGTCCCACAAAGTGCAACCCCTACGGTGGGATGACTCTTGCATGGGGTTTCGTAGTGGGCAGCACCTGATCGTGGTGCGGACAACCCTACTTCCAGAATCGTACGGGGAGGTGCGGTGCTGGATATAGTGTTTGGCGGTCGTACAACGCGGCGCAATGCGTTTTCTTTAAGCATACTCGGACACCGCGGTGCGGTGCGGATGGAAATCGCACCACACAGAATCGCGCCGCGCCGTAAGAAACAACAGCGCCGTGAACACGCACGGACATTTTGCTTCATATTTTGGCTTGTAACGGGGAGCCAGAGGGAGACCCAAGAGCTCGCTCTGATTTCCCTGACTACGTAAGATAGAGGGTCGCCTTTGCACCCTAGGTGATTGCGGGGTGCAAAGAAGCTTCCCGGAAAATTCGGACAGAGAGCACGAGTATTTTACCGTTCGTGAGTTTCTTCATCTGTCTCTCCGTCCGCCCGTTCGGTGACCTTTGTGCCTCGCGCGCAGCGAAACGCACCGCGGTTTTAGACTCCAAAGAAAGGCGTTTCTATGAACGCACTTTTTTCTGCTCGCGGCGAACTCCGTGTGGAGTCAGTTGGGCTTGAGCGTGTTAGGTGCTCGAACTGCGAGGGAAGGTTCCGGTCGGAACTGGGAGGTGAAGCATGTACCTCATGTGCCATATAGATACAGCAGCGGCACAGAACATGTGATTGAGCGTCCCGAAGACTGGAGGAACGGAGCGTCCTCCCAGAACAGAGACGTAGAGTCTCCCAGCCACATCAAATAGAGCCGAATCCTCGAAGCGTAGAGCTCGCAGGGCTTTGAAGCTGGTGATGTTCCTGTATTCGTCGCATGCAGGCCGAAGGAGCACGCCGTCGTCTTTTTGTGCCCAAGACACGATGTATGCGCGTTTCACAGCAGTTCACAGCAGTGACCGTGTTGTCTTAGAACCAGGGAAGTTGGGACTATACAGATAGATACGTATGTATACGCACAGGGAGGGGGCTTCGTTCCGCTGTTGTTAACCCTCTTAGCACAGCAGTGCCGTTTTGGCGACAGCCTACTTAAACTCTGAGTGGTTTGTCTCCACGGGAATGCGGTTCTAGAAGGGTTTTCATCAATGAATATCATGTTTGCCATCCGACAATGATGTGCAGCAAGAAAGAGGTTCGGTGTTGATCACTCAAAACGTTCCTGAAAAAACAAAACGACAGAAATATAGGAAACCTATCTATCTATGCCGACGTCGAAACAGCTACCTTCTATGTTTACCCCCCACCCTGATTGAATTTACGCTATTATTGCTATCCTCGCTTCCTCCTCCGTCCTCATATTTGATATTTACATTTGTTCATCGATGCTAACTGTTCATAACAATACTGATACTCATACTCTTCACCGATACAGTCCTTGAATAATCGAATGACGGCAACAGTGATAATGTTATAACCAACATGACGGTATGATAACCGTGGTGGCTTGGAAGACAAGGCACGTAGATCCCGTATGTATATATTCGATCACACATACGAGCCATGAAGATACGTTAACCAACGCCTGTTCTACGAGACCCGACATCATGAGCGATATTCTTAGTGGTTGACGTTCGGGAATACAAACTAACCCAGAACGCTATGTGCCAGGAAAGGAGATCTCCTCCACGAGAACGACCCCCACTCCTACTCCACTTATCTACCCCATGAAACCTCTCCTCGCGAGAAGCGAGGGGGGTTTTGTGGAGGTACTTGCTTTCCCCACGTACGAAAACAACGAGCGCGTCAAGGCCTAGGCCGAACCCGTTCAAGGTCCACGACACGGCCAACACCAGCAGAGGAAGTGGATCCGTAGTAATACTGTTAATGCATCGTCTCATAAATGGACGGTATGGAAAACAACATTCCACCCCCACTAGCATAAATGGTGTGTTTGTTCGGTTAGTGTGCGCTCCAAAACTATACTTTCTTGTTTTCGCTCGGTAAACACGTACTCCGCTGAAGTTCTCGGCAAGGCGGGGGGGGGGGGTACCGGTACCTGACACTTCGGCAACTTCGAGACCCTCGCATCCCTGCAATATCGGGACGGAGCATGTCGGGTTTTCACCGACCAGGCGGGCATTGCTTGCACTAAGCGCAAAGCGCCGTGAGGGGTCTGGCGTGTCGCATGAAGGGTGAGCTGCATCCTACTAAGAACCGCTTTTAACAGACAAATCGGAAAAATGGGAACGAAGCCTAAAATGAGAACCAAGCCGTATCTCCAGAACCATGTGGTGTATCAGAGAATCAAAATGATCCTGCGAAACCCCTTGGCCAGCCCTGTGAGAGGAGCTCGTCAGAACGGTCATGCTCCATCTCGTGCCTTCGGGTGGGCGCAAAAAGCGATATACGCTGGCTCTATTGTGATTTCTCTAGATGCTGGCTACCGCGGCGATGCCGAGGACTTCCAGCCTGAGCGACAGCTCATTCGAAGGCTGCTGTACAGCCCCACAGGACTGTCAACTTTTTTTCTTGGAGTTGTACACAACAATTGGTTTGCTTTCTAAAAACAAACGTCCGTTCCCATTTTTTGTTTCGTTCCCATTTTTCCGTTTTGTCTGTTTTTTCCGGCCGACTTGCACATGGATGGCAGACCCGTTCTACGATAGAGGTAGCACATTTCCGATATTTTGTTTCTGAAAGACGGGGTTCCCTGACCCGAAGTCGTCGGAATGCCAATCTTGATTTCGAAAAAGGGGTTTTGTAGACTCGGGCCATGGGACTATTCGCTGCGATGCAAATTGAGTTTTGCTGAAGTCGGTTTTCGGGGGAACTATGGGGCTCCTCAAGTGAGGAGCCTCAGAAAAAATAGGGTGAACCTCTATTATCGTAGAACGCCTCGACAGCTTCAATGCGTTGATTTAGTTTCCGGTGTAGGCGTTTCCAGAGACAGCAATAATGGGAGTACTATGTAACTGCCTCTTGGGTGCCTTGCCATAAACAC
This sequence comes from Nereocystis luetkeana, assembly GCA_031213475.1. Lineage (NCBI taxonomy): Eukaryota > Phaeophyceae > Laminariales > Laminariaceae > Nereocystis > Nereocystis luetkeana. The sequence goes on along the minus strand of JARUPZ010000025.1, from coordinate 7,843,747 downwards.
CACGTGATACGATCATACCCGCTTGTTGTGCGGAGTAAAAGTTGTTCACCTCGCACAGACGATCTAACTCGACAACCAGCTGTGACCGACCACGCAAAAATAAAATAAAAACAGTACCCTGGTCGTCTAGCTCACGTAGTGAGCGGCATCTTTGTATGGGGGGGGGTATCGAGAAATAATGTTTGGGGTATATTTTAGGTGTTAACAGACAAATCGGAAAAATGGGAACGAAGCCTAAAATGAGAACCAAGCCGTATCTCCAGAACCATGTGGTGTATCAGAGAATCAAAATGATCCTGCGAAACCCCTTGGCCAGCCCTGTGAGAGGAGCTCGTCAGAACGGTCATGCTCCATCTCGTGCCTTCGGGTGGGCGCAAAAAGCGATATACGCTGGCTCTATTGTGATTTCTCTAGATGCTGGCTACCGCGGCGATGCCGAGGACTTCCAGCCTGAGCGACAGCTCATTCGAAGGCTGCTGTACAGCCCCACAGGACTGTCAACTTTTTTTCTTGGAGTTGTACACAATTGGTTTGCTTTCTAAAAAACACGTCCGTTCCCATTATTTTTTGTTTCGTTCCCATTTTTCCGTTTTGTCTGTTTGTTGAGATATTATGCCCATGTATAAATACAGTAGTAGTACTACTGCTGTATGTAGTAGTAGTAACGATTCGAAAACCGACTGCGCGTTGTTATCTACTTGTTTATTTATTCGTCCAGGAGGAGTAGTATTTTTTTTTTTTTTTTTTTTTTTTTTTTTTCCATCCCATTCATTATCTTCGCACATCTTCTTCTCTATCTCCTTCCAACTCGTAACTCAGATCCGGGGTCACATAGCAGGCTCTTCTCCCCCCTTCCCGCTACGGTACGTGCCTTCATTTTTATCGCGAGAAGATTTCAGCCTTTTCTTCCCTCGTCGACTCGCATCGAATTGTGCCTACCCACGCTGCAAGGCGCTCTCAACAATTGAATCCCTTTTTTTTATTTTTGCAAATAAAGTCAAAGTCCGGCCCTCCTAGGGCTCGAACCCAGGACTCAAACAAGTAGAATTCGAGGTTAACCACTTGAACCACCGGGGCGACCGGCTAGTATGCTACCTGCTGGCAGGAGATTTGGGGTTTGGAATACGCGTACCTGTATGGCCGGTCAGGGTAAATATCAACAATTAATTATGGTCATTAAAATACGAGTGTCAATTAACCGATGATTGACAATTATTAATAATAGTGTAACGATTACCCTGGGCTGGGTAATCGATCGAACTTTTACCTCTAGAGCCATCTCAGTAACATCACATTTCATTTAAATTTGACGTCGACCCGGTCATGTCATGGGTTCGCACGTTCGCACCTCACTTCGAATGTTTCTTTTTTTATGGAAACGCTTGCGCGTGCGTCCGTAAACACATGCTGGTATCTCCCTGGTTCCCCAGGTATTAAAACGAAGCGGGTATCATAGGTCAGCGTACAGACAGACATATATATATATACGGTTCCGGCGTCCAGAAAAATTCGCCGTTCAGAGGCGGGGAAAGTGTTAGAAGGATTGCCCTGTGCTTGGTAATCGATCGATATGTTGCCCTTATAGCTCAGTAGGTAATGCCCTCACAATAATAGTAGTAACTGGTCATCTCCGGAAAGTCGAGCGGGAATGAAAAAAGGCAGAATAACCCGCTAAAATAATTCCAAAAACAACAGAGAATAGCCCGCCAAAAAATACCGAAAACAACAAAATAATACTCCTTTTGGGACCGCAGTCCCGTTCTTTTTTTTTTTTTTTTTTTTTTTTTTTTTTTTTCATCCCATTCATTATCTTCGCACATCTTCTTCTCTCTCCTTCCAACTCGTAACTCAGATCCGGGGTCACATAGCAGGCTCTTCTCCCCCCTTCCCGCTACGGTACGTGCCTTCATTTTTATCGCGAGAAGATTTCAGCCTTTTCTTCCCTCGTCGACTCGCATCGAATTGTGCCTACCCACGCTGCAAGGCGCTCTCAACAATTGAATCCTTTTTTATTTTTGCAAATAAAGTCAAAGTCCGACCCACCTGGGGCTCGAACCCAGGACTCAAACGAGTAGAATTCGAGGTTAACCACTTGAACCACCGGGGCGACCGGTTCTGGGGACAGACTACTACTCAGGATTTGAGTGATGTTGTCCCCAAAACGTGACTGCAGTCCTAAAACATCTGCTGAATATCAACCAACGCATTTTACGTGGGATCGGAGGAGAGGCGGCCTCGTCCTACGCCGACCAGGTCTCATCCGGTCCTCAGCCTGGTCGGTTATTTATTACGGGGGACCATAGTTAATAGGACCAAAATATTGTTGGTAAAAACGGTTAAATATATAGGTTTTTATGTATACCATAGGTCCTATTAACTATGGTCCCCCGTAATAGTATTGCCCGAAGGTGGAAGTTTTTGCCCATTTTCCTCGTACGAGCTGCCCGTCGAAAATTCCTTCCTTTTTTTATTATCTTGTCTCTCTTTTTTCTCTCTCGACTGTACCTCAGCGGGTTGGTGTCATGTATGTGTAGGTTGGGCTATTACGGGGGGGCATCGTAAATAGGACCAAATACTGTTGGTAAAAATAGCGAAGTATATATATATATATATATTGTTTTTGTGTATGCCGTAGGTTCTATTTAATGTGGTCCCCCGTAATATTAATAATCGCATCCAGTACGGCGGTGCGGCATCGCTTCGTCTACTCTCATCACTGATCTATCTGTGCCCCCGTAGGTTTGAGACCACAGGGCTTGGGCCACACCCGTTGCATTAACACGAACACCGGGAGTGATGGATGTCGAGACGGGAAGAAGGAAGAGAACTCTACTGCTGCTGCTGCTGTAGAAAACACTTGATGAAACGCGATATTTTGTCATTATCGCTTGCGATGATTTCTTGCGATGACGTGCGGTGACAGGATCGGTCCTAGGACCTGTGCTGGCGTGTGTGAGGTGTGCTTGTCGTACCCAGGACGACGGTATCGCAGTGCGTTGCCTAATCGGCTTGCGAGTACCGCATTGCGATCGTATCTCTGTGTCGTAGTTTGTTGTGGCCTCTAGGCTGAAGAATCAGCACGCACACAGCGTGTAAATGTGCTGGATGTCGGCGTGCACAACAACGAACAACACTAATTTTAGGAACACACATTACTGCTGCTATATTATGGGGAACCGTAGTTGTTAATAAGACCTAATGTTACAGACTAAAAAAAAAACATATACTCGTATTTACTTTGTTTACTATTAATAACAGTATTTGGTCCTATTTACTTCGGTCCCCCGTAAGAGTACTATTATTGTGCGGTTAGCTGTACTTTTTCCTTTTTTTTTTCTCATCCCATTCATTATCTTCGCACATCTTCTTCTCTCTCTCCTTCCAACTCGTAACTCAGATCCGGGGTCACATAGCAGGCTCTTCTGCCCCCTTCCCGCTACGGTACGTGCCTTCATTTTTATCGCGAGAATATTATGTCAGCATTTATTTTCTTCCCTCGTCGACTCGCATCGAATTGTGTACTTGCACTGCAGCCTCCCTCCCGTCGTTTCGAAGAAGCAAGTATTCCCGAGGCGTAATGTTGTCGTACGACAGCAACCCCAGCTATCAAGTACCTGGTACGGTAGAGCAGTCTATTCGTCGATAACCAGTCATGGTGGGTGCTCTCACCGATACATCGTCCTGAAGAAGACAACATGGAAGAACCACGTTTCGAGCCGAAAGCGAAGGAGGGCCCCTTTCCGCGCCCGCGCCCTTCTCGTCTTCTTCTGGGAGCTCCTAAAGCGCCCGCCTCTCGTGTACCCGTGTACCCCCAATTAATTATGTTTCCACGTTTCCGGGTTCTTGTGAGCAGCCCCCCTCAGCCAAAGTAAATAAATGGAGACCTTCAAGAGGTAGAGCGGAACAATTGATGAAGTAAGTGGGAAGGCGAGGCCTCTCCTAGCGTGTCTCTCGCTCTCTGTGGGACTTCCAAGCCCTCCAGCCTCCCACGGCCCCTGCAGTCGAAGTGATCGTGCTCCCAGCCGACCCCCCCCCCGACCACTGTCTGTAAAGAGGGGCTTTCGGAAGATAGATGGAGAGTCAACAAGCGCGTAAGTAAGCTGTGCTCTCCGGGGTTGTCAAGCCCGCTAGCTAGCGAGTGTGCCCCGTGTCCAGTTTTGAGTTCTTATGTTGTTCTGGTGCGTGTGCCCAGCGGCGACAGTCCAGCCGGTCCGCCTCAAGTTCCGTAAAAGGAGGCTGTGAGAAGAAGCAGCGCAGAAGAAGAAGAGGGAACGCAAAAAAAGGAGCAGCTCAAGGAAAGCAGTTACAACAAGTGTCAGTGAGCGAGTTGGGTCAAGACGTTGCGGGTTGTACTTTGCTCCCCCCTGGACAGGATACGCCATACCTGGTACCAGGTACGTACTACTTTATAGTTAGTTGGTGATCTTTCAACTAACTCCGGCAGCTCCGCAATAATAATACCAGCCATTAATAAATAAATAGTCTTGATAGTGCTGCAGTATACAATCTTTTTGCCCTGATTATGCGTGCGAAATAAATGCGAAGTAACAAACTACCAGGTAACATTATTGATGTCGAGGACACGGCGGTTTCGACTCGTACCTCGAAAAACACTGTTCATAATAACTTCTTCAGTGCGCAGGCACAGAGATACGTACGGTGGTACAAGCAGTACTACAGCATCATCTCAGACCTCACATACATACGTCTCCTGTTCGTTGAATTTCGAACGAAATTTCGCTGGCTCTGCTCGATGTTTCGTGTGTCTAACCTCTAGCGCACCCAAGGAAAAGAAAGAAAAGGAAGGAAAAAAAAAAAGTAAGAATCAAGAGTGGGGAGGAGGAGACGAAAACAAGCAGTCAGTCTGTGGTCGCTACGAAAACTCTTTTTGAGTGAGTGGAAGACCATCTCACTCAGCAAAAAATAAGGTACAAAAAAATGCCAAGCACAATAATAATAGTATTACGGGGGGCCATAGTTAATAGGACCAAATATTGTTAGTAAAAATGGCTCAATATATGGGTTTTTATGTATACCATAGGTCCTATTAACTATGGTCCCCCGTAATAGTAGCAGTACGACACAAATCACATCAAACTAACTGCTGAAACAGGACGCTATTAAAATATGAATACGCACGTCGAGTGCTCAAGAAAATAAGCTGACCAAAAAAAGCGAAAAGAGCAGGAAAAGAGTGAGGGCGAAAAGGGAGAATAAATAAAATTTAATGAAGAAAAAAGAGGCGTTCTACGATATAATATAGAGGTTCACCCTAAATTTTCTGAGGTTCTCCTCGCTTGACCTTAAGGAGCTTCATACTTCACCGAAAAACTATCTTCAGCAAAAAAAATCAAATTGCATCGCGATGAATAATTCCCATGGCTCGAGTATTCAATGACGTCACTTTTTCGAAACAAAATAATAGGCATTATTACGACCCTCTACAGGGTTGAGGCGTTCTACGATAGATAGAGGTTCACCCTAATTTTTTTGAGGCTCCTCACTCGAGGAGCTCCATATCTCACCCGCAAACTGACTTCAGCAAAAAGAGGCGTTCTACGATAGAGAGGTCCACCCTAAATTTTCTGGGGCTCCTCCATACCCCTTCCGAAAACTGACTTCAGCAAAAAGGAAAATGCGTCGCGGCGAGTAACCCCATGGCCCGAGTCTACAAAACGTTTTTTTTTTTCGAAATTAAGCTTGACATTCTGACGACTTGGGGTCACGGAACGCCGTCTGTCAGGGACAAAATAGCGAAAAAGTGCTACCTCTATTATTATCGTAGAACGGGTCAAAATCAGATTGCATACCGATGAATAATCCCATGACCAAAGTCTACAACAACGCCATTGTTTTTCGAAACAAGATTTATTTGCATTCCGACGATTTCGGGTTGAGGAACGCCGCCCTTCAGAAAAAAAAGCGGAAAATTTGCTCTTAATACCTCTATCGCAGAACGCGTCGGTTGAGAAACGCCGTCATTCAGAAAAATATTTTAGCGGAAACGTGCTACCAACGCGTCAAAATGGGGAAACACTAAGTAAGTAAGTGTGAAAAACGGAAGCGAAAAGCAGGCAAAATAAAGGCATACGGAAGGCGAAGGAGTCCGGGCGGCCCTACCGCTGTACGTTCGCTATCTTCATCCACGTATAAAAGGGTAACTCAAACCCGACGACTTGAAGCATCGAATGTGCTATCTATCAAAGACGAGTTCTACGATAGAGGTAGCACATTTCCGCGTTTTTGTTTCTGAATGACGGGGCTCCTTAACCCAAAATCGTCGGAACGTCAATCTTGTTTCGTAAATGACGTTTTTGTATACTTGGATCATGGGATTTTTCATCGGGAAGCAATTCGGTTTTTGCTGAGGTCATTTTTCGGGTGAGGTATGGAGCTCCTCAAGTTAGGAGGCTCGGAAATTTTATCGTGAACCTCTACCACGACAACATATTCGCCTGATTGAGAGCGAAGTATCTGATTGAGAGCGAGAGCCAAATAAATTGAAAAATTCGGGTCCAGACGCCTCTTCTTGCCATTATTTCTTGGTAAGTAGGGGACGGGCTATTCCAAGAAGCGGCGCAAATTGAAGGTCTCGTCAGCAGCGTCGCGAGCATATGCGTGTCATCGTCATCGGATGCTGCAGCTAGGAGCTAGACAAGTTGCTAGATTTCCCCAGATTGGCTATTATCCCTGCCTCAAACTGTTTCGCCTCGGGCGATGGGCTCTACTGTAGCTTCTGCTCCCGGCTGTAGCTCCACAACGAGAGACTCCCACACGATGACCAGGGTAGCGGCTTGAAGCTATGGGCTAGCCCTTCAACTCAAGCTACACATCAAGCTCCACCTCTCAGCGGTAGTCCGGCTACAGCGTATCGCGCAATCTCGCTCTCAATCAGATACTACGCTCTCAATCAGGCGAAAATGTTGGGGTCACCGTAGAACGCCTCACTGAAAACTTGACATATTATTGCTTCCAAAATACAATGTCCACCATTGAAAAACGAAGCAATTAAATCAACGTGGGTGGGACAGCAACTTCACCTACCTCTCGTCTTACGGTATGTGATGCTAGCAGCGATGAGTGCGTGCTGTATCGTGATCGCCAGTAATAAAGGGCATGACATATTGGCATATCTGTGTCCGTAGACCGGAATGTCTTGATACTCTGACTGCCCCGCAGCCGGATGAGCTTGCTGTAGTCGTCGCTTCAGAAGACAGAACGGAGAAAGAGAAAGGGGAGCTTCCGATACTCCGACCCGAAGCCAGTCCTTCAAAAAATAACGCCGGTGAAGGTGTATGCAATACTCTACTAAACGTGCCTAATCTATCCGTACCGGAGCGACCCAACCGAACACCCTCTCTCGCTCTTCACAGCAGGGACGAGACCAAATAATCGTTCAAGACAAACTAGCACCTAACATCCGACAATAGTTCCGGAGGCGAAAACCCGGCGACCGAGTAAAAACGCCCTGTATACTACATACGCTCCAACCCCATGTATGTCGCAAATTTAATAACGGCTTCACTACTGACGTTGACGACCTCGGCGAGGAGATATAATGTCAAGTAGCGCGGGGTGGCGACTTGGCACTTTTTCCTCGCATCACCCGAACATGGTACTCACCGAATAATGCTGATACCCCGTGTCACCCTACAAGGGAAACCGGCGTACCGGGTATTCAATACTTAACTACGGTGAAACTCACAACGGGGTACCAGGTATATATTATCGTGCTACGCTTTTTTTGAAGGTGCAAACTGAACGCCGATCTTTTTCGCACGAAGTAGCTTTCTAACGAAATGGAAAAGCTCGCGTCAATGTGCTTGCTCCAAGCAGAGCTAAGACGGTTTTCAGCCAACGCCATGGACCCCGGACTGTTCTCAAAAACCCGGACACATGATCCGGTTCGCTCTGGACAAAAAAACAAACGTGACACTGCGCTCGAAACAAAGCCTATTATTGGTATGGTGTGGCTATACCCTGGCAATGTAGGCGAAGGCTGTGTCCTCAGCGTAAGCCGAGTGATGACACCGGTCACGCATTGACCAGGAGTGCGATACTCCGGTGTGGTAGTGAGAAAAAGACGTCATAACACGTAAACACTGGCGCTTAGTTGGCCAACACACACAGATGAATTCCACAGAGAATGCAGGAGTCCAGATGACGGCAGCTTCCAGAGATGAACAGGCAGCTAGGTTACCATCACGATTCGTCGAGATCAACACGAGAGAGTGAGGTACTCGGTCCTACCAGCTCGGTCCTACCAGCAGATATAATACGAATGTTATTCCTCCGCATAATATACGTTACATGCCGAAACGGTACATAGACTACGATCTACGATACAGTGCAGTGCTACTGAACATTGACTCATACATGGTCATGTGCTAACATTTCCATAACACTCCCCTTCAATGAAAATTGCCCTGAATTGTATCAAACTATAATTTTGACAAACAAACCTAGAAAACGAATCCAATTCGATGTTGAAACAATAAAGTCCAGAAAACAATCAAGTCGGTGATAATAGAAGTAGTTCAAGAGACCACTCCATTCGATGCAATTAAGCAGTTCATTCGATGCTTTAACCAGTAGAAATTGTAACGATGTTTCGTGCCCTATGTGCATACATTTATGTGCTTGCAAAAGTACTGCTATTGTATATTGCACAAACCAAATTTACCATAGCCTTCAATCCTACATGGCTCGTTCAACCAGTGATGGTGCGAGGCCGAATGTTGACTATTGAAATAGCAAACTGATTCACACAAATAACAGTTTCACAAAACAACCACACAAACACAAAACACAGATGTTGATGACACAAACATATAACACACGATGTTGACAACGACTTTTACATCAGAAGTTGCGGATGATGTCCAGTAGCTGCTGGAAACGCGGCTTGGCAAAATGCTTGGTCCCTATGTCGGCGGGGTTGTCGTTGGTGGGGATGTAGTGCGTCGAAATCTTCCCCTCGGTGACCAGCTCGCGGATGTAGAAGTAGCGGAGAGCAATGTGCTTGGTGCGAGAGCTGAACGATCGGTTCCCGAGCGCATGCAGAGTTGCAGTGTTGTCGCAGTGAAGTGGCACTTGAACGAACTGCTCCCCAAACCCAAGCTCCGTCATCATGTTCATGCAGAACACGGCTTCTTTCATCGCGAGTGCCGATGCAACCAGCTCAGCCTCCATGGTGGACATGGCAGTCAGGCTTTGAAGGCCCGACTTGAAGCTAATTGGTGCTCTGGCCAACATCATGATGTAACACGACGTCGACTTGCCGTTGTCCGGGTTGTTAGCCCAGTTAGCGTCCGAAAAGGCTGTGAGCTTAAAACCTCCCTTCTTGTACACTATGGTGAAGCTGGTGGACCCCGCCAGGTACCTCAGAATGTGCTTGGCCGCGACCATGTGCACCTTCGACGGTTTTGACATAGCACGAGAGAGCTGGCTCGAGCTGTACATTATGTCATACCTGAGGACAGAAGACAGGTACATGACCGTGCCGGCGATCGCTTGGTACCGTTGCGTCTCCTCGGCGTTGAGCAGTGTCTCCTCCGGCTGCTTAGTGGAGAGCTCGGGTCCGTAACCAGGGGTCAGCGTTGGCTTGCAGTTCGCGAAGCCGAACCGCTCCAAGGCGGACTTGGTGTATTCCTCCTGGTCTATTGTGAGTGTCTTCTCCGCCCGGTTCCGGGTGACCTGTAGCCCAAGTATACGCGACACATCGCCCATGTCGGTCATCTTGAACCGGTCCATTAGTTGTGTCTTGATCTTCTCGATCACTTCGATATTACCACCAATCACGAGTAGATCGTCCACGTAAAGTGTGAGGATGATGGTGACACCGTTGTGCTTGTAAATGTATACGCACGTGTCAGATTTCAGCGGGACGAAACCGATGATCTTGAGGACGGGGTCAATGGTGTGAAACCAGTTCCCGGGGATTTGTGCTAGCCCGTAGAGGCTTTTCTCCAGCCTCATGACTAGAGGACCTCCATCATTGTCCTTGGTCTCATATCCAGGGGGTCGCGCGACGAACACTTCCTCTTCAATGTCCGCATACAGGAAAGCTGTCTTGACATCAAGCTGAATGACTTCCCAGTCCATTTCCACAGCTATAGCAAGCACCATCCGAACACTCTGCAGCCTGCAAACCGGAGCGAACGTGTTGCCGCAGTCTAGCCCATGTACTTGGTTCCAGCCTTGCGCGACCACCCGCGCCTTGTAGGAATTATCGGCCTTACGCTTCAGAACCCACTTTGAGTTGATGATCTTCTGTCCCGGAGGAACAGTAGAGCGCGGAACGAGCTTGTAGACCTTGAGTTCATGCAGGCTGTCCATCTCCTTATCCGCAGCAGCGCGCCAAAATGAAGCTTCCGGTGTTTTCATGGCGTCGTAGAACGATTTAGGGATTCCCGGCTGCATAGTCTGCACAGCATATGCGTACTCTGCGAACCGAGGCATGTCGTCCTTGTGGGCGACGTCCTGATACTCCCCCATCGTGGAGTATGCGAAATTTAGGCGTCGGAGTTCGCTGACAGTCCTGGCGTTAGGTGTACTAGCAGTAGCTCTGGTAACAGCCGGTGTAATCGCGCGGCTTCCGCGCGACGCAGACCCACCTCGCGAAGAACCACCACGCGAAGCAGATCCGGAAAGCAAAGATCCCGATGGCGAAGCACCCGATGGCGAAGCACCCGATGGCGAAACACCGGATGGCGAAGCACCGGATGGCGAAGCACCGGATGGCGGAGGACCCTGCTCGGCAGGGCTTACTCCCCCAGGCGGAATAGATGGAGTAGTGGCTGCAGTATCAATGCCAATGTCGCGGTTGGTGACATCATGGATTTGCCCTATAAGTGTAGTTACTAACGGATCTGCAGCGTCTATGTTAGGAGAAGGCCCATGGATGTCTATGTTAGACGTGTGGTCGCGCACATCCCTTACCAGGTCATCTCCTTCGTCATACGTAAACTCTCCGTCGTCAAAGCCACCGACCTCCAGGCGAGGCAGTGCTGAGGGCGTCTCAATGAAGACGACGTTTCGACTCTCCCTCACACGCTTCGTCGCCGGGTTGTAGATCCGGTAAGACTTGCTGTCCGTGCTGTACCCAACCAGGCGTCCTTCCCAAGCACGCGACTCCAATTTCTTGGTGTGGGTTTCTACATGCACAAACGACCTAGCCCCGATCACCCGAAGGTTCCCGAGGTAAGCATCCTTGCCGTAGAGGGCCTTGTAGGGCGTACCGTTGCTCAGCGCCGCATGTGGGACCCGGTTGCTTAGGTAGACTGCCGCCTGCATCAACTCCCCCCAGAGAAAACTCGGGAGACCCGAATCAGTAAGTAGACAGCGCACGATGCCAGCAAGCGTCCGACCTGCCCGCTCGTTCGCGCCGATCTGCTGTGGGGTGTTGGTAGACGCAAACTCCAACTGGATTCCAATGTCGAGACAGTACTGGCGGAACTCCGAACTCGTAAACTCTGTACCTTTGTCCCCCTTCAGCCGGACCAAGCGCTCTTTGGACGGAATCACAACGGCCTTGTTGAACAGCTCGAGGGAGTCAACGGTGTTTGTCTTGCTCTTGATGAGGAATATCTCCTTCCACTTCGTCAGTTGGTCAACAAACGTGGTGACGAAAGCGTAACCGCCCAGTGCTAGAGGGCTGATAGGCCCCATGGTGTCTACGGTGACAAGCTCAAAAGGTCGCTCCACGTCATATAATGCTCGCTTCGGGTGGGGTTGTTGCTCACTTTTGCCGAAGGGGCAGACGTCGCACGGCGTCAGGTCACCTTTGTAGTCAACGCCGCTGCACGGCGTCTGCCGCAGAACATTCATGCTGTTGCGATTGACATGCCCCATGCGACAGTGCCACAGGTCGGCCGATACCACCTTCAAGGCAGCACCGCCGTTAGGCTTCACGGAGACCCCTGCACGGCCCTCCAGCTCAACATCGATGGAGCACATGGTCTTCCTGGTCGCTTCGTCAACACCCAGGTTCTTCATCGGCAGGACAAGGTCGTCTTTCTCCAACCGCGGGTTGTCCGGGTAGAACAGCGAAGCCATTCCTCCCAGCATTGCCTGAGAGACGGAGAAGAGGTTCGTCCCCAGCCCAGGCACGACGATTGCTCGGAAGGAGAAATCGCGCTTGTTCCCACCGTCATCGGCAATGGCGCCGTTGATAGTGCCGGCAGCTACCCCGTGCAGGATGTGCTGGCCAGCCGCGACGATTTCGTGGGGAACCTGAAGAGATTCGTAGTCTCGCATCAAGGCAAGCAGTCCTGGAGTAAGCTCCGGGTCTACAAAGTTGTAGGACGCTCCGCTGTCCACCAGCATACGGATGACGGAACCATCGGTGAGAAGCCCACCCCCACCATACAGGTCGGGAGTGGTCGCCATGAGCGCTCGGAAGATCCCTTCCGACAGACGGTGGTTGGTCGGTGACTCCGCCGGAGCAGACGCAGGCGCCGCCGGCGCGACGGCGAGCCCCGCGGTGATCACCCCAGTACAGGGGGGCGGCGCGGCCGCCGCTGACACCGCGTGGAACGAGTACCCGAAAGTGTTCTGTGCCGGAGAAGAAAGTGGGGCCATGTGGGCGCTCCCGACGTGAGCGAAGCTAGCGTTGCTCACCGGTTGTTGAGGGGCTGCAGCCAGGTGTGCGCTCCCGACGGAAGCGAAACCACCATGGCCCGGTGTCTGCAGAAGCGCCAGGCGCGCAGATAGCGACTGGATCTCCTTTTGCGCCTTGCACTCGTTGTCGCTGTGCGTGACGGTCTTGTGGTAGGAGCACCATTTTGGAGAAGGGTCGCTGCCGCTACCCTTCTTGCCCTTCTTTTTCCACGACGACTTTCCTGTCTTCGGCCTAATTTTCTTGGCCGGGGCAGGGCAGTCTCGCTGGAAGTGACCGTAAGCCTTGCAGTTGTGGCACTGATCCGTACTTGTTGCAGCCATCGCCGCTCCGCGGCCGACCACCGCAGGATCCGACGATTTCGTCGACTGCGCATCGATGAAGTAGTTTGTAGCCGTCTTCTTCAACGCCTCCACGTCCGGAAACGGGCTCCGGTAGTGCATGTCCTGGAGGAATCGGTACTCCGAGGAGTGCGTAAGTGCACTAAGCACCAAATCCTCGTAAGATTCATCGGTGGTGGGCTCCCCCATGTCGTCGAGGCGAAGCTTGAGGTCGTCCATGTTAGCCAGGAAGTCGATGACGTTCTGGCCAGGCCGGAGCTTCGCGGCGTGGAGCTGTGTCTTGCAGACCCGACGGGATTCCTTTGTGTTGCCGTCGAAACGCTCCTTGAGGGCCGCCCACGCCGCTGCCCCGTCACCCATCTCACCCCCAGACTTCGCTTGGAAAGGCCTGGTGGTGATGTTTGCCGACCCGGTAGTGGAGAAGTAAACCAGCGAGTATAGCTGGTTGTTGCGGGCTTTCCATGTCGCCGTTGCTGCAACAGCATCAGTGTCCGTACCCACGGGGCACGGCTCCCCGTCGAGGATCTCGAGAAGTTCCTGTGAATGGAACCCCACTGCCTGGCGAAACTTCGCCTGCCATTCCCTGTAATCCCGTTGCTCTTGGCAAAGGCCCACGGATTCAAGGGTGCGTTTTAACGCGTTGAACGACGATTCCGCCATCGCTTCCCGACCCTAACCAGGGACCGGGGCTACGCGCAAGGCGCGCAGGCTTTACCCACACGTATAACGCCCCGAGTACCGGAGTGAGCTCGACGCGCAAGGGACAGTGCAGGGTGTTAATTTGCTACACGGATGTAGGCTTTGCAGGATTGCAGCCCTGAAGCTCACAATCCACGTCTTCCGGACACTCTCCAGTATCCGCCCAGACTTATGTGCTCCGCGAGACACAGGTACAACCTACCACAGTTGACTAAGCTGCGGTGTGTGGCGTCGGAGGCGTCAACTCCGGCCACGTCCTGCAGGCACACGGGTCAAATGCACTGCTCAGACTTGTCGAATCCTCAATCTTACACACGCACCGCGAACCGGTACGAGAAAAATGGTCTTGGATGTAGACAGCACCTCGCGTGACGCCGCACGCGCAGGTAACGTGATGCGGTTCACGTTGTATGGGACTGCCGCACCGGATGCAAACAGCCCAGTCAGATCCTCACCCTTAACACACGCTACCAAGTCGGCACTCAGCAGGTGGAAGGTGTCTTGGACAGACTACGCCTCGCGATACGACACGCGCAGGCGATTTAGGGAAATCGATTTGAACACACGCGGAACACCAGAGCGGTGCTCTGCACGCGCAAACCAACAACCCTGCACAACTCTATTCGCCGACCGGAATCAACGCCTAGATGTTATGCTCCCGAATGCTTTACATACAGCAGTATCGTACCGAATGTGCAGCCGAGAACCCAGGTGATCAATCCGGATCCAAACAGCAGCCGGGTTGACTCAGTGTAGACCTCCAACAGGAAGCAGACTCCAGCAGAAGAGACCTTCGCGAAAAAAATGTGTATGCACACTACTCGCCACGCTCACGAGGCTCATAACCTATTATTGGTATGGTGTGGCTATACCCTGGCAATGTAGGCGAAGGCTGTGTCCTCAGCGTAAGCCGAGTGATGACACCGGTCACGCAGTGACCAGGAGTGCGATACTCCGGTGTGGTAGTGAGAAAAAGACGTCATAACACGTAAACACTGGCGCTTAGTTGGCCAACACACACAGATGAATTCCACAGAGAATGCAGGAGTCCAGATGACGGCAGCTTCCAGAGATGAACAGGCAGCTAGGTTACCATCACGATTCGCCGAGATCAACACGAGAGAGTGAGGTACTCGGTCCTACCAGCTCGGTCTTACCAGCAGATATAATACGAATGCTATTCCTCCGCATAATATACGTTACATGCCGAAACGGTACATAGACTACGATCTACGATACAGTGCAGTGCTACTGAACATTGACTCATACATGGTCATGTGCTAACATTTCCAAAACAAAGCCTCCTCCCCCCCTTTACCCGCGGGGCAGCACCTCCCGTGCTACTGCTGTGGACAACGTAACACACCTCTGCGTGCTACATGTCCAACTGACGGCCGCACCTCCCGGGTAACTGCCGCCCCCGATACCGAGCGCCTGTCGTTAGTATTGTCGGCGTGATCGGTATAACTAATGCATGCAGTCACATCAAATACCGAGCCTCGCACGAATGTCAATCCCGTGCCCCTGATCCCGCGAAGGTATGGCCATAATCCTCATAGATTCCTTCCAATACCCCCTCCGTAGGGCGGCGAGAGCTGCTCACCAAGACACGTAATGCGTACGAGACGTCCGGCCTCGTCATGGTCGACAGCCACATCAAGCTAGCTGCCCATAGCCTCCTTGTACGGCGGTTCACCTCCAGGATCGCCCTCCTTTCTCAGACCTCGCTCGACACCGGGGGTCGAGAGGACGTTTGATGATGAGACGCGTTCTACGATCATCATAGAGGTAGCACATTTCCACTAAAATATTTCCGGAATGACAGGGTTTCTTATCCCAAAATCTTCGGAATGCCAATCTTGTTTCGAAAGATGACTTTTGTATACACTTGGGCCATGGGCTCATTCATCGGGAAGCAATTTGATTTTTGCGGAAGCCAGTTTTCGGGTGAGGTATGCAGCTCCTTATGTGAGGAGCCTCCGTAAATTCAGGGTGAACCCCTACCGTAGAACGCCTCTTGAGTCCACGCCAAACAATTGAACATGCTTTCAGGAAACGCTTTCTGCGTAATGTAGTATGTCCCCAATTCCCAGTCGTGTCTGAAAGCACAACCAGTGTACCAAGCTAGTTGTCAGAGGTTACTCGTGGGGGATTTCGTGACGGACGCGGGATGGAAGTCTCTGCATGGCTCGTCCGACCTTACAATCACGATGCTATCCACATGAAATGCCCAGAACAAGTTCTACCCTGCCACCCACAACCATGCGTGCGAAAAACACACGGATCAGTCCTACACTGCTCCATAACATACTCTGCCACGGTCTCTACCAATAACCCGGCCCAAGAATGCCTTTCGCCCTGCTTTAGGTCATACAGCGATCGGTTGAGGCGAGCGATATTTCCTCACATATGTCATGTCACCACACCCAATTGGTAATTTCATGTATTTTTCGACGTTGAGTTTCGTGCGATCATAAGCTTCCGCGGCGTCTAAATGGAAATACTTTAAACCGTGTTCATTGACAACAGACGTCAGATTTCTAACTGACGCTGACGAGAGAGTCGTGCGAACGTTTTGAAAGGAATCTAGATTACTTCCTTCACCCGGCTAACATCTCATCCGCAACTCCAGCTAGCATTTTTCTATGCTAACAAGCCATCCTTGCCCGTCTTGTGTGTGAGTACTAATTTCCCGTCTACAAAGTTTCGGCTCTCGTGGCGTTGTCGCGGCTTCGTATATACCGGGCGTTTTGTGACCGTTCAACGCATCCTCCATGGCCTCGTGTCACGCCGCTTTGTACTGAGAACGCAAGACTTCGCTTACGAGCTCTCCCTTAATATCGATATCTTGCTACTCCCCAGTCTCGCGGAGTAGAGCCTCGTGAGAATGTCCAGCAGCGCAGTGCATGCCGGTTGGGAAAATCGTAGACTTGTTGGGCGGTTACAGATAATGAACAGCAGCAGCACTACTTCGTCGCCTTCAAAAACAAGAAATACCTCAATCGACTCTCCGTAAGCAATGAACCCACCAGCAAGAACGCTTGTAGCGGTGGTTAGGGCTGTACGGGGATAGAGGGCGCCTCCCAGGGGCCGTCGTTCTCCAGCGTCCATGCTGATTCAAACGCGTACCAGACAATCCTATCGTCCACCCTCCTGTGTGTGATTGCTCCCTGCTCCTGCTGTTCGATCTCCTGCTAGCTTCCCTCCCCCACGCATGTTCCCTCTCTCTCCGCCTCCTCAACTACCCTTTCATCTTCCTTCGATTTCCCGTACGATAGCAGCGCTGATTTGAGTCAAGTTGAAACGGCTCTCAACTAGCATAGTGCTCTGCTCGTTCGTCTCCCGTTCCGTACTCGAACCCACCGCGGATGTCGGTTTAAGCCGTGCGGTCGGCGGCGGCAGTGGCAGCGGCGGTTGCGACGGAGGTGGTAGCGGCGACTGCTGTAGCTGCTGCTCGCCCATCTCCACCTCCTCGTCATCGCATTCCTCTCTCCCCCTCAATGTTAGGTAGGGGTGAGGACGCGGTCTACGACAGAGAGGTAGCACATTTCCGCTCACATGTAAATCGTGGGAATGTCAATCTTGTTCCGAAAAATGACTGTTTTGGGTACTTGGGCCGTGGGATTACTCATCGAGATGAAATTTGAGTTTTGGAGAAGTCGGATTTCGGGCGAGGTATGGAGCTCCTCACGCGAGGAGCATCAAAAACGTTGAGGTGAAACTCTATCGTAGAACCCCTCTGAGCGATTGTGGCTGACAGTGGTCAACGTACCTGCATTGGCTCCTTGTGGCCGCACCGTCCCAACTGTCTCGCTCTGTTCTCCCCCGAGTTAGGGCGGGGGTGACTGAGTGTAGTTGATAGCAGTGGTAAACGTGCCAGTGTGCACTCACGGTCTTTCCTCTGCTCTCTCGGAGTCTTCCCTTGCCAGCGCCTTTGGTCTCGCTCCTCGCGGCTCACAAATTTGCCTTTCGCTAGTTATCTCGTCATCCCTGCCAGTTCTTCTGTTCTGTCTTTCCCTTCGCTTCCGCTTCTCCTTCCCTCGATGTCCTCTTCCTCCTTCACGAGGTGCTCCCGCTGCTGTGACTGCTTCTCCTGCTGCTGCTACTTCCGTTGCCCACCTGCAATGATCGTGCATTCAGCTGCTGTTAATAGCGAGTCTATCTGTGTCGGGTCACGACTGACCGAGCAGGAACCCTGCTGCTGTGACTGCACGGGGTGTACCTCATTTCACCTCTGTTTGACCATCAGTTCTAGGCCCATGAGATCCGATGTTTCACCTCGTTGATTCGGGCCCATTTCCTCGCGAACGTGATGGCCCTTCCGGTCTCCACGGCCCGAACTCTTCCGCCGTACACGATGCTGCGGCTCATAATAATTATCTCGGAGTACATACTATCCACAATCTACATCAGCTGTACCATCGTCCGTCTCTCGCCCAAAGACACTTCCTGATAACTCACACTCCTTTCCACTATCTGACCACTCTCTAAAACAGCATGATACATCACGATGCCGAAGAACCCACCCCTATCCAAGGGTTTGTCGCGTCAGCTGCCTCTTGCCCCTTAGCGTGTGGAATTAACCAGGGCACATGGTAGGACCTGGGCAGACGGCCCGGGTCGAGGTGCAGTACGTAGCTCTCCTTGACGAGGATATACACCATGTATATTTTATCGTCGCTCCATACCCGAAGGAGCCCGGTGCAGGAAAGTGCGAAGTCCCGAATAGAAGGAGAGATCAACGTCGGGGCGCTGCGTTTCATCATGCAAATCCCGACATCTGAATACCCCGCTTACATGCGTTCTACGATTGAGGTTCACCCTAAATTTTCTGAGGCCCCTCCCTCAAGGGGCTCTGTTGATTGATCTCTAAACGTATAGACGCAGCTGGCACGGGAACGTGTGGTTGAATCCAGACAATAACACGGAACTCATCTTATATTATACATCCGAGCTGTCGAGCTAACTCGCCTCCTATGGAGCTACATCTAACGAGTGGTATTGGTGGGGTACACGTTACCCCGACATCCCAATACCCTACACCAGAATCCCTGTTCAGCATGGAACTCCTCAATCTACGATGGATCTTACGGATCGTGTTCTTGAGCACAGTCAACATCCCCCCTGCTCACTATACACGACCATACTCCAATATTCCCCCAGGTCGGTAACACTGTACACGACCCTATTAATGTCCCCCCTGCTCCGGTGCATGACAAGGCACGAAATAGCAGGGTTGATAGATCGCAATATCAAATCACCTCATACCAAACTCAGAAACTCAAAACTCCAATCTGCAACTCAAAAATCAAATCCTCGAATCAACAATCAAATCGTCATATCATTATTCAAACGATCGAATCCAAAGCCTCTCTGTTCCAAACATGTAAAACTCTCGAAATCCAATGCCAGGTAAAACGGCACTCTTCTCGGGATTCAGCCAGGTAAAACGGCATTTTCCGCGGAATTGATTCAAGTATATCAGTGTCTCTTCAGTCCTACCGACCTCTCTCAATTTCCGAATACTATCCAGACCTTCCCCCGTCGGAAAACATTGTCATGTGGACCGCACACGCCCTCAGGCGCTTCCTAGTCTCACTTCAGCCTTGTCAAAAACCTAACAAATCACAAGTATCATCAGAAAAATACCACAGGAGTGGTCATGCCAATCAAAAAAATCAAGTCAAGAAACTAAATGCCAGAGATCGCGAGGAACCCCGTTCCTCCGGACAAGAGTCTCCCCTTATCCCCTACTCCCGCCATAGATACACAGATCGCGACGGTAATGCGAGATAGCACATAGGTTTCCCCACTAGAAATTTATTTGACGTTGCGACCACTCGGAAAACACCAAAAACAAACCTTCAAAATCCGTTACCAGAAACAAAACGATTTTATAGTTCAAACACATTTCATTAAAAACCACCCCGATACCCCAGACACTACTGCTGTTGCCTCCGCCGCGGCTGCCTCTTCGTCCGGTCTCGTGGCGTCGCCGCAGCTCGGGTCATCCAGCTTATCCTCCTGGGTGGATCAAACGTCGCCTCCGCAGTAATGACCCGACACACACAAGGGATGGGTCGTGCAATCGAGCGATTGGGTCTGTGGGTGTTTTGCTCTTCCCATTTGTTCACAGCTTTCCAACTCCTCTTTACCACTAAAGTTTCAAATGCGACTGTAAATAAGCAGATGCTTGTCAACGAGAATATCTGATCCCACGTCAAATCCATGTATTCCTCGACCACTGCATATACCCGGATGTTTCTCTTTCCATCCTACTTCTGCTGCTGTACTCTTATTGAATATTACCCCGTTCGCATACGAGCATCTCGCCTTTTGGTACGTATCAAGTAACATGGGTGGTCCTACACATCAACTCAAAAACTTAAAAACGAGATGTCCGCGTATGAAGATCTAAATATATATGTGGAATGCCGAAAGCTAACGGAGTCTCAACTAACGTGTTGCTGTACGTATACTTTACTTTCATCTCGTACTCGCACTCGCATCGATGCCCAACCAGAGCCCTCGACCAGTCAACTGTAAAACAGACAGACGTCATTGTCCTGCAATCGTCTACATAATAGCTTCAGTGAGGGAAGCTATATACGAACACGTCTGTCTGTGCATCTCATTATAATCCCAACATTCTCAGTTCTCAATCGCATTGTTCGGATATTATCTACCACTCTTAAATCGATATAAAATAAATCTAAAAACGAGAATTACCGACAGCAAACAATCAACAAAGTCAAACGTACGTGCGTGTTGCGGACGTAAGTCCTTGCTGGTGGCGCCTCGGTCTCTTCTCTTTCACCCTCTCTCGCTTGGGGCAGTGCATCCTGTCGCGCCCGTGCGCTGATCCCGAACAGCAGATGCAGATTCCCCCCCTGCGCCCATCCTCACTCTCCTTCATCTCCTTCCTCGGGGGCAACGTCCCCCCTCCATCAACCACCTGCGGGCGCTGTGTTTCAGCAGTCCAGGAAAACGATTTTGCCCAAAAACACTTTCAGCTTCCACCCGCGGTCTCCACCTTCCACCCTGCTCCTCCCGGCGATACACATACTCGTCCTTCACCCTCTCATATATTCTTACTCATTTCTACTTCTACTTCGCCAGCGCGAAACGAACCCACAGATAGATTCAGGCAGATACCTGGCTCTCCTGGGGTGTTGCAGCATCGACGGTAACGCGGCGGTCGAGACGACGGCGGCGGCAGCGGCGGTAGCGAAGACGGCGGTTGCGGCAGCGGTGGTGACGGCGGCGGCGATGACGGTGGTTGCTGCGTGCGCTTCATCGTCGCAACAGGCGCAGCAGTCCTCTGACTGCTGCTGTTGCGACGGTGCTACTGGAGGTGCTGTTGCCCCTGCAACTGCTGCTCTCCAGAGCCTTCGCCACCAGTGCCAAGCGAATCTACCAGGTCCGGCTCAAACTTGGCCCTGCTGGGATCGCTGCTGCTTCTGGTGCGGCATCTTTTTCTTCTCCTCTTACGTCCTTTCCACCAGGACCTCGATCCTCTCCGGGATCATCAGCAGCAGCAGCTTCTCGACATGCATATACATACAACATGCATATATTCTACTAATTTCCCACGTTGGCTTCCAGACTAGACACGCCATCTAAACCAGACATGCCGGAAGGTTCCCACCTCTCTAGGTTGGCCTGGGCTACGCTTGCCAATAGAAGATCACCGGTTCTTCCACTACTAGTGAGTTGATTGATCTCTAAAGGTATAGACGCAGCTGGCACGGGAACGCGTGGTTGACTCCAGACAATAACACGGAACTTCTCTTATATATATTATTACGTATCAGTCTGTCGAGCTGACTCGTCTCCTATGGAGCTACATCTAACGAGTGGTATTGGTGGGGTACACGTTACCCCGACATCCCAATACCCTACACCAGAATCCCTGTTCAGCATGGAACTCCTCAATCTACGATGGATCTTACGGATCGTGTTCTTGAACACAGTCAACAGGCTCCTTACCCCACCCGAAAAATGACTCCTGCAAAAATCAAATTGTTCCCGATGAATACTCCCATGGCCCAAGTTTTAAAAAACGACATTTATTTTTCGAAACAAGATTGGCATTCCGACGGTTTTTTGGTAGAGGAACCCCCGTTATTCAGAAATCTAGATTGGCGGAAATGTGCTTACCTCTGTCGTAGAACGCATCGCTACCGGACATCTCAATGCCAATGGAACTCCACAATACCTCTAGCCGTCGTCGCGTCAGTATCGATTGCAAGCACAATCAAGAAACAATCTCGTGTTTGATGTTCATGCTTGTTCGGGTTTTCCATTTTTTTTTTGTGTGCAAGTGTGTTCGAGTAATAGAGGGCCAGAGGGGGGAGGGGGGTGGGGGGGGGGGCTGCGTCTTAAGAGTATTGTGCTCTGTTCGATAGGCTAAGCTCGCCCCGACACTCGAGCCTCCTAGCAGCGAGGTTCCAAGGCCACAGGTGGATAACGAACGGCACGAAAACTGTTGTTGTACTGCTGCATCGAGTGACTGGTAAACACGCTTCACGAATTTGGATTGTTTTTTTCTCGCATGTCATTAGTGCAGCTGGTCTGCTCACTATGATGTTTGATACATGTCAGTTTGTTCCCCCGGGGAGCGGAGCGATGAGGGCGGGAAGGCCGAGGGGGGGGGTTAATACATGGATAGATATGTGGTTACGTGGTGATTTTCCTCGTACAAGGCGGTCTCTGTTGCACCTCCTTTATCACGAAGCCCCTCGCCGCGCTAACGAAACCTACTGCTGCTGTGGTGCGTGCGGCATGCTGGATTTTGTTCCCGTCAAGCTTTCGACAGCAGCCAGAAACCGCTCATCAACGTAACAGCAGCAGCAGTATCAATAGCACAGCAAGCAGCAAGAACACGGCTGTAGCACTGCTGCGGCACAGCGGCAACCACTGTAGTACAGCAGCAGCAACATAGCAGTTTGCGACCCCTTCGGGACGACGCCCCGCCCCTCTAGCAAAACGTACAGCTGTACGTGCTCAGTGCTGCATGCTAAACTTCACTCCCGTCAAATGCATCCAGTTTATATCTGACAACTTGAAATCTCTGAGAGCTTATCGTGATGCATGTTGTATACATACATGCCTGGTATGCATTACGCAGTAAACTACCGCGAGGAGAGTACCCCCGACAAAATGGCATGTATGTACCTTTGATCGCACCTGACACACTCTCAGCAAACTTTTTTACTAGTAACTACTCCTTCATAGCGGCCCCGCCTCTCGACGCACCCCATCCTCCTCCTCGCCGATGTGCACTACTATTAATAGATCCCTCGCGTGCAACTTTCGACTTTCGACAACGCCTTCCTCTCACTGAGGAGGCGTGTTCAATAGCTTAGAAACGGCACACAAGGTATGTATGCTGTCGATACCGATCACCAACTACAGCAAGCAGTACAACGCAGCCACGGTGACGAATTCGTTTGAAGACAGCGACTCATCATATATATGTCATGCCAAGAGCTGAGTGGGGGGACCGATGCGATGCTGCCGTGCGGACGCGTACAATACTTTGTGCGCACGCAAAACCCCCGCAACGGTGTGCAGCGAAGTAAATCAACGCGGTCCGACGTACTCGTAGTTTCGACCGTCGAAAACAAGAGCAAACATGTGTCATGGTCGATGGTCGATTCGACGAATTAATTCGGAGGCCTGGTTGGGCGAAAATCAAAAAAAAAAAAAAAAAAGACAGGCATCATGGCGACTATCTGGTTTGAAGGCGAGAGCTAATAAAGCGGAGAGCTGAGTTGAGGACCGATGCGATCCTGGCGTGTGGGGGTGTACTGTGCTTCGTATGTATGTGTGCAAGCATCGCCAGGGTGTACAGCGAGGGGGGGGGAGGGAAGTGATTTAAAAACCGAATATAGTGCCAGAAGAACAGCAGTCATCATGGTCGATGATCGATGGACAAAAACCTACCAGGCATTTTGGTGACGATTAGGTTTGAATGCCATATAGCGCGTGCCAAGAGCTGAGCGAATGACCGGTGCGATCCTATGGCATGGTGGGGTACAATCGTGTGTGTGGATGCGGATGCCGCAAGGTTGGGCACAGGAAGAAACGTGTCGCGAGGTCTTGTAGGTTTGGGAGTGATCGCTCGTGAAGCTGCCCTCCAGGAAAGGGGCCCACAAGAATCATACCGACAGTTCTCTTCAATTTTTCAAGTAAGGAAATCCGTTTGAATAGGCTTCAGGAATTCCACAGCCGCAAGGGAAAACGTAAGAGGTACTCTCAGAAAAACGCGGGTTTTTGGAAATTGGCTAATACTGCAATGAAGGGGCCATTACTCGGGACTGGGCAGGGGGGATAAAGGGGGATTATGGGTCCCCTCGAGGATCACTCTGTCTGAGTTCATGTGTCGATCTCCTGTGAACGTTCAGTGTCAGGCCGTGGATTCAGCCTTCGCTTTTGTATACTCCCTGGAAATGTTATATGAAACGGAGATTTGATGGGCGTGAAGACCAAGCGTATCGCTCTCCTATCCCGGTGGAGAGAGACTGAATCACGCACGCTGGGGTGTACCTGGTACTCGATAGGAGAGATGTGCTCGATCTCATGCATGGCCGTAGTCGTATGACCATGGGGGGCGTATCTGCCCAAATACAGGCAGGTAGGTGCGATCTCGGCGGCGATAAAGTTGTCACATCACAAAGAGCAGGTATCCTATTATGAGGAATGTACGATACCCAGTCATCGCATGTGCGATCAAAAATAGTTCATAGGTACGACCTCGAGAGCACCAACCCCGGGCTGGACCTTTGCTGTCATATCGGGTACCTTGTACGCAGCGAGTTCGTTGAGTACAAAACGTTTCAGAATCTAGAAACCACTCAAAAACGTATATATATACACCTCGTACACACCCCATCGCACGCGCGATCGAAGTATCGCTATTATTAATGACTTCACACCAAGCTTGCAAAGATGACGTCTGAGGAAAAATTTACGACCAAGATCGATATCGGGACACTTTGCATCCCTGAAAAGATTTGGCTATTGAGCCGGTACTCGTAGGTACTCACGTGACACTGTGTTGTTCGCTTCGAGGTAGAAAGAGAGCAGCGTCATTCCCTTCGTGCGCGCGGAGACTGAGAGCCAAATGGAGGTATGCTGATATCTTTGTGTGTTTCCCGTGTTTTCTAGTCTTGTCTTGTTCCGTGATTTGTGTCATTTTTACTGATTCTGAAACCACACGGGTTCATTCGTGCATCACTCATCTACCAACGCCACAGGATTCCTTTCATGTGGACAAGAACGAAGACAACTACGGAATAAATACAACTTGTAATATTTTGTAAAAAATGGGTATCGACTATTAATAGACGTATTACGCAGCTAGCGAAGCTGAGTATCAACTATTTAATGCGTCAAAACTACAGCTGACGTTTTGCACAATTTTATTAAAAAAAAAGAAGGGAAATCACGGAGGCATCAAAGCGCAAAACGAAAGAGAAAACAAAGGAAAAGCTCGAGCCTCGCTGGGAAAACCCCTGATTTTCCATCTAAGATACGCCTCCCAAGTACTACAAATACGATCCCAGTGTCTACACCCAGGTATTTACTGGGCTTTCAGCCTTGTTCAAAGCAGTACCATAACACTAGCCCACTCTGATCAGCCGTGCATCCAGAATTATGGGGAATTCGTGGAACCCCAATTCCGCGAACTAAAACATGAGTCGAAGATGAGGCTCCTCAAAACGCACTCCCACAGCTAAAGCTCTGAACGGCAAGGCAACGAAGCCGGCGAGATACGTGAACAAGAGAAAGCAAGCAAGGCGCTAGTCTCAAGGGGAAAGAATAAGTCATCAACAAAAGCCATCGTCATGCCACCCGCAACGTGTGTAGGGCGAGAAATTGTCTACGCAAAAGCGAAAGTTTTAACACGAAAACGATACGCATCTGTTCCTAAGTAGGTGTTGTCAATACTATCCAGATCGCCCCCAGCTCCCGGGCGGAGGAGTAGGCAGGACTAAGTACGCAAAACCCATCCCCAATCCAGCCCAAGAGAAACCAAACCAGGAACATACCGAGCAGGAAAACCCCGAACCGAAATCTAGAAAGACACCTCCCAACACCAGGAAAACTGCGAGAAAAGAATGTCGAGTGCAGCCGAGAAGAGAAAAACAGCTATCCACGGCATCGCCTTGAGATGTTTGTACGTTGCGCTGGACCCCCCGTGCAAACGTGACAGCCAAGTGTAGTTGAAGACACCAAGAACCTCGTACAGCTCTCGTCGAAGTCACGTACCGTGCCGGAGAAAGAGAGAGCTTCATGGGATCCAAATATACTCCATCCGTTCGCGTTTTCGCGCTGATTTTTCCATGCTACCACAGGCCGTCGTCGTCCGCGTACCAAACGTGAGCCCCGGTGGGAAGCGCGGTGTTGCAGCATCGGCGAACCCACTCGGCGTGCGATACGCAGCCATAGGCAGGTGCCAGAAACCGCTCGCAGTTACTCCGAGAAAGCTCCCGTTGTGCCGCGCCGATTCTCATCCGGCGGTACAAGGGGTTGGATTGGCGGTGCTGGTTCAGTGTGCCGGCCCAGTAGCGCAAGCGTTCGTGGCGAAAAAGCTGAAGGTCCATTTCCCGTTCCCAGGATGGACGAGATAGCCCTGTCCAGTGCGTCTCGTACATCATCGCGATGACGCCACCTCGATCTCTACCCGAGTGGTGTCCGGCAGTTTTTTCCATTATGAGTCGATGGAGAGGGGTCGAAACGTCGTCCTGGGTAACATGGTACAGGGGGGGAGGTTTTTCATGGAAAAGTTGTTGGGCACGCATTGCATCAATCCCGTCGGGAAATACTTCGGCATGTCCCCACGGTCGTTGGGGTTAGCACAGGGCTTACAGCGTTGACCTGATACGCGTCGGCGAGCATCACCGCTGGGCATATCGAAAGGAAGATCCAAAGGCAGGAGCTTGGCCCCGAGACGAGATCCGTCCGGGGTGTTCACTGAGGAGCAGGGGGCAACTGCGAGGACTTTGTAAGGGCCCGTCCAGTTGAGTGAGAATTTGGCCTTGAGGACCTTAGCGTCCGTGTCGGGCTTCGCGCGCTGGCGGATGGTGACCGCCGCGTTGTACACCCACGCTCAGCCGTCAATTACGAATCTGGGGACTGGACGCAGAGCGTCGGGGGGGGCGGAGTTGCGGCGGTGTACGCGAGCAACAGTGAGGGCGTCGGGTTCGCGAACGGTATCGTACGCGCGCTCCTAGCGGTCCGTCGCCAAGTCGCAGTAGCTAGGTGGTCGCGGGCCATGCTCTGGTGGTCGGCGACGCCAGCACGCTCGAACGTCGTGGGAGGAAGGCGTGGCAGCCGACCCATATGTACCTCGTTTAGACCAAAACCCGAGGCGGTAGTGACGGAATTGTTCTAGGCAAATTCGGCATGAGGGAGCTCTTCACCCCAGCTGTTTTGGAGCTCGTTGACAACCATTGCCAGCATCCGCGCCATTCCGTGGTTTACACGTTTCACCCCACCGTTGCCGCTTGGGTGGCAGGAGCTGGTGGCGATTTTCCGATACCCGAGAAGCGGATAAACGTCGTGTGAAAGCTTGGAGTAGACCTGGAGGCCGTCGTCCGAGAGGATGCTGCGCGGGCATCCCCAGAGGGGAATACACCGGTTGATGAGAATGTTAGCCGTGCCCTCAGCGGTGAATTCTGCCGCAGTGACGGCGTTCATGTCGGCTCGGCGGCTGAAACGATCAGTGAAAAGCAAGATATAGATATTTCGTCGAGGCGTCACCGGGCGGGGGCCGAAGTAGTCGACGCTGACGGTGATGCCGGTCCCTTCTGGCAAGGACAACGTGATGGTGGGCCACCGGGCCGTCTGCCGCGACATGTTCCGTGCTTGGCGCTTCAAGCAGTTGTGTAACCACCACCGGTTGCAGATGCTCACACCGATCCACCAATAGGAACGTTCGAGCTTATGTAGAGTTCGCGCAGTTCCTAGGTGGCCAGGAGCTGTGGAATGACATACTTGCATGACCCAGGGGCACATAAGCAGCGGCACATGAAATGCAAATAGGTTCGTCGCTCCATAACCAGGCCGTACGACCCATAGGATGTTGCGTGCCCGACGCAAGGGGAACGGCTGTCGGACGAGTAGAACGATGCAAGCATCGGTGGTGTGAAAGTTGCCTTTGTTAGCCAGCTCCTAAATCTCCGAAAAGGGAGGGCGCTGGTGGGAAGGGAAACACGACAAAAAGTCGTCGGGAAAAATGTTCGGCCGCCCAAGGGCTACGTAGCGCCTGAAGGCATTGCACGCGGGGGGTCGGCCGGTTCTTCCCGAGCCCAGTCGGCGTGCGAATAGCGCGCTGCGGAATCACCGAACAAAAAACTCGGCAGCTGCGCCGAGGGCGTCCAAGTCGGTCGTGGTGTCGGGCGGTGCGTCAGTTGGCGGCGGAAGCTGTAAAAGAGGAGTTCCCACGGGCTCGGCGCGGTCGCGGTCGGACGGGATGGGTACCATCGGGATCGACGAGGCGGCAGGAGCCGGGACCATAGCGCCGGGTGTGGGCGGTCGCGGCCGTGGGGCTCGCGGAGGGGTAACAGCACACCGGACGGGAGACCTAGAGGTCCCGTCGGGCCCTACACCATACTCAGCAGCAGGCGGCGCGGTGCCAGCGGCAGCGGCTGTTCGTCGGCGCGTCCGAGTGGAGATGCGGCCTGAAGGCGGCAAGATATTTAAAGGCATCGGGTTGCAGGGCGCCGAAGGGGCAGACGCGGCCAGATCAGTGATCACGTCGGAATTTGCTCTGCTCCATGTACGGTGCTCGTCGGGAAAGTAGCGCGCCGGGCGACAATCGTCGCTGAAGCGGGGGCTTCTGCAGAGCCCTGGTCGCCCCTGGAGGTGCAACAAAAACCGAAGCGAAAAGCCGGGTTTGCGGTGGCTGATAAAACCCTCAAGCCAGGGCGGCAATCGACGGTGGCGACGGAAGAAGATACACGAGCGGCGAATCTCCCCAAGGGAGCAGCAAGGTCGTCAATCCTCATACGTGGCCCGTGTGCGGGAAAATCGTGAAAATCCGATGAGGTGAAAGGCAGCCCACGCACGACGGTCCTTTCGGTGAGGGGCACCAGCCCACTCAAACCGACACCAGGGGTCTGCGAAGAGCGAGCGCGAAGCCCGCAGGCCCGGATGAATAAGGTACCACCGTCTTCGATGGGGGTGTGGCTGATAGACCCACTGTGGTCGTGGTTCTGTGGCGGGTTCCGACAAGCGGTATATCAAAAACAGCAAATCCGTCGGCACTGCCCTTGCGGGACTCGATGGCGTAGTCGAACGCGGTGAGGAGCTCGAGCCACCGCTAGACTTGCGCGTTGTGTTCCTTTACTCTGCCGATGCTCTTAAGCGCTTTGTGTTCCGAAAATACGCGAAACTTCGTAACCTCGGAGTCGTTTGATGGCCCAGACGATGCTGCCAGCTTCCAAGTACAGCGGGGTCCAGTGCCTCTCGGAAAGGAGGGTAGCGCGGCTGATATAAGCAGTGGGCCGTACCGAGCTTTCCGGTTGTTCGCGTCCGAGCGCGGCACCAAAACCGTTGATGCAGGCGTCGCAGAACACTGGAAGGGGCGAGAGCCGCCGGCTACCGCATCCCAGTCCGGGAAGACCAAATTTGGTGGGACAGCGAGCTCGGCGAGGATTTGGAGAACGATACTTTCCATGGCCGACGTAAAGACGTACTTAACCCTCGTCCGGAGAAGGGTGGTGACAGGGCGGGTATCCGTTTGGACATGTCGGGTAGGAATTTGCGATAATTCCCCACGTCGCCCATCAGCGCACGCGCCTGTTTGAGGGTCTTGGGCATGGGCAGTTTCATCGAAGCCGATTGGTTTTCCGCATTTAGGCGTATACCCGCGGGAAAAATGGAGTGTCCCAGAAAATTGGCGCTTGTAGCGCCGAGGCCAGCCTATGAGGGGGAGAGCTTGGTATTGTGTTTGCGCAGGCGTTCGAAGAAGGCTCGTATCGTCTTGAAATGGGCCGTCGGATCAGAGTCGAAAACGACTACATCATCGAGGTAGACCGCCATCTGTGCCAAACCTTTAGTTACTTTGTTAATCACCTTGACCAACCAGCCGGGTGAAGCACTGCTGCCTAGGAGCATGACGAGCCACTCGTTGAGACCCGTGGAAGTACAAACCACCGTGAGGTGCACAGTGTCCTTGTGCGCGGTAATCTGGTGAAACGAGGAGGCCAAGTCAAAGAGGGAAAACACCCCTTCCTTCCACAGGGAGTCGAGAACTTGGTCCACGCGAGGAATAGGCAGCTGGTTGAGTTTCTTGTAGTTCATGGGATCTGAACGCCTCCAGAAATTTGCAGGGAACATCTACCAGCTGTGTTATGGCCTCAGGGGTCCAGCCGGTGCCGTGAAGGTCGAAAGCCACCGCTCGCAGATGCAACGCCAAACGTGCCCAGACGCGCAGGAACGAAGTGCGCTGTTCTGAACTCATACGCTCAAGCGGTGCGGACGAGGGCAAGGTTGGAGCTGCTATGGGGGAAGCTGCAAGTGCTAAGGACTCGAATAGTCCGGAGGGAGGATTGGCGACTCGGTGGTCGTGCTTCCAAAAGTCCAGCGGGGCGATAATCGGCGGGGCGTGGGCGACGCCGAGGATATCTCCCGCCTCAAGATCCGCCACTCCAGCGAGGGGAAGAACCTGTCGTCCAGAGGCGACGAAGTGCTTCTCAACCGAGAATAGGTTGGGCTGGGACATCTTGTCGACCAAGCAGTGTCCAGTGAGTGCCGGGGAAGCATCGCTGCGAACCAAGTCGACAGCAACCAGTCGGGGAACGTCGGAAGAGGTGGCGCCTGCGGCGCCCTCGTATCGATGGGGGCCGCCACCCGAAGCGGCGGAGTCGATGGCGTAAACGGACATGCCTGTCGGGGCATGGTGAACTAACTCCAGCTCGCCAAAAGCGCGTTGGTCAGACGGCTGAGGTGGCAGAGAGCGATAGGAGGGGCTATTAAATCGCACCCAGCTGTCACGTCCCAGCAGTACTGCATGCTGCATCATTGAGGGGGGAAGCACGCGGGACCGAACAACGAGGGAACAAGTAGGCTCACCTTCTCGAAAAAATTGAACGCTCAGGCGTACACACTCGTCGAAGTGTTTAGAGGGGCCGATTCGCCAATGCCCCCCCAAGACCAAGGAGCGCACTCCTGCTCGCACGCGATGGATGATGCCCCCACCGAGAGCATGCGATCCTAAACGTCTCGTCGATTGAAAGTCTTCGGGGAGCCAGTGTTTAGAAGCATCGCACAACCAAAAGGTGAGAGGACGCCAGCTCCCCTGTGAATCACGATTTTCGTTGAAAAATAGTCCTCGTCGAGGGTGGTGGTGCCCTCGACGAGGCAGGGGCAGTATTTTTTTGGCAGCGCGCGGGAGGGGTCGACACTAGGTGCGACGGCCAAACCCTCGGGGCTGTGATCAGCAGGCGCGCCAAAAAACAGGTAAAAACCTTCAAGGAAAGACCTGGGCACGCGCGGGCCACGGTCGAAGGGGGGAGCGGGGGTGATGAAATCTCATGAATTATGTCGGGCGTGATCGGAGTACAAAATTGATGAGAGGAGGCTTGCACGAAGGGTGTCGCGAACGGTGGAAAGAGCTTTCCCGAGAAAATGTTTCCCACGCCCCCGGGAGGGGTCTTGGGCCTCGGGGTCGTCTGCCAGGAGACCGATGCCTCACACGGGGTCGAAAGGGCTGGCTTCAGCCAAACCGTTGGTGCCAGTTCTCAATAGGTGCTGCTTCACGGTCGGGTTCTGCGTGGGTTTGGCAAACGTACCAGCAAGGACGGAGTCTTCCCGAACGCGATCCCAGATAGTGCAGTCGACGTTTTGCACGCCTCGGTCGAGGCGTTTGTGCTCGCCTGGGTCTGGCGAGGCCATAACCCGCTCCGCTACGTCGTGGCCCTGAAAAAGGCGAGCCTTTTCAGCCATCATATACTGCTGCGCCGCGCAGGAATATGACCCACCGTCAACGGCAAACGACGAGGGGGGCCACTGCGAAACTAAGGAGGCATGTCGCCAGACCAGTACCACCCGCTCCATCGAATACCCGAGAGTAGGATCAAAGACCGACGGTGCCCATTACGGGGGACCATAGTAAATAGGGCCAAAATATTGTTGGTAAAAATTGCGAAATATATTGGTTTTTGTGTGTGCCGTGGATCCTATTTAATATGGTCCCCCGTAATAGTCTTCGGTGGCCGCAGTTGCGATGTGGGGGGGGGGGGGGGGTGCTTATCCGAGAGCACTGAGCCCCTGGTGCACGACGCGAGTCCGGTTCCACGTATACTAGCTCAGTGTCACCATTGCCCGTGGGCACAAAAAAACGCCAGAATGTTATCTTACTGCGCCCGATGATCTCTGTCCTAGGCCAAAGGGGGAAAGGGGGCTTTGAGGCCCGTTCTCCTTGACGAGAGCTGCGATTGCTTCCGATTTTAACGGATATACTGCCCGGTTGATATGACCGGAGGCCGCGGAGTCACCACTACTGGCTCGACGGGCAGTGTCAGGCTTCTCCCGTTCCACTGGAGCCGAAGGAGCGCTGCGCACGTGGAGTGGCGTGCGCTAAGACGAACTTCAAGAACGGTGCTCCGGTGGGGGGGCAACAAAGTGTCCGCCGAAGAGAGCTTCCTTCCTGTAGACCTGGTGAGGAAGGGGGACGAGGTAGCTAATCTTGTCGACTCCTCCTTGGAAGGAAAAAGGGTGGAGCCGCCACCGCTATTGCGAGGAAACGCCGAGCCCAGCGTAAAACCTCGATCTCGGGGTTTTGGTGTTGGCTTTCCCGCACCTCGAACCGACCGCCACCGCGTGGCCGGGGGTTGAAGGAGGGGGACACCCGTCGCCGAGGAAGAACACACGCGACGGTGCGATTGTCGTGGTGCTGCGCGGTGCGTGGTTCGGGAGAGCGGCGTGTGACGCGCCTGCCCTCTGGCCCAGGCTGAGGCGAGCGGTGTTTGAGGCGCGGGCTCCCGACGCGAGGGAAGACGCCCGGGCTGCCCCCCCCGGTGAAAAAAGTGAGGCTGAGTCGTTGCGTCGGGCCGACGGGCGGGGTAGCGCGCGCGGGGCAAGATCGGAGCAGGTCGGCGATGAGCGCTGACCGAGCCTGGGACGTGGGCATCTTGTGAAACCAACGTTTTTTCTCCCGGCAATGCTCTTTTTTGTTCGGGTCTTACTGTAGTTAGGTGGGCTATTGGTAAAAGGTTAACCGGTCGCCTACCCAACCTAAGCCTTGCAACACTTTATTAGCTGGAATGGACCGGACCTACGGGTCGACGTGCAACCAACACGCGGTTCCAATTTTTGGGGATCCAGCAGTATTTTTTCAGATTCTCTTGCCACGAGGAAAGTCACTTTCTTTTTGAAAAAGCGTTTTCTCGCGGTGGTAGACCTCACGACCAATGACCCATGCCCAACCGATTATGCCATTTGTTATCAACAAGGTCTGGACACTTTGTATCCCTGGGCAGGTTTGCGTATTAAGCAGGTACTCACTCATCGGTACTCACGTGTGTTGTTTGCTTAGAGACAGAACAAGAACAGCTTTATTCCCTTCGTGCACGCGGAGACGGAGCCAAGCTCGAGACTCGCTGAGAAGACCTAACCCTAAGAAACGCCTCCCAAGTACTGCAAATACGATCCCAGCGCCTGAACCCAGGTGATTGCCGGCCTTTCAGCCTCATTCAAAGCAGTACCGTAAGAATACATTGTATCTCAGTTTTGTATACATAATATCAGGTACATTCTTTGCCGTACGACTAAAACCCGGAATCAATGAATACTGTGACACAACTGATACTACAATACTACAACCAACCACAGTGAACACCAAAGTCTACTCCAGCCCTTTTCCATCGGCGGCTACCATAGCGAGACACACGAAAACACGGTGCTACTACAACCAAGGTCACCGCTCCAAATCTAGTGCAGCCACTTTTACGGGGTGACATCGCTATCATCCCCGTGACAATACGTGAACATGCTCCACCCAATCAAGGTCGCAGCCCGTGACGTGAACCGCCAGGCGTTTGTGCACCCGGAAGCAGCTGATGCCGTGTGTTTTGGCCGCCGAGAGCACACAAAACCTGGCCAAAGCCAAAACAGCCAACGTCGGCCGCCGATGAGCTTCGTAAGCGGGCTGAGATAGCGAAGCTACAGCGGCTCAACCAGGCCACCCCTACAAGTGCGGCGTGACGAGTCGCGGCTGGTACCGGTTTCCTCCTAGATAGAAAAGCCAAAAAACAAAACTTGGCAACCGGATTTCTATGTATCGGCCGAGGCCGATGTTTCAACAAAAAAAAAACATTTATCTCCTCAAAACCATGCCCCGCCCTAAATTGTCACAACATTGGGATAGGATGGCCTCGGCTTTTGCAAGTGCCCATCATACAGGGGGGTAATAGATTATACCAGGTATCAAACAACAGGGGATTTGGAAGCGGGGGGACAGGAACTCATAAAATAAAAGGAAAAGCGAAAAAAAGCGTGGTACCCTCGGGGGGGGGGGGGCATAACCGGGGCGACTACGGCCGCGCCTACCACGCAGAGTGGGGACTCTATCGCACACCGGTGCGCCCAGAACGCTGAGCCTGCGTGCCGCCCGCGTAACAAAGGCATCGCAATTCGCAAAGGAGTTGAGAAAAACAAACAGGAGGAAAAGCTTTACCACCTCTTCGTGCCCGTACCTATTAAAAACAGACCCTGGGCACTGTCTGATGCACAGCACGAAGCATCGCACGTGGTTTATAAAGTAAACAGAAGACCTCCTCATCCACGAGGCGGCACCAAACCGCGCAAAAACGAACTGCAGACACGACTGACTGGGAAGCCGTACGTATATCACTTCGATGCCTCCAAAAGACAGACTCCGCGCCGCGCGCTGTCTACACGACACCTAGCGCTAGGGTTTCGCTAAATAAACAGGAGGCCTCATGAATCGTGTGACGGAACCCGGCCACATGCAACGCAAGGCGACTGCGAAGCTGTACCGCTGCTCGTTGATGTCTCCAAAATATACATTTTCTGTGCGTGGAACAGATTTCGGAAAAAAAAAAACAGGAGACCCCATCAACATCAGCGACACTGAGAAGCTACCCCACCCACCGGTGCTTCTCTTAACCCGAGTCCTGCACGTCATCTGCACACCACATCGAACCGCAGGGGGCTTCAAAAACAGGCAGGAGGCATCCACAATCACTAGCCCGAAGCAAACCGCGCCGAAACCTTCCAGGCGATCGAAAAAAAAAAAAAAAAAAGGTCACGAAAATACTTTTCAAGAACAAACAACCAAACAAACACACACCAACACGCACACAGAGGTGAGAGAAAGGCTAAAAAAACAAATTGACACAAAAAAATATGCGTACCTTAAAAAAAGCGGGGAAAGGTTCCACCACCAGAAAATAGCAATGATCGTGAACTACTGAGGACGTATAGTAAAAGGGTGCGCCATGTTCATGGTGACTGTGTCGCCATATCTGGCTCCCAGAAATCGGAGGGTATTTGACAGTTCGGAAACACTGCCGGGGACCCACAATAGAAGAGAGTGCTGCAGTACATGTCATACTGATTGTGCCCCAGCCTGCACCCAGCCACACTGCCTGGGGCCTGGCCTGCATCCCAGAAAGGAAGCTAATAAACTGAGCCTGTTTTTGACAACCGCGGCTGCACTACACACTGTACAAAGGCAGAAGCACGCACGCCAAAAAGCCGGCCGAACATACTGGGCAAAACAGTTCTGCAGCAAGTGGGATTGGCTCTAGTGCTACTGCTGTACTACATGAACAACAATAAACATTTTTTTTTTTGCAGTAACGGGCAAGCTTTCCGCAGCACGTGTGATTGGCTCTAGCCTAACGAGTACTACTGTACATAAAATTTCCTTGGAAACTACCGCGGCCTCCAGGTCACGGGGGCGCGCGCTACTATTAATAAACCCGAACGCGGTCTCTCTGGCTCAGTAGGCACGCACTAAACGAACTGGCGCTAGTGGTTAACGGATCCCCCGTGGCAATCTTCGAGTTCATCCCAGACCCCCTGACATGCCGCCACGGCCAGAAGGCAAGCCAAAGCGAGCGTCGTTTTCGGCTTCATGCCAACTCGGCGTCCAGATCGTTTTGATAAGGTACTGGCCATCCCCACGGTCAAAAACAACGGAGCCCGCCACAAGATTCTGGCAACCTTCGAGCTCCTTCTGAAGCCCCAGAGGTGCTGCCAGCTCTCATTTCGAGTGGGGGTCCCTCGCGGAAAAAAAAAAGAAGACGGATTCCGCCGCGAGCGCTTCTCGCAACCTTTTATTTCCACCGAAACTCCCTAAGCTTCCCCTACTTGAACTTCGAATTGCGGAACATCTGGGACACCGCGCGGGCCCTTCGCGTCCATACTCCAGCACGCCCCGAGCGTTTGTTGCGTTATTGACCCCCTGGAAATTTAGGTCATACCCAGGGAATTTAGCCGGGCGCCTCCTCAGTATGCACACCCTACCAGACAACACCCTTGACGTTTTCCATCGCGCAAGGCTTCGGTAGACGCTCTCGGGCCAGGTCTCTCTCTCCCACTCGTTGCCGTCTGCTTACGGGTGTCCAGGCCCTGCGGCATACACCCCGCTTTCTCAATTCCAAGCGCTGACGCTCGCGGGGGCTACAGCGAGAGAGCTCCTCCGAAATGCTCCAAAATTTCGCTCTCTTGGTACATGCATCATCCGAACCCTTTCACGGAAATACTTCCGAAACTTCCTCCGATTCGAAAAGTTGCCGACCTCGCCTTCCACTACTACCCGAGTTCTTCCGTACTCTCATTCGATGTAGTTCCTAACCCTCATCCGATCTGTTTCCGGCCTCTCCTCCGATTTATTTCCGAACTATCGCCCGAATGTTTTCGAGCGCGCGGACGAGTGAAGCTCCATCCCCACGCTTTTAAGAAACTAAAATACCCACATTGTTTTGAAGGCTTTCCCGTCGATGCGAGGCACCCTCGCCTGAGGCATCACCAACTGGGGGGGGTCATCGCCCTCCAGCATTACAAACTTTTCTCGGCTACACACCTTCAAAACCTCCCTCTCTATGAAACCCAACAGCCCGCACCCCAAACCCCGTGGGCGAATACGTGGCGCAAACGTCAAACACACAAAATAAATACTCTGCCTGCGCGGCTGAAATCTCGGTCGCCCCCTCCGACCGCCCTCCCGCTTCAGGTAGTCACTCTCCGCTCCCTACCCCGGAGTCCCCGACCCACGCCCCTTCTTCCCGCCCGCTGACCCGCTCACCTGCTCCGAAACTCTAATTGCTTGAACAGGGTTGCCCCCAAAAGCCTGGGGAAGCGTGCACAACGCGGTCACGTCGAAAGCTTCCCCCCCGGGAGGACCGCATGCGTCAGCCCCCCTCTTTGCTCAAACAGGGTTGTCCATGAGGCGTTGGGAGGCGTGAACGCGACCGCATCGAAACCTGCCCCCCGAAGGACCGCCGGCGCCATCCCCACCGCTAGTCCGTGCCGCACCAGCCCCGGGGCTAGCCCCGCCACTATCCCCCGCAGCGCTATCGCTATCCCCAGCAGCCGTTCCGCGCGCGCCTGCTGGGCTACCGCTTACCCCAGGGGCGCTCCCGCTAGCCCCGTCGCTTCCGTCGCCAACGGAAACCACAGCCCCCGCGCCCGCTAGCCTTCGTAACAAGGGGATATTTGTTACGGCTCTGAAGAGCACAGAGCGCACGGGTGACGAGGACGGGGAAATCGGTGTGGGTGGGGTGGCCGGGAGCATGCCCCCGGCTCGGAGAAGGCGTAGCTCTCGCTGCTCCTGCTCGGATGCGTCGGCGATGCGCCGGAAGCCTTCTGTCGCCACGAAGTCTCTCTGAAAGTTCGTCTGTTTTAATTATATGTTTTTAAGCGTTGAAGGGGGTCGGGGCAGGAAGAGGGGGCGGTGGGGGGCGGGGGGGGCGGGGGGGGCTGTGAGTAACGGTTCGAGGGCGGTTTCAGGATACCGCTTCGGCCGTTCCAACCGTGACGAAAACATGCCGGGCAGATAACATCCTAGTTCGTCTACAACCTAGCTTGCCCTTGCGAGAGGTTGTGCAGAATCTTCATACAGCACGGATCAAACCCAGGAAGCATGTCCTAGGCCGTGTAGATTATACAGATCCCCACCCGGCAACATGAGCTACAGTAGACCATACAGCTCATACAGATCACATAGATCATACAGATCATACAGATCATACAAATATACCTGCCCTCTAAGGTTCAGAACATCAGGTACAAACCGATCGTCAGTCCGGGGTGCGAACTTCGAAGAATGTAGCATTTATAGTAGCCCATGTTTTTTCAAAGTTTTAGTCGTCAACGTTGATGGTGGTCGGACTATAAGAGAAGAAGGGTGGGAGTGTATTGCATGGTCGTGGCCGTGTGGTTGTAGACCCTCGCATGCCGCATCCCTACAATGCCAGGACGGAGCACGTCGTGCTTTCACCGATGAGATAGACATTCTGCTCGGACCAGGCGGAGCGCCGTAAGGTGTTGGGCGAGTCGCATAAAAGGGCGAGGTGCCACCTAGTCAGAATCGCTGTGGGGCGAGCGATCTCGCTCACGGATGAGAGCGTCGAATGGTTCTATCAGAGTTCCGGTGTGGTCACTCCCAGAGACAGCAATGGGTGTGCTGTGTCACTGCGAGAATTGTTTGTAACCGTTCGCAGCCTAATCGGTTTCAGATTACCGGCTCGACCCATGCGCTTCTCGAAACTGTTGAAAGAAACGATTCCTCCGTTTCACAAACAAAGTCTTATCGCAGTAGTACCACGCTTGGCACGAAAACCGTCTTAAACAAATTACCAGGTGTGTTGAATTTGTTTTGTGGGTCGACGGTTGATACGCCAGTAGGTGGTCGGGCGGGTCTGGAGTGAAGTTCTCACACGGATAACATACATGGCAAATCGCTGACGATAGTAAACCCTTCGGAGCCGAAACGGCCTCCGCGCACCGGTCTGACCGTTACACGAACGATTCGACCCTGATTGAAGACAGCAGCTTGGAGATTACAAGAAATACTAAAAACCGTTTCACAGAGACTCTGAAGTGACCCCACTGAGTACCACCTAGAGGCACTCAAGTTACCCCGAAGAAAAAACGGCTGAAGCTGTTTCGGACAGTCACTTTGGACAGCACACAAACCGTTCAAGAGCATTTCAACGTGTCGTGCAGCAATAGGAGCCTTACAACCATCTCCGGAAACCCTTTCAGAGGGGCTCTTCGGCCGTGACATGAAACGCTCGAAGCCGCTTGAGAAACAACACTAAAAACCGTTTCATACGTGCCCGGTAAGTATCTTGTTGGCAGGTCCCACAACCCTTCTAAAGTAGCGCATACAGTAATTGCGCCGTCACAATGTCCAACTTTAAAAAACGTTTCAAAGCAGCACCGCTGCCACATGGAACACTCGGAACCGAGTGAAGATTAACACAAGGAACCGTTTCAGAAGAAGCGTTTCGGGGAAGTTTTTCAAACAAGCACTGGCAACTGGGCTGTTACGGGGAACACTGAAAACTGTTTCAAAGCAGCACTCCAGCCGTTACATGAAATAGTGGAAGCCGATGAAAATTTACCGCCAGAAAACGTTTCAGACAAAATTCGACCGTTTCAACACCCCTCGAGCACGACGGAGAGTAGCTATTGGGCCTTTGCAGCGTTCACTAAAAATTCCGTGTCAATGCAGAACTTCAGCCGGTATACATGGAACACTCGGGATCGCGATAAAAGGAAACGACTGGAAAACGTTTCAGACAAGAACTTTGGCGGTTTCAAAAACGCCTCAAAAACATTGCGATATACTGTACCAGGTATGTAGTAGTTTGCACCGCTACAATGACCACTCGAATCCGTTTCAAAGCAACGCGTCAGCCGTCATATGAAACCGGGGCTGTAAGATAACACTAGAAAAAGATCAAGACAAGCACTTTGGCCGTCTGAATAAACCACCCGACACCGTGGCAAAACAGGGAGTTGGTCGTTACAATGGCCACTCAAAACCGTATCGAAGCAACCCTTCGGCCGATATAGACGGAACGCTCCAAACATATCGAACAATGACCCTAGAGTAGAAAACATTTCTGAGAACTCGTACTTCGGCCGTTTCAACACCATCATTCCGAACCGTTGCAACGTAGCAATTGCGCTGCTACAACGACCGAAACACTCGAAACCGGCTGCAAATTCGTCAACATTAGAAAACGCTTCTAGACCGAGTACTTTGACCGTTTCAATAACCACTCGAAACCGTTTCAAAAGTAGCAAGTGGGCCTTGGCAATGGCCACGAAAAACGGTTTCGAACCAGCAAATCAACAGTCACATAAAACCCTCGAAACCCTTTCGAAGCCGATATTAACCCTTCCGGGACCCAAATGAAGCGATCGTGACGATGAAAGAGATGCGGTGCTATCAACCGCCTACTGAGTTGTGCGGGCGAGCAGCAAAACGAATGGTAGAAGTAGTTCATGTTGCAGTCTGGGGGGCGTTACCATCGGGGAGACATTTTTGCCCAAAAAAATCGAAAATCGTAAAAATTTGTATGAACCGACGGAGGCTTTCTGTCACGAACGGTAAAGTTCTTCACAAGAAAAACCATCAGGAATATTCCATTTCACCTATTTATTTTGGAAAAAAAAACAAAAAAAAAACAGGGAAACCTGGAGGATCTCTACTTGAGTAGATTCGAAGGGAAAACTAACAAGGATTCGGAACGTCCTTCCCCCTTTCCCCCCCCCCGCACAACCAATCGCAGCCGGATCGGATTCGATTTGGACGCACTGAACTCGCCTCCATGACGTCCAAAACCTCCGATCGAGCGCCGTCGAAGATATCGTAAGCAGTTACGTCTGTGGCCAGGACGGCCTCCCGGCAATGTCCTGAAATATTCACCTTGAAATTCCGAGCGAATAACATTCGAGATGGAACGCGTTATAGTCGGAGGGAGGGTGCAGTTTTTATGTCAGGACGAATGCAAAAGGCGTGATTGGCGGGGGGGCGGGGGGGGGGGGGGGGCTACTCGATAGGAGATACGTACTCGATATCATGCATGGCCGTAGTCGTGTGATCATAGACCCTCGCATCCCTACAATGCCGGGACGGAGCATGTCGGGTTTTCACCGACCAGGCAGACATTCCTCGCACCAAGCGCG
This sequence comes from Nereocystis luetkeana, assembly GCA_031213475.1. Taxonomy (NCBI): domain Eukaryota; class Phaeophyceae; order Laminariales; family Laminariaceae; genus Nereocystis; species Nereocystis luetkeana. The sequence goes on along the minus strand of JARUPZ010000025.1, from coordinate 7,802,905 downwards.
AAGCGCCGTGAGGTGTCCGGCGAGTCGCATGAAGGGTGAGCTGCATCCTACTAAGAACCGCTTTTGAGGCGGACTTGCACATGGATGACAGCTTCAATGAGTTAATTTAATTTCCGGTGTAGGCAATTCCAGAGACAGCAATGGGAGTACTATGTAACTGCCTCTTAAGTGCCTTACCTTGAACACTACGTGATACGATCATTCCCACTTGTGCGGAGTAAAGGTTCTTTACCTCGCGATGTGGGGGGGGGGGCGTGGGGAGGGGGGGCGTACACGATATCATGCGTGGCCGTAGTCATATGACCATAGACCCTCGCACCCCTACAATGCCGAGACGGAGCATGTCGGGTTTTCACCGACCACGAAGACATTGCTTGCGCCAAGCGCGAAGCGCCGCGCCGTGAGGTGTCAGGCGGGCCGCATGAAGAATGAGCTGCATCCTACTAAGAACCGCTTGCGAGGCGGACTCGCATATGGATGGCAGCTTCAACGAGTTTGCTGAATTTCCGGTGTCGCCACTTCCAGAGACAGCAATGGGTATAGTATACTACGTAACTGCCTGGTGAGCGCCTTACCACAAACACTACCTGGTACGTGATGCGATCATTCCCCTTGAACGGAGTAGAGATTTCCCCGCCCGCACAAACTATCGAACTCGACCACCCCATCTAACTGACCGCCAAAAAACAAAAAAGCGGTGCTCTGCTTTTGTCTACAGTAGCTCAAGTAATGAGCGGCATTTTTTACAGCGTCAAAAGCCAACCGACGCCGACACAACCCATAAAATATGTAGGAGGAGGGCGGCGGGGTCTGGCGGTAAGATTCCGAAACAAATTACCTTCGAGTGAAACCGCCGAGGCAACACGCTCAAAACAGGACCGAAGGCAATCTTAATTTGCATCACGCATATGCCAGGGGGCTCAGAGCACGACCTCGGCCAGAATGCCGAAGACGATCAAGCACTTGAGAGTTACCGCACGCCTAATGCTCTGAGTGGATACCGCCCAGTTCTGCCCAGCACGCCATGCCCAAACGTACGGAACTGGTACTACTGTGCGGTATAATACAGGTGCTGATACTGGTACTGGTACTGGTGCTGATACTGGTACTGGTGCTGATACTGGTATTGGTACTGGTACTGGTATTGGTACTGGTACTGATATTGGTACTGGTATTGGTACTGGTATTGGTACTGGTACTGGTACTGGTACTGGCGCTGGTACTGATACTGGTACTGGTACTGGCGCTGATACTGGTACTGGTACTGGTACTGGTACTGGTATTGGTACTGGTACTGGTACTGGTACTGGTACTGGCAGTAAAACCCGTACGGGAATGGTACCGATAAGGAGGCTGATCCTGCACGGTGTGGTACTGATACCGCACGGTGGGGTACTGAAATTGATACCTGATACAGACGGATACTGATACCGGTACTGGTATTAATACTTTGTGTTGCAGCGTCGGCCCACCTGGTCAGGAGCGCCCTCCGCGATGTACCGCTGAACTATACGCATCGTCACAGCCTGCGAGGCATGAACAAGGGAACAAACACCACGCGCGTGATGAGCACACAACAAAACGAACGGAACACAACACAGGCAGCAGGCACAAAACACAGACGACACACACCAACACGAAGATGAAACGAAGCAACACACACAAGACACAGAAGCACAACAACGAAACAAAACAAAAAAAAATGCTATTACGGGGTACCATAGTTAACAGGACCAAATATTGTTGGTAAAAATGGTTAAACATATAGGTTTTTATGAATACCATAGGTCCTGTTAACTATGGCCCCCCGTAATAACACGAAAAGAACAACACAACTATTACGGGGGGGGACCATAGTTAACAGGACCTATGGTACACATAAAAACCTACATATTTAACCATTTCGAATAACAATATTTGGTCCTATTAACTATGGGCCCCGTAATATTAATAACACACCGACAAAAAAAACAAAAACGAAAAAAAAACACACAACCAACGCGTCACCATCCCCATGGTTTGCAGCGAACAGAATATTCCGAATATACTTTCGTGCTACAGACCCGCACCAATAAAGTAGTTGGGTTTTTTTTCCGACCTCTGCATACCGGATGAATGCAACACTTACTGATAGTAGAGGTGCACCATTGTCTTTTTGAGTCCCCCCGCTTGGGGAGCTCGGAATCATTAACCCTTTTAGAACTGCAGTCCCATTTTGGGAATAAGCTACCCAAAAGTCAAGTAGTTTGCCCCCAAAACGGGACTGCGTTCCTAAAAGGGTTAATTAACCCTTTTAGAATTCCAGCCCCGTTTTGGGGACGTGCTAGTCAAATTCCAAGTAATTTGTTCCCCAATTGTCCCCAAAACGGGACTGCGGTCCTAGAAGGGCTAATTAACCCTATAAGAACTCCAGTCCCGTTTTGGGGACATACTAGTCAAATTCCAACTAACTTGTTCCCCACTTGTCCCCGAAACGGGACTGCGGTCCTAAAAGGGTTAATTAAGGCACCCAAGAAATAAAAGTGCCTTGAAAGTGCAACGGTTGATCAATAATCCCCATGGCCTATGGATACACAAAACAAAGAAACAGAAAAAAAACGCAAAAAACAAGAACGGCGCTATCCCGACGACTCTGGCCTTAAGGAACCCCGTCATTCAGAAAATGTATTAGCCGAAATGCCCTGTGACGGTCTCTACCGAGGCAAGCGTCACCGCTACAGCACCTCTCGGAGAAAACGGTTGACAGACTTTTTGAGTACGACACCGATATACCGGTGAAATATAAAAAAATCCTAACGCTACCTATGAACCTGGGAAAACCAGGGTGGGAGGCCTGCTGTAAAACCCTCCCGATGGACCACGCGCCGCACCTGTCGGTCGAAGAAGTCCTTGACCTCCTCCCTGTCGAGCGAGTCGAGGTAGAAGTCCACCAGCTCTTGGGCCACCTTGGTCTCGATGTAACGTCTGAACTCGATCCTCAGCTGGTCCACGGACAGTTGTTCCGCCAGGCTGGCCTTGAGCTGTGTTCCGGTTTGTTTTGCACACGTAACGGCCACGCCACAAAAAAAAACACACACACACGCACACGCACACGCACACACGCACACATAAGAGACCGTCACGCAAATAAAACACGGCACTTTTTCAAGAGCAAGGCATGTCTGGAGGCGATGAGCACGGCCTAAATGTTTCGCCGCGGGTTTCGAAGCAGACGATTCGCAATGTTCCCGACTTCTGTTCATCAGTATGAGTGCTGCCCCGGTAGAATCGGCATTTTTTAGCTCGGGAAAAAAAAAACTGCGTTTTCCCCCGATCAGAGAAGAAAAAAAAAACACAAAAAAAAAAGCCAAAACCAACGCGGTGTCGAGCGCTACGCTACATAGCCAATCAACAATCAGTCGAGCCACAGGTCGGCACGACTCAAACCGAGTCAGTTTCCGCGTATTTTGTCCCCAAAACGGGACAGCGGTCCTAGCAGGGTTAAGCCACCAACTCCTGTGGTTATCAGTCGGAGAAGCGTTGGTCGTTTCCCGGAGGAGCCGACTATCCGACTTTCTGGGTTTTGCATACTTGTAGGAAGGATTGTTGAAAGCGATATATATATATATATATATATATGAATATTTTTGGGCAGGGGGCCCCCTCGCCGAGGGAGGGCTGATTTTTGCGTTCATTTCGCTCCCCTGTCGTAAGTCGGCCTGCCAAAATCATATATCAATAGTTGGAAAACGGCACACCCACCGACTTTCCTATTAAAGTCAGACAGTCGGATAACGGCACACTCACCGACTACTATTACGGGAGACCATAGTTAATAGTACCAAATGTTGTTAGCAAAAATGGTCAACTATATAGCTTTTTATATATACCGTAGGTCCTATTAACTACGGTCCCCCGTAAAGAAATTCCAAGGGCACCGCCTATCCGAACGATGCCGTTTCAACGATGCGCCTTGACCGCAGGTCAGAGTGAGAACCCGCCCGTACATTTCGGCATACTTGAGCAAGTGCAAGAACAGCAAACGGCAACCGGCTCCGCGCATTGGGCTCGAGGCGAGAGGACGGATCACTGCCATCTCCTGGGGACACTCAGCAAGTTATGGGCTTATTTTTACCAATCCACCCGAGGATAAAGAGAGAACCGCAGGTTGTTCATGAGAAAACTCGTCTGGATTTACGAAACGTGAGTTCGCGAACCGGGGTCGGAAACACGCAAAATTTTGCATTATTCTTACAGGCCCAAGGGGGTCTAGAAACTGGTCTCGAGTGGCGAGAAACAAAAAAACACATTTTAGAACCGCAATCCCGTTTTGGGGACCAAGTGCTCAGGGCCATTCTCATCGGAGAGTTTTTTTGTCCAAACTTTTCATATTTTTTTGGCGCAATTTTTTCAAACATCCAGCTTTTTCTGATTTTTTTTTTTTCCTTATTATGTTTTGAGATAAAACTTTCCTGAATTTTATTTTGTTTCTGTTCTGAAGAGTTTCACAACTTGTGACAGAACGCCTCCGTATCTTGGTACAGATGTCCAAATACTCCCGGATGTAACAAAATTCTGAAAAAAAAAGAAAAAAGTCTCTTCGATAGGAATGGGCCTTACAATTTTTGAATGGTTTGTCCCCGAAAAGGGGAGTGAGGCATAAACGAGGCACATAATTAAATGTAGGCACCTCCTTTCGCTGTCGAGTGGTTTGCGGCCGTTTATTAGCGCAATTGTGGTATATGTTTGCCTCTGGCGAGGGGGTTATGAAACACGCCTGCGACTCGTGAGCGTAACACGCCTCCCAGCTCACGTTTGCGCTTCACGGAACAGGCGCCGGAGCGCCACACCAAGTACCCGCATGCTCTGGTCGCGGATTTCTATGGTGCCGACGCGTCCGGCGAGTCACATGGAGGCTGAGCTGCATCCTACGAAGAACCGCTTGAGAGGCGGACTTGTGCATGGACGACAGCTTCAACCCGTTAAGTTCTGTTCCGGTGGAGCGACTTCCAGAGACAGCGATGATGGGAGTACTGTGCGCCGGGGGGGGGGGGGGGGGGGAAAGGTACTCCTTTGTTGCTTGCCGCCTTAGCCATTTGACCATTGACCACGCATCCCTTTCGAGACGGAGCACCGTTCCTACTCCCATTAGAGACGCCTCCAACATCTGGGCGCTCATTACGCTGTTTCCATACATTACATAGAAACTTGTTGCTAACCGTATCCCCTTCCTGTTTCGCCGCCTGTGGCCACAATGTATCTCCTAGGATAGCGATCGTTATCTCGCTGGCATCTACTGTACGAAAGTCCTCCGTGTCACAGCTTATGTGCGAGAGAGGGGGTGGGGTGGGGATACTCGATACCATACATGGCCGTTGTCGTATGACCATAGACCCTCGAATCGGGTGGGGGGGGGGGTTATCCATAGGGGGGAATGGGGGGTTCTTCCGTCGTATACGGTATGCAATTGGCGATAGGCAGTCCAGGTGTATGGGGGCAAATTCATCGTCCCGGAAGTAAACGTTGAAAACCGAAATCAAACCACCCCATGAGTACAGCTGACAGGCTAACGATTGGAATGGGCCTCTCAGCCTCGAAGCCGGACCGACCGTTTGAATTCAACAGATCGTCCTAAACTGCAGCTATAATAACCTGGGTGGGTCGCCAGCATGTTGCGGGTCGCTCGAGCAACTATTAATAGCGCAACGCACAAAAAGGTACAAACAAAAAAGCGGCACCAACGGACGGTACCTGCGCGGGCGACGGCAGTTCGGAGAAGCCCTTGGTGAAAGACAAGAGGTAGTCGTTGTCCCCCAGCATCTTCTTTAAGAAAGGTTCTCGGATCGATCCCCAAAGCAAGATGTACGTTGTCAAAACAGGGTCTGCCGCCAAAATAAAAAAAAAAGGGGGGCGTGCAGGGTGAGTGGGTGGGGTTAGCGGGCGGCGCGAAGAGCAGGACAAGAAAAAAAAAAAAAACGTTGACGCTGTTGATTGGCTAGCGGGATAGTTCCACGCACGGGGGAGATAGCCGATAGTACAGTTGATGTTCTGGACCTTCCAAGGCAGCTAGACTCCTGATCTGTATGATCTGTATGATATGTATGATCTAGCTCATGTGGCCGGGTAGGAGCCGTATAACTCGCACGATCTATTAATAGGACATGTTTTCCGGGTTGGATCTGTACTACACAGATCCTGCTCAACACCTCACACCGGTAGGGTAGGATCTATCTATCTGCAGATGATCCAGATGTTGCGGGTTAAGATCTACCAGCAGATGATCTATCTGTGCGTAGATAATCTGTCCGACGTGATGATCCTCAAGAAAAAAAAGAAAAAAAAAACGAAAAAACGCACAAGGATGAGTTTCCAACCATTCCTCAACACTCCCTTCACTAAAACCAGCATGTTAATTCAACCCTTTGAGGACCGCAGTCCTAATTACGGGGGCTAAGCACTTTCGTAGAATTTGACTGGTAGATCCCCTAAAACGGGACTGCACATAAGCAGCTTGCCCTCGGAGGGTCAAGAGCCAAAAAGAGGCCTTGGCGCGACCGAATGACCACAGTTCCCTACAGCACGTACCAGGCATACGTATATATATATATGTATATATACGTTATATACCTGATATTATGTATATACGTACATACCTAGATATACCTGGTACGATATTTCGTTGGATTCTGGCAAAGGATGTGTTCGGTAGCGTGAACGAAGTACACCCGTACCCGGCAGAGTTTTGGTGGGCGTACCGAACTAACCGCAGTGTCGGGTACACCGGAGTCCGATCGCGCGGCGCCGAACGGGAGCGCTCGGTAGGGTGTTGATGCCGCACCGAACCTCTTCGAGGTACGATATGGCAAAACAACCCCGACCGGTACCCTTACGATACCTACCCCCTATTTGCTATGGTCCCCCGAAATAGTTTGTTGTTGGCGCTGTCGAAATGAGAAACTCGCATTGCGCTCGCGATATTACACTCCCGTAATGCGGTGCCTCTCGTAGTGTGGTGTCGGTGTGTGCTATTTGAAAGGCCCATACACCGGCACTATCGAGGGCACCGGCATTATCCCGCTCACTACCGTATATGCCATACCAGGTATGTGGCAAGCGACTCGACCGGCACGATTTTTCGGAACCGGCATCGCAGAGGTACGTGCCCCTACCGTATCTGAAGCAATAACTGGTCCGAAGGAATTGTTACGGGGGGGGGCATAGCATAGCTAATAGGACCAACCATTGTTCGTAAAAATACCGAAATATACGGGTTCTTGTGTGTACCGTGGGTCCTATCAAGCCCTTCAGGGCCGCAGTCCCGTTTTGGGGGGCAAGCTACTTGAAATTTGACTTGGTTTGTCCCCAAAACGGAACCGCGGCTCTAAAAGGGTTGAACATGGTCCCCCCCCCCCCCCCCCCCCCCGGAATAGGGGCCCCGCTTCACCCCGCGCGAGAAGGCGGCACTCACAAGCGATGGACACCCTGCGCACGGTGACGTGCCGACCCGCCAGCAACACCACCACGATGAAGGCGTAGCTGAGGAGCGCCACGGTGATGAAGAACAACGTTCGCTTCAGGTTGTCGTACTCATTGAACTGCTTCCTGACCGACTTCAGCTGTCTCACGCACACGAACCTGTGGCCGACAGCAACAAAAAAAAAAAAAAAAAATACAACAACAACAACAACAACAACAACAACAACAACAACAACAACAACAACAACAACAACAACAACAACATAAAACAAAAACATAAAACAGAGAGAACGCGGGAGGGGGTGGGGGTACGTACACGCGCACTCGCACAGCAGTACCGGTGGCGTGCCCCCGGGGAAAAACTGCGCACTGCTGCACACGTTTCGGAGACAAGCTGCGTGATTCTGGAGTCGGGGTCGTCTTGTTGTTGTTGTTGTTGTTGTTGTTGTTGTTGTTTTGTTTTTTTTTCGGTGGTGAAAGCTTCTTAAACCTTTTTAGAACCGCAGTCCCGTTTTGGGAACAAACTACTCAAATTCTAAGTGGTTAGCCCCCCAAACGGGACTGCGGTCCTAAAAGGGTCCTGGAAGAGTGAACCCGTTTAGGACTGCAGTCCCTTTACAAAGCACTCAAACGGGTAAGGGGTTTGTCTTGTGTCTTCAAGACGGGGCTGGTATCCGTAAAGGGTCAGGAAAATGCTGTTTCTGCGGGCCCGAGCACCAGGTTCTTGTGCGAGGAGGGTGTGCTCTACACCATTCATACAGTAAGTGCTGAATGAATAAGATCGACCAGACAAGAAAACAACAACAAACAAACAAAAATAACAACCACAACAACAACAACAACAAACAACGAAAGCAGATCCAGCTACAAGATTGACCAAAAACATAAAACAACAAACAAAAAACAGACCCAGATACAAAATCCACCGCACTCGCCCCTCTCGGGGGTCAGGTCAGGTCAGGTCGGGTCAACGTGCCCAAGCGCCAGTAGTAACATCAGCTCGTGGTGATGTTGCAACGGGAGCTATAGGTTAAGTTGACACACGACACGGGAACGTGGAAGTGTGGTTTACTTTTACCAATCCGCCGGAGGATAAAAAAACAAACCAAGAGACAAACAAACAAATAAACAAACAAACAGATTCAGATACAAAATTGGCCGAGCAAAAAAACAACAAACAGACGAAAAACAGATCCAGAAACACGAACAAATGACGATTATTTGATCTTCCTCAGCAGAAAAACAGATAGATGCCGAATAGCCCCGAGGCGTTCATACTAAGGGTGCGGAAGAACCATACATAGGCCAACACAGCTTCTGGTCAAATGCAGGCTCTCAACGAGAGAGGGTAATAAGCTAGTTTTCGCTCGCCGAACGAATCGGCGTAACGACCACAAAAACAAAAACAAAAAACAGATCACACGAACAAGTGTGACAAAAAAAAAAACAAGATTGACACAGATAGATGAAAACGAAAAAAAAAACAACAAAACTGACAAAAGAAAAAAAAAAAAAAAAAAAAAAAACACACCAACATGACAATGTGTGACAAAATTACAAGAATGACAAAAAGGCAAAAAACGTAAACCAACCGAAAATGACGGGAGAACAAAAAAGATGAAAAACAAAGCAAAACAAACAAACAAACAAACAAACAAACAAACAAACAGACAGACCTACAAACGAACAGACAAAGCAACAAACAAAGCAAACAAACAAAGGAACAAATCACACGATCATGTTAACACACCAACTTGCTCACCACAGGAAACAGATGCCGAACAGGCCCAAGGCGTTCATCCCCAGGGTGGGGTACATCGAAGCCCTCGTCGTTGCGCACGAGTTGGCCACCTCGTCGAAGAACCCCGTCCGCGGGAGCAGCCAGGTAGCCACCACAGGAATGAGGCATATGCTAGACAGGCACAAAATCTGGTGCCTGCGAAAATCAACCATTGTACCGGTAAGAGGTATTCATAAACATGGTGCGGTTTTTATTTCGGCTAGAGAGACAAAAGCGTGATGCGTACTATTAATAGCGAAAGCTGCCAAAAAAAGGAACGTGTTTTTTATGCTACACCTGGCACCGCTCCAGACAGGCAAAATGAGGGGAGAGCCTATTTTGTAACCAGCAGGTTTGCACGCAATCAGGCGTAGCCCATACAGTGTACGATTATATATAGCTGAAAAGTCTGAAGTCGGCAGAGATTCACGCAGGACGCACAACGCTCAGAAACACTCCCGCCTACGAACCTAACCCCCAAGCACGCCCCCGGACAGCTGCAAAGGGCATCGTGTTTCGTAGATTAGATGCAATACGGTCGCTGTGGGTTCGACCGACTGAGTGGTGGATACTCAACTTTGGGACCAGGTACTCTTTTCAAGACAATCCCGTCCAAGGCCATACATAGTGAAGAAAATACCGGGTAAATCGGCGTGCGTGTCAAGAAAAAACACTACGAGTACTTGGTACTACTCTATAATGGGATCGTTCTTTCGGTATTACTGGGGACAATATTAAATAGGACCTACGGTAGACACAAAAAATTATATATTTCGCTTTTTTTACTGGTAACATTCGGTCCTATTTACTATGATCCCCCGTAATAGTAGAATAATGGACAATACCAGGGTGACAGGCAATGCGTACATGTGTTGGCTAGTCACCGGGTGGTCTTGAAGTGGGTGCATACCCCACCGCATCAGGGGTTTAGGGCCATACGTTTGATGTATAGTACTGTAGATAGGGTCACGGTTAGGATCAAGGTCAGGGCGCGCCTCTCGGCTCTTTCAGCTAGCTGTGTGAGTCACAACTACAGCCAGTAACTTCGTGCTTCCTTTCGGCTTTCACAAATAATAGGCACGCGCTCCAGAAAAGTATACCCCAATGAAACGATTGCACAAACAAAAACAAAAAACATCGCGTTCGGCAGGGTACACAATTTTGCTCTCGGATCAACCATTTTGAAAAAAAACGATGCGAGTCGACGAGGAAAGAAAATGTTGAATTCATCCCGCGATAAAAACCAAGGCACGTACCGTAGCGGGGAGGCGGGGGGGGGGGGGGGGGGAAACCCCCGCTATGCGACCCCGGATTTGACTCATTGTACTGCTGGGAGGGAGCGGGGGGGGGGGGGGGGGGGGGTGGATAACGAATGGGATGAAAACAAAAAAAAAACAGGAAAAAAAATACTGCACTAACTACCTGTCCAGAACCCTAACTATGACTCTCGTTTCAGCCGGTTGGTCCCCACCAGAGGGACTGCTGTAGTCCTTATGGCCTTATGGGCTTGCAAGTCTAGGATGCTCTCATCTCTTCTACTGCTAATACTAGTTCCAAATATTCAGGAGTAAAAGAGATACGCCGATCTACCTGGTATTTTATCCCGAAATGCTTTCAAGGTGGGGATGCCACTACTACAACTACTGGGCATCTCACGGTCGGCCTGGTGTGTTCACACGGCCCCCACCAGCTGCACACAGCCGGCGACCGCACTACTAACGAATGCCGCGCCTACGGACGCTAACGGCGAGAGGTTTCTATCACGGCGAGAGTTGCCCTCAGACGGCTGCACTCACTCCGTTCGCCACATCTTTCCGTCGTGCTTGATCAGGATTCTCCACATTCGGTACACCCGTATGAAGAACGCCACCACGTGCACGGTGAGCGTCGACCACGCCAAGAACCTCTGCGGGGGCGTCAATCAAGAAACAAGCGAGGAAAAGCAACAACGAGTAGGTGCGAGGCGTTACATTTTTATGGCATTTGCATTATATCCTCCAGCGGACGGGAAAAATAATACCAGGTACCTGGTATCTATTAATAGCACAGTCTGACTTTTACGGGGGACCATGTCGAATAGAACCTACGGTATACACAAAAACCTACCTGGTATCTATTTCGCTATTTTTACTATTACGGGGGACCATAGTTAATAGGGCCTATGGTAGACATAAAAACCTATATGTTTAACCATTTTTACTAACACTATTTGGTCCTGTTAACTATGGCCCCCCGTAATAACACTATTTCGTCCTATTTACTCAAGCCCCTCGTAATAGTTAGTGACTAGATCCCCCTTGCTTCAAGCAAACGCTGCTATTAATAGTACGGGGGACCACAGTAAATAGGACCAACTATAGTCAATAAAAACAGGGAAATATATAGGTTTTTGTGTCTACCGTAGGTCTTATGCAATATGGTCCCCCGGTCATATTAACAGCGGAGGGTGCGGCATTTTGTTTCTTCTGTGGCAAAAAGAAAAAAGGGAAGGGTTAAAAAAGCTCGCCACCCTTCCCTTCCACACCTGGCTGCGCGTCGTGCGCCAGTTCCAACCCCGGTGTGGAGCACACAACGCCAGGGCTGTGGCTTGACCGACAGACAAAGGAGGCAAGCGGTACCCCGGTACGTTTTGCCGTCTTTGTTGTACCCTCCCCGCGCCATAGTTAATAGGACCAAATACTGTAAGTGAAAAGGGTTACATATATAGATTTTTATGTATACCACAGGTCCTGTTAACTATGGTCCCCCGTAATAGTACAAGTAGACATGACGGACTGAGAAAAAATGCTGTAAATAGAAAACACCAGGAGTAGTGGCGGTCCCTCTAAAAGTGCCGGCATGATATGCGCCAGCCAGCAACGCCGGCACTATATGTGGCGGCAACCGGCACTACTCCACACACTGTTACGGGGGCCATATTAAATAGAACCTACGGTATACTCAAAAACCTGTACATTTACCTTTTTTTAGTAACAATGTTTGGTCCTATTTACTATGGTCCCCCGAAATACCACACCGGTTAATCCCATCTGTGCCGAGCGGTTCCGCAGGCACTAGAGCAGACAACCGGCAATGTAGTACAGGGGCTACTATTGTTTGAGGACTCAAGATCGTACCCGTTCTGGCGGTCCGCTTGGGACTGGCAGAACCGTTTTGCCACGCAGGGAAAAAAAAAAAACGGACACCTAAAAAAAAAATATGAAGACGGCTGCCTTGCGACGAGTCTATTTTTTTTGGCTGCTGTTGACTCAATCAAACCGCCTTTGCGTAAAATCGCCCACCCTTTCTACTACTGGGAAAAATCCCGAAACACAAAAGGGCTTTTTGTCGTCATGTTTCGAGAAAAAATTGCGCCATCTTGGTTAACTCCCATTCGTCTGAAACGCCGCCCTAATCTGTTGGAAGAAACACACGAGAGGCAGGGACCAAAATCACACACACACACGAGGCAGGGACGTAGACGCTCGCCGCACGTCGAAGTGCCAACCCTTCGAAGAGAACAGCTCGCCCACCCTTCGTACACCATTTTCAGCGAAACGAACTGATTTTTTCGTGCTTCGTGCGAAAAACGACCTGAAAATATTTAACTCCTAATTTGCGTGGCTCGTGCCTCTTACACTAATTCAGCCGTACTGATACAGCTGTCGACGAATGCAGAAGCGAAATTATCATTTCAGTTTTGAAACACAAACATTTTTCGTACGTTTGGTACGAAATTCGAGCAGAAAAAAAATAGTATCAATACCAGGTAACTCCCAATTTGTGTGGCCCGCGCTTTTTCTGCACTAATCCCAGTCTTGAAGAACAATTTCTCCAATGCTTTGGGCTTAAGTTGGGCCGAAAAAGTAACACCTCCCAATTGGTTTGGCCAACGCCTCCGACAGTAGTAACTTCAGTGTTCAAAAGCGGCTCGCTCGTACCGCTGTACAGGATAAGTTTTCGAACAAAAATTGACCAAAACAAATAATCCGGCACGTACCAGGTATCAAATTTATGTTGCCGGCGCTTCTTACGCCAATATCCTGTAAAACAATGAAACCAATGGAACTCTTGTGTTCCGAGCAAGGTCGAACGGAAAGCGCTTAACTCCCAGTGTGTGTAGGCCACGCTTCCTACAATAATTTCACCATAAACTAAAGGGATATCTTGAGTTTCAAGCAGACGTCGAGCCAACAATGTATCAAGTCCCGATTTCTTCAAGCGCAATCCAGATATATATGATGAAAAACAAAATAGGTCACACCTCGAAGTCACACGCTGCGAGGATGTCGCCCACCCTGCGCTTGATGAAGCCGGCCTCGATCGCTTTCGTCACCGTCCACAACACGCCTGACAAAATCTAATGAACACCCAGAAGAAGAAAAAACAGCAACGAAAAGCATACAAACACGCGCATACGCAGAGAGAGGGGGAGGAAGAGGCACACAAAAAATGGCAGCGGCAGGGAAAAAACAGAAAATAAACAAAAAACGGAGCAAGAAGGTAATGGAATGAAATAATACAAGGGGAAGAAACGAAAATGTACCACTACCTACAACATCATTAGGAGAAAGCATGACACCAACAGCACCTCCACCGCCGCCGAAAACACACACCACCAACATCCCCAACCCTACCATCACCACCACCGCCACCACAAAAAAACGCCACCAACATAACCAACACCGCCACCACCACCACCACCACCAACACCAACACCAACACCACCAACACAACCACCAAAAAAAACACTTCCCCCAAAAACAAGCCCTCCTACTACTGCTGCCTCACGGTGATGACGACGATGTTGACGTTTTTGGTGACGTAAGGAGGCCATCGCCGGTACCAGATGAGATGAGCGCAGACCAGCAACGCCGCCGCCTGAAAGGTGCCCACCAAGCCCAGCATGAAGTAGTCCACGGAAGAAAGGGGCTCCCACGCCGTCGTGTTCTCGCCCGAGTCCTCGGCCATGATGCCTCCTGTCTCCCCCCAGTCCGCGGGGGGATAATCCTGTTGTTCTGGCGTACCGTCAAGAAAACCTTTTCCGCCTCTTTCCGGTGCGCGGCGGAGTCCCTGGGTTCTTCTGGTTAGTTACAGACCCTGGATAGGGGTATTATTACCTTCGTTCGGGTGATAATCTGGTGCGGGCTACAATCTGGTAAGGGCTGGGCCTTGCCTGCAACCCGGCCGCTCTCGGAGCCCGTCCGGCACCTTCCGCCTTTTCCCAGTTCGCGGGAATAACTCGACCACCTAGATTGAAGACGTGAAATAACCCGGCCCCTACCGTAGGTATAGGGTGTGAATGTCCCGGCCTCTACGTAGGTTCAGGGTTTTAAATTACCCGACAATAAAACCGACCTCTAGAGCGTAGATTAGGTTTCAGCCCGCGCGTTCTTGAAGACCGCCTTGCGGCTCGTGGCCGCGAGCTGGAGGGAAAGACGACGACCCTAGCGTTGGAACAACGCCATCAACCAGAGCTGCGTTGCTCGAAGCAGAATACCACCGAGGGTTAATAGGCTCCCGTCCTTGGCAGGTGCGCACGGGCTTATGTGAGTAGCCGTGCCCCTTTAGCTTCTCTCTCTCTCTCTCTCTCTCTCTCGCTATCTCTCTTTCTCTCGCTATCTCTCTCTCTCTCTCGCTACCTCTCTCTCTCTCTTTCTATCTCTCCCTCTAACGCGCGCGCACGCGCGAGCGGTTTGTTCCCCAGACCTCGTGGGCGGCAGCCAATCCTCGCACGTTCGAGCAAGCACCCTGCGAATTTCCAGGCATCAACAACAACGCGGAATCGAGACAAAGGGAGAGTTGGGAATCAAATAACACGCGAGTATTTCGGAGGGTCTGTACCGCAGACCCTAGCCCAGCTTGGACAACATAGCTGGAACACACTCTTAGGGTTACACTCAAGCCCCAACTCCGACCGCCTGAGAAGAACTGTGGGAACGAACATGTAATGAGGCGTTGTTTATATTTCGGGAGTTCAGACTCATCAGAGTCCACGACGTACCCCTATAACCTCGGCTGCCTGACCAAGTCATCGGAATGAACGTGTAAGGAGGCGTTGTTTCTACCGGGGAGGGGGGGGGGGGGGGGGGGGGGTGGCATAGTAATCAGAAGCAGAACCCACGATGGACGCCAAATTTTCATTTTTTGTTTGATTTATTTTATCGTGTATATATATCGGCGCTTCTCTCTCCCTCCCTCCTATTAGTAGTCCAATCTCAGATTCGGGGTCACATAGCAGGCTCTCCTCCACCCTCCCCGCTACGGCTCGTGCCTCGGGGGGCGTTTTTATCGGCAGGGGGGAATGCCCCACTTGTTCGACAATATGGTTCAGGCTCACTTGTGTGGGATACCCAAAACCCTGAGCCAATCAGACCCCCAGGCAACCTTTGGCTAGCGCTAGCCCCCTTGGCCTCGCACGCAGCGCGCTTCTACCGTGGCGTCGAACAAGCGGTGTGCTCTACTGAAACATCGGCCCAGCTGCGACAACAAGGTAGAGACACACCTGACGCTAAACCTTAACCCTCTACCTGTGTAGCCCTGACCCTCACCTCCGACCGCCTGGGGCATGCACGCTTCGGAACGGAGAGGTAAAGAGGGGGGTAGGGTGTGTAGGACATATCGGCGGTCCGTTTCGTCCGAGCTGAGCCATGTCGCACACGAGCCGGGCTCAAATGAATATGTATCGCGGACCCGCGTCCAGATGGATGGGGTAACTCGTGCACTGAGTCGAGCTGGGAAGACTATGGAGAGGCTTTGGTAAATTCCACCCCCACACTACCCGAGTCGGGAGAGACAACGCTAGACATGGGTGCCTACATCCTCGGAGTCAACCATCCTTTGATTGCGGTCGTCAGAGACAGGCCCGACGAAGATGGAGGAAATGAACCGGGTTTTCGAACCGGTGCGCACGAATACTATACAATTAACCCTCTTAGGACTGCAGTCCCGTTTTGGGGACTATTTACGTAGCGTTTGACTGGGGTGTCCCCAGAACGGGACTGCGGTCCTAAAAGGGTCATGATGCCCTCCGGGGCACAACAGCAACAACAACAACAACAACAACAACAACAACAACAGAAAAAAACTACGGCGTAGGGTATATGAAGTATATGAACATGAGTATCATATATGTGATACGGGTGTTAAGAAACGTCAATTTGGTGTCCCGGCTCAATGCCTTACCAGGTACCGGGTATTATTTTTGTGACCTTGAGCTAACTCTATTACGGGGGACCATACTTAATAGGACCTATGGTATACATAAAAACCTATACATTCCACCATTTTTACCAACAATATTTGGTCCTATTAACTATGGTCCCCCGTAATAGTGTATACTGGTATATACACTTTGAGCTGCGTTTCCCAACACCCAACTTTCTTATTGCTCGTGCCGATCAGAGCCTGTTTTTCTCTCGATATAATGGTCCTCGCAAACTGCAGTAGGGGCGGGCGCCCGCTGCTGTACTCATATCGTAACACCAAACCTATAACTATAACCGGTTTAGAACCGCAGTCCTGTTTTCGGGACAAACTACTTGGAATTCGACTGATTTGTCCCAAACACGGCACTGCAGTCCTAAAGCGGTCAAGATAACAACACAACCCCCTAGGACGGGTGTTTCTGAAGCCAGTTTTCTCCTGAGCAAGGCGCGAGTGAGTGAGTGCGTGCGTGCGTGCGTGCGAGTCCCACGCAATGAAAACCAGCGGCGGAATCGCTCGAAAAAACAAAATAGGTGCAAGCGGGTGTGTTATCTCGCGTGTTACGTACGACCTATCTATACGGGTAAACTCTGTCGCCGAGACACTCGGCTTGAACAAAAAAACAAATTGCGAGGGGGTTGTGTTGTCTTGCGTGTTGATACAGGTATATCGCAAAGGCCGGCGACAGCAAGCACCTGGTAAGAAATCGGGTGTCGATATTGCTTCACACACGCCGGATATATTATATATATATATATATATATATTTACCATCGATTTCCGCTTGCTTCATTCTCTCAAGAAGTTCAGGACAGACGATTTTCCTGTCCTGATATATATGCGAGGTCTATCTCTCATACAGCCGGGTGTGTGCAGGTTGTCTTCACAACTATCCGCTATTTCTACCCAAGAAAAATCGGTACACCCAGCAGTGTCCGTCCTGATTCCTTATCCTAGAGATTTGCCAATTCTGTTGTCAAACACGGTGAGACAGATAAAAGCAATCTGCATAACCTACTACGGGGGACCTATGGTAAATAGGACCAAATTTTGTTAGCAAAAATGGGGAAATATATAGTTTTTTGGGCCCACCGTAGGTCCTGTTTACTATGGCCCCGCGAAATAGCACATGATTCCTGAGTTGGGTCCGCACTCTACCCATTCTCTACGTACGTACAACACGCACATGGTACCTGGTATATCATTACGGCGGGTTAGCCCCTTTTGTACTGCAGTCCCGTTTTGAGGGCAAACAACTTGGTATTTGAGTGGTTCGTCCCCACGTATGGGTCTGCAGTGCTAAAGGGCTTGGGGCCTAAAATTATCTACTTTAGGCCGTACTTAATGTTTTCGCTCGACTGCTGTTGCGCAAAGTGAAGCAACAAGTGGTGTACTTTGTTTCGACTGAAACCAATACAATACAGTAACGTGGAGTGTAGCCTCCCACTCTGACCGAAAATGTAATCCTTTAAGGGCGGACATTATCGGAGAGTTTTTGTTTTTTTTCCAACCAGTGTTTCCATGGTTTATCCGTCTATGAATGTTGCACCAAGATACGGAGGCATTACATCACAATTTGCGGGTTTGACACTGGAGGGGGTGGAACATCAGGAACGCTTCGCATTCACATCTTCGGACAAAACAAATCTGGAAAATCTGGAAATTTCGAAGAAAAACAAAAGTGCGCGAAAAACAAACCTGGAACATCTGGAAATTTAGGCCAAAACGTCCTGCGATACTACCCGTGTTCGACGACGCCAAATGTGACGGTGCCACCAACTGAGCTATTACTACGGGGGACCATAGTTAATAGGACCTATGGTATGCATAAAAACCTATATATTTAAACATTTTTACTAACAATACTTGGTCCTATTTACTATGGTCCCCCGTAATAGGGGGGTAAAAAATCGGCCGATTGCCCAGCCCAGGGTACAGCCCTGATAAGGCCTCTGAACCATCGACGAGACGAACTGTACTCTTTTGGTGCTCGCAGTCCCGTTTTGGGCACAAGCTACTCGGAATTCTCGAGTTGTTCGGCCCCCAAAACGGGGACTGGGGTTTGCTCTAAGAGTGTTAAAATAGTGAAAATAAGATAGCCCTTTTGAGGACCGCAGTCCCGTTTGTTTGGGGGACAGACTACATAAACATTGAGTGATTTGTCCCCAAAACGGGACCGCAGCCCTATTACGGGGGACCACAGTAAATGGGACCGCATATATATTGGTGATAAAAATAGCGAAATATAGAGGTTTTTGTGTGTACAGTAGGTCCTATTTAGTAGATCGTCCCCCGTAAAAAAAGAAGGGTAACAAACGTGCCCCCCCCCCCCCCAAAAAAAGGAGGTTCCTGAAGGATTTCTCAAAAAAAGACGAACAATTCGGTAGTAATATTTCGTACGGCGACTTCGGCCCTCAACAATGTTTCACTTTTTTTATGTGCGGAGACAGACTCCAACCGGGTGTTGATGTTGAACTGCTCCCACACGCGCTCATAGCCACGATCCTGCCCGTGGGCAACTAAAGAGCACAAGGAAACTGCAGCCCAGCCGGTGATGATCATACAGCGGCAGGTCCAGTAGGTAGGTGTAGACGAGCAAGCCGAGCCGAGCGAAACTAGGTCGGGGCACGTACCACATGACTCTACAGGCAGTTTTCACGATCTTTCGTGCGTATAATACGTTTCGAGAAAAAAAGAGATGCACACCCCGCAAGTATTTATTCCACGAGGACGGCAGCACCGGTAAAGAAAATACTCGGACAGAGCTACAGGCTAACACGGAGTACGAAACTTGACCGACAAGTCCGCTGCCTGGTGCATTTCTCAGCGTCTCGAAGGAGTTTACGAGTATCAACATCAACATTTCAAACCGGCATAGTAGTAGTACTTGGATGCGTGGGTACGTGGATGGGTTCGCGGATGGACGAGTGGGGCGGGTCAGGGCTTCGAAGCAAAACACTTCGCAAAAAAGAGGGACGCAACATGAGATCACATGCTACAAATGAAAAAACACACACACACACGATCGAAGGATCACAAATTAAATATAGACGCACCAATAATTCCTGGAATTTTGCAGCTTCTTCAGATGTTGTCTTACTCATCTACGAACTGAAAACATACCCTGCATGAGGCCATACATACACAACCCTCACTCAGTACGCGCGATCGAAGCATCACAGACAGCTAGCTTGCAAACGAAGGTGAGTTTCGACCAAGTCCTCCTCGATCTCCCAGCTGTTTAAAAAAAATAAAAAAAAGTAATAATATTAATAGGTGAAATGTCTTCCTATTAATAGCCCGGGGGACCGTAGTGAACAGGACCTATGGTACGCACAAAAAAGCTCTATAATATTTACCTTTTTTTACGAACAATATTTGGTCCTACATACTACGGTCCCCCGTAATAGTAAGGGGGGGGGGGGTAGGGTGTAATTAATTACTTTCGCAAAATAAAAGAGGAAAGTACACATCATATGCTTGCAGCTATTCATGCATACCCAGGGCAGTATTTGTGTACTATTAATAGGTACCAAGTATTTGTTTACGGCTGTATGTACTACTAATAATAACGGAACCCAGCCACTCCAATACCTGGTATACCATAAACACTTAAACATTTATTTCAAACAACAACGACAACAACAACCACAAAAAGAATAACAACGACAACAACAACAACAACAACAACAACAACAACAACAACAACAGAAGAACGCGTGCGTCACTCTGTTGTACTCTGTCGTATTATAATTAGCGGAGCGGTTGTATTTGTTCCGTTATTACTACCGCCGCAGCCGTAAATACTGCCATGGTACGTATGCATTAACACCTCTACTATTAATACTGTAACTGCAATCATGGTATAATTACACCCCCCTGGTTGATGTATATTGGTCCTTCCTTTCGAAACTACTTAACTACACCACCCCCCCCCCTTTACAATATATTGGTACAATGTGACACTGCTTGTAAATAGTGAGTCGCTTTTTTGCCAAATATACTCGAAGTATTACTTACACCCCCCCCCCCCTATTATACTGGTATTAACTTGAATCATATTAATATTACTGGGGACCATAGTTAACAGGACCTATGGTATACATAAAAACCTATATATTTCACCATTTTTACTAACAACATTTCGTCCTATTAACTATGGTCCCCCGTAATAGTATGCTACGGTATGACATGGCACTACTACGGGGGACCATAGTAAATAGGACCAAATATTGCTAGTAAAAACAGGTAAATACACAACTTTTTGTGTATACCGTAGGTCCTATTTACTATGGTCCCCCGTGATACATTAGGGGGAGAAGGGAGTAGGAACGGTGCTCCGTCTCGAAAGGGGTGCGTGGTCAATGGTCAAAGGACTAAGGCAAGCAACAAATGAGTACGCCCCCCCCCCCCCCCCCCCCCCCCCCCCCCCGAACCGGTTTTGATTTCCATGATGGCCTTGCCAGGGAGTGTGGTGCCATTTTTTTACATCGGTGGTGCACCCAAGTAATTGTATTACCCGGTACCGCGAGGACGAGGGTCTCTGATAGTATGTTTGGTTATCGGCTGATTCCCGGATAACAAAAGGGGAGGCACAGTATGGGGCAAGCCCGGCTACTACTGCAATGCAGGCCGGCCTAGACGCGTGTACTCACTCACAGAGATTGGTGTCTTATGTCGATGATCACCCCCACTTTTCAGGCTCTCAGAGAGTTCTGAGAGCAGGGGGGGGGGGATCATGAAAGCCCATGGCAGGTCACCGCATAGGAGGAGTGCGATGCGTACTTTGTTCAGCGCTCTCGATAAAGTACAGAACGGCAACGGGGGGGGGGGGGGGGGGGGGCTTTTTTTTTCGGGAATAATCTGGTCGAGAGCCAATATATTACATGCCATGTTCGACCGCAGTAGCACCACTTTACCGCTGGTGACCTTTTTTAGGACCGCCGTCCCGTTTTGGGGACGAACTACTCGGAACTTGAATGGTTTGTCCCGACAGACGGGACTGCGGTTCTAAAAGGGTTTAAGAGAGAACGGGCGCCGAAGAAACGATCGCACCCTACCCCGAACCGATAACCCGCACCCACACGGCAGTCTATACATGCGCAGAACCACATTAGTCCTTTTAGTACTGCAGTCTCGTTCTGGGGACAAACCGCTCAAATTCTAAGTATTGCGGGGGGGCATAGTTAATAGGACCTACGTTAGACACAAAAAAACTGTATATTTACCTATTTTTACTAACAATATTTGGTCCTATTTACTATGGTCCCCCGTAACAGTTTGTCCCCGTAACGGGACCGCGGTTCTAAAAAGGTTAGTTGTCATATCGCTCATGTCTCATGCCCCTAAACGTGAGGAACAGCGGTCGTACCAAATATTCAATCGAAACGGTAACTCAAAATCTAACTTAGGAACAGAGTGGTATGCTATAAAAAAAACTCGTTCGGGCTCGTCGGTGCTAATTGTACGGCTACCCGCCAGGTGGCTACCAAAATTTTCGGGAGACAACACTTCCACCCCTTCACAGACAGCAACTTTTGCCTTGACATGTCTTGACTGACACCAAACTACTAGCTTTGAGCGTGGAACGTTCGGTTCTACACCCATGACAGCGCACGTTTTGCCTTGCTTGACATTGACATGTCTCCTGACATCTTTGGTGGCTACCTACTTCTTTCTTGCTATTGTTTTTTTTTTTTTTTTTTCTTTCTTTTTTCTCATCCCATTCATTATCTTCGCACATCTTCTTCTCTCTCTTCTTCCCACTCGTAACTCAGATCCGGGGTCACATAGCAGGCTCTTCTACCCCCTTCCCGCTACGGTATTTAGATTTCAAGAGCCTTTTCATGTTCTTCGTGTTATCCGTTCTTCCTTTCCCGGTGCCTGCATACGCTCGAGCATATTTTAGCTGGGAACGAACGCCTCCTTCTGTGGTTTCCGGGATTCCGAGTCAACCACAATAACGAGGGAGAGGGAACCTTAACTTTGTGCCTACCTGGTGTTGGCATGACACCTGATACCACGTTGCCTCTATATTCTAAGGATTGCGTGTATTGAATATTATTACGGGGGACCATAGTTAATAGGACCAAATATTGTTAGTAAAAATGGTTAAATATATAGGTTTTTATGTAAAACACAGGTCCTATTAACTATGGTGCCCCGTAATAGCACAAAAATGGCCCCTATATTTCCCTGAAAGAACGGTAAGTGTTTGTACAATAGGTCGCGGAACCGCCTGTCGTCCTGGTAGAGTTCAGCGGCCCGATAGGCAGGGGTAGGACAGAGCGGTACTACCATTGGGACGGCGATTAATAAGAGCTGGCTGGACCTACACGGCCATCGGGCGTCGAAGCAACCCAACTTGCGCTCGCGATGAAGCTGCAAATTGACTCAGGGGGGCGCACGTAAACAGCCCCCGACAACCCTGCTACCCATTTTCGAGACCCAGCCAGATAGGGCGGGGGGGGGGGGGGGGGGGGGCGTACTCATTTGTTGCTTGCCTTAGTCATTTGACCATTGACCACGCATCCCTTTCGAGACGGAGCACGATAGGGGGGGGGGGGGGGGGGGGTTGTATTCGATACCATATACCATGCATGGCCGTACGAGTAGTTGTATGATCATAGACCCTCGCATCCCTACAACGCCGGGACCGTGCGCGTCGGGTTTTCACCGACCAGGCAGGCATCGCTTGCACCAAGCGCGAAGAGCCGTGAGGTGTTCGGCGAGTCTCATGAAGGGTGAGAGCTGCATCCTACTAAGAACCCCGCTTGTGAGGCGGACTTGCATATGGATGACTAGCTTCAATGAGTTAGTTTAATTTCCGGTGTAGCCACTTCCAGAGACAGCTATGGGAGTACTATGTAACTGCCTCTTGGGTGCCTTACCTTGAACACTACGTGATACGATCAATTCCCTGTGTGGGCAAACCACAAAAAAAAAAAAAACGGTACGAACGCTGGTTGTCTAGCTCACGTAGTGAGCGGCACGTTTTACAGCAGTTTCGTAGCCAACCGACGCCAACCCAACCTACATAAATTAGGGGGAGGTAGGGGGGGGGGGGGCGTACTCATTTGTTGCTTGCCTTAGTCATTTGACCATTGACCACGCATCCCTTTCGAGACGGAGCACCGTTCCTACTCCTGATAGATACACCTCCAACAATTGGGCGCTCATTACGTTGTTTCCATATATTACATAGAAACTTTTTGCTAATCTTATCCCCTTCCTGTTTGGCCGCCTGTGGCCACCATCTATCTCCTAGGATAGCGATCGTTTTCTCGCTGCTATCTAGTGTGTCAAACTCCTCCATGTCACATTCTTCTATTTCCCTCATCTCCTCTTCTAACACATCCCGTTCCTCCTTGTATATTTCACATTCTCTTACTACTGTGTGAGTTCTACTCTCTATCGCTTTGCCACAGACAGGTAGGGGGGGTATAAAAAAACCAAGCAGCGGAAATTTTGAGAAACAGTCGCTTTTCGTCCATGAATCCCACCGCACCTGTTTTGTTTTTCATTTCGACCTTTTGAATAGGACGGGGGGACCATGGTGAATATGACTATTACTAAGCATTGTTAGTAAAAATAGGTAAACATATACCTGGTACCTGGTACCGGTAGGTTTTAAATCTTTAATGTGTACGGTAAGCATATACCTGGTAGGTTTTAGTCTTTAATGTGCGCGATAGGTCCTATTTACTGTGGTCCCCCGTAACAGGTGTGTGGATTCGTTAATCAACTCTTTTATAAAAGTGCAGTCCCGTTTTGGGGACGAACTACTTAGATTTTGACTGAATTGCCCCGAAAACGGAACTGCAGTCCTAAAAGGGTAAGTTCACGCCAACACAAAAACAAGTGTCGAGTTTTTATTATGGGCTATCAGTCTTTGACAGCAGTATAATACAGAGAACGAGAGACCTGCATCAGAAGTAGCGTGAAACAGCAGTGGAGTTGGAACAGGCTGGATTTCTTCTCGGAAAACCGGTGCGCTTCTACAATAAACTTACTTACGCGCAACCACTCCCACCCTCATTTTTTTTCTGTCGATCTCAGCCGACCTTTCTCATAGCTCGCTGTTGTATCAGGCGTCCTGTACTCGTCTTGTACATGGGTTGCATGACAAAATCAGTACTGGATCATATATCAATAAGCCCAGATAGCGTCGAGACACAAAGGCGGCCCCCGTCAGAGAGGGGAAGATTTACCGGTAAATTACCAGCAAAATTACGAGCAATTGCGATACGTAGCTGACCGTACGTTGCTTCTTGTTTTCCTGTAATAATACGTTCCCACAGCCTATCACAATCACAATCACGATACACACCGTACCGGCGTGGTCCGCGTGCCGACTATTTAATAAGACCAATTTTGTGGGATTCAAGCCTCACCGAGTGCATAATCGTAAGGACTTTTTCAATGCATACAAAATGGAAAGCGCGAAAGCGTGAGTTAAGCTATCTATCTATATATATCTATCTATCTATATATATATATATATATATGTGCATCCGATAAACACCGATGAGCAGTGGGAATGCTGAACCTTATGCGTGACAAAAAATAAAAGCACGTACAGGGGGCGGGGGGGGGGAGAAGGGACGACACCCGTGTGACCACCACGGGTTGTCCAGAAGAAGACCGCTCAGGGTAAAACCTCCCACGAGTTTAGTTGGAAAGTGAAAGTGATGATTTGAAAAAAATATACCTGGTGTGTGTGTGTGTTCTTCACATTAAACCGTTCTTTCTACCCGTCGACATCCAGCACAACCAGTGTCCGTGCCGATTCTTCAATCCTAGAAGAGATACAAGTTATGTGGTCACAAAGCTACGCCACAGAGATACTACGTTGCCACGTGTGCAGTGTGAACTGCAGTGGGCAATGCAAAGCCATGTCATCATACTAGATACGACAGGCACGACATACGCAATCTATGAAATAGTGAAACGAAAAGAAACAATCAAAGAGAAAACAAAAACAAGGTAGACAAATCGAAAAAGAAAAAGAAGAAAAATGAAAGCAAAATCTAAGAGAAACCATCTGTCGTGCCCCCCCCCCCGCAGGCGAGGTGGCCAACACTTGAAAAAGAACAAGCTGGAAAAAGAAGAAATAACAAAAAACACCACTGCTTGTGAACAGAGTAAGACAAAGAACCAAGGAGAAAGTAACAAGGAAAAATAACAAAGGGGAAATAACAGGCAGACCAAAGCCCAAAGCACCTTCCAGGTGGCGGCAGCAGCTTGTGGTACGAGTAGTATAGCCAGGTTCTCCCTGCTAATCCGCCTGGTACCTTGCTACCCAGACTGCCGTCTCCGCCCTGCGTTCGTCAACTATGCCCAGCCCCTTGGCGTCAGACAATACGAGCCGAGCAGAGCAGGTTCGTCTTCCAACCACGCCACACGGCTCCTTGAGTACGGCTTATCAATCAGAATACCTGGTATGTGCTCGTACTAATAAGGGTCATTCTTCTCGGAGAGCTTTTTTTCCAATTTGCTATTTAATAATAATAAATACCAGGTACCTGGTAGTCGTTTTCTTTGTGCGTTTGTTTCTCGTCGATGGCAGTCCTCGACGGGTAGGAAGAAAACACACGTTACGTGTGGGTAGATGATGTTGAATTATGGCAACGAGGTATTGAGAACAACAACACAGCAAAACAACAACAGCAACTACTGCCGTGAGGTACAGCAGTATCTCCTGCGCCGCGAAACCATATACGCTGTGCCCTGCCCCTATTGTACCTGCTGTGGTACCCTCTTCTGCTCTGTCCCGGAAACAGTCTTGGCTCATACTACAGCAGCAGCAGCAGCAGCAGCAGCAGTACGCGACGTGCTCAGAATTTGGGAGCCAAGAGTTCCAGGCTGTTTTTTTCTTCAATTCATTTTAAATCGTACAACTATTACGGGGGACCATAGTTAATAGGACCTATGGTACCCATAAAAACCTATATATTCAAACATGTCTACAAACAATATTTGGTCCTATTAACTATGGTCCCCCGTAAGTACGAGTATTATACTGCAAGTATTTTGTCCTCATCAGCTGTAACCTGTTCCAGGTACCTGGTAATTTAATAAAATATTTTTATAGGACTGCAGTCCCGTTTTGGGCTTCGGGGGCAAACCAGTCAAATTATACGGAATCTGCCCCCGTCACAACGGGGCTGCGATCCTAAACAGCGTTCTAAGAGTCTTGTTGGCGAAAGTAAGACTTTTCTCAACTAACTAACTGCTGTCGCGTGCTACTGCCGCTGTATACTCTCCGGAGGAGGAGTGGGAAACACACACGCGCTCATCAGTGGGGCTTGAAGGAGCAAAAAAAGTGCATCTGGCGACGGTTACAGCACCCCGTCGCCCCCGAAGCAGCCCTGGCTGCTGAGGACGGTGCTCGAGCTACAGACACACGAACAACGCAAGGGGGTGTGCGACACGCTGCTGATGGATGCGCGCACCCACCATCGATAATTATTATAGATGGTGGACACAAGATCGTACCTGAGATTGTTCGGGTTTGCTCCACCTGGACTCCAAAGCGGTGTGATCTACCAGGTATACCTACTGCAATTACTTCCAGGGTGGTTTGTAGTAGCGGCGCTATCGCCCCGTTCTGATCACCGACAAGACGCTTGTAAATGAGGCCTTCTTACCGCAGTACAGACCTGGACTCGAGGCGCCGACACAGGAGAAGCCGCAACGAACGGCTAACTAACTGTCGTCACTACGACAGCAACGACGAGCAACCGACATTCATCACGCTGATACAACGAGGAAAAAACGACGATTTTTTTTCCGCGAAGTATCGACGTCAGGTGATCGACGTATTTTACGTACCGCCGTGTCGACGTTTCAAAAAAAAGAAGGCACGCCCTGGTGTCAAAATGTCAAAATGAAAAGCACAGCAGCAGTACATACGTATAGCATTAATATTTAATAGTAGTATATGGTATTGTTGTTGTTGTTGTTCTCACATTAACTCTCTGACGAAGGACTCCGTGGTCACACAAAGGTGCTGGAGCCCTAGGAAGATCCGAAAAACAAAAAAAAACGAAATTTCGGCTGCCTCAAAATACACGAGACGGAAAAAGGTATATACAACCCCCGTCAAAATTGGAATAGTAATGTTCATAATTCGAAACTTCAAACGAATTTCATGTTTTTTTTTCATGTTGATGTTCTCAACATTTCAAAAACAAACGTAAATCAACCTTTCGAAAACGCTTCTATACATATTTATATTTGAATGAAACTGTTGGATAATACGTGGTATTAATGTTAATAGTGTTCCGTCATGTTCGAGATTGTCTTTCATATTTTTGGTCATCACTTGTAGTTTCCAGGATAACTCGTACTCGTGTCTCCTGTCTCGTATGAATACAGTACGAGAAGGTTTCATGTTTCGCTTTCTCTCGGCGTCTCGGCGGCTTACTATTGATACTGCTGTGCAGTCAAACTCTCGCAAGCGCCGGGAACCACATTTTCAAACTTCGGCGACGAGGTTCGCTTCTTTATTCTTCCCCTCGATATATTTATACGTGTGTTGTGTGTGTTCTTCACATTAATTCATTCTTAACACTATACCTTTTCCTTTTTCTCTTTCGATTTGTCTACTTTGTGTTTGTTTTCTCTTTGATTGTTTCTTTTCGTTTCACTATTTCATAGATTGCGTATGTCGTGCCTGTCGTATCTATTAATAGTATTATGACATGGCTTTGCATCGCCCACTGCAGTGTCTACTGCACACGTGGCAACGTAGTATCTCTGTGGCGTACCTTTGTGACCACAGAACTTGTATCTCTTCTAGAATTGGAGAATCGGCATGGACACTGGTTGTGCTGGATGTCGACGGGTAGAAAGAACGGTTGCATGTGAAGAACACACACATACCAGGTATATACCCAGAAGGTTCATCAGCACACCCAGTGTCCGTCCTGTGAGTCCTTATCCTATCGACGGTACTAATTCTGTGGTCACAGAACTGTGAAACAGAGGAAGACCAACAAACAAAAAATAATGGCAAATTATAGCGTCATCAGGCAAGTGAACAGCCAGCGTAGATAAGACGGGGCGAGAACACAACACGACGAGCAAAACCAAGAAATAAGAACAAAAAAGACGATAAAACAAAATAAATTCTGCAATGAATGAAGCAAAATACAAGTGACGCAGGGAAATTATAGCAAAACGTACTCTCAGCAAAAAGGCTACTATTTAATTTCTGGTAGACGCAAACATACTACTAATATTACGGGGGGCCATAGTAAATAAATAGGACCTACGGTACACACAAAAACGTAGTCTAACGATACAGCAGTATGTATGTGCCTTCGATTATTAAAATAGCAATTTTCTTCATGTTTTAAAATTTCGAAAAAGTTTCTGATATATTATCATTATAATATCAATATTATTAGCAGCAGCAGTATTTCGTCAACTATCTCAACCCTCCTTCCCTGCCTATGCCTTCCCAAAAGTCAACCAACTTTACGACCCCTCGTCAGCTCTGTACCAATGACCGTCCTCTTCCCCATCCCCTCTTTTTAACGATTTGTTATGATACTGCTTTGTACGAGGTTGAAAGCCCGGTAATTACCTGGGTTCTGGCACTGGGATCGTATTTGTAGTACTTGGAAGGCGTATCTTAGGTGGAAAACCAGGGTTTTCCAGAGAGGCACGAGCGTGGTCCCAGTCTCTGTCGTGCACGAAAGGAATGAAGTGGCTCCTCTATCTCTAAGCGAACATCAACGTGAGTACCAATGAGTACCGGCTTGATAGGCAGACCTGCCCAGGGATACAAAGTGTCCCGCTGTCCATGATCTTAACAAGTGGCGTCGTCGGCGGACACCAAAGGCAAAGGAGGAGTCCCCCAGCCCCGCCAGGTCTGCCAGTGGCCTGAGGACTTACGGCTCCTCTCCCTCGTCGGGAGAGCGGACACCCCAGCGCCCGCGTCGGACGGATTTGGACGACGCGGTGGACTACGAGGCCCGCAGTTCCGAGGACGAGGAGGGGACGACGAAGCAAGGCGCCCCTAGGGAGACAGCGCTGGACGGGGATCAAGCCCCGCCCCCCCAACTACCAGAGGCCTGGACCTCCCTCTCGGCCGAGGCTCAGGCAGCCCTCATCCGGCGCTGGTCGGACGTCCCGGGCCTCGGCGGGGGAACCACGGCGCAATGCTCGACCCCAGCTCGGGCCGATGCTGCCGCAGCCGAGCGGCCTCTTGCTGCAGCCGACGGTCACCCCGATGTCGCGGCGGCAGAACGGGCCTTGACAGCCGCCGAGACCCTCGGGGCGACCTCGGCGGAAACCGCCCGCCGCCGGGCGCAGGCGCTCACGGAGGCCGAGACTGTGGCATCAGCGGCCGCTCGCACCGCCGCCGACGCTACCACTGCTTCGGAGGCCGCAAACAACTCTTCGAAGGAGGCCGCCGTGGCCTCGGAGGACGCCGCACGCTCCGCCTCCCGCGCCCAGGCCTCCATATCCCGCCACAGGGAAGCTCTGCGGGCGGCGCGGGCGGACAGCAGCACGAAGCCCCGTCGTTTTGCCGCGACAACCGCCACTCCAGCCCCCGGTTTTGACTCCTCCGCCACGCTCCCTCCTAGCGCCATCGCGGTCGACGCCCGGATCAGGCGTACCGGGGATCTAGATTTCTTCCAGGGGAGTGTCGCCTGCATGGCCGCCGCCCCAAATTCATGCTTCCCCTTGGAGGCGGCTTCGAAGGTTGTCTCTGCCGCCCGCGAGCTCCGACTGGACATGCCCGAGGACGACCTCTCCGTTCACGACGCTTGGCTTGTCATGGCGGGGGACAGCTGAAAGGCCCAGCAACGCCGGGAGCACACCATGGCCCTCGTGAAAAGCCTGCGGCAGGCGCACGATTTGTGCTCCGCCACCGTTTTTTGGCCGACCCCGATGGAGTATGGGCGCCATTGCAAGCGCCGGGCCGACCTCGGCGCCCAGGGACAACGGCTCCCGGACGTCGGACAAGGCTCGGGTCAGGCCCACGCCCCCTCCAACCCCCTCTCGGAAGGCAGGACTCACCGACCCTCGGGGCACCAATACCTGGGAGTCCCCGACGGCTCTGGCGCCCGTGACCACCCCTACCGCCGCGATGACGCCCGGGACCGCCGGCGTCCAAGCACGGGGGGAGCCTCGACAGGCCAAGACGGCAAGACCCGCCGCGGACAGGGTTCAGACCATGGCAGGAGCACGTTTCGGCGAAACGGGGCTGGTCGGCGGCGGAACCGGGGCCAGGGGAAGGACAGCTCGAGCGACGGGCGAAATTGGAGCTACCGCCCGCGGAGAGACGTGTCTCAGGCCAACTCTTCGAGGTCCTCCACGGACGGCGGCGGCGAAAGCCCCGTTCCCGAAGTCACCACCGGCTCCAAGAGGCAAGTGGTCCCATCGTTGGCGGAAGTTGCTTCCTCCGCCGCGCTTCTTGGTCGCCTGACCATGTCCGAGGACCGCGCCATGCCCGTATCGTCTAACCTTGCCCACGCTCGCACGGCGGCGATCGACGCCGCCGCCGCCGCCGCCGCCGCGAAAAAGCACACCGCAGACGTCCAACGGGCGTACAAACACCTGGGACTGAGGGATATTTCACGCCTTTCTGTTCTACCTTTTCCCTCCTCGATCAATCCTTCTGACGCCGCGCAGCAACTAACTCGTTCGGTTAAGGCCTCCACGTCTGATATACTCATGATGTGTAACGATGGCAGGCACGAAGGCCTCAGTTCGACCGATTGGATCGCCGGTTGGGAGTACCCCCTCAAGAAATCCTTCGCGCGCGCCATCCCACCTGACAGGCCCACGACCGCCCCCCTCGCAGTGCTTACTGCATACATACGTGGCAACGTAGTATCTCTGTGGCGTAGCTTTGTGACCACAGAACTAGTATCTCTTCTAGGATTGAAGAATCGGCACGGACACTGGTTGTGCTGGATGTCGACGGGTATTAGTAGAAAGAACACACACACCTGCATTTTTTTCTTATCGGAGAGCTTTTTTCCCATTTTTTTTACATTTTTTACGCGCAATTTTTCAATCTTTCAAATTTTCTTTTCTTTTTTTTCCCCCAAATATTGGAATGTTAACGAACTTGATATTTTTGCTTCTTCTGGAAAATTTCACGAGTAGTGACAGAACGCCTCCGTATCTTGATACAAAGCTCCAATTATTTCCAAACTTTGGAATTTGGGAAAAAAGCTCTCCGATAAGAATGAGCCTTAGATGGTGTTTCATGTTTCTGGTCATCTATGCCTATTATTAATAGTGTCCCGCTCAACTATAATATTATGGGACTCCCGCTATTATGTACTCGTATGTGCAGGAGGAGCGCCCCGCATGAAACTTTGTGCATGAAATGCATCGTCAATTTCAACCTCGCACGTGGACCTAGACCAACCCAATCCCAGGCTTGACCCTAACCCTAATCCCAACCCTAACCCGAACCCTAGCGCCAACCATTTTGGGGGGGTCGAGGTTGGCAGGGGCAGTCACGCGGCTATGCCACGTGTTTGGTGTGGCGTTTTTCCAAAAAAGCGCCGATCGGCCGAAAGACCCGCATTCTGCACAAAGTTTTGTGCAGGTCGCTCCTGCACACATAGGTCGAACCTCCCACGATTAAGCTGTAAGCTGAAACAAACCTGGTGTACTGACTTATGACTGGATATATCTTACCAGGTACAGTGTAAGTTGATGACCAGACAAATATATTAAAAATATATACCAGGGTATATATTAAAAAAAAAAAACGTACGTACGTATTCGTTTTTAAAACGTACCAGCGTAGTATCAATAGCTGAATTATGCAGAAATATTTTGTATGAAAGTTATCGGAATAATAGAAGCATTTTTGAAGTACGTATTGAAACATGAGACGTGACGACGTGACCAACATTTTATGTTCACCCCTTTAGCACCGCAGTCCCGTTTCGGGGACAAACTACTTCAAAATTGATCGGCTTGTTCCCAGACCGGGACTGCGGTCCTAAAAGAGTTAAACAATAATATTAAAAATTAACAATGCTGTTTTATTATTTTTCGATTTCTTGCACCGCCGTGTTTTTTTTTCTTCAATCTATCCAATACATTCGCCTTTTTCCCTGCCTCTGCCTCCCTATCTCCACGTCTCCTTGTCTCCCTATCGGTCACTACGGTTTGTGGTGACTGCGTGTATGGCGCATGATATAATGGTATAGCGTAAGGATCGAACATTTTTGCTGCCCCTCTTCGTACGAGTACGATACTCGCCTTGCATTTATTTCATCGCTCGAGAAGCAGAGTAGTTCAGCACATTCTGCCTCCGTCGACTAAGAATATTCATGTAGGGAGCGCAGCGAGGCAAGAGAACACCTGGTACCAGGTACGTGTTTTGTACGTATCAAAGACGTATACGAAAATACAAACAGTATTGATATCCTTATAACTTTACGGGGGATTATAGTTAATAGGACCAAATATTGTTAGTAAAAATCCAAAAGCATATAGGTTTTTATACAACCCATAGGTCCTATTAACTATGGTCCCGCGTAATAGTACATCTGTACGGAGATACCGTTGCTGGTCTTGCAGGGGGCATACATACGTACGTACGTGAGGAACCCTGGCAAGCAAATGAATACCCTGGTATATATTACCCTTTGTCGTGTGCTGAGCAGACGCACGAGCGAGCAGGCATCAAGGAAGCGTTTGCCAAGCTGTCGAGCCGACAGCTGCTTAGCAGCAGTGTGGGGAGATATTCGGGAGTGTTCTTCTGGTGGCGGGACGGTATGGACGAGAAAGGGGAACGCAAGGTGTGAGAGGGATGATGAATAGCTGCAAGAGAGGGAGGGCGCCTCCCACCCCTCCGACACCGACACGGGGATTACGAGAGACATGTATGTTGATGAGGCTAGAGATAAAAAAATTCGAGATTACCCGTAGCCCGATGGAGAGGGAAGGAGTGTCGAAGGAATTGAGGACATCGCGCTGCATACAATAATAGTTGATTAAAGATAGGACATAATACTATTAATACTAGTATTAACCCTTTTAGAACTCCAGTCTCGTTTTGGGGGCGAGCCAATCAAATTATAAGTAATTTGTCTCCAACTGCCCCCAAACCGAGACTGCAGTCCTACAAGGGATAAGGGGGGGCCGGCACGCGCTCATGAATGCGTCGACAAGAACCCGCGCGTAGGCGTTTCGGCAACATCCGCATACGACTTGGAATTCGAGTAAACAAGATCCGTATCTAGTGGTTGTAGAATGGTTGACGCTAATATACGAGAAAGTGGAGGTATCTTCTTCTTTTTTTTTTGTATTTGATCATCCCATTTATCATCTTCGCACGTCTTCTTATCTCTCTCCTTCCAACTCGTAACTCAGATCCGGGGTCACATAGCACGCTCTCCTCCCCCCTTCCCGCTACGGTACGTGCCTTCATTTTATTGCGAGAATATTTCAGCCTTTTCTTCCCTCGTCGACTCGCATCGAATTGTTGTGCCTACCCACGCTGCAAGGCGCTCTCAACGATTGAATCCTTTTTTTCTTTTTTTTTTGCAAATGAAGTCAAATGTCCGACCCATCTGGGGCTCGAACCCAGGACTCAAAAACAAGTAGAATTCGAGGTTAACCACTTGAACCACCGGGGCGACCGGCTGTCTATACCCCATTTTTGCACTTTTTTGGGCCCATCAGAATACCTTACTATTAATATTAAATATTGCAATATTCATACCCATCATGGGAACGTAGTTTAGCGCCCAGCGGCATCTTCGACGACGGCTGCGCAAGACGTATATGTCATCCGCCTGAAGAACAGCAATCTTCTATTATAGTGAAGGCCATTTCTTCATCGGTGATGTAGCCATTGCGCTATGCTATGCTATGCTATTATGCTCTCCCTTGCTTGCTTGCGTGAAATGAAACATACATCTGCATACATACATATAAAAGCGCGTTTTTTTTTTCATATTTTTTGTTCGATTCGCTCGCAACTTCCAATTAATTCACGAAAACACCTACCTCGTGAGTCGTTTCTCGCTGCCTATATATATACGAACGAATGCCGTCTGGCACACCCGACGACGCCTTCTCACAGACCCCACCATGAGCATCCCTCAATTTCGCGGGCTGTAGTTTCCTGTGAGGAGCTGTAGCCGTCCGCAAGCAAGCGAAGGTGCAAACGTTTAGTTGTTGGGGATAGTTTTTTTTTTGTCTCATTTGGTGCGCCCCAAAAGTCGACCAATATCGACCACTCACTGGAGCATCTATCTCTTATTACGGGGGGGGACCTTTAGGACCGCAGTCCCGTTGTGGGGACGAAACACGCAAATTTCAAGTAGTTTGTCCCCAAAACGGGACTGCAGTCCTGAAAGGGTTAATCGGACCAAATATTCAGAACCGCAGTCCCGTTTTGGGGACAAATTACTTGAAGTTTGAGGGGTTTGTCCCTAAAACGGGACTGCGTTCTAAAAGGGTTAAGAGTAAGAATGGTTAAATACATAGGTTTTTATGTATACCATAGGCCCTACCAAGTATTAACTATGGTCCCCCGTAAAATAGTCGAGGTGTAGGCCTCTGCTGAGAACATACGACGGGAGATCAATCTCGAGAGAAACACAAGCTGCTGTGATGAACCTCTTCCAAGTCACCTTCGCTCGACGTTGAGCACGAACCAGCCGAGGTTCTATACGCAGCGCGTTAACCCTTTTAGAACCGCAGTTCCGTTTTGGGGACAAACCAGTCAGATTATAAGTATGTTGTCCCCAAAACGGGACTGGGGTTCTAAAGGGCGATGTTTTTTTTCTGTTCCGATAAAACATATAGGAATTAGAGTAACCGGAAACCCGGAAACCAGGGGAAAATATTATTTAAAAACAACACCAGCCGTGAGATCGGACTCAACCCGTTTGCAGCTGCATGCACCCTGCACAAAAAAACTGTGCAGGATGAGGGTCTTATTGGTCAAGGCGGGTCTTTCGCCCGCAAAAAAACGCCTCCCGAAGGATTGGAGTTCGGGTTAGGGTTCGGGGTTAGGCCTGCGATTGGGTTGGTCTGGGTCCACGTGCAAGGTTGAAAATGACCGTACACGTCCAGCACAAAGTTTTGTGCAGGTTGCAGCAATACATAGATAGCGGGAGCCCCCTCGGCGGTATAGGCGGTAGGGCTGTGTGAACTCCAGGGCTATACAATGGTAGGATGTTTCTTTTCCGGTTTTGGTTCGTTCGCACAGAGAGAGGTAGACGCGATCGTCTCTCGGCGCTCGTTCCCTTGACCAAGGGAGAGCTCGTTCTCGAGGGCTGGACACAGGCGCAACATGTACTGGCAGTAGTAATCTACTGCCTGACCTGGCCAGTATGTGTCCGCCAGTACTTTTTAGAGCACATACAAACATACATACATACATACATACATACATACATACATACATACATACATACATACATACATACGCCCGAGAAACACGCCACAATATAGTATTAATAGTACGGAAACACAGCAATTGAGTTAGAAGAGAGGAGGGGCAGCACGACAGCGTATACTGCTGTGTTGTAAGGGTGACCCTGGGCTGGGTAATCGATCAGCCTTTTACCCCTATAGCTCACAGTAGATAGCGCCTTTACATTGGGCGTCGTCGGCAGGACCAGCTTCAATCCAGAATACTATTAATAGTAGCAGCTCAGGTGTACGCCTAGGACTTTCCGAGCGCGTCTCCTGTTCGGCATCGGGCAACCAATCCGCTGGAGAAAAATCGAGTGCCGCACCGCAGTACAGCAGCAGTAAGTATGTACAAAAAAACGATTGCGCCCCTAAGGTCAAACACAGGCAGGGATTTACAGCACGAGTACGTATGTCTATTTATGGCAATGTTAAGGCCTTAGTCCGTTGGGC
Organism: Nereocystis luetkeana; assembly: GCA_031213475.1. Lineage (NCBI taxonomy): Eukaryota > Phaeophyceae > Laminariales > Laminariaceae > Nereocystis > Nereocystis luetkeana. The sequence goes on along the minus strand of JARUPZ010000025.1, from coordinate 7,766,617 downwards.
TGAAGGTAAAAAGGTTAACCGATCGCCCTACACGATCTAAGCCTTAAAACACGACCAGGTACCAAGTTGACAGGAAGCAGTTAGTTGAGGTCCTGCCGTCGACGCCATTTGCTGAGAAGGCCGTAGTAGTCCGTTGGACTAAATGCTAAAGTTTACCCGATCGCCCTAAACGATCTAAGCTTTATAACAGCAAAGAGCTGTAAGGAAGGCTAAATTCCCTTTCTTTGTGAAGGCGTTACCTACCGAGCTACAGGTAGGTGGAGGTGTAGCATATCGACCGATTTACCCAGCCCAGGGTAATAATGCTTGCAACAATCTCCCCCCTTCTAAACGCCGAGGATCGTTGGGGCGGCGGTACCGAATACGGACGTGTGTCCGTTGACCTACCCGCTTCGTTTCAATACGTGGGGGGTCTGGGAGGTGGTGTGTGTTTCAGGGGCCGCACGCCCAAGCGATCCTTATAAAAGAAACGTACGATATGAGATTCGAATCCGTGTCCTCGACGACGTCATATTATGTGGAGGTGTTACCTACTGAACTATAGGTAGGGGTAAAAGATCGATCCCAGGGTAAAATCCTTGTAACACCATTCATTCCATTTTTCGCGGTAAAGAACCGAGGAGCGGATTTCCTATGCAGCAGAAACTATTGCACGGTCGGTGGTGTGTGTGGATTTCGTTTTTTTTTTTTTTATTTATTACGGCGCGGTGCGGTTCTAAATAGTATCTACGGTGAGGTTCGGTGGGGTTGAAAACGCCCGCACCGCCGTATCTACTGTATATATATGTATATATATATATGCACGGTGTAGCAAACCACTCGAACTTGGAGTGCCTACGAATACGTTGTCGCGGTAGTAACTATCGTGGATAGTCGAACGGCAAAGACGTCTGTCTGTGGAGACCTACATGTATGTCAAGAAAGGGTGTAGGGTGGGGCCGAGTGCTTCAGACTAAAACCTTGGTAGTAAGTAGTAGTAGCTTGGTGGCAGTCAAGGCATGTCAAGGCAATAAAGTTTGTTGCTGTCTGTTGAGGGGGGTCCAAGTGCTGTCTCCTGACACATTCATTTTTTTGTCAAACGGCGCTGTTTGGTTCTGATTCCAGGTTTTCGAATCGTGCGGTGCGGAATATACTGTTTGTTTGGAGAATCCTACGATGCGGTTCGGTGCGCTTTTGTTTTTAATAACATTTTGTTTATTATAATATATTATGGCAAAATCGTGTGGTGCCGTGATGTGTGCGGTGCGGTGAAAACTGTGAACCGAACCACACCCCACCGTGAAAATAATCCATCGTGAAAAGCCATGCTACTTAGTGACTTAGTATATACCCGGAGCAGTACGTACGATTATAACATTTATTTGAGTAGCTCCAGCCAATTACGAAGATGCAGGAAACAGCAATCAACCGCACGCAACTCGAGACAAATTACTGCAACAATACTTAGTCGACCAAGTACTATTACGGGGGACCATAGTTAATAGGACCTATGGCATACATAAAAACCTATATATTTAACCATTTTTACTAACAATATTTGGTCCTATTAACTATGGTCCCCCGCACTAGTCGGCAACCTCTAGTCAGACAGCCATCTACAGCAGCTAGCTAACAAACAGTGCGATGCAGCGCTCTTCAGCACGACAGCCGTGGTCACAGCGGAGATAGATATCGATATCGCGTGTCCCTCCAATTATTTTTAATATACCAATGATAAGCTACAGCCGCAGCATGTAATACAACTCCCATCACCCCCTCGGGCGAACTTCAACCATAGTTTTCCCGACAAATAAACGGGGAAGGTTCAAACAAATGCCGAGCGAATGCGTCCGTCCATGGAAAGATCTCGTTAGGGTCGTTCCGGAGAGCCACCATTTTGCTTGTGTGCGCCCCCCCCCCTATAACGCAGATAAATCCCGCTCGAAACTCCGTCCCACCAGGCAAAAATCGTCCCAGGGATGTTCTATTTTCCCTTTTTTTAGCAATGCAGTCCCATACCTGGTATATATTATGTTGGGGACAAAGCACATAAATTCCGAGTACCAGGTATTTTGTTCCCAAAACGGGACTGGGGTCCCATAAGGTTAATCCGGTGGTTGCTATCTTGAGTGTTGGGGTTTGTATTGTCGGAGAGCTTTTTTCCAACATTTTTTCTCGGAAACAAAAAGCCAGGAACGACACGACACCGACAGGGGAGGCCTTTGGGCGCGACGGTTTAGGGTTAGGACTCAAATCCAGGAACGCCGGTTTTTCTATATCATTAGAAGATGATACCGATGATTATGATAGTGGATTTGAGCATTGAGAGTGAGCCGTGATAGGAGCACCTGTATATATACTAAAAAACAGGAACGCTGGCCCAGGCTGAAATTTTTCTCATTTATTTTGAGAATGGGCGCGTTGTGCGTGCACTATAGACAATTTTAAAAGTATGAAGACTCTCGAATTTCATATTTTTTTTCTGTAAAAATCTCAGCCGTATTTTATTTATCACGTAATAATGTTCGTTTTCTTATTGAGGTGCCCTTTACCACTCCATATCTTACAAGGATTACCCTGGGCTGGGTAATCGATCGGTCGTCTTTTACCCCTATAATAGCTCAGTAGGTAACACCTTCACATTTGACGTCGTCCAGGTCGCGGGTTCGAACCCCGCTTCGAACGTTTCTTTTACAGAAACGCTTGCGCGTGCACACCCAAAAACACACATCTCCCTGGTTCCCCAGGTAACGAAACGAAGCGGGTAGGTCAGCGTACGGACGTATACAGTTCCGACGCCCCAAAGACCCCGCCGTTTAGAGGGGGGGAGAGTGTGATAAGGACTACCCTGGGCTGGGTAATCGATCGGTCTTTTACCCCTATAGCTCAGTACGTAACACCTTCACACATACATACCTACACATGCATGGGCGTACCAACCCCAGCATTAGTAGCCTTTGGGTCTTGTGAACACGCCATGTACCCTGGATACCGATGAATACGCGCAAGATAGCACACCACACCATGTGGGACGAGAGTGACCCCAACAGGAACCAAACTACCCGAACAACCTACCAACCTGAAGATCCTTGCTCCCAGATTGTAATGGGACCTCGAGTACGATCTTCCATGAGAAATTTCTCGACAAGAAAAATTCTCCGCCACTGTTATTATTGCGGGGGGCCATACTAAATAGGACCTACGGTACACACAAAATCCTATATATGTGCGTATTTTTACCAACAATATTTGGTCCTATTTAATACGGCCCCCCGTAATAATAATAGGGGGAGAGTGCAGACGCTGTTTGTTGCTGTACCGACGAGATATGAATAGTACAACACCCCAAAGGCTATGGAATCGTATCGCAGTCCCGTTTTGGGGACAAACAGCCAAATTTCAAGTAGTTTGTCCCCAAAACGGGACTGCGGTCCTGGAGGGGTTAATATTGATATTTCCAAAAGCCCCCACCATCCATCATGGTTGCGTTGTGCGTGTGTGTCTGTTATGATACTGCCTTGAATGAGGCTGAAAGCGCGGTAATTGCAAGGGTCCAACCATTATTGGGATCGTATTTGTAGTACTTGGGAGGCGTATCTTCGATGGAAAACCCACGGTTTTTCCTAGCGACGCAAACGACGCACGTGAGTATCAACGAGCACCGACTTAACCCTTATAGCACCGCACTCTCACAGATATACGATCGATGGCCACGGTAGGGGTTGTTGCACTTTTTGGGCAAGAGGTTTCTGACCGATTGAAATCCCTAAGTAAGTGAGGGACCAGCAGTTAGGATGAAAAATTGTACTAGTATATTCGTTTTATTAACAGGACTAGCGCATACAAGTAGTAGTGCCGGTCGGGTGGCGCGCGAACAAATTTCTTCCAAGCATTGTATCGGGGTGAGATATTGAGCTCCTACTGTGAGGGGCTCAGAAACTTCTGGTGCACCCCTACTACCGTGGGATGGCTCAAAAATGGAGACAAATCACTCAAATCTTTAGTATTAATGGTTTGCCCCCCCCAAACGGGACTGGGGTCGAGCCCAGGGATATATATAAAACACTCCGGCCTTGATCTTAGCATGCCCTCATTATGTGTGAGAAAATCAGGCTCTACTACGAAAAATCCTCTCAGGGGGTGTATCTACAGTATCTCACCGTGTCACCCGGTCTTCGTACTAAATGCCCATGATGCCTGGTAACTATTAATAGTAATAATACCACCAGGCGCATGTCACACCCGCAGAATGCGCAATCGAAAAGTAAAACACACACAGATTGCAAACGAAGATGAGTTTCGACCAAATCCTCGATCTCACAGCTAGCTGCAGTTTTTTTTCAATTTCATAAGTAAATAATATACCGGGTATAAGACCCTATGCCAATGGAAACGCGAAGTTGAAAAGTTTTTTTTCAAATATATGGCTTTAAAAAAACAGCCGAAAAAAATCTCGTACCGCCGCTGTGGGGAAAAAAGAGAAAAATGTTTGATTTTTTCTTTTTTTCCCCCCAACGGCTGCAGGCGGCGCAATTTGTGTTTTTCTGGTCGCAAATTGTCAACACGGTGATCGAAACCAGTTCGTGCGACGATCGACCCTCGATCTCGACATAGACTCAGCCCACGGCCAACCCACTCGGTATCTGGCAAGCCCAACGAGTATAGATGACGGCCTCGAAGATATCAGGCGGATCCATGGTCTAGGGGGCGAGAGCTTGCCGGCGGCGTCGTACGGTATCCTCCCAAACCTGAAAAAAAAACTATTTTTTGACATTCGAGACGGATGGAGAAGTTTTGTCTTCTGTTTTGTGCAAACCAGCGGCCAAATGTTTTTTTATCACACGCCTGGTCAGCTCCCGCCACATGACACCGGCCATGGTGTGAAGACGATGACCCTAGGGTGGGTTGGAGCCCCTAACGAGCGCACTCCGTTCAGAATTCGTGACGCAATCGTTGGTTTTGTTGATCGATGTCTGTCGAGGACTCGGAATCTCGCCGCTTCGAACCAAAGATCGGCCTGAGTTTTTCTCAAGCCGATGTTGACCCAACATCGGCACCAGATTTGCTTTTTTCGGGCTTTTCCAAAAGTTAGGAACTTTTTTTTTTTTAGGTGGCCCATAGGAAGCGTGTTCTGAAAAAAATTGGCGGGTATCTTTGAAATTCAAACTTTTTATTGCAACTTCGCTGTACCATTGGCATAGGTCTAATACCTGGTATATAAATAGGGTTTCGCTCTGGCCGGAAATGCACGGAACGGTTGGTCTACATATTACCCCTTGTTAGCCCTGCAGTCCCGTTTTGGGGGTAAACTACTCATAATAATTGGAGTGATTAGTCCCCAAAACGGGACTGCGGCTCCAAAGGGGTTGGCGTCTTAACGCTCCTCGGATTTTCGTCGCCAACTAAAACAGAAACAAAAACGAAAAACTGTCAGACAATTTATAATTCTCTTCGTAGGCGCCAATAAAAGCTGCACACCCCGCACTGTACTGCTGCTGCTGTAGCAAGCGCGGTCGAGGCATCACGCGCAGGCTGCGAAGAAAACTCTAGAAGAAATTTCCTACCAGTATATCACAGCTGAGGGATTTTTCTGGGATCTTTTCATTCTCCATTTTTTATCCAAGTACCAGGTATTAATATACACCTGCTAATAGCACCTCTGCGCCCCCCCCCCCCCCCCCCCCCCCCCCATCCCCCGCCCCGCCGCCGCCGGTTTACATGTCTTCCTCTTTACAGCGAGTGGTGTTGAACCAAAGGATTCAATTGTTGGGAACGCCTTGCAGCGTGGATAGGCACAATTCGATGCGAGTCGGCGAGGGAAGAAAAAGCTGGAATCTCCTCGCGATAAAAATGAAGGCACGTACTACTGTAGCGGGAAGGGGGGAGAAGAGCCTGCTATGTGACCCAGGATCTGGGTTACGAGTTGGAAGGAGAGAGAGAAGAAGATGTGCGAAGATAATGAATGGGATGCGAAAAAAAAAAAAAAAAAAAGTGCTCCCAGAAGTGGGGAGTACAAAACATTGAAGGGTTTTCGGGGGGGGGGGTGTGGGGTGCGCGGGGGGTGGGGTACCGGAGGTACTGCGAGCTGCGAGTACTGGCAGTAATTTAGGGTTCGATACTGTGTTCATACTGCGAGAACTTGCAGTACTTCGGGATTCTGGGTTCGACACTGCATATATATTATGAAAACCAAAAAAACTAGTATCAGCTGTCAGAATGGAGATTTCTACGAAACTCAGGCAAAACCTTTTCATATTTTTGGGTCGGGGGGGTGGGTGGGGGGGTGGGGGTACTGGAGGTGCTACGCACGAGTACTGGCACAATTTTTGAGGGTTCGAATATACTGTCCATACTGCGAGTACTCGGCAGTGTTTTTGGGGTTCTGGGTGCGACACTGCCTATTATTTATGAAGACAAAAAAAAAAATCTACCAGGTATATATATATATGATACCGAAGAGTTCGTCGAAACTCAGACACAACATTGAAGTTCTGTCCGGAGGTAGAGGGAGGGTGGGGTATTGGAGGTACTGCAAGTAGTGATGGTAATATTTTACCGAAGGGTTCGATACCGTTGTTCATGCTATGCTTCGAGTATCCGCAGAACTGCGGGGTTCTGGGTTCATGCACGTTGTCATGAAAACCCAAAAACAAACAAACTATCAGCTAGCTAGCTGCATGAAACCGAAGAACTTCGGATACAAATCGGTGCTTCAACCATTCATCGCATGCTTCAATACCGCGGACGCTGCGGTTACCCGCAAGTAGTTTGGGCGGAGACCGTCAGCACCCGCACGAATTCAGCCGTCAGTACTCCTCATACTGCCAGTATTTCGGCCGGCGGTGCTACAATATACTGTCAGCATTTTCCCGCGCCGCTTGGCAGTTGCGGCGTCGCTTTTACCGCACCAATTTTCCTGCGGTACACCCGCCTCGTTAGCTCCTTTGGGGCCGGACTCTCGTTTTGGGGGCAAAGGGCTTGGGAGTTGGGCTTCCAGTAGATACCTGTTTGTTTTTAGTGCACTCCGAAGAGGGTAAGGAGCAGAAGGCGGGATGCACCAGCTATTATAGGTGTGACGGCTGGCGTGTGTACCACCTCGTATCTGTTGAGAATCTCTTTATGATGTACCAGTACCCGCGTACTACATGTATGTGCTGCCGTAGATTATGTACGTTCTACTGTAGATCCACGAGGCTGCTTGATTATCGTTTTTTTTTTTTTTGCTCATCCCATTCATTATCTTCGCACATCGTCTTCTCTCTTCCCTTCCAACTCGTAACTCAGATCCGGGGTCACATAGCAGGCTCTTCTACCCCCTTCCCGCTACGGTACGTGCCTTCATTTATTTTTATCGCGAGAAGATTTCAACCTGTTCTTCCCTCGTCGACTCGCATCGAATTGTGCGATGCTTATATTATTATTTGCGCGAGTGCACAGCAGTAGACAGAGTAAAAAGACAGGTGCTGCTGTAACCCTCAGCCTGGAAAACCGTCTGTTATACCTAGAAATAAATGCGCAAATGTACACCAGACGACAAAAATATTATCGAGTAACGACTATGGTGGCTATACTGACAAGTATCATCTCTCTAATACCAGCCCGCCGCGGCGATCACCCCATTGCCTTTTTTTCCGGTAACTACCTACTTGCGTACATAACATGCCAGGCACAGCAGTCGTACCCACGTCTGCATGGAGGATATTATGCCATACGCGTGCCCTCACCCGACCTGGGCGTGGGTGCTATGGCAGATGCCCTAGACATAGCGCGATATAGCGCGAGATACACACCACGACAACACCTGCTTGCTACAGCTATACCAACAGACCACAGCAACAAAAAAACGAAACAAATTCTACTGCTGAAGTAGCAAGCGCCGTGTCATCAAGCGTCCAATACTACGTAGAGTGAGAGAACGCCTACTTACGGGCGAGTAACAGTAGCCCACCCGAGACCCAAAAAAGACGTACCCTCCCTGGGTTTTGATCACTCATGCCTGCTCCCCTGCAACACTACTGTACGAGCCCCATGACGGCTCCAGGCATCAAATCATGCATGCCTCGAGCACGTCGTGCAACACGGGTATGCAAACGAAGCTCGTGACGGACGTCAGTCTCGTTGGCCAAGGTCTTTCATAAGAACGCCAGTAAAACATGCCACCTCTAGCCCACAAAAGCGTTGCGGGTGGGGTTAGGGTTAGGGCCAGGGTTGGGGTCGGATTGGTCTGTGCCGACGAGCAAGATCGAACATCGACCACAGAAGTCCGTCAAGAAGTTCGCTCGCGCCTAAATGCAGGACGCACCGGCGAATTTTTCCGGCAGGTCGCCGGCGGTCAACTGAAATTTTTCACGCCGGCTCAGGCCAAACCGGCCCCCGACCTAAGCTAACCCTGACCCCGATCCTTAGGGAACCCTGAGGTCGGCAGGGACGGTAGTCCGCGGCTCCGAGGTGTGTTTCGGTGGCGTTTGTTATCTTTCCATTTTTTTCCCAAAAGTCTCGGGCGGCCGATAGCTCAGCCTGGACCAATCATACAAAAACAACCCGCAGGAAAATGTGTCAAATCAGACCCGCCCTCTTGCGCTCTGAGTGCAGGACGGCCCTCGGCAAATCGAAAGCTGCAGGTCGTTGATGGTCAATTCCAACCGTGCAAGTCGGGCCCGGACTAGCCGTAAAAATAACTAACCCTTACCCTACAACCCTATAAACACGTTGCGCACCTCCGCAGATCATCTACAGGTCATTGTGATTCCCACCTGATGAACTATTAATAGATCATCCAAGGCAGATATATATACTCCCGATATTTCGTGATTCAGCTCAGGCTGCCGGGTGGGTGGGACCCGTAAAATCGGCATGCTCTGTTTACGTAGCACATGTTTCGTGGGTAGGATCTGCACTGCTCAAAGCAAATTTAACGTTTATTTTTAAGCGGGCCAAATTGATGTGAAGCACAGCATTGTTATTGATAGTGGCCCCTCCCTCTATATCGCCCGTTGCTGGTTAGTTCCGGTTTGCTCGTGCGTGTGGAATTGCTTGGTATAGTGTGCGGAGTAGTGCCGGTTGCCGCTATTACGGGGGGCCATAGTTAATAGGACCTATAGTATAAATAAAAACCTGGTATATTTAACCATTTTCACTATTAATATATATATTAATAACAATGTTTGGTCTGGCCCCCCGTGATATAGAGTGCCAGTATTGTTGGCTGGCGCATACCGTACCGGCACTTCGTATGGATAGAGGGACCACAACTCGTATTCCTGTATGATACGTACGACGAGTAAACCAAGAATAAATCGAAGGGCTCTCGATAAAGCTCGCTTGCCGCTTGCATCGGAACCTATGATAGCAAGCTGGCGGGCGCCACCTCTGCTGCCGCTGTTGCTGCTGTTGCTGCTGTTGCTGCTGCTGCTGCTGCTGCTGCTGCTGCTGCTGCTGCTGCTGGTGCTGCGGTGCTGGTGCTGGTGCTACTGCTACTGCTGCTGTGCCATCCATGCACGACAGCAAGCTGCAGTTATTAATATAATAGTTGTATGATGAGACCACGAGTATCATGTACGCTCGGTGTACGCGCTTTTTAAAGCTGAGATTTTGAAGGAAATCCAAAAACAATTCCGACGCAGTTATGTTGGAGTTAGTGTGTAAAGTAATAACACTTGTCCCAGGTGAGAAATCGAGACTGGGTCGCACATACTTGAGCGCACAGCTGTAATCGTAGTAGTATTCAGTGCGTTCGTTGCAGGTACGTGCGACCCAGCAGTAGTGCGTGGAGTGTGCGCACGAATTACGTCCGGTTGTCGTTGTTGGTGTTGTCGTTACTGACTGTCGTTGTTCTTGTAGCTCAATCAAATGGTGGTTCGGTGAAGTTGAATGTGTTGGTTGACGTATTAAATAGTTCTCACATGATATCCTACCCTTTCACTGCAACAGCCTCTCTCTATCCCTGTAGCTACCAGGTACCTGGTATGATATAACGGGTGTGTATGCTACGTGCGTATGTGGACCAGCAGCATACGTCTTGCATACAGCTTGCACACCTGGTCCATCAGCACAATCAGACACCACCAGCATCAGCAGCACAGCAGCATCAGCAGTTCTTCGGGTGCGTATGATACAGGATGTTGATGCTCCTCTCGTATCACCACGCCTGAGATGCATGAGCGCTCGTACATGCATACGTTCTCGTACCGAAGACACTTACTTCGACATTTCGTATTTTTACACGTGCGTCGGGTTTTACTTGCGACCCCCACGAAAATGTCTCCTGCGATCGCGCGATCGCTCAAAAAATATCTGCCTGTTTTTTTTTTGAGCTTGAGATTATTTTCTGTTCTCTCCCTGCGGCTGCTCTCCCTGTCGGGTACTTTGTATATACCACCTGCACTGATCAGGCTTCGTCATCATGGACGAAGCCTTGAGTCTGCAGCACCCCAATCAATGGGCATCGGCTGCGGGGATGATTCTTCATGGGTTGGAGTTTGTGCTCGGCATTTCGACCCATCATACGTACCTGGTTGGACACAATTTACGTACCACATCTGGTACCGGTACCATTTTTATGTTCGGCAAAATATGGACCGTCATATGATCTTAACCCGTATTAGTACCGCAGTCCCGTTTTGGGGACGAGCTACTTAGAACATGAGTAGTATGTCCACAACACGGGACTGCTGTCCTACACTATTCCAAATACATTATTCAAAAGATCTCGACAATTTCGGACAGGGCGGTACCACTATGTTCGCAAATATAAGAAACGTATTTATATATCAATATCAATTAAATGGTCCTTACATTTCCGTTCATTTCGGTATACAGTTTCGAAAAAAAAAGGTGCACGTCTGTGTCATTGATGTTGGACAAGCAGAAAAAAAATTGAACAAGGTGAGGTTGCTCCTCGGGATGGCCTGCGGGTCATTTCTGACGGCCTTGTCGAGGGAGGACCGGGCCGTCCTCGGCGTACACACGTTGCGTAGCAGGATATGGCAGCATCCTGGGATCGAGATGGTCTTGTATGTTGTTGCCCACTTTCATGGTTGGGTGGTCCCCGAGGGAGAGTGCATACTCCATTTTCCATACCAGGTACTCCCAAACAGAAAAAAGCGGCATGACAATGGTCGGGCGGTGCATATATACTCGCCTCGAGAACCAGCCGCACATCTCAGAGCTGGACATCAGCAGGCGGAGGCGAAATCATTTTCATTCGCACCTTGTTGTACAGGCGCTTGGCCACCGAGCCACAGCAGCACACGCCACGCCACGCCACGCCTCCACGTACGTATTAAAGCGAGCGGTGTCCCTCGTACAGCAGGAGAGGTGCGGTGTGCACGCAGGTTCTTTCCAGCTCAACCAGGCCAAGAGGTGTACTTTTTTGGGAGGGTCCCGGGGGTGGTGTTGGGTGCGGGTTGCAGGTTGGTTGGGTGGGGTGTGCTGTTGTCTGGGCTAGGATACCTTTATCCAATCTACTTTCAACTATGTATGTAAATATAAAGACCGTTTTCATATAAATATTATAATAAATTGCTCCTTATATATACGGATAAAGTGGTAAAACCACGTGGAGTCGCCGCATGAAGAATCATCGATCCGATTGCTTGCTCTGTTTTCCCAAATTGTTTTTTGCATGAAATGGAGCAGCAGGGATTGTAGGAGCATCGGACACGCCACATTTTTTGCCGGTTTCGTACATTGTACCAGGTATCAGATTTTTTTTGCCTCTGTTTTTACTTGAGGTATTTCTTCCACTCCAGAGTTATTGGAGCCTGTCCTGCGACCACGGACTGCATTGAATTGTGAGTTAATGTGAGAACAACAACAACAACAACAACATACCACGACCAGTACAGACTGCTCTGCACCATGTCATGTACAAAAGTTTCAAAAAAAATATTACCCAGGTACCAAAATTTCATAGATTCCCATCGACCGCTCGCTGTCGACCTGGTTGGTACGATCCCAAATAAATGCTGAATGGTGATCCAGGGTCCCGTCCACCAGGGAGCCCACCAGGACAGGCGGGGAGGACGGGGCGATGGCCCTGATAGTTCCTACGAGGCGCTTGAATGTCACAGGGTGCAAAGACGCGGACTCGATGAAGGCGCGTAGACTGCCCGTCCTGCAGTAGTACGAGCAATGTATTACGGGGGACCATAGCTAATAGGACCTATGGTATAGATAAAAACCTATATATTTGAACATTTTTACTAACAATATTTGGTCCTATTTAATAACTATGGTCCCCTGTAAATAGTACACCACAGCAGCAACGAACGGTGTTTTTAGTTTTTTTGTGTGATTTGTGCGGGCAAAAAAATAATTGCGTCCGTGGAGATCCACACATACTTACTTCAGTACAACTTCAGTACATACTTCAGTACATACTCAGACTCGTACGTAAATCACATCACAGATATCATGACAGATATGCATACGCATGCAGAGCTTAAAACTGGATCACCCATCCCATGTCGTCTAGCTAGATGTCTATGAATCTGTTGGGGAGGATATATCAATCACTGCTTTGTGTATCATCTGCACACGATCTATGTTGTGTTTGTCCCGGATCGGGTTGGATTGAAAATTTATTTTGTAGGGCACGTACACATCTTGGCCGGTTGGGATCTGCGTGACAGATAGATACGGCTCTTGCATGTTAACCCTTTCAGTACCGCGGTCCCGTTTTGGGGACAAACTACTTAGAAATTGACTGGATTGTCCCCAAAACGGGACTGCACTTCTAAAAGGGCTGTACCTGGACCAGGTACTCGAGAATTATCCGTAATTTCCACGCGATGGCATGCGGGCTCGCGGGCGTACTGATGACGGCAAGCACTCGGAATGGTTTGATGTCACGCAAGGGCTGCGGCAAGGTTGTGTACTACTATCACCGTTACTGTTCAACGTGTTCTTCGCTGCTGCGTTACACGTCGTACTAGTACGCTTCAGCCTAGACGAAGCCATCGTAAGGGATTTGGTCCAACTCAGTGATGCTGGAGTAGTTCGAACAAAGAAGCAGGAGCCGTTCGTTGGCGTGCGTGCGAAGGGCTCTGTATGGGGCATGTTGTACGCCGATGATGCAGGATTTGTCTCGAAGTCGGCTGGAGGGCTCGCGAAAATGATGACAGTCATCGTGACTGTCTTCGAAGCAGCAGGCCTCACGGTGTGACATGTCGGAAAAGAAGACAGAGACAATGCTCCTACAAACACGAGACCAGACAGACGCTGTGGCCGCCCCACGCGACCATGCTCCGACGATCACGAGCAGTACCCCTCCGGTGACCCCAGGCGAGTATGCTCCGACGATCCCGTGATTAACGCTCCGACCATTCCGGGAGAGGATGCTCGGGCGACCTCAGCTGTTGATGCTCCGATGTTCCCAGAAGCGGTCTCAGGTGCTAACTCCGCGATGATTCCAGATGATGCGGTGACCCTGTGACCTCAAGCGATGCATGCTGCTCGGGGGGTGAATGGTGTATTGGTGCAGGTACTTTCGTTGGGGATTTGTATCGCCACGTTTTCGCTCCTCCTCCTAGAGCCGTTTGTCGTCAGCGTTCTTGAGAAAGCGTACCACGCGAAAGGCTTGCGCGACACACCAGGGTCTCCATCGGGGAAGGTGAAATCCACACACTCTGCCGGGCTAGGTTTCCCCCATTGCCCCCTTGTTACTAAGCGCGATGTCGGGAGTGCCTTTGTGTTCGGGTCGGCCACGTGGTGTCGAGCATCCGGTGCGACCCCACAGCCGAGGTAAAGGGATACCAGTATATTATTATGCACAAAAATATACTGGTATGCACAAAAATATTATTATGCACAATTATGGCCTAGAGATAGTTCTGTAGAGTTATGGCCTGGACATAGTTCTGTAGAGGAAGAGAAGAGGAGAGTGCCAATCCACAAATCGGGGAGGGGCTGTAAATGACGCGGCCCCTACCGATACCAAAACGCATGTCGTCGTAACTCCTGAAACGGTCCTGAACCGTAACATCCCCCCTAGCATAATGCGACTAAAGGAGCAATATGCTATAGAAATCTATGACTATAACCAAGGGCGAGGAACCGCAAGGTTCCACACAAAAATAATGGTCTCGGGGATAAGCAAGAACAAACCGAAAACGCAAGGGCCATCAGAGGGAAATCCCCGACAAAAAAAACTCACCCTTGCCTTTTCACTGCGAGTTTGACTGCCTGACCAATATTCAATGAGTTGTAGTCTCCCTACCACACTTGTTCAACTGTGAATGAGTGCAGTTCACTAACGCCTAGGCTTAAACCGCCATCTATGCGTTCTCCGAACGGGTCAAAAGGCGATACCCGTGTAATTTGAGTCCCCCCGAATCAACCGAAAATAAACGAGGAAGGCGCACCATCAACACATCCATTTGCCCACTACGAGGCACAGACGAGGCAACCCCCATACAGAAAAAATACCCAACTGATCTACACCAGACTGACTCACTGTTACAAGCAGAAATCACTCAATCTTTCTAAAAACAAACTGCCAGTATATAATCGAACAGAACCAGGGATATTCACGTTCTCAGCGGAAACTCATTATCGCTTCAGGTCTGGGACTGCTCCTCGCTTAAATACGAAATTAGCACCACATCAGGCACATAAAAGTGCGCTTCCTCTCAACCTAAACACACAAACATTTACGCAGTCACATCATACACCCAGCACCCCGCAAGTACCACCAGGCATGGAAGAGTACGCCTCCTCGCAGCCCAACACACACACATTCACACAGATTAGTCACAACATACATCTAGCACCCCACAAGTCTTGACCTAACTGTTCCACGCCAAAACGACTAGCTGTTGCGAGCAGGACCCCCACCGTTTCATACCAAGACACAAACCAACGAAGGACAGGAGTAGAAGATCTTCGCCTCGTCGGCGAACGCTTAGTAGTATCACTTCAGGTCTGCGACTGCTCCATACAGCGGCTGGTCAGCTCCTTCCATTTTTGGTCGTTGGGCAGTACCTGGTACGATATAAAGGCACTGAAGCGAGAGCATCAGCGTCTGGGGTCGACGGATTGACACCGCCTGCTTCACCAGGGGTCGCGCCAGCTGCTCGTGAGCTGCGCCTGGCTCCCGCCTCGGCAAGAGCCGAAATCCAACCCGGAAACCAGCCGCCAACTCTAGGGAGCTCACGCGCTCATGACAGCGGTAGAGCAACCGCGGGAAAACCTCACGGCGGCAGGACCTGCGGGATCAACGGAGGACCACCAGAGCCGCATGCGACATCCATGGCATTCGGTGTACACCCGCGGGATAACCTCAGGGTTGTTCTTCTGCCTGGACGGAGGTCCCAACCCCATCGGCATAGGGTCCGAGTCGCAGACACAAGGGCAGGAGGTTTTCGTATCCGCCCGTTGTTTGAGATCACGACCAACAGAAATCTTCGCAGCACGAGTTGGCTGTGCGTATACGTACATATGTGACTCGGGTCTCGGGTCCCGGAAGCAACTACTGCTGTAGCATTGTTGCGTCGCGCTGTTGCGATGATGGCATGAAACGCCTAGCACTCTGGCTGAGAATACAGTCCTAAAGGGGTTGCCTCAAGGAACGTTGAAATCGAGCAGGACTGTGATCGATTTTCGGCGCTGCATTTTTCCGGAACCAGGAGGTTTTTGCCAATGCCAAACAAGTAGGCGTTTTCGGGAGGACCTGGTCGAGAGAGCCTTCCAAAAGCATGAAAATGTATTGCTCGGCTTTAGCGTTACACGCTTGCCGGCGTTGCCGAGAAAACGAGAGCTGAAAACTAATCGCGCGCGCACACCTGTGCGATCTCAACGCTCTTCACTCTTTGCGGTTCTCCCCTGAGCGTCCAAACGGGAGGCGTATTGCCGACCGGAGTGATATACGAAGTCTATATAGCGAGTACACCCTACCTGAGTTGGTTGACGGAAGCCAATCCAACGTGAAACGTACATTGTTGGCAGCTTTGTGAATGCGGCTACGTCACCTCCATCAAGGGGTCCGAATTTTGTTGTTGTTGATGTTCTTGTTGTTGTTGTTGTTGTTGTTGTTGTTGTTGTTGTTGTTGTTGTTGTTGTTGTTGTTGTTGTTGTTGTTGTTGTGTTTCGCACAAGAGCCAATCAGCCAACATGTCTTAACACTCAGGGGGCATCCGGGGTACATCCCCGGCCTTAAGATGGTGCAAGTTGTGAGGACAACGGGTTTGTCTGGGGCGAATAGAGGTGTATATGTCGCATGGAAGGTGCAGCAAGAAGTTGCTGTTCCCTCGGGCTGCGAGAGACACGCCACCTTCTTTCGTTTCTCGGCTTTTGGCTCGGCACTACACACGAGAGTCAATCAGACTAAAGACACCGTGTAAAAATACGAGCTGGGCTGGCCAACACCAATTTTTGATTTGGTCAGGCACTCTCTCAGCCCGTTTTTTCGGAATTTTGAGCTGCAGAAACTTGGCACGTGCTTCGTTATTCTGGTACGGCTGTAGTCTCCCGAAAAGGGGTCGCCTACGTACTGCACCACGTTTCTTTCTTTTTCTTTTTATTTCGTGAACTTGGCGAACTTTGTGGAAAATGACGCGGATTGGTTGCGGCCACAACTGACGGAAAAAATGAATACCATGGTAGATCGAAAGGTGCAGCTATTACGGGGGACCATAGTTAACAGGACCTATGGTTTACATAAAAACCTATATGTTTAACCATTTTTACTAACAATATTTGGTCCTGTTAACTATGGTCCCCCGTAATAGCTGCTGGTAATACCGCGTCGCCTTGCCCTTGGGTAAAACGTAAAAAAACAACTCGTTTGAAACGAAAAACGATTGGACTAGGAATCCCACATTTTTAACGCTTGCTCCTCGCGGTATCTCGTACGCACGGCAAATCTCCTGATGAAGGACGAGCTATTACGGGGGACCAAAGTTAATAGAACCTATGGTATACATAAAAAAAAACTACCAGGGTATATATTTAACCATTTTTACTGACAATATTTGGCCCTATTAACTATGGTCCCCCGCAGTAGGCGACGGTGTAAGGATATCGGTCGTTTCGTCGTGCCTCAAGGAAAAGATGTGCACGGCGATAATTTCAAACAGTGAGTGGTTTTGGCTTCCGATACCCGATACCAGGTAGACTCTAAGATCGGTGTCTCAATATCGCGTTCAACTATCGATAAGGCATGGTCTTTCTATTTTTCCAAGTTTTTTTTTCCGACACGAGACCAACTCGGGTTTCGACAATTCCAACGTCGGCAAACGCGCGGCAGACTCGGGGAAACATCCTGCCACTGACATTGAGTCGTAATATTTCCAGAAGGAAGAGAAGCGGCCGGACGAGTCGAAAAACGAGTATTGGCCAGCCCAGCTTGTAGCAAGTTCTTTCAGTTTTGGTCATCAACTTTTTTCCTTTCCGTTTCAACTCGCATGATGATTTTCTATCCTTGGCGACCTTCAGGACAAGCGGTGGTCATACGAGTGTCTTCCCTTCTCCCCTCCGGTACACGTCGTCTTCGATTATCGCAAATTCAGTAGACAGACCATTGAGTAGACCGTTTCGCTTCGTTTTGCTTCCAACAGTTCATTATTTTAACCGATACAAAAGTCGAAAAATTAAGACGATAAAAACATGGATTTTTCATTTCATGTGTAAACTTGAACTTTTTGCGATTTTTCCCACAAACATTCTATAAAAAAAAAAGAGTGCGTGCGACGACGATACCACCATGTATGTCCTAAAAAAACAAAACAAAAGGCAGATAAAATACAGAAAAAAAGCACACTCCCAACGAAAAACTAAAAATCGAACTCTTCTTGCCAGAAGTTGGAGTGAAGGGCGCAAGCAAGATTAAACGCCTCTGCCTGCGTCCAGAACAACACCAGAACACTGAAACAACGAAAAGCAAGTTCGTGTGGCGGTAAAACCGGAGAGGGGAACCATAGTTGGAAACACAAATGCCCACAAAAAAACGCCATGGCCACCACCAACACCACCGACAACAACACCGCACTTAGCACCTTCTCTGCTGGAGAAACAAGCAACACGACACGACACTACCACCACCACTACTAGCGTCGACAGAACCAACTCTACGACATTGTTCCAACAAAACTACGACAACGCTCGATTACTCTCACCAATTATTGACGTTGCCAGACAATCATGACCGCGGGAAGGTGATGCCCCCCCTCCCGCGATTAGCCCAACGGAAAATTCGCACCGTTATTTTAAACAGAAACACCGGAAAAAAAAAACAGAGCAGTTCATGTGTCCTCGCTACGGCTCGGCTCGGCTATCTTCCGCCTCAGAACCGGACCGGACCGAACGAACCACAGAAGAGTCGCTGTCGGATAAAGGAGCCTAACCGAACCCTAGAAATTTTGCAAGTGCGGTTCCGAACTGAACCGGAGCAGCCCGTGAGAAGTTCCGTTCCTGGATAACCACGGTTCTGAATCGGAAGAAGTCCTTACACTGCAGTCCAGTATTAACGAAGGAGCCGCAAGGGGGTTTCTAACGGCGCGGTTCTGGTCGGTGCTGTTCTGTTCTGTCAGAACCGAACCGTGAGATTCGGTCTTACGGCGTCAGGAAAACCGTAGGGCTATGGAGGGGCCAACAAAGCAGAGCCCAACCGAAATGTATGGATGAACAACGAGAACTTACCAAAAACGCGGTGCGCGCTTCGGAACTGCGAACAACCCTGGAAACACGGGTAGAAGACCACCAACAAAAACACGCCTCGGAAGAAAAACCTTCACCGCGACAAACGCCCTGAAGAAAGAGGAGCGCCGTGTAACGAAAAAAAACAAAACGCTCCCGAACCCTCCCCTCCCCGAACTCCCCCCCCCCCCCCCCCCCTTCCCTGAGGGCGTCGAACTCCGGGAACAATGCCACACTACAGCCCCTCCCCTGCCTCTCCCTTTACGAGCAACGCAATGCTGATGGTTGCTGGTAGATAGCGCCTGTACGCCTGTCATGTGACAAACCAATAGTAGGGGTTAAGATGATACACTTCCTCGGGCGAATATCAAGGGGGGGGGGGGGCTTTGATCGACGAACGACGCGCCTATGGGAAGATTTCAACGAGACATTTCCGGATGCCACCACAGATTACTTCCGTTGCGCGTGCTCGACCAGCCTCCCCATGGCCCGGTCAAAACCGGGCCCTCAGCTCATCCCGGGCGTGTGTGTGTTGCTGTCGTACCACCCGTGTGGTGCGGTAGTCCAATCGAGATCACACGTACAGCAACCCGGTCAATCGTGCCCACCGCAATACCGGCGATACTAGTTGTATACCACGTACGCATGAAAAAGAAGTGCACGCCAACGCCAAGAGTGTTAGCCCTGTGAACGGCCCCGACAGTCATGTTGGCCGATCGGATCATCAATGCTGCTACGTACGGGTACAACCGTCACACTAACAAATCGGGAAAAAAAAACCAGCCAAGTGCGGACACAACGGCCAAGTTGATCGATTAGAACTCCACTACGTGTATAGGTACGGGCACAACGTTAAAAGCTAACCCATCAGAAAACTGCTGCACATGCGCACACGATCACAACGGCCAATTGTGGACCAATCAGAAAGCTGCCTCTGGCAATCAGTTGAAATCCGCCAGTTAGAAAACTGCTAATACTTCGCACAATGTGCAGCTTCACCAATCAGAACGCTGCCTCGGGCAAAATGTTGAAATCGGCCAATAACAAAATACTGCTCCTCGAAATCGCTCAACCAGGAATTTGGTGCTGGCTGCGAATTCTCTGACCCACACGCGCAAAACGTTTTCTCGAATAAATGGTATCAACGCGTGGAATTTGTATCGGTGACGCATATCCGCGTGATGCGCAGACCCCCCCCCCCCGCCCCCTTCCCCTATAACCGCCTCCGCCCCCGCTTCGTCGCGCAATAAAAAAAACGCTCAACGTCACCAGACAAGAAAAAAAAAAAAAGAAGAAGAGGAATTGTTCATGCCGTCCAGCACGCGTGGAGAAAACCAACCCTCAACCCCGTCTAATCCATGTCGGCATATTTACAGCTACTGTATGGATACTTACTGTGTGCTGCTTGCGACGTCGCCGAAGCCTCTTATTAATAGTGTTGTGCTACCAGTACATACATGGCGGATACTTCGTTTTTGGTACACCATCATCATCACTACCACCACCACCACCATCATCATCATCAGCATCATCACCAGCATCACAAGCCTCTATGATGTGTGCTCAGCACCGATGCTTGCCTCCGCTACAACCGTCATCGCCACCACCAGCACCATCTCATCATCAATACGCCCCTGTAATTTGTTTTGTGGTATATAACCCCCACCCTCTGCAAGGTTCTATATCGTGTGCGGCATCAACACTAACTTACTGACAGCGGTGATACACCGATTATTACACTTTTGTTTTTATCTGCTATGATACACCCGTCATCGTCAAGCCCCTCTCTCTGCTGCATTGCCTTTGCCAATAACACATACAGCGGTTACGCAGCTGCTGTCAAGCTTCGTGCACCATCTTCCTTAACCCTTTTAGAACCGCAGTCCCACTACGGGGACAAACCAGCCAAATTTCAAGTAGTTTGTCCCCAAAACGGGACTGCGGCTCTAAAAGGGTTGAGCTTTCTACACTGAAACCGTGCTCTGGTGTCACTTGAAACAACCGTTTCGTCAGTCGTTAACCAGGAGTTCCATCATGCCCCTTGTGTCCGAAACGCGAAACGAACCAATAGTGTGCACCCAACCGAATGCTACCACAACCAAAACATAAAACATGCTACCACAAGGAGGCATTGGAAACCCACGTTTCCAGTGTGTAATATGTCGAATAGCCCCAACAGGGATGGTGGGTGGGCAGGGGGGTGGGTCGCGACATACTCGTAAAAAAACGAAGCGCAAAAGTAGTGCGATTCAAGTGGCCGCAGTAGCTCTACTGGCCCTTAAGGAAAAAATGTCGGATGTGCACTTGCAGGAGAGATTACCCCTTCTCCCCCCCTACCAAAAAACAGGTATCGTCCGACTTCAACTCCAAGTGGTTTACATGAGTTGGGACTTGTAATTTGACCGCGAAAAAACGTCAGAAGTAATGACGATGACGGCATCCGTCGTCCGAAGCAGCCCTGGCGGGTGGGGTAGGGGAGGCATCCGAAAAGTAACGCAAGGATCCACCAGGTAAAATTGTGCACGACGACGCGAGCAACGATGGCGATACTTGTAGCGCTGCACGTCCTCTGCCTCTTCCCCCGTTCATACGTGGTTGATGATAGTCACCCTGAGCTCGCCTCACGGCGGTGACAAGCGGAACGGGAGAGGAGCACTCAGTGGCCAGTTTCGGCCCCTTGCTGCGCGATAGTATCGCCACGTGCTGACATAATGCTAACTGCGATCGTATTCGCGATCGCTGTTTCCATCGCTATCGAGGTCGCAACCGCGGGCTGTCAACGCCTGACGGGCGGGAAGAAAGCGCCGGCTGCGCCGGTCGTGGCGGTGACTCATCTCCTTCCTCCTCTTCATCTTCCTCCTCCTCCTCCTCCTCCTCCTCCTCCTCCTCCTCCTCCTCCTCCTCCTCCTCCTCCTCCTCCTCCTCCTCCTCCTCCTCCCCTTCTTCCACCCCGCTACTGTTGATGTTGCTCCAGGTGCTACCGGCGCTGCTCCAGCTGGGTCTTTGCCTTCTCCTGCCACTACCACCACCACCACCACCACCACTGCCCCCACCTCCAACACCACCGCCTCGACCCTCCTCGTCAACGATCCAATCCGAAAACCTGACCCATTCCGGGCTGTCCTCCGTACTCAAGGGCGTTATGCAGTCCAACCCTTCCAGGCCATCCTCGAGTGTTCTCGGTCCGGCAGCGGAGGCTCCGAACACCGCCCCTACAGCGAAGGGACCCCCATTTCTGTCGCCGATTTCGTCTCCGATCCCCCTTCCGATTTCGGGTCCGAATGCAGGTTCGAGTTGGCCATCGATTCTGCCTGTGATCCCGCTCCCGATTCCGTCTGCAATCCCGCCAGCGACCCAGCCCCCGATCGTGCGTCCGGTTGCGGGATAGATTCGGCGTTCGATTTGAGGTCCAACTCCGCCGCTGATTCCGGGTCCGGTTCCGTCCTCGATTCCGCGTCCGACCCGGCGACCGATTACAGGTTCGATTGCGCCCCCGTATCCGCGTTCGTGTTCGCCCCCCATTCCATGCCCGTCTCCTCCCCCGATCCCGCGTGCGTTTTCGGGATCTATTTGGCGTCCGATTCCGCCCCCGATTCCGCGTCCGACTTCGCTTCTGATTGCGGGATCGGGTTCTTCCACCACGGCGATCTCGTAGGCTCCGATGCTGATGTTGGCGCCCGTTTCGATGCCGTAACCAACTGTGAAACAGGCGGCGTCACCGGTTGCGTAATTGGATGCCAATCCGGGGGCGAATTCGGTAGCGCTATCGGTAGCGCTATCGGTAGTAGAGGGGACCGTGGCTGTTGTGGTGGCGGTGGTTTGGATGTTGGCGATGGTGGTGGCGGTAGCGGCGACATCGTTAACGGCGGCGATGGCATCATCATCACCAGCGTCAGAAGCATCGGGAGCAGCACCCGCACCAGCAACAGCAACACGAGCAGCAGCAGTTGGAGCGACAACACCAGCAGCAGGAGCAGCAGGAACAGCACCAGCAGCGGCGGTAACAACGGGTGCGTTCACTCCAGTCGCGCCCCCGGCGGTAACGGTGTCGGCATCATTACCGGTGCGGCGGTTGCGACTGTTACCGCCCACACCGCCACTGGAGAAAAAAGGACGGCCGCCGCTCTGAGTCAGTCTCGGAAGCCTTCGCGGGGACAGAGACATTGCGTCGGTGTCGAAGGTAGAATCATCACCACCACCACCACCACCACCACCACCTCCACCGCCGCCATTGTTCTCCTCGACTCGGGACACCGCCGCCTCTAGCGATCTCCCGGCACGATGCTCACGCGCGGTCACCGTGGAGGGCGGCGGTACCTCGCCCGCACCGGCTCCACCGTTCCCGCCTACACCTCCGCCCCCGTTTCGAACGACGACAGCAGCAGGCTCGTGCCCGCCCCCGACACTTCCCCCCGTCAAGCCGCTGTCTAGGGTGGAGCACTCCTTCTCCCCTCCGCAGAACCCGTCACGGTCTTGTTCGAAGTTGCCTCTACTGAAACCATCTTTCCCAAAAGCACAGTACTCGGGACTGTCTCTTTCTCCGGAACCGTCCTTTCCGAACCAGTTTCTTCTTGAGCCGTCGTTTTCGTTTTCGAGAACGCTCTTTCCGACACCGGTCTGTTGGAGACTGTCTTTTTTCCCGGGACAGACGTTTTCGAACCGGTCTTTGCCTCTCAAGTCGTCGTTTTCCGAAGCATTCTTTCCGAAACCGGCATTTTCGGAGCTGTCGTTCGAGAAGCAGTATTTTTCGCGGGCGCTAACCGCGTCGGTGTTAACCGTGTTACCGGTAGTCGCGCCGCCACTGGTGCTCACGCCACCGGTGCTCACGCTGAGGGCGAGGTCGTCCGAGAAAGATAGCGCCGACGGCCGGCCCAAGAGCGACAGTACGTCCCCCGCCCACCCTCCATCTACATCCTCCCCCGCGCTTCCAACCCTCCCTCCCGCTTTCCCCCCCTCTCCAACTCCGCCTCCTCTTCTCCCCACCCCTTCTCCACCTCCACCTCCGACTCCCGCGCTCTCTCGCCCGCCTTTCCCTCTCCTTCCCATCCCCCCTACGAATAACGCTTCTCCCCCCCCCCCCTCTCCCCCTCCTCTCCCTACCTCCCCTGCTCCTCCTCCTCCTCCTCCTCCTCCCTTCTCTCCTCCCGCGCCACTAACACCTATCTCACCGCTGCAGCGGCCGCTACCCCAGCTCTTCGTGCTCCGCGACAAAAAGCTAACCCCACGGAGGCTCTCCCCGCTGGAATCGCCCGAGCTGTCCTTTGTCAGGCCCAGCGCCAGCCACGGCCCACTCCGGAGGCTGCTGTCCATCATGCCCAGACCTTCCCGACGCACCCCCCTTTCCCCACCAACGCCTCCACCACCGCCACCACCACCTCCACCATCACCAGCAGAGTGCCCCCCACTTCCGCTTGAAGAATCACCGTACAGTGCACTCCTGGACCAAAGCACAGACTCAGGTAAGCTCTTCTCGGGCTCTTCTGTTTTTCTCGCGTCGATTTCTCGTTTTCTTTCAGCCCCCCAACCGCTACCGCTATCGCCACCACCACCCCCACGACCGCCGCCGATGCTGCCGACCCTGCTGTTGTTGTTGTTGTTGTTGTTGTTGTTGCTGCTGTTGGCGGCAATTGAAGAGGGGAGGGCGTGGCTGTCTCTTACCGAGACAGCTACTACTCGCGCTCGCTCCACGTAACCTGTTGCTGTTGCTGTTGCTGTTGAAGTCGATGGCGGTGGTGTCGTTGCTGTTGTTGTAGTTGTTGTTGCAGTCGTCGTCATTGGTATTGCTGTTGGTGGTGGAGGTGGTGTAGTGGTCGTTGTCGTAGATGCTGCTGCTGCTGCTGCTGTAAGTGAAAGCTCCGCGTCCCCTTCTCCGGCTTCACGAACCGACGGCAACTTGTGGTGCTGCTGCTCCGTTAGATGGTACTGCTTTGGGCGGTGTTCATGCTGCTGCTGCTGCTCCCCCCTCCCGTCCTCCTCCCCCGCCCCTTTCCTCCCTTCCTCCACGTCCACCCCCACGCCCCCCTTCCCTTCCTCTTCCTTTCCCGCCCCCCCTCCAGCCCCCAACCCGCTCTTCCCCCTACCTCTACCCCCTTCCCCCTCGTCCGCCCCCACCCGAGCAGCCGCCCCAGCTCCCACCCGGTGCCTCCCTCTCATCACCCGCCCTCCTCCCCCCCTCCTCTTCCTCCTCCCGCTATCAACCCTTCCCGCATCCTCCGCTGCCGCTGCGACATTCCTCACAAAGGGGAGCCTCTTTATGGCGGCTACTAGACCCCGGACCAGGGGGGAGTTGGGAGTTCCACGGTAAGACTTGAGGGACTCGGCCGGGGAGGGGGTGCCCGGGAGCATACCCCCCGCTCGGAGGAGGCGTATCTCCAGCTGTTCCTCCTCGGACGCGTCGAGGATGCGGCGGAACCCCTCGGTGGTCACGAAATCTCTCCGGAAGTTGGTCTTGAAACAAATAAAATTATGTTGAGATCGACGAAAATCGAAGTTGAATCGGAATAATGCGAAACACAAATAACCCGGTGGTTTCGCAGGCAGGGGACAAAAAGAAGGAGGGCCGGGGGGGCGAGGCGGGGGGGGGGCGGTGAGGCGGGGATTGGGGGGGGAGCGGTGAGGCGGGGATTAGGCGGGGGGGGGGGGGGGGGGAGGGGAAGCACAGTACGGACACACAGCACACCATTTGGGGTCCACCACAGGCACGGAAAGAATACGCTAGAGCAAAAACGGGCAAGCTGCTGCAAGGCACGTGATAAGGTGCTTCACACACAAAAGACTATTAACAGTGACCACTACTAGTATTACGGGGGAATGTAGTTAATAGGACCAAAGATTGTCAGTAAAAATCGTTAAATATATACCTGGTAGGTTTTCATGTATACCATAGGTCCTATTAACTATGGTCCCCCGTAATAGCTATTCTTGACAAAGCGCTGATCAAAGCGAGCGCCGATCACAGCGCTTGGGAAAAGGAGGCGTGTCAACAGCGCGCTTGTGGCAAGGCGCCGCTTGGCATGATGGTCGATTGACGGCGCGTGCGAACCCAAGACGGTTGACAGGGCACGCTCGATGAGACCGTTGGCGGGGCAGACACGACCATCGGCACGGCACTTTGGAGGGGGCTGTTGGCGGGGATATTTCCAAGCTCGTTGGCAGGGTATCTGAAGTTGACCCATACAATCCCATGCCCGCCAAGCACCTTCTAACGCCGCCACAGACGTCGGGAATCGCTTATGAATAGTTGAGGTTAATGGGGGCCAAAAGCGAAGGAAGAACAAGGAAAATCGCTAAAGTCTTTGTGCGGCGTTTCTTGAGCGGGGCTACAACAGTGGTGCCGCATGTTTGCCGTACAGCACCACGTACTGCGCGTAGTCTTCAGCGCTCCGCAGGCCGGAAGATGAGAGTAACGAGGGGGGGGTGCCAAACATTGTCCGGCACGTTCTTAACGGGGCTATAGAACCATCCCACCAACTGTATGGGAAAAAACACAACGAGCGCCCAAATTGTTGGAGTTGCCTCTATTGGGAGCAGGAACGGTGCTCCCCGTCTCGAAAGGGGTGCGTGGTCAATGGTCAAATGACTAAAGGCAAGGAGGTAGGGGGTTGGCCACAGGCGGCAAAACAGGAGGGAGATAAGACAAGCGAAAAGTTTCCATGTAACATATGGAAACAAAGTATTGAGCGCCCACTGTTGTTGGAGGGGTCTCCATTAGGAGTGAGGCCGCTGCTCCGTCTCGAATGGGATGCGTGGCAAATGTTCAAAAGACCAAGGCAGGCAGTAAACGAGTACCCCCCCCGGACTCGCCAGACACCTCACGGCGCTTCGCGCTAGGTGCAAGCAATACCTGCCTGGTCGGTGAAAACCCGACACGCTCCGTCCCGGCACTGTAGGGATGCGAGGGTCTATGGTCATACGACTACGGCCATGCATGAGATCGAGTACATATCTCCTATCGAGTACCCCCCCCCCCCCCGCGCTTGTTCCGTTTCCATAGGAATGCGCTGTCAATGGTCGAATGACTTAAGGCAAGCAGCAAATGAGTACGCCCCCCACCGCTTCGCGCTTGGTGCAAGCGATGTCTGCCTGGTCGGTGAAAACCCGACGTCCTCCGTCCCGGTATTGAAGGGATGCGAGGGTGTACGGTCATACAGCTACGGCCATGCGCGATATTGAGTACCCCCCCCCCCCCCCTCCCCAGTACGCTGCGTCTCGAAAGGGTAGCGTGGTCAATGGTCAAATGACTAAGGCAATCAACAAATGAGTATGCCCCCCCCCCACCGCCCCTGCTACCCCCCCCCCCCCCCCCCCCCCCAACGCTGGAGCAGCGCATGCCGGGCGAAAGGTAACTCATATCATAATATGTCTCACCTCCATGACGGCCAACACTTCTGCACGAGCGTCTTCGAAGATGTCGAATGCAGTCACATCCGTCGCCAAGACCCTCTCGCGGCATTCCTCGGAAATGTTCACCTTTTCGTTTTATCGTGGAGGCGGAAGTATATTATTCCGCAACAAGAACCAAAATACGACGGAAGGCATTATTTGGAGGGAGCGGGGGAGGGCGGGTTTACTCAAAATCATGCACGGCCGTACTCGTATGGGGGGGGGGGGGCTCAACTTTGATGTGGGAATAACAGGCCTTTGTAGACGGCATTTCCCAACCTCTAACACCACCACCAACACCATCACCAACAACAGCAACAACCTAACCCCTACTAGCATCACTACTACCACCGACACCACCACCACCAACACCGCCCACAATGACAGCAACCATACGAACAACACTAACAACGACGCCAACACCATCACCAACAACAGCAACAACCTAACCCCAACCAACACCACCACCACCAACAACAACGCCACCAGCGAAAAAAACAACCACATCCAAACCAAAAGCAACAGCAACAACAATCTGCCCTAACCAACAGCAGCAGCGACGGTAATCCAACCCCAATCAACACCATCACCAACACCAACCACAACACCAACAACAACACCAACATCACCACCAACAACGACACCAACACCAACACCACCAACAACCTAATCCAAACCAACAGCAACAGCAACAACAATCTAACCTATTACGGGGGACCATAGTTAATAGGACCAAATGTTGGTAGTAAAAATGGTTAAATATATAGATGTTTATGTATACCAAAGGTCCTATTAACTATGGCCCCCCGTAATAGCCAACAACAGCGGCAACAACAAATTCCTCATCCAACCCAACAGCAACAGCGACAGCAGCAGCAACAACCTACTGTAGCACAAAACAAGGGGTACAACACCCCTACTACGAGGGACCATAGTTGATACCCTGGTACCAGGTAGGACCAAATATTGTCAGTAAAAATGGTTAAATATACCTGATATAGGTTTTTCATGTATACCATAGGTCCTAATAACTATGGTCCCCCGTAATATTAGGACGGCAGTCCCGTTCTCCGGACAAAGTACATTGGGCATGAGTGGTTCGTCCCCCAAACGGGACGACAGCCCCCTGAGAAAGGGTTAATACCCCTACCCTGCCCTACACTTCCTTCAACCCTACCCGACAACGACCAACAACGACGACAACCCCCACAACAGCAACCTCACCTGGTCAGGGGACCCCTCCCGGATGTACTGCTCGACGATGCGCATCGTTACCGCCTGAAAAACAAACGAAGCGACAAAAAACACGTATGTACGAACATCCACAACGAAAAAGACCGTTGGACATACAACCGTTGGATATACAGCAGTAGTACATAAAGGAAAGTCATATGTCAAAGTTCGATATATCGTATCGAGCGCGTTGTGTACAGTATTTTGGGTGCAGGAGGCGGCCAGCCAAGGGGTCAAACTGCGGTCTATCGGTCTTCCCGGACGCGTCATAGGCTCTTCTGGCCATAATATACTAGTTTTAGTGTCACGAGGCCGTCAGGGGCGGTCAGATCAATCAAAGGGTTGCGTCAAGGCCTATTTTGCCCCAAAAATACTACCAGGTACTGTTAGTTTGAGGTGGCCGTCAGGGGCGGTCAGGTCAGTCAAGGAGTCGCGTCAAGGCCTTATTATACTAGTTTTAGAGAAGGGACGGTCAGTCAAGGGGTCGCGCCAAGGCCTCGTCAGGTCTTAATGTGCGACTTTTAGTGTAGGGGCGGTCAGTGAAGGGGTCACGTCAAGGCCTCGTTAGGCCCGAATACAACAGTTTTAGTGTGAGAGTCAGGGGCCGTCAGGTCAGTCAAGAGATCGCGCCAAGGCCTCGTTTGACTCTAATATACCATTTTCGGTGTACGAACGGTCAGTCAAGGGGTCAAGTCAAGGCCTTGTTAAGCCCTGATATACTAGTCTTAGTGTTAGGATCAGGCGCGGTCAGGTCAGTCAAGGGGTCGCGTTAAGGTCTCGCTTGGCTCCAATATACAGGTTTTAGTGTGGGGACGGTCAGTCAAAGGGGTCACGCCAAGGCCCTAATATACTAGTTTTAGCGTGAGGATCAGGGGCGGTCAGTCAAGGGGTCGCGTCAAGGCCCTAATATACTAGTTTTAGTGTAAGGATCAGGGGCGGTCAGGCAAGGGGTCGCGTCAAGGCCTCTTTTGACCCTAATATACTCGTTTTAGTGTACGGGGCAGGGGCGGTCAGGCCAGCCAAGGTGTCTCGCCAACGCCTATTTTGGCTTCGACAAACTATTTGAAGCGTAGGAGGCGGTCAGAGAAGGGTGATAACGCAGGCCCTCCCCGCTTTGCGCCACGGCCTACTTGATTTAGTATGCTAGCGTCAGTTTATGGGGGGGGGGGCTCAAACCGCGGGTTTGTTTATATTGAAGAAAAATAATAATAAAGAAGGTTGTATATAAGCCGGCGTCCCCGGTGGCTTGGTAGGTGGTCCGCGTGCCTATCAAGATCAATTTCGCGGGTTCAAGTCCCACCGAGTGCATGCTCGTAAGGGCTTTTTCTTGCATGAAAGAAATTGATTAGCGGAAAGCGCGAGAGCGAGAGTTAGCTACATTCGATGAAAATCGACGAGCAGTGGGAATGCTGAATGAACCCTATGCGCGGCAAAAAATAAAGGCACGTACCGGGGGGGAGAAGGGTAGAGACACCTGTGACCACGGCTTGTCCAGAAGGTCGTCGAGGGTAAAACCTCTTACGAGTTAGGCTGGAAAGTGAAAGTGATGATGAAAAAAAAAAAAAATATATATATATACGACACGCACTCAGGTACAGCCGCAACAAGTGCTTGGTGCTGATGCACTCTGGCATCCTTGCCGGCTTCCAGCGAGTACGTACCAGTCCAAGTCTTACATGTGTTTTTTTCCCTCTGAATTCGGGGGGACGAAATCGGGCAGAAACAAATCTGAAATTTCCGTCTCATGCCATGATCCATTTCGTAATTCGTTTGCTTGTTTGATATCTCATTTTTTGGTGCATGACACGTGCTCGTATTTCGGAGTATAATACGTAGTTCACCAGTTTTTATGTCCAAGTTCGGGACATTCCATGGCTGGTTCTATTTTGTTGTCTGTCTTAGAGTTTCGCCTGCCTGAATTCGGAAAATGAATAATTGTAATTTCGTCTGCCCCCGAGTTCGGAACACGAACAAATAGTAACAGCTGTACGTACTTGATTGTTGTTTACCTTAAGGTTGCTTCCCATGCGGGCAGACGGCCTTCCAAGACCAAAAGACAAAATAAAACCAGCGAGAGAAAGCCGCGACAGACGAACATGGGGATGACAAACATACCACCCATTACTACTATTAATAACACGAAATACGAGTACCGATCACATGCACAAAATATAAGATTAAGATCACAAACAAAACAAAACAAAACAGCTATCGAGACGAATCATCTGGTGAGACAGAACTACTTATCAACAGAAGAATGCCACATTCTCCCATGCTCGCACCGCTCATGTAGACCCCCCCCCCCCAAAAAAAAAAAAACTATTACGGGGGACCATAGTTAACAGGACCTATGGTACACATAAAAACCTATATGTTTAACTATTTTTACCAATAATATTTGGTCCTGTTAACTATGGCCCCCCGTAATACCTACTGTCATGACGTCCTCGAGTAAAATGGGAAACGACCAAAAACACGCCATACGTACATTTTTTACGGGGACGGGGTGGGGGGGGGGGGGGCTTCCAGCAAACGAGCTTTTCCTAACAACCAGTTCGGCAGTATTTTCTACCAGGTACGATCTTTCTAAGAATCTATTTCGGGAATGATCGACGTTCAAGCTTGAGTAGCACTTTGACGGACGGCAAAAATTAAAAAAAGAAGTTACATACCAGGTACCAGATATATGACAATATATATATACTTATATATATACCAGGTATCCATTTCGGAAACCCGGGGATGAGCCCGACACCTCCCCTGACGACCGAATGCCGCACCTATCGCTCGAAGACGTCCTTAACCCCTTTAGAACCGCAGTCCCGTTTTGGGGACAATTCACTTAAATTATACCTGGTAAGTAATTGTCCCCAAAACGGGACTGCGGTCCTAAAAGGGTTAACCTCTTCCCGTTACAATCATGCGTATGGGATATTTATGAGTGATCAACGCTGAAGCTATTCATGCTGCAAATGGGCGGGTGAGGAAAATAGCATCACTAAAAAACAATCTCCATCCACTTTCGGAAATCCGGGGATGTACTCAGCTCATCCCCTGATGAGCGAACGCCGCACCTGTCGATCGAAGAAGCCCGTGACCTCCTCCCTGTCGAGGGAATCGAGGTAGAAGTCCACCAGCTCTTGCGCTACTTTGGTCTTGATGTAACGTCTGAACTCGATCCTCAGCTGGTCCACGGACAGCTGTTCCGCCAGGCTGGCCTTCAGCTGTTTGAAAAAAAAAAAAAACGAAAGAAAGAAAGAAAGCGAAAAACGAAATCGAGCTTGTTTGATCGAAACAAATGTCGAAAAAGTCCACCTTTGTGCGCTGCGTGTGTTGCCTTGGCGCTTCGATCACGCGTCCAATGTATGTACGGCGGGGTGTGTAACCTTTTACATTAAAAAAAAAAATCACCTCGGACAGGCAATCGATTCCCACGATCTGAAGCTGTCGGGGAAGATGTATCCGTAATCTTTATGGTCGGTGATTCCCGCTAGACCATCTGCTGTAGATGCTTCAGGGCGGACATATGTCTGACATCTACCTGGTGTGATTCAGCTCAGCATGTTGCCGGTTAGGGACTGCATCACCTGCACACTCTGTTCGAGCTATATACGTAGCGCGTGCTTCCTGGTTTGGATCTGTCCTATATAGATCCTGCGCAACCTCTGACAACGGCAGGCGAGAGACATACTCTTAGCATCATCTAGATCAGTCCGAAGCGTGAGAAAAAATGCAACAGACACGTCAGCTGTGGTCTCTTGACCGATTGGTTATTATTAACGGCCGAAACTGCCTGTACTCAGCTCGGCAAACTGTGCGGTTACATTGCGTCGGCCGACTGTTTCCAGCTGTCTCCGTTTTTCTTCTTGCAACTCATGTCGCGGACACGATGCGAAAGGCAGAAGAACAGTCACATAAAACGAAAAAACCAAACAGACGCGTGTGCGCTTTCGATGTACCAGGGGGGGGGGGGGGGGGGGTACATTTCGGACATCGCTGTTGCAGAACTCGAGCCTCATCTGATCCACGGAAGTAAAGATTCTGCCAAGCACCAATGACGCCAGCACCAGCACCAACACCACCACCACCACCGCCATCACACCTACCAACCCACACCCCTCCCTCCACCACCACTACCACCGTCACCCCCCGCCCCCCGCCCCCCACCCCCCCCACCACGCCTCCCAACCCACCCCCCACCAAGCCTTCCAACCCACTCCCCTCTCTCCACCACCACCCCCCCCACCAAGCCTTCCAAACCCACTCCCCCCCCTCCACCAACCACCGCTACCACCACCACCCCCCCCCCCCTTCGCACCCCACCCCCACCAGCACACGACACTAACCTGCGCCGGGGACGGCATCTCGGAAAATCCCTTTGTGTAGGACCACAAGTACTCGCTATCTCCCAGCATCTTCATCGTGAAGGGCTCCCGAATCGATCCCCACAGCAAGATGTACGTCGTAAGGAGCGGGTCTGTCGTTGAGGGTGGGGGAGGGAGGGGTGGGGGGGGGGGGGGGCGTGTACTCGACAACATGTACCTGGTATGGCGCGGAGGGGGGGGGGGGGGGGTACTCGATAGGAGACATGTACTCGATGTCATGCATGGCCGTAGTCGTATGGCCATAGACCCTCGCATCCCCACAATGCCGGGACTGAGGGGGGGGGGAGGAGGGGGGTACTCATTTGTTGTTTGCCTTAGTCATTTAACCATTGACCACGCATCCCTTTCGAGACGGAGTACCGCTCCTACTCCTAGTATAGGCACCTCCAACAGTTGGGCGCTCATGAGGGGGGGGGAGGGGGGTGGGGGGGTACTCGATCTCATGCATGGCCGTAGTCGTATGACCATAAGACCCTCGCATCCCGGCAATGCCGGCACGGAGCACGTCGTGTTTCAACCGACCAGGCAGACACTGCTTGCAACAAGCGCGAAGCGCCGTGAGGTGTTCGGCGAGCCGCACGAAGGGTGAGCTGCCATGCATCCTACTATTAATAAGAGCCGCTTTCGAAGGGTTTTTTTTTGTCTCGCTTATGGATGGCAGCTTCATTGAGCTGAACTATTTTCTGGTGTGGCCCCTTGCAGAGGCAGCAATGGGGGTTATACGTACTGAAAACAGCGACGGGCATACTACGTTCTGCCTCGTGGGTGCCTCACCCTATACAACACTGCGTGCATCGGGTTGGGTGGGAGGTATAACGTATACCTCTGCCGGGGGAGAGGGATAAAGGGGAAGGCGGTGGTGTGGCATTGTTGTTAGTGGTAGTGATGGTGGTTTTGTTTGGCGATGAGTAATGATGGTGTTGGTGTTGGTGGGGAGGGGGGGGTGGTTTAGTTTGGCGATGACTAATGATGGTGTTGGTGTTGGTGGTGGGGGGGGGGGGGGGGGGTGGTGGTTTTGATTTTCGATGAGTAATGATGGTGTTGGTGGTGTTGGTGGTGGTGGGGGGGGGGGGGGGGGGGGGGGGGATGGTGTTTTGTTTGGCGATGAGCAATGATGGTGTTGGTGTTGGTGGCGGGGGGAGGTGGAAGGTGTTGATCGCGGTGGGTTAATTACCACAACAGCATACAGGCAAATAATATCTGGTATTCACACGTAGCTGGTATATTTCCAAAACGCACAAAAAGCAACAACACTTTTTTCGAAAACACAGATGATGCACCAGGCAGCGCTCAACCCTGACTCGTACCGCAAGATACGATCCCGCTTGAACTACGTATGACTAGTTTTCTCATTAAACGTTGGCCCCCGCTGCAACATCTACCGTGTAACTACAGTATTAATAGTTGAATCGGGTTGGTGAAAATGTGAGTAATCAAATCTTCAGTCAGTATTGCCATGAATGTACTTAATGTTTTTTCTCATTTATCATCTTCGTCTTTCTTCCCTCTTTTTCTCTTTCTTTCTTCGCCCCTTTAGACCAACAGTCCCGTTCTGGGGACAAACCAGTTAAGTTCTGAGTAATTTGTCCCCATAACGGGACTGCAGTCCTAAACGGGCGAAGTAGTCGTAACTCAGGTCCGGGGTCCTACAGCAGCCCCCCCCCCCCCCCCCCCCCCCTCCCCACCACAGCAATGGTGCATTTTTTAGCGCGTACCTGGTACGGATCAGACACGAAAAGACTAAAGGTTTGTTTTTTGGAGGCTTTATGCGTACGAGCAAAGACGCGCCGTCTATTACGGGGGGGGGGCATAGTTAATAGGGCCTATGGTATACATAAAAACCTATATACTTGACCATTTTTACTAACAATATTTTGCCCTATTAACTATGGTCCCCCGTAACAGTACTCACAGAAAAGAGACACCCGGCGGGTGAGGACGAGGTCGTCCGCCAGCAGATAGAGCACGATGACGGCGTAGCTGACGAGCGTGATGGTCATGTACAGCAGCGTTCTCTTCATGGTCTCGTACTCGTTGAACTGCTTCCTCACCGACTTCAGCTGCCGCGCGCATACAAACCTGGACGGCGGGCGGCACAGGAGGAAGGAATACACTTGGGGGATCAGACCTTCTTCCCAGGGGCGGGGGGGAAGGGGTATGCGTGTGTGTTATCCTGCGTGTCATCCCCTTGGCCGACGGGAGGGGTATGCGTGTGTGTTATCCTGCGTGTCACCCCCTTGGCCGACAAAACGGCATCGTCGAAGGTGCGGGGAAGCTCGACCACATGCCCGTCCACTGCGGTAGTCTCCTGCGACGCCCCTACAGGGAAGCGCGACGATAGGCCCGTCCGCTTCCGTCGTTTCCTGCGACGGCCTGATAGTGGGCATCGTTGCGTCCTCCTGTCGGTCAGGAGTCTGGCCCCATTAAGCCTGGCGGTCCCTGCTGCAGCTGGAATCTACAACACAGCCGTGGGGTGCCCGCTTCAAGACCACCCGCGTGACAACGGCTTTTGCGTGGTCCTACAGTATATCTACTAATGGTCTTGATTTTTTTTTACGATATACGCAAAAAAACAAAATCCCAGCTGATACTATTACGGGGGGACCATAGTTAACAGGACCTATGGTGTACATGAAAACCTATATAGTTAACCATTTCTACTAACAATATTTGGTCCTATTAACTATGGTCCCCCGTAATAACTACTGTAGTTCCAAGGTAGACCATGCTTGATAAGCGTGTTAATCTCCCGAGAAGTCTTGACCATTTCAAGACCGCAGTCCCGTTTTGGGGACTAAAACCACTCAAATTCCAAGTAATTTGTGCCCAAGACGGGACTACCGTCCTACAATGGAGGTAGGGAATTTTTCGCGACAAGCCTGTACACCCTGTCTTACCTCCCAAAACATTATGGACCGTTTCAGCACTGCAGCCCCGTTTTGGGAACAACCTACCCCAAATTCCCAAGTAACTTGTCCCCAAAACGGGACCGAAGTTCTTGCCCTAAAAGGGCCGAGAGCACGCTGCGGACCGTACCTTGTACCCTTTTCCGTCCAAGCTATTTCTGATTGATGGCGCTGCGGGACTGATGCACTACCCAACCATTGCATCGTTCTTGTTTTCCACTATCACGGGGGACCATACCAATATTAAATAGGACCTACGGCACACAAACACACAAAACGCTATACCTTTGGCTATTTTTACCAACAATATTTGGTCCTGTTTACCACGATGGTCCCCCGTAATAGTGTCTGATGCAGACCCTATATATGCCATGGAAGACTGCCCATCGAGTTGTGACCCTTCTGGGGGAAAAGCCACAATCTTGTTTGGATGTAGGGGACACACCGCCCAGATTCTAAGCAGCTTGTCCCCAAAATGGGACAGCCGTTTCTGCCCTCAAAGGGTCGAGCACTAAAGAAAGTGGAGCACCCCACCGGCTCTGCACGTACAACACGTTTGGACCCTGATACTTTAACCCCTTTAGCACTACAGTCTCGTTGTTGGGGACAAACCAGTCTAATTCCAAGTGGTTTGCCCCCGAAACGGGGCCGCTGTACTATTGCGGGGGACCTAGTTAATAGGACCAAATATTGTTGGTAAACACACCGAAATATACGGGTGTTTGTGTGTACCGCAGGTCCTATTTAATATGGTCCCCAGTAATAAATGAGTGAAAAATAAAAAAAGGACCTTACATTTCCTGGCCAGAGCGGGGTTGCGGCAGTTGCCTTGCTGCGAACCCCAACCATCACGGGGGACCATGGTTAATAGGACCTATGGTATACATAAAAAAACCCCTATATTTGACCATTTTCACTATTACGGGGGACCATAGTTAATAGGACCTACGGTATACGCAAAAACATATACATTTGCCTATTTTTACTGACAATATTTGGTCCTAATAACTATGGTCCCCCGTAATAACACCATTTGGTCCTCCCGTAGTATTAATAGTAAAAGAAGAGAAATATATACCAGGTAGGTTTTTCGGTGCACCGTAGGTCCTATTTACCATGCCCCCCCTTAATAGCACAGGCGGACCTACAGTACTACAGCACTACTCTAGCGATCAGAGCCCACACGATGAATCCCAAAAAACATGTATCAATACCAGGCAGACTATCCCCCTATCTTGGCGCATCATGTTTATAGTTCCAACCATTAAGGGCCAATCTTATCGGAGAGTTTTTTTTTTCCAATTTTTCGACATTTTTTTCGCGCAATTTTTCAATCTTCCATATTTTCCTGTTTTTTGTTTTTGTTTTTCCAAATATTGGAATGTTAACGAACTTGATATTTTTGGTTATGGATAATTTCAAGAATAGTGACAGAACGCCTCCGTATATTGATACATATCTCCAACCATTTCAAAACTTTGTGGAAATTTTGGAAAAAACGCTCTCCTACAAGAATGAACCTAAGCCCAAAAGGTGTGGAAGGTGCCTGGTATGTACGAGTGAATAAACACCACAGGTACGGTAAGAAAAGTCGGGGGCCGAACAAATGTAGAAATGTATCATAGCCCCCTCGTACCGCACTGTAGTGGACCGCACTCGTAGAGACATACCAGGTGCCGCACCACGTATGGAGGGGCGGCTCACACTCCCCGAGTGGTCCTCGCTGATTCTTCCTCCTCTAAGGACTATCCCCCCCAATATACGTTGTGGCATCATAATTTATTATTCTTCTTGCCATCAGACAATATGCAGCATGATCTTCAACATGGATCACTCATAACTTTCCCGAAAGAAGAAAACCTCGGAAACAAAAGGAAACCCATGCACCAAGTCTACCTCCCTTCCGTGCCAACTTTCAGCTTGTCTACTCTATTTGCTGTATTTGCTCCTTCCTTCTCATTACGTTCTATCCTTAAATCCTAAACTGCATCTAAGCTCCATCCCCACGCCATCTGTGTGGGTCTGTCGCCCCTCCCTCCCCTGTTCCTTCTTCCTTCTTGGCGGTCCCTAAGCTGCATCATAATTCCGGCATCATAATTGGTTCTGATTGCTACGGCAGTGAAAGTTGCCCCGTGACGGTGAGAGGGGCCATGGTTGGCAGAAACCAGGACGGCCCCAAAGCGCATATTATCCCCGTCTGCTTACACGACCCTATTCGGTTCTCATTATTAGCACAGCAGTATGCTCCCCCGTGCTGACAGTCACCACTTACGTCCCGCACTATTACAGGGGACCGTAGTGAGTAAGACCTACCAGGTATGGTATACATAAAAACCGCTATGTTTAACCATTTTAACTACTAATAACAATATGATATTTGGTCCTATTAACTATGGTCCCCCGTAGTATAACGAACGCTTGGAAACGGTTCTACTGCTGTAGTATAGAAGCGTTACTTGCGACCTGGGACAGCGGAAGTCCAGCTACATACTACTGCCATACGGTAGTAATCAGAACCCGCCACAATGCACCCGGAGCGCGCAATATCCCCCCATGTTTAGACAACCGTATTCGGGTTTGATTATTAGCACAGCAGTATGCTCCCCCGTACCAACATATCACCACTTTTGTCCCGCAATATAACGAACGCTTGGAACAGTTTTAGTATAGAAGCGCCACTTGCATTCTAGGACACAGCGGAAGTCCAGCTACTGCCATACGGTGGTCATCAGAACCCACGATGCACCCGAAGCACATAATGTCCCCCTATGTTTAGACAACCATATTCGGTTTTGAGTATTAGCACAGCAGTATGCTCCCCCGTACCCCGTACTGACAGCAGTGACAATTTATGTCCCGTAATACATAGAGAAACCTTCGGAAATATTCACGTGCAGTTTAATTTTTTTTTTCACAAAAACAAAAACTCCTGTCTTGGGACTCGAAAAAAAAAAGAAGGGGTGTGTCCGACGGAACAATGCACGTGTCGAGGCTCTGTCTCTGTGAGTATTGACCGCACACCACAATAGATACGTATGGGTCTCGACGTCCACACGCTAACACAGCAGCAGTGTCGACTTTTACTTTTTTTTTCGTGTGGTCTTGCCGTGTCCCCAGTAGTATCCAACCGGTTCCTAGTGACACAGTAGCGCAGGCCGTGGAGTCCAACGATTAAAGAGGCATTGCCTTACTCACCAAAGGAAGCAGATGGCGATGAAGCCGAGAATATCCATGAAGACCACAACCAGGGAGGAAAACGTCGTGGACACGCAGGTGTTGGCAGCTTCGTCGAAGTGGCTCGTCCGGGGAACTATCCAGGTGGACACCACGGGGATCAGGCTTAAGCTTGACATCAGGAGGATCTGGTGCCTGCTCTCAGAAAACAAAACGAGGGGGTCAGGGGGAGGAGAGAGAGAGAGGGAGGGGAGGGGGGGGGGGGGGTGCTCGATATAGCGATGCACTCGATTTCATGCATGGTCGTAGTTGTATGACCATAGACCCTCGCATACCTGCAATGCCGGGACGGAGCACGTCGGGTTTTCACCGACCAGGCAGGCATTGCTTGCACCAAGAGGGTGGGGGGGGGGGGGGGAGGGAGGGCACATTGCGGTCTTAATGAACTCAAGTGGGAATGGATTGATCTGTCCGACACTAAACACCGAAACGATCCACACATTTCCGGGCAGAGCGGCCTTAACCCTACTATTACGGGAGACCATAGTAAATAGGACCAAACATTGTTAGTAAAAGAAGAGAAATATATAGGTCATTGTGTGTGCCGTAGGTCCTATTTACTATGGTCCCCCGTAATAGTACCGCAGGCCCTCCCTTTTCGGGGACAAGCCTCTTGAACAATTGAGTGCCTCGTCACCAAAACGGGGCTGCGGTGCTAAACTGGGTTAGAACCCTTTTCACGCCTGCGCAATACATTAACCCCCACGAAAAACCCAAGTTGCCCGAAACAAATGAAAACATCGCAGTTCTGCTGTACGAGTAGAAGGGGCTAAACCGTGTACGTGGTCGAATATTTGGTTACATAGTTACAAAACAAGGTGCCACACATGTATGTGCTCGTCGTCCTTTTGATCGCGACCCACCCACCACCACCACCACCACCACCACCAACATCGGAACAACTCAACACTCAGCGCTCCCCACATTTCCGGGCAAAGTGACCTTATATGCTACGCAGCAAAAACGAACACAAAAATGAAAAATGAAAAACCACGCCAATGCGAAAGGCACACTCACTCCGTGTGCCACATGTGCTCGTCGTGCTTGATCAGGACACGCCACATTCGGTACACCCGGATGAAAAACGCCACCGTATGCACGCACAGAGTCGACCACGACAGAAACCTCTGAGAACGTGACAATTGAACAGGGTCATGAGGGGGAGGCGGAAGGCGGGCGGGGGGGGGGGGGGCACGCGTGTCATGCATGAGCGTAGTCGTATACCTGGTATAGGACTCTACAGTATACTCGTACGTAGACTACAGCAGCAGTCAGTCAGTCAGTCACATTGTGAAATGCAATATCAAGACAGGTTGACTCTAGCGCACTGGGCACGTCTCTTCGCCGCTAGACCGTAGGCAGTCAGCGTTGGCTCGGACGCTTGGGTCCTTCGTGTAGCGTACTGCGCCCAGCGCGCCTCTTCGCGGCGCCAGACCACAACAACAGCAGTTGGTCTCGGGCGTTTGCTCGAATCTCTGCACGCACAACAAATCCGATTTTTCCGCATAGGAAGACTGTTTGGACGTGCCAAGTTCACATCCGAAAATGCGATCGGGATGAGTTCGCACAGGGGGTGCAATCGTTTCCCAGCGCTTGTTTTTTTCCAGCGAAAAAAAGCAAAAGGACGCCAAAACTCCGACCACTACCAGTACATTTTTCGGAAGAGAACTCGACCAAGCAAAGCTGTTTTCCTCATGAAAGGAACACAACCTTTCATTCGGTATATTTGGCTGGAAGCTCAAAAAGTCCCCCCCCCCCCCCCCCCCCCCGGTCAAATAATAGTATGCACGATACTCAGCGCTCTGTTTACGGTATAATATGTTTGTGTACAGCGCAACAGCAACAGCAATACGAGTATAAAGTGCCTTGTCCTGTACAAAACGCATCCACCCCCCCTATGACCGTACCTCGAAGTCGCACGCCGCCAGTATATCTCCGGTGTGACGCATCCAGTAACCCGTGGAATTTGCCATGGCCAGCGTCCACAGGACCCCGGAGAAGGTCTGCCCTCACCGACAAAAACGCCAAAACGTGGAAGGCGGGAGGACATCGGGAGGAGGGGAATGGGGGGGGGGGGGGGAGGAGGGGTACTCGTTTGTTGCTTGCCGTAGTTAACTTGACCCTTGACCAAGCATCCCAACAAGCTGTCTCTACGTACAAGACATCTCGAGACAGCGTGGTATCGCCAACAAAGACACCAAGACGTAGAAGGCGGGAGAATAGGCGGGAGAATAGAAAGCGGGAGAATAGAAGGCGGGAGAATAGAGGGGGGAGGGGAGGGAAAGAGGTGTCTTCATGTCAAGCATGGCTGTAGTCGCCCCGGTGGTTCAAGTGGTTAACCTCGAATTCTACTTGTTTGAGTCCTGGGTTCGAGCCCCAGGAGGGTCGGACTTTGACTTTATTTGCAAAAATAAAAAATAAAAAAGGGATTCAATTGTTGAGAGCGCCTTGCAGCGTGGGTAGGCACAATTCGATGCGAGTCGACGAGGGAAGAAAAGGCTGAAATCTTCTCGCGATAAAAATGAAGGCACGTACCGTAGCGGGAAGGGGGGAGAAGAGCCTGCTATGTGACCCCGGATCTGAGTTACGAGTTGGAAGGAGAGAGAGAAGAAGATGTGCGAAGATAATGAATGGGATGGAAAAAAAAAAAAAAAAAAAAAAAATACCCCCGCAGCCGCACGAAGAGGGGGTGTGGGGGGGGGTGGAACTGACCAGCCGACAACAAATTTTTACAGCATTACGGGGGACCATAGTAAATAGGGCCAAATATTGTTAGTAAAAATAGTTACCGTAGGTCCTATTTACTATGGTCCCCGGCAATAGAAAACAAGCCGTCTACAAGACACCCGAGATGGTTTGTGCTCACCAATAAAACGGAAAACCGCGGAAGGCGGGAGAAAGCCGGGGGGAGGGGAGGGGGGGGGTGTACTCATATGTTGCTTGGTCATTGGGCCATTGACAGCGCATCCCTTTCAAAACGAAGCACCGTTTCCACTCCTAATAGAGGCACCTCAATCACTCGGGCGCTCATTACGTTTGTTTGGACATAACCGGGGGGGGGGAAGGGGAATCACATGAACCAGCGAGAAAATAACGCAGTTCGTGAAAAAAACAAGCACATTCACATCAAGCCACAAGCATGTTCACACACATTAACGCAGCTCACAGACCCTGAACCAGGAGAAGCACACCCCCACCACCACCCCCACCACCATCACCACCACCACTTGACAATCCCCTCGCCCCTAAGGTGCAAGCAATGCCGGCGTGGTCGGTGCAAACCCGACGTGCCCAGCCCCGGTATAGTAAGGACGCGAGGGTCTATGGTCATACGAATATGGCCATGCATGATACCGAGTATCTCTCCTACCGAGTTCACCCCCCCTTCGAACACCACACGGTGATTCGCGCTTGGTGCAAGTATTATCGGCCTGGTCGGCGAAAACCTGACGTGCCCCGCCCCGACATTGTAGGCATGCGAAGATCTATGGGCATACGACTACGGCCCTGTACCACAACGAATACATATCGAGTACCCCTCCCCCCCCCCCCCCCCCCCCCCCCCTCCCCCTGCCCGCCCCTCACCATCTCCATCCCCGCCACCACGATATACTCACGGCAATAACGACGACGTTAACATTCTTGGTGACATACGGGGGCCATCGCCTCCACCACAGGAGATGGATGCAGATCATCAGAGCCACCGCCTGGCAGGTCCCCACGAAGCCCAGCACCATGTAGTCCACCCCGGATAGCGGCTCCCAGTCATACAAGCCGTCTTCCGATTCCGACGACATGAGCATGGCTGCTTGTGAGAACGGGGATGTGGGTCGGGTAGGGAAGGGAGGGGATGGGGGGAGATAGGGAGGGGGGGGGGGGCGGGGAGGGGGGTGGGCGGGGAGGGGGGTGGGATGAGGGGTGTACGCGCGTCACGCACGGCCGTAGTCGGTTACAACCACACACCCCGCCATCCCTACTTGTGGGAGATATCGGGATGAACCATGTCGGGGTTTCACAGAACCAGGCAGACAATGAGTGCATGCACGGAGCGCGAAGCGCCGTGAGGTGTTCTGTGAGCAAAGCCGCATGAAGGGTGCACTGCATCCAGGAGCGTGGCGGGGGGGGGTGGGGAGGGGGGGGGGAGGAATCGAGGTACATCTTGCTGTAGTAGAGTCATCTGAAGGGTCCACCGTCACGGCTCCTCACACAACTCCACTGCCGCGCGAGTGCCTTAGATAAGCGACAGCTATACCACATTTTCATCAGGATTTTTCGCGGGCCGGGTCACTTTTCACGGTTCGGGTCGGGTCGGGTCGGGTCGGTTCGGTTCGGGAGCGGGTACGAATTGATCGAACTTTTGACATCTATCCGATCCCACCCGACCAACGACATTTTTCAAAACTGGCGACCCGACCCGACCCGACCCGACCCGAATCACGAGCTTATGAAAACCTCCCGGCTCGTTCCGCGGGTGGGGTCATGGCCCGTGGGGGGCCTTGCATCTTAACGAAGGTTTTACACCTCGAACGGGTGGCACGGGCTACAGGCAGTATTAATAGTATTACAGGGGACCATAGTAAATACCTGGTAGGACCTATGGTACACACAAAAACCAATACCGGGTACATTTTACCCATTTTTACGAACATTATTTGGCCCTACTTACCATGGTCCCCCTTGATCGCACGATAAAGGAATGGCGGCGCATTTTGGCTTATTTTTTTTTAAACGGGGCTCTTCAACCCCTTTAGGACCGCAGTCCCGTTTTTGGGGACAACCCACTCTAATTTCAAGTAGTTTTTCCCCCAAACGGGACCACAGTCCTAAAAGGGTTATACCCCGAAATCAGTCGGGGAATAACGCCCTTCTGCATTCATCAACCATTGCCATTGGATGGTTCATCAACCATTTCTTTGCGCTTTCGTTTTCTTCAAAAATCGGTGTTTTTTTTTTTCGGGCGACTTATTTACGGGGGACCGTATTAAATAGGACCTGCGTTAGACACAAAAACCTATACATTTCGCTATTTTTACTGACAATATTTGGTTCTATTTACTATGGCCCCCCGTGATAGTAGTTACTTGGGAATAGTGCAGAGCTCCTCACACGGAAAAAAGTGGTGCCC
Organism: Nereocystis luetkeana; assembly: GCA_031213475.1. Lineage (NCBI taxonomy): Eukaryota > Phaeophyceae > Laminariales > Laminariaceae > Nereocystis > Nereocystis luetkeana. Next base: position 7,722,740 of record JARUPZ010000025.1, on the reverse strand, counting down.
CTCTATTACGGGGGGCACTAGTAAATAGGACCTACGGTACAGACAAAAACCTACCAGGTATATATTTCCCTATTTTTGCAGACAATATTTGGTCCTACTTACTCAGATCCCCCCGTAATAGTATAGCATGTGCCAGATCGCCGGCTCCCACGTTTAACCCTTTTAGAACCGCAGTCCCGATTTGGGGACAAACTACTTGAAATTTGACTGGATTGTCCCCAAAATGAGACTGCGGTTCTACAAGGTCTTCAGTGGATCTGCCACGTAATGTCGTAGGGCAGATGTGTTCCCCGATCTTGTGTGATAACGGGCTGATAGCTCATTTTGCCGGGTGGGACCCCCGTCCAATCAGCAATCTCGCTTCCCGGGTTGGATCTTGAACTATCAAAAACTGAATTCATGACGTGCAGATCCCGCCCCAACCTCTCTCAACCGTGTTAGGACCGCAGTCCCGTTTTGGGGACAAACTACTCAAACTTGAAGTAGTTTGTCCCCAATACGGGACTGCGTTTCTAAAGGGGTTAATTAACCGTGTTAGGACCGCAGTCCCGTTTTGGGGACAAACTGCTTGAAATTTGAGTGGATTCTATCTATATCCACGTCTTCCGAGTGGGATCTACCTGCATGGTGCCGCCGTTACGCACGCATATTTTTTCCCGGGGGGGAGGGAGTGTCTGGGTGGTACGAGGTATGCTGTGGGTGGTAATGTCACGTGGGTCTTAACAGAGGGGTCCGCGAAAGAAAAAGCCCGACACCTCACTATTAATATTATGTATACCCACTATCATGTGTACTAAAACCAAGTGAAACTAAAAACTATGACAGCAATAAAAAATGGCTTTTCGTAATCTCGTGCAGAAATCTCCACCTGCTGGTTTTGTTTTGTTTTTTGGACACCGGGACGGAGAGTACGACTATTACGGGGGACCATAGTTAATAGCCCCAAATTGTGTGAGTAAAAAGGGTTACATATATAGCCTTTTATGTATACCATAGGTCCTATTAACTATGGCCCCCCGCAATAGGTCGTTTTCTCGTTCTGTCGGGCTGGATCATACTGGTGCATACTCGTATCTCTCTCTGCTTTTTTCTCAAAAACGACAGAGGCATTCGTAGGGCTGCTGCAAGATTCCACTTCGGAATTTATGACCGGCTTGGAATGTCGCGGGTGTCTGTTCGCGAGCCAAGGGGGGAGAACATGGCAGAGGCGTTCGTTCCTTGTATGTACCAGCTATATGTATGCTATAATATATATATATATATATACTCGTATTTATATAGCCGCCGTGGGCAAGAACGAAGAAGCAAATGAAAGAAGAAAAGTCCTCGAAAAGCCAGAGCAAAAAAAAAAAGAAGTAAGTACGTACCAGGGTACTTGGTACGAAACGCAAACACCGGGCAAGTAACAGCGACCAGCCCAAACGAGTTTATAAAATTACTACTGCTGTAGTTCTACAACCACCACCAGGCAGGTTATCTTTTCAGGTCGTCATTCAGTCATTTTTCGTGATGGTGTTGAAGGTTCTTAAGTATACTCGTTTCTCATACTCAGAATGGGCTTCTTCTGGAATCTGGTGAATAAGAAGAGGTGGTTTCGGTGTTCTTCCTTCCTTGATTGGTAGGAGACTGTTCGTCGCGGCTCCGGCTTGAGGTTCGGGCTTGCACTGCTGCGGGTACAGGATGCCGTATTGATAGTCCACGAGGCAAGGGAGTGGAGCAGGCAGGAGGGGGCGCAACATGCGCTGGAGGCGTGTTGCGCACCCCTTATATAGCCCACCCCCCTCCGCATGGTACACTAGATAGCAGCGAGAAAACGACCACTATCCTAGGCGATAGATCGTGGCCACAGGCGGCCAAACAGGAAGGGGATACGATTTTTACGGGGGGCCATAGTTAGTAGGACCAAATATTGCTAGTAAAAATGGTTAAATATATAGATTTTTATGTTTACCATAGGTCCTATTTACTATGGTCCCCCGTAATAGCAGTTTTTTTCCATGTAATATATGGAAATAACGTAATAAGCGCCCAGTTGTTGGAGGTGTCTCTATTAGGATCAGGAACTGTGCTCCGTCTAGAAAGGGATGCGAGGTCAATGGCCAAATGACTATTACGGGGGACCATAGTTGATAGAACCAAATATTGTCAGTAAAAATGGATAAAAATATACCTGGTAGGTTCTTATGTATGCCATGTTGTTGTTGTTGTTGTTGTTGTTGTTGTTGTTGCTGTTGTTGTTGTTGTTGTTGTTGTTGTTGGTGTTGTTGTTGTTCTCACATTAACTCACAATACAATGCAGTCCGTGGTCGCAGGACAGGCTCCAATAACCCTGGAGTGGAAGAAATACCTCGGTAGTAAAACAGAGGCAAAAACAAAAAACAAGCATACGCACTCCACCACTGCGGACACCAGGGAAGCAAAAAGGAGACTATTAATAGCAGACAAAAACCTAAAAAAGAAGATGAAGCGAAGCAAAAAAACAAAACAAAACAAAAACAGAAGCAGGTAGCAAAACGCAAAACAGGCAGAAAAGGCAAAACATAGGTCCTATTAACTATGGTCCCCCGACCGCCCTCCCCCGTAGTGCGGCGGGAGAGCACTCCCTGCGCAGCAGCCGCCGGAGACTGAAACATGTTCGGATAAAAACGCGCTTACACTCCAGCAACACGCCTGGAGTGCGTGTTGCACATGTGCCCCACCGGCCCGAAAGCGCGACAGCAACGTAACCTGCGCCGTATCACACGGGTGATGAGCCGTATCACACACCCCCCCCCGGACGGTTTTTTTAGGGCCTGGTTTTCTCTTTGCAGCAGGGGAGAGAGGGTACAAACGCCGAGCGATAAGTCTACGGAAACAGACCCGGGCAAGGCAAGATCACTCCAGAAGCCGCCCTTTGTTTTTGCTGATGCCGTGCGCCCCGCTTGCTGTGTGTGGAGAAACTTGGCTCAGGAATGTTTCACCCCACCCTGGCAGAGGGGGTTGCGTAATCTTTTGCGCGTTTCAATAAGGTGTTGTTGTGTTTCCTGCATGTGACTGCTTCCAGGGCACCTCCAAAAAATACCACGCAGGACAAACCACTGCCTGAGGTGATTCGACACCTTGGGCAGATCACTATCTATCTATTTATCTATCTATCTACATAATATATATATATATAAATATATATATATATTGATCTATCTATCTAGTTCGAAGTATCTATCTATCAATCTATCAATATATCTACCAATATATCTAGCAAGCTATCTACAGTATGTATCTATGTATCTATCTATCTACATCTATCTACAGTAGTAGAACATTTATGTCCTCGCCTTCCGTGACAAAAGAGGTCGCGCAGGACCGACCCAATTTCAGTTGTTGTTGTTGTTGTTGTTGTTCTCACATTAACTCACAATTCAATGCAGTCCGTGGTCGCAGGACAGGCTCCAATAACTCTGGAGTGGAAGAAATACCTCAAGCAAAAACAGAGGCAAAAACAAAAACAAGCATACGCACTCCACCACTGCAGTATCAGTACAGGAAACGCGCCTCGTACTGCTGGACACCACGCAGACTCATGTATACGCACCCCTCACCCGCAAAAACGAGCTAGATCCTCCCAGATCGCGACCAGGTCTGCCTTTGAAGGCCTAGTTCATGAAGTGGGAACGTATGGCCTGTCCGCCTGGGGTGTGGCCTTTGAAGACCTAAGTCATGAGGTGGGAGCGTATGCGTCTGTCCGCCTGAGGTGTGGATGATGTTTATTTTTCTTTTCGCCGAACCATGGGGGGGGGAGGGGGGGCAGGCACGCACACGCACACGCACAAAACCCAAAAATGGCGGCTTTGGGGAAGGCCTCTCGTCGAGACGTTTCCAAGAAATATATAGGCGCATCGGCTCTGCGTTTTTGCTTGCCTTCTTCCCGTTGTAAAAGTAAAGGGAAGAATTACCTCGGCAATTTCGTCAGTTTCTGTCTGTCGATGCTGTCGTGTGTGCCGTCCTCAACCATGGACAGCACGATCTTCAACGTTGGTTGGTCACTGAAACAACCATTCCACCCCGGGAAGAAGCAAACATCAAGAGAAAACAAAACGCAAAAAAGAAGACAAAAAAAAGAAAGAAAGACAAGGGAAATGCCTTATTCATACTACGTACCTGTATATATACACGAATTTCACGACACCTCCGCAACCTCCTTCCTGTGTCAAACTTTCCGGCGTAAAATATCACATGCGGGGGGAGAAGTGGCGAGTGAAAAAAATATATATATATGGGGGTGAAAAATTGGCAAGCAAAAAAAACCTGGCGGTTACGGTGTTGCCGTACCCGCCTCTGCGTGATTCGGGGGGGGGGGGGGGGGGGGGGGGGGCGATACACATCGGTGTCCGAATTTCAAAGCAAAGGAATCCTGTCACACGCCGCGGGCACAGCTTGATACCGCCCACGCACTGCCGGCCGGTATCACGTGTGTGTGTGTTCTTCACATTGAGCCGTTCTTTCTACCCGTCGACATCCAGCACAACCAGTGTCCGCGCCGATCCTAACCCTATAACCGTAGCCGGCCGGTATCACGTTTGTGCTCGTACTGCACACAGACAGCGGTCCATAAGAGCAAAGTTGTCAACCATTTTTTTCATCGTTACATGCAAGCACGGATCCCCGAAGGGCTCTCACGTGTTTTGCGATTCGGCCTACAGAAGGATGGCAGGGTTTATCGTAGCAGTTGCTCTTATTAATAGTCGCGGAAAATGTCTGACGCATTTCGATTTTTGGCTGACTGGTGTGGTTCATGCAGCTGCAATTCGTCTATTAATATTGCGGGGGGCCATAGGGAATAGGACCAAATATTGTAAGTAAAAATGGCGAAATATATAGTTTTTTTGTGCGTACCGTAGGTCCCTATTTAATATGGCCCCCCGTTACAGGGAGATCTCGGATGGGAGTTTTTTTTTTTTTTGGGAACGACCTCTAGTACGGGGGGCTATGGTAAATAGGACCAAATATTGTTGATAAAAATATGAAAATACAAGGCGCCCTACGCCGCCCGCTACGCTCGCTCAGGAAGGGAAAAAAGTACATCAAATTATGCGAAGCGAACAGAGGTCCACGATTGAGTTTAGTGTTTTCAAGGATCGTAATTGCAAACCGGCGGCTTGATAAAGCCAAGAGTCCCGCCGCCATGCTTCAGGAAAAAACAGCTCCGACGTCAGCTTGGATGCCACATATACGCTTCGCGTCGCGGATGTCGTACGTACGTACATACATCCCAGGTAGGGTACTACTGTCTGTACTTATTTTCTTCTCTCGATAAGCTCTATGTCTGTACTGTATGTACGAAGAAAGCAAAAGCACAGCACGACACAGCAGCAAAAAAAATGAAAATGGATCCGAAAACTCGGAAAGGAAAAAAATCCCCGTCCCCTCTCGTGTAATATTTTTCTGCCTGATGGGAACACCTTACACCCGGCCGAAAAGAAGAAAATAAAAAATCGCATAGAAGAGCTTCTCTCTCAGCCTCGTACGCCGCCCGCCCCTCTCGCGACCACCTCGCTACCGATTCGGTCCGGGTAAAGCTTTTATCACTCTCTGCCACAATCAGCCCCGTCGCCCGCCCCGCGTGAAGCCCGGTGCTCACCGTGGCCGTCGTTCGCCAGCTCGATAACGTTGGTGTTCAAACTGCACACTTCCCTCTTTCAACTTCAGCGTGGTCGCAAAAATAAGCACCGCTTGAATATTATCTTGCCCTCCCGAACGACCTTCATAAACTCCTACATACCGGTCGCCCCGGTGGTTCAAGTGGTTAACCTCGAATTCTACTTGTTTGAGTCCTGGGTTCGAGCCCTAGGAGGGTCGGACTTTGACTTTATTTGCAAAAATAAAAAAAGGGATTCAATTGTTGAGAGCGCCTTGCAGCGTGGGTAGGCACAATTCGATGCGAGTCGACGAGGGAAGAAAAGGCTGAAATCTTCTCGCGATAAAAATGAAGGCACGTACCGTAGCGGGAAGGGGGGAGAAGAGCCTGCTATGTGACCCCGGATCTGAGTTACGAGTTGGAAGGAGAGAGAGAAGAAGATGTGCGAAGATAATGAATGGGATGGAAAAAAAAAAAAAAAAAAAAAAAAAAAAAAAAAAAAAAAAAAAAAACATACTCTATCAACAATCATAAATCGAAGCCAGACAAAGCCCGTTTATTCATCCCTCGTGTCTCGAGGCACACGCGACGCCTAGGCACGAAAGCGGCGACCGCGCTCCTTGCAACCCCCCCTCTACCCGCCAGCACCCGCTGGCACCCGCGACGGTGCCGGGTCCTCCCGCGATGCCGTGCTCGGAGAACACGCACGCACACGAAACGGAAGAAGAAAAAAGGAACAAATGGCCGAGAAAACAAAGAACTGCTGGAAAGGTCCGGCAAGTAATGAAAGGAGGCGGTTTGGAAGTGGGAGCTCTGAGAGGCCAGGGATGCACCAACCGAGCACGCTCAGGGGTTGTGATCTAAGTATGTAGTTCTGAACAGGTTTTTGTGTGTAACGTGGGTCCTATTTACTGCGGTCCCCCAGAAGAGGGGGTCCGGGAAGGCGATGCGAGGCGCGCCACCTCTGGCACTAGCACGGGGTCCAGTAGGAGTCCATCCTTGAGCTCACCCTCTCCCCTTGCGCTAGCGTTTGACATCCTGGTGCACGACTTGTCTCGACCCCTGCTAGGCGCGTGTGTGTGCTCTCTCCGGGGCGTACGAAGCGTTGAGCTAGCACAGGGAGGAGGAGTGCCACCGCCTCTCGACAAAAGGCGGTAAAGGGTGCTCACTGCTGTAGGGCTGAAAATCGATCATTCTATTCTCGGAAGGCTCTCTCTCTCTCTCTCGATCGACCAACATCTTTCCGAGAACACCCTTCCTCAGAGCCCTGTACTATAACAAAGAGCCCCAGAAGGAACTCAGCCATAACTCTTCCAGAGAAATCAAGAAATTAGTAAGCAGCCTTACTGGAGATACTGTGGAACACACCCATTATCAAATAAGAAATCTAGCCTGTGCCGGCATCCGGGCTGTATCCTGCCAGTATCCTGTCAGTATCCTGCCAGTACCCTGGTTACTTAGTAGGGCTCCTACACTATCACGTGGGGCCATAGTTAACAGGACCAAATACTGTTAGTAAAAATTGTTAAACATACAGGTTTTTATGTATACCATAGGTCCTGTTAACTATGGCCCCCCGTAATAACTGTTTGGGTCGAGGTCAAGGTCTAGCAATCCGAAAAAAAAAAAAAAAAAAACAGACAAAAAAAACAAAAAACAAAAAAAACAGGCCTGGTTTGAAACGGCCTCAACGAGGTCGCGCGCGGGGCCGAGGATGTCCGCAAGCCAGAAACCTCCTATAAACTTACCAGCCTACTCCGAAGCTCGACTCCGCGAAATGGAGGCGCGCCCCAAGGGGACCCTTTCTTGTCGTGCGGAAATCGACGCAGAAAACGCCTACGTATATAGGGTGTGTACTCACTAAAAGTTTGACGCGCGTCGACCAGGCAAGAGAAAAAAAAATCGGGAGGAACAAAAAGGGAGGCGGCACACCGTACAGCAGTAGCGGGAAGGGGGGAGGAGTGCCGGCTATGTGACGAGAGGGCGGGGGCTGGAGAGACCAAGGGACGACGGAGACAATTGCTGTGGCTATACCATGTACGCACTAAAAAATATTCCGCAAAAAAAAAACAGCTGTGATGAAAGATCGACGATTTCATCGAAACGGTCCTTTGCAAGCTGCGAACGTATGTTATGTACCTGGTATGGCATTTCGACCGCGCGTGGTACTGTACGACAGGTCTGCGGGGTGTTGTATGACCTCAAAAAGGATGCTTACGTGTTCCTTATTGGGGGGGAAAAAACCCCTGAAAGCTGTGGAACCCAGGGGGGGAATACCTGGCATTCGCGTGTGGTGTGTCAGAGCGCTACGAAGTAACCGGTAATCGGCGGCTGGCGGTCGGCGGCTGGTCGTGGTCGTGCTGAGAAGACCACGATGAAATTGCCCCTTTTAATGCGCGGTGCTCGGGAAAGTTAATCTTGGTAGGAAAGCCGAAAACAAGCAACAACCAACCCGTCTACTACGTAGCGACGCCCAAGCGTCCGTTCGAAAAGCCCGCACCCCCTATCCTAGCCAATACATAGGACTAATACTTGTACATGCCAGGGGGGAGGAAATCCCCTGGCTGGTGACGTGGCGCAAGATATCAATCAGGGCGTTAAATTTCAGGGGAATTCTCGACTTTACTGCTGAGCGAGGTGTCTTTTAAAAGTTAAACCAAAAGCTGAAAGGGGCTTCCACAGAGGACGACAACCCGAAAACGCTTCAAAGTCTTAGTCAGTTTCTACCAATAGTCTATCGGATTCCGGCTTCCCTTACTTTATGTCTCTGGCATGATTGGAGCAAGCGCCGCAACACCCTTGTCAGGTGGCCAATGGAACAATACTTAAAAATAGGGTGTTGAAGCGCCCACAGCCCTAAATATCGGCGCCTAACCCTAACCCTAACCCCCGAACCCGAAGCGCAAGGCTTGAAACCCCGGGGGTGGCCCCTAAATGTCCCCGTGTGCGTGACGCCTGACTTGAAGAACGCCTAAGGGTTCGTACTTTGTGTTCTAGTCGTGGCGATCACTTTCCTTGCGATTCCACGTTACCTCGTTTCTGAACTATAGCCTGGAAACGCAGCAGTACGTACAGCAGCAGTAGTACGCCTACAAGACTGTTGTACTATTACGGGGGACCATAGTTAACAGGACCTATGGTATACATAAAAACCTATATATTTAACCATATTTACTAACAATATTTGGTCCTATTCACTACTATGGTCCCCCGTAACACCATGTTTAAAAAATAAAGAAAAAGACAAAACCTGTCGTAGTTGTCATCAGCTGCGAGATCGAAAATTTCGTCAAGAACGCCATCTTTTGCCAGCATGGCGAGACACCATCCATCCCTAAACATCAACAGCGATGCTTTGCTTGAAAGAGTGCTACGGGGTGTTGACCCCATTCCATTAGGACGGCACTCCCGTTGTGGTCGAGAATCATTTGACATTAGTGTCACATTCAAGTTTGCGGACACTGCAGCACTGCCGCCGTAGAAGGGGTGAAGTTTCAGAGATATCACACAAGAGCGTTGATAAGTTCACGATCTTCAACAAAAAAAAAACGGGATCAGCTGCTGAGGGCGCGGATCAAAGCTTGGGTATCATAGGCGTAGGTGAAGTCCGACGCGAGCCGACGAGGCAAGACAAGGGCTGACCGAGATGTCTTCTCGCGAAAAAAATGCAATGCAAGAACCGTATCACGGGGGACCATAGTTAATAGGACCTGTGGTATAAAAAAAAAAACTACCTGGTATATATTTAACCCTTTTTACTATCAATATTTGGTCCTACTAACTATGGTTCCCCGTAATAGTGGGAGGGGCTACTCCCCGGGTCTGGGGTACGATTAGGCCGGATCTTACGCATTTTTTTTTGAGGTGATTATATGACTGTTTACGGAGGTTTCGGGGTATCTGGTCCCATATCTGATCAGATTTTATCAAAATCACGTCTTATGGGGCCTGTTTGGTGGAAAACATGTTCCTCCGAGATTTTATCACTCCTGAAATTCCATGAAATGATTTTTTTTGGCAGCCTTTTCTGATCAACTCTGAAAGTGATAAAATTTGGCTTTGCACAAGACCTCGGTGGCATTATACAATTTTGTTTAGGTTATAGACTGGGTTCATGACGGGTCACGACCCTACATGCTTGGTTACGCTTGTACACAGCTGGGCTCCAACACTTGTGCATCGGCCACCACGGAGAGGGAGGGCCATCAGTACCTTGGCCACCATCGTGTCCCTTGCGGCCGCCCAACTGCAGCTGCTCTCGGCAAAACAACTTTGGAAACGAATAGGACGAGACTACAGCAGGAGTATCAAAACAATCTAACGCTTTTTTTCCGACTACGACCGCCGCAAGCAGCTCATGCTCCGCGAGGACGAGAGCTCCTTGCTGGTCCAGCGACTATTAATAGCAAACCCCTTACGCAGCTCCCCAGGGGGTTCCACATTCCGCTGCTTCCCTCGAGGAGCTGGTGGTGAAGGTTGATCGCCCAACCCGGCGTGAGCGACTCTCGTTCGTGTCGTGGTCCACGTGGAGTTCAAAATGTCGGTTCTGTTCTGTTTTTTTACTTCTCCCATGAAATAAAACCAAAATCACGATAATAAGACGGCACATGGCGCACCGACCTGGTGTGGCTTTTGCCGTCGGAAAATCTGACTTCCTGCCTTTTTCAATCACTCGAAAAAAATTGCGTAAGACCCAGCCTTTTAGGAGAGACAACAGAAGGGGCGAAAATGGTAAATGGGACGGAAAAAGCAACACCATATACCACGTGCATCTTCTCGTGGTGTGCCTGTTTGAATTTTCGCGTACGGGGCCGCACCAACATAGTATATACCTCGTGCTATTAAATATTATGCTTGGAAACCTGCATCAAGCCGGTCATCCGAAAGCGACGTACTTTGGAAGGGTCACGTCATATTAGAGCGACTTCGGGACGCGCCGAAACTTTACAGAACTCTTGCTCTTCTTCCGTTTCGCGGGTGGTAACATTTTTACCGCACTACAGGTACAGCGGTAATTCCCGGTGTTCGTGTTCCAAAAGCAAAAAGGTTGCAGGTGCGTGCGAGTAGGATTTTTTCGTCGAGGCCATACTCGCATTTATGGCATCAAACCGAAGACAACAGCAGAAGGGCTCGACGCCAGCGTTCCGAGTCCGGAAGGAACGCTCCAACGATTGACGAGTGATATCACAAACTCGTACCTCTGGAAGCAAGGACACAACTTCAGTTGGAAAAGTGAGCACACGTTCGGCACAATTCCGTCCACGGCAGTAAGTATTAATGGTAATAGTGGCAGTGGCACCGCTCTGTCCAGCAATGTAACGGGTGCCTGGGTATCACCAACCACAGATGTCAGGAGACACGCCAGGCAAGGCAAAAAAGGCGCTGTAAAGGGTGTACGGCCGAGTGTACCACACTAAAACCTGGTAGTAGTGTGGTGTCAGCTAAGGCTTGCCAAGGCAGAATTCGCTGTCTGTCAAGGGGTGAAAAGCGCTGTCTCCTGACATCTTTGGGTATGACAAGTCAGTATCACAGTATAGGCCCGCCAACGACAAAGTGCCCATTAAACAATGCTCACTTTTGGGTCGAACCTAAGAACATTGGGTTAAGAAAAACGGCTCTGTGGTGGACTCTGCACTCAATCCTACCAGTATACAGTAGCCTCTGCTCAAGGTTGCTTGAAGATGGCGCCCCAATAACAATCTCAGGTTTGCCCAATTAGGTGTCTCCTGTTGGCGGGCCCATACTGCTGTAGTAACTACCGGAAGAGGTTTCTATATTTCCGGACGAAGTGGTTGGTACACCTGGTTGGTACCTCAACCCTCTTAGGGCCGCAGTCCCGTTTTAGGGACAAACTACTTGGAATTTGAGTGGTCTGTCCCCACAACAGGACTGCTGGACTAAGGGGGTGCGACACTTAAGAATTTGAACAGTCAACCCTTCTAGCACTGAAGTCCTGTTGCGGGGACAGACCACTCAAATTCCAAGTAGTTTGTCCCTAAACGGGACTGTAGCTTTAAGCCCTTTAGAACCGCAGCCCCGTTTTGGGGACAAACTACTTGGAATTTGGCTGATTTGCCCCCAAAGTGGGACTACGGCTCTAAAGAGGTTAAGAAGGGAGAGCGGCGGAAAGACCTTTTCCCGCACCTTCCCACCGAAAAAAAAAACACCCCATCATAGTTAAGGTAGGTACCATGTGCGTAGTGTCAAAAAATTGAAGTGGTGTACCGTCTATTCTCCATGAGGCTGATAGGTACGCGCACTTGCGTCGTACGTACACTAATTCTGACGGCGGTTGCGTAATACGGTGCCGCTGTGGTTTCTCCCCACAACCCCGGGTGTTTCGTAATTCGATGGTTTTTGCTCCGAAATTATCATTACACAAAAAAATCGTCAGCTGTGGTGAGTGAGAGAGTTTGATGGGTGTTAACCCTTTTAGGACTGCAGTCTCGTTTTGGGGACAATTTGGGACAAACTACGTGTAATTTGACTGGTGTGTCCCCGAAACGGGACTGAAGTTCTAAAAGGGTTAATGTTGTTCCAAAGATAAATGAGCTATTTTACTACTCATTTCGTCCATTTTTTTCAAAACATTATTTTTTCACCACACAGCATTTTGATTTGTCAACCTTCTTTGTGACCGCAGTGCCGTTTGGGGAGAAAATTCTTGGAATTCGAATGATTTGTCCCCAAAATGGGACTGATGTTTGCCTTAGCAGGGTCACCACTTAACAAGCTCAATCTCGCTACGATTTCAAGTGTTTTTGTTTGTCCTCACGGCGGGAGTGCAGCAGTGCTAAATTTGATAGTATGCCTGGGATTCATCAGAAACACGCCTTCTCGATAATGGAGGGAAGCAGGATCATGAATACCATGCCACAAAATGGTAAACGCCTCCCGGACAGCGACCCTTCGTATATTATACACCAGTTATTATGTACTCTCGTAGTGGGCGTCCGCGGTTAGAAACGTTATGTTGAGGAAAACAGGCTCACGTCGGCACGAAAAATAACAAAATTGGGTAAAGAAACACAGCTCAACAGTGGGGCCAACTCTAAATCCTATACCAGGTACACCAGAGTTATATCAAGGCCGGAAAAAAAGAAACCATGGAGCCTGGACACCAAATTGATGTTGGTTCACACCGGGCGCCCACTGCTGCTGTACATGATGTCGGTTGAGGGTCTACTTTTGTCCGGTCAAGACCATCAAGACCCCCTTCCTTTGATGTAACATACTAAATATAGTCAGGCGGGGGGAGGGGGGGAGGGGGGGGGGGGGGGGTACTCGATGTTATGCATGGCCGTAGTCGTGTGACCGTAGACCCCCGCATCTCTACAATGCTGGGACGGAGCACGTCGGGTTTTCACCGACCAGGCAGACATTGTTTGCACCAAGCCAGAAGCGCGAGGCAGCACCAGCAGCAGCAGCAGCAGTCGTGCACAATGTACCAGGTATCATACAAGACAGCAGGCACACAAGTAGGGGTTCCCATATGATGCCGGTGCCCCATACAATAATGTCGGTGAAATCGCTTGGCATATATTATCAGGTATTATACTGTACCTGGTATCATATCTGGGTTAACCTTTTAGAGCCGCAGTTCCGTTTTGGGGACAAACCACTCAATTTTCAAGTAGTTTGCCCCCAAAATGGGACTGCGGTTCTAAAAGGGGTTCAGTGTGGCAGTGTGCGGATAATGCCGGTGCCCGCTGTACATAGTGCCCGGTATATGCGGGCCTGATATTAATAGCACATATGTACTGCAGCAGTGAATCAGCTCAAGACCTTTCGACACCCACCAGAGGTCATATCATACCAAAAGGGTATACGTACATCTTAAACATGCATTGGACATGTCATCGATCCCCACCTACACGCTCATCGGAACTCTCCCAGGGCATATACATGTGCCTCATTCCTGCGAGCTGCGCGCACGAGGTATTAAGGCCAGTACGTATTAGAACCGCAGTCCCGTTTTGGGGACAAACCAGTCAAATTTCAAGTAGTTTGTCCCAAAAACGGGACTGCGGTTCTAAACGGTTAAGAGTAATCCTCATTTATTCATGTTGCTACTCCTTGACACGTGGAATCAGGTACCAGGTACCAGGTACCAGGTACACAATCAGATGAAAGTCCGCACGCTTGACGCACATACCACAAACAATATAATACAAGCACCACAAACCAGGGACCATAGTTAGGACCAAATATTGTTAGTAAAAATGGTTAAATATATAGGTTTTTATGTATACCATAGGTCCTATTAACTATGCCCCCCCACAATACTATTAATAATACCTGGTAATGCGGGGGGCCATAGTTAACAGGACCAAATATTGTTAGTAAAAATGGTTGAACATATAGGTTTTTATGGATACCATAGGTCCTGTTAACTATGGTCGCCCGTAATAATAGTGAGCAACGAACAAAAACAACAAACAACACGCCGCGCCGGCGGCGGCTTGTTGGGCTTTTGCTTGTGCTCTCGTACAATTAATATTAATATTATACAAGCAGTATCATAGACAGAATAATGAATAATCATACCGGGTACCCCCCGTCACAAGAACCTCATGATCGCAGACTTGACCAAACGTAAGGCATTCAGAAGCGCACACAACCGACCCCAGAGTCTTCTTGGGAGGGTCAGCATACTCGTACGTATAATAGTAAGGCTTTGCTGCCATGTTCACGTGCTCATTGATTGTTGTTGTTGTTCTCACATTAACTCACAATACAATGCAGTCCGTGGTCGCAGGACAGGCTCCAATAACACTCTGGAGTGGAAGAAATACCTCGGTAGTAAAACAGAGGCAAAAACAAAAAACAAGCATACGCACTCCACCACTGCGGACACCAGGGAAGCAAAAAGGAGACTATTAATAGCAGACAAAAACCTAAAAAAGAAGATGAAGCGAAGCAAAAAAACAAAACAAAACAAAAACAGAAGCAGAAGATAGCAAAACGCAAAAAAGGCAAAACGGACCACACTATTGATAGCAAAGACACAAAGAGGTACAAACATACATACGTGGAAACCGTAGGGGGAGGTTGGCCAGTGGGGACGGGTAAACTATACCAGGTACACCGCATTTTCTTCGGTCGTGCACCAGGCTATCATGACCGGTGGTGCACTATCGATCATGCATCCTCGGGTATGAGATGCATGAAAGTGTACTGCTTCTTTATGTATGCACCCTCTGCCTTTTTACATGATGGAGGAGAGGAGTTGCTCATCGTACGTACGAACCGGTACTACTACGGGTAGTCGACAAAAACAGCAGCTTCACCATACATACATTACCTTCCACTTTACTTCCTGTACTACTATTACGGGGGACCATAGTTAATAGGACCAGTGGTATTCATAAAAGCCTATATATTTAAAAATTTCTACTAACAATATTTGGTCCTATTAACTATGGCCCCCCGTAATACTATAAATATAGTACCTGAAGCGTACTGGCACCTGAGTCACAACAGCTTAGTATTAATAGTACCAGGTACATCTTAGTAATAGACAGTAGTAGACTCCTACAACCTGTAAAAGGCACAATGCAAGGCTTTTGGCACGATGACAGACCACACAACAGAGAGGGGATACTCGTGGTATGATACACGATCCACGATTTTGCCACGACAACAGACCACACAGCAGAGGGGGGATACACGTACTCGTATGATACACGATCGACGATCATCCACGATCACACGAGCAACAAGTACAGAATCGTCCATGGTCACTACTGCTGTGGTGTCAAGTTTCAAGTTGCAAAATGTGGTGCTTCGAAAAAAAAATGTGAGAACATCAACATGAACGTTTTCAAGGCGCGCCTACTTGCACTACTCACTGTAGAATCAAGTGTGTGTGTATACCAGGTACAGAATACCACAACTGCTGTACAGCAGTATCGCCCCGGTGGTTCAAGTGGTTAACCTCGAATTCTACTTGTTTGAGTCCTGGGTTCGAGCCCTAGGAGGGTCGGACTTTGACTTTGTTTGCAAAAATAAAAAAAGGGATTCAATTGTTGAGAGCGCCTTGCAGCGTGGGTAGGCACAATTCGATGCGAGTCGACGAGGGAAGAAAAGGCTGAAATCTTCTCGCGATAAAAATGAAGGCACGTACCGTAGCGGGAAGGGGGGAGAAGAGCCTGCTATGTGACCCCGGATCTGAGTTACGAGTTGGAAGGAGAGAGAGAAGAAGATGTGCGAAGATAATGAATGGGATGGAAAAAAAAAAAAAAAAAAAAAAAAAAAAAATATACACCTGGAATTTAATTCCGAGAGGAATGATCGACCAACACTCGAAATTATAATTATTTGTTTATCGAGGACAACAGCTTGCTCCTTGCTTGTACCGAGCTTCGGCCTGCTGCAAACGAGTCCACATTATTATTCGTTGCCTGTCTGAGCTGTCCCTGGATCCTCGTCCGAACTCTGAGGGTCGTGGGCATCTGTTGCTGTGTCGTTTATCAGATCCTCCTCCGATGGTCTCTGGTGTGTGATGATCACGGACCTCTAGGCGAATAAACACGAGGAAAACAAAACAAAATGCCGCGTGCAACTGCCACGCTGTACGTACAATAAACTGACACAACTGACCATACCTGGTACAACTGAGTTGTAGTATACGATCCTGTTTCTAATCTCAAAATAGCATGTGGTACACACTACGATAGGTACATTGTCCGGAAATGTAAGAACCGTTTGGTTGTGCCGTGTTGAATATAAACGGTGCTTACATTTACGGACACTAGCGGTACATTATAGGAGAGAAAAACAATGAGGTGTGAGGAAGAAGCAGAGGTCGAGAGGCCATTCTCTCGCAGGAAGCTCGGTCTCTCCCTATCGGTGTCAACGAAAAGTGAGAGAGACGCAAGAGGCCGAGAGAGGAGGAGGAGGAGGAGGAGGAGGAGGCTAAAACTCCCAGCGCAGCAGAGAGTGCAGCGCCACCACTGGCCCTATGTATCCATGATGAGAGCAGGCAGCAGCGAGCGGCAGCACAGCTCGCTGAACCCAGAATCATCGACATCATCAATCAACTCTATTTGGGTGATGATATGGACATTCCGACCAGGGAGAAAAAACACCGAACACAGCAAGCCGTGGGCCTTCCATTCCATGCCAGGACAAAAGGGTGGGCCCCTCTCCTACGCCCAACCAGTCGCGCACCTGATGATCACCAGCGCTCGGTCTCGATTCCAAGATTCCCCACGCCGTGTGTGGGTTTAGCAAGCTGCTCCTCCACGCGCTCCTCGCAGCACGTGCTTCACGCTTGCTTGTATCACCCGTCTGATGATGATGATGATGAAGATGATGGTTGTTGTACGGGAGACCTTTCTTTGATTTTTGTCTAAAGGTTCGGGAATACAATAAACCAAAATGAAGTTCAACATAAAAAAACGATTTTTCGACATTTATTTTTCCTCGCTTTTTACCGCGAAACAGGTCCAAAAACACGTTGTTTTTTTTTTCAAAATCCGCACAAAAACAAAATTATGACCCGAGCTCGAACGTACACCGCTCGAACTACGTGCTACCGAAGATTGAGACCCCAGACGTACTCGCTCGAGAGAGACGGAGACTTCACCAAGGTGTTGTATCTAGTCTTGCTGTTGTCGTGTGCTGTCACGACGAGGCGCGGAGTTACCCCCAAAGCTCCCCCGCAAATGCTGCTGCTGCTGCGGCCTGGCTCGAGCTGGCGTGAGCTGACAGTCGGGTCGCCAGCGGCGTTGATTTTTTTTTTTGGTTGACGGCCTCGCATAGCTAGAATTCCTTGCTTCAGAAATAATACAGAAATCGGCCGAAAATCCAGAAAATGGATGTAACATTATCGTAGATTCGCTGATGCTGCACCAAGCACCAAACTTGGTTGGTGTTTGCTGTGACTACCAGGAGATACGTTTATTTGCTAAACAAATTCCAACATCAAACTCGTACGAGTACGTACGTACACATTTTTTGCTTTCTTGTGCTTCGAATCTTTTGTCTATCTCCCCCCTGTATAGATAGTCGGAACCCAAATCTGGGGTCACATAGCAGGCCGCGCCCTCTCCCCCCCCGCTCCCCGCTACACCAGCTACCAGCTAGCTACCGTTTGGTGCCTGCGTGAAGGCTTCAGTTTCTGCCCTCCTCCCCATCGAATCACAACCAACACAAATTCGCGAATAACGGGCTTGCTTGTTGTTCCACACACACACGCGTGCACAAACGATTTTTACTTTTATTTAATACATGTACGAGTGGCGTACTCGTAGGATCATATTAATACCTGGTAGTTATTTTTTCATTGTGTTGTTCGAAGTTCAAGAATCAAGATACTTTCTGCTGTTGTTGTCTAGATTTTTATCGATACGTGTGGCGTGTTGTTTGCACGTATGTACGTACGTGTCGGTAAAAAAACATCAATAATATAAAAGTCTTGCTCACACAGCATGATACGGAGGAGGAGTGTGCCGGCAATCGCCGTGACCCAGCGTATCCCCGGTTGCCACTTCTTCTTCACGACGTCCGTGTCCTGATATATGGTTTTTTCATCATGGACGCCAGCGCCGCCCTGCCCTGCCCCACAAGCGCCCCCCACCTACCCACACCATTTCGTTACTACTCCTGTACGTATCCATTATTGTTACGAGGCTTGGTCGGGATATTCTGCACCTGGTGCCAGGTTACGGTTCTTGTATATACTACGACGAATTTCAGGTACCAGTTTATATTTTCTTCAACTAAAAATTAATTGACTTTCGGCAAATTTTAAATTTGTGGACGGCACGAGCCGTAGGCTCGGCACGGCCGTTTACCGGTTCACCTCATCTTATTATTATGACGAATTTATGTCTCCCGTATATCTTCTTGGGCACAAAACTTCGCTCGCCCCTCGTATCCTATATACGTCTGTCTTTGTCTGGATATTTATCTGTGATACTCTGGAAATTATTCAGATTATTGTTCCATTTGCCTTCCGACAGCCATGTACAGCAGTAGCGGTGCGCAGGGAGGGCAATATCCATTCCGAATGAAAAAGCTGACACAATTCGTCGAATGCCACCAACAATCTCATCCAATCGATTATCCTTACGTATGTGCATGTACACTCAGTTGAATACCTGGTACCCACTAAGAATACCACCCTTTTCCCCACTTACTTATTATTGCACCTGCTGTCATATGATATCATCGAGTTGTTTTACATTCAATAATTGCTGTATCTATTCGTCGTGGACCCTGTTCCGCATCTACCTGCCATCCCCATACCATGGGAAGGAATCCTCCCTCCTCCCCCCTTCTCCCCCTGGAGGCCTGGCGTTCTCGCAGGGCGAGCTTGTACCGGTGCACCAGGCGCGAGATCGTGACCTGGGTGGTCGACGATACGACCTGAAAACAACGCTCGTCACAGACTGACACCTTTTCTCGCTAAGGAGGCCCCGTCCGTTCGTCCGACGATGCTCGCCGCCAGCTGGCCGATGAACGCTCTACCTTCCTAGGCACCCAAAGCTTAGCATTCCACGGCAAGGGTGACAAGTTTATCTCTGCGCTCATCGGAGGACCCCTGCCCTAAACGATCGAAGTGAAGGGCAGCCGATTTATCTGGATCGGCGCTGTCAGCCCGCATGTGAACCCTCGCTTGAGGGTCTGCATGCGTGACGCCGAGGAGGGGTATCGCTTTTTGGCGATATTCTGACCACGTAGCGTCTCGGAGGCCTCCCCTCTCGATCACTATATCCATGCGGAGGTTCCTGTCGGCGTTGAAGGGCGCTCAGCATTCCACTCGATGGTGGATGGACCGCTTGAAGGTGCGGGACAGTGCGTGGACTAGCGACTGATGCAGGTTTACCTGCGCACCTGCTTGGTGGCATCTGCACGCGTGGCGCGTGTTGACATCCGTCGCTCCGCAGCAGGGATACCTCACCGCTAGGGGCTCCTTCATTCCCAGGAAGCTCCGTCCTATAAACACGAAATCCGGAGTCGGTATAGTTCGTGCCGAGTCCACAAGCCTTGCCCTCCAACAGGCGACAACGCCTTGTCCGATTGGTTCCGTTGCTGGGCCTTGGCAAAATATCTAGTTTCGATTCCCCCGAACACGTCATTCAGACCCGACGGGCCTGCTGCCTCGAGGAGCTGGTCCAGAGAAGTAACGTACCGCTGGTACCGAACCCGCTTCGCCTGTTATCTCAGCTTGTGCGGCGCTTTGGGGAACTGATACTTTGGGCGTCATGGGCCGGCAGCACCTCCACATCAGACCGCCCTTAGCTCCTTCCTCGTTCGCGCGGAACGCCCTGTTCCGACAGCTTTACGGGACCACGTTCGCCATTGCCTCCTCCGATACCCCATCGATGTCGCGAAGGTCCCTGGAGCTTCTCCATATGCTGCAAACGAGATCCGAATTGGGCAGCCCCCTCCGCACTTTTGCCCCAAGCGACGCGAGAGGTCAGCAAGGACCTCTGGCATCGTTGCCACCAAGCTCCCGATGGACGCTGACATTCTCCTTGATTCAACCGACGACAGTCACACCACCCCGCCCCCGGTGGAGAGGCTCGCCTGCGCTATCTGGTGGGGCTGTAGCGGAAACCAGTTCGCCGAGCATCCGTCCTAAAGAATTACGATTAATCCGTTGTCCCGCTCGAGCATCCACATTGCGCTAGTGTCTGCCCCCTGGCACGCTAATACTGACAACTCCGGGTCCACTACCCGCTCAATGTAGGAGGTCCGCTGCACCATTGAGATGGTGGCGATGAGGTTCGTCGACTGGTAGTCTGTCATACGCGAAATAGTGTTCACGAGTTGCTCTGCTCCCCCGTCTCGCACTCTCTCCACGGTGATTTTCACCCCGAGTGCATCGTTGCTTATGGGCACGCCAGCCACCTTTGTCGCTCCCCCTTTAGCGATGCGAACACCGATGCCCCCCGGAAATGCAGTCTCTTCCAGAGTATATAGGCACATGCCATTATGGAGGCGAAGTAACCGTTTTTCTGGGGCTAGTTGCACTGCTTATTTCGCACAGGTCATGCTGGAGGAAAAGCACGAGACCCTAGCAGTGTTCGATGTGATCTCTGACATACCGATCCTGAGGTCATCGAGGTGGGGAAAGGCTTCAACACCCCGGGGTTCGTAGTCCTCACGTGCCCGCCTTAGCACTAGCAGCAGCGGCATTGAGAACAATGCCGGGCCCATGGCGTCCAGTTACTGCACTCCGATGGATTATTCGATCTTCCGCTGCTCCCCCGAACCCATTTAGAAGAGTACAGGGGCGGACCTCTCGCCGTTGAAATTCGCGATGAACGGCGTGAGCGCCAGCACGCAAGTGGCCACCTCGACCAGCACTGCCACCCGTTTCACCGCATTGAAAGCGTTGACCCAGTCGGTTAGAGTGAGCCAGTTTCTTAACCTCATGATGCACTCGAGCGCGTGTAGCTACCTGCTCCATCCACACTGTCGAGCCCCGACCCCATGCTTCCTTGCCTCATGATTAATCTCTTCTAGCCGTGGCCGCCACTGCCGCATAGTCTCGGCTGCTAGAAACCATCTCCACGTGATACCGACACATAGTGGCCGGCATTTTCCCCTGAAGGCAGTGAGGCTGGACTGCAAGAAGAGCTGCCAGAGTTCCGGCTGGAATGCACGGGTCTGGTAGATTATTATTGTGTTTTTGCATGGAAGTAGGTGGAAGCTTACATGCAAGGTATTGAAGCTTCAGTGACTTCCATGGAAGTTGCTGCACTACCATGGAAGCTGCAGTTGGAAGCTTCCATGAAATTTAGTAGTGGAAGCTTCCGTGAAAGTGTCATGAAAGTGGTAGTGGAAGTTTCCATGGAAGTTTCCGAGGAACATCATTTAGTCCCATTGGCTTCTGCGCATTTCCATCAATTTCAGAGTACTTTCACAACATTTCAGGCTGTTCCTGGAACCTTCCACTGCTTCCATGGAAGTTTTCATGCAAGCTGCTTCCGCGGACGTACACGGGCGCTTCCATGGGAACTTCCCCTGCCACTTTTATGACACTTCCACGGAATTTTTCACTACCAACTTCCATCGAAGCTTCCACCACTTCCGTGGAAGCTTCTGCCACTTCCATTTAAGGTTCCAACACTTCAATATTAACTTCCACAACTTCCATGGAAGCTTCCACCACGTCCATGGATTATATCCAATGGGAGCAGTGGAAAGCTTCCATTTTCGATGGGATTGGAAGCTTCCGCAGATGCTTCCTATGGAAGCTTCGGTGGGGGCTTCTTCGGCGGGGAGCTTCCAGTAGCGCTTCCCCGGAAGCTTCCAAAAATATGCGTTCACTTCCACGGGTTTCTGTGACCTGCCCTTGGGTTCCACTTTATTCCAATTGCGTCCACTTACTCCCAAAAAATGTGACGTATTTGTACTCCTTCCATTGGCTTCCACGCGCTTCCACGTACTTCACAAATGTGCATGCCTTTCTTCTGTCTTCGACGACGAAAAGGAAACAAATCGGCTTTTCGACGGAACCTAGCAAACATGAAGTTTCCACGAAAGGAAACAATTGGGGGGCTTCCGCGAAAGGAGGGGAGACAGCGGGAACTCGTTTTCGGCACCGGAAGCCTCCAATGACCTGTATTTTCTTCCACTACTGGTTTCTAAGCATTCCAGTGAATGTGCACGTTTTTTCAACGTACTGTAGCTCAGATACGTATTACGATAGAAAACTCATGTGTTAGCCATTTTCGGTTTCAACTCACGGGCTTTCTAAATATCAACTCGATATCGATACTCTCGGTTGTTTTGCAATGTTTTTCGAACAACGCTTAGGATAGGCCGAGCTTAAGCATCCGTTATTCTGTGTCAAAATCAGATTTTGGGAAAGTTCCAGAGCTTCTCAAGTTAGATACTACCTCTGCAATATCTCAATCTAATAGTGTTCTCTTTCCACTTATTAATACTGTGGGAACTCAGACAGGAAAAACCTAGCTGGTGGAAGGACGTACACGATAAGATTCCATGCATTGACACGGTACCGATTTTGCAGTGTTCATAGTATATACGTGGATGCCAAGCTTCTACGGATTTATGATTCAAAATGGATGCTTTGCCGGGACGATTTCTATCTAGATCATCTAAAAATAAGCTGCTTGCGGTTTGAAGAGTCAAAATGTCTGGTATTTGTAAACAAGCTCCTTACTGCAAGTACGTGTTTTCAGTCGAAATTCAAGTAGTATCGTATACTCGTACGTATCCCCAGTCACTCAGCAGTATGTACGTATCCTACAGTACTTTGGTTCCACACTAACCATTCAATACGACACTGTCCGTTTTTTTGTTGTTCCCTAGAAGTGCTGCTGTGTGTTTCCGGCGAATGAAGAACGATGTCTCTCGCTGTATAGAGAGAGGTATTAAAAACACTGTGGTAGCAGCTAGTAGGAGCAAGTATCGGTATACTTCATATACAACAACACGCTAGACGGCGATTGAAAGCAGAGAAGGGGCAGACACACTGCATGAGCCGGTACGTCCTTCAATCATATACTTCGTGTATCTCCTTGTATGTCATGTATTGCACAAAACGTTCGATCTCAAATTCCCTTTCGGCGTACGCCCCCGAAACTTTCACGTTTAGCGCTACTGCCCCGTATGCGACAAACGGCAGGAAGTTGAGGTTGCTGAAGGAAAACGCCGGTTGACCGTACCCCTCCCCGTCCCCCTCGAAAGCACCTCGCGATCTTCCGGTCGAGTGTAACGTCAATGTTTTGGTCTGCAAGCGGTTCTCGCCCTAAACCACGTAGCATCAGGAATTATCCAACACGCTTCAACATGCTCGTTCCCGTAGGGTTCATCAACCAACCTAAGGAAACCCCCTTGCTGCCACGACGCAAGTGCCGATCGCAACAAGGGGACAACATGTAAGTCAGGGCAACGGTAGGCACACAAACACTAACATCGCCCAGTCCTAGTAATTACCCCCCCAGGAACACTAGAACACGGCCGTCGCGGTAAGGCATGGAGGGATAAAACGATAAGAATAGGACCTCTTCCCAGCGTCCGCGGAGGATTTTTCTCGGGTCCGCACAGATACCCACGGCAGCACCAGACCGAAACATCAGTCAGTCGCACGGCATGGAGATCAAAGCACGACGGCATCTGCCTCTCCAACCCCACAACCAACGCACATCACATTGCTAACACACAGCACGCAAGCGCCGACCGCAACATCCGATTAAAACACAGTCCCAGTCTTCGGCGTGTAGACGTCGACCACAAGCAGGACAGCCTCTCTCACACGTCCCCTGCCCACAAGCATGCGAAACATACATACGATAATCACGGTTTCAGGCAACAATCCGTGTCGATGAAGGTTGGGGGCATCAACATCCCTTACACCCAACCCGCCCCGCCCCCGTGTCGCCACGACACACGCGCCGCCTGCCACAAGAGAGAAAAGAGCCAGGAAAATCTACTGTTTTGATGCAAGCACGTTATACCCCGTCCCCTTCTACACCGGAAATGAAAATAACCCATTGAAGCTGTCATCCAATATCTCCCGTTGTTTCTGGGATGGCGCCGGGCTGTGTCAGCGTGACCCTCGAGCGTCCCGGCGGCGTGACAACTCTTTCTTGGGCGGTTTGGAGATTCGCCATGGCTACAAAAGGACCATTTCCCTTACCCCCCTGCCCCCTTACCCGCGGGTCGCCCTCCGACGCAGGAACTTCTCCCCCCCGGGGTGTCGCCCCTTTCACCATAGGCAGAGACAGCGCAGCACCTGGACAGGGGCTTCCAGAATTTTCTGTTACGGCGAGCTCCCCGGCATGAGCAGAAATCGCTCACCTGACTTGCTTCCTCAGTTCATACGTTGGACCCGACGGCAGTCAAAGTGGCTCCGGTGCCTTGCTCAGGCGAGAGCAAAGCTATCCATGACCTAAAATCCGAATTACGAGCGATGCAGATACTCGATTAAGCTCGCAGTCACACGGAACGATGCATTTATGGGAGCTGACAGACGCTTTGGCCTTTTATCCTTAGGCACTTAGGGCTTTTGGCGTTTTTTTATCTTTAGCACTTAGTCCCTTTAGATAACGTTTTAGGTTCTGCACGTGTTCTCTTCCGTGCCTGGTAGCGTCTAAAGACACTCGGTGTTGGCCCACTCGCTGTATGCACTGTACACCTTGGTAAGGCGTTATGCATTCAGCAGGCTGAAACCGTCTCCCACACCCACAAAGTACTCCGCCTCTACTCTGCGCCCACAGACTCGTGGCTGCATGCCTCGACTCCGCGTACTTTTGGGTTGCTCCCACGTCCCTCCGGCGCGACATTTCTCCCATTCTACCTTGGTCGCCTTTAAGCTAGGGCGATGCGCTTCCAGCGGTCCTATGGAACGTTGCCACCGAATTGTTTTCCAGGCGGTACTGGACCTTGCATGGGGGTCCTCACTTATCCCGTAAGTGCGGCATCCCTAAGCCCTCGGTGTGACGGCCCTCAACGGCGCTCCCAGCGTCGCCCCCCTGCTTCACCTGCCCCCTAGTTAGCGCACTGCTCTCCACCGCGGGGTCTGTTCCCTCTGTTATGGCCCCCGCCGCCGTTGGAAACGGAGGCAGCCCGTTACCTGCCTCCAACGCGTATTTTGACCCGGGGGACACCCTCCGTCAGAAACGGGGGTAGCGCACCACCTACTTCCAATGCGTTTCGTACCCCGAGGGTCCACCTTGTCAGGCAGACTTCTCAAGTGGAGTCGAGGCCCCCGCAAAGATTTCTTGAACATGGGGTAGGATTTACATCCTCCGATTCAGGTGTCGGAGTGAACTATCCCGTGCTCAGATGGTGTACGCGGCGAAACACTCACGGTAGTAGCTGACTTCTGCTTGCCATTCTCTCGGTCCGGGGAAGTCGAGCTAAGCCGTTTGGGGCAGACCAAGAGCATCGCTGAACAAGGAGTACAGCAAAAACGAGGAGGTTGCGCTCCTCCCATGGGTTCCACCAGTTCGAACGTTTCGTGGGAACCAGTCGTCGCGTGACGTACCGGCTGATGCAGCCGAGCACCGTCCACATTAATGAGTTTGGCGAATTGCAGTGCATCTCCCACCACCGGTCACCTCCCCCCCGGCAGTAGTAGCCTTGGAAGGTCCTCCGCCATCTCCGCCGGATGAAGGGGCCGACTACTTGCCGGCCATTCGGAGCGACACGTGCCACACGGCTGCGGGTCTGCGTGCCCGCTCGCCAGATATTCACGCGGTCCAGATGCAGCTAGCGTATGCTTGCTCTCCATGGGGGCACGGGATGAATGCCCATGAAGAGTCCACGGCCGAATCCCCGGTCAAGTCATCCAGAGCTCGCCCGCAGTAGGTGCAGAGCGATGCACCCCTGTTTTCCGCTGTCTGACCACTCTCTGTGGCGCTCCGAGCAGCACCTCCTGGCTGTAGCTGCCCCCTTTCCTTTCTGATAGGTCGCTCTCCAGCGCCGAGTCCGTCTCCCCCGGCGTGGCTGTCGCCGCCGTCGAAAACGGAGGGAGCGTGTCGCCCCTCTCCAATGCGCTTTCCACCCCGAGGGACTACCTCGTCAGGTGTTCCTCACATTTAGCGTCGAGGCTCGCCAGAGCTTCTTGGACTTGACGTCCGATGTCAAATCTGAGGACGACGTCCTGCGCCTGGTTGGCGTGCGCGGCCAACAGCACACGGTAGTGGCCGGCAATTGCTTCTCATTCCCTTGATACGGGAAAATCGAGGTATGCCCCTCGAGGCAGGTCCAGCACATCGCCAAACAGGGAGCCCAACAAGAACGAGGAACTTAGGCTCCATCCATGAACACGTACGATGAGCTCATAATGTGCTGTAAGCGCCGTTCGTCGCGTAGCTGGCTGGCTCCGGTCTGGGAACGCCGCGCTGAAAGAGGGCGACGAACTGCAACGCGGTCCTCACCGCCACCGACCTTTCCCCATGCTCGGCCATGGACAGCCCTCTAGCCAACGCCGCCGGGTGGGGGGGTCGGTTTCCTCCCGGCCACGCCAAACGACACGAAACGCAAGGTCTCGGATCGGTATGCCTTCTCGCAAGGTGTTCCACCTGATCCAACATGCAGTGGGCGTGCATCAAATGTCCATGGGCGCACGGAATGGGCCCCTGTAATTGGCCGCCCTCTACCTCCCCAGCAGACTCATCAAGAGCCAGTCCGCAAAAGGTGCACGAATTTTCGACGTCCTTCTCACCCCCGCTTGGGGTGAGCTGACCGCCGGCACTTTGGTTCTCGATCTCTTCCTTGCCCGAAGGCAGTGGTCACAAAGGTAGCTCCAACTGTTGCTTGTGATGGGTGCTCTCAGCGATAGCGCGGTGGTACCGCAGGTGGAGTCTTGGTAATACTTCCGAGAGGTGGAACGCGTTCCTCAGCGTGACGGGCCTGTCCTTCCTCTGATCACCACCCCGAACCTGTCGTTTCCCCTACCAGCTGCCCCCTCTACACTGTCTGTTGCGCATCTCCTGTGGACGATCCAGTCGGAGAACGCTAACCTCTGCTTGTCCTCCTCGTGCCTGTGCCAGACCCCACATGTGCCTGGGGGTCCGCGTCATACCAATTTCCTTGAAGGTCCTCTTCGCCTTGCTCTGTGGCGCCCCGCGACAAATCTACCCTCTTTGGACTATTACGGCGGACCATATGAAATAGGACCTGCGGTACACATAAAATCCTATATAAATCGCTTTTTCTACTATCAATATTTAGCCCAATTCACTGTGGTCCCCCGTAATAGTGTGGGTTTTCCTCAGGCGCGGGAGCTCGGCCGCGCTTATTCTTCTTCTAACCACGCGTTATTATGTCGTGTTCGTCGGCCTACCGAGAGCGCGAATCTGTTGATGGAGGGGGTGTAGATCCACCTGATGCTTCTCCTCGTGCGAGGCCGGGTTCGGGCACGTGACGTGGCCCGCTCCGCCAGCGTACCTGAGGCTAGGGGTGGCGTCCCCACAAAAGACTGGAGCGCAACGGCGGTGTACGCGGCACGAGCAGGACACTCGCACGTGGCAGTTTCCTCAACCAGCCCGTGGCAACTTCTGCATATTGCTCGTCGCCCCCTTTGGCTCCACGTGGTCCTTGTCGGTACTCCCCCTTCTCTCTAGGCCGTCATCCTGTGCTGCGTAAACGGTAACACCCCCAGCAAAACCCCATTGCTGTCATGACGGAACGTCATCCTGTCGGCCTCGTTGACTGGCGCGATCGCCCGGCATGCCGGACACTGCAGGTTGGTACCCGCCCTGACTCGGAGTGCGGCGTAGCACGGGAGGTAGAGTCAGTGAGGGTAGCTCCCTAGACGGATCGTCGGAACCGCCAAGGCCTCGTAGCATACGCAGCAGTTCTTTAAGGCTTCCCCCC
This sequence comes from Nereocystis luetkeana, assembly GCA_031213475.1. Classification (NCBI taxonomy): domain Eukaryota; class Phaeophyceae; order Laminariales; family Laminariaceae; genus Nereocystis; species Nereocystis luetkeana. The sequence goes on along the minus strand of JARUPZ010000025.1, from coordinate 7,694,815 downwards.
GGGGCTGTCGCTTTATACGGGAGTCGGCGATGGTGGCCGTGACGGCAATGGAGGCGGTTCGGACGTCGGCGCGAGTATTGAACTCCTTCCCTCCGACGGTTTTGCAGACGTCGGCTGTGACGGCCATAGTACCGCCAACTGCACCATCCTGAACACTGCTTGCGATGACGAATGGGCGCAAGGACCACACCCGGCGTCAACAGAGGTGCTCTGTTGAGGGGCGAGCAGCTGTTGGCAGAGTCGGCGGCGGTGATAGTGCCGTCGGTGATGGTGACGGGTTTAGCGGTGACGGAAGGGTTGGCCTGGCGGACGATGAAGTAGTTGGCGGGGGGGGTTGTGTAGCTGTCGAAGAGGGTGGTGCGGACACCGAACTGGCTGGTGGGGGCTGCAGAGATGATTATACTGCGCCTTTGAGAGCTGCTTTGGGCCCGACACGACCACCTTCGGTCGCGCTGTCGGGCGGTATTGCAGGCCGAGCCGACTGATGCGGTGGTGGCTGCAGGATATCAGGTACTCTCTCCGATGCCGATGGTTGATCTTGTGGTAAACTGACTAGGTGAGAAGCTACATTCATGTTTGGTAGCGGCCGATATGGCCCTAGCTCCCAGCTTGGCTGCGTGGAGGGCGAGAGCCGCCGTTGCGAAGTCGATTTCCCTGGTCGCTCCAGCCCAGCAATTGCTATAGGTGGTGGGTCTGGCGACGGGAGAGTGCCGATCCAATTCTTCGTTCAGGTTGATAAAGTTAGCGGCGCCAGTCCTGGTGTTTGATGCCGTGCCCCCCCCGGAAGTTAATAACATTCTATGGCGAGTGTGCTTGACTCCCCAAGCGGTAAGGGGAGTCGTCAGGGGCGACCCTAGTCCCGTTGTCGCCGATTATGGCAAACCAAACGCATCTGGGGAGTGCTCCGGCGACGACGACAGTGGCTACAAGCGTGTTGCCAACGACGCCAGCGGCGCCGTCGTGGGCTGTTTAAGGCGAGGCCCTGTGATTCGGCCCAATGGGATGTTGCCCCCCGACCCGTCCGCCCGATGACCGTGCGGTGGTGGCCGCAGCCATCCGGGTGTGCGCCCTCGTCCTGGTAGAGATAAGATCCTCCGCAGGTGCACTCGCCGTGGCCTGTCGCCGTTAACCTGCGGCAATTCCTGCCTGCGGGGACGGTCTGAGTGGTGCCGGCGTCCCGTTGGGACCTCTTACCGGTGTGGTACCGCTTTCGGGGTGACGGTAACCCTTTTCATCCCCTGTCGTAGCTCTATCCCAAAGAGGCGGACTTTCCTATTGAGGTGTATTCTCCTGAACCGAGTTCCTTGGGTCATGACGCCCATGTTATTGTCTCCTTCATGTTGCTCCCTGGAGGAGCAGGGGGGGGGGGGGGCGTTGCGGTGTCCAGGGATCCTGGTACTGCGCTTGATGGTAACGGCGGAGCAGGCCCTACCTCGCCATGAGCTTCGCCGGCGTCGAGCGCTGCCGCGCATCCCAAATGGCTCCTCGGAGACGTGGGTTCCCTGGAGGACCCCCCTTTGGACATGGCTCTCGGGTGGAAGACGAGCATCTTGAGACCACGGCCTCAAGTACCGGGAGACCGGTGCTGCGTCTGGCGGTAGAGGGGAAGAACACCTTGTCCCACTCCGACCACCATCGCCGGCGCGAAGCGCTTGGCACCCCTGCTGACTCCGTGTAGGTGTGGACCTCGCCAAGAGGCCCGTTTGGAAAGAAGTTCTCGCTGTACGTCGGCCGAGCATATTGAGGCCCTTGACATGAGCCCCGAGAGCCCAGTGTGGCTCTTGGCGGCATGGGTGGAGAGTACCTTCTTGTCACCATCGTTAATGGTGAGAGGCACCCAGTACCCAGTTTGGCTCCCCACGGGCGTGCCTTCCCTTAAGACCCCCCTCCGAACTAAGCTGCTTGCCCCACGATGGGCATCCTGCTACCCCGAACTCGAATCGCGAGAGCTCGGTGCCGTGCCCGGTGGCATGCGGGGAGAATGCCTTACCTTTCTATGAGCCGCACCGCTGGAGGGGAGTGCCGGATAGCCCTGCTGACTCCTTGCAGTGGACTCTCTCAAAACGCCGGTGTGGGCAAATATTCTAGCTGCATGACGAGCGTTTTTGGGACCCGGGAGCGGCCGCCCTTGCCACTGGAGAGGGGAGGGGGGGGGTGTACTCGAGAGGAGATATGTACTCGATCTCATGCATGGCCGTAGTCGTTTGACCATAGACCCTCGCATCTCTACAATGCCGGGGGGGGCAGGGGATGCACTCGTTATCATGAATGGCCGTAGTCGTATGGCCATAGACCCTCGCATCCCTACAATGCCGGGGCGGAGCACGTCGAGGTTTCACCAACCAGGCAGTCACTGGAGGGGGATCAGAAAAACCACCACCCACCCTTCCGATCTCCGGGGGGGCTATCTCGCCCTCGCGACTCCTCCTGGTACGGCTAAGAGTCCACCCCCCTCCTCCTACTCCGATCAGCACGTCCCGTGACACGACTGTCGTGCCGAGACCGGGTCCCGTGTGACGATATCGGGGCGTGTTCCTCTTCCACCTCCACTGGGGAATAGCTCTGGTGCCGTGGGGTTCCCCTCCCGGTGCGTTGAGAGGTGCTCGGTAGACCATGACTTCCACCAAGCTTTCTATCGGCTTGAGGACCTAATACCAACTCCGAACCAGTCGCCCCCCCGCTCTGCTCCGCTGCTCCGCGCTCGAGCGCTGGCTATGATCTTGGAGAGAGTAGGTGCATCTGGTGATGGCCGCGAGCGATGGGCCTGAATGGCTAGTGCCTCTCCGCGAGGCACTAAGGTCCCTGCCCCCGTGTGTCTTCGTTAAAAATGAACCCGAGCCGCTGGCGTGGGCGCATCGACCCCCCTGCTTTAGGGGACGTAGACCGTCGCCGGGTCCACAATATCCGATCGGAGCGAGGGCCAAGCGGCTAGTTTACTTAATCTAGAAGGCGAAGGCGAACGGTGCCTCGGACGCGAAGTCGGTCGAGGCGAAGGCTGATCATAGCCAAACTTCGCCGGTGTGGGGCAAAAGGTATACGTTCCTATCCCTTATCGGCATATGGCGACTGGAGACTGGCGGCTTGCTTGCGTCGTATTCGCTTGTAGGCTAATTTCAAATTATCACGCTACTCGAATGCAATTCGCCTCACGAACGCCGGTTTCCTGCGGGAACCTGCTGTTTCTAGTGCGAAACCGTCGGTTTTGTTTTGCGCGGCATCATACATTGCTGGAGGTCGGCTTCCAGACAGCCCATCCTGTACTTCATATTTCGATAAGTGATACTACTGTAGGCGTTGCACTGCTGCTACTGCTACTCCTATTGCTGCTGCTGCTGCTGCTGCCGTTCCTGTTCCTGCCACTGCTGTCGCTGTCGCTGTTGCTGCTGCTGTTGCTGCTGCTGCTGGCGATGGTTCTGGGTGGTCGCGTGTGGTGCGGGGAGGGTTGGTGGATCTTGTACAGGGTTGGTTAATAGAAGACAGTAAAAAGGAGATTCCCATCGTACATAAGGGCAGAAAAAATGTTTTCAGTGTGAATTCTAGTAGCCGATGTTTCTGGGTGGTCGCGTGTGGTGCGTGGGGGGTTGGTAGATCTTCTACAAGTTGGTTAATCGCAGGCAGTGGTGGGGAGATTCCCACCGCACACACGGATAGAAAAATCATTTTTACTGCAACTCTTCTAGTAAATAGTTATGACTCCCCGGGACCATAATCATTATGGAGATGGTCGCACGAGTGGCGGTGGTTGTGATGGTGGTGATGATGTCCAAATGACTCTTGGTGATTATGCCAGATTCGATACGCCCCGTTGGGAACCCTCTGTATTTTACGCCACGCTACCCATCTCGACAACGCGACCCCGCCGCGCCCGTCCCCCACATAAACCCTCAGTGATCCCACCGAGAAGGAGTGTCCGCGGATGACGGGTTCAGCGAGAGGCGGGCGTGAAGGAGCGCGCTTTCCTGCGGGGACGGCTCGTTCTCTCCCCGGAAGCAAGGGCGGATCCCCCCGACACTGGGTTCTTGAAATATCAATTCAAGCTAATTTCAACACAGTCTTTCCAACACCAGTTTCAAGATGAGCAAATCCACACCAACTTCAACGCGACACTTTCTACTCGAAAATGTTCAGTTCTCAGTTTGAAAAACTATTTTGAGTCTCTACTTTGCAATTTGCAGATATGTCCGTTTGTCTGTCTGTCCGCATCCCTTAGATTCATGACAGCCAGAGATCGCCTAGTGGAGGCCTCGCCGCCGGAGGGCCGCGAGAGACGGAAAACTTCCCCGGGAAGGATTATTGGAGCGTCTAAAAGCCCATCTGTTCCAGCTACGTTCACGCTGGAGAGAACTGGCTCTTCCTCGGTCGTAGCTGGTCTTGGCAGCGGGGGTGAAATCGTGACTCGTGCGTGGTAGTTTCTTGCTCCCGTCGTGCTGTCGTCGTGCAACAGAGCCTCGAGTCTGGAGGACGGCGAATCCAACGAGGGCTACGTCGGCGTCGGGGGCGGCGCACCCTCGGAGGGTGGAACGACCACTGCACCCCCAGCGGGGGGAGCGGCCGTCTCTTTCCCGATCGGGACCCCCCAGCGAGAGGCCCAAACGACCTCGTACACCTCGCTGGCGAACACGGGGGCGGCGAGCCCATCGTAGCCGTGCCCCTGCCTTACCTTGATGCACTGTTCCAGTAGATACAGGCGCTGGCTGACCGTCCGCAGGCTGCTCTGGGCCGCTCGACCAACCTTGAAAGCAACCCGGGCCCACAGCAGGCCCTACAGCAGCAGGGAGCCCAACAGCCCGGCTGTCAGCCGGCAGCGGAGCCCTCGCAGGGGGTCAGTTGCCGCTGCGGGGCGCCGGGGCGGTAGGCCGACAGCAATCCACGGCGCCACAAGCACAAGAACAACTGGCGGTGGTCGACCCGACCGCGACCATCGACCCGACCGTCAAAGGCGGCAGAGCTGAGGAGGTCCTGCGCACGACAACAACATTTCGCGTACACGTACCGGACGATCTGACCCTCGATCTGTTTCGTTTGATCCTGAAAATGGTGCCAGGCGTGTCAGTCCAGGCGACTCGGCAACTTAAGACCCTGGCCGGCTGGGGCGTACAAACATGATCCCCACCAGCCTCAGTCGGGGCCCGACCGGTGGCCTGACAGTCGAGTCACACTTCAGCACGTTCGTCGCGTTCATGACCGTACTCGAGTACGGCATGGAGAACTCCCCTCCCGCATGCATAATCGAAGTCGCGGAGCTGCGGCAGGCACTGGAAGACGTCGAGAAGTCGGTGAGGACCCCACCGTCAGAAGGTTCGCGAACTGCTCGTCAACGTCATGAACGTCGGACTCGAGGAAGTTACGTACACGCTTGACCTCGCGGAGGCCAGCGCCTGACGGCTGAACGCTCTCGCGCGACGTCCTCTCTGCGCGGGGCCCATGTTCCAACACCCTGCATTCGTCCAGCTGCTTGCGCTGGTGGAGGAGGGTACCGCGAGAACAGCCTCGGTACACGCACCGAGTATTGGGCCCGCTCGCATGCACCCCCAACCGGGGGGGGAACACCGACACCAAAACCGGCACCAGGGACCAGCGGGTCGAAAGGGATGGGCACATGGAACAGGGCGGCGGGCACTGGGTCGGGGGGCGACAACGTCAAGCGCGTCTCCAAGTTCTGCGCACCCCGAGCGGTAATTGCGATCATACGTGGTGCGGCCTGCACTACCCCAGGGTAAACTACACGTTCGCGCGCGACCACGTTGCCGACGTAGCCGGGGCTGCGCCGGCAGTGCAGCCGCAAAACATGCTACCCCCCCCCCCCCCTCCGCCGCAACAACAGCCGCAGAACCCTAGTGGTGAGTGAGGGAGTCGGCCGCTGCATAAGGCAAGGTTGAGCAGGAACTACGCCGGCGGTGGGCGCGACGGGTCTTATCCGGGCACGGGGGCAGGCCGTGGGGGGGCGGGCAATCGACAACATTCACTCTGCCGGCAAGCAGGGCTGACAATAGCGGGGGGGGGGTGCCAGACGGAGTAAGCTAGATTTTCGCGGCGCCACAAGGTCAGTGGGGCTTTACAGTGCACCCACACCCGCATCCGTTTCGCCGGCCCTGTTTCGCGGTGAGTGTCAGTTCCAGGATGGACAGGTATCCATACAGAATCAAACACCGCAGGAATATCTGAACTCGTGTCTCAAGGACGTAGGACGCGCAGTTCATCAGCACAGGAACGCAAAAACACTCGGCCCGTGGCACCGGGCGCAGTATGCCCCGTCGGTCGGCCAACTGTGTCACCTAGGCGAGGACACCGTCCGCCCCCCTGTTTTGTTCTCGCCCATCGTGCACTCGGGCGTGTAACTTCCCCTACAGCGAGGGGAGGCACACCCCCCCGGACGTTCACATCGTTGCTGGTGTATTAGAGTGGATCACCGTCAATGTTCTGCGTGGGTTGCTGAGCACACACGATCAAACGGACTTGTTCGAAAAACGGGCCAGATCCTCCACTTCGTTGGCAAGCGGTCAATGCCGAACGTGTTTTGCCGAAGGTTCATTCTGTTCCGGAGGTAGAGCGTGAACGGAAGGCCAGACACCCCCCTTCGTGAGTAAAGGAGGAGTCACGTCCCGCTGCTGCTTAAGAGCCAAGTCCGGTTACCCCCTCCCGTAAGCTTCGTCGGTATCAACCTCGCTGGATGCTCATTCAGTTCCCGGTGCAGCTTCGGTCGGGCCGTCGACCCTTTCCGTACTTGAATTGCAGAAGATTCTCTCAGATTCAGACCCAGAGGCAGTGGCAGTGCCAGGTCACACCCTCCACACAAGCATGCGGGCCGGTTCACCCACTTCTACGAGAGTCCCCTGTACAAGGATAAAATAAACGCTTTTGAACAGAGGGCCGGATCGCCCACCTCACCGGCTTGTCAGTCGGCACGGAAAGTGTTTTACCGAACGTTCATTCAGTTTGGGAGGCAGGGCGTGAAGAAAGGGGCACCCCCCTTCTTCAGATCTACGAGAAGGTTCACCCTAGCCGCTTCTTGAGCTCGAAGGCCAGTTTCCCCCCTCCCTTGTGCGTCGGCGGTACCAACCATGCGGGATGCTCATCCGGCTTCCGGTACAGAGATTTCAGTGGGGTCATCCCAACCTTTCAGTACACGCAGCGCAGAGGGCTCATTCAGATTCAGACTCAGACACAGAAATCGATCCCTACGTGCAAACAAGCACGAGGGCCGGGCGTAGGCAGAGAGTTGGTTACTCCTGCCGGACAGCGCGAAGACGCATACCCCGACTTCGTCTGTGTTTGTGGGTCGACCCCCCCCCTCCTTCCCTCGTTAGTAGCGACCACGTGGGAGGCCCACTACCTTCTCGGCGCAGTTTCAGTAGAGCCGTTCACCCGCACAGTTTACGGCTCACTCTAGGTCCATTCAGCGCCAGCGCGGATCAAGGCGTAACCTCAGACTCAGATTCCGGATGACGGTAGCATGTGGGGGAGGAGGGCAGATAACTGGCACACGCGAAAGCCGCTCGTACGTGTACCGTGGCGGGACCGTTCGGACAAAGTCCAATTGGATTCCGAACCAAATATATATATACGGAAGCCCCAACAGTACATGTTCGATCACATGCACATATCAGGACCGAACCAGTGGCTGGCGGACCAGGGCCGGGTTTAAACGCGCCAGCCAAGGGTAACCACGAACACTTCCATCCCAGTCCAGTCGCGGGGGAGCGGGTCAGCACGCCCGCCACTTCCTAGTAAGGACTCGTTCCGTTGACCTGGGGTCGTACTCCTCGTAAATAATTGGCACTCAGTTGCACAAAAAATCGATAAGATCCATCTCGACGCAAACGGCCGACAAGTAATGCTGCCTGCATAAGCTGGCGGACATTTGCACGGCTTTGACAAGGCAGTACCGTGGCGTCTTGAATGGTGCCGGGAGAGAACTGGGGGGGCCTCTGGTAGCCCCTCCGGTGGACGCCACGAATATACAGTGATAGTTCGGCGACCTGTCCAGAAGGCTTCGGTGCAATCGATGACTTTATCACGATAGTTACGAGGGGTATGGCGGTGAAGGCAGCCAGCTCCTACCGGGGCGGGGCTGGACCGCGCATCAAGATTCAGCAACCACCGTAGCGCCGACGATCACCTACCAGAAATGTTGAAAACAAAACGGGGCTTGACCGCGCATCAAAGTTCAGCAACCACCGTAGCGCCGACGATCACCTACCAGAAATGTTGAAAACAAAACGGGGCTTGACCGCGCATCAAAGTTCAGCAACCACCGTAGCGCCGACGATCACCTACCAGAAATGTTGAAAACAAAACGGGGCTTGACCGCGCATCAAAGTTCAGCAACCACCGTAGCGCCGACGATCACCTACCAGAAATCTTGAAAAACAAACTTGGGGAAGACGAACGACGGCAGAACCGTCTAGTGAGACAGACGCCATCACGAAATCTCGAATGCTCGACCGCCTCTAAATCAAGGGCGGTTGGAAACACGCTGAAAGACATATCCCTGGGTGCAGAACATCCTGGCGGACGGTATATCACGCTAGCCTCGAGCGGAACTCGAAGGCAAGGCCCAACTGGCCAACGGCGACATTGCGTGGAACATCCGATTGGCACCCGGGATTTAGGATATATGACGTTGGGCTCCGCGCCGAGAACGTAAATGACGGGTACGACCATCGCTTGTGGAACATCGTGGAAAACGGACCAGACCCGGTTTGAGTCGCGCATGTGGTGTTTTGGTTTGACACACTGCGCCCCCCTCCCCCTCTTTTGGTCCTCTCTTCACTCCCCGCACACGGTACGATAATGGTTACCCGCCCCGTCCTCACACGGTATCGTATCCCAAGAACAGGGTACGACAAGTTGGGCGACAAGGCAAGGCGGTGCGTCTAGACCCTCGCTCTCGCGTCAGTCGTTACGTGGCGAGGTGGAATACTTGGGTATCCGAGAGGCCGATGAAGGCCAAGGGGCCGTGACGGCAACATAACCCCGAAAAATTGAACCAAGTGTTGATGGATTGATATAATTCGTGGCCTGCCGCTGTTACGTGTTACGTGCACAACAACCAGCAATCAAGCGTGAGGGGGTATCTCGCTGCAATCAGTTTTTTTTCCAAAAGGTGTACGCAGGCTTCGAGTAGCCAACTTCACATTGCATGGTAGTCGCCGCGTGGAAGTGGGCCGACAGGGCGCATTGAAGCTCGCAAGGGACACGAGTTGTCACAAACATGGCAGACGAGGGATGAGTCATGTGGTTGGGTCTCGCGTGGTCGTAGTTCCTGCTGTGTCGTGCGTCTGAGTCGTGGGCGTACGAGGGCGGAAACGTTTACCCCGGGTTCTGCCTGACGCGTAGCTGTCTCACTTTCTTCCGCGACGATGTCCATGCTACGTTTGAGGATAGGGCTCTTGCGGAAAGGTGCGGTTCGTGGCGTCAAAGACCGATCAAAAAGAGGGCGAGCTGCACGATAACCCGGACGTGATTTTAGCGAAGGGTCCGGTGGGGGCCTTCGAATTGTTGCTGGACCTTCGGGCCGTACACCCGCTGCTCTCGGGGGGGGGGGGGGGGGCACCCTTGACTGTCTTACGTCTCGCGATTGGAAACCGTTCACGCGGGCGCAAGCAGCAGCAGCAGCAGCAGCAGCAGCAGCAGCAGGAGCAGCGTAGAGACTCATGACCGGGAGTAGTGGTCGAGACGAGGCTCAGTATGCGCTGCACGTCGGGGATAATCGGGGGGGTGGGAAGGCAGCTGGCCGCGCAAAGGCCCGTCAGAGTTTCAAATCCAGAGCACGGGTCGGAGGAAGCCTCAAGCGTTCATGACGTACGTGTGGGCGGCTGGGGAAGGGGCAGATTCCGTCTCCGCCGCACTTCCGGAAACGGCGTAAAGTGGATCAAAGGTTTTTTAGTTCTCTGGAGACAGGCAAGCACCATCACAAGGCACACGGCGGCCATACGACCTCGCATTATAGGTTACCGCAACGAGTGCCCTTGAACTAATTCCCTCCACGCCCTCTGCCATCAGCGGTAGCTGGTGACATTCTGTAGCCGTTGCTCCTGGCCCCTGGGATAAACTATACCAACGAACGTTTTATCTCACCTCGCAAATAGGCGCATGAAGGAAGGGTTTCGACGTTTGAAAACATCGATTTTTGACTAGGGAAGCGGGTTTTGTTTTTCTGAATAACGTTTTGGTATTCAGCAGGGCGGGCGGTTGAGACGGAGGGTCGATCAACTTGTCTCTTTTTATTATTTCACGCAGAAATCACGACAATAGCCCCGCTGCCAAGACCAGCTACGAGTGAAGGAGAGCCAGCTCTCTCCTTCGTGCACGCTATGCTCTCTTAGCTCGTTGTCTTCACTATACCTGTGTCGACTGGAGACTAGCTGCTTGCTTTCGTCGTGTTCCCTTGTCGGCCCAATCCAAATTGCTCCGTCACTCGAACTCAAAAGCCGCCTCACGACCGCCGGTTTTTCTGCCGAAACGTACCGTTGGCGATTGCTCAAGAATTCTCGGAACTATTACGGGGGGCCATAGTTAACAGGACCTATGATATACATTAAAAAAACCTATATGTTTAACCATTTTCACTATCAATATTTGGTCCTGTTGACTATGCCCCCCCCCGTAATAATTGTTTCTACTGCAGCAGGCAGAGCATACATGCTCACGGTAGTGCTTAAGAAGCCTGCCGGTGCTGTGGCTGCCCCGCCAACAATACTGGGACCCGTCGTGAGGCCCAAGTATCTTCTTACCGCTACACAACCCCGCGAAGATTAGCGAGGCAGGCTCACTCGAAAACTCATACCCCGCTCCTTCCCGTACGGGGGGCTAAGTAACGTCTTGCACCATGAGGCCAGCGTGACGATAGAACGTCCGTCCCGACTAAAGCTTGAACCTCAGCGAATTGGGTTCCAGTGCCCAACCGCTTGTGCAACGGGTGCCTGTGCCCCGGTACGAATGTGCGACCCAATCAGAAGGTGACTAATTTGAAACTCTAAACAACTCATGTCTAATAATCCGCAATTTTGTGGTGAGTGTTCTCAATAAGCAAGCGAAACGTCACGATTTTCCGAACAACCAAACCGGTACGCAGAGGGGAGAGTACCACGATATTTGACTTGTCGCGTTGCCGCCAAGTCTACATGGCTGACCACGCATGAGAGAAGTGACACCCAACTCGCCAGCCAACTCGTCACCCTTGTCCCGTTATGTGGCTAAATTCCTATTTGGGCTGGCTACGGCACGCCGTCATTCACATTTTACACGGAATATATGTATATATATAATATATATACCCTGGTAATATATACCAGGTATATTATTATATATATAATATTATATATATAATATTATATATAATATTATATATTATCTATCTATCTATACCAGGTATATATTACGAAGAAACATAGTAATCACGACATTTTTTTCCAAGAACAAATCCTGCAATATATAGGAGTTTGTGTACATGATAGGTCCTGATAGCTATATTTCTACGTAATAGGTTCAACGCGTCTTGGGCCGGGGTTGACCTAAATGCCATGAGCTCTCGCTTGGAAAAATACCGTAGTCATAAGCTGCAAGTACTTTGTAGGAGGACAGACCACCTGTCATACAAGAGCTGGAGGTAGGTTGACCCACGAAGGGGAGCCATGCCTACTGGGGATGGCAATAAATATACGACAGCGCTTAACCAAGTCGCAGACCCCCTTCGCTAACCCTGCAGAGAGAGAAGGACGAGATGGAGAGAGACGGATAGCGGGAGAGAGAGAGAAATGAGAACACGCATTCACGTATCCTTGGTCAATCAATCGAAGTCAACATCTCCTCCTTCATCACCTAGGTAAAACTGTCAGCAAATGCTTCGCAATCAGTCATCACCTTGGTAAAACTGTCAGCAAATGCTTCGCAATCAGTGAAAAAGTCCAGGAACTGCTTCTCGACAAAGGCTTGGACTTTGGAAGGGTCGAAGGCGTCAGTCTCATGCCCTGGATCTCGGTTGATCGGCGGACACAACGGTGGGGCGACCAAAGAGGGTGGTTGGGCGGCAAACGGGGGGCGTGCGATAAACTATCAGATGTGCATCAGAGGGGGAGAGCAAACGGAGATGAACGACCAGAACCAGATCTTCGGTCGTGCGGTTTGTGTTATCGTGCGTTGATCATTTATCTTCTTTCGACAGGGACAGATATCGAGAGCAAAAGGAAAAGTTTTGCCCTGCCAACGGTGCTGGCCGTACGACTTCAGAAAGGGAGATAAGCTAGTTCACACTTCTAGTGGCTTGACGTTGTTGGTGTAGACGCTGGTAATCGTCCGATGCGCCTGGTCGGCTATCCTTTGCTTAGGACGTAAGGCCCAACTTCTGTTAAAGTTGGAGAGGTAGGTATTTTCCTTTCCCTCAAAACTGATCGTCGTCTCAGCTCCGCTTCCACTGTTATTTAGGCAGCCAGTGTCTGCTCCTTGGTCCCTATGTTGATGGGCTCTCCGTCCTGCAAGAAGAGGAAGCCTGAAGTTGGCTTGCCGGTGTACACGAGGGCGGTAGTCGCCAGTGGCTCTTGATCGTCCTTTGTCGATGCCGCAGATCCCGTCCCAGGGTGTGTTCGTGGTTGCCATTCCGCTATTGTGAGTGTGTGGACCTCCGTTAGCTGGCCGTTGGTTTCTGTTTCCTGTGTCTTGGTCTCGGCTTGTGTGGGGGCGCGAGTTTGACACAACTCTCGAACAGCGTACACGATCCCCGGTGAAGCAGGTGGTGATATCTCAGCTGACGGTCCGGTAATGCCAGATGATGATAATCCAGCTGCTGATTCGGTGATCCCAGACGATAATCTAGTGATTCCAGACGTCGATGCCCCGGTAATTCCGGACGCTGATGCTCCGATGATCCCGGGTGTTGATGACCCGATTGCCCCGGATACTGATGCTCCGATGACCCTAGATGTTGATGATCTGATGATTCCGGGTGATGCTGCTCCGAGGAGTGAATTGCATCGTGGCTTATGGGTAGTCTTATAGTGGGGGATTTTGATCATCCAGTTTTTCTCCTCCGAGATCCGAAATGGGTCTCTATTGGTGTAGGCGAAATCCGCACACGTGGCCGGGGGTATTTCCGCGATGCCCTCTTGGCGTGCGTGCTGTCGAAGGTTTCCTCGACGCTTGGATTGTGTGCCGTACCGGCGGTCTTGTGATGCAGTGCATCCGGTGTGACTCCAGCCGGAGTGTTTCGACCCCGGGCGAAGCAGCAGATGCATCTCCGGGTAAACCAGACGATGTAGAAGTTGATACTCCCTGATGATGATGACGACACTCCAGCTTGTTTAGGTAGTGTTCCAGTCTTTGATGATGATGTTCCGGTCCCTGATGAGGTATTCTTAGTCCTTAGTGATGGTGTTCCGGCCCCTGGTGAGGATACTCCAGCTCCCGTCGATGACGCTCCAACTGTTGTTGTCGATGACTTGCCCTCCTCCAGAAGGTTGCTTGCGGACGGATTATCGTCGTCATTGACGGGAGGTGATATCGCGCTCAGTACAGCAGAAGCGATGTGAGTACTATTGCTCTGCGATGGGTAACGCTCTGAGTCGTCGTGAGATATCGTCTTGTGTACAGAACACGGCTTCTGCCCAGCTTCATCGTTGGATCCTGCCTTGATGATGGAATATTCCTTCTTCTCCTGCTTGTCTTGGGGTCCAGTAGACTTGCTGTTGTTGCCATCCTTGTTGTACTTGTTGACCAGCTCTTGAAGGGCCTGCTGACCATCCCCGCACGTACCAGCCCTGTCTTCGTTCGTCCTGCCGTAGCCAGCAATTATTGCCCTGTCGAGAGAAGCCTGAGTTCCCGTGGCCGTCGTTTCTTCGGTTGCCAGGGCTTTCCCTTTGATGAGGCTTGCAATGTGTCGGCGCGCGACGCTGAGCACTGCCGCCAGTCTATAATGCCAATCGCGAAAATCGCCTGGCTGGCCGCCATCGGACTTCGTCAAACCTTTGATAGCATTAACGGGGTTACCGCAGTTAGTTGTGGAAAGCCGTGCCCCCCATGATAGTGAGTAGTACTTGGCCAGGGGGCCTTGTATGATAGTATACCAGTAGTACCGTATATTCAGTAGTATCTCTTGGAGTAGCTGCCGCACAATGCTCGGGGAACCCGAGGTGTTTAATTTTCCGTATGTATGATACAGCAGTAGGCTGTAGTATTGCTGCAGCATCAGCAAGATACAGGTGATATCAGCACACGCGTTTCTTTTCGAAGATAGTAACAGAGCTTGGTTAGCAGGCAGCGATGGCCGGGAGATGCTTTACTATAGCTTCAGCCATTAATAGTGAGTCACGAGGCTGACAAGCCCACAGTAGCGGGTGGCGCTTCGCAGTGACCCTAATCTACAGGAATACTGGTATTGTCTTTGGGGTAGCTCTTAAACAGCGCCAAGCTGTGTAAGTACTCGACAAGATACTATCGAAATTTGAGTTTTTGGCAGGGGCCTCTCCTCGATGATCACACGGGGAGGCGCCTGTTGGAAATTTGTGAAGACAGAGTTCCGTTCACAGACGGTCGTATCGCCAGGAATTGCTTCTAGCGAAGTCAGGGTTCCTTTAACAGACGGTAGCATACCGCCGGGAATTGCTGCTATCATTTATAGCGAAGTTAGGATTCCCTTAACAGACGGTACTACCGTCGGGAATTGCTTCAAGCGAAGTCAGGGTTCCTTTCACAGACGGTAGTGTACCGCCGGGATTTGCTCCTATACAACTGCCCAGCTCGGATTGTCCGAGGCAGACGATCCACGATATGGACTACCCTAGGCAGAGCTCCTTGACTCCAGCGGTACTGTGGGTTGTGGCGAAGTTGTCCTGGACAGCGTGCAGATACTTACTCGACGCGTTGATCAAGAATATTGGTATTTTCTAGGCCCCTCCGCGATGGATGGTCCTGTCAGAAAATGGTAAAGTCAGGGACTCCTTTGGCAGACAACTATCACGCTTGTCGGGAGTTTGGTTCTACATCGCTGTTGTTTAGTGTGACCAACGCCTAGCAGAGCTCCTAACCTCAGCGTGCTGGGTTTTGTAAAAGTTGTCTTTGACGGCGCACAGTAGTATAATACTCGACTTTGGGTCAACGATTTGGAGTCCACAATTCGTAAAAGATTTAGGGCTGGAGGTGAGATATACACAATCCACCAACTACGCAGTGATGCCCGCTGGGTATATCGCACTGAGAATACACAGTAGTCCTAACTGCAATACGTTCGGAGAGCAGTTAGTCGTTACCAGACGCCCATCTATGTGGGACCCTCTGGATGCACGCAGTATAATACTTATACCGCTCACGTTTACGTTTGAGGCTGGTGTCGTACTTGTATGATTATGCAGCAGTAAGAGGAGCAGCACCCAGGTACAGTAGGTAGCAGTACTGCTGTGTGATCAAGACACGAAATAAGATTGTGGTACGTATCCTCCTCGGAGAAACTACCCAAAGTATTTCTCGTTTCAACAATCGTGTGGGGTCACAGACCTACGTATAGTCTACCAGGGTAGTAAATAGTGGCGACTGACAGCAATGAAAATCTCTCTGGCGGGGATGACCCTCAGAATTTTATCGAAGCTCAGCGCTCTTTTGACAGGTAGCGGTGCATATTATCGGGAGTTGACTTCTACGCCGCGGTTGCTCAGATTGACGGAGGCTTACGATCCACGAAAGGGAATACACCCAGCAGAGCTCCTAACCTCCAGGTGTGCTGGGTTGTTATGTGGAGTTGCTGTAGATCAGCGCACAACATCAGTAGTTGTACTCGAGCTTTGCTCGAGATTGTTGGTCCTCGTCCATGAAAAGACAAAGCGGGGTAGGTTAGATTTTCACAGCTCCTTACGCGGTGATGTTATGTCAGTACCTCTATCGTAGTTGCAGCAATTAGACTACAGCAGTAGTGAACCACAGCAGTAGTAGAATACCCCATGCAAGCCCTCTTAGAGGCACGCGGTATCCGTACCACGTGCCACTCACGTTTCAACGAAGTCGATAGACCTTGGAAGTTTGGTTCCTCTCGTCGATTAAGCTCCCTTTTTGTACGTAGCAGCAGGTTTCTTGATCTTGAAAAAAGTCAAGTCTTCCTCCTGCTGTATAGCGAGCCAGTAGCAGTTCAGGGTGGCCGTTTAGGGCCACCGTTGCTAGTAGCTTGAAGCGTTCACGCGTTCCGAGGCTCATAACCTATTAGGTATGGCGATTGGCGTGGGTTCTAGCTCGTAGCTGATGCGTACGCCTAGACTCGATTGCCGACGGCCGGTCGATACACAGTCAATGTTCGAGGCAAACGTAGAGTCACTGTTAGGTCATTTTTACAAGAAGATTCAATAGAAGAGAAGAAGATGATGGTGTGGTGTCCCCAACCCAAAGTGTTGATTGATCTTCTCGGTTGGAAGCTGATGACGGTGAGCAAACGTAGAGTGAGCGCAAAGGGGAGTGGTGCGCGTGTGCGCTCGCGGCTCGAAACAAAGGACGACCCCTACATTTTGTTCAAACATAAGGAAACAAAATAGGGGAACACCCTTGAAGTCATTTCAATAAAAACA
Organism: Nereocystis luetkeana; assembly: GCA_031213475.1. Lineage (NCBI taxonomy): Eukaryota > Phaeophyceae > Laminariales > Laminariaceae > Nereocystis > Nereocystis luetkeana. The sequence goes on along the minus strand of JARUPZ010000025.1, from coordinate 7,678,274 downwards.
CCCCCCATTTTTACTGCTACGATCGATACCTCTTGGGGTACGCACTCGTGACCTATGTTGTTACTTCAATCAAAACAAAATACTCTGTTGCTGGTCCCGGAGGGATACTGAAGATATCTTCTCTACCCGCGAATTCCATGTATGTGCTGCCGCAGATTCCGTACGTACGTACTACGGTAGATCCACGACACTACTTGTTATTGATACTTATTCAGTGTACGAGTGCACAGCAGTAGATAGTGTAAAACGACAGCTGCTGGTGTTTCCTGCTTTATTTAAACAAACAGTGAACCCACAGACTGGGAAACTGTATGTTGTACCTAGAAATGCGTAAAGGTATACCAGATGACACGAGTGTTATCGAGCAACAACTATGATGGCTGCTGACAAGTGCCAGAGATTGGCTGTGGCCCAGAAGAGATTAATCACAGCTGCTTGCGATACGCTTCAGATTGGCCTTGCGCGCCATCTCCACAGAGACCCACACGTCTACTTAGAGGTTCTGCAGTGGTCGAATATGGTTGAAACTTGGGGGGCACAACAAATAGACAAAAACAACCCTGAACTGAACGCCTGCACTTGACCTGCGGACAGTTGCTGCTCCTCACAAGAAACCATAGCCCGCGAAATGAAGGGACGCCCCTGATTGGGTGTGCGAGGGCGTCGGGTGCGCTAGAGAGCAGCCGTAGGCAGCCAGAAGCGACTCGCGAGATGTTTTCATGGACTCGAAGTTGCGAGCCAGCAGCACAAACAATCCCCATAATCGCTGAAATATTTTGATTCACACGCCGGAGCCGCATACGACAAGTGCATAAGCGATGGCAAAACGACTTCCACCAAACGTTTATTGCTCGCCAGACGAGTGACACAAGTCTTCTAGGGAACTTCCCCGAAAAACCCGCTGTGAAATATGCCATTGCCGGGAGGGTTTGTAGGTTACTGGACATAAAAATAGGCCAAATAGCTGAAAATGTCTGGATACTTGGTTTGGGGTCGATCTTTTAACGAGGAGAGGTCTTCGGCGGAGTTTTTCAGTATTTTCCCGAAATTTCGATATTGTCCCGATTTTTTTCGGGGAAAGCAAAAAAAACTCCGACCCCAAGAAATGGCGTCGTTAGTTATGAAAGGGTTTTCAGGAAATGTAGTGTAGAGGATCGAGCAGCCCCACCGCTCGAGCTGCGCCACCACTCGCGAGCGCACAAGGCTGACAAGGGGTGTTCCTAAGGCCATTTTCGCAAGTCATGGCCAAACGCAGAAGGCGCAATAGCTTTCTGGGCTCTCGTGGCCTAGTTCACAAGGTGACCGCACCGAGGTGTGGCCGCCCGACTCAAGGCAATACATAGCTGAGACTGTGTGGCGTTGGGCGTTGTAGCGCGACGGGTTGCGTTGGTGATGGATTTCACTCCCCAAGGCACCGACACCTACCTGCCCACGAGTAACAGCAAGGGGACCACCGCACGGATGGGTTCCGCGAGCGCAGCTAGCTGCTGTAGTGACGGTTCTGTGCCGGGTGGACGATTATTTCGCGAGCAAACTGAGTGAGGCACGTACTCGACAAAAATTCGACCCTCGCTGAATGTATGTGTGGAAAAATGCCGAATTTCAGGAACAAAATAAATAACACCCTGGTATGATATATATATACGTGTCGTTATCGATTCATATTTGCACCCAATTTCCTGCAACTTCGATTTACGCAGCCTGGTTGCAAGTCCTACACTCTATTTTAAAGTCCTACGAGTATCTACTACTGACAGTTGTATATGTCGACGAAAAGCCCACGCTCGCCAAATTGACATCACACACTCCTGAGTCCTGACTGTTCCTCTGTCCCCCCCTGACAAGAGACTTGAGGGGCAAATGTGTCGATGCTAAATAGCACAGCGTCGCCCTTACAAGGGAACCCTCCGGCCGGAGTATAGTCTATTTCATACCTAGACGGAGTACGACTATCATAACTCGCATCGAATCGATACATCGTGCTGCTGCTGCCGCTGCTGCTGCTGATGCTACTGCTGCTGATGCTACTGCTGCTGCTGCTGCTGCTGCTGCTGCAGCGGAGCGTCAACGCAATGTGTCACTTATTGCACGATACGCGGGCTGCACGGCGGAGGGCAACTGCAAAACAAGCAGCACGGTAGGAAACCTTATTCCAAGGAGTCGACAACAGGTACTATATATACCAGGTATATTTTTTTCTCTTTCGACTTGTCTTCTTTGTTTTTGTTTTCTCTTTGTTTGTTTCCTTTCGTTTCTCAATTTCATAGAATGAGTATGTCGTTCCTGTCGTATCCAGTATGAGGGCATGACATTGCATTGCCCACAGTGACTGCTGTGCTTACTCCATACCGGGTACGTGGCAACGTAGTATCTCTGTGGCGTAGCTTTGTGACCATAGAACATGTACCTCTTCTAGGGTTGAAGAATCGGCACGGACACTGGTTGTGCTGGATGCCGACGGGTAGAAAGAACGGTTTAATGTGAAGAACACACACACCTATTAATAGTTCGTGTCCCAAACTGTTACATGGCAAGCGACAAACATCATGATCAAATTCCGCTCACCAGAAGAAATAGATACGACGCAGCCGGACACCAGGATGGCGAGGGAGAGGCTGGGCCACATGGTGGTCGCGTAGAGTAGGTCCCTGGTGGAGGAGCTGAGGACTCTTCTTTCGCTCTTGTCGGCGTGAGTAAAAGAGAAGCACGATGTAGTGAGACGAAAAGGAGGACGCTGGCGAAACGTGGAATACTGACAGGGTAATATGTAAATAATGACGTGGCGAGCGCTGGGTTACACCTAAATTACGCCATTAACACATACCGGTACCAGGTACCAGGTACCAGGTAAGATAATCATACGGATTTATTTCACCAATCAGAAGTCAGCCTCTTACATGTATGTCATGTTTCACGTATCGGCACTATACGTCGCTAGGCAAGACTTTGCAACAGGGCTACACCATCCCGGTCACCGTCAGGCCTTCACAAAACAGTATTACGGGGGACCATAGTTATTAGAACTAAATATTGTTAGTAAAAACGTTTAAATATACCGGTTTTTATGTTTACCATAGGTCCTGTTACCTAGTACGATAGTCCCCAGTTGGTTTTACCGGTCTCCTATTATTGGAAAATCATTATTTTCAATCACTCAGATCAAGACCAGGTTTGTTTGCGAGGTTATGGGATGCACAGCTTATGCCATGCATGTGAAACTTAAACGTAGGTAACCTATATTACATACATGTATAATTTTGAATAGACCGCGTGATTCCTCCACGGAAGACAACTTCTAGAAATACGTAAAGTAAATATCCCCTTGTTTTTGTGCAAAGGACGCGTTCTACGATAGATAGATAGAGGTTCACCCTATTTTTTCTGAGGCTTTTCACAAGGAGCTCCATACCATACCCAAAAACGGACTCCAGAAAAATGCAAATTGTATCCCGATGAATAATCCCATGACCCGAGCATACAAAAACGCTATTTGTCGAAACCAGATTGTTATTCCGACGTTCTGGGGCTAAGAAACCCCGTCATCCAGAAAACAATGTAGCGGAAAAGTGTGCTACCTCTATCGTAGAACGCGTCAAAGATAGCATGTTTCTCGCACATTCGATAAGCTCCTTTTGTTTCACGTTGGAGGTTGGAACACAGTACAACGCGCGAGAGACAAGCCCAAGGGCGGGAGCTCTCTCTCGTGTAACCGTCGAAGATCCTACCGCTTCGTCGGCGACGGTGGTTGATTCAGCATCCCAAGAAAAACGTTTCACGGAAGACAACTATGCGGCAAGAGAGGCACCTCACGGGTTGCAAATATGCGGCAGCTATTACTATATCGATGAACGATACGACATACCTGGTACCAGGTATCAGGTACAACAGTTTTACGAAGAAGAGTATGCCTAGACTTTACGAATCGATATCTCTGCGCACAGTCACCCCTAGACGCTGCCCTTTTGACACGGACAACTTGAACGGATTTTGAGCACGCAGAGACACTGGCGTTGTCACTATGCGCTGTGTATTTAGCGAGAAACTTGCGTCAGGATGAGCATGGCTTTTCATATGAAGCTTTCTTCAAGTATGAGTACGAATCCGACGCAGGGAGATGTGCAAAGGGTACTTACTCCATTGTACAACGTCCCTAAAAGAGCACAACTATATATCAGGTATGTACGAAGGATACGCTTTCCTTTTTGCCGTTTGATATATTTTCATGCAGTCCCTCAAGGCTGCTGTTGTCTGGAAGCGAATAGAGGGAATGTGTTTTCAACACATATTGTAGACGCTTGCTTTGCGACGCGATATAAATTTCGCGACAAAATTGCGTTAGGATGAACTGGTACGGTGGTAACCCAAGGATCCGAGGGGTTTCAAAACGTGGACACCGCATGTAGGCAAAGGGGACAATCTAAATGGAACCCGGAGACTGGAGAGGTGAGCAGACGGTCATAACCCTTCTCCACCCCTTCAGCTTCTCATAGCTCGTCCCGTCGCCGGCAGTGTTCTCCTGCATCAGAAGAGTACCGACTCAGACAACGAGGAGATGACTCAGGCGTACGTTCCGCAGGCTGCGTGGAACAACGGGAATGCAGGTGGCAGTCTTTGCAATCGAACTGATTGTTCTTGAGGGCGTGAATGAGTGCCAGACGGCATATGGCCCTGTTTGTTCCGAGAACGAAGTGATGAATGATGTTTAGGAGTGTGAGTATATCTGAGCAGTCTTTCGAGGAGCACAAGCTATATCGGCTGGAGACGAGCGCGTGAATGAGTGCCAGACGGCATATGGCTTTGTTTGTTCTGAGAATGAAATAATACATGAAGTTTCGAAGTGTGAGTATACCTGAGCAGCCGTACGAGGAACATGGGCTATATCGGCCGGAAAGCCCGACGATACTACGCCACCATGCATGACACGCGCACCGCTCGACTCTGTGGCATGGTGTCCAATCCGAGAAGCAAATTCGGGTTTGGGCGAGAAGGAGGTAGTGAGGTATCCCCTCGACGACCAGGACCTAGTGTGGTACGAGGTAGAGCAGAGCGGAATCTTAGCAAGGCGCACGTCGATCCTGGCCGTTCCAGGCGTTTGGGTAGCCGACGTGCTCACGTTAGTACACCGTCAGCACGGACACCCAGGGGTCGGCCGGACGCTTTCACTACTGCGCGACGGCTTCCATTGGTCAGGGAGATGTAGAGACACGAGGGAGTATGTCTTGTCGTGCATGGTGCTAGCGTAGGAGACGAACACGTAGCCAGCGTATGTATACCTACGCTGCCGGGCAGATACCTCGAGCCTTGGAAAGGTTTGGAAGTGGACTTGCTGCGGATCCCCAACACGCCCAAGACAGCCCGCCAACATCCCTCGACATGATAGTGCCTCGGATGGTTGACACGGAGGCCTCGGGAGGCTTCGAGAACTTTATCGGAGAGCGCCGGCACAACTTACGAGAAGTCCGGGAGGCACTCGAGAGAAGGACAGGGAGAAGGCGCGACAACGTCGCGACGCATCGATTCAGCGGCCGTCGGTGGGCTCTCGGGTAGTGACGGACGACCTCGTCCTGGCGAGGGAGAGCGACAGCTCCCTCCACCGGCAAGGTATGGGGTCTCAACAAGTCCATGAGAAGCGGACTGGTCCGTGGAAGGTGGTGGAGGTGGTGGTTGAGGGCTTGAGCGTCGTCATCGAGATGGAGGGCAGAGCGACGCGCTCCAGGACGGTCTTCACTGCATCACAGAAACCGTTCTACACGAGGCACCAATTTTTTTGCACCCCTTGGAGGATACGTTCGCGCAGATGGCGTGGGGAGCGAACCTTGGGCTCAGAGGGCCCATGACTACAGCAGCACGCAGGAGGCGGGTGGTCAGCGCGACCAGGGTCGCAGGATTGGAGTACCGCGGCCGGAACCTCGACCGGGTGGCGTCGGACTGGGTCTCGGAGGCGGAGACACTGCAGAGCTTGACTCCGCTGCAGTTGGATACGTTTCACGCGTGGTGGAACTTGTACTATCCGAGCAGTGAGAAGAGCCGCCTCGCAGCCCGAGACAAGGGGGCGAGAAGGCGCCCCGCGCTGAGTACAAAAGGAGGCGCTGAGAATATTCTCGATCGACACGAAAGTCGTCGAGCCGGTCGAGAGCGGAAAGGGGCACGCGGAGCGGCCCGGACGGGTACATGCGTTTTACTTGCCTTACTGGCGCGTCCACTTCGCCGTCAACGCTTGGGAAGAGCTGCCGGCATAATAAATGAGGAGGATCGGAGGGTGACGGCAAGGGTGCGGCCGTAGGCGCGCCGTTTCGCACAGGATCTCTCTCTCTCTCTCTCTCTCTCTCTCTCTCGGTCTTCCGACTAATGGGGTGTGAGTCGTGAAATGTACGTTACATCCGTTCGGTGTCGGCGCATACTTACACGCGCCTACATACACGCTTACGGACCGAATCAAATACCTCGAACCACAGCAGATTGGGTTTCAGTTTTAGCTGGGTTCGCCACTTTGTAGATACAATAATTTTCCCGAGGAATATTCCTATTATCTGTATACCAGGTATGTTTGTACTTCGACTATAAATAGCCCAAACATAACGTGGAGGGGGTGGGGGGGCGGAGGCGGAATATAGCTCCGCGGTCTATGGTGCCCAGCCCCACGATTTCGATGCCGGGTGAAATTTCCGGGTTGCGACGCGTTTTCCTTTTTTGCATCCGACGAATTTAGACTGTTGGACGATTTCTGACCGTTTACGGTTTGCGCTTCGCGCTCACGGCCTCCGGCGGCTTTTTCTGCACCTTGTGGGTGAGAGCAGGGTGCCGAAAGGAATCACATCCCGGTGGGATCGTGTCCGGATGGGATCAGGAGAGCCAAGCAGAGTCCTGTTTTGTTTTCCCGCTTTAACGGTGAATATTCCGAGAAACTTATTTTTCTACCATGTTGAGGACTCTTCTACTGATCAGTTCCGACCCACTTGCGCGATACGTCTCTGTACCCCTGTAGGCACGTGAGATCCAATGATAAAGGTGCTGTGATTCAAAGCCTCATTACGATCATGTCTAACAACCCGGAATTCAGTGACCCGGAATTCAGTGACCATTGATCCAAATACGCAGACAATAACTCGCGATATTCTCAACAGGCAAGCCAGACCGTACAACTTCCCTTCCCATTGTCTTGGGATAGGGACTCTATAATTTGATCAAGTGAAACACGACCTTCTCATCGAACCTACAGAGCAGAATCACTAGACTTTGTGGGCAGCGGCAAGTGACAAAGTGACATGTGTAAATCCATCTTTGCGAGCGCATGACGGTGGCTTGCTTAACCGGATGTTTCGATGACTGCGAAAAAAACACCTTGAAAACAAACGTGATCTAGAACATATGATTATTTTGTCAAGGGGGAACAGAAACTAAACCCTATACGCGTTTCGAAGTCTTGTATTTTGTTTTTTTTTACTTTCCGGTCAGGGATTCTCCGGGGCTTCGATTGGACATAACCATGCTTCATGGAGACCCTCTGGTACATGCTTCATGGCATATGGTACATGCCATATGTATTGTCAGCTATATCGTTGCTGTTAGCATGATTTCCACTTTGGCTACGTCAAAGGGTCTAATGTATCAACGGTGCACATAGCGGGAAACTTTGCGTTGTCTGTACCAGCCATAACGATATGTCCCAACCCATGCCATCACCAGTTGTCAATCATGACATCACCTCACGCGTAAGCAGTCCGCGGACTTTACGTGAAGCACATACACACGCCGATGTCGGTGGTTGATATGCCCCACCATAGGTGGAAAGACGCGCATGACAATATTTAAACAATGGGATGGGTTAAATAAGTTTATCATCCGTCATTGACGATTATATCAGACTGGAAAAAACGACATCTAAAACTCAGGTATCGTCGAACCTTTTTACAATCGATATACGAAAGTACTCTGTATTCTCAACCGATATTCGCCCAGCAGGCAAAGCCCGAGTTGACGGGGAAGAGCATCCATACGCTTCCTTAAGCAAAACCAACAACAACAGCAAGCAGTATCCGCGCACCATCTCTCTCTCTTTCTCTCTCTTCGGTATACTCCAGTACATATACACGTACCAGTATACATATACCGTAGCTATGCTACCCCCTCCGTTCCTGAGGGAGGGTCTGTGTCTATACAACTACGGCCATTCACGATATGAGTACCCCCCGTGCCAGAGATAGCCACCCATCAAGCACACACACGATACGACCCCTCTCCCCATGGTGCACCTAGCAACCTACCTGTACTATACCAGTATACTTTTAACTTTTAACTTTTTAGCTGATGTTGTTCCGGATAATTTACGCAAATTCACGGAAAGTTAACGTGCAACCTAGCGTGCAACCTAACGTGCAATCTACGCACATTAATGAAACGTTAAACTTGCCACGCAGTCCATCCATCGGCTCAAAGACATTTATTTCTTTTTCATGTTGTTGTCGTGGTCATTGATCTTCACGTTCGTTAGTCCATAAACTAACGATCGCCATCAGGCAGAGCAGTCCAGAGGTTCGAAGCCCGCGCACGACCCGGGGAGGACATTATAGTATCCCGTCCAGTCCTCGGACTTGAGGCCGAGGGGCGCCCACGTTCTGGCCTTGAGCATCTCGGTGATGACGAAGTCGAAGCAGATCGGCTGAAGGCCGTTGCCATCGCCGAGGTCCAGGCACACTGACTGCATACCAGTAATCGCGATGTAGTCGTACCTCGGGGAGGGAAAGGACCCTGGTTTTATGGAGAGGCCGGTGTGGATCTCGTTCACGGTTCCTTCGGTCTCGCCGCACAAATCGAGCAGCTCCTCTTTGGAGTTGGAGATGTGCACGGCGTCGTTGTAGTCAAATTTCTGTCTCAGTTTGTTCGTTGTGCGCGCATGGCGTGGCGTTGCGTGGCGTGGAGCGTGCGGGGAAACGGAGAAAGGAGTGGGGCATTAAGAGCAAGTGATCAAATAATGAAGAACGATACACTATCCATCGTATGCGGATATTGCTTGATCGGCGAGAGTGTTCATGTCTGCCTGCATGTATATCTGCCTGTCTGCCTGCATGTCTATCTGCCTGTCTGCCTGCCTTCCTGTCTGTCTGTCTGCCTGTCTGTCTGCTCGAGAGGAAGAACTAAAAATCCAAATTTAAACGCGTTCAGAGTCGCCGGCGGCAACACTCCCAGGGCGAGAAAAAGCAAGCACCTAGTGGTGTCGTATTGATGGCTACGTAGGGACAACGACACCACCTGTCTCCGGAGACGCGTCCCCGCACAAAATTGAAGGTCTGAGGTATTAGGGATAACAAACGGTACGGAGTAGGAAGAATCCGACGAAACTTGACTTGTCTTGTTGCTCCTACGCCTACATGATTGACGCCGCACGAGAGAAGTGGCACCCAACTCGCCGGCCGAATCGTCAACCTTTTTACGTCCTGCGCCTATCTGCCTGGCTTGGTTGGGTACGGCACGCTGTCGTACATATAATTCCCAACGACCTATGCATCAAGTACGCTTAGTAAATTAACTGGAACATGTGGGTGTTTTGTGCGCATGACGGGTCTTGACAGCTAACGTTCCCGTAACAGCTTCTGTGCTGGCGGGCCGGGGTTGCCCAAAACGGCCATAATATATTTCCTAAAAAAAACAACGTAGTCGTATTCTGCAAGTACTTCGAAGAAGAGGATAGGCCACCTGTCGTACAAAGCTGGCGGTGGAAGGACTCACGGAGGAGAACCATGCCTAGTGACGATGGCAGTAATAATTAACAACGCTTAGCCGAATCGCAACCCTCCTTTGCTAACCCTGCAGAGAGAGAAAGACGAGAGAGGGGGCAACGGCTAGACGAAGAGAGAGGGATATAGAGACATAAGAACACGCATTCACGTATCCTTGGTCAATCAATCGAAGTCAACACTTCCTCCTTCATCACCTTGGTAAAACTGTCAGCAAATGCTTCGCAATCAGTAAAGAAGTCCAGAAACTGTTGCTCAACGAAGGCTTGGACGTTAGAAGGTTCGAAGGGGTCGGTCGCATGCTCTTGGCGTCAGTAGATCGGTGGATACGACGGCGAGGCGACCATAGCGGGTGGTTGGGCGGCAAACGGCGGGCGTACCACAAGTTATCAGAGTACATCAGAGAGAGGGAGCAAACGGATTGCATGATGAAAGACCAGATCCAGGAAACACGGGGTTATGTGTTGTCGTACATGATCAATATATATTCAAAATTCGAAAGGGGCGGATTGCGATGGGTACTAGCAAACCATTCCCCTATCAATGGTGCAGACGGAACCCCTCCCCCTTGACCTGGGCCATCGGCTGGTCCTGACTTGACAACAGGAAAATAATTACCTCAGCAGGACTTGTCGAGACGGAAAAAAGCTATTACCTCACGGGTGGACGCGACCCCTCCCTTCATGGGTCGACGGTCGTAAAGCCGCTACCTTCTGAGTACGGTGTGAAAGGTCAAACATCGCCCATGGTCCCTCAGAGCGTGGAAAGTAGCCGATACGGTGCACAATCCCGGAACAGTTTGGAATTTCTAGAGACCGTTCGAAACGCAACAAAACACGCAAGGTCCCTGCAACGCGTTGGGCGATATGAACCTTGCGCAACCGACCATTGGTTCGAACTTTGCAAGCCACCTCCCAAAACTTTAAGGTTTCACGCAAGGTCCATCACGGCGTGCCCGGTCGCAGCGTCCACTTTTGTGGCCTTTTCGCAGTCTGCGCTAACGTACTCGGCAGCGAAATTTCCCAATATATCCCCCCTCTCAGACGGGCCGTGCGTGGGGCTTGACAATAAACGCGATCTAGGGCAGTGCACCGGTTCGATGCACGCCTCCGTACGTACTCCTCTCGCTGTTCTGTACATCTATCTCAACGTCGGTTGCATACGGTGGCGGGGGCCGACATCGCTCTGGGCCCCTAAGCGGCAGTATCTCCCACCGGGCACACACGCAGTGTACCCGTTCCGTCGGAGACATCAGCAGGGGCAGCTGCTCACCTATGTACGCGGCGCGCAGCGTGTGGAGTTGGAGATCCATACACTTATGTATTGTGATGTGCAGTCAATCCGCATTGATACGAGTATTCGAATATCTTAGTATGGATATTCGGGTAAATGTCATATATATGCAGATATATTGCGAGTCTGTCTTACTCGTTGTACGGTATATTGCATGCTCAACTTGCGTCTGTTGAGACGTTAACAACACGCGTATGGCGAGGCAGCTAGCTTACCATAACAATGTTAATATAGCAATGTTGCTATAGGACGAACTATCAGCCAGAACAATGACTAGTAGATCAGGTCAATTTCAACTGCCCGTAGAGTGCGCATTGTTCCATGATGACCAGGTAAACTTCAGTTGCCCGTAGTGCGGGCGTTGCTCCATCATCATCAGGCCCACTTTATCTGCTCGTAGCATGGGCATTGTCATAGGCCATGAAGAACCTCTGCTTGACGTTCACAACATCGTTAGACGAGAGGCGTAGCCAAAGTAGGAGATTCTTCGCTGCTGACGCGTACTGTATGGCGACTTCAAGCCGCTTGCCACTACAGTAGACCGCCTGATCTCGAGACCACGACTGCAACGACAATTCCTATATACTTCCCAGTGAAAGAATCTCAGGGTTCGTTTCGGTGCGATATTTCCTTACTGTTCGGTGCGGTCAACAGCACCGCGCCGTGGAAGTTTGGTTCCCTCTTTGAACCAGCACCACACCGCCCCATGTATCGGAAAACCGTTCCGAACCGCACCGTAGGACGTGCAACAGCTTCGATCTGCACTTTAGGGCTCACGACACCCGAAACCCACACCAAACCGCATCGGAGGTTTTATGAATGCTGCACACTACATCAAACCGCACCCCAGAACACTGAAAACCACCGAACCGCACTGCAAGGTTCACAACATCTGGAAACCCGCACCGAACCGCACGTAGGTTTTACGATTTCAGAAAATCGCACCCGAACCGGACCGTAGGAATACCATCGGGACCGCATCGCAGTTTTTTGCATCTATCTAGTCAGGATGCTAACAACCGTACACCGGTCATTTATTTAAGGCTGTGCCCCGAACTCGAAACCGCGGGAAAGCCGCGGCCACGTCACATTTGGAACGGTTTCGTACGGTTTATAACGGTTTCGGCGCGGTTTGGGGTCAAATATGTTTAGCGCTAACTTGGACGATTAGCTCACCACGTCGGCCCAGTTTAGCAGGCATCATATGGTGTGTGGTATGGTATGTCACATGCTGATATTAACATTAATATTCGTGTTCCTGTACATTTGCCATCTATCCATCTGTAGATGTGCAGCGCTTGTTTCAATCATACTATCCGCGAAATAACAATTATTGTGCGCCTCTGGTGGCGTGTGCATGCCACGTGCCACGCTTTCGATAATACTGATATTACTGCTGTATTATTGCCACTATGCTTGGCGCCTCAAGCCGAGCTTCCACAAAATCCGTAGCTTGAATTTCTTGAATTTCGAAATATCGCAGCCTGAAATTCTTAGCTGCGTTTTTTTTTACATATGTCGCGTACTGTATAGGCGTACTCGCCTAACTGTGAAACATCATATACAATATATATATATATATATATATATATATATATATACACATATATTTGAGGCGTCAAGCGTTCTAAGGTACCGTGCATATATAATACGGCGACTGGATCTATATGCGTATGTGACTCTTCGGCCGTGTGGCGAACGTAAACACCTATCGAATGCCAACTTTTTGAGGTGCGGAGCTGCGAACGGACGTCCGTATGTTCTATCCCGTGCTCCGGCCGTGAATTTGCTCGCGAGTTTGGCGCTAGCTTAGATGAACAGCGTTTCACCAGGATCATGTACGGTAGAACGTAAAACAAAAATGGGGAGACACACAACCGCTTGGTGGATCGCTTTTTTGGCATCGTATATACCTGGTATATAAGTAGTCATATAGCACGATACGTACGTGTCAAACCAAAGTGCTACATGAAGCAACGCCGGGCATAGTGACACGAGACAGGGGCAAACCTAGCGCCCCAACGACCCCGAACACGACTTGCAAATAGATAACCCTCTGTTTTAGCCAAAAGGTCCACTTGGCTAGCCGACCGCTGGGTGTAGCCCATAATAAACGTCATGCTCGCTCTCCGCGATACGCGTACCATACCTACCCCGTTGTCGCCGCTCGCTTCAGCGTGCTCTTTTCCCTTTCTTCGAAGAGAAAAAAACAAGTCTGGGAGCGGTGGCAGAGTCCCCCTCCTACCCCGCCCCTTTCCCCCCCCCTTTTTTTCTAGTTCTCTTTCAACGCGACATCCATCGGGTGGACCCTGCTTCGTGCCCTTTGCGTCAGGCGCCAAACGTCCTGCACGCTCTACGGAAAAACCGTCCCTCGGGTTGAGTAGCAAAGCTCAGTCGATGTCTCGCTGTTGGTTTTGTGCGCTTCCAGCTCCTGACTCCGGCCATGGTGTTGTATGGCCGCGGGAGGGCGCCCTGGCTATCTGGAATAATTCCGAGTCGGAACCATCTGGACAGGGCGACAGTCCGCCTTACGACGGTGCTGGTGCCTGCGTAGGCCGAGTCGCCCTACGCCAAAATGTAAGGTAGCTTAAATATTTTTTGGCGTTGTACTCCTGATCGTAAGCGGTTTTAGGTCGTCTTGAACTCGCCTCAGAAAGTGTGTGCCTTACAACGGGGCGACGACTATGGTATTCGAAATGGCACAATTATACTAAAACAATCAAAATGCTTTTGACTCCTCGAAACCAACAAATCGCACTGAAACAAATCGCATGGCCATAGGGAAAACTGTCCAAGGGCTGGTGATGGAAGTATCGAGCAGTGTTTGTCACGACTTCTGCGTCAACATCACCACTACTAAGCGACTAGAAAAAGCTTCCATGCATGATATCGAGTACACACCCACCCATCCCCGGGTCTGCGGGTCACTCTAAACCCTCTATTTATTTATCGTTGTAACACACGTCGGGGGCGCTGTTTTGACACTCTGCGTTCGCACGTACGGCTCGTTTGTGTCTATGAGACTTTGAATGCAATCTCATCACAGCTGCTTGTGCCACGCTTCAGATTGTCTTTCCGCGCTACCAGGGTATCTGAATAGGGGCTTATACCTCGATTCCGAGGTGTTGCAGTGTACGAAACTCGCTTGAAAGTTGGATCGCACACAAAAAAATAAAGGACAGCTCTTCACAGGAAACTGCAGCCGGCGAAAGCGAGGGAGGCTCCTGATCGAGTGAGTGAGGGCGACGGGTGCGCCAGAGTGCAGTGAGTGGTGGCCGGCCAGAAGCAACTCACAAGGTGTTGTTGTTGTGGACTCAAAATTGCGAGCCAGCAGCACAAACAATAAATTCCCAAAAACGCTGAAATATTTCGACTCTCACGCCGGAGCCTATATATAGTAGTAGTACGACGAAGGAATATATCGCCGACGACGAAACGGCTCCCGCGAAGAGTTTACTGTTCGCCAGGCGGATGTCATAAGTCTTGACGTCGGAACGTAACCGAACAACCTTCGGGTCCAAATATAATATGCCATTCCGCGGAAGATTAGTAGGTTATTGAGACCATACGAGTTTCAAAGGGCTGAAAAGCTCTGGATTGTTGATTATTTGCGTCTAATAACCTGAAACCTGGACACACGGAGCTTGGTTTCAGATCGCTAGCTCTTTTCTTAAGTCGATATATATGTTGACGAAACGAAAATGCTCACCGACTTGGAAACACATTCCTGAGTGTACCTCCGTCCCGCTTGCCCCTTAACCCTTTTAGAACCGCAGTCCCGTTTTGGGGACAATTCACTCAAATTTCGAGTAGTTTGTCCCCAAAACGGGACTGGGGTTCTAAAGGGGTTAAAGGGTTGGCAAGATATTCAAGAGAGAAGTAGTGTGTCGATGCAAAAAAAATGGTATTGCGTTGCCCTTACACGGCAGCCCGACCGGCTGGCGAAGAGTATTTATTGTGTATCATACGTATAGAATAGGTGGAGCACGATCTTCTAACTGGTGTTGCACCGGTTTGTAGTGCCAGTGCTGCTGCTGTAGCGGAGCATCAACGCAAGGTATTACGTGGCTACACGGTGGTGGACCACTGCACAACAACAGAAGGGATAACATGGTCGGTAACAAATATTTTTCGAGTCGATAACAGGTAGGTGGTGTTTCAGTGCCTACAAATAGGTTCGTGTCACAAACAGTTACTACTGCTAGTAGTGCCTACTACTATAGCAAGCGACGAACAGCCGAAAATAATAACGCTCACCGCCGGAAGAAGCAGCGAGGATGCACCCGGACACCAGGACGGCAAGGGAGAGGCTGGCCCGCATGGTGATCGCGTAGAGTAGGTCCTGGCGGAGGTTACGCCTCTTCTATGTGTCCTTTCTCTCGTCGGCGTGAATAAATGAGAAACAGGGTGTAATATAAAGATAGGGTGAAACAAACTGACCGGGTGGCAATGAGTAGTGAGGTGGCGGGTGGTGAGTTACACCTATAGTTTCTCCAGTAAACACATATATATATGTATGTTCCTATATTGGGCTTATCAACCTTGCGGAATAGTTTCTTGTACCAGACGTCAGCCTTACTCCTCATTTTCCACGTATGTATCAGAACTATACGTCGGTACGCAGGACTATGCATTTTTTTTATTTTTTTTTCTCATCCCATTCATTATCTTCGCACATCTTCTTCTCTCTCTCCTTCCAACTCGTAACTCAGATCCGGGGTCACATAGTAGGCTCTTCTCCCCCCTTCCCGCTACGGTACGTGCCTTCATTTCTATCGCGAAAATATTTCAGCCTTTTCTTCCCTCGTCGACTCGCATCGAATTGTGCCTACCCACGCTGCAAGGCGCTCTCAACAATTGAATCCTTTTTTATTTTTATTTTTGCAAATTTATATAACGTCAAAGTCCGACCCACCTGGGGCTCGAACCCAGGACTCAAACAACAAGTAGAATTCGAGGTTAACCACTTGAACCACCGGGGTGATGCGGGCTCCCCATCTCGGTCACCGACAACCTCTCCACAAAACAGTGAACTCTAGTATGTTGCTGTTGTTGTTGTTGTTGTTGTTGTTGTTGTTGTTGTTGTTGTTGTTGTTGTTGTTGTTGTTGTTGTTCTCACATACATTGACTCACAATGCAGTTCGTGGTCGTTGTACCAGACGTCAGCCTTACTCCTCATATTCCACGTATCAGAACTATACGTCGGTTCGCAGGACTATGCAATAGGGCTTCCCCATCTCGGTCACCGACAACCTCTCCACAAAACAGTGACCTCTAGTATAAGGAGTCTCCGCTTGATTTTACCGGTCTCCTGCTTGAAAATCATTGTTCTCGCGAACATCCCTCAGATCAAGACCACAGGTTCGTTCTCCATGTATGTATCTCTGTATATCGCCTTCCCGCTATTCGTTTTCTCTGTGGGTTTCTTTGTTCTCCTTGGTGGCGGGCTCCGTCTTTTATTAGTATCCGTGCTATGTATACAACCCCGCGCCTACGTGAATGTGAAATAAGACTCATCGTCCTGGAAAGCCTGTCATAAAATGAATATTACAAACAAATAAATCTGAATTCAATGAATTAGGTCAGCCATACCAATGTTATTTTTTTTTTTTTTTTTTTTTTTTTTTTTTCCATCCCATTTATTATCTTCGCACATCTTCTTCTCTCTCTCCTTCCAACTCGTAACTCAGATCCGGGGTCACACAGCAGGCTCTTCTCCCCCCTTCCCGCTACGGTACGTGCCTTCATTTTTTATCGCGAGAAGATTTCAGCCTTTTCTTCCCTCGTCGACTCGCATCGAATTGTGCCTACCCACGCTGCAAGGCGCTCTCAACAATTGAATCCCTTTTTTATTTTTGCAAATAAAGTCAAAGTCCGACCCTCCTGGGGCTCGAACCCAGGACTCAAACAAGTAGAATTCGAGGTTAACCACTTGAACCACCGGGGCGACCGGCCTGGAGGACTACAAATATACCACGCATATATATTTGAGGCACCAACATAAAAAACGAGTATTTTTGTACTTAATAAGAATACAATTAATTAGTGCCAACAAGTCAGCAGAGTAGGAAACCCCTCACCCAACCCTAACCCTAAGCCCGACTAGCCCTAACAAGTACCAGGTATGACGCAGAACCGTACGAAACCTTGCTACAACCTGTTGGCGCCGACTTGCAAAGGGGGGGGAATAAATAAGCTGTTCGTGCACCGCCTTTGGCATTGTTTCGCGGCTAAGGACCCCCAACCAGAAACCCGAACCGGACCCAACAGGGATCAGAAACGGCCGACAAACGCGGCTGTGCCGCATTGGCAGCTGACAAGAAAAGTGCGAGGGAATTCTGAACGCGGACCACGCCCAGACAATTTTCAAGACAAAACTCCCCCTTAAACGTCGCGCTACGGCTTGTAATACCTACAGTAGTATGTACCTACAGTAGTACCAATAGTATGTACAACGTACTAACTCGTACCTCGGTCCAAAACAAAATTGGTTTGTCGTTCCGAACTTACTTGCGGACCACGATTTCCCGCCCACAACAACACGTCCAAAATAAACAGACAAACAGCAGCAGTAGCGACTCTAATCCTAACCCTATCCCTGACCACACTCCGTACGAACCCAAGACGGCCCAAACACCGAAGAGAAACGCGGGTGTGCCGCTTGTTTTGCAATTCGTTCCTGGTATATGATTCCGAACCTGCGGACGAGTCTTTGACCGCCAACACCATTATTATACTGATGTAAGGACCCTTGACCCTGACACCAACCCGTGCCCCAAACGACCCAACAGCGGGGGCGAGGGGTGCGGCTGGCTCCGCCGCTTTCGTGCTGCTGCTGCTGCTGCTGCTGTGTTTATTCTTCCGAACATACATGCATGCGGAACACGACTTCACCACCACACTCTTTTTACTATAATAATTATTATGGTAGTGACGGCCCTTTTTCGCGAAACCTCCCGGAAAACTACCCCCCGGCCGCTGCGTTAATACTAGGCAGGAGAAAATGACAGTTTTTAATGCCCAGGGCGAAACCACCGTTTTTTCTAAATGATAATTAATTGTTTTTTCGATGAATGAGAAGGATGATCGACTATAATACCAGGTAGCATCTATTGTACTTCAAGAATTCATTGTAGGTGCTCCCCTCACAGACAGTCAAAATTTAAACCGGGAGATACCTTCTTTGATGCTGTGTTGTCGTTTTTCTTACACGTAAAACATCGCCAAAAATGTAGTCCGTTGTCACAGGATAGGCCCCGAAGATCACTCTGGTGTAGTGCACTCTGTAGTGCAACCATTCCCCAAGGAGGGGGAACACAACAAAAATATGTGACAGGTACTGATACGCAAAAACTCGACAATACAGTCATAATGGCCTTGCAAAACATACCTGGTAG
The DNA here is from genome assembly GCA_031213475.1 of Nereocystis luetkeana. Lineage (NCBI taxonomy): Eukaryota > Phaeophyceae > Laminariales > Laminariaceae > Nereocystis > Nereocystis luetkeana. Next base: position 7,659,850 of record JARUPZ010000025.1, on the reverse strand, counting down.
GACATAAGGAAGTAATTATTGGCGTTTAGCGATTTGCCCCGCCCATTAATCCTTACTCTCTTGTATGTTCGATCTCTTGAGACTGCCAATCCCTATCGCTTCTTTGTTTTGTCGTCGACGGCTCTCCCGAATGACAACATTTCACAACGTAAATTCTGCACACCTCGAACAACAGCTCACGAGTGAGTCCTGCCGACGACGCCAGATAGATGTGAAGATATGGCCGAGGTAGGGGAAAGGGTAAGGCTAAGGGACGCAGGTGTATCTGACAGCTGGGAAGCAGTGCTTCGCTTCTTCTGATATAGACCTTCTTTATTGATGACTAGAGCTGAGGAGGTGCTCTGGTAGAGAAGTGAGAGGTAGGAGGTGGGACTCGACGCTCAGATATACTCGTCCCACACCACGCTACAAGCTCTCCTAAAATTCCTCTTATCTAACGTACTCCTAAATAACTTTCCTACGGTTACAGATCGTTCTTCTGCTAATATAAGAACTTCTCACTTTCTGGTCCTATCTGCGGTAAGGAACATTGCTCTTGTCTAGTGGGCTATCCGCCCTAGAGAACATTCCTGAAAGAACCTTACTCTCAACTACCGAAATATCCGACGGGTTAATCCATTCTTTGGATTATTCTCGTATTCTTCAGGCTACGAAACTGCAGACTACATTACCTATATTTAAAGCCCATGAGTACTCCACTCATACGATCACACGAGATATATAGCTCATGTATCACATGCATAGCTCAGGTTATCCTGCCTCCTATAGCCCAGGCCGAGGAACGTATGAGTAACCCATGTAGCTCTAGATAGCTCATTCTGGGTCAAATGAGCTAGCTCATCATGTAGCTCTTATAGCTTACACTGGGAAAATATGTACCCGTATGTAGGTGCGGATGAGCTATCGCCTACAACTGAAGCCGGGGGAAACATATGCAGTTCGTCGATAGCTTCCATAGGTCCATATCGGACACAGATTTGCTTTTGTACTTACATACCCTGGTATATCTTTGTGCGGTTTAGCACTTTTATCGAAACTCGAAGTAGACGAGACGGAAAGCCTGACCGGACACATAGGTGGAGGTCCAGGCACGATCCGTGCACTCTGGAGCGCGTGGCAAGTGTTTCAGCGAGGGGCGCCAGGGTGAATGGTTCATAGCGTTGCGGCTGTCATGACAAGAGCTAGGAGGAGGATATTACGGCGCGAGGCAACTGTTCTAATCCGTTTCACGCGTCCGGTCCATAGGTACGGGCAGTGTTTACGGCCACGGTGGTTCGCTCACGAAACAGATCTGGTCGCTAATAGGACGACCCCAGGTTTGTAAAAGGATACCGTGATTTTTTCCGACCCGTCTATTAGACCAAACAAAATGATACGTATCGCAAATCAGCTAAATAAATATAGAATTTTTGTTACGTAGGTACGTTCACGCAAGGATCTTCAAACTCCCCCAGTCAAGATCCGGGCCATGTCGACAAAAAAGACCGGACTTTGCTGAGAGCCGAAACTATCATATATATGACAGGAGGTTGTGAGAGTGGCGTTACTGTTCAGTTTCAGCTTTTGTTTCCATCTTCTTATCAACGTGTGCAGGGCGAGCTTTGGGATCCAGCTCTAGTGACGGTATTGCCTGGTAGGACGTCTGAGATGGTACAAAGAGCTGTAGGATCAGAATGCGCCACTCGCTAGCCTGTGCCTACAGAAATCGCGAGCATCATCTCCTGCGCTCTTGGACCACCCTCTGCAATCTTACAGGTGTGTGCATACTGTGTTTATCATATATCGAGAGCAGAAGAGGCCAAGAACATGTACAATTGTCAGACCCACCAACAAACACGTACATATATTCATGTTCTGGCAGGTCAAGATCTGCTGCAATATTTACAGGGAGTATTTCAAACATGTTTCAGTGTGTTGGTGTGCCTGTCACGTTTAATCTGTTGCAAACCGACTTTCGGTTGTCTTGTGTATCCCGACCCTCGTTTGTCGATCTGTTGCTTCAGTGTACGAAATAGTACTGTGGCCGACATCAATTGGAAGTCGAGCCTGCTCTAAGTATTATCGTCTCGTCGACCCTGGTAGCATCTAGGGGAGTCATTTGCCAGTAGTCAATCGCTAGGGAAATAATGGAAAAACACGCGAACGGTTTCCGCAGCTTGCAAAGTTGAGTATCGACCGACCTGCCGACCGGTTGAACTCACAGCTAGCTGACGTACTTTCTAGTTTTTTGTTTTTGTTTTTTTAGTATTTTTTCATTTAGTCACCTAAAACAATCTTGTCGACTCTATGGGAATTAGAGTGGCAGGTAATATGCATGAAATACAGCAGTACGGGTACGATGTACCAGGTATGAGCAAGAAAACCACCAAGGGAAACACAACGTTTGAAGTCCACCAAGCCGTAGCCCCCCTCTATTACGGGGGACCATAGTTAATAGGACCTGTGGTATATATAAAAACCTATATATTTAGCCATTTCTACTAACAATATTTGGTCCTATTAACTATGGTCCCCCGTAATAGTACGCTTTCTTGACGGGCAGCCGCGATCGCCGAAGCGCGCGAAGGTCGAAGATGGTCTCTCGGCTACACTAATTGGGCAACTTGCCTCTCGTGTAGCTTCAGATGCGAGCGTTGAGTGTATACTCCCGAAGGCCAAAAGCCAAGGACAAGGAGAAATGCACGAGCATGCTAGACAAAGTGCGGAGTGGCTTCTCAGGAGACGAGAGTCCTGACGGTTGTAGCACCGGCGAGCACCCGCGAGTCTCAAGAAGGAGCTTGGGAGTGAACTGCGTTCGGCTGCTGTCCCTTTTGACGAAGGACTAACAGCAGGATTTTCTGAAGGGTCTGCTCCCAGAACGAAGGCCGCGAAAGGCACCTTTGGGACGAAATATTCGCAGATTGATCTCCATTGATTGGTAGCGGAGGACGACAGGGGGGCAGAGGACTGCACCAGCGCAGAGGACGGCAGGGGGGTGTGGCATTGTCGACTGCCAGCAGCCCGAGATCGTGTCCGACGTAGGCATTCCGGTGTGTGTGTGTGGTATTTTCCTCGTCGTACGTAACTGCCGCCGTGGAATGCGACGACAGATAGTACTCGTATTGGTACTTGGCCCATTGCGTGTTGGTGTGTTGGTTCTAATTCTACCAGAAATAGAGTGAGTACATGTCCAGCTACGATACGAGTACGTACGTACCACTAGTTTGGTCTAAAACGCAACGACCGTGTTGATAATTTATTGACGAGCACCTCTTAATATTGTCGTCCAGAGTGGTATGTTCTCGTGTATACAACTGTTGTGTGGGAAAAATCACAATCTACGGTAAATAATCTATTGTAGAGCAGGGCAAACGTTGCCCTGCTGTTCCCTAGGTGTTAGCATGCAGTAGTTTCGTAGATTTGTGTTGTTTGCACAGATTACACCAAACACATGAGACAGCATCGCCGAGAATGACAGCGGACTAGTCGCACAAGTATATGACGTTAGTGAGAGAAACGCGAACGACTGGAGGAGGTACATGATATGGCGGATTGATGGAGACAACAAAATACGTAAAATAGGCGATCCAGCAGTGCAAGCAGGAGCGGTCATACATCGGATAACGATATAAACCAGGAAGCGCAAGAGAAAGGGTTCACAGGTCGAACAAGGGCAAGAAGCAAACCAGGAAACTCAAGAGAAAATATTGACGGCTCCAGCAAGTGACGCAGCCGACAAAACGCGGCAATAGTAAAAAAAAACGGTCATTGAAGAAGCTATATGAAGAAACCAAAGGGCAGGAAAATATCGTGTTATTCCCAAGCAAGACATCAGCGGATTGCCAGATGAACTGCAAAACGGAAGGCAAAAGCACGAAAGCCTAATCCCAGAAGGCATTATGACGACGGCATACGACAACAAGAAACGGCCGGCGTCCAATACCCTCTAGGTAGTTCTTGGAGGTGATGAAGGTAGAGGGGCGCCGTACTATAGACTGGAAGCTGGAGGAGGTCGACAAGACACCTCACAAGAAGACAGAAAAATAGAGGACACAGGACGACGACGGCGTACGACAACAAAGAACGGCCGACATCCAATACCCTGTAATAAGTGCCTCGATATTTTGATGCTAGAGGGGCGATGTTGTGCTGTAAATCGCACAACGGCACACGCAGTGTGAAATAATCGAACATCAGGAACAAAGAAGAAGGACGGAGGAGGTAGACAAGACTTGAAGACGGCACGCTTCAGATAAGTCAATGACAAAAAAAAAGGTCTACGGCGAAAAGGGCCAAAACCATCGACATGATCCAGGGGAACGACAGCCCACAACGGACGGCCTACATTTTCTTGTAAAGCACGACGACGACAAAACGCTTGCGACAAGATGAACCGACCAAAGTCAAACCCCCTAAAACGCTGGCAGCGATAATGCGTCATTGCGAGCGAGACACGGAGAACGAGAAATAATGTCTCGTGAGGCCTTACATACGAAATATAATACGACAACAATCGCCAACGGTGACAGGGTGTGCGACCGCAACGATTCACAACACCAAAAGGGGATTTAGCCCGTTGCACGACGGTCTGCGAAGATGGTAAAATCCCCTGTCTTACTCTGAGGAAAACCGAGAACAGCGCAAATACGAAACATACGCCAAATTCAAGGGACCACCCAATGCGTGCAGAAACAGGTGGTATTAGGCCCCAACCAAAACGCCCGGTTCCGTGAAATCTTCCACCAAGCGCCTGGTGTGTTGAACGACCATCGCTTTGCGTGCGCCCCCCGGAGGCGGGCGTCCAGCGGTGACTGCAGCAGCGGCGGCCGCTTGCTCGGCGAGGCCGACGTTCGCTGGGGTATTTGACGACCCATGCGAATCGGACTCCAACGTTCTAAAGCGCTCCAATCTACAGGCGGCAGAGACGGGGCATAGTCGCCGCCCGTCGGCATGACTGCGCTGATGTCGACCACGAACGGGCAACCGTCATCCCTTTCGTCGCCGTCTGGTTGACCGTCATCGCCCTCAGCAGCGACATCTTCTTCGCGATTGCCACGCGCATACGTAGACCTAGCATTGGTGCATGAGTTTGTGGGATCGTCGAGTGCGATCAGCGCAGAAATAATTTGTGGCGGAACCGATCCATCCAGAGTATGGGTTGCAAGGTTCTCCTTGTTGGTAGAAGCGGCTCGACGAGCGAGGACAAAGGGTCCCGCAAGGTGATCGTTTTCGTCCGGCTGGTACGCCAGAAGCTCCGCGACCTTGTCACGACTCGCACCCTAAACTCGGCGAAGCTGGGCGTCCTTAAGCCGGGCTCCGACAAGAGCGCACGTAAACGATCCAGCAATGTCGGTGTTGCATGCAGTTGGCTGAAGCTGTTTACCATACCCACCCAGGAAGTAAAAGGTAAAAGTGCCACGTAGCAATTTTTGCTCTGATCCAGGGATTCCACTCACCTTGAGTTGCTCAAGGGAAATGACCATGCCGCTGGTTCTGACGGCACTTGTGGAGGTGCTCAGGCATCTATCTCCCCAAAGGTGCAGTTTTGAAACTGCTCAGGCATCTCCCCAAACCAGAGACCGTTGGTCATGGCAGCCAAAGGCACCTGATTCTTGCGGAGGTTTTGCAGACACTCAGTGCACACGCGAAGTCGATGGGGAGGGGGCGTTTCGAACCCGTGTCTGGACAGGATGAGCTTGTCGAGCACTCCGACATCGTCGCCAGGGAAATTGTGTAAGTCGGCGGCGATACACGGGCGGTCCAGAAGGAGTGTGTTCGGGATTCATCGGCTGTGACCCGCGTGCAATCCGAGCCTCCGCAATTACAGTCACACACTGCACACACATCGCTGCGCAAGCAGTGGTGCAGGGGGCAAGGATGGCAAAGTCTCGGGGGTCAGCAATACAACAGATAACGAACGAAACCTTGTGATAAAATACTGTCATAGGAACGATGATTTAAGCAGAGACGCGACGGAGGTGGGGCCATGACATCCAAAATCACCTGCGGACAGAGTTTTTGATTCGCTGATCGAAGTCGTGTATAGACTTGTGCCGTCTTGAATGGGCCAGCACGTCGTCAAGCATGTGAGGACGGTCATGCCCATCAACCACGCCTAAATCATGGTCATACGCCAAGACAGGAGACACCCTTGATGATGGAAGACCAGGGTACCGGTTAGCGACGGCTCCTGCAAGACACGCAATCGGCGTGCAGTCGAGTGGAAACAACCAGAGCACCACAGACTCTGTTGAGGTCACTCACATACCAACACGAGAAGCTTGGCGGGGGTGTTTGAAAGCTATGAAGACGCAAATAGTGGCGCTTGTTTGCCATGCTTGCCGAGTGTCGCATGCTACAGCAAGCAGTAGAGGGGCACCCCCATTCTTATTGTTTGATGGTTGCTGTGGTGCTGCTGGAATTCTTCACTGCTGGGGGTGTGGGTGGTTTGGTTGGATAGGCGGGTTGATTCCGGTGGTCATCGTACACAACCCAAAGCATCGGAACGTCGGTGGTGTGGGTATATACGTACACCGCCCCCCGGCAAGGAGGGGGACAATACAAAGCTCGCTGCTGGGTGTGGGGGTGGTTAGGCTGTACTGCTGCACTGCTGGGAGTGTGGGTGGTTCGGTTGGATAGATGCATTGGGATTCCGGTGGTCCGCACACACAACCCAAAGCATGCAGAGCATGGCTGCACTGCTGGGTGTGTTGGTGGTTAGGCTGTACTGGTGCACTGCTGGGGGTGTTGGTGGTTTGGTTTGATTGGTGGTGAGTAAGGATAGGAACGTCGGTGGTGTAGGTATACACGTATACCGACCCCCGGCAAAGAGGGGAGTCATGAGAAGCTGGTACCTATGTACAGCGGCGCAGCTCAGAGTGTGGGTGGTTTGGGTGGAAATGAGGGATCATAAGAAGCTGGTATGGCTGTACAGCTACACTGCTGGGGATGTGGGTAGTTTGGTTGGATAGGTGGGTTGAGTTTCCGGTGGTCCGCACACACAACCCAAAGCATGAGTAAACATAGGAACTGTCGATGGTGTGGGTATATACGCGCACCGCCCTCCGGCAAGCAGGGGGGCAATAAAAGCTGGTGCTGCAGCACAGCTGCACTGCTGGACGTAGGCGTGGTTAGGCTGTACTGCTGCACCGCTGGGGGTGTGGGTGGATTGGTTTGATTTGTAGTGAGTGAGCACAAAAACGGTTTTGCGACGACTTCGGCCAGTACGGCACATCTTCTGCCAGCAGCAATCTTCTCCCGAGGCTGTACTGCTGCTCTGCCGGGGAGGTGGGTGGATTGGTTCGATTTGTGGTGAATAAGCATAGGAGCGGGTTTGCGACGACCCCGGCAAGTACGGCACACCTTGCGTCAGCAGCAATCTTCGCCCTAGCCTTTGCGCGTGCCGCGGTATCCTCGTTCCAAACAGCAGGTCTGGTGTTGGTGTCATCAGGTCGCGATACACGGAAGAACCCAGTAGATGTTCGCGAAACGCCGGTCAACCCCGTACTCGTACGAGATGGTGCTGTTGGTGGTGGGAGCTCGACGGCATTGATACCGTGAACCGCCAGAGCCACGACAAGGAGAATTGGCGGAACGAGACGAACACCATACTTGTACGAGACGGCGCTGTCGGCGGTGGGAGCTTGGCGGCATTGTGGTCGTGAACCGACATAGGCACGGTAAGGAGAGTTGGTGGAACAAGACTAACGACGCCTAATCTCATCTGTGGCTCGTGTGATGGCTTGGGTGGTGTTGCTTGGCGCTGCTGTGGGGGTGGGAGCACGCTCGCGGACGAATAATGTTCTAGGACCTAGCACGACTTCAACAACTGTCGTTGTATTCCCACTGCGTCACTGTGTTTGCTAAGTACTTTGATTATCTGCACATCAGGAAGCCACTACCGTAAAACGCCACAAACTATATTACAAACCCCATGAGGTCAAGACCTTGCAGTCAAAAGCGACCTTGCACGGCCGTTTGCAAGCGGCGAGCAACGACCTTATTTAACGCCGTCGGTCAATCCCTCTGAGCGACCCATGCTCCTACAAGATGATCTCACTTTTGTTACGATCGGTGCGCTGTAGCCTATTCCGAAATATTTCGCTGCTCGTACCAGACGTCGGTACAAGCGATTGTCTACAAGTGCAAGGGCTGGGACGCGTAGCTCAAGACACAAGCTCCATTGAATCTGAACGTTGGCCCAGACTGCTTGTATCCGTGTCCGCTATCGATTCGCGCGGCACGCACGTCAACGTCGTGGGCGGTTTGAGACTAGAGTTTGCTAGGATTGGAGTTTCCTTTGAAGGGAGGCAGACAGACAGACAAGTTTGGAATGCCCGAAGCAAACGCCTTAGGTATACCTAGGGAACTACTTGTTGATAAATGCCAACCTGCCGTTGTGAGATGCTTCGCGAGAGCTGTGCATACCAGGTACATTTTACAATACAGTTGGTGTGCATTTTACAATCTACTATTACTCCCAGGCACTAGATTTTGTGCTAGATCATGCAAATGGTGCGGTTCATGCCGCCGGCATCACGAGCCACGTCGAGCGTCAGATACATAAGGTACAAATCAGAAATGGATCTGACCTCAAATAAATAAAATAGTCAACCGGAACCATTCCATCATGCGAACACGGGCGTTGTAGACCCTTCGAGGGGATCCCTCCGTGTGAAGTTGACCTTGGCCCTGCAAGCTCCAAGCCACAGTTGATTTCGTTGCCCCCGATTCCCCACTCTCCCCACTCCCCACAGAGCAACATGCCCCCACCCCCGCTCACTCCACAACACGCCCGCACTCTGTCGGGAACGAACATCGGACGTATCTATCTGAGACACAGCAGGGACCGTCCTATCGACTGCTGCTGCTATCTTGCTCATTCGTGCCTGTCGCCACATGCCACACACATGGTCTATCCCGGTCCGTGTTTCGCCCAGACATTTATTTGCTGTTTTTCCTACTTTTTCGTCACGTCCTCCACGATGAGTAGCTGGCAGCGCATATAGTGAAGCGCGCGTCTTCCTCTAGCCACAGACAACCGACCTATTGCGACAGGTTGCCGTTCGGTGCGGCTGAGGGCTCGCTAGGCAATACCCTCCTCAAGATTTGCGTGCACACATGGCACTTCACATCGCAAGTGGGGCGTGGCCCTCGTCCGCAACGAATGCCGGCTGTCTGCATTTTTCGGGGAGACGAAGCAACCGATTCTACGAAGAAGGCGTAGATTCAGCTCTGTATACTGGCTTTTGTTCGAATAATTTTCTCGGAAAAATAATTTATTTTTGAAGTAAACGTCGGGCAAGAAATTCCGCGGGAAATCATTGATCCATCTTTTCTCGGAAGTATCATTCTCATATTTTCTCAATATATATAGTGATGAGTAGGTTTAGCAATCTGGGAGAAGGGATCTTTAGGGATGTTTTTTACTTGAAAAATGTGCAGGGTGGTCTTCACTTTGGAATCGTCGTCCGCAACTGAGAAATTTCCTGGTTCGATGCAAACGTGGCGCAGCCGTGTTTATGGCGATTTTTGGCATGTTTTGGCTGCGGTTTGGGGTCAGGGTTAGGCTTAGGGTTAGGATTGGGATTAGAGTCAGGGGTTGGGTTGGAGGTCCTCATAGTGATGGAAAGAAGGGTTTCCACAAAACGCAAAAACTTTCACCCTAGTCGACATCGAAGGCGTTATCCACTCCCGATTTATTCTACACCCCAAAAAAGTGTGGTTTGGTTGTAGAGTAAATCGAGAGTGGATGACGCCTTCGAAGTCGGCTAGGGAGAAAGTTTTCGCTATTTGAGGGAAACCTTCTTACATTTTATCCACCGTTATATTGAGAAAATCTAAAGATGAAAACTCCGAGAAAATATGGAACAGGCATTTTCCCCGAAACTTCAAACCCGAATTTTACGTGAAAATTCAACAATTTTTCCGAAGAAATTGTTTGAAAAAATGCCAGTACACAGAGCTGAATCTGCACCTTCTTCGTAGAATCGGTTTCTCCGTCTCCCGGGAAGAATGTAGACAGCCGGTATTGCTTGCGGACGAGAGCCACGCCCAACATGCTATGTGAACTACCATGTGCGCACGCAAACCGTTCTGCTGATGCCTCCTTCTCCTCCTTATCCCATCTCCGCATAAAACCTCCGCCCCTTCCTCGACCCGTCCGAACCATCTGCCGGCTTTCTGTGCTGCTTTGCGCCACACTTCGAGCTTGATGCCTAACTCCTTGAGGTCCTCCTCAAAGTACACCATCCAGTTTCCCTCCTCTCCTCCGGAGTAGTCCCTACCCCCGACCATCTCCCCAAAACATTACCCTCTTCGGCAGACGCCCCTCTCCCATGCGTGTCACAAAGCCTACAACCAATAGCCTACGTCTGCGTGCCATCGTCTCAACGCTCTTAGAGCTTGTCCTGACAAGCGCGCTCGCAGAGGATATAATGTGGTATTCGCGCTTTCGTTTTCGTCAACCGATGCATCGGAGGAGCATCTTGTGGTGGACCTCCCGTAGCCGACCGTGATCAGTCCTGCTCGGACTCCGAGTAATGCAACCGCAGAGCAACGTTTCGATCATCTCGGCTCTGAGCATCCGCACTTTCAGGCGTAGGCGTACACCCGGGTGGTCATAGGTTTCCATTTTATACCGCCCACAGCACGTCCGTGGCCTCTAGAATCGACGCGTTACTTCGACACCTCTGCTCGTCCAATCTGCGCTGATAGACCCGCCCAAATACTCTAACTCGGTCGATTGTTTGTACACTCGGCCGGCTGCGGTGACGGTGAACAGCACGTTCCCTCCATCTTTCGTTTTCAGACACATTATGTTCGTCTTGGCCTCCGAGACGGTCAGGCCAAAATCGGCACATGCATTCACGATCACCGTCATCATCCTCTCCAGTTCGTTAGGTGATCCAAATACTATGCCCGCATCGTCAGCATACAGCATAGCCCACAGCGTCTGGGCCTCTTTATCCTTCCCCTGTCCGGTATACCATCCCGTATCACTTACAATCAACATATTTTCCTACGAAGAAAAGGACAGAAAAGGAAAAAATACAGGGGTCCATGAGCGGAGTGTGTGAACGAAACAGTTTTATATGATTATTCGCATACTTCGTAGGAGTCCACTGATTTTGACGCTGTTCAAGCATTCGACGCGACTCCCCAAGTCGACGGGGCATCTTGCCCAAGCCAAACGTACCCAATGCCCAATTTAGTCTACTGTAGAGGTCCCCCTAAAGGCAAAAACAAAAAAGCGCTAACGGCGCGCGGATTTGCGAACGCGAACGTAGGTGTTAAGCATACTACGTATTCCTGTTTGTTTAGTTTTCCGTGTCAGAGTATATGGTCATTCTCCCTGATCAGAGAGGAAGGCTCGAAGAATAAAAAAAATGCACTTGGTATGTTCCTTCCACGAAAGATGCTTTGAATTATGAAAACAGTTGAAGAGGGGGGGAAAGGGGGCTGCTCTGCTCCTTTTCCCGCGTGCGTCCGCTTCCCCTTCACCAATCAAGAACAGCAAAGGGGGGGGGAAAAGGGGCCGCGCCGCCCCGTTTTCCCCCCGCGTGTCAACGCCTTCCTCGAAAACACATAACAAACCGCGGCCGACCTCCCTACCGGTCGCGCTCCGCAAAGGGAACTCCTTTCCCCCCCCCCTTCCCCGGCCCGTGCATGGGCAATCCAGAGGAACACGCCCATATCAGGAATCGGACAAATTGCTAAACTGTCACATAGTTCCATTTCTAAAGGCCCGCACTTCTAGGGAACCCACTTGACCGACCACTAGTACCGCGTGCTTTTCCGGTGGTCTTTCGTGACAACGGCCCGCTCTTATCCCGGACCCACCATATCGCCAAACGATCATTCATTGTAGTGGTTCCGTTTCAAAAGGGCCCGTGATACTGGGAAAACCCCTACTAACCGACCACTACGTAAACGTGCTTTCGAGTGGTCTACCGTATCTAACGGCCCGCCCATATCGGGAACCCACCACGACTGCAAACCGAATAGGACGGCCGGCTCATATCGGACCACCTCGACATCGGCCGCCTACGGTACTTACTTGCGCGTGCATTTCTGGTGGTCTACCGTGACAACGGCCCGCTCATATCGGGGACCTACCGCGATTGCCAAACGACTATTCAGTGCAATGGTTCCATTTTCTAACGGCCCGCTCAAATCGGGAGACCACTGCTAGTCGACCACTACGTACACGTGCTCTCGAGTTGTCTACCGTATCTAAGGGCCCGCTCATATCGGGAACCCACCACGATTGCTAAACGATTAGGATGGCCCGCCCATATCGGATCACCACGAACATTGACCGCCTACGTGCTCTACTCTCTCCCCCCCGTTTGCCCGTCCGCCGTGGGAAATACGGGTGGGAAAAAAACAAAGAACCAAACCAGAAACACCCCAAAAAAACGATGCTGGATGGATCTGCGCCGCTCCATGCTCGGCGCCTGACTCGCCCCTGCTCGTGCTGGGCTTCGCCCGATATCTATCGACTCTGATTATATCGCTGATCCCGCTGCTCTACTCTCTTCCTTACTTGAAGTGCGATTAATCCTGCTACGAGGGCCCTCTTGTCTTTCTAGTGTTACCCCCGTACTAAGCATCCCGTTGATGCCGTGTGAGACCCTCACCTTCGATTTTACCGCTAATGTTTATATTTCTACCCGTTGCTGTCCCCGACACTAGGTTGTCTAACAGCCTTCCTCTTTGGAAGTTACTTCCACGAAAGATGCTTCGAATTAAGAAAACTGTTGGAAGGGGGGGGGGGGAGGGGGCTGCTCTGCTTTGTTTTCCGCGTGCGTCCGCTGCCCCTTCACCAATAAAGAAAAGCAATTAGGGGATGGGAAAGGGGCCGCGCCGCCCCGTTTCCCCCCCGCGTGTTAACGCCTTCCCCGCAAAATTATAACAAACCGCGGCCGACGTTCCTACCGGTCGCGCTCCGCGAATGGACCTCCTCCCTTTACGAGGTCGCGGTGTTCGAATATATTCATGTTTCCACCCTCATCTAGTGCCTTGCCCCGGTTGTCTCTCGTATCCCTCGGCCCCTTCCCCTAGCGCCTCTGAAACCCATACTGGGTCTTCCATGTTCGCCCTAACGTACACCATTAAAGTGTCCGACGACCACTTCCCTTCCTTCTTAATCACCGCCTCTGGCACTCGCGTTGCTGCGAGTCTCGTGCCCCCCCCTATTCTCGCCGAATGTAACGAGAACTCTTCCGGAACCAGCCTCACCCCCGCCCCCTTCCCTTCATCCCTCCACCTCCCCCTAACGTCTGCTATGCCACTTCTCAAACGTTAGGTGGCCTGTCCCCTAGACGATACCCTCAATCTTTCCCTCCCCCGAAACGCCGTCAAAGGGGCTTCCCCTGTGAGCTCCTCGCTATTCGACATGCTGAAATGCTCTACCAACAGGCCCATTGCCCAACCTCCCTCTCCTACCCCCCACCCCTTTCTGGTCCTTACTATTACGGAGGACCCTAGTTAACAGGACCTATGGTGTACATAAAAACCTATATGATTGACCATTTTTACTAACAATATTTGGTCCTGTTAACTATGGCCCCCCGTAATAGGACGGCGCTCTTCCTGCCTTGATATCCTTTCGATCACCTGAACCTCACCTCTACTTTATCCGCCTCCTTCCTCCTGCTTTCCCCCAGCTGTTCATTCTTTTCGAAAAACGCCACATCCCCCCTCCTTGAACAATAAGCACTGTGAAACTCCTCCTTCTCCCCCGCGAACATTTCCGATGCCCACAACATCAGAAAGTAAGACACCGCCAAGCCTATCCATACCACCTTTTGCATTTCGGTCAGCATATCCCACGTGAGGGGCCTTTTCACTCCCTGTTGTGTGCCCTTCTCTACGTGCACCCTCTTGATTTCTTGTTTTACCGATCTGATCAGCGGATTACCTAAGGGCAAAGATAGCCCCACGAACTGCTCGTGATAACATTGAATCACCACCAACGTGCCCGCGATTGTCGACTCCTTGTTCCCTTTTCTCGCGCAATAGTACCCCATAAACTCTGTTAACTCTGCCGCAAGCTCTTCCTCCCCCATCCCCTTCTGCAGCCAGCACCCTTTGCCCACGAAAGACCTCCAACTCACCCACATCCCCCAATTCGCGTCGTATGTACTTCTAGTCGACGCCGCAACTCTTCCAAAAGCATGCTCTCGCGCAATATCTCCGTACACATGAGCTGCTACCGGCCGCCCAGCTTTTGAACCTGCCAATGCGATTTCGGGGCGTTCCGCTTTTACTTTCTCGGGGATCTGCTCTTCTTTCCACCTCGTCAGTCCGTCCGCCAGTCGGTCATCTACTCCCCGTACATGCTTTTCTCGACAACACCACCCCCCTTTCTCTTCCAAGGCCGCCATCATTCTCATCAACGCCCCGACTCGCACCTGCTTCTCCCCCCCCCCCCCCCGGCAAGTAGGAATGATCGTATCACGTGGTGTTCAAGGCAAGGCACACAAGAGGCAGTTACGTAGTACTCCCATTGCTGTTTCTGGAATTGCCTACACCGGAAATTAAATGAACTCATTGAAGCCGTCATCCATATGCAAGTCCGCCTTTCAAGCGATTCTTAGTAGGATGCAGCTCACCCTTCATGCGACTCGCTGGACATCTCACGGCGCTTCGCGCTTGGTGCAAGCAATGTCTGCCTGGTTGGTGAAAACCGATATGCTCCGTCCCGGCATTCTAGGGATGCGAGGGTCTATGGTCATACGACTTCGGCCATGCATGATATCGAGTACATCTCTCCTATCAAGTACACCCCCCCCCGGCACCTCTTTGTCGAGGCTACGGCCGCTTGGTTATCCGCTCTGATAGGGACTGTTTTTCTCCTCCTAACCGGTCTCTCCCCCCTAATGTTTACCATCACGTACGCAGTCATTGCCATCGCCATCACCTCCAGTAAGTCTATCGAAATAAAATCGCCCACTCTCTTCCCTCCCCTGATCGTCCGTTTCTGCACCTCCTCCGGTAAATCGAATTTCCAGTACACCCCTGTCTCCAGGCACAGTCCACCTGTCGCTGTTAAGGAGGCGTCCGGGAATCGCGTTCTACTGGGCAGCTGCTTAACGAAGCTGAACGATGGCGCTGTTATCCTCTCTCCCCCGTACCCCCCCCCCTCTCCCCCCGCCTCTTCTTCCTCCCCCTCCCTCCCCTCCCCCCCCTCCGCTCCCCGTCCCCCTCGACCCCCCCCCACTCCGCTCCCTCGGCTCCGCCGGGCCCCCCCGCCCCCCCCGCCCCCCCCCGCCCCCCCCGCCCCCCCCCGCCCCCCTTCCCGCCTTATAATCCTTCATGATGGCCCCCCTCCTATCCCTCCCCCCTTCCCCTCCTATCCAAGAGCCGGACCCCGCCGTTTGCACGAGCTGGATCGGTGCTGCTGAGATCCACCTGTACACCCGCAAAGACGGAGGCAGCGGCATCGGCCCCGTCTTGTTTGGGCCAGGAAATAAACTCCTTGGTTCCTGCTGCAGCAGAAGCCCCCACCTGGTCACCTCTTCCGTCCACTCGGGCAAGTCCTCATTGAAGCACTCCACGAACATCAGCTGGAATGATCTCGATGCCGCTCCCCGCGCGTTCTGCGCATGGAACGTCCGGATGCCTTGGGCGACTACCCTGAAACACTCCGACAAGGCCCTCGACCGTCGCATTGCTGCCCGCCCGGGGGGCGCGGATCTGTCCACTCCGTCTTGCGCGAGACTCATCAGCAGGAGAAACAGCGCCTCAACCCTAAGGTCCAAGGACACGTCCACCTCCCATCCCCCCTAGCCAAAAGGATCCGTCTGTGCGAAAATCCGGACGTCCCTCTCGCACAGCGATGCTCTCTCTTGCGCCCCCTACCCCTTTAGGATAAACCCGCTGGCGGTCAGCCTCATGGAGTCTGCCGTTTCAAATGGCGGAGGCAACCCGTTCCCGCGCAGTGTTGCCCAGGCCTCTTTCTGGCGGCCGGCCTCCCGCCACATCGTCGCCAAAACGGGAAGCTTGCCACACCCTTCCCCCTCCCCCTTCCCTTTTCTCTCTCCCCCCCCTACTCCCAGTCCTCTCCCCCCCCCCCCGCCCCCCCCCCGTCTCACCCCCCCCCCCCGCCCCCCTCCTCCCCCCGTCTCACCCCCCCCTTCCCCCCCCCCTCCCCCCCCCTCCCCCCCCTCCCCCCCCTCCCCCCCCTCCCCCCCTCCTCCACCCCCTTCCCCCCGCCCCCTCCCCTTCCCCCCGCCCCTCCCCCTTTCCCCCCCCAACCGCCAATCGGTCGGCTGCCCGGACCATAAATCCGGCGCTCCTTCCACACCTTCGATATCCCCGCGCGGAGGGCCTCCTGCCTCCGGTGCCTTCTACTCCGATCCGGTGCCGCGTGATCTGAACGCTCTATCCCCCCACCCCAAGGCTGGCCCCGAGTGCCTCTGCCCTAACGGTTCCTGCCACTACTGCAGCTACTGTGGAGGCCTTGCCGCTTTGATTTCCCACTGGCTTCCTCCTCCGAACCTCCCCGACTTTCGCACGACGGTTCCCACTGCTGTTGCCACTGCTGCCGATCTAACTGCTGCTGCTGGTGCTGCCGGTGCTGCTGCTGGTGCTGGTGCTGCTGCTGGTGCTGCTGCTGCTGCGAGTCCGACGCCTCGTCCCCCCATTTTCCTCTGCCCCGTCTCCGTCGCCGCCCCCCCTGCCACGGCTGCTATTGCGGCGGGCCTGACGAGTCCCCAGTGGCCCGACATTGCCCGACTTGCTCGCCCAGCGAGTTGTATTGGCCGAGTCCCCGCGGCCTCCCCGCCTTTTGCTCATACGAACTCCCTCTGCCCGCCCATGGGGGGCCCTGACTACTGGACGGGGCGAATAAAACTGTTGTTGCTGTTGCGCGGGGGAGGGACACGGTGTGTGGAAAATTCCTGCGCATTGCCCCAGTTGGGGCCGGGCCCTTGCCCACGGCCCTGTGGCGTGCGAGCTGCCCGGCTCGGTGATATCATGTTACCTACTCTGCGCCCTCCTCTCCCTGGTGACGTACGAACGTCCGGCACTGTGCGTACTGGTATGGCACTGACTCCCAGTGTGTTGTGGTAATGTGGGGCTTGGTGGGCCGAAGGCCCCCCTGCCTTGAAGGCCCCCCTCCCCCTCCTTCTCCAGATGGTGGTTGATACTTGGAAGGTTTCCGAAACCTATCATCGTGCCTCCCAAAACAAAACAGAAAAAAAAACGAAGAACCAAACCAGGAACCCCCAAAAAAAACGATGCCTGGTGGATCTACGCCGCTCCCTGCTCGGCGCCTGACTCTCCCCTCCTCGTGGTGGGCTTCGCCCGATTTCTATCGACTCTGATTATCTCGCTGTTCCCACAGCTCTACTCTCTTCCTTACTTGAAGTGCGATTGATTCTGCTACAAGTGCCCTCTTGTCTATCTAGTGTTACCCCCGTACTAAACATCCCGTTTGTTCCGCGTGAAACCCCCACCTTCTAGTTTACTGTTTCTTTTCATCTTTCTACCCGTTGCCGTTCCAAAGACCAGGTTGTCTAACAACCTCCTCATTACTTTGTACCAAGACCGTTTTGTGCGGAATAGTTCACTTTTCTCGTTTGTCCCCGTGTCTTTCCTCGTGCTTCCTGCTGCGGCGCCCGCAAGCCGGCGGCGTACGGTGCAAGCGTTGGCGCTGGCTGCGTTCCGTGGCCAATGCTCTACGTGGTCAAAGTCACGTGATCTAGCAAGCAACTCAGGGGATGGGGTCCCACTTCCGAAAAGCCATCCAGGGGCTTGAAATTCCACCCGGATCTTCGTAGTTTTAGCTGCAAATATTTGTTTTTCTCGCTTCTTGCTGCAACTGCAACAACAGAACCCAGTGCTGCTCGACTTCGTGCCGCTCGAGCTCATGCTCGAGTAGTACGCAGCTGCAAAACAACAGCAGCAACAGGCGTACGGGTGCTGCTCGAGTCGAGTGTTGCTCGAGTACCGCTGGGTGATACTGTTGCTGCTGCCTGCTGCTGCTGCTGCTGTTGGGTGCTCGTGTTCCCGTCAGTGCTTACCCACGCCGTGCTCGTGCTTGTCTCGTGCCTGATGCGCTTGAGCAACCGAGGGATCGTGGTACTACTGTGTCCTTTTGTTTAGCGGTGCAATAGGCCATGCTTGGAACCTACTCATGCTCGTCCGCAGTAGTACAAGAAAATCAACAACAGGCATACGAGTGCTGCTCCAATCGAGTGTTGCTCGAGTGCTGCTGAGTGTCCTGCTGCTGCTGCTGAGTACTCGTGTGCTCGTGACGACTGCTTGGCCACAAGACATGAAAACACGCCGTATCCACGACGTCTATGCCTGGTTGATTGTTTTTTCAGTAGTATCTCGATGCGATTCAATATTTATTATCGGATCTTCGTACCACGTACAGAGTTGCATGTAATACTGTAGTAGCCAAGTATTCACTGCCCTTTGTACAATGTGCCCCTGTCACACGGTTTGCTTATCATTCTTCTACTCCTGCTGTTGCTGCCGCTACTGCTACTACACACTATCGCAGTAAACTTGCTACTACCGCTGTAGGTGGCACAGGTTGCTTTTCTTGAGGCTACCCTTATTTCATTTTTGCCCGTGCCACGCGGTTGCTTTTTTTTGCTGCTCCTGTTGTTGCTAAACATGCTGAAACAAGTTGGAAGCATCCAGCTTTTACAGATCCTCCAGATCATACAGAAATCCTGCAGATCATACAGATCTTGCAAATCGTACAGACCGCATCCCGTTTAGAGGTATTCAGTTCACACAGATTCCATTCAGATAGATAAATACAGATTCTGCAGATCATGCAGATCCTGCAGATCATACATATCCTGAAGATCATACAGACCGAACCCGGTGGAGATGTACAGATCACGTAGACCACACTCAGGTACATACCTCTGAAAGATTCGCCTCATACAGACCCATCCCGGTTAAACATGATGCAAAGAAGTGTGAAGTATCCAGAGTTTACAGATCCTCCAAACCATACAAAACTCCCGCAGAGGATAGAGATTCTGCAGATCATGCAGCCCCACCGATAAAAATGTGCATATCATGCAGATCGTACATACCCCCATTCCGGCGTACAGGTCATACAGATCACACATGTTCCACTCAGGTGGATCATACAGATCTTGCAGATTATGCAGATCCTGCAGATCGACGGCAACCACACCGAAAAACATGTGCAGATCATGCAGATCGTACTGACCCTATCTCGCTAAAGATGTACGGATCGGCAGATCGGACGGATCCCATCTCGGTCAAAGTGTACAGATCACCCAGATTCTACTTCGGTAAACATCTATGATAATTGTAACCAGACAGATTCCCTTCCGGTTTAGCATTTGGAATGTCATTGAGATCAACCAGATCCCACCTGGCACACAAGTGGGAATGATACGCGGAACATGCCTGTCTCTCCAGGGGAACTAGTTGGAGTGTGTAGATAATCGATCCTTCGGATCACTCATGCAGATCCTCCACATCATGAACACATGGCGTTCAGCTCACCCCACCCGGCACGCAAGTGCAATCATAAATACCAGGCAGATCTCACCGTCAAAAAAGGTGATACATATTCATTATGAAGACCCTGCAGATCGTGCAGATCCTTCAGATCATTCGGGCCTACCCACGCAAAGCTATTCATCACTTAATAACGACACATGTATGTTCGATGAACATGTGTGTACAGTAGTTCATGCAGATCGTGCCGACCCCATCCAGTAGAGGTGTTCAGATCATCAAGGATCACATCTATGATTATATCGATGATACAGATCACACCCAGGCGATAAACACCTGGATGGTACAAACCCCGTCAATTTCCTTCTGTCTGCTACGCTTTCCTTTGAGCAATACCTTTGAGCAATACGGGAGTCCATGCCTCCCACCAGGTATACGCCAAGACATGCGATACCATCGAAGACAAGACTAATCCTCTTCGCTTTTAGCAATTAATCAGTAGCCTATGACTCAGTTTCCTCCGAGATCATTTTCACTGAAACAATAAGTGCATGGGTTTTACATGCGTCCCCCTTTTCAACTTGCGACACCCCCCGGATTTCATGCCACCCACATCCCGAAGGGGAACCTTGTATTGTATCCATAATCCAGGCTGCCATAACTTTGATCGCAACAATTGCACAATAACAATGACAGTCGAAACAAAGCCAAGTCGACACGGGACCGGCATATAGTACGATACGGTCAAACATATACTATGACTGACCAGACTTATCGGTGGGATGCCCTTGTCGTTTTGCTATTCGCCATATGCTTTCGTGTTATACTTCTATCTAGACTGTCGGATTGTTAACACATATATGATTAGCACACAGATGCTTGACGCCAGAATCGGCTAATATGCAGACATTCGAGGTCAGGCGTACAGAAGGTACGTAATAAAGCGTGTACCTGGTAAGGTGTAAATACACCGACGTCCCGAAGGAACGAGTGCATGTGCACGTAGCCACACCACGTCCAGGTAGACATTTGTTAAACCCGAGATCAAGATGGAACGTGACGAGCTTTGGTACGGTCTGCGCAACCTACGAGGGCACCTTGCTATTTTGTCGCTCCAAGTGTCGTGGCCTACGGTTGAAGAAACACATCGAGAGGTGCCCATGGAATACCAGTACATGATTTCCGTGCCGGGGGGTGTTTGTCACAACCGTTTTAGTACTACGCCCACCAAAACAGGTAAACGAGGGGTACGATTCGAACGCGGTTGAGGAGGAACGCTGTGTGAGGATTCGAGATTAATTTTAGCAAGGGTGTTCGTGCTGGGGGGGTTGCGTAACCGTCAGTATCTTCAAACGACTTACTATATTGGAACAATACACTAATCTTGGGGTAGTGCCAGTGGGTTGAAGCACGCGAAGTATACGAGTTAGAACTCTATGCCGTAGGAAGGGGCCAAAGAATAAAGTGGACTCATCATTAACATCTGCCAGTCCGTGGTGAATCGATATACAAAACCCACGTCGACCTTCACAAGGAGCACCCACTCTCGATGCAGGGATATTTGAGATCATCGCTAGAAGAAACGCATGCGGTATACAAAAAAACGATACCCCCACAAAGCGAAGAGACCATAGACATCCCAACAAACGTCAATCAGGTAGATGGGTGTTATCTCAAGCAGAAAGGTTTTTATTTAAGGCGCGGTGAGATACTCCTGGCCAAGGTGCGTCGATGGTGGTGGCATCAACGAAGTCCAGTGCGCAAACTTAAACGTCTGGCGAAGGTACGTGTTTTTTTGAAACGTATCGACCGAATCCAGTGAGAAAATATATCGAGATACCAATCGGGGAACCGTTACAGCAGTTCAGACACAGTCATAGCACGCAATTTGTTTTAAGAGAGGCAAAGTGGACATTCACCGCTTTATGTAGGCAATGTTGGCCAAGTACAGCGATACGACGAAGGACCGGCTCAACTCTCTATAGGCTTAGTCAACGTGAAGGCGTGTGTTAGAACGAAGGGAGCTTACAGTGGAAGCCGTGTCTTGCGCTGAAGGTATACGGGTAGTGTTTGCCCCATGTGTAGGCGGAAGCCTTCGACAAGGGCTCTCCACTACAGATGAAGCTGAGGCAGAAATAATAGCAGTTGCTCACAGGTGAGTACAGGCGACAAGCGTCTTATACAGATACGGCCCTGGCGGTTGCAAGCCGTGATTGATGTACGAGGGCTATTATCGCCGCTAAACTCACCAGTCAAAAGTTAGCAGCGCGAGAAAAAGGGCCGCTACAATATCGGGTGGAAGGCGATGGGCCAAGGAGGAAGGCTGAAGAGAGTCCGGACGAGGGTCAGGACCGCGGAAACGACGGGCGCTCCAACATTGGGCCGACGGCGCTAGACAGAAGAGGAAGACTGAGGAACGCACGAGTGCAAGAAACGCCACTCCTCTCAACACCGTCCAAGGTCAACACGGCGGAATAGAGGAGGGCTGCAACATCGAGCAGACCACAAGGGGCTAAGGAGCAAGGTGCAAGCGTTGCAAGGATATATGTTAGTATCGCCCGCTAGGTATCGACGCTCACGTGTGTCGGGGTAGGTGGGGTGTTACAGCGGCGGGGAGTATAGGAGGAACGGATGATCAAATTGTCTCAAGACCCGCTTGGTGCGGACTGGGATCTGTGCCGAACTCGGGGGGTGATACCGCGGCGGGGAGCCTAGGATGAAAAGATGAACGCAATATATTCGTAACCCTCGCCTGGAATCGACGCTCACATACGCCGGGCTGGGAGGATGTTGCAATGACTGGAGTGCCGAGGACCAAGCGCGCACCTGACGGTAGGAATGCCCGCCTTAACCCGAGGAATATGTGTCGGGAGGTTGTTATAAACGCCGTGCCTACGACGGAGGAAATAGGAGGAAGGCGCACATACCGTGCCCGGGCTAGTACAGGGGTGCCCGCTTTGTGCCAACAATGCTTATGCGTCGGGCAGGGAGGGTGCTACAGCGAGGGGCGCCAGGGTGAATAAATGGTTGAAAGCGTTGGGACTGTCGTGGCCAGCGATATGGGGAGGATCCTACGGCGCGAGGCAACTGTTCTGATCAGTGTTAGGAGTTGGGTCTGTTTGAATGAGCAGCGGTAAGTACTGACTAGTTCGTTCGGTCGCATCTTATAGGGGCAGGAACGACCCCTGGTGTGGGAACGCTTCCGGTCCAGGACAAACAGCCTGTAATGAGGTTTCGGACACACCTCGTGGTTACTGAACGCTACCGAGCGACTCAAAGAGAGTCAAAAGCTAGGTAATCTGCGATACCCGTCCCATCAACTCCCAGCCGCTTGGGCCCTGCCTTGCCCGTCGTGCCCGTAATCGTGTCTGATGCTTCCTTTATAGTATGCTCCGACTGCTTGTATCTGCCGTCTTTTCATAGTTAGGCTCCACTGTTCCATACAGCGACGATATATATATATATATATACATACCTGAGATGGACGTTGGTATTTGAAGGGATTCATTTGAAAAAATACCATTTTTGCTATCACGGGGGAGCATAGTAAATATGACCTACGGTACGCACAAAAACCTACCACGGTATCGTATATATTTACCATTTTTTTACTGGCAATATTTGGTCCTGTTTACTATGATCCCCCGTAATAGCATGCTCAAAATGTTAAATTGGCCTTTTTTGGGAGAACCGTTTTCCACAATACATCTGCATTGTGTCGGAGAAAATCTCCCTCAAAACGTATTTAGAATGTCTCCTCCTTTTCCCCCCCAAACGAAGTCCTTCCTATTGAATTTCCCCGAGTTCCCCCCCCAATCCGTATCCTTTTCTCTATGTTTCGATATGTATTTTTCATTCATGTACACAAAATATGGCGTCCACTCTACTCGTATTTTCGTAAACTGCACTTGTTTTAGATGGCGTGGGATCGGGAGGACCTCTTATGCGTACCTTACGAGGTATTACACTACCTGGAATGTTGCAGTCTATACTCGCGACAGCATCCCACTTTCAATGTGAAAACCGTACTTAGCCAATATTGCACACCAGCCTGGGTTTGGTTGTTTGTGATCTTCATCCACATCGAATTGGTTCATTCGTGGGGTCCACATCCATACATAGAAGGATCCGCCTGCGGCTTGGTGCCCGCACATACCTACACCTGCTTATGGACATCTCACGCTCTGAGCGTGCTCGGTTGGTACATCCCTGGCCTCTCAGAGCCCCCACTCGGGAACCGCCTTCCTTTATTACTTGGCGGACCTTTCCGGCGGGTCTTTGTTTTCTCCATCTCTCTTGACACTTTCGGTCCTTTAGTTTTTTGTTTTTTTTTTCTTTCGTTTCGTCGGCGTGCGTGTACTCGGAGCACGGCGCCGTGGGCGAGCCCGGCACCGTCCCGGGTGTCAGCGGGTGCCGGCGGGAGGACCGGGGGGTGAAAGGAGCGCGGTCGCCACTTTCGTGCCTAGGCGTCGAGTGTGCCTCGAGACACGAGGGAAGCATGAATGGGCTCGATCTGGCCTCCATTCGTCATTTTGTATAGATTACGTACGATTATTTAAGGGTCGTTCGGGATTGCAAGATAATATTCAAGCGGTGCATATTTTTTGCGACCGGGCTGAAAATCACTGAGGGAGGTACCTAGTCTGAGCCACAACACTGTCGGGCTGGCGAACGACGGCCATGGAGAGTACCGGGCATCACGCGAGGCGGGCGACTGGGCTCACTGTCGCAGAGTGCAAGGGAAGTATAACCCGGACCGAATCGGTGGCGAGGTGGTCGCGAGAAGGGTGGGCGGCGTACGAGGCTGAGAGAGGAGCTCTGCTGTACGTTTTGTATCTCATTTTTTGACCGGTGCAAGGTGTTCCAATCTGACCGGAAATTATTACACGGGGGGACGTGGATTTTGTTTTCTTTCCATTTATCGGTACCATTTTCATTGGGTCTGCGGTGCTGCTGTGCCGTGCTGTGCATTCTCTTTCGTACTGCAGCACATACAGCAAAATCATACCAAAAGAAGAAAAAGATTGCCCTACCTGTGGTACGTACGTAGGTACGGCAACCACCCGCGGGCGTAGAGGGCGACCGAATGTGGCGTTCGAGCTATTTTCTCCTGAAGCATGGCGGCGGGAGTCTTGGCACTATCAAGTCACCAGTTTGCAACTACAATCGATCATGGAAAAACTACAGTATATTCAAGCATGGACCTCTTGCCGCTTGGCATAGTAATTCAATGTATTTTACCTTCCTGAGCGAGCGCAGCGGGCGGCGTAGGCCGCCCGCGGAGCGAAGCGCCTTGTGCGCACATACAGATACCACAAACAACAAACGTACCACACCTACACACATTGTTTTTCGTGGGCCTATACTGTAAACCAGATACCGTGTACCAGGTAGACAACGGCAACCGCGAGGGGGGGGGGGGGGGGGTGTACTCGATAGGAAATACAAGGCGCTTCGCTCTGCGGGCGACCTACGCCGCCCGCTACGCTCGCTCAGGAAGGAAAAAAGTACACCAAATTATGCGAAGCCACCAGAGGTCCACGATTGAATTTAGTTTTTTTAGGGATCGTAATTGCAAACCGGCGACTTGATAATGCCAAGAGTCCCACCGCCATGCTTCAGGAAAAAACAGCGCCGACGTCAGCTCGGACGCCACACACGCTTCGCGTCGCGGATGTCGTACGCACGTACATACCCCAGGTAGGGTACTACTGCAGTACTTATTTTCTTCTTCTGATATGCTCTTGTCTGTGCTTGTATGTACGGAGGAAGCGAAATCACAGCACGGCACAGCAGCGAAAACAAAGAAACTGAAACATAAAATTCGGAAAGAAAAAAAATCTCCATCCCCTCTCGTGCAATAATGTTCTGCCTGATTGGAGCACCTTACACCCGGTCAAAAAGAAGTAAAGAAAAAAATCGAACAGCAGAGCTTCTCTCTCAGCCTCGTACGCCGCCCGCCCCTCTCGCGACCACCTCGCCACCGATTCGGTCCGGGTAAAACTTTCATCACTCTCTGCCACAATCAGCCCCGTCGCCCGCCTCGCGTGAAACCCGGTGCTCACCGTGGCCGTCGTTCGCCAGCTCGATAACGTTGACGTTCAAACTGCACACCTCGCTCTTTCAACTTCAGCGTGGTCGCAAAAAAAATCACCGCTTGAATATTATCTTGCAGTCCCGATTGTCCCTTATAACTCGTACATACTCTATCAACAATCGTAAATGGAAGCCAGACAACGCCCGTTCATGCATCCCTCGTGTCTCGAGGCACACGCGACGCCTAGGCACGAAAGCGGCGACCGCGCTCCTTGCACCCCCCCCTCTACCCGCCAGCACCCACTGTCACCCGCGACGGTGCCGGGCTTTCCCGCGGTGCCGTACTTGGAGTACACGCACGCACACGAAACGAAAGAAGAAATAAGGAAGAAAGGACTGAGAGTGCCAAGAGAAATTAGGGAAAACAACGAAAGAAGCAAGAAAGAAGAAAGGACCGAGAAAACAAAGAACCGCTGGAAAGGTCCGGCAAGTAATGGAAGGAGGCGGTTTGGAAGTGGGAGCTCTGAGAGGCCAGGGATGTACCAACCGAGTACGCTCAGGGGTTGTGATCTAAGTATGTAGTTCTCTAGTTCTATGTACTCGATCTCATGCATAGCCGCAGTCGCATGACCATAGACCCTCGCATCCCCACAATGCCGGAACGGAGCATGTCGGGTTGTCACCTACCAGGCAGGCATTGCTTGCACCAAGCGCGAAGCGCTATGAGGTGTCTGGCGAGTCGCATGAAGGGTGAGCTGCACCCTGCTAAGAACCGTTTTTGAGGCGGCCTTGTATATGGATGACAGCTTCAATGCGTTAATTTAATTTTCGGTGTAGGTAAATCCAGAGACAGCAATAATGGGAGTACTCTGACGCAGGAGGGGGGGGGGGTCGTACACAGTACCAGGTATAATTGTACATATATGACAGCAAATCGAGCAAATCGAGCAATGCCCGATTTGTGTCGTGTGGTCACAGACATAGTCGTTAAAATGAAACAATAATTGCGTAACGACTACGGGCCTGGTACGGGTAACAAATCGACTGTAGCAGCAACACGCTTGTAGTCTGTACGCACCAAAATATCTGGCATTATAATGATTGTATGCATCACAAGTACGCCACTCTGAATGGAAATATAAAAAAAATTCCATATTCATATATATGGAATCAAGTGGCCCTTATATTTACGCCCAGAGTGACACTGAATTTTGTGTTTGCCCCCCCCGTAGCAATATCGACTGAACCCCAACTTCTAGAACGCGATAGGCCTCATTGGCGAGCAACTTAGGGGTTCAGGTGTCGGGCTCATCTGCCCCAGCTGTGCGCAACGTTGCAGCTAAATTTAGTTGTGATCAAGAAAGCTGCTGCTGCTGTAGGCTGATCAAATACTTACTGTTGAGCAACAACAAACAGCAGTTCCACCTGATCTATTTATCTAAATTCTATGTTCCAGTCTCTGTGCACCAGGTATAGTTGTTATTACCTCACCTGTGAATAGCGTGTGTTAGGGTTCAAGCGCCAGGCCCGCCTGTGTGCTACTGCTGTTGTTGGTGGTGTTGCTGGTGGTGGCGGCGTTGGCGGTGCTCCTGGTGCTGCTACTCCAGTTGGTGGTGGTGGTGGTGGTGGTGGTGGTGGTGGTGGTGGTGGCACCTTGGTCTGCATATATATGGCTGCTGCAGCCGGATCTCGCCGCGTTTTAGCAAGCTCGTGTAGGACGAATGCATTATTTGCTGTAAACCAGCCAATAGGCTTCCAGTTTATTGGTTTAAAAGGTAAAGCCAGCAACAGCATGTGACTCATCACGAAATGAGTAGATTGGCGACTGTCTGCGTTGCAATTGACTGAGGGACTGCAGGCGAGGGCTAGGCATTGTCCAGCACGCAGCGCCCAGGACTTACGGCGGCAGGTGAGACGCAACGTCCCGCTTATTGTGACTCGCACTCTCTCTTCCGATGCCGCAATGAGGGACTGAAACACCCTGGACCGCAAGACTCGCGAGACTTTCACGACGGTCCTGTGCTGTGACGTACCGAGCTAAGTACCTGGTATGGCATAGAAGTGTGTATATGTTCTCGTTCTTTCCACCCGTCGGCAGCCGGCACAAGTGGTGTGCGTGCCGGTTATTCAATCCTAGAGAGTTACAAGTTCTGTGGTCGCAAAACGACGACAAAGAGATACTACCGCGTACATTGTTATACAGCAAGTAAGAGTAGATGATGTAATGTCATGCCGTCGTACTGGATACGGCGTGCAAGACATACACATTCTATAAAAGAGAGGAACTTCGGAGGCATTCTACGATAGAGGTTTACCATTTTTTTTCTGAGGTTCCTATGCCCACCTAATGTATTTGCTTCGACAAACATCATAATACAATATTCCCAGCAATGTAAAGCCCACGTTATATACCCATCTTTCAACTGGAGCCCGGCGAGGAAGCCGTGTTGGCTCAAAACAATCCCCCCAATGTGATAGCTTTATCGTTGAACGCCTCTTCGGCCACCGGAAGGCGTCCTCGCAATGGCGAATGCATGCATCAGGGATCAGCGTACCCTCCCGATGGCACTTACTGCTGTAGATCAGCATGCAGCGGGAACTCAGGGGGCTCCTTGCCGGGCAGGCAGGAGAACGCGGCGCGGCTCTTCTCGGCCCTGCAGCGTCCACGAAATGTGTATCGCGCCCCATTCTATACACACACATGAAAAGCAGTAACATTTTTGTGGCACTACTCCAGCATGGAACAATTGGATTCCGGGCTACCCGCGGTTACCATTATGTCTGGTAGTTTCGTCCTTTGCTCGGGTACACGTAGGACACCTACTACTACTACTACTACTACTACTACTACTACTGCTGTGAGATAACGAGCTATACAAAAGACAGGCGGAGGTTTCCGAGATGAAAAAAACAAAATCGGGAGTCATTGCACTGAAGTTGGTGCAGAACGGCACCCACTATCAAACAAGAACTCCAGCCTGGAGAAGCATGTTACCGGAGGAGTAAGCCGGGACTTATGTGAAGTTGGTCACTGGAGGAGTTCGATACTATCAATAAGTTAAAGCTGACCTTTAACCCTCTTAGGACCCCAGTCCCGTTTTGGGGACACACTACTTATAATTAGAGTGCTTTGTCCCCACATATGGGAGTGCGGTGCTAAAGGGGTTAAAGAAAAATGTAATGCCAACACCCCGACGGGCCATGTGATCTTACGTACACCGCGAAAACAATGTTCGGGGGAAAAACGGCATTTGGGTAGTTCCTCGGTTGGTTGTGAGATCCTCGCTTGTTCCAGTGACAGTTTGGTCAGAGACTGCTACCCTTGCCGTAGAACGGATCTGGACGATCTTTCCTGTTCTTATACCGCTACAGGTGCCCTGTACTTCAGTCGTAGTCGGGTGGGTACCCGGATCCCCTCAGTGTGTATACCCCACAGCGGCAATAATCTCACCCTTAGAATAGTAGTACGTTTGAATGTTGCTTTGTTTATCCCCGGGCTTGAACTGGCAAAACGCATCTGACAAGATTGCGATTGCGTTGTCGGATTTATGACGCCTTACCCAGGTCGCAGTTTTGTTTGCCTCGTTTCAAAGGTCGCAGTGAGGACTTACCGCTCATCCCGGAGGGAGGTATTGCTTCGGTGCTTGCCGCCTTGGTCAAACGGCAGTCGTTGCGAGATAGTTTGATGAGCTCAGCGGGTGTCGAGTTTGCACCATTGCGTTTGCCGGTCGCCAATATGCATACCTGCGCGGTGCGCGGGCGAACGTGCCCTTTTTTCACACCGCGTCGCTGCCACATCACGTCGGGTACAGCATGTTTCCCAGTGCAAGTCAAGAGACAGCATCAAATTCTTGTTAATAGAGCGGGACGCTGTATCCCACACCACAGCCTACGCATGTATAGCGTACAACTAAGTTCGGGGGGCGTGGCTGATTGCAAATATTGAGATTGCGTGGGAGTGCGCAATGATGGGCATTTGGCATCGCCCCTTGCGCGGTTCTGAGGGTGCGGGTCGATCTTGCGACCGGCGTATGCCACTTCAAGCTGGTTTTTTCCCCTAGCGGTTCTGACTGAATGGAACGACGTCGTTGCAGATGTGCCGCTGTCCGTGGATGACCACGAGGGGTGCCGCTGCAAAGCGGCGGCCTGAATGATCGCAAAATAGCGGGTCAGGCTAGCCAAAACTTATTGATGGCGGCGTCTTCCTCCTTGGACTGGATATCGAGAACACGAGGTCGCAACAGAGTTCGAGAGATGCAAGGGGGACAGTGTATGCTGTACGGGCACATCCATTGTTGGCTGTTTTTGTTTGGCATCACCGTCATCCGTTTAGAGAGGAATACACTGCTAGAACGTGCACGTGCTGCGTGTGAATTAGCGCGTATCTCTCCCCACGTTAAGCCGTGAACCCCTCTCTCCACGTGCGAATTAGTTAGGCTGAGCCAAAACAGTCAACAGTCGTTGTGGTTGTAGCCCCCCCTTTCTTCCACGTCTTCATTACACACACCAGGAGGCCAACACCCCCATGTTGCACGTAGCAATATACGTATTTTTGTTCTATCATCACGTTCACTTTCCAGATTTACTCGTAGGAGGCCTTACCCTCAGCGGTCTTCTTTCTTCTGAATAAGCCGTGGTCACAGGCGTCACCCTCCCCCCCCGCCCCGGCACGTGCCTTCCTTTTTTGTCGCACACAGGGTTCAGCATTCCCACTGCTCGTCGATGTTCATCGAACGTAGCTAACTCACGCTTTCGCGCTTTTTGATAACCAATTTTCATACAGGAAAAAGTCCTTTTGAGTATGCACCCGGTGAGACTTGAACCCCCGAAAATGATCTTGGTACGCACGCGGACCACTTATTAAGCCACCGGGGACGCCACACTTGGTATAGGTATTTTATCTACGTACTTCTTCTACAATATAAACTCTATTTTGAACGTTGACGAGTCACCGCAGTCCATCCAGGGGCTCGAAGACTATTTTTCTCTGTGTTGTTCTTGTTGTTCTTGTTGTTTACGTTCATCATGCTGACATGAATAAACGTGTGTCCCCACAGTCGATCAGACAGAGCAGTCCATGGGCTCGAGGTCTGGGCACGACCCGGGCAGGATGTTGTAGTACCCTGTCCAGCTCTCGGACTTTAGGCCAAAAGGCGCCCCCTCCTGCGCCTTAAGTATCTCTGTGAGGACGAAGTCGAAGCAGACCGGCTGGAGGCCGTTTCCGTCGCCGGTGTCCAGGCACATCGACTGCATACCAGTGGCAGCGATGTTGTTGTAGCTGGGGGAGGGGACGGACCCGGGCTTTATGGAGGGAGTGGTGCGGAACTCGTTCGCGGTTCCCTCGTTCTCGCGGCACATAGCGAGCAGCTCCTCCTTGGAGTCGGAAATGTGCACGGTGTCGTTGAAGTCAAATTCCTGTTTCGTTTACGTTTGGTATGCGTGCGTGGCGTGGCGTTGCGTGACGTGGCGTGGCATGGCACGTGGGTGGAAGCGCGGAGGAGTTTAGGTGCGGGGGTGAGGGCCATCGCAGCAAGCGATGGAACGATACAGAACGATAGTATATAAGGGTGCAGTTTTTCGATTCATGTACACATGTACAGTAATGGTCCTTCTATAGTGCTGGTTGATGTGTGGTGCAGGCGTCCCGCTTTATATAGTGCCCGTGATTTCGCTTGGCACAGGTGGGATGAACCCGGGTTACAGTATGCTGAGTAGTGCCGGTTGCCAATATACTGCCCGTTTTGTAGGCTGGCACATGCCGGCACCATGGAGGCAGGATTGCTATTTCTCGGTTTACTCGAGGGCGAACGATAGGGATACGTGCATACGCGATAATATCAGCCGGCGAAGGGAAAAGCACGGCACGGCAAGGGAAACACAGGATGGTTTCTGGGTGATGGCTACGCATGGACAGCAATGACAGCTTCCTCTGGACATGTAAAAGGAAGGTTATAAATGTACAGTATTATCCATAGTGAATGGTACCCCGCGAGAGAAGTACGTTGACATTTAACCTATCGTGTTGCAGGGACGCCTACAGGATCGACCACACATGAAACATGTGGCACCCGACTCGTCGGCCAAACTGTCACCGTTCGCTTGTTCTGCGCCTGTGTGTCTGTGTTGGTAGGAAACGTAACGCTGTCGTACAAATCGTTTCGTAGAACATATACCTTCATGTGCGTGCTGGGTCGGAGATAACCAAAATGTCATGATATCTATCTCGGAAATTTGACAACAATGACAAAAACAGTGATAACAACATTCAATCACGTCGTCGTCCCCCGTCGCTATCCCCGAAGGGATCGAGAGCGAGGAGGGGGAGAGAGAAGAATACAGCTTTAGAGATGCACGAACACGCAGGCACGCACCCTTGATCAATCAATGAAAGACAACATTCCCTCGCGTCTTACGGTGGAAAAGCTGTCGACGAATGCTTGACAATCCCCGAAGTAATCCAGGACCTGCTTCTCAACGAAGGCTTGGACGTTGGAAGGTTCGAAAGGGTCGATTGCTTGCCCTGGGTATCAGTGGGTTGGTGGATGCGTTCGCGAGGAGGGCAGAGGGGAGGGAGAGGGCTGAAACCGGAGGCGTATGGTGAATTATCAGTGCATGTAGAGCGGGAAACCAAACCGAGCGCTTGATAAATAATAAGAACCAGGGAATGCTCAATAACATTACATAGTCAGTCGATGGTGAACATAAATACCAACTGAAACGAGGTACTGTGAAGAGCAGAAGACCACAGTTTTCGGCATATTTGTCGAAACCTAGAGAGAGAGATATCGTGGATGGATCCGTGGCCACTATATCCACCGCCGCACGCCGCGGCAGTGCTTGGCGCTTTCTGGTTGAACCCAGACCCTCGCAAAATCGAGGCGACGTAATTATTTTACTTCTGTAAGACTGACTGTTCGATTTTCTGAATGGGCGTTGTATCTTGGTATATGTGAGATAGACTGCTCGACCTAATGAATGCCCCATCGGAAACATAGTATGCATACTATCAGAAGGGGTCCTGTGTTAGGTGCGAAGAGCACGAGTAAGGATTTATTCAGTCTGATACTGTACCCCCGAACGGGAGGGCAATTAGCCGGGATGAGGCACACATTCAAATGACACCCGACCAGCAAAGGAGGAGAATATGCCACAAAGCCACCGTAGGCAGCGGACAGCACGAAAGGGGCAGCATGGTGAAACTATTTCGCCACGCCGTGTCTGTACAGACGAACGCACAATCAATCAATGCCACAAAATCAGCTTTCGGCCGTGCACGAGGCATAGGTCTGGTGCTTTAGTGATCGTTTCTCTGGATGCTTGCAACTACCGCCTTGCGTCGATTCTCTCCGTGCATGGCCGGTCGATCACCCCTGCGCGAGAGAGAGCACTTCTCGAAAACTCAATACAACAGGTAAGCCGGCCTCAGAGATCCAACCCGGCTCCACATGTTTGGGCCTGGCAGTTGTACCCTGCCTTATTAAGTAAGCGTTAACCAGCAAGGAATAATACCATCCGTAGTATACTACAGGAAGGACAACCACCCGTGGCAAGGATATGGCCTACCACGAGAAGCACAGATAGACTGGCTTCGCCGGAAACATACCAGGTAGGAAGCTGGGATATATAGACTGGTAGGAAGCTGGGATATATAGACTGGAAGTTAAGATGGAAGCTCTTATACTGAAGGTCGTGTGGAACGCGTTGGATTGAAACGAAATATATTTGAATGGGCCAACCGCGTCCAGTTTGGTACATGGCTTTTACTACTTCTGTTCGTCGCAGAAGCTCCCTTCGTAGTGTTTAGTTGTCTATCCGGGAATATGTGTTGGCAGGTGGGGTAAAGTGGCCGATAGTCCCCGTCATTTCGTGTGGACGACTGGTCGCAATGAAGTTACCCGCGAAGACATTACCATGTTCCATACAAAGCTACGGCTTCAACCGAAAAATATGTAAGGCTCAACTTGAATAACCGACGAGACAGCGGCCTACGAAGTTTTGACCATTTGCGGGTAAGACGGAGCGTTGGCCAACCACGAGAAGCCCACGAAGCCCTTTTTAGAGTGCAATGAAGCATTACGCCGTGTAATTATTAAACGGCTCAGAACGGTTAGATGCACCTTTTTCAATTCCCCCCATAGAACCTTGATTGTAGTGCACGGCCAAGGGACGGTTTGGCGGCCTTATTCCACCAAAACAAGACTGCGGCTCTAAAGAGGTTAACTCTTATATTTAAGTACAAGTAAAACCTCGGCAAGCAGAGTACCTCTCGGTCCGTACCAGGTACCAGGTCTCAGGGAAAGCAAGACAGCAAGGAAGAAGGAGAGAGGGAGGGGGGGAGGGGAGACATGGAGTAGCGGAGGGACGGAAGAAGGGGATAAGAGAGGGAGGGAGAGAGGACGGAAGGGTGGAAGGGACGGAACGAAGCGGGAAGCAGGGAAGAACGAAGGAAAACCTTTGCCGGCTGCGCCGCTGATGGCTCGTACCAAGCACAGCAGTTCCGGAATTTCACGCTGTTTCACTTTAAAAATAGAGTTGGCAAGCATGTTTTCCGCTGGCCTCGGACGAGCTCACGTCCCGTCACCCTGTTCAGCAGCAGTAGGGCTGTCGTCTACCGTGGAGCTCAGGACCAGCACTGCAAAGGAAGCACGGCGGCATTCCTCCCTGCTTCTGTAGTTTACTATTAATAACATGCTAAGGCGATGTCCTCGTGGAGGTTGTTCGATTTGGCATTTATTTGCTGTGCGTGTTCTGTCTACCACGGGTGTCCGGGTATTACGATGATTACTGCTCCTGTGCTAGAATATCTAACTGCTGTGCTCAGCCCAGCTTCGTGTCCGTAACTTTATGTTGGTAAATATTCGTACGAGAACTGGCTGTGCTACAGCAGCCCTGATGTATTATTAGTAGTAAGTTGTTGTTGGCTTCGTGCACGGGCTGCGAGCTGCGAGTGGATAAGTGCACAATACTCGTAGCTCGGCCTCGTGTACATCGACAACTCCGATATAGCGTAAGCGCGCGGTTAGGAGAAACAATGCTCCCCAGCGTTACGTGATGGCTGCTGCTGCTGCTGCTGTTGCTGCTGCTGCGGCAATGAACTCAAGGAAACTGACGAGTTACACTTTTTTCACGAGCACCAGGTATAGGTTTTTCAGAAGAGCTCCTGCGTTTGTTCGTGTGATGTCTGTACATTGTATTTAACTTCACTCCCTGCTGTTTCAGGGCCTTTGGATGCTGCTCGACCCGTACCCGATTGGGACCCATCCCTGGGATGCTGGAAGCCAAATCTGACAACTCCACACGCAGGGCACGCGAAGAGGGGTGGATTGTACCGTGACGATCGCCTCCGCGAGTACTTTGACCTGATGCTTCGACTTGATGCGTGCTGCATGGGCGTAGTCGTTTCGAAAGAAATCGTCCGTAGGTGACCATTACTTTTTTTGTTGCCCTGCCTCTTGTCTCATATCGCTTGCAGCACAACTGCTGTGCTACAAAGGCGATTTTTTCCCAAATCCACTTGGAAATAGACTTGACGAAGAGTTGTTCGGCTGCCCTCGAGCGGGCGATTGCCGCTGCTCGACCCATCTCCCCGATTGGGATGCTGGAAATCAACTCTGATAACTCAATACACAGGGCACGCGAAGAGATGTGGTTTGCACCATGACGATCGCCTCCGCGAGGGCCTCGACCTGATACGCGCGGCGTGGGCGTCGCCGTTCCGAAAGAAACTAGTCCGTGGTTGACCGTTGAGTGATTCTGATTGGACAGACTAGCTTTATGCCGACAGACAGATTATCTGAATCTAAACCAGACACCACAAGTGTTCCACTTGTGGAATATCAATATTGTTTTTGCAATGCAATGCCCATTGTCTGTTGTCCAGAACATTAATCCAACCAGGAATACAACGATTGGACCACCAATCCTTCTCATGTCCCACCCTGTGCCGAATATAGGCACCACTGGGACTTTTTTGCCAACCTCTTACGATGTAGTATGGGACAGAGGACAGAGTCCATTTATGTCGCGTTTAGAATCTAGTATATATACAACATAATAAAAATGAGAAACGTACTTCATGATACTCCCCCAATCATTTTTTTGTTTGATTTGATTTGCATCTGATTGGTCGAAAAGTGAGTAATCAATCAGGCTTTTTGACGTTGGATTCGAATGAAACGAGACTAAAAACGAATTGACTTTTGACTTTTGAGGCTTATTTTGCTCTTTGTGTTATTCGATTTGAGCAGTTTGTCCAACTCGACGTGGGATGTTCCTGAAACCGAAGCAAGCCACGCAAACTTGAGCCGTGTTGTTGACTGCTTCACTGGTGAGCGGCACTGTTTCCCACCCGGCCCAATGGTAGGTTGGATCGTGCACTGCCTCTTTTCCCGGCCACTGAAAGGCTGCGCGAAAGAAACGCGCTTACTTGCCTTGTGGGCCTACGTTTCCGACTGGCCGTTTGCGAAAGACGAGGGCACCTGGTCAGAATCGAACCGCTGCTTCGGCTGAAATCGCCCGTACTTCGGATCTCGTGGCTGGGCAACCCGCACCCCTGCTTCCGTGTCTGGGAACGCGTGCCACTCAGGCTGCGCTGGCTCGTTCATCAGCCTCTGATAATTTCTGAGGAACGGCCGGATCTGCGGCAGACGCTCGTCCATAGATTTGTTCTTGAGGATTTGTTGCAATATTTTTCCTAGCATGCTTGCAGAGGGGAAATGGTTTCGCGGGGACGGTTTCGGAGAAGAGGCAATTTGGCGGGGAGGCCTGATGTGGGCTTGGGGGATGTTTGGGAAGATTCGTCTTTTTCAGGGGTGCACTGCATTCAGCCAGATTCGTAACTGCCGACCCCCTTGCGCTTCCTAATTTCTAATTATTATTTCCTTCTCGAGTTCAGCACTTAAGCTTACCTGTAAATTCCTAAATTTCCGTATACCCTAGTCGGACATTCTTACGTACCAGAATCTTACGTTATGTCGCGTACTACTGTAGCGAAAAGCGCGAAAGCGTCTAGTGGTCATATTACTAGCAACCGCCGATGAAAATCGACGAGCAGTGGGAATGCTGAACCCTATGCGCGATAAAAAGGAAGGAACGTACCTGGGGGGAGAAGGGTGGTTGCATACGGTTGCTGTATAACGTGGCCAATGTAACCACGCGGCGTGCCCCTATGGCGTAGATCGAGGAGAGAAAACAAAATACTTGTACAATAAACCAAACACAACACACACCAGGTGGATCAATACCGTTCTGTCAGAGACCCCACCGCATAAACCACACACAGGAGGTAAGCCACACCCAGATAGTCACCGGCTGCACCATTCACATATAGACAGGCAGTGTCGTTATCATCAAAGCCTGGGCCGTATCATTAACATCAGCGACTGCTGCCGGAGGAGCAGCTCCACCTCTCCAGCCACGAGGCATACCAAATAATGCCTCGCTACAGAATACGAAACCGCACAATATATGAAACCCCCAATATTCGTAGGCTTGTATCAAGCTACCGCATACCACAAACGGCCCCCCTATTCGGTGCGCGATACGATAGGTCCCGAATATCTTATCACCAATTGCCAGGTAAAACGGCAACCCCAGATTCCATCCTTCATCGTTGCCAAGGTAAAAAGGCAATCCCAAATTCCACACTTCAGAATCGCCAATGTGGAATGGCAATCCCGATACCAAATCTCACAATCTCGATTCCAGTGGAGACCTTCTAAAGAATATCAAGACAGTAACTCTGAGAAGGGAAAAAATCCAACAAACGTAAGCATGTTGGTAAAACCTTCAAACAAAATAAATCACACCGCCTTCACATAGATATCCTACCGCCCGATAGCATCGGCCCCCCTGTTTTGCACTCTGGAAGAGCAGAACAACAGAACGTCTCAGATGTAGGACATCTCAAATCGAACTATAATAGCCCCCCTGCTATTAGTAGGTGCTCACTCCGGGAGTATGCAAAAGTCAACAACATACTGCATCTGAATTTAAAAGTACTATGGAAACTAGTGATTTTGGGTCCCCTGTACGTTGTGCATACTTAGCCAATAGCCAACGGGTACGGTACGATTCATCAAGACTATCGGCATACCCTATTGGCGAGTAAACATTCCTCAACGCATGAGTACATCCCAATATTTTCTCCAATTCCCTAAAAATCACTCTTCCCCGTTCTCATCAACCAATGTCCCAAAATGTCCGAAACCAAGAAATAAATGCAAGAAATTACCACAAAACGCTTCCGTGGGCAAAGGCTTCGTGAGGAAGTCTGCATGCTGCAATGCGGACGATACGTGGACAATCTCAAACTCCCCATTAGCAACACGTTCCCGAAGGAAGTGATGACAGACATCAATGTCCTTACTGTTCGGAGTGGTCACAGGGTTTTTTCGATAAATGTATCGCCCCCTGGTTACCTTCCTTCACCGTGGTACATCCAAAATCGCGGTCCGGAAATATAAACTCCAGAGATAACGCATGCAAATCGCCTCGCGGAAACCGGTGGCCATCGCCACATACTCTGCCTCCGTGGACGAGAGGGTACTGGATTTCTGCGTCCTAGAGTAGAACGATACACAGGCACCAACGCACATGATAACTCAACCAGAGACAGATCTCCCGTCATTGGCCTCGTGCGCGTAGTCCGCATCCACGTACAACTCCAGATGAACTCCAATACTCAGACCACTCTGGAAAGTAATACCATACGTACTCGTAGATTTGATGTACATAAAGATGTGCAACTCTGCCTGCCAATGCAATACCTTTGGTGCTGCAGAGTATCTTACCACCGCCCGAACCGCGTTAAGGATGTCCGGGCGGGT
The DNA here is from genome assembly GCA_031213475.1 of Nereocystis luetkeana. Classification (NCBI taxonomy): domain Eukaryota; class Phaeophyceae; order Laminariales; family Laminariaceae; genus Nereocystis; species Nereocystis luetkeana. Next base: position 7,621,541 of record JARUPZ010000025.1, on the reverse strand, counting down.
CTGGTTCGCCAGCCACATCAAATGCCCTACTAAGGACCGAAAAGGTTCATCAACGTCTGGTTCATCCTTGTCAAACACCTCAAGCTTTAGGTTAACCACCGCAGGAATGTACTAGCCGCGGGTGACACCAAACTTCGCTACGGTGCTTTCAGCGAAAACCTGCCGTGATATCGTCAATGTCCCTGCATCCCAGTCTCGAGAGAATCGGCAACCTGCGTACCATCGCAACTCCCCCAGGTTGTTGATAGGAACGAACTGGTTCAGGTCCTCACAAAACTGGTCACACCTACTCTTAAGCCCCATCGCAAATATGTCATCCACATGCACTACTACTACCACTACTACTACTACTACTACTACTACTACTACTACTACTACTACTACTACTACTACTACTACTACTACTACTACTACTATAGAAACGGTCCCCGCCTCCACCAAACGCATGACACACGCATCAGCCTCACACTGCTCAAAACTAAGATCCCTCATACCACGTTCCAAGTGATGAAGCCATTGTCGCGACGCTTGCTTCAAACCATACAGGCTGCGACATAAGTTGACCACCTTACCGGACATCGACCCGCACCCCTTGGGGAAGCGCATGTGGACGTCCTCGCTCAACTCTGACTGGACAAACGCCTGCTCGGCATCAAAATGGCAGAAATCCAATGTCAACTCACACGCGATGGCAGCGAGCAAACGAATGCTCGCAACGGATGGGCACGGGGAATACGTCTCGAAAACGTCAACTCCTGCACGCTGTCCAAAGCCCCTCGCTACCAACCTGGCCTTTGCCCAAACTACTCTGACAAATTCGTTAACCTTCCAAGAATAAACCCACTCAGCAGAGATCACGTTGCTTCCGTTTCGTTGCTATGTGCCTCTATCCTTCTCATCCACCACAGCACCGAACGTCTTCGCGCGGTAGAGATCGTCGAATTCAGTGTCCATGACGTGGAGCCACACGTCTCCGTGTTCATCCTCGCACGCTTCGCAATATGAGTCGGGCGTTACCAACTCACTCGCAGCGCATGAAGGCAGTTAAGGGGCGGGCATGTTCGGCGGAGACTGGTCGACGATGAGCATGGCGATTTTCTCCCGCGCAGCTAGCATCGAAACGAACCCATGCTGCATACCCAGGCACCCCTGTTGCCGCGACGCCGACCGCGTCACCGCCGGCGAAACCCGCGGTTGCTGTTGCTGCTACTGCACCGGCACCTCCGACACAGCGGGCGGAGGTGCAGGCGAGGAGTTTGGCGATGCAACGGTTGCGGGCGGCGCAGGGGGAAGGCACACGGGCAAGGACTCCGTCGGTGCAACGGTCGCTGGCGTCGGCTCCTGCTGCTGCGGTACGGACGACGCAGCAGACAGGGGCGCGGGCGAAGACTCTGGCGTTACACCAGACGATGGCGTCGACCGCTGGTACCATACCTCGAAGTCCCGCGGCGCTTGCGGTTGCTGAGCTGAGTCACCGACACCCCTACCCCTGGCCGGTGGCGGGGACCCGGTTATCGCGGTCCCTCCATCGAACGGCGCGCGCCGGTAGCCCTACGTCACATCGGTCGAGTACCTCGCGATGCCCGATGGCCGCAACATGATCTTGCAGCAATCCGAGGCGTGGTCGTTGCCGGAGTTCAGGTAGAAGCATGGCTCGGCCTTCGGCTCTGACGTAGCCGCCCGCTTGGCCTTGTGGCGTCCCGGCATCATGTATGGAAGCACCGGGCCCCTATAAGGCCTCTCGTAGAACTGCTCGAACGAGCACCTCATGTCGGGCTTTTCATCCACTCGCGCCATGAGGTTGAGCGCGTCGCACGTCCACGTCCATGCTTCCGGCCACGTGCGATCGTAGTTGAGCGCCTTGGCCGGAAACTCCACCCCATCGAACATGGTCTTGAACTCCAAGAATGCGGCCTGGCCTCCTTCGGCAACAAGAGCTAGCTTGCGCTCCACCCGCCCGTTGCGCTTCGGACCGTCGACGGAGGTGAACTCGCGACGAATGTCGTTTTCGGTCATCAGCCTTTGGAACTCGGCGCTGGTGAATTCGGACGCGTTGTCCGTGCGAAGGCATCCAGGCTTCCCGTAGGCATTTACGGCGGCCATGAAAGTGGGGAAACCGAGGGTAACGGTGGCCGCGCTCTTGTCCGGCAGAAATACCGGCCAGCCCATGTTGGTGGCGTCGTCCACGATCATCGAACAGTACCGAGCGCTGCCCGATGACGTCGGCATGGGTCGTGCGAGGTCGGCGGACAGGCGCTGCATCCGCTTCTCAGCACGGCACGATGTGGATTTTGCGATGGCTTTGCGGATTCCCTTCCCCCCCGCGCACCCATCGCAATACTCCAAACGTCTCGTCACCTTGATGCCCATTTGACGAGCAGTCTGGCGTAAAACGGCATCGTAGGCGTGGCCAAGAGAACAGTGCAGGTCGTTGACGTCTATCCATCTCTGCCCAACAGGTCTCAACACTGGAGCAGCAAGTGCGGGGGGTGTCTCGTGCCTCGCTACTCGAGTGTCCTCGACGTCGTTACCGAAGTTTTCCTTGCGGGTCCGTTAAGCACGTGCGCCCCCTTGTAGTCAAGGGTGATGACGTGTTCCTCTTGAATCACGTTGAACGAGCAAAGGTCGAAGGGGACCCCAGGCACATACGCCACACTCCTCAGAGGCACTGCTACGCCCTCCACACAGTGCATCACTAGATCCACCCAGCCGAAAAACTCTACCTTCGTTTTCTTTCCATCGCCTATGACCAAAACCTTCTCCTCGGGGGTAGGGGGTCTCTTGTTGTAAAAGGATGTACAATCACCAGTGCAATGGATTGACGCAGCACTATCTCCAATCAGAATCTTACGCCCAGGCCCTGTTGGCTTCACAAGACCACCACCAACAGAAATAGCATGCCACTTGCCTTTAGACGTCAAACGCGCCACGAAGAGAGTGGGCCACTTGATCTCCTGATCGCTTCTGGACGTCGCTTGGATTTCGATAGTCGAGGGAAGCGGTCCGCCCTCGTCAGCTTCCCCGGCTACTCCACTCGGCTCTGGCTGACCTTGCACTCCGCCGCCCACACCACCCCCGTTCTAGCATGATTCGCCGCCGCCCATACCGCCCCCATCCCAGTACGGTTCGCCGCCGCCAACACCGCCCCCGCCCCATTTTGGTTCGCCGCCGACCACACCGCCCCCGCCCCATTTTGGTTCGCCACCGCCCACACCGCCCCCGTTCCATTGCTGTACGCCTCCGCCCACACTGCCCCCGTCCAATTCGTTGCCGTGAAAAACGAAGCCAGTTTGGTGCTGGGGCCAAGCTCTCGGTGGTGGCGGTGCGCTGCTGTAGTGGTCCTGAGGGGCCGGAGGGCCATACGGAGGGGCCGCGATACTGTTTGCATGCATACGGGTAGGCGGAGCAGTGCGGCATTGCCTGGCCATATGACGGAAAGCGCCACAAGTGCTGCAGACCCCCGAAAATGCGTTCGGCGCTCGACAAATAGCGGATATATGCCCGAACGTGCCACACCGGTCGCACTTGTACGTTTTTCCCATCGACGCTCCTGGAGGCGGAGGTGACTCTGGCTGATACCATCCCCATCCGGTGTTACCTGCCTCACCAGCGCCCCCCGGCCTCTGCGGCTGCTGTTGCTGCTGCTGCGGATGAGAGGGGTGCGGCTGCTGGTAACTATGGCCTCCACCACCACGTTGCTGCTGTCGGCCTCCCCCCAGCTGTCGCTGCTGCTGCTGCTGCTGCTGCGCGGCGCCACAGTATTGCCGCTGCTGCTGCTGCTGTGTCTGCTGTTGCCCACACGACGGCTGCTGCTGCTGCTGCGGCCCGCCGCCTCCATACCTGCCCTGAAAACCCCCACCAATGGCGAGGGCGTGGGGATCCGCCAACGGCGCTGGAGCCATTGACGCGACCGCCGCTAACTTCCGCTCCTCCAACTCCTTCGTCATGCGGTTAGCGTTGGAGGTGAGGACAATTTTTCCCATCTCCGATCGCGTGATACCGGGCCGAAGCAAACACGTACGCTGCTCCACGTCGTTAAACTCGGACGGATGACGACGTGTGAGTATGCGAGTAACCTCGCGATCCGACTTGCGGATACCCAATGCGGACAACTCATTGAGTTTCCCCTCGGCAAGGGCGAATAACAGCTTTGGGTCTTCATCCCCCTGCATTCTGACATTCTCGAACTCTTGTTCGAGCTGGTCCCTCTCGGCATCACCCTCTAGCTGATACCAATCCATCACAGCCTTCCACGCTCCCTCCACCGAACCAGCGGCATGCATGCGTTCCTCCACAGGCTGTCCTTCCATGGCCTCCATGAGGTATTCCCATGCCTTCTCGCACTTCTCGACTTTCTGCTACCCATGGAGGTAAATCGACCGGTTTCGCTCCTCCACCCCTCCCAAACTTCCGGCTATCCGAATGGGGTCGCTCGTGGGCTCAAGTGCCCCAATCAGACCCCGCGCCGTCAAAAACGTTTGGAGTCTGTGTGACCACAAGTGCAGCTGACCGCGCCCATCAAACTTGGATACCCGCATGCTAGTTTGCGACGACAAGATGGGCGCCGGAGGAGTCTGGTGACGGTAGGCTGCCTCCGGAATAGGCTGTCCAACACTGGCCTGCTGTATGGGCCGCCCGCTTCACCCAACGGTATCCCCCTGAGCCGCTGCCTCGGCTGACATCCTTAACGCTCTCTCCGTTGCAACCATCGCGTCTCGGTCAGCGAACGTCGCGTCTCGCTCTGCCAGATTAGTCATCACCTCCGAAAGCTGCTGCCGAAGCAGCTCGATCTTCTCGGCCATAACAGCAACACTTCAGCAAACTCCGGGCCCGGAAACACAATATCGTGTTTGAATACGCTTGCTGTATAACGTGGCCTATGTAACCACGCGGCGTGCCCCTATGGCGTAGATCGAGGAGAGAAAACAAAATACTTGTACAATAAACCAAACACTACTCACACCAGGTTGATCAATACCGTTCTGTCAGAGACCCCACCGCATAAACCACACACAGGAGGTAAGCCGCACCAAGATTGTCACCGGCTGAACCACTCGCATATACACAGGCAGTATCGTTATCATCAAAGCCTGGGCCGTATCATTAACATCAGCGACTGATCCCGGAGGAGAAGCTCCACCCCTCCAGCCACGAGCCACGAGGCATACCAAATAATGCCTCGATACATGATGCGAAACCCCACAATACATGAAACCCCCAATATTCGTAGGCTTGTATCAAGCTACCGCATACCACAAACAAAGGGACGGCACCTGTGATCACAGCTAGTTCAGAAGATCGCTGAAGATATAACCTCCTCCGAGCCAAGGTTGGGAAGTAGAAATAATTACACAAAAAATCCTTCTCGGACTGCAGCCCCGCTTTAAAGTGCAATCGATCACATTACAAGTAGGTTGCCCCCCAAACGGGACTGCAGTGCCAAACTCTAAGCTGGTCTGGTACGGACTGGACTATATCTAGCGGGTGTTGGCAGGGGGAGACTCGAGTAATTGGGGGCCTCGGTTCGAAACAAGTGAAGGAGGGAACAAGTACGGAAGAAGGGTTGGGGAGAGGGAGGGAGGGTGCATATGCTCCGTAGCCTTGTCTTCTCGACGTCAAGTTACGGGTCATGGTCCGAGGGTGATCTCCCCGCGCAAAGCGTACACACATCCTCGTACAGTGGTAGTGGTATTAGATGGGGACTGCTGTAGAGTGAACCCGCACAAAAAAACGACGATGGTTCGCGCGTCGTCCTTTGAATCGCATTCACGGGCTCTACTGAGACCGGTGGAGAGATGCCAGGCTACGTTTGCTTCGCCACGACGGACGAGCCAAGAGTATTTGGGTCAGGCGCTTCCCTCCGTTGCCACCTTTCAAGCCTCTCGACGATATTCGCTGAACCGCCAGGTCGGCGCCAAATTGTGTGCTGTACCAAACCTGAGGCCACCTCGATACGGGGTGAGCCAACCGTCACTGCGCCCACGATGGTGCGCAGCATGAGGTAGTGGTACTGTTTTTTTAGCTAGTTATATTCGAGTGTTTGCCACATCCCCTGCGGGTGGGGTACGACATCAATTCCCAGTTTTCATTTTTCCCTTCCGATTTGTTTTCCCTTTTTTCTGTTATAATTATTTTTTTCTATCTGATAGAATATGAATGTCGTGCCTATTACGATGATGCGGGATTGCTTTGTCTACTCCACATATTGCACAATGCACAACAATGTTTCTCTGTGGCGTGGGTTTGTGACGACACACACTATTGGCGGTATATCTCTACGAGTGAGATTGAAAAATCAGAGGACCTTTAACAATCTGGGAGAAGGGATCTTTAGGTTGGTAGGCTGTTCGGATGTGAGGAAAAATCGACACGGACGCTGGATGTCCTGGATGTCGACGGGTAGAATAAAGTGTTTACTGTGAAACCACAACCACAACAACAACAGCGTGCACACATCATAACCATAAGGGCCCACCTTAATGAAAACTGCAATAAATCCGATAAAAAGAAAAATAAATCGAATTTTAATTCGTTGCCATGAAAAATACGAGCGTACGTCCTATCGGGAAACCGCATATGAATGCCAAATCAAAAATGATTCGAAATAACGTGGAAAAACACACCACGTCACACAACGCCCAGCTGAGAAGCAGCGACGAACGTAGATGAGAGCGAAGGCCTGCGTTGTCGCGTGCGCACCATCGCCAGCCTCTTCCTCTTTGTGGTGGCGAAGGATAGGAAGCTATTACTCTCCGGGTCTATTGGTTGGGCGAAGGGAGCCCTCAAGCGCCACACGCGGAAACAGCAACGGTGGTGCAAATATCAAGGTCTCGGGCGTATCCTCTGCCATTTTGCTCGTTTTCTCGGTTGTCGTGATGGTTGGATGATCGAGCAGGACGAAAATATGGGCTTGCGGCCGCCGTGATTGTGTTGGATGCGCCACCGCCGGGATACGATGTGCTGCGGTCTGTGGGCGTGGGCGGGGCTATTGCTCCAGCCACCTCTCGTTGAGGTTCGCGTTTGATCGCCTCGGTCGTGGTCACCGAAGCGGCGAAGAACAACCCCAAAGTTGTTGACCCACCATGAACATGCCACCACAAGGCGGATGAAGTCTCAAATTGGAAATTGAAATAGAAAACACACGAGCAAAGTCCCAAAAGACTTTTCACTGATGAAATCGATTTGTTTGTGCCTTGAGAATGCCGGCTTGGTGATTTCCTTCGGTCGATCAGATGCAAATTGAAACAAAAAATAATTGAATATAAAATAATATCGACAAAAGAGCTTCCTCGAGAAGATGGGAGCACATACTATTATTATTATTAATACCCACCCGAAAGAATAATCTAAAATCAGCGTACGTATGCATTCAAGTCTTTCCGTATGCAGTATGTGTAGGGTTCAAAATAATTACAACCATGAATGAAGCAGTCGGAAACCTGACATGCGGAGAAAAAACAGTGTATGACAAGTATGGCCTCTCAGATTGCCTTGAAACAGGCAAACACAGCGGTTGCAAAGTAAAATAGGAAGTCAAAAACTCAAACCAGACGTACCTCACTAGGTTTCAAGACCAAAACTGGTACGTGCGACGTAGAGCTGGCCAACGGCAGGGCTCCTGGAGCGTATTTTTTGCCATTCGTCCTTGTTTGTAGGAGACAAAAAAAAACAGTTTTTTGACCCGATACGTTACTGGTACAAGTTGTGATCATGTACAACGTTTTTGTCGAAAATCCATCTTGTTTGGGTACGCGACTCGATCGGTTCTCGGAACAAGAAGGGGTGTGACAGGCGGAGCATCGTCCAAGAAGGGGTGTGACGATAGGGAGAAGAGTGGAAGGGGGCAAAGAAGGAGGAACAGGCGGAGCATCGACCACCAGAAAGACGCCAGGGGAGACGGTGCATAACGAGAAAGCTCGAGCGGTTTATCGACATAGTAGGGTTGTTGGTGTGTCCGTGACCATCGACGCTTTTCTTGGATAGAAAACTGGGAGATGCCAGCCTTCTTTCATTAACAAACTCCAAAATTATACCAGTAAAAAGGTGAACAATACAAGGTAAATCCAGATGGGGTCACATCCACATGAACACATCCACGTACCAGGTACCTGGTAGTACTTACGACTTGACTGTTTATGTCACAAGCCGCCACGAGCGTGTGCTCGACCAGGCGGCAGGGAGACAGCACAGCATCATACAGGCGGTGCCAAACGAGCCAAACGTTGGCGAGGATCGGCAACATGGTCAATAATGGGTAACGCACGGCGGTGGCGTTGAGGGCGTTTGTCGAGCCTCGTTTGAGAAACATGCTTGGTATTGTAAGGAAGACGTTACCATTTTTTTTGTTCAAGTTCCTCGCTCGAGGAGCTACGTACTATCGCGCAGGTATTTGTTTATCAAAAATGTTTTATATGCATGATTTTTGACAGAAGTCTTATACCAGGTATGTGAGAGCAACCCGATGAACAATCCCATGGCCTGGGTGCTTAAATAATTGTCATACCACTCATCGGAGCACTGCAGTCCCGGTACGGGGACAAGCTACTTGTTGCTTGATTGGTCTACCCATCAAACGGGTCTGGAGTTCTATAAGGGATAAAAAGCGTTCCGGCGATATATATATATGGAAGATATAAACGAAGGGTGAATAAAATGAATGGGATGGAAAAAAAAACACGTACGTACCTGGTACCTGGTACTATTTTGTACCTGGTACAGCTACTTTGATGATATTCGGAGTATATCGTGCTCCAAAATACCGGCGAACGACAAGTTGCAGGGTAAACCTAAACCCACCTGACGATGTAGCGGCAATGCAGCTGGAAACCAAAACGGCAAGAGAGAGGCCGGCCCACATGGTGACTACGTAGGATTATATTTGACGATCTTAGACTCTTGCTCCGTCTTTCTCTTGTCGGCGTTCAGAACCGGGAAACGCTATGTTCTGTAAGGGGGGGGTTAGAGAGATGTGCACATGGCAAATCTGACGTGACGAGGTATAGTACTCTGCAGGAGATTTAGATTGCTGTTTACTGATGCAGTTTTCCAAAATTACCGGATTCCGTGCTCACACGAGTGTGCTTTAGCCTCAGGAAGATCCGAAAAAGCACAAACAAACTAAAAATTCGGCTAAAGCAGTAGAACGTAATACGTACGGATCGGATGTTGGCCATAGCTAGCGGGGGGGCATACGCTTTCCAACAAGAGCTCGAGAGCCTCTGAGCCGCAACTCTACAGCAATGTTGGCGCTTTAGCAAGACCACAGGGCTCCCGCGGAAGCGAAAACGCGTGCAGCCCAAGCGGCGCTGGATGTCAAAACATAGGAAGCCCGAGCGGCAAGCCTGGAGGACGATGCGACGCTTGTTTTTATTCCAACGATACAAGGTCGAAAAGGAAGGGGGCACCCTCGTGTGGGTCGTATTGACGATGGCATAGAGGGATTATCATTAGCCCTGCAGGCAGAACAGACTGGCGTGCTTCTTCTTCATTATTAAAATAGTGGCTTGGCTTGCAAAATATGCAGCATGTGTGTGTGTGTTCTTCACATTAAACCGTTCTTTCTACCCGTCGACATCCAGCACAACCAGTGTCCGTGCCGATTCTTCCATCCTAGAAGAGATACAAGTTCTGTGGTCACAAAGCTACGCCACAGAGATACTACGTTGCCACGTGTGCAGTGTGAACTGCAGTGGGCAATGCAAAGCCATGTCATCATACTAGATACGACAGGCACGACATACGCAATCTATGAAATAGTGAAACGAAAAGAAACAATCAAAGAGAAAACAAAAACAAGGTAGACAAGTCGAAAAAGAAAAAGAAGAAAAATGAAAGCAAAATCTAAGAGAAACAATCTGTCGTGCCCCCCCCCCCGCAGGCGAGGTGGCCTACACTTGAAAAAGAACGAGCTGGAAAAAAGAAGAAATAACAAAAACACCACTGCTTGTGAACAGAGTAAGACAAAGAACCAAGGAGAAAGTAACAAGGAAAAATAACAAAGGGGAAATAACAGGGGAAATAACAGGCAGACCAAAGCCCAAAGCACCTTCTAGGTGGCGGCAGCAGCTTGTGGTACGAGTAGTATAGCCAGGTTCTCCCTGCTAATCCGCCTGGTGCCTTGCTACCCAGACTGCCGTCTCCGCCCTGCGTTCGTCAACTATGCCCAGCCCCTTGGCGTCAGACAATACGAGCCGAGCAGAGCAGGTTCGTCTTCCAACCACGCCACACGGCTCCTTGAGTACGGCTTATCAATCAGAAAAGGAAGAGGAAGAGAAAAAATGAAATGAAAATCACGGAGAGTCAGCGCAAGAAAGAAAAAAAAAAAAAAAAAAAAACTAAAAGAGAAGACAAGGGAAGACCACGTTCGAGCCAGCTGCACCAGTTGGTAGCACTAGTAGTATGGTCATATTCTACTTCCTAGTCGACTTGGTGCCTTGCTACCCTGTCTGCCATCTCCTTCCTACTTTCGTCTACCGCCGTTTCCCTTCTACCCCTCCTGTTCCCCCCCTTCTCCGCATTCACTCGGTCGGGCTTTATGCCACTTCTCCTGTTGCCCCCTCCCCCCCCGTTCCTTTGGGCACCATCCACGGCGGATGCGCGGCGCTGTCTACTCATCTCAGCCTCAGCCTCGTGCCACCTCACCATGAACCGTTCGGCTGCTTCAAGGATCCCCCGGTACCACTTCCCCACCTTTTTGGCTGCAGTGGACCACAACGCGGTCTCAACTCCAAACACCAAGGGGGCAACTTCCGTTGACCCTTCGGTGGCTCGGAACTCCCTAAGGTCTTCGACTATGCATCTATGCCAAGTCTTACACTGTCCGCCTGGTCTCGGGTTCTCCCCACCAGCTATCGTCCCGAGCATTACCCGATTGGGTAATCGCTCCTTGCTTTGCCGTGCCACGCCCCCCGCAAAGAAGAGCCGCCGTTTGCGAATGGTCGTTTCGATGCTCTCGCAACGTGTCATCTTGAGGGCCTTTGCGTACGAGAGGGTGGCATGGTCAGTACGAAGTCGGCGCTGGAAGCCAATGACTCGCAACAGGACTTGGTGGTGAGCCGTTCGAAGCTTGGCAAAGTGTTCCGCTCTGAGGGTCCACGTCACACACCCGTACAGCAGGGTCTCAATCACCTCGGCCTTCAGCATTCGGACTTTAAGGCTAAGGGGGGCGGTCGTCCTATCATACAACTCCGGGCCGAACCGTTTGAAGCATGCTCGCATGAGGCGGATCCGTCGGTCGATTTCGAGCGAGAGGTCAGCGTTTTCGTGGATAACGCCGCCTAGGTATAAGAACTGGGTCGTCTGCTTATACCTCTGACCTGCCGCTTCGATGACGAGCGTAGACACGTATGGCGATACCCGAAGAGAGATGTGTGTGTGTGTTCTTCACATTAAACCGTTCTTTCTACCCGTCGACATCCAGCACAACCAGTGTCCGTGCCGATTCTTCAATCCTAGAAGAGATGCAAGTTCTGTGGCCACAAAGCTACGCCACGCTGACTCTCCGTGATTTTCATATTATTTTTTCTCTTCCTCTTCCTTTTCTGATTGATAAGCCGTACTGAAGGAGCCGTGTGGCGTGGTTGGAAGACGAACGTGCTCTGCTCGTTTCGTATTGTCTGACGCCAAGGGGCTGGGCGGAGACGGCAGTCAGGGTAGCAAGGTACCAGGCGGATTAGCAGGGAGAACTTGGCTATACTACTCGTACCACAAGCTGCTGCCGCCACCTGGAAGGTGCTGTGGGCCTGGGTCTGCCTGTTATTTCCCCTTTGTTATTTTTCCTTGTTACTTTTTTCCTTGGTTCTTTGTCTTACTCTGTTTACAAGCAGTGGTGTTTTTTTTCTTATTTTATTTTATTTTTCTTTCTTTTCTCCAGCTCGTTCTTCTTCAAGTGTAGGCCACCTCGCCTGCGGGGGGGGGGCACGACAGATTGTTTCTCCTCGATTTTGCTTTCATTTTTCTTCTTTTTCTCTCTTGATTTGTCTACCTTGTTTTTGTTTATCTTTGATTGTTTCTTTTCGTTTCACTATTTCATAGATTGCGTATGTCGTGCCTGTCGTATCTATTAATAGTATGATGACATGGCTTTGCATTGCCCACTGCAGTGCACACTGCACACGTGGCAACGTAGTATCTCTGTGGCGTAGCTTTGTGACCACAGAACTTGTATCTCTTCTAGGATTGAAGAATCGGCACGGGCACTGGTTGTTTGGGCTGGATGTCGACGGGTAGAGAGAACGGTTTAATGTGAAAAACACACACAGAGATACTACGTTGCCACGTGTGCAGCATGCACTTCAGTGGGCAATGCAAAGCCATGCCATCATACGGTTCATGATGAGGGGGCACGAGGCTGAGGCTGAGATAAGTCGGCAGCGCCGGGCATCGGCCGTGGATGGTGCCCAAGGGAACGGGGGGGGAGGGGACAACAAACAGGAGAAGTGGCAGAAAGCCCGACGAAGGGAATGCGGAGAGGGGGGGGAACAGGAGGGGTAGAAGGGAAACGGCGGTAGACGAAAGTAGGAAGGAGATGGCGGACAGGGTAGCAAGTCGACTAGGAAGTAGAACATGACCATGCTACTAGTGCTACCAACTGCTGCAGCTGGTTCGAACGTGGTCTTCCCTTGTCTTCTCTTTTTGTTTGGTTTTTTTCTTTCTTGCGCTGACTCTCCGTGATTTTCATTTTATTTTTTTCTCTTCTTTTTCTGATTGATAAGCCGTACTGAAGGAGCCGTGTGGCGTTGTTGGATGACGAACCTGCTCTGCTCGTTTCGTAGTGGCTGACGCCAAGGGGTTGGGCATAGTTGACGATCGCAGGGCGGAGACGGCAGTGACCTGGCTTTGCATCGCCCACTGCAGTGCATACTGCACACGTGGCAACGTAGTATCTCTATGGCGTAGCTTTGTGACCACAGAAGTTGAATCTTTTCTAGGATTGAAGAATCGGCACGGACACTGGTTGTGCTAATTGTCGACGGGTAGAAAGAACGGTTTAATGTGAAGAACACACACACACTAGATACGACAGGCACGACATACGCAATTTATGAAATAGTCAAACGAAAAGAAACAAACAAAGAGAAAACAAAAACAAGGTAGACAAATCAAAAGAGAAAAAATCAAAAATGAAAGCAAAATCTAGGAGAAACAATCTGTCGTGCCCCCCCCCCCCCGCAGGCGACGTGGGCAACACTTAAAAAAGAACGAGCTGGAGAAAAGAAAGAAAGAAAGAAAAAAATAGGAAAAAAAACACCACTGCTTGTAAACAGAGGAAGACAAAGAACCAAGGAAAAAAGTAACGCGGAAAAATAACAAAGGGGAAATAACAGGCAGACCAAAGCCCAAAGCACCTTCCAGGTGGCGGCAGCAGTTTGTGGTACGAGTAGTATAGCCAGGTTCTCCCTGCTAGTCCGCCTGGTACCTTGCTACCCAGACTGCCGTCTCCGCCCTGCGATCGTCAACTATGCCCAACCCCTTGGCGTCAGCCACTACGAAACGAGCAGAGCAGGTTCGTCATCCAACAACGCCACACGGCTCCTTCAGGACGGCTTATCAATCAGAAAAAGAAGAGAAAATAATGAAATGAAAATCACGGAGAGTCAGCGCAAGAAAGAAAAAAAAAAAAAAAAAAGAGAAGACAAGGGAAGACCACGTTCGAACCAGCTGCAGCAGTTGGTAGCACTAGTAGCATGGTCATGTTCTACTTCCTAGTCGACTTGCTACCCTGTCCGCCATCTCCTTCCTACTTTCGTCTACCGCCGTTTCCCTTCTACCCCTCCTGTTCCCCCCCCTCTCCGCATTCCCTTCGTCGGGCTTTCTGCCATCTCTCCTGTTTGTTGTCCCCTCCCCCCCCGTTCCCTTGGGCACCATCCACGGCCGATGCGCGGCGCTGTCTACTCATCTCAGCCTCAGCATCGTACCACCTCATCATGAACCGTTCGGCTGCTTCAAGGATCCCCCGGTACCACTTCCCCGCCTTTTTGGCTGCAGTGGACCACAACGAGGTCTCAACTCCAAACACCAAGGGGGCAACTTCCGTTGACCCTTCGGTGGCTCGGAACTCCCTAAGGTCTTCGACTATGCATCTATGCCAAGTCTTACACTGTCCGCCTGGTCTCGGGTTTTCCCCACCAGTTATCGTCCCGAACATTACCCGACTGGGGAATCGCTCCTTGCTTTGCCGTGCCACGCCCCCCGCAAAGAAGAGCCGCCGTCCACGAATGGTCGTTTCGATGCTCTCGCAACGTGTCATCTTGAGGGCCTTCGCGTACGAGAGGGTGACATGGTCAGTACGAAGTCGGCGCTGGAAGCCAATGACTCGCAACAGGACTTACTTGGTGGTGAGCCGTTCGAAGCTTGGAAAGTGTTCCGCTCTGAGGGTCCACGTCACACACCCGTACAGCAGGGTCTTAATCACCTCGGCCTTCAGCATTCGGACTTTAAGGCTAAGGGGGCGGTCGTCCTATCATACAACTCCGGGCCGAACCGTTTGAGGCATGCTCGCATGAGGCGGATCCGTCGGTCGATTTCGAGCGAGAGCGCAACGTTTTCGTGGATAACGTCGCCTAGGTATAAGAACTGGGTTGTCTGCTTATACCTCTGACCTGCCGCTTCGATGACGAGCGGTGGTGCGAGGGTTGTCCGGTCTGGTGTTTGTAGGACCATTGTCTCAGTCTTCTTTTCCGACACCGTGAGGCCTGCTGCTTCGAAGACAGTCACGATGACTGTCATCATTTTGGCGAGCCCTTCCGCCGACTTCGAGACAATTCCTGCATCATCGGCGTACATCATGCCCCATACAGACCTTCGCACGCGCGCCAATGGCTCCTCCTTCCTTGTTCGAACTACTCCAGCTTCCCAGAGCTGGACCAAATCCCTTACAATGGCTTCGTCTTGGCTGAAGCGTACTAGTACACCGTGTAACGCAGCAGCGAATAACACGTTGAACAGTAACGGTGATAGTACACAGCCTTGCCGCGGCCCCTGCGTGACATCAAATCATTCCGAGAGCTCGCCGTCATCAGTACGCACGCGAGCCCGCATGCCATCGTGTAAGTTACGGGTAATTCTCAGCATCTTGGTTGGTACGCCAAAGCGTGTGAGTACCTTCCATAACAGCTCCCGGTCGACAGAGTCGTACGCTTTCTGCAGATCGATGAAGCACACGTATAAGGGGATTTCCCTCTGTCGTCCGAGCTCTTGCAGCAGGCGCACGACGAACAACATATCAATCGCTGATCGTGCGGGGTGGGAGCCGCACTGTTCCTCGAGGAGTAGTTCCTCGGTCTCGCAGTAGTTGCTGAGGCGGGACGCGACGATTTTCAACAACACTTTGCCTGCGTGGGCAACAAGCGAATTCCCTCTATAGTGGTTGCAGTCAGTTCGATCCTTCTTTTTTTGAAGGACTTTGATGATCGCATCTTTCCATTGCTGAGGGACTTCTCCTGTTAACCAAACATTGACAAGGATGTTGTGAAAGCGCTGGGCGAATGCCGGGTGGTCGATTTTTAGGAGTTCGACCGGGAGACCATCTGGCCCGACAGCTTTCCAATTCGACATCCCCTTAAGTGCTTATGTCATCTCGTCTACGGATGGTTCATCTTCAAGCGACAGTTTGGGCGGTCGCGGTGGCAAGAGGTCGATGATCGTTGGATCGAGTTTCAGCGACTTCGTGTTCAAGAGTTTGTGGTAAAACCCCGCCCATCGTTCACGAATTCGCACCTTATCCCGTAAGATCGTGCCATCCTCGTCCCTAATGAACTGTTCGCTCCTCGCTTTAGTCCCTTCAAATCCTACCGTACTCTTAACCCCTTTAGAACCGCGGTCCCGTTTGGGGACAAAACTACTTGAAATTTGACTGGTTTGTCCCCAGAACGGGACTGCGGTTCCAAAAGGGTTTAAGCTTGTAAAAGCCTCTCTGGTCGTTGTTCGCTAGGAGTCGTTCGGTTTCGGCAAGGTACGCTTCGAAGTACGCATGCAGTCCTGCGGCAATCACCTTCTGCAGGTTCGCACACGCAGATCTCAGGGTCTTCCACGCGGTTCTGTCCCGGGGGTGGGCACGCAAGAATTGTCGTGCATTCTCCCTCGCTGTCCATGCTGGTATGAATGCGGCCAAGGTTTCGGCAGACTCACATCATCCATGTCTGCGGTGGCGACGTGCAGGGGAGGGTACCTCTTTTTCGACCGCATCAATAACAGCCGTAGTTAAAACCTCAACCATACCAGACGTATTACGGGGCTGGATAGGCTGGTTGAGAGTGGAGATGACCCTGGAGACTACTCGTTCACCACACTTTCCATCGGACATCAAAAGCTGCCTGTCGAACTCTCGGCGTTTTGTCGGTCTACGTATTTGTCTGTTGGGCGCAAAATGACCACCGAGTCGGACTTTGATATACAAGTGACCACCGAGTCGGACTTTGATATACAAAATGTTGTGGTCTGAGTCAGCCTTAGCTGGGGCAGGAGGCTGTGGGACGACTTTCGCATCTTGTACTCTAGGTCGATGGACTTGACGGGTTAGGATGTAGTCGATCCGCTTACGGTCATTCGGGCCGGTGCCGTTGTGAGTATGCGATATCCCACCCTGGCGAGTGCAGAAAAACGTGTTGGTGAGAGCTAACTTGCAATTAGTGGCGAAGGACAGGAGCCGTCTGCCAATATCGTCACGAACATCACGTCCATACGCTCCCAGCACTCTGCTTTCATCATCACCGCACCCTTCCTTCCTCTGTCCAGTTCGCCCGTTGGCATCCATCAGTACAAACAGACACTCTTTCATCGGGATTTTTTCCACCAAGTGCTCCAGCTTCTGCCAGAAAATACGTTTCAGTTCGGCGTCCTTGGTACAATCAGCTGGAGCATACGCAACGACGAAATTGACTGCCTCGCATTTGCCCGCCAGCTCAAAGCACATAGACATTACCCGCTCGTCAACGAACTGGTGAGTATACACAGACTTACTGCACAACGATTCCTCGACAGCTAGGCCTACTCCGTACAGCCCTTGCCTGGTGGCTGTTGTTTCCTGTCCTGAACAGAAAACACGATACCCTGCCGCACGGAACGTCGTGCTGCCGGGCCTCGGAATTTCCTGCAGGCCAATGAAGTCACGGCCGAGTTGCCGTCCCTTCGCCAGTACACGCTCGTCATGTCAGTACCCGTTCTTCCCCTTTACAGCCAGGGTGCGCACATTGTAGGTCGCTACCGCCACAAGTGCCTCCTTCTGTCTCTTACAAGGCTTGCGTGCTGCTTTCTTTGCCAGCCGACGTGAGGCTCGTCCCCGCCTCCTTTTTTTCTTCTTTTGTTTCTTTTTCTTCTCTATGGCGAAAGTGGCTCTCCGTTTCGTAGCCCGGTACGCGCCTTGGTTTCCGATGGCTGGGTGCAGCCGTCCCAACCCACGCCGACAATCCCATCCTTCCTGTCGTACAGGCATACCCACGCTGTGGCCAGCCTCTCCACTCCACCGGCTGCCCACGTAGCGCTCTCGGCTGTGGTGATGTACCCGTCCCGCCTGAGGGATGAACTCCTCGGCGTCGGGGTTAAGAAGAAAAAACATCACCACCACCCCACGCGGTCCTTAAAGCGAGCAGGCCACCAGCCGGACCGCGCAAGGTTCCCTACCTACCTAGTCCGAAGCTCGATGTTCGTGTGACTGTTGCTAGACCGCTGCAGGCCCTGACGGACTTCCTCGGCCCACCCCAAGGACGGGGCAGGCCGAAGCAGGTAGGCATGCAAGCAGGTAGGCACCAGTGGGACCACGCACCCACCTGTCTTGCGCATGTATATATATACTATATATACTATATATATATGTGCTGCTCCTTTTGGTGCTCTGCCTTTTGTCTATAATCAGCTATACGTGCGTACACATAATTATGCACTCATGTGCTCATGTGGATATATGTGTCGATGTTACTGGTACTCTATGTTTTTTCCGTTCTTTCCTTTGTACCTTTTTCTCTTTCGATTTGTTTTCTTTGTCTTTTTTTTTCTTTGTTTCTTTTCGTTTCTATATTTCATAGAATGTGTATGTCGTGCCTGTCGTTCCCAATATAATAACATGGCATTGCATTGTCCAACGCTGTGCTTCCCGCGTACGTGCGTGGCAACGTGTTATCTCTGTGGCGTAGCTTTGTGACTACACAACTCGTATCTCTTGTACTTGAAGGATTGAAGAATCGGCACGGACACTCGATGCGCTGGATGTCGACGAGTGGAAAGAGCTGTTTAAAACACACACATAAACGTACGTGGTGTTCGCTTTTGGTCCATTCCAAGCCATCCGCAGCAGCAGGCAGGTGGCTTCTGGGCTTTTCGTTTTTTTTTCGTAAAAATATAAAATTTCGGACCCCTGCTGTGTTTGTGTCGGGTGTTCCTTGTTCTTCAGATGGAGCGCCCACGGTAGTTATACGCAAGAATTTCTGGGGTTGGTGGCGAGGTATTCAATCCTTGACATAAACAGACAAGTGTGTACGTCAATATTATTTGCAAAGTTGATGACGGGTGCGGTCGGATGAACTGGGTTGACAGAGGCTGGAATATATTTAGATTATATCACTTGTGTAAGATATTGAAACCAAAAACGTTTCGGTACGGTAAATCCACATAAATAACTTCGATAATGAATAACGAAAACGATAGTTATTGCCGAACCGAAAAACCCATGAATGCGACAACCACAACGATAATACTGCCCACGAAACCCACCCACCCAGCAGCGTTCATTTCACTTTGTTTCGCTGTCGCGTGATCCACACGAGGTTCTGGATGATCCGCGCCTCAAACATCTACTTCTCCACAACCACGAGACCACGGGGTCGCATAGATCTTGCCCCTCTACGGCGTACACGGTGACTGGTGGCATGTTGTCCTATCATTCCCATGTAGTTTTGTTGTTTGTTGTTCTCACATTAACTCTCTGACAAAGGAGTCCGTGGTCACACAAAGGTGCTGGAGCCCTAGGAAGATCCGAAAAACCACAAAAAATCGAAATTCGGCAGCCTAAAAATACACGAGACGAAGAAAGCGCACACAAGATAACACCAATGTGTAAACTGAACTAACATGGCCGCGGGTATATCTTCTCAACTATAACATAACAGAGTATCCCCGTTCCCACCACTAACCGAGTTGTTGCTGCTGACTACAGCGGCTGCTGTCTGGGATGCTGCCTCCACCGTACGAAACGCACGGTAGTCGTGAACACGAAAGAGGAACACACCTGTCTGCTATCTGGAGTGCTGTCAGAGTGAAGACTCGCGGATGTGCAGTGGAAAAGAGCAATCGAACCTTTCTACCACACGAATACTGTAGTTGTTGTAAACAGGTTCCCAATTTCGCTTTTAACAGTGCTAAAACACACGAAAACCCGCGCCGGACTGCACGAATTCAATATTAACGGCAGGCGATATTATTTCGGCTTGGTGTTTGTCCATATATATTTGTGATTTGAGTCTGAGTAACTCCGTATCGGGTACGTGCACCCCCTTTTGGACATGATCTATCTCCTCACCGAATAACTTCAAATTTGTCGTTAAGTCTCCCTGCGTACGACATGTCCGACCCCGTGCACATCAGTAGTAGTGCGAGTCTTATGAGGGAAACATCAATGGAAATCAGTCCCCACCACTAGAGCTCCTCTTCCTCCTTTTCCGGGACCCCGCTCCGATGCAATCCTCAAACCTCTTCCCCCGGCGTGTACTTTCGTCGCGCCCCTCGGGATTGCCAGCTTTCACACTCGAGTCGTTTTTTTTTCCGACCTGACGTCCCCCCGATCGTCAGGCGGTTTTCCTCTCGAGTCGTTTTTCTTCGGCCTACCCTTTTGGGGGGGGGGGGCGCAGGATTGTTTGGCCCGTCCCCACCGTCAGGTTTTTTCAAGAGGAATGATACGTACTCGTCTATCTTCTCCTACATAATCCGCGCTTCCACTAGCGATACGGACCTTAGGATAGTCCCGACGCTCTCTTTGCTCTTAGACATCATATTATTGGCAAAAACACGTCGCTGGTCCGACGCCTTCCTGTCCTGCCCTGCCCGTACGGCTGGCTCGGCGGGATGAACGCCATCCGAGTGGTCGAGCGAAGGCCCCCAGTAGTTTACGTCGTTGCCGTCGTGATGCCCGTCCCAGCCTTCTCCGTGCCCACCCAGATAATGCTGAGTCTCCTCTTTTAGTTCAACCGTCCTAACCCAATCCGTTTGATGGTTCTGGTCGGCAAGGTAGTCTGGTGTGTAATATTATTAGAGATGATACTTGTCAATAGCCATCGTGTGCGTACGTACTACAGCAGCAGCTGCAGTAGATCCGTGGCACTACTTGTCACTGGGACTTTATTATGTGCGTACGGGTGCACAGTAGTAGTATATGTGTAAAAAGACAGCTGCTGCTATCCTGCTATAACTCAGACTGGAAAACTGTATGTTGTACCTAAAATGCTTAAATGTATACCAGACGGCGTAAACTAAGTGTAATAATCGAGTAACGAATATGATGGCTACTGACAAGTATCCTCTCTAATAATATGTAATACATAATTTTTCTGCACTGACTGGTAGCCTACACAGTTGTGTCTACTCTGTAGAGTACCATGTCGCAGTATGAGAGCCGGACATAACATTTTTCGGTTTGCACCAAGGTACCACATATCTCCTCGAGTACAGGCCCGTGTTGGCTACGCGATCGCTTCAATGGCAGCCTTACATCATGCCGATACACAGATGGTAATGCCGTGCCGATCCACAGCGCGTACCGCGAACACAGCGCGGTGTCGCAAATAGCTTATTTGCGACACGGTCTGAACAAATTTCGGTTGCCCCAAGATACAACATATCTCCTCGGGTACTGACCCGTTTTGGCTGCGCTATAGCTTCAGGGGTAGCCTTACGCCATGCCGACACACCCTTGGTGGTTAGGACTCAATCCGAGTAATCTACCGCGAACGCAGCGCGGTGTCGCAACTAACTAATGATTTACGACACCGGTGTCGCAAAAATAGCATTACCTTCTGAGAATCTATTAAATCGATCGACACCTATCTATTAATTGGTTCCCATTGACGAGCTCTGTTTCTCGAATTTGAAGTAAGTCAAGTGTGCAAAAACACATTTCGCCGTTGTGCTTCACTTGCGATTACATATATTATATGAAAGCTCCGAACACAGAACCGACTAAAGAAGTAATCCACGCGCGTCTTCTACGGAGCCGCTAGCATCTACGGCCTGCCCGTCATTCCGGGCTGTGAACTCTTATTCCTCCCGGCTTGACGCCCCTCCACCGTTCTCGGCTGCGGCCCCTTCGCCGCTCCATTACGCCTGCCGACGTTGGGCAGCCAAACATCGTTTGTTTGTGCAACTGCTCGAAGCGCCAGCGGAAGTTATTTTCCGTACAGAGGCCAGTAGTCGGCGGCGTTCGTTTCCCATTGTGTGGGGGGGATCTGCACCGCGACGAAAGAAAAGAGAAAGTAGGCGGGGGCAGGAAAGGCATAGGTTGTGAATTAAAACAACTACATACATACAGCCTTCGAAGGAAGCAGTAGAACATGGTACAAGAATACCACGAGATGGAAAAACGAACACACCAGGTACGAGTGCACGAACACAGCATAATATATATGTTACAAACCACTGCCGGATTAATTTTTGAATACAGGCTGAACTCACCGCCCAAAATACACCCAAAAAAATCGGAAACAACCTCCATGCCGCTTTTTCGAGACGGTTTTTTAGTTTTGGCAAACTCGTTTTATGAGCCCCTGCCAACCCGTTGCCCATATAAAGCATTAAAATATTTGGTTCTCGCACCAAGTTTGGATATCGTCTAGTTTTGTGTAAGGGTTGGATTTAGCTCCCCGTATGCTGAGCCCACATTTTTGTGGGCAACTACTACTTACTACTACCACTAAGTAACTGGGGTTTGCACCAATTTTGATGGAAGTGTTATCGTTATACTTCTTGCGTACTTTTCCTTGACTTTAGTTCGGTGCGCTTTTTGTATTTTACAGGTTTACGTGCGTTTTCCTTTTAAAGTGTGGGTGCAAAGCGTTCCTGATATTATATATGTTTCCTGTTGACTGATACATTGATTCACCCTCTTCTGTTGATTCAAACAAAAGACAAAACAAAAACAGTTTTTCTTGAATCGAACAAAAGGAACACCACGACAGAAGGTGGGCACCTACCTGTATGTAGAATACATCTTTTCACGGCGCCTATATTCTCAGCGAAAGAACACCCAGCAAAATTTGACAGGGACACCACAACACGCGCGCAAATAAATGTTCTGCGCATTGAAAAAGTGTGGACATTTTGACTTTTTTTTTGTACGTTAAACTTTGTACTGCATCATCACCTTGTAATGACTTGAATAGAGTGTTGCTTATAATATGGGGGTACAATATGGCATGACAGCTGTTCGAGTGACTGCGCCAAAACCTATACCTGGTACAGACTATATACTTGCACCAGCTGGAAACGACATGTTTACTAAACAATACGAAGATTTAAGTGAGGTTTACGTTTGTTTATACTTCTTACGTTTAAATTTTAATGTCTTTCGACTGGTCGGGGCATGATTCGGTGCTAACGCAAAGCCTTAGGCCTTACCAAACAAAACTGGTTGTGTCACCCTCTTCCACTGTCCATGGGCGATGCGTCTGACCCAACTTGTAGTAGTTCAAACTCTTGTAACAGATATCGCTTGCACTCGTGCCTGGATCAACAAACACATACCGCTTGCAGCAACAACCGCTGAAGTCATCGGTCTGTATTAATACGCACCAGGTACCTATCACGTGAAGCAATCGCTATTATTCGCCTGGTTCAATAAACACTCATCCCTTGCAGCGATAGGTATCGATCGCTATCAATCAATAGAAACCTATCGCTTGCAGCAGCAGGTATCGGTCCAAATTAATGGAAACCTATCGCATGCAATAATAATTGCAAGCGTAAAACGTATGTTGCGGGAGCGTACATGAAAAAGAGTGTCGTTGATGTCTTTTTTAGGGTAGGGCCCATATTTTCGAGTTAACCACGGCCGCCGTGACTTTCTCGTTTTGGCCGCCTCGCCGCGTGTTCTAAAAGCAGCGGCATTTAGTTTCTTGTTGATCGCAAACGGCGATGCATGTCCTGCATGCACTATTAATAGGCACTCTCGCCTCATGTTCGTCTCTTCGAGTAGTTTACTTGCAGGCAGGTGGTCGTCCTTTTCCTAGCCTTCCATGCCTTCATGTATGTCCGCGCACCTACTGTACTCTGCTGCACTCGTTAATTAAGTTCAGTCCTTTGGGAGCAACCGACCGTTTTTCGTCTGTTAATAATAGTGATTCGATTGGATTTCAGCTTTCTGTCGAAGGTAATGCGCTTGAGAATGTGCTATTAATAGTAGGTATTGATCGACACAGCTCGCTTTTTAGTCGAAATCATAGGCATCGATCGACAGTTTCACGTACCATTCAATCATAAATAAATACCTGGCAGGCATTAGTCGACAAAAAAATAATAACTAAATTAGAGTAGTCAAAACAATGGGTGCCGATCGACAATTTGACATATATATTATATCTATTCGACTTGTATGTATGTATGTCAATAGGCATCGATCGACAAAATGTGTTGCTTAGTGGTCATGCCAATAGACATCGAGCGACACGTGTATGCTCAAACCCACAGGTACCGATCGACTAGTCAATACCAGGTAAGTTTTATACACATTAATTAGTTTAGAAAATAGGCATCGATCGACTAAGTAAGTGGCATACCTGCTAACCAAATCAATAATAGGCATCGATTGACAAAGAAAGTGGTAAATCTATGAGTCAAATCAATAGGAATCGATTGACTAAGTGGCGTACCTATATAACCAAATCAATAGGCATCGACCGACCAAGTGGTATACCAGGTACCTATTATTAGTCAAACCAATAGGCATCGATCGACCAAGTAGCATACCTGGTACCGAATAAGCAGACCGATAGGCATCGATCGCCTAAGTGACATACCTATTCACCAAATAAATCAATAGGCATCGATCGACCAATTGGTATGCCTATTAGTCACATCAATCGGCATCGATCGACAACGTGACACTCCTATTATTAGACTAAACAAGAATACTTATCGGTTAGGAATATATCAGACCTATTGTTGCACGAACAGCAGCCCATTGAGCCGATTAATCGAAACGTATTGGTCAAAGAAATAGGTATCGATAGACGGTTTGAGACACTTATGCTATCCCAAGGTCAGTTTCCTATTGCACACATGTTCCAACACCTATTTTTTGTCGAACTAATAGGTATCGATCGACAAGTTCGCATACCTATTGGACACGACAGTAGTAGGTATCGATATGTAATAATGCCCAAACCCATTGACACATCAATAGGCCTATTCAATAGGCTATTTTCCAGGGTGTGCAAGGCTTGACGGGAACTCAATTTTCTTTAAAAACCGATTTCGTGGCGGACGTGAGAGTCGAACTCACGACCAACGACCCATGTTCTGCAGTCATGGCCATTTGATTTGTTGAGGTCTCATCAGTCCGTTGGCTAAAAAAGGTAAAAAGTAAACGATTGCCTATCCAATCTCCTACCAGTATCATCAGGTGTTCGATACAGCTCAAACTCGCAGCTCCTCGGGTTGCAGTATATATATACTGCGATTACTGCCTGTGGTCATGATTGAATGTTTCATACGGATAATGCGCGTCCACTGCCACAGACAGTGGTACAGTACGGGTAAAATAACGAGTCTTGTACCCAAACGTATTTTGGGCGGATACTGCAAGCTGGCATGTTGTGTGCTGCGATGTTTCTAATGAGTATGCTGCTGCTTCTTTCTGTAGTCCTGCTGCTGGTGTTGCGGCTGTGTCTGCCCACAGCAGTAGCAGCAGACGCAGCAGCGGTGCTGTGGTTCTGCTGCTGCTACTGCTGCTATCGTTTTCATGTGTGAAAAGGAGAGGCCATATCTTCTGCACCAGTAGGTACAGCTCGCCGTAGATAGGTGTGATACTTTGGCGTGGGTATGGGTTACTTGGCAGCTGGGCAGATAAAAGGCAGCAGCTGCAGTACTATTGCACTATTATTGTCCGGGTAATTTACAGTTTTAAAAAATGTGAGAAACCTCTCAGAACTGAGCTGATTTCTGCGCTTCTGGTTTTTCGGCTTCAGAGATCGCCGAAAAATACCGAAATAATGTCGCAAATAATTGCCAAAAAGTTGGTCTGTAATAATAATGGAAATGAGACAGATAAGAACTCTGACAACTGAACTCGGCATTGCCTTTTTTCTTGCACCATTTGACATTGATTGACCTGATCCTGCTCGTGCTCTTATAAGATCGAATCATTCATCTATGTTGCTTCAAAAAAGTAATCACGAATTGGCGCTACTGTATATTTCTCTCTCCGGAGCATGGGTGCCGGCAGGCACCCATGCATGCGGAGCCCTTGTATGAATAAAAAAATGCTGAGGATCGTTCAGGGCACAGGACCAACGATATCGTACTAACTTTTATAATTGGTACCTGGTACATTTTTTAGACGAGGCATACTCTGTACTGCTGTAAAAAACAAAACAAATATATATATATATATATATCTTCTTTTTTTTTCTCATCCCATTCATTTTCTTCGCCCATCTTCTTCTCTCTCTACTTCCCACTCGTAACTCAGATCCGGGGTCACATAGCAGGCTCTTCTACCCCCTTCCCGCTACGGTCCGTGCCTTCATTTTTATCGCGAGAAGATTTCAGCCTTTTCTTCCCTCGTCGACTCGCATCGAATTGTGCCTACCCACGCTGCAAGGCGCTCTCAACAATTGAATCCTTTCTTATTTTTATGTTTGCAAATAAAATCAAAGCCCAACCCACCTGGGGCTCGAACTTAGGACTCAAACAAGTAGAATCAGAGGTGAACCACTTGAACCACCGGGGCGACCGGCATGTACTGGTGTAGGTACTACATGAATTGAAGAATTGGCGAAGACACTGGTTGTGCTGGATGTCAACAGGTAGAATGAACGCGAAGAACACGCACACACGTCACTACCCTGATCGCTTATTCCATTTGCACGCCTCATCAATCTTCCATCCTGTCCAATTTTTACAACGCCGTTCTTCCTTCAGCACAGCGACAACAGCAACGAACGCTAAAACAGAGTCCGAGCTCACCGACCAGGACCAATTCTCCGCAGCCACCATGTGGGCCGGCCTCTCTCTTGCCGTTCTGGTGTCCAGCAGCCTTTTCATTGCTTCATCCGGTGAGTTTATGTTTTTTCTGCTAATGCTTGCTACCAGAGTTTGTGACCCGAAAATCAACACCCATTTTGCACATACTGGTTCGTGATACCTGGTACCAATCGTTGTTTAGGCTTCTGTGTGTCGTAGTTGTCCAGGAGAAGAAGGGAAACTGCGGTAAACGAAAGTAGGAAGGAGATGGCAGACAGGGTAGCGAGGCACCAGGCCGACTAGGAAGTAGAACATGACCATGCTACTAGTGCCACCAACTGGTGCAACTGGTTCGAACGTGGTCTTCGGTTGTCTTCCCATTTTTTTTTCTGTTTTTTTTTCTTTTTTGCGCTGATTCCCCGTGATTCTCACTTTGTTTCTTTCCCTTCTTTTTTTGATCGATAAGCCGTATTGAAGGAGTGGTGTGGCGTGGTTGGATGACGAACCTGCTCTTCTCGTTTCGTATTGTCTGACGCCAAGGGGCTGGGCAGTTGACCACCGCAGGGCGGAGACGGCAGCCTGGGAAGCAAGGTACCAGGCGGATTAGTAGGGAGAACCTGGGTATACTACTCGTACCATAAACTGCTGCCGCCACATCTGGAGGGTGCTTTGGGCTTTGTTGGCCTGCCAGTTATTGTTCCTTTTTTTGTTATTTTTTCCTTGGTTCTTCGTCTTACTCTGTTTACAAGCAGCGGTGTTTTTTCTTTTCTTTTTTTCCTTTCCGGCTCGTTCTTTTTCAAGTGTTGGTCACCTCGCCTGCGGGGGGGGGGGTACGACCCATTTTGTTTCTTCCGGTGTTTTTCTTTCATTTTTTTTTTTTCTCTTTTGGTTTGTCTTCTTTGTTTTTTGTTTTCTCTTTGATTGTTTTCTTTCGTTTCTCAATTTCATAGAATGTGTCTGTCACGCGTGTCGTACCTACTATGATGACATGGCATCGCATTTCCCACAGCTGTGCTTACTGTATACATACGTGGCAACATGGTATATCTGTGGCGTAACTTTGTGACCACATAACTTGTATCGCTTCTAGGATTGAAGAATCGGCACGGACACTGGTTGTGCTGGATGTCGACGGGTAGAAAGAACAGTTTAATGTGAAGAACACACACACCTTGCAGCCCGTGTGCACCTTGCGCTGACGTTCGGCTGCTGCCGGCATTACAATAGAAGTTGATACTAGTCGTAATCTAACGATGATACTCTTGAACGTACAGGCGACGCCGGGTTGGTTCGTACAGGCGACGCTGGGCTGGCTATTCTGTATCGGCATCAATTGTCTCTCAAGTTCCCTGTGAAAATGACATTCTTGGGACCCCTGTGGCATACGAATCAGTACATAGTAAACCAATCTACAGGCGTCCTATAGCAGCAGTATGCCGTATGCGAGCTGGTCCAGTCACGAGGGGAAGGCCGTATGAAAATGAACGCACTTTGGGGTTTCAGTTCATTGGTTTAATTCCACCTTGATAATCGGTGTGTGGACACCTCATCGCAAACAACGACCAACACAATTCCAGGGTACCCTTGAAAAAGACGCTTGTGGTTGATCCTTGTATCAAATATCTAATTAAAGGCGGCTTGGTCAAATATCGAGCCGGTGCCTTCTCCGAAACACTGACGACATAAGAAACAATGTATGTAAAGATGCATGAGTGTGTTCTTCACATTAAACCATTCTTTCTACCCGTCGACATCCTGCACAACCAGTGTCCGTGCCGATTCTTCAATCCTATTGATTTAAGACATACAAGTTCTGTGGTCACAAAGCTACGCCACAGATATACCACGTTGCCACGTACCAGGTGCCAGGTATGCAGTATGCACAGCAGTGTGGGCAATGCAATATCATGTCATCATACTATTACGGGGGGCCATAGTAACACAGGACGAAATATTGTTAGTAAAAATGGTTAAACATATAGGTTTTTATGTGTACCATAGGTCCTGTTAACTATGGTCCCCCGTAATATTGATAGGTACGACAGGCACAACATACACATTCTATGAAATTGAGAAAACAAAAATCAAAGAAGACAAATCAAAAGAGACAAAAAAAAAATGGAAGAAAAACTAGAAGAAACAATATGTCTTGCCCCCCCCCCCCCCCGCAGGCGAGGTGGCCAACACTTGAAAAAGCAAACTGGAAAAAAATAAAATAAAATGAAAACACCACTTCTTGTGAACAACGTGAGAAAAAGAACCAAGGAAAAAAAAACAAAGAAAAGGAAACATACCTTGATGGCCAAAGCCCAAAGCTCGCTCCAGGTGTGGCGGCAGCAGTTTGTGGTACGAGTAGTATAGCCTGGTTCTCCTTACTAATCCGCCTGGTACCTTGCTACCCGGGCTGCCGTCTCCGCCCTGCGTTCGTCAACTATACCCAGCCCCTTGGCGTCAGAAAATACGAAACGAGCAGAGCAGGTTCGACTTCCAACCACGCCACCCCACTCCTTCAATACGGTTTATCAATCAAATAAGGAAGAGAAAGAAATAAAATGAGAATCACGGAGAATCAGCGCAAGCAAAAAAAAGAAAAAAAAGGGAAGACCACGTTTGGACCTGCTGCACCAGTTGGTGGCAATAGTACTATGGTCATGTTCTACTTCCTAGTCGGCCTGGTGCCTTGCTACACTGTCTGCCATCTCCTTCCTACGTTCGTTTACCGCAGTTTCCCTTCTACTCCTCCTGCTAACCCTCCTCTCTGCTTTTCCTTGGTCTGGTTTTCCGCCGCTTCTCCTATTGCCCCCCCCCCCCCCCTCCAACTGTTGCCTTGGACACAATCCACGGCGGATGCACGGCGCTGCCTACTCATCTCAGCCTCAGCCTCGTGCCACCTCACCATGTGCAAACAATCGTGTTTTAGATCACGTCTGGAAAAAAAAAAAACGTGGACGATGAAACCTGATTTTTGGGTCTCTCATCGTTTTAGGCGCCTCGTATAGCGTATCTCAACGTTTTTCGTATTTTTTGTGCGCGCCATACCTCTTGATATAAACCGCATAATATATAGGCTATCATATAGGGCGGTGGAGATGTCGATCGTTTCGACACTCGTATTTCGTCGAGGCGTGTTCATCTTTTACAAGTGCGAGCCTTAGCGTCGCCCGCACCACGAAGGTTTCGGACTTTCGTACGACTGCAGTATCTAGACTTTAGTATCGATACTCTCAGTAAGTGACAGGATACATTCGGCATGAACTTTCTCTACGGAAAACAGATCTTATCCCAAAACATCGAACGTGTCTGTAAGCTGTTGACGGGCGAGGACACTCCAAAAAAAGAGATTGGGCTCCCCAAAAACATTAACCACACATTCATTTTTTCGAGAGTTCGAAGTGTTTGTGATGACATCTCTCGGGGCAACCCTGAACGCCGATAGTTTTGGGAGAGGTACGAGCGGCAATTAATTACTACTGTGGGGACGAACACAGCTGGGGGTGATGATGCTCGGGCACCAATACGGCGCCAAAAAAAAGGGCCTTGGCGACGAATCAACCAATTCGGCCCCGAGATGAGCTTAAAACGAGAGATTTGTCAGGCTTGCTATTACGGTGCGGGACCATAGTAAATAGGACCTGCGGTGCACACATAAACCTAGATATTCACCTGTTTCTACTAACAATATTTGGTCCTCCTAACTGGTCTTCTGTAAAAGTGCGGTCCGTGGTTTTCCAGCGCCACATGCCCACAATCAACCCCGCCGTGGCGTGCTGCCTGGCGAAAGCTGGCAGTACCACACGAGCTCCACGGCCCCAGCAAGACATCTCACCGATGTCACCACGGGAGAGACCGATTGTGATCCAAGCGTCTTGGCCGGAGTTGTCACGTAGAAATTGTCGATTTTGTTTTTTTTCTCTCCTCAAACCTCACGACGAGTACTCAGTTTTCTACCTATGTTATGACACCTTGTTACAGTAAAATCCACAGCGATGCGAGTCGCGACGAGGGAGGAACAGGTTGACGTCGTCTCGGGAAATCAAC
The DNA here is from genome assembly GCA_031213475.1 of Nereocystis luetkeana. Classification (NCBI taxonomy): domain Eukaryota; class Phaeophyceae; order Laminariales; family Laminariaceae; genus Nereocystis; species Nereocystis luetkeana. The sequence goes on along the minus strand of JARUPZ010000025.1, from coordinate 7,591,343 downwards.
TGCAAGCCGAGAAAACATGTGGGGAGAAGGGAGAAGAGCCTGTTTTGAAACCGCGGATTTTGTGACCCCGGATCTGAGTCACGATCAGGAAGGAGGGTGAAAAAGAAGGGCGCAGAAAAGGCTCATTCTTATCGGAGAGCGTTTTTTCCACAATTTCCAAGTTTGGAAATAATTGGAGATACGTATCAATATACGGAGGCGTTCTGTGACTATTCGTGAAAATTCTCCTGAAGCAAAAATACAAGTTGTTAGGCTGGGTCTTTCGCATTTTTTTTTCCAGTGATTGAAAATGGCAGGAAGTAAGATCTTCCCACGGCAAAAAGCCACACCAGATCGGTGCGCCATGTATGTGCCGTCTTATCGTGATTTAGGTTTTATTTCATGGGAGAACTAAAGCAACAGATCATAACCGACATTTTGAACTCCACGTGGACGACGACACGAACGAGAGTCGCTCACACCGGGTTGGGCGATCAACCATCACCACCAGTTTCTCGAAGGAAGCAACGGAATGTGGAAACCCCTGGGGAGCTGCATAAGGGGTTTGCTAGTCGCTGGACCAGCAAGGAGCTCTCGCCATCGCCGAGCATGAGCTTCTTGCGGCGGTCGTAGTCAGAAAAAAACGTTAGATTGTTTTGATACTTCTGCTGTCCCATTCGTTTCCAAAGTTGTTTTGCCTAGAGCAGCTGCAGTTGGGCGGTCGCAAGGGACACGATGGTGGCCATGGCGCTGATGATGCCCTCCCCCTCCGTGGTGGCCGATTCACAAGTGTTGGAGCCAAGCTGTGTACGAGCGTAGAAGCGTAGCCAAACATGTACCTGGTAGCGTCGTGACCCGTCATTAACCCAGCCTATAACCTAGACAAAATTTTATAATGCCACCGAGGTCTTGTGCAAAAGCAAATTTTATCACTTTCAGAGTTTGTCAGAAAAGGTTGCCAAAAAAAAAAAAAACATCGAATTTCATGAGTGATAAAATCTAGGAGGAACGTTTTTTCCACCAAACAGGCCCCAAAATGCGTGATTTTGATAACCTCTGATCAGATATGAGACCAGATAGCCCGAAGCCTCCGTAAACAGTCATATAATCACCTCATAAAAAAATGCATAAGATCCGGAGTTAATAGTTAACTTCGAAACCTGTGGAAGAAAAAAACAGGAAAATATGTAAGATTGAAAATATGCGCGAAAAACAAGTCGAAACATTGTATAAAAGCTCCCCGATAACAATTATCGGAGAGCGTTTTTTCCAAAATTTCCAAATTTTGGAAATAGTTGGAAGATTGTTTCGGTTTTTTCACATGCCATGGTATACGATAATGTTTGTATTATTCGGAGCTATATACACGTGTCGGTATATATACACGCGAGCAGAATATATATATACGCACACTGTTGTTTTTGGTTTTAACTGTAAAAAGTCAGTATGAACAACAGTTGCGCAGGTCGTACCTCGTTGGGCATTGCCCTCTCAAAACACCAGGAATCCAGGCATCGTCCCAACTCTCTGTTCAAGTGTACCAGGTGTGTATCTCACAACAAGTATGCAAGAGATATATGTGTTATAATGTAGAAGTATTGTACGAAATTTCGTACTTCTCCGAACATATCTGTTCAATGTTCAATGTCGTTGGCAAAAAAAGGCTAAGTAAGTGATGGACACGGGAAGGCCGGCCGAACGCACTGGTCGAGGTCCGGGCACGATCCGTGTCCTCTCTGGAGCACGTCGTAAGCTCTCAAACGTTTTGGTTCGGCGGTAGTGAAAACTACTTGAAAATTGAGTGATTTGTCCCCAGAACGGGACTGCGGTTCTAAAAGGGTTAAGACAATTTCCCTGGTTTGAGTGAGGCGCCATATTAAATTTTGTGCGTAGGTACAACCAAACCATAGTCAGTTTTGTGCGCTTTCATAGGCACACACGGCCCAGTCATGTGCCAGGTCGAGAACGGACAACAGGCGGGGGCCGTAACGCCACGATGCTGTCACCCTTAGGGTCGATCTTAACGACACGTATTGTATTTCGTTTGTTCCTGAAATTTCGGCCTTTCACCAAATTCGGCGAGGGTTGAATCCTATCGAGTTGGTGCCTCCGTTGGCTCGGGAAATATTCGTCCACCCGGCACAGAACCGTCCCCACAGCAGCTGCGCTCGCGGAACCCATGCGTGCGGTGGCCCCACAGTCATCGGCCTGACTCGTAGGCAGGTGTCGGTGCCTTGGGGAGTGAAATCCATCACCAACTCGTCGCGCAACAACGCCCAACGCTTGCACAAAGCGTCAACGTCTCAGCTATTGCTGTCACCGATCCCAGTCGGTCGGCCACCTCGGTGCGGTCACCTTGTGAACTCGGTCACGAGAGCCCAGAAAGCTATTGCGCCTTCTGCGTTCGGCCATGACTTGCGAGTGACCTTAGGAACGACCCCTGTCAGCTCTGTGCGCTCGCGAGTGGTGGCACAGCTCGAACGGTGAGGTTGCCCGATCCTCTACCGCCGTGTACCTAAATTTCTTGCAAAACCCTAGAAACTTCGAGGCGAATTTTTTGGGGGGGTGAAGTTTTTCGGCTTTTCCCGAACGTATTTCGGGAAAATACCAAAAAAAACACTGAAAAACACTCGTCGTTAAAATCGACCCTTAAGCACGGCAGACAACACTGTCCGCGAGTGACACATATCCATCTGCGCTGTATTGCCGTGTCCTGTTGTGGTTATCGCAGTCTGTGGTCCGTAATCCAGCATCTTACTTATACTTGCTGCTGCGGTGTGTAACAGGCTCATGCTCGCTCTGGACGGAACTGCAAGCACCGCTTGGGTGCAATCATGATACACAAAACGGTTCTTCTGGTGTTTCCGATATGTATCTTGTTTTTCATGCCCCGATAGCAGATACAAGGAAGATATCACAAACAACATATTCACCCCATCCAACAGGACAATCAGCGGTCAGAAGCACCACGCGTGTGCGGTGTACTGTTATGGCTGGTTGCTTTATCGGAGGCTGCCACTAGTCCTCGGTTATAACTACCCCTCTTGCTTCTACTATGCTGCGCATGTGCATGCAACGTTTCGCACGGCGCTACGATCAAATCATTGGACCCTTCGTAACATAGTCAAGTAGTCACGATACTTCATTTAGACCTGACGGCGCGAGCCCGATCCTTGCAGAGATAGTGTCCGTATCTGTTTACATATGTTTTCGACATTTCCTTTCGCATTATATACGTAACCCAGACACCACAGACAACTAACAACACGCGAGCAGTGCAGGGTGCGTGCTACAACCAGCCAGGTACCACGCAAAAGACTCCTGCAGGCCGCTAGCAGAGCAGGAAGAAACTTCACGCGTGTGCTGTAGTCTGTCTGCGCTGTATTCCTGCGGCTTCCTGCTCGGAAATTGTTTTTTTGTCGGACCCTGCGATCCACAGAGCTGGGGGGGTCTCTGCTATTGTGCACTACACGAGAATGCTGCCACAGGTACAATGCCGCTGGTGCTGGTGCTGCAGGTGCTGGTGCTACTGGTGCTGGTGCCGTGCTGCTGCCGCGGTGCGATATTTGTGGGCAGCCGAGTGTTTTCGAGAGTTCCAGGCCCTCCTTCGGTGGCCGCTTTTAGATTTCTGTATAATATATTCCACCACTGTACTGCTAGGTTCCGTGTGTCACGCTTGTGTGTGCGATGTTTTCCGCGTGTCACGCGTGGAGCGCTTTCAAAAAAAAAATATCGGCAGTCCTCGGTTTTCTGCGGGAGGAGCTTTCGTCGCCTCGAGCGCCACAACAAAGAGATGCATTAACTAACATAGTGACGAATACGATTCGACAACGTTTACCGGAATCACCAAAAACAATCATGAGATGATCCAGTCAGTGCTAAGCAGTTCGACACTATTTCGATGTATGTTTTGTCCCCAAACCGCAGGTGCCTTCCTGAAAGCGTTTGCATGCCTATATGAACAATAATTTGCAGGTATTCCGTATCGTCGTATTATGGTATCATATGCGTGCTGTATGGGTTTCAATTCGTTCTGGCGCCACTCCCCTGGATATGTCCCGCAGGGGAATGTTGCATAGGCTACGGCAAGATCCTGACACCACATGATTGGAGGAGTTGCGTCCCCCCCCCCCCCCCCCCCCAGACAATTCAGTCACAACTGCGGCCACGGCGCTCGGATTCGCAGACGGCCTCATCCTTGCTCAGCTGTGAGGTATCCTGCTGCGGCCGTGGAGCCCTCGTGAGGCGGCCAGCTTTCTTCAAGTAGCACGTTATGGTGGGGCTGTGGTTAAGTCACGCAGAAAAACCACCGACGCAAGACCGGGCCTGACGGAACCTGTCGTTTCAGGCTTCCTTTAGTTGAATCATGTTGATTCATCTCCGAGGCGCTTCCGTTCGTCTTGCTATAGGTGCCCGAGTATCGCCGCCCCCAGCTGTTGGTTCGTACAGTGACTGTCGCTCGTACCTCCAAGGCGGTGTTGACAGCGGAATTGAGTCTACCTCATGCAACCCCAGCGAGATGCATAACCTTACTACTTCGATGCAAAGGACCCATTGCAAATGTGTGTACCTTATTTTTTCATGTATGTGTGCAAAGAATGGTTGATACGTCGAGAGATCCACAACCCTACCTTTTTTTGGAGGGTCATAGCGAGAGATGGGCACCGGACATAAAAGTTCAATAAGCGACAACCGGCTGGAATGGTTTAAACTCATAAACGATAAAACCGGAATATATATGGCCTGCTCGATATAACTGTTGGAAGCCAATGACCCGCGGGAAGACTTGGTGTCTCACCAAATCGGAGCGTGGCGAAGTGTTGAGCACTGAGTGTCAACGTACCATCCCTGTACAGCAGAATCTTTGTCACATCATCATTGACCATGTTGATTTTCACACTAAGTACGGCCGTCTTCGTATCGTGCAGTTCTGGGCCGAAACGGGAGAGGCATGCCAACAGGATGAGAAGGATTTGTCCTTCGATCCCGAGTCAAATGTCAGCGTTTCCGTGTATCATACCGTCGGGATATTGGATCAGGGTCATCTGATGTTAGTTTGCTGTTGTCGCTATCACAATCACTCACCGCCACAATACAATGCAGTCCGTGGTCTACACCTCTGGCCGGCTGCTTCGATCATCAGCGATACAGCACTGGATGTCTGGTCCGTTGTTCGAAGCAGCATCGTCTCCGTAATCAATTTCGATACCGTGCGGCTTGCTGCTCAAAATACGGTCACGATGACAGTCATCGTTTCTGCAAGTCCTTCCGCCAGAGTCGGAACCATCCCTTCTACGTCGGCTTACAACAGGCCCCACACTTCTCTTCGCACACATACCGATTACACCTGTTTCCTGACACCCACACACTCCGCGAGGTGGACCCTATCCCTAAGAATGTCAGTGTGCTCACTGAAGCGCATTGGAACGACGTGTATCGCAGCAGCGAAGAAACAAAATAGTAACAACCTAGCCCGGTATGATCACCGGCTTCTAATGACCAGGTGCAGCCTTCCCAACCAACACCGACACTGTTGACCTTCCGGTCGCGCACGCGTACTCACGCGGTGGCCCAGCTCTCCCCTCTCCAGGCTGCACACATAGTGGCCTCTGTCGTGGTAATATTCCTGCATTATTCTTGAAATCAGGCGCCAGAGGGACCTCGACCGAGCACAGCGAAAAATATTCTCCCTATCTCCGTTCCCAAAAGTCGCTGCTGTTCGCAGGAGGTTAAGACAGGAACTTCTGAGAGCGTCGTTTCCTGAGGTTATTACACTAAATATGTCTTCCTCCCCTATCGATTCGTTCGCCGTTCGTTCGTGTGTGGATTACGCTTGATTTGGTACGCCCGAAGCACCACCGATTTCGACACCGACGGAGGCTATGGAGACGCCTTATTTGCGGTCACTATCCTCCTGTGTTTGCATCTTTATCCGTCTTCAGTTTGTTGAGCCTAGTCGTGGTAGGTGCTCTCGGTTCCTGGCAGTGACCACACACCACATGTGGCCAGGAACACAAGCGTTACAGAGCACAACAGTCCCACAGAGCAATCACCAGAATGGTTGATGTTCACCTGTTGAGTCCATCCAGTAGATATCGCTACGTATACGAGCACCTGCGAGCTGGTAGCATGGTACAGCATCAATGCATTGTGTCAATAGAACTGGCGGTTCGTCTATGATATATCAAGCGCAGATATACACATCCACCACCACACCACCACTCACCACCAGAAACAACCTCTAGCAGTTGAGAATCAGACTGTGTGTTGACAATGGTGGTAGCGGTGGGTGAGGTGTAGTCGACAGGAGATATATACTCGATCTCATGCATGGCCGTAATCGTAAGACCATATACCACCGCAAAAGATAGTGATGGTGGTGGTGGTGGCGTTGGTATGGTAAAAGGCGTTTCTTGTGTTGTTCTTGTCGTCCATCGAGAACAAACACGCGACCGCTACCGCTGGACCATCCTCAAGTCAATGTAAATATAAGGAGTGATCTGTGTCTGTGTGATGTTCAGGAAAAACGTCTCCCAGCCATTTCGAATAGAACGGACGGATCGAAGGGTAGACATTGAATGGATCTGTGTGTGACGTTGATCGAACTTGGTGGTAGTCGGTGCTCGAGATGCTCGTCCGCTCGCCAGGTATGACTTGTGGCGTAGAAAAGTGCAAGCTTTCACCCAAACTCTGACACAATGTTATCAGTACACATGGTAGAGAGCGTCGTCCCGTAGTTTTGTTCCCCTGCTTGGATGTGATACGTTTCATGACCCTGCTGATGACAACATCCAGATATATATATGTTGTTTTCGGGGATGCATTTACGTACGTCACCCCAACGCGGAGCCAAACGTTTGCGGTAAAACGCGAAACTCATGCATCTTGTTTTGCTACCGCTGTTACCCCAAGAACAAAATCGCGTTACGGCTGATATCGCAAGGACAACTGTGTACATCGTACGCCCGGTTTGTTTGTTTGAGCTTGGTGTTGATGTCCATGTGTGTTGCTGTTGTTTATCATTTTCCTAGACTTTTCGGCAGCATATACACACGACTTGGAAAAGGAGTTAAGCGAACTTACAACCAAGATCCATACTTCAACATTGAACAATAAATATGGAAACAAACAAGAACCCCCATTTTGGTATGCCCCTGTTTGCAATATTTTAGGCAAAAAAACTTATCATTTATCTTGGGAACCACATAATAGTTTTGTTCCTCGCAGCATCTTCGGCGACGACCCAATAAGATAACTATCATTCGCCTGGAGAACATCAATCTTTTACTGAAGGGCATTTCTCCATCTGTGATGTAGCCATCACACTATGCACCCGGGCATGAAAGTAATCTAGCGATAATGACATTTTTGTTTTTTCATTCGCTCGCAGCTTCGAGTACACGAAAACACCTCGTTATCCGTTCTCGACTGTTCGCGACTCCTGCTTAGCGCCCCCGAGGCCATCACACACCCTATCAGGCACGCCCCTCGATTTCGCGGACTGTAGCCTCCCGTCAGGAGCTGTGTCTGTCCGCAGGTGAAGTGTAATCGTTCGGTTGGGGGTTGTTATTAGTCTCACTTTGTGCACTACAAATGCTCGACCTATTTCGATCACTCCGGCACGTTGAAGTCGAAGTGTAGGTCTCTGTTCAGCACCTGCGTTCGAGCAACCTCGCGGAAAAAACAAGATTATTGAATCCTGTAGGGTCATGGGCACTCTCCTGTGAGCACGAACCAGCCAAGGTTCCAAACTCAGCGTGTTACAAAAAACTTTGTATTTGTTTCTGTACTCCTAAAACATCTGGGTTTCACTGTCACGGGAAATCCCGGAACCAGGAGACCTTTGGGTGCTAACGTGGCCCTAATGTGTTCAAACGAACCATTTCATCAAGACGTACTCAAAAGACGTGGAGACAGCTGTTCAGTGTGTCGGGTTTATATACGTGAGACATGTTCGAACCAGGAGACGTTTTGGTGCTAACGTGGCCCTAATGTGTTCAAACGGACCAATTCGTCAAGACGCAGTCGAAGGTCGTGGAGGCAGCAGTTCACTCTATCGCGTCTTTATACGTGCCACAAATCCGAACGACACGAAACTCTTAGGCCAAACAGTTTGGAGCTGTGGAGCTGCAGGACGCCCTATGCACGGCATTCTTTGCGCAACGTCCTTATCCTAGAAGCCAGTACATGGAATGCGCTCGGTGAACGTGAGGGTCCCCGACACACATAAGCGTTTCGACAGGTTCATCTCCGTGCTCGGACATCCGCCAAACGACACCCGCTGTTTCAACTACAAATAGCGAAATATGTGGTGGTTCACGTGTCTACACCAAACTATTCCAGACGGTCAACAACAACCTCAAACAAAATGCTTAGCTGACCAAAGTTCTTGATTCACACATGTTGTATATAGGGACCTTGATCGGTGTGTTTTGACGTTTCGGAAAAGCAGCCTACGATGTCCCAATAATTACCGGTTCAAGGTTCCGATCCGCTAACACTGTGTAGGGACACTGCGTACGGTATACGGTTCGAGAGGTGGCTTACGAAGTCCTAAAAATAAGATTGCCCCACTACACGTTGCAGAAACCCTGCGCATTGGTTTTTCGTTTCGAACGGTGTCAAGGCACACGTCCAAGCTACTCAAGGATTGAGGAACGTCTCGATTTCGTCGACGGTCGTTGGGGCGTTGTGAGACTTTTGCATCTCAAAACGTGCATCGAGTCTGAGGATATTTCCATGGTCAATCCCGGAAAAAGAGGCCCCGTCCACCCGTGCAACAGTCGCTGTTTTTCACCTACATTTCGTCCTTCTGATTGTACCCCACATTTTACAGTCGTCTGAGACGAGGCCCCGCCAATGGGCCCTGACAAGGCGACGGGATGCGTTCCTGCACTAGTTTCACGGGAAATGTATGCCGGTTCCCCTCACAAAATGTCTCTGTCGAAACAACGTAAATGGCGAGTTCACACCACAACCACAACACAACAACACACAACACAACAACACACACAGCACAACAACACACAACACAACCACCGAGTGGTAGTGCATACAACAATTATCGATGTAGCCCTACCTGCTTGAGAAACCACCCTGCTCCTCCTCAATCCCCCCCAACTCAAATCGGGCTTTCCCACGAAAAACACATTTTGGCTTGTCACTTGCTTGCTCGCCATCCACTCTACTGATCCCACATGTCATTGCCCGAAGCGTCCCGAGCACTTCAACATTGCCCTGCTATCTGCGCAAGAAACCAACCAGCGATCGTCCAAAGTATTGTAGGTCTGCTACCACAAGTAGCCGGGATCCCCCCCTGCATCACGTGGGCGTGTAAAAACTATTTGGAAGACATCGAACACTTGTGTACTTCATTCACTTTAGTTGTGTTCGTTTCTTGTTCGTCATCAATTCTACTTTCTAGCTAACTACTGCAGTGTATTGGAGGTTTACCTCAGCGTTTTGTACAAGTGATAAGAGACAGGGATGTGTCGTCCCTTTGCCCCGCTCGGCATGTGCCTGAGTTTGAATCGCACATGGGTTTCGGCAATCCCACTGATGCTCGTCGATTTTCATCGAATTTAGCTAAATCACATTCTCACGCTTTCGCTTTTCGCTTTTTTACGAAAAATAATGTACCTACGAGTACGCACTCGATAACACTTCAGCCCACGAAATCGATTGCAGGACCCACGACAACATCTCACTACGCCGCCTGAGGGCGCTGGCAAATGTAGCACGCCACTAGGCCGATACCTCGTGGCGTTTGCTCCAATGTTCAACGTGTTCGAAAATACCGTGTTTACCCCCATTGGTGGCGGTGGGGGTGCCCGGCCATCTGCGCAAACTGCCACAATTACAGCAAATGCCCTTGCAGTCAAGCACTACCCCCGCTTCGTGTATTGCGATCTATTTTTGCTTCGAACCCAACACAGGATCCCATCAGACGTTATTCATGTCATATTTCCTATGGAAAAAAAAAAATGATTGAACAGTACGCCGTAAAATTGATTTTAAGACAACAAACCCTGTTTGAAATAGCGAGGCATAGGTCTCACAACCGTTATTGAGATACGCCATCTCGATTGTGAGAATGACTGGTTGCACTCAAAGCCGCATGTTCGGCCCCCGCGTACGGGCGTGGGTACGGCGGCCATTGTCCTATCCACGGCCTCTCTCCCCATCCCCCTAGGTTTGTATACATGTCTCGATAATTAGGCCGTCTACTCATCACAGATCTTCGTTTCAGTTGGAAGTTTGTACTGGTCATTTTCTGTCGTCTACGCCATTTCGTTGTTGATTCCCTGGTTCTGATCGTTTGTCATGCGCTGCGTTTGCTCTCCTCCTCTAGTGCAGGCTGATGATTTCTCGCACGCCCCTCGTTTCCCCCCCTGCCCTCTTTGATCTCCTCGCTGTCCTGTCCACCGATTTACCGACCCCCAGGACAAGCGACCGACCCGTTCGAAGCTTCCAACGTCCAAGCATTTATTGACCAGCAGTTCCTGCACTTGTTCACTGATTGCGACGCATTTGTGGACACGTTTACCGCGGTAAGGAAGGAAGGAGCGTGGGCTTTAATCGCTTGAATAACCCCAGGCTTATTGTGTCTCGGTGTTCATATCTCTTCTAGAGTAGGTGTTTCCGATGGGCGACTGCGACATGGTTGGATGTCGTTCATTTTTGTTGTCACACCTACCCGCAATGCTCCACCACGTGAGTTGGTCCACCTCCAGCACTGAGCTTCGGGTGGCCAATAGTCCAACAAATTACTTTCTGCATAAGTCTGCGGCATTCCCTATTGCAAGTACATTATGTCATTTATAGAAATCTCGGCTCGTTACGGGAATTAATTGTACGACGGCAGGCCATGCTCAGTCAACACAGAGGGATAGAAGCGGCACGGCCTGAGGACGACGATTGAGCCGGTGACACGGGTGATAGCTATTTCGTACGTGGTCGGTGGTTAAGACGTGGCACCAACACGACAAGGCAAATATGATCGTACTCGTTCTGCTGGGTACCATATTACTCTGTAGAAACGGGCCGTCTTTTCCGGAATAGTTCACTTTTCTCGTTTGGCCGCGAGTTGTTTCTTGTGCTTCGTGCTGCGGGGCCCCCACGGGGGAGGCGTGCACAGCACAGTTCAAGCGTTGATATCGGCCAGGCTTCGTGACACATGCTCTAGGTGGCTAAAGTCGCGTGAGCTAACAAGGAACTCAAGGGATTGGCTCCCACTCCCAAAACGCAATCCAGGGGCTTGGAAACCAACCCAGATCCTAGTATTTAGAGCTGCAAAGATTTGGTCTTCTCGCTTCGCTGCCACTGCAGACGTCCACAGTGCCACTCGACGTCGTACTGTTCGAGCTCATGCTCGTGCGCTCGAGTGATGCTCGAGCAGTCTGCATGAGCATAAAAACAACAACAACAACAACAACAACAACAACAACAACAACAACAACAACAACAACAACAACAACAACAACAACAACAACAACAACAACAACAACAACAACAACCACAACAACAACAACAACAAAACGCAAGTGTGGTGCTCGAGTCGAGTATTGTTCGAGCGCTGCTGAGTGCTGCTGATTGCTGCAGCTGCTGCTGCTGCTGAGTTCTCGTGCGCTCGTGACCGCTTGTTCACATCAAGCTCGTGTTCGTCTCGGGCTCGAGCAATCGAGTGATCGTGGTCTCGTGTTCGTTTAATTCGGTGCAACAGGGTTGTAAACCTACCCGGATATTCGTATTTCTAGCTGGGAAAAAAGTCTTCTCGCTTCTCGCTGTAACTGCAGAAATTCACAGTGCTCCGCGAAACTCTCTTGTTCTTTTTTTTCTGTGCAATAGTCTGCCGCTCATAGGTGTAATGACAGGGTTTCCCGTTTCCCGTTCATTGCAGATGATTCATCGATGTCCATTTTTACAACCGTCGGTGCCTGCCGTTGCCAAATTTTCCTCGTTGTACAACTTGGGTAGTACTCAACATTCCCGTTTTGTTCTGGCTGAGTGCTTCGCTTTCCTTCGGGGAATACAGTAGCCCATGCCTCCTATATGCCAAGACATGCGAGAACATCGATGACTAGACTACTACTCTCCGCGTTTAGCAATACAGTCGCCTATGACTCATTTTACTCCGAGATCATTTTTTCTCCTAACAGAGGTGCGAGGGTCTGCCTGTTCAACTTAGGACCCCCCCGGGATTCCACGCCCCCCAAATCCCGAAAGGAGACCTTGTGTACTACGAGTATACATAAGGTAATTCAATATATTTGCTTTTTTTCGGGCGTACGTCTCTAGGCAGCTGTTGATAATGTTCCCCGAGCACAGCGCTGACACCGACACCACTCTGTGCTCACGCTGGCTTGCGCTGCCGGTATTGTCGCTGGCTGCTCCGAATGCGTTGGGTTGTATCGTAGTTGTTTTGCTTCGAATAAACCGACAGACAGGCAGACACGCATACGTACATGTGTTTTATTCCGTATGGTTTGTTTGATCAGAGGTGCTGTCGAACGCGTGCACGTGATAGACGCGTGGTCTACACCATGATCGTTGAGGAAGAGCAAATATAATACTAATTACAATAAGTCAAACACAACACACACCAGGTGGATTAATACCTTTCTGTCTGAGACCCCACCACAAAACCACACACAGGAGGTAAGCTGCACCAAGATTGTCACCGGCTGCATCACTCACATATAGACAGGCAGTATCATTAACATCAAAGCCTGGGCCGTATCATTAACATCATCGACTGTTCCCGGAGGAGCAGCTCCATCCCTCCATCCACGAGGCATACTAAATAATGCCCCGATACATAATACGAAACCCCACAATATATGAAACCCCCAATATCCGCAGACCCGTATCAAGCTACCGCATACCACAAACAGCCCCCCTATTCGGTGCTCGATAGGATTGGTCTCGAATATCTTATCACCAATTGCCAGGTAAACCAGCAGCCCCAAATTCCATCCTTCATCGTTGCCAAGGTAAAACGGCAATCCCAAAATCCACCCTTCAGAATCGCCAATGTAAAACGGCAATCTCGATACAAAATCTCTCAATATCGATTCCAGTAGATACTTCCTAAAGTATGTCAATACAGTAACTATGAGAAGGGAAAAAAATCCAACAAACGTAAGTATGTTGGTAAAACCTTCAAACAAAACCAATAACCATGTCTTCACATAGATATTGTACCGCCCGATAGTATCGGCCCCCCTGTTTCGCACCCTGAAAAAGCAGAAGAACAGAACGTCTCTGACGTAAGACATCTCAAATCGAACTATAATAGCCCCCCTGCTATTAGTAGGTGCTCACTCCGGGAGTATGCAAAAGTCAAGAACAAACTGCATCTGAATTTAAACGTACTATGGATACTAGTAAGTCTGGGTCCCCTGTACGTTGTGCATACTTAACCAATAGCCAACGGGTACGGCACGATTCATCAAGACCATCGGCATACCCTATTGGCGAGTAAACAATACTCAACGCGCGAGCACATCCCAATACTTTCTCCAATTCCCTACAAATCACTCTTCTCCGTTCTCATTACCCAATACCCCCAAAATATCCGAAACCAAGAAATAAACGAAATAAATCACCACAAATTCATCACAAAGTCAAGCCCAAAACGAAACATCTCAGCGGACAACGGTTTGATGATAAAATCGGCATGCTACTCTGCCGACCGTACGCGTTGATCTCAGACTCCCCGTTAAACACATGCCTTAGACATATACATCCAGTTGAGGAAACCGATGAACAGACAACGGCGCACAAAATCACTCCACCAGAGACAGACCTCCGGTCAGTACCCTTGCATGCATGGTCCGCATCCACTTATGAGCTCACTCCAACTGAACTGCATCATCTGCGATAGAATGTCTTCGTCGTGTTGCCGAGTACAGCTACTATGACACTCCAACTGAACTCTACTATCTGCGATAGAAAGGCTCCCTAGTGTTACCGAGTACAGCTACTGTTCCCCCCCCGCTCGGTAGACGACAATGCACTCATAATAAAAAAGTTGCGATGTCATTACGACTCCAAAATACCTCAACCATGAAATAAAAATAAACACACTCACGTCCAAACACCCCACAACCCCACCTTTCAACCTCCGTCTCCTGCTCCCTACAATACGGATGCGACCCTTGTCTTCCGCCGCGGCTTCTATGTTGCCGCGACATGGACTACATCTCGCAAAGCCGCAGGGTGCAGTGGGCAGTATCGGGTGGGTCAGCGTCAGAAATCAAGCCAGTTCGTGCCAGAAACCGAGGTTACTCGTTAGATAACGAGTCACATCATTATGCACTATGTCTACGAGTACAATCATGCCATCAAACCCCCCCTCATGATTTCACTCGAAACAATAGTGACAAGACAACGTCAGTACCGATTTATATTTCTAGTTGGTCTTCCTCATATTCAAGTGGGTAATTGGCAACGCAGGTACGTCCGTTTTGCCATTACAACTCGCGGCCTGGGTAGACACAGCAGTATGGAATCAGGTAGCAGACGTGGTACGGTTCCCTCATACCCTCTGGTTAATATACGAGTACGTGAACAGCAGCTGCGGTGGAAGTGTTTCTGTCATATAAGACATACCAGGTATCAGGTACACCACGCCTTTCGTAATAGTGCACACTTCATTTGAGAACATACCAGCCAAACACAAAGAAACCACAAAAAAAGCCAAACAAAAATGAACAAACAAAAAGGATCCAGTCCACCAAAACTAAAGTGGGCGACACTGGGAAAAATATTACATGCCTGTTTCCCAGGGTCAAACGGGAACTCTCGCTTGCCGCTGGTGCTGCCGCTGCTAGTCCCCGCCCCCTCGTAATCCCCGTCTCCCCATCTGCCACCATACCCCCCCCAAACCGAGCCAGATCCGTATTCCCAGCCACTCGGTGACAGCCTCGCCCATATGAGTTTCCCCTGATCGAAGGGGTACGCCCTTCTGACCGGAGTTGCGCACCTCGGACACACCAACACCAGGCTCCACCACCTCAAGCACAGCATAACCAACGCCCACCACCTCGGACACAGTAACACCAAGCTTCACGACCTCAGGGTCAGCATCACCAAAGCCCACCACCTCGGACACAGCAACACCAAGCTCGACCTCCTCAGGCTTAGCATCACCGAGATCCACCACGTTGAACAAAGCAGCAACAAGCTCCACCTCCTCAGGCTTAGCATCACCGAGGTCCACCACGTTGGATAAAGCAGCAACAAGCTCCACGTCCTCAGGCTTAGCATAACCGAGATCCAACACGTCGGACAAAGCACCACCAAGCTCCACCTCGGACACAGCAAGACAAAGCTCCACCACCTCGGAAACGGCAACACCAAGCTCCACCTCGGGCTTAGCATCACCGAGCTCCACCATGTCTGACAAAGCAAGACCAAGCTCCATCTCGGACACAGCAAGCCCAAGCTCCACCACCTCGGACACGGCAACACCAAGCTCCACCTCGGGCCTAGCATCACCGAGCTCCACCGTGTCGGACAAAGCAACACCAAGCTCCACCTCGGACACAGCCAGACCAAGCTCCACCACCTCGGATAGGTAACACCAAGCTCCACCTCGGGCTTAGCATCACCGAGGTCCACCATGTCGGACAAAGCAAGACCAAGCTCCTGCACCTCGGACACGGCAAGACCAAGCTCCACCACCTCGGACACGGCAACACCAAGCTCCACCTCGTGTATAGCATCAACGAGCTCCACCATGTCGGACAAAGCAACACCAAGCTCCACCTCGGACACAGCCAGACCAAGCTCCACCACCTCGGACACGGCGACACCAAGCTCCACCTCGGGCTTAGCATCACCGAGGTCCACCATGTCGGACAAAGCAAGACCAAGCTCCACCACCTCGGACACGGCAACACAAAGCTCCACCTCGGGCTTAGCATCACCGAGCTCCACCATGTCGGACAAAGCAACACCAAGCTCCACCTCGGAGACAGCAAGCCCAAGCTCCACCATCTCGGACACGGCAACACCAAGCTCCACCACTTCGGACACGGCAACACCAAGATCCACCTCGGGCTTAGCAGCACCGAGCTCCACCATGTCGGACAAAGCAACACCAAGCTCCACCTCGGACATAGCAAGACCAAGCTCCACCACCTCGGACACGGCAACACCAAGCTCCACCTCGGGCTTAGCATCATCGAGCTCCGCCATGTCGGACAAAGCAACACCAAGGTCCACCACCTAGGGGTAATCCTGCTGCAGCACAGACGTTACACGCGGCTCTTCAGCATCACAGAGTTCGTGCGGTGGGGGCTCGCGTCGGCAACTCCACACCACATCGGTTGAGTAGCTCGTTGCCGAGCTCGTCGCTGTCGGCTCCACCCGTGGCTGCTGGGGCGCCGGCGTTCCAGCCTGCGTTATACTGTAGTAGTTCGGCGCTTAGGCGACAGCAGGCTGGGTAGTGATACACTGCCTGGCCATGCGACCATGAAAGATGAAGTCGTGGCACACACTGTTGGGTGCACGGGAAATCACATCCCTATGCCGTCGGGCGCCACACCGTGCGCTCATGAAGGATCCGTACATCGACGCTGCTGCAGGCGGAGGGGACTCAGGCTGATACCACACGCGATCGGTGTTACCAGCCGCCCCAGTGCACCACTCCGAAGCAGCATGTGGCTGCCGCCGTTGCTGCTGCTGCTGCTGCTGATGATGATAATAGCTCTGGCCTCCACCCCAGCGTCGCTGCTGTTGAGGCTGAGGCTGTTGCTGCCCTCGGCCTCCATACTGCCGCCGATAATGCTACTGCTGATAACTCCAGCGTTGCTGCTGTTGCCCGCCAAGGTGCTGCTGCTGAGGCTGCAACCGCGCGTCACCTCCATACCGTCGTTCCTGCTGCGCCTCCATATCAAGCAGCTCCTCCATTTGCGCCATACCACCACAGTCGCCCTTCCACCAGTAGGTGCTCTCCTCTAACACGGTCTAACCCTTCAGCGTCCTCCGGGCCCGAGTCATACGATATCGTGTTTGATCAGAGGTGCTGTCGGACGCGTGCACGTGATACACGCGTGGTCTACACCATGATCGTTGAGGAAGAGCAAAAAAAATACTAGTTACAATAAGTCAAACACAATACACACCAGGTGGAATAATACCTTTCTGTCAGAGACCCCACCACAAAACCACACACAGGAGGTAAGCCGCACCAAGATTGTCACCGGCTGCACATATAGACAGGCAGTATCATTACCATCAAAACATGGGGCGTATCATTAACGTCATCGACTGTTCCCGGAGGAGCAGCTCCACCCCTCCATCCACGAGGCATACTAAATAATGCCCCGATACATAATACGAAACCCCACAATATATGAAACCCCCAATATCCGCAGACCCGTATCAAGCTACCGCATACCACAAACATCGTTTTATCGTTTTTTCGGGTACCCCCAACCCGCACCCCCGCCCACTTTTCCACCTCCATGCGCGAGGCACGCCTCGCAACGAAATACCACGCACGTCAGCAAAACACAGACGAAACATATATTTGACGTCAATGACGCCTTGCACGTTTCCGACTCCAAACATACATAATTACGCCAGAAACAATACCCGCACATAATTATATCGTGGCGAACCGTTTGCCGCTTGTTCCGAAACCGCACACCAACACACCCACTCACTTCCCCGCTTTTGTCCACGCACCCCGCCACGCAACGCAACGCCTCGCACGCAACCCAAACGAAACCAAACAGGAATTCGACTTCCACGACATCGTGCGAATCTCCGATTCCAAGGAAGAGCTGCGCGAGTTTTGCCTCCTGAATGAGGGAGTCAAGGTCCAGCCCCACACCGGCCTCTCCATAACTCCCGGATCGTTCTCCTCCCCCACCTACCGACACCTCGCGTACACCGCTCAGCAGTCGGCGTGCCTAGACATCGGCGACGGGAACGGCCTTCAATCTTTTTGTTTCAAGTTCTTCGTCGCCCAAAAACTTAAGGGCCGCAAGACGGCACCCTTCGGCCTCAAGACAGAACGCTGGACGGGGTACTTCAACCCCCCGCTCGGTTCGTGCCCTGGCTTCGAGCCCCTGGACTGCTCTGACGGCGCACGTTAATTTCGAAATCAATGTAGCTAACAGGAACAATCAGAGGGAGACGACAGGTCTTTGCGACCCTGTGGATGGTCCGTGTATGGCGCTCGTCTTCGTTTTGGTGAATCGAAGCAGTCCTTGCACGTGCTCCAGGGGGAAGGGGGTAACATATGCCAAGGCATATATGTACGTACTACCAGATAGACAGAGTCAACAGGAGAGAGCCGGCACACGGAAACCGTTGCTGTTGTATGAAAATGCTGCACGGAGTGTACCGACACGCTCCGGCTCAGTCAACCCGGGCATTACCTGCTCTTCGCACACCTGATGACAATGGGTTCGCCCAGAATTTGAACCTTGTGACGATGGCTGAGGTTTTGGGCGTATATTTCCCCATTCAATTTGAGGAGAAATTGAAACTTCTCACTGATGATGGATGAAAGGTCATTTCACCTGTTGGTTTGTTTGGGTCTAAAGGTAACTTGCGCCAAGGTCATCGATACGTTACCTCATAATAATAGTCCGGCGTTGCGTGATATCATACTTCGAGCGGGAGATTTCGCGGACCCATTTTTGTAAGTGGGCTTAAGTTCATACCACGCAAGTTGTATCCTAGCACAAGAACAACAATAGTATTATTTCATGTTCTGCAGTTTGTGGAACCTTTCAAGGAACCCGGCGATAAGGGGAAAACATTACAATACCTGGTACCTGGTGTAGGGTACCTCAAATATCTGTCATTCATGGTTTGTCCCGTACAGGCTGTAACGGGCCTGTACCAACTCTGATATGTGGCACTCGAGTATACAGGACCTCCACTCCCGAACGCATTGTTACTAAAAGTCTTCATGTCTCAGTCTGTTTGGCGACTGATGAAAGGATGCTCGGTTGCCTACCCAATCTATAGGACACCTCTAACACCAGGGTCTCTTCGATGGAGCAGCCAGTCGTAACCCGATATGGGAAGCAGTCGCTTGCATTTCGTATTCTCCATTCGATAAGTGTGTCTTCGGCAATCGAGAGGTAACCATCGTGGTATACGGAAATGCATGTGTGGACGTTTCCTTGAAGCAAAGGGGTAAGAAGTGGATTGAGCGATTCAATTCCTATTGGCTGAAAACGTTCATGACATTGTGGGGATGATTGACAAATCCCAACTTTCTTGATATTGGATGGTGTATGACTCCCTTCCCGGGGAAATGGGTGTTGTCCTCTTTGGAAGTTGCGTTTTTTGTTCTCCTTGGTTCTGTTGAGAAACAGGCAGTAAATACATACCCTGGTAGCTTATTGTGTCGATCCCTCGTAAGTTAGTTGATGTTCATAAAAGGTGCGGTTCAAATGTTTGACCCTTTACTCTAAGAAACGGGACACTAAGAAGACCTATCAGCAGTTCTTGTGGTCGACGAGTTCGAGCGACAAGCCGTCGATAGACGTTGCTGTACGAGGACAGTGAGAATGAGGTAGTGGCGTGTTTGCAACAACACCCCCACCTCCTCTCTTGTCAACCGCATCTGAACATGTTATAGATCACCCTTCCTTAAACTGTCAGCCCATCGAGCGCCACGTTTTACTCAACATGCATCTATCTGTTACATCATCAGTGATGCCGGAGCTTGTCCAGCAAAAGCTCTGCGCTAGCCTCTGAAGACCACCTTCGGTCACCCCCCTCTGAGTGCGTATTCATAACATTCTCAACGGGTTATGAGACTCGTTTCGCTCTAGAGCACTGCTCTGGGGGAGCTACAGGATTACATCGCAAAATGGAATATTCTTATGTGCTCTATAACGAGCCATCTCTGGCGGCGTCTGCTGGATTCAGCGACTACATGTCCAGGAACTACCGCTTTGAACTCCCTATTCTACTTGTCAACGCTTCGAGTAGTCGCTTCATCTTCGCCGTCTCAACTAACAAGCACGACCTTTGGTCGGCCTGGAGCGGGAGCAGCGGCTGAGGAGTACACCCACAACACTTCAACATGCCTTCCAGAGTTCCGACCTCACAGTTCGGTGCCGTGAATCCAGCGGTTCTACTCCGACTCGGGTGCTTTATTTCAGCGCTGGCACTGGTATTCACAGCAGTTCAACGCGATCTTTCCAGCGGCCCGATGATACAGCTAGGTGCCGTGATCATATCCGCTCGACTCCGACCCAGACACGCAATTAATTATTGTAGCGTTGGCCCCGCAACACACCGCAGAACAGCGTGACTGTTCCAGCGGTCCGGCGATACAGCTCGGCGCCGTGATCACAACCGCTCGACTCCGACTCAAGCGCGTGAGTTTGGCACTGCTACACACCGCTGAACAGCGTGAATTTTCCAGCGGCCCGACAATACAGCTCGGTGCCGTGATCATAGCCGCTCGACTCCGACTCAGGCGCGTGATTGTAGCGCTTGCACTGGTACACACCCAGCAGTTCAACGCGATCTTCTCAGCGGCCCAACGCAGCTCGGTTCCGTAATTGCAGCAGCCCGACTCCAATTGGGGGGTGTAATGTTTCAGTCGCCCGAAACAGACTCGAGTTTGTATACTATGAATACACCTTTCTTTCTTACACCGAAAGAAGCTAGACGGGTACGCTATGAAAATCTGGTCAACAAGAAGATGGAGCCCAGCCAGGATCCGGACGACTACACATTATATATTTTTTTCGATCCCGGTGGATGATGTTTGTACGAACGAGAGGATAAGCAACGCCAGCTACGGGAGAAGAATAACTATTAATTGTGTTCGATATAGCTTGTCTCAACGAACAACCTAGCAATAAATTACAGTTACATACGTTGTGTCACGGAGGTAAAGTTACTGGGATCGTCTCGTGGTATCACTCACGAGCAGTCCCACGGGTATGTAAGAGTAGGCACTATGCGAGGAGGTTTAGGTATTCGACTACGAGCGGTTGTTACTGGGCTGGGGAGAGTTGACCCATATGACCCACTCCACCTTTCCCCCTGTATTCGTCTACTCCTTTCCCGGCCGACATAATAAAGACATCTTAAACGATCTTCTACACACTGCGTGTTGCAGTGCCTCGCTCCACAGCCTAGTGTGGTTGTTGGGAGCTTTTCCATCCATCGCATATCAGCGATAATTGAACAAAATGGACAACCCCCGCGCATGGCACACATGAAGCGAGCAGGCAACGGAAAAAAAAAGAGCAGCCCTCAAGAAATCGTGAGGGTCGTCAGCAGAAACAGCAATCAAGCGAAGCTGTCCGCTCGATTTTGATTCTAGATTTTAGCTATATTGCGAGCAAAATATTTCTGTTGAACCCGGCACGTTGAATTGTTTAGGATTTTTTGTTTCGATTTTGATGGATTGCGGTCAAAATTGCAATTACACGAGACAGACGTGAGGTTGACGTTGGAAGGGAAGAATGGCTCCCGACGTATCTGCTGGCCCTTAAGCATCCGAAGCGCACTGCTGGAGAACCTAGTATATATGTCTAGGTTGCGTACAGACAGTAGAATTTGAGTTTCTGAAGTTGTAACAGGTGTTCTGAATGCTTCAAGCCATTCATGTAACGCGTTTGGTGGTTATCATGAGGGTGTAGCAATGACTGGTAAGTTCTGGCGTTATCGCTATGGTAGCTGAAACTTTTCGTGGTGTTGGTTGCTTTTGTTCGTTATATTTTGTTTTGTTTTTTCAAGTCTACTGCTGTTCAGACTTTTATGCTGCATACGTGTTGCGATTAGTCTACCCATGATGAGGCGAGTATGTCGAGCTGAGGGGGAGTATTTTTTTCCACTTGACCCTTTTAGGACCTCAGTCCCGGTTTGGGGGCAAACTACTTATCTTTACAGTGTTTCGTCCCCACATATGGGAGTGCGGTTCTAAAGGGGTAACACATATTATCTACATGATTAGTTGAAGCTCGTGGGCTCAGGTTACGCCGCACATATCATCGTGTGCCGTAACGTATCAGACATCTACAAGTACATATTGGGGGTCTTGCCGCTGGTAGATTCGATGTACTTGCTTCGTCTGGTTATTCTTGAAACAGTTACTAGGGCATTGACACCTATATCGCCGATCAATGTTATCTGCCTGCTGTATGTGTAATGCAGCCGGGAGCAACAGCAGGTAGAAGCACTGTACTGTAGACCGTTTGTTGATAGAAAGTGAAATGGACGTAGTGCGAGTACCTACGAAGCACTTATGTTTGGCACGACGCACTCATGTTTGTCTAGGGGAGTGTCGCATACTGTGGTGCGCTTCACCAACAGAATGTCGGTACATGAGCGCAATGGCTCCGATGGTCACTACTCCAGCACAACAAGCGGCTCCCTTATATATTTACAGTTTCATGGTTATTATATTAATAGCTTTTCAATATCTTCACGTGTTGCAAGTTGTTGGCATTCATAACTTGACTGGTGGTAAGGTATGGCACGGACTTTGTGCTCTTAAAAACGCATACATTCATGGAGCGATATATTTTCAGCTACCTATCATAGGGGAGTCAGATATTTCCGAGGACAAAGTCTCTAGACGATAATATCTACAACGCACATGCAAACATGATGCTATAATTGGCACATCTGTGTGTTTCTACCATTCATTTGTATTATTCCACCTGTACTACGTGCTCGTATTTTTTTTATTTCACTCGGTCGGCCAAGCTGCCCACTCACGATGCGTGGTCGTGATGTTGTCATAGGCAGACATCACCGGGTGCTGCAGACGAAAATCGACCTAGCGAGAGGAAGCTGGCACGCTCAGGAATGCGTCCAATACCCGCGCGTAGGCCTTTCGGGAACATATACTTACGACTTGGAACTTGAGTAGTGGATTCGCAACCAAGATCCGTATTCAGCGCTTGTGGAATGGCTGACGCAACCACACGAGAATCCTGAGTTTGTTTGCCTATATTTGCACTTTTTAGGGCCTTGCTAGCTTACTACCTATCATGGCAACGTAGTTTTGCACCCAGCAGTATCTTCGACGACGACTTCCTGACACATGCTTAACACCCACCTGGAGAACAGCAACCCTCTAGTGAACGCCATCTCTTCATCTGTAATGCAGCCAATGTGGGATGCTCCCTTGCGTGGAATGAAAAGTTTTTGCCTTTTTGCGAGCTGTTTGTGCTGCTCATTTGCAACTTCGAATACACGAATACACCTCGTGAGTCGATTGTCGCTTCCCGCGACTGCCGTTTGGTGCACCCGACGGCCTGACAGATCGTATAATAAGCATCCCTCATTTTCGCCGGCTGTACACTCCTGTGAAGAGCTGTAGTTGTCCGCGAATGAAGTGCAAATGCTCAGTTGATCTTCTGGCTCATTTTGTGCACCCCAAATTTCGAGCAAGTTTGACCACCGGACCACCTCTTAGTCAAAGTTTAGGCTTCTTAGGTTAACAATCTGCGCTGGATCAATTTCGAGATTAACCCAAGCTGCTCGGGTGAAACTCTTACAAGTCACCATCGCTCTCTGGTCTGCGCGAACCAGCCAAAGTTCTAAACGCAGTGGGTTAACATAGCGATGTTTTTCATGTTCCGATTGTACACCTCTACAGGTTTGACTGACCGGGAACCCGGGGACGTTGAGTGCCAGCGTGCCCTTAAAGCTTCCAAGAAGACGGGGAAGAAGCCTTATCATTACAGTTGGAATAAAACAGCAAGGAGAGAATGCACAGTGTATTTGTTGTGTCCACGTATATATGGACTCCAAAGCTCTATTATAGGAAAGTGCGGAAGCAGTAGATTAAAGGTACATGAGGCAAGGCTGCCTGCCACATGGCGCATGTAGACAATTTGTGCGCTCGCAAGAAAATAAACGAAAAAAACAAAATCTCGCGAAAAAAAACAACATACCAGCAGCACGGTAAAGGCGACCAACTCGAGGTGGCTTCCGACAAAACAAGTCCCGCGCGTTTTGTCAAGATCGCCCGCTTGTGCTGATGCCGAGGATTGGCAAATCGGTAGCGTACACTCGTGTAGCCCTCGCAACCAGTAATATGGTCAAAACACGACCAGTACAGGCAGCCACGATCGCAACATACTGAGAGTATGTACGCACCGCTATACGCTTCTTTATGGCGCTTCGTTCCTCGACGTTGCACACATTGTTTTTGGCGCTTCGCGAGAAACGAGTTTATTTGCGCAAAGGAGGTAAGACCATTAAAGTCCGACCAAACTCCCCACAGCAATAGCTACAAGAGTAATCCGCCCGCTGTCTGTCCCTCTTTCTCTCTGCTCTGGTAGTACGTATCAGGTACCAAGATGTACAGTAGCCGTCTCACCCCTTCCTTTTTCGAGTGCGTGCCAGAAAAGCTCGCCAGCCCCCAGGCACACACTACACGACCAATCCATGTTGCACCTAGCACCATACCCCGTATACTTCAGTTCTATATTTCTTTTAAACTTTACGCAAACGTATACACGTTCAAAATTAACGCGTTCTATCACAGTCCACCCCGGGGCTTCAAGACGGTTCTTCGCCTCGTTATGGTTGTGGTTCTTGATATTATCGTTCGTCATTACAACTACTGCGCCTCGTCAGTGCAGACAGGGCAGACCAGGGGCTCGATACCCGGGCACGTCTCGGGCAGTATGTTGTAGTACCCCGTCCAGTTCTCGGACTGGAGGCCGAAGGGCGCCCCCTCCCGGGCCTTGAGTATCTCGGTAAGGACGAAGTCGAAGCAGACCGGCCGGAGGCCTTTCCCGTCGCCGAGGTCAAGGCATATCGACTGCATACCGGTGACCGCGATGTTGTTGTAGCTGGGCGAGGGGACGGACCCGGCTTTTATAGAGGGGGTGGTGCGGAACTCGTTCACGCTTCCCTCGTTCTCGCGGCACATTGCGAGCAGCTCCTCCTTGGAGTCAGAAATGTGCACGGTGTCGTCGAAGTCAAATTCCTGTTTCGATTTTGTCGAGTTGCGCGCGTGGTGTTGCGTGGCGTGGCGTGGCGTGGAGAGTTTAGGGGAACGGAGGAGGAGAATGTGATGAAGGGTATCAGGGTTACCGATAAATCGATGCGGAACAATGAAACATGTGCCTCGCCTGTTTTAACCCTGTTTCGATGTACATACGGTATCATTTATGTACATGAGTAGCCCCTCTATAGTGCAAGTTGCGTAGTGACGGCTTCCCGCATTTTTACAGTGCCTGTCAAATCGCTTGGCACAGATAGGATTCACCAGTGTCGCAGTGGCCGGAGTAGTGCCAGTTGCGCCACAATACTGCCGGTTTTCTGAGCTGACGCATACCGGTGACGGCTACGTGTGGGCGACTATACCAGCTGTTATGGAGACGTAGATGTCTTCACACAAACGAAAGGTAAATGCTACCTTGTACCGGTACGCAGCTAGGAGAGTACGACAATATTTTTCTTGTCGATTTGCAGTTACGCCTACACGATCGACCACGCATGAGACACGTGGAACCCTTTTCCTCGGCATATATTTCTGTGTTGGTTGAGTGTGGCACGCCGTCGTACGAGTTTTTATCAGAACGTGTACTTGTAGCGTATATGCATACCAGACCGGGATTACCCCAAATGCCACGCTATCTCCCTCGGGAATATAAGGCAGTCATATTATGTAAGTACTTCGTAAAAGGAAGGACCACCTGTGATACACAATAGTGGGTGGAAGTACTCACTGAAGGGGGCCATGCGTGGCGGAATTGACAATAATATTCGGCAACGTTTAGCCAAATTGTTCCCTTACTTCGCTAACCTAGCAGAACGAGAAATACGAGAGGCATCAATACTTAGTCACATACCCTTGGGTCAATCACTCGAAGTCGACAGTTCCTTCCTTACCGGGGTAAAACTGTCGACAAATGCTTCGCAATCGGAGGAGAAGTCCAGGATCTGCTTCTCAACAAAGGCTTGAACGTTGGATGGGTCGAACGGGTCGACCGCTTGACCTGGGTGTCGGTGGGTCGGTGGATACGACGGCAACAATAGCATAGAGGGGGGGATGGGTCGAAGGGGTCGATCGCTTGACCTGGGTGTCGGTGGTTCGGTGGATAAGACGGCAAGAATAGCAAAGAGGGGGGGGAAGGGGGGGCAAACGGAGTGCGTATGTGAAACGTAACAGGGGATAATGGGGGGGGGGGAGCGAAACAAGGTTACATTACGAACGATTAGACCCAGGGAAGTGTTTCAGTTAGGATACTTCCGGGGCAGTCCGTGATCGAGAAGAACACAGACTTAATCGAGGAGACGTGCACAGTCGACGATCATATGTATGTACTTAACGTATCGAGAACGGGAGTGAAGTTGTGGATGGGTGAATAACCGCCGTAACTACGCCCGCCGTGCGTGCGCAGTGGCCAGGCTTTGGGTTGTAGGTGTAACCAGTCCCATTTAAAATCAAGGTGACCCAAAGTGTTAACGGCTGTAGGACGTATCCCTTGGTTTTCTAAACGGGCATTTTATGTTGGAATCCTTGAAATAGATTCCTCAACTAAATGACTGACCGATTCGATGGGAAACAAAATATGACCAATACCAAATACCTGGTAGGATTCTGCGATGAGCTCGAAAGAAACGAACACGGCAATAATTTAGGCGGACATGTAGAACAAGGCCGGCATCATCTGAGGAAGCGACTTCCACAATGGCGTCGACGAGAATCTCAATAGGTAATGTTGTATTGTTTGTCTACTTTCTGGTACAGTAGTTTCTTCATTTCATGGATCGGCAGAATCTCAAAGGAATTTGCTGTTCACTGGGAGCCTTAGAAATAGAGTACGGCATTTGTCTACGACTTTAGAATCAACGGTATTTTGAAAAATACCGACCGGACGATTTTTGAAGCCGGTATCCAACACTGACTTTGGCAGCTCGCAGCCTTCTAGAGGTGCATCCCGGCCTCAAAACTTGGAACCGGGTACCCGACCGGGTGGGGGGCGGTTAAGGCGGAACCGGAACCGAGTACCTGGGTCCCGGCAGACGCGGGTACCCGGGTACCCGCATTACCATATACCCTATTTTCCTCCCTTTCATCGTTTGAACGCCGACGGATGAGGCGGACACGGGTATCTGGGTACCCGGGGTACCCGAGTACCCGGGTTACCATATACGCTATTTGCTCCTTTTTTTGCGTTTGAGCGGCGGCTTGGTAAGTCGGACACGGGTACCCAGGTTACCATACCCTATTTGCTCCCCTTGCAGCTTTGGAGCGGCGGCGTGCTAGGCAAGGCACAGGTAATAATAGGGGTATTCTCCATTCTCGGTCTATTGTCTGCAGGGGTGAGAGGCGAGAGTCTAGAGGCACAGCCGCTGGGGTGTAAATCAACGTATACCCCCGTCTTGGGGCCTCCGTATAGAACAATTAACGGGTACCCGGGATACAAATACCCGCGGTTCCGTCAGTTGGGCCGGGACGGCTCCGATTCCGACGGTTACGGGTACCCGCCACCAGGTACTCGGTTCTCAGTCAGACGGGGTGCAACTCTACAGACTTAATCAGCCTGTAGTCGCCGAAGGAGAAACTACTAGTATTTGTTTTCCACCAAGTGTTTGCTTTCGTCGACTTCTTTGTTTTCTCTTGTGACTCGCTCGTTTTTTCGCGACTTGTACACACATTACAGCAGTGTGTGTGGAGCACACGATAAAACTTTAAAAAATACCGGTATGAAATAGGAAGTCATTTATATATGCGAGTACCAATGGATGGATACCCAACGCACACGCACTGCTGGCCGTGCCGATTCTAGAGATGCCGGTTACCGGTAAAAGTTTGTTCGTCTCGTATTATAGCAAGTAAGTGGCCATTGGCGATTTTCCGGACGCAACGAAGACACACGATATCACTTTGGACAATGCAATTCTTAACATTGATGTTTGTACTGCTGTACAGGTACTATTTTATTTTTATTTTTTATTTTTGTTGCTCATCCCATTTATTATCTTCGCACATCTTATTCTCTGTCTCCTTCCAACTCGTAACTCAGATCCGGGGTCCCATAGCAGGCTCTTCTACTCCCTTCCCGCTACGGTACGTGCCTTCCTTTTTATCGCGAGAAGATTTCAGCATTCTCTTCCCTCGTCGACTCGCATCGAATTGTGCGGAGTGTCCATTGGCTCGCTGTTTAAAGCGTTCAACTCGAAACTTCGGAGAAATTCTTGTTCACATAAAGTGAAACTTCGATACATTCACGGCTGCCTAACCGTAGCGGGAAGGGGGGAGAAGAGCCTGCTATGTGACCCCGGATCTGAGTTACGAGTTGGAAGGAGAGAGAGAAGAAGATGTGCGAAGATAAGGAATGGGATGAAAAAAAAAAAAAAAAAAAAAAACATCCGGGGTCACATAGCAGGCTCTTCTCCCCCCTTCCCGCTACGGTACGTGCCTTCATTTTTTATCGCGAGAAGATTTCAGCCTTTTCTTCCCTCGTCGACTCGCATCGAATTGTGCCTACCCACGCTGCAAGGCGCTCTCAACAACTGAATCCCTTTTTTTATTTTTGCAAATAAAGTCAAAGTCCGACCCTCCTGGGGCTCGAACCCAGGACTCAAACAAGTAGAATTCGAGGTTAACCACTTGAACCACCGGGGCGACCGGTTGGGGGGACGGAAGCGCGCGGGCTACTTGGCACAATATTCATAGCGATAGGAGGAGAGAAAATAGTACCAGGTAGGAGGAAAAAAGAGAGACGATGTAAGCAAGGTCCGGCCACTCACTGCTTGCTGTGACGGCGAAGTAATCAGTACAATATCAAAATAATGGAAATAAAATGAAAGAAATAAAGACAACCCGCCGCCTTTTACAGCAGTAGCCATTTGGCCGCACCAGAATACAAACATTATTTTTTTACCACAAAAGCTTGCACTGCTGCTGCTGTACCTCTCTTTACACCAAAAATTAAAACAATTAACACTCGTTTGGAATGGACTCTTCATGGGACACTTGGTTTGTATTTGGGACGGAGTTCATGTTGTGTCTCGCATCTCGTCTGCGTACAATACATCCATACACACTCGTACTTTCAATCCAGCAGTAAGGTGAACCACATCAGTTCCCACATACATGATGGTTGCCTGACCCCGTAGGCAGTACCCGATAGGGAGTACTTTGTCCCTGGCGGGACGACTGCGATCCAAACAATCCTATAGAGATAAAACTCTCCAAAAATATACCAGGTATGGTATGTAGTTTGGACCCTAAACTGCACTGAGGCCCTAAAAGGAGGACTCTAGCTTGGCTATTACGGGGGAACATAGTAAATAGGACCTACGGAAAAGTCAAAAATACATACATTACCTCTATTATTACTGACAATATTGGGTCCTATTTACTATGGTACCCGTAATGGTACGAGCGGATATACACGCAGGAGGGACCAGAAGGCTAATATTGGTAGAATTCGCCGCTTCAACTCCACACATTGAGAGGGAGGAAGGGGAGGGTTGGGGGGGGAGGGGGGGGGGCGGGTGCAGCATGTTCTTCGAATCTTGTCTTCTGGCCAAAACGTTGGGGGCATGGGTCGGAGCGTGATCTCCCCGCGCGGAAGGCATACACGCGTCCTCTTCTGTACCAGACGGGGACTGCTTTCCAGCGGAGGCAAGGCAAAGGAATCAACGATGGATGATATGCATGTCGCCCTTTGAGCATTCACACTTTTGACGGGTGAAAAAAAAAACTCCGATGACGGCTGCCAGAAACCGTTTTGCTAGCTTTGGGGGAGTTGTTCGCAGGCATATTAGGTTGGCAAAAGAAGATTGAAGGTTCCGGGTTCCTGTCTGCAAGCGGACACACACGAATGAATGTCGAATATCAGCGCGGGGATATTTTTTCAAGTGGCAAAAACTCTAGTTGTCTCAGTACAGTAGCAGTCCATCGCTTCGGTGCTTTCACGCGTAGCCCCGAAGCGAAGCACGGATATCTGAGTTCGAAATCCAACCGTGGTCAGACTTTAATTTTACATTATTTGCGATATTGCAGTAGTAGGTGAAATAACAAAACAGCCGATAGCGCCTTGATGGCGTGGGTATAGGCGCAATTTTACACGAGTGGGCGAGGGGGAAAAGGGATGTGGTCTCCCCTTGGTAAGAGTTGAAGGTATGAACCGACTTAGGGAGGGGGGTAAGAGCCCACTTTGTCACCCCGATCTGACCCTCTACTACTAATAGTATTAAAAAAAGTTACCAGTACGTGGTACCTGGTGCGACGTAACAGGATGGAGAGAAAAAAAGGGCGAAAAACACGGAAAACAAAAGTGCGAGAACGAAAAAGAAGAACGTACGTATTTCATTGTCGCGTCCCAACCTGTTGACAAGCGAAAAAAAAAACTAATCAACCTACACTCACCGGACGAAGTACGGGTAATGCAGCTGGAGACCAGGACGGCGAGAGGAAGGCCGGCCCACATGGTGGACGCGTAGAATAGGATATGATGAACGAGCCTCGTAGACTTTTTCTTGTCCTTTCCCTTGTCGACTTGTCGAAACAACAAACGCGACGAAGTTAACTTAGTGAAGAGAGTTCCTACTGCTGTTGCAGCGGGGCGTGCAGCTCGACAGCCTGGGTGTGACTACTGCTGTCAACTCTCGCCAACCTTCTTATTGAACAATAATAGACGACGTATTCGACGAAGTGTGGTTGTTCTCGCAACAACTTTCAAGTCAAGGAGGTTCTTGCTCAAACAAAGGTGCTGTGGAGACCTCAGAAGACCCCGAACCCCTTGAAAAATACCTGGTACCTGGTATAGAACAAAGTTCGGTTAAGAACAAACGTGATTATTCCCGCCTGAAAATAGGCCAATCGCGAAGGCGAACACACGAAGTGAAATCATGCGCGAAAACAGCAGTAGTATTACCGGTAACAGACTTTTGTGTTTTTCTCAAGCACAGCATGGCGATGGGAATACTCCCTCACGCCCACCTTCCGAAACTGTTTCGTAGTAAGCGAGGTGTATAGCGGAATGAACCTACTACATCGCCTTACGGGATCCCGGTATTATTGCAGTTCGACAAGAGGACGGCGTGAGAGAGGCGGGCCACAGGTGTTGGCCACTATTAATACTATCATAAGTTATTTGGTGGACGCTGCTGGGTTTTAGGTTCATTCTAATCGGAGAGCGTTTTTTTCATAATTAATTTCCAAAGTTTGGAAATAGTTGGAGATATGTATCAAAATACGGAGGCGTTCTGTCACTATTCGTGAAATTCTCCAGAAGCAAAAATATCAAGTTCGTTAGCATTCTAATATTTGGAAAAAAAAAAACGGAAAATATGGAAGATTGAAAAATTACGCGAAAAAATGTCGAAAATTTGGAAAGAAAACTCTCCGATAAGAATGACCCTTATAATAGTAGGTCAAGCTCTCGTCGGCGTGTAGAAACGAGAAGAGACGAGAAAATTTAAATGCAGTGTGCTACGAAGAGCGGGCCGTTGAAGCGTGCAATCTGACATTCCGGGGTCGAACACTTTCAACGCTCGTACAACTATTATAGAAATCACTATATACCGGCAGTGAAGTTACGAATCTGAGGACGTGTACCAACGCCGGCATGATCACGAGTTCTTTGTTTTTTTACTTTGGGTCACTCTTTTTTCTCTTTTTTCTGAAGAAATAATCTGTAATGAGGTGATACGGTGAGACAGCCATAAAGTACTCGTTCATACGTGCGAGTTTCAGAAATTCGAGGAAAATGATATTTCGATCCACATTATTCATAGGTGGTGAAGATCTTGGGCCTTTCTATCCCGATTCCAGCTGCCCAATCATCTCACCTGATCCCGTTTGGTACCACCGCCCTGCCCATCTGAGCCTCACCATCTGGTGTGCAGAAAATGGGGAGAAGGCTTGTCAGGAGACTCTGTAACAGATCGAGAATCGATCCGTGATTTGTTGTGAACGGGCAAATTGCGATTTTAGAGGTTGGAATATTCTATGATTGATGAGTAGAAACAACACACACCGCATGTGTAGCCCTGGGGAGGTCCGGGACTAGCCCAAACGAAACTAAGCGTGAGCCCTTTCGTACCGTAGTCCCAATTTGGGGACAAACCATTCAAATTCCAAGTGAGTTGCCCCCAAAACGGGGCTGTCGGGACGTCCAAAATTTAGGGTGTAAATGATAAGAGTCCAAGATTAAAATGCCAGGTCAAACAAATAAGAGAGCTCGCACACGAGATAATTCTCACAGGCTTCGCTAAGACCAGCAATTTCAAACGTAAAGCGCGCGACGTCAGCTGACCAGTGAAGTACGTGACAAGGAGCGAAACCTTCCCGGAAAGTTGAAGATCAATCTACCGGAATTTCCGCAGTTTAGTTTGTAGTTCCTGTCTCCCTCAAGTATTGCTGGAGGCCCACCACCCTCCCTGATGCCATTCACAGGAGGGACAACCACCGTTTAGAACTGCAGTCTCGTTTTGGGGACAATTGGGGACAAATTACTTGGAATTTGAGTGCCTTGTCCCCAAAACGGGGCTGGAGTTCTAAAGGGGTTAAGACCAATTATTATATGCTCTTGGATTTGCAGTCAATCGGAAACGTCTCCTTCAGTTTTTGCCGTCGAAATGTTGAAACTTGGTTTGTGATTTTTTTTATCTTTCGAATTATTGGGTTGTTGGTATATTGGTTCTCTGAGACGTGGAAGGGAGTTTTCCATTGTTCGGCATGCAACCGCCGTCGCCAACCGACACCCTTACACTCCGCGCAATAGCCCTATTACTCCGTGTCACAGCCCATTTCTCAATGTATGAGTCCTGTTACTCCCTCCCTAGGGTCCCCTCGACCGAGGCCTACTGTGCGGTCTCGGACTACCGAGTACCCCAGTAGTATGGTCTTCGACCATTCGTTCAAACTCCTGACAGTACACAGATTATTCCCAGAATGTGGTTACTTCGTAGGAATTGGGTTCCTCCACCTCCTTCGAAAAAAATAGGGGTGGGAGGGTGGGTGGGTGGGTGGGTGGGTGGGAGAAACTACGGAAATTCGAGTAGATTGATCTTCTATTTTCCAGGAAGTTTTGCTCTTGATCACGTAGTTCACTGGTCAGCTGACGTCGCGCGCTGCTTCCCGTTGGAGATTGCTGTGCTTGGCGAACTGTGTGAGAATGATCTCGTGTGCGAGCTTTCTTCTTTGTTAACCGGGTATATAAATATTGAACGCATGTCAAATAAATAGTAAAATTTCGACGCCCGCTTGACCTGCTCCGGCTGTTTAATTTCGGCTAGACACTGACCTGCTCAGGTATATGTTATTTTGGGCTCATCCATCCTAGAGTGCTTGAACCTCGAAAATCGCAATTCTACTGTTCACAATGAAACACGGATTACTTCTCGATCTGTTCCAGAAGCTCCTCACAAGCTTTCCCTTTTTGTTATAGGTTTCGAATTGGGTTATTGTTTTTTAATCCTCTGAGACGTGGGAGGGAGTTTTCCATTGTTCGGCATGCAACCGACGTCACTGATGGTTTTCAATGCTTATACCGACATCCTGCCACTCCGTGAGACAGCTCTATTACTCCGTTTAACAGGCACCATTACTCCATGTAATAGTCCTATACTCCCTCCCTTGGCCCCCATCGGCTGGTGCCTACTGTGCGGTCTCGGACGACCGAGCACCCCCAATTGTCTTCGACCATTCAATCTCCCTCAAATCCGAGGTCCTTCCAATACTTTACCGCTTTCCCCAAACCCTATCCTGGCCAGGTTGTCTTTGAGACCCCTCTTGTGTCCGCCAATTTTCGCGACACTTGACGGATGTCCATTTTTGCGCGTGTATGAAATATACGCCCCGTATTTCCACCTCCCTTCCCTCTGAATGTCTGGCGCCGACACGGTTTCTTCCGCTGCGAACATCGACCCCCCCCCCCCCCCCCCCGATACGGACAAAATGTAAAGTGAACTCGTCGGGGTTCGCCCCCGACTCCGTGACGATCTATTTAAGCGCCCGTGCTGCTTCGTCGTGTCGCCATATTACGAATGTACCCTTGCTACTCTACGTGGAAAGAGGTGCGTGCTGGGGCAGCATGGCATGAGACGACATCATCAGTTTCACCATAAGAGGGGATGGCAGCCTCGTCCGACTGCAGCCCGGACCGCGTACCCCTGCACCGTGCCCCGTGTTTTCATTACCATGCTACCCTCCCCTCCTTGGCCTCCTTTTGTCCTCGGAATCGGACTTCTACCCTATCGGCCTGTCGCCAGTGTAGATACGACAGCTTGCTATCACCGCTCTAAAACGCAACGTCGGCCCGTGTTAGACAGTGGGTCGGATGCACCCCGCGCCCCCGTCCTTGACCCGCACCTCGTCAGAACGGGCTACAAAAAAAACTCGTAGCCAAACAAAGCCACAACACCCGACCCCCGTCCCCGCCCCCGAGGTTATGCGCTGCTCTCCCTTCAGCAGCACGCCCCATGACACTGGATGCCGCAACCGACGGGCGGTACCCGCGTCGGCGTGTCTCCAAGTTTTTCTTTTTTATGCAGTTTTGACTGTGATTGACTGCGAGGGAGGTTCCAACCTGTACTCCAACCGGTGCGACGCGCTATACCAGGCGGCTAAGTCAACGATTTCCAACTCGCTCTCCTCGGCTTGTCGCGTCTGCCCTCAGGTATTGGTCCCTCCCCAGTAGCCTGCGAAACCTGGACCAAGATGCAATACCTGACGCGTGGGTCTGTTCAGACGAGCCCGAAACTACGTTTCGGAGGTACTGGAGGCCAATACCCCGGAGCGAAACGCGTCTCCGGCGAATCCCAGCCTCTGTTTCTGCCATTCAAAATCGGGTCTATATTCGGGGAGGGAAACGTTGATAGACGCGCTGCCATCGCGATATACCGTCGGCTAAGGTGTTGGCTATTCCGGCGACATGCTTGGCGCGAAACGACCAGTCTGAATCCCTTTCTAGATACCCTAATATACTCATCAACGCCCCCACTCTAGGCTCCGTGGCTGCCTTACACCGATTCGCCCAGTGAATTGCCGACATGGTGTCCCCCTGTAGTATCGTACTTTACCCCCCATAATGCAGCCGCGTACCGGCGCGCCCGACAAATGCCCACGCCGTGACTACCATACCCAATAGTTCCAACGCGGTAATGGACAAGTCATCCTGATCCTTCTTGTGCACTCTCAGGCGTTTTTGTAACTCGTCTGCCAAATTCATTCGCCAGCTCAGGCCCGATTCCAAGCAGTACCGCCCGTGATGGTGCCGGAGGCATCGGGTGCCAGTGTGTGTGTGTGTGAGTGTGCGGCCGGAGATAAAAACAATGTAAGGAAGCACCGAGCCTTCCCCCTGTAAAGCCGCGATCGCGGGCTACAACCAACGCCCAAAACGCGACATCCGCATGAAACTCCGCAGTAAGGGCAACACGTCTGAGAGCTCCCCGACGCTTCGCAGTTTTCTTGTCGCGGGTTGAATTGGATCAATCCCACGGCTAGCAGTATTCGACGCACGAAATACTTCCCCGGCCGCACTACTCCGCACACGTGCAGCAATTTTCCAATGTGCGTCCGACGTTCGGACTCGGTTGCGACGGTGCGCTCTGCCGGACACGCGGGGAGCAGGCTGTGGAACTGTGTGAGTTTTAGCGACGGTAAGGAAATACTCATTGCTACCGTGTCTAACTCCCAACTCAAAACGACCAACCGCGCGCTCCACGACGAAATCGTACTGGACGACAGCAGCGGGAGGGGTCACCAGCGATTCGCTCACCGAACAGTCGATAATTATCTTATGCCAAGGGGGCCAACGCAATCAGTCGTCGAGCTCCGTTCCCGAAATACTGTCGTTCCACAAGGATGCCGTGGTCCACGTAGTACTCCACGAAACAAACATCGTTCACTCCCCCGTCGCTGCCTAGTGGTGTCACTGTCCTAGGGTGCAACCGAACGGGGCGCCGCATCTACCGCCACCAGCCGAACCGCATTCTTTACATACCAGGGGTACATTTGTTTCAGAACTATGCGCGCTGCGTCGCCGAACCGTCGTCGCAATTACACCACGCGCCAAATTAAATTGCGCAGCACACGCCCTAGGTTACACTGGAAGGGAGGCGTTACGAGGAGGTTTGACGTAACGACTACCCCCGATGGCAGCATTCTCAACCCAGGGATCTGTTCCTCCGAGTCGCGTGGGAAGACCCACGCGCGTATATAGACAACGTGTTTGTGGATCTTAAATCGCTGTTCGTGGGCTCCGACACCACTATCATTGTTGTATCTTAGCGCCGCTGTTACTCCCTTTCCTCCTTCAACGCGAACCGGTACCCCGTGTACTGTGCAATCTGGTCTACCTGTGGAAATCCTTCTTCCGCACCAAACCAAGTGTGTTAAGTTCGGCAGTTATCCGCGAGAGGGGCTGGAGTTGTTCGATTTGTGTTATATATTCAAACCGCCCCCATTACCTAGCAGAAACGTAATTCCCCCCAGGGGCATGTCCCCGAGAATACTCTCGACTATCCCGCTACCCGCTCGTGCCGTTGAACGATTTTTCCTTACGGCTAGACACTCATCACCACCCGACACAAATCCCGGGGCCGACCCGGTCCGAACAAGGTCTGGATCTCGAGCTGAGTCCTCCACGTGTTTGTGTCCCGGGGTTTGTCGCCGCCGGCAGGCGAGGCCCGCGTCCTTATTCATCGTTATATGTATCCTGTTTCCTCACCCCCCCGTCTTAGGCATGTGGAGATCCGTCGACCCGTGTCTCCGCGGTCGGGATGAAACCTCCTCCTCTCCCCGTCTTGGCGCGGTCTGCCTTGGTTTTGCGCGCGGAACTTCTTCCATCGCCGCTACCCCCGCGCCATTTTTTGCTTGCTGCGTGGGCAAACATGCACGCTGTGCCGTAGTCACACCCCCGCGGTGACGCCCACCCATAACACGGCAACTCGGCCCGCGTCTTTGCTCGCTTGGCCGATGGTGCGGGAGATCGACCTTGACCCCCGTCACGTTGAGTCTCCACATTCTTGATCCCTCCCGCGTTGATGTAGCCAAGAAGCGACTTCCAAGTCGGGACCGGTACAGAGGGAAGCTGCTCGATGCTTGGTGGTGAAGTACACTTTCCGCCGGCCGACACGGATGCGTCTAACAGAGCGGATGTCCATACCAAAATATCTTCGTTGATGAGCTTCTCGATGCGCTTCCTGTTCGACGGAATCCGAATCGACCTTGGTGCATTGTTGCTTGTGTTTTTTCACAGCGTCAGCGCCGATCTTGACACCCTGGCGTAGGGCCTCCACGCGCGCCATGCTCTCCGCCGATTCGGCACCCTTTCCGACCACTCTTATAACCACGTCGACGAGCATTTCCATCTGCTCCAAGACGTTCAGATCTGCCGAGGGATCCACGGGGTTTCCGTGTGGCATGTACCAGGTAGTCCGATACATTGAAGGCCGAACACTGCGCGACCTGGGAGGTAACCGCGGGTGTCACCAGTGCTACGTCAGACAATACGGCTTGCAGCTCCTCCCGTTTCATCCCCCAAACCACCGGCCGTACGCCCGAAATAAGCCAAATTTTCCGAGCGCTCGGGTTTTCCCAGGCCACGATGTCTTCCTTCACCTTGACCTTGGGTTCCTGCCCCCGTAAGATAGACTCGCCCGTCCCTGCGTCTTCGCCGTTTTCATCCTCCTCGTGGTCCCCGGCCTGTAGTTCGGCGACGACATCTCTCATTTCCATCATCATGGCGCCCAACTGGGAGACCGTGTCTTTCAGTTGCGCGATGTCGGCGGTCTGCGCTTCCGTTGCCGCGAGTACCACCCGACGACGTTCCGATGCCCTCGACCACACGTGCTGGCCCAGGATGCCCGTTGCTGGACCGGTACCCAGTGATTGGATGTCCCCTGAAGCGACATCCAGAAAAGCACCTCCCGCTGAACCGCTTCCTCCTGAATCGACTCCCGCGACGTTGGTCCCCCTTGAACCACTGCCCTCAAAACCTGGCATATGTATCGCTCGCCGATCCTTAGGGCAAGATCCTCTGCGACCTTAGTTCGCAAAGGCAAGATATGGCATTCAGGGACGAGAGAATTCGTTAATTTGTCCGTTCCGATACTACTGTGTGTATGTTTTTGCTCATCAGACTCTCATATACCTCATGGACGTACATCTCGCCGCAGCTTCCAGCATTCTGAATTGTGTCAAACTCGCGAATCTGTGAGAGACGCTTCATCTTTCTAGAGCCAAACTCTCTGAAACTCCGACCATATCCTGGCATGTATCTCGTCTTTGTTATCTCACCCCCCTCCGGCACCACCCTTAAAAAAATGAAATGTTTTTTTTTTGTATTTTTAGCAGGATCTATCTTTAATATTTTTTGTATTGTTGTTAATAAGCACAAGCGTCCCGAAAATACTCGATGCTTTTCGCTCTTTAACCCAACCTGTCTTTCTTGTTGTTTTCGCCCGACTTGACACCAGCCATGCCTCGTGAAATTACCCCTCACTAAACTTTTCACGATATATATCATTGTAATCGCCCGGCTGAGACCCGTCAAGCCTCGCGAAATTACCTCTAGCCGACGTTTCCATAATAATAAGATTCCGAATGATTCACATTTCGTTTTGTGAATCTGGGTGAATCTATGCATTAGGCATCGCCTTCCCTTAGCCTAGCTTCTCCTGAAATTCCCACACTTACTTCTTGCGATCCCCCGGCTTGTGACCATTCATTCCTCGTGGGATAACCTCTCACCGAACTTTTATAATAGCATTGTTATCGCCCGGCTTGAGACCAGTCATGCTTCGTGGAATTACCTCTTACCGAACCTTCAATGATAACATTGCGAATGATTCACATTCCGTTTGTGAATCTGGGTGAATCTTACGCATTGTTCATCGCCTTCCCTCAGGCCCCATCTTAACATGGAACACTATTTGGAAATAAAATTTTACTTTCAATGGATTATAATTTGACTTCAAAAATAAAACGTGTTTGTGTCCTATCGGGGAACAGCGTACTAGTTGTCAATTAATTCAAACAATATTTATGAATAACCTGTAAGAACGCGCTGTGTCACACAACGCCCAACCGACAAAGAGCGACGCGCGTAGATGAGAGCGCAGGTTTTCGCTTCCGCGTGCGCGCCGCCGCCAGCGATATTTTCTCTTAAGTCACGCAGGATAGGAAGCTATCACTCTCAGGGTGTCTTGGTTGGGCGGAGAAAGCCCTCAAGCGCCACGTGCGGAACAGCAGTGGTGATGCCGGTATATCGAGATGTTGGGCGTATCCTCCGTTTTTTCGCTCGTCTGCTAGGTTGTCGCGATTGTTGGCCGATCGAGCGGGCTGAAAAATGGGATTGCGGCGCCATGATTACTTTTGAGGCGCCACCGCCGGGGTACGATACGCTATGGTGTGTAGGCGTGGGCGCGGGTATTCCTCCGGTCATCTCTCGTTGAGGTTCGCATTTTATCGCCTTGATCGTGGTCACCGAAACGGCCAAGAATCGCCCCAGACTCCACCGAGAGTGTTGACCCACCATGAACATGCTGCATCGAAACCGAGGAACTCCCAAATGCCAAATTTAATTTGAAAAATCACACGAAAAAAGTCCCAAACGACTTTTCACTCTAATTGTTTTTTTTTTATTCGCCTGCTTAGTCGTCCACTCTTCGGCTAATCAGATACAAATTAAATTTAAAAAAAAAAAAAAAACGAATTAAAAAATTATGCAAAAGTCCCCATTAAGATGGGCCCTTAGCCTAACTCTCTTGGATTTATTCACTTATTTATTATCACCCGGCTTAAGACCAGTCTTGCCTAGTGGAATTCCCTCTCCCCGGACTTTTCATTTTACCATCCAGAATGATTCACATTCCGTTTGTGAATCGGGGTGAACCTAAGCATTACGTATCGCCTTCCCTTAGCCTAACTTTTCTGGGATTCCGACACTTCTTGCGATCATCTGACTTGAGAGCAGTCATGCCTCTCGGACCTCTCACAAAACTTTCAATATTTAGATTCCCAACGATTAACATCCCGTTTGTTTGTGAATCTGGGTGAATCTATGCATTATGCATCGCGTTCCCTGAGCCTTACGCTCCGGGATTCAGACGATATCCTGTTATTTACCCCGTTCTCGGCGTGCCTCCTACAGTAGTGTTATCGTTTGACCTTGCTGTGTTTTCAGGATAATATGCTCAGCGTACTCAGATATCATCGATATGACCTCCCGTACTCGACTCTCCTGCAACGAAACAACCGAAAACCACCGTACCCACTTAGTTCACGTTGGTGCGCCGTCTTGTGTAGTTATCGGTCAAAGCGAAACATGACGGCTGTTTCTTACGGGCCGTGCCTGCTTTCTCGTCGAAGAACAACCATAGTAGCGACTATTGAGTGGTCCGTTCGTTGGGCATCACCCTACGCTCTGGCACTACTGTTGTACCTGGTACGTATTACCGTGGCCTGGTCTGGTAGGCAGATGATCTCTGTACCTATGCACTGCGACAAAACCGAAATAAATACCCATGGCATATGGTAGTACCTGTCGATTACTTGATGCACGACATACGACTGATCCATTGATCGCTACAGTAGCCCGAGCAAGTGTTCGATAATATGTGTTGAGTCTCCGCGTCCGACCAACTCGTCACGCACGCAACCGCAACTTCCGTGCGTACCTGTTCCAAGAGGAATTCGAAGGGTCCCAGCTGCGCGCCACCCTTCTGTATCTCTTTTTGTGAGTTACGTGTGTCTCTTTCGTGAGTAACGTGCACGTGATGTATCGTTCGGTCACTCGCCGACGCACCCACTCTTACCTGCTCTGCTCTCGCGGCCGTTTTGACTTTGAAGGCAACCTGTACTTCTCCACGCGAGAAGGTAAGAAACGTCCGTGCATGAGAAAACCTCGGTGTGTAGCTGATAATTTTCCGTGAACCCACAGCTCTGGCTCTCTGCACAGGATACACTGCAAGTCCAAGCCACATGGCATACAAACCAAGATGCTGACAACAACTTCCGGAATGCCCACGATGGCATGCGAGCTCGCGTGCGTACTGATGACAGCGAGCACTCGAAAGGGTTTGATGTCACGCAGGGGCTGCGGCAAGGCTGTGTACTATCACCGTTACTGTTCAACGTACTATGTTCAGCTGCGGTACACATCGTACTAGTATTTTTGCTAAGACGGGGCCATCGTAGGGGGTTTGGTCCAACTCAGTGATGCTGGAGTAAAGACGCAGGACCTGTCGGCGTGCGTGCGAAGGGCTGTGTGGGGCGTCTTGTACGCCGATTCGATGACGCAGAAATCGTCTAGAAGTCGGCTGAGGAGCTCGCGAAAATGATGATAGTCATCGTGACTGTCTTCGAAGCAACAAACATCACGGTTTTAGAAAAGACAACAGAGACAGTGCTTCTACAAACACCAGACCAGACAACCCTCGCACCACCGCTCGTCATCGAAGCAGCAGGCCAGAGGTATAAGCACACGGCCCAGTTCTTATACCTAGGTGACGTTCTTCACGAAAACGCCGACCTCTCGCTCGAAATCGACCGACGGATCGGTCTCATGCGAGCATGCCTCAAACGGTTCGGCCCGGAGTTGCATGATAGGACGACCGCCCCATTTAGCCTGGAAGTCCGAAAGCCGAAGCCGAGGTGATCGACACCCTGCTGTACGGGTGTGTGACGTGGACACTCAGAGCGGAACCCTTTGCCAAGCTTCGAACGGCTCTCCACCAAGTCCTGTTGCGATACATTGGCTTCCAGCGCCGACTTCGTACTGACTATGTCACCCCCTCCTACGCAAAGACCCTCAAGATGACACGTTGCGAGAGCATCAAAACGACCGTTCGTAAACGGCAGCTCTTCGTTGCGGGGGTCGTGGCACGGCAGAGCAAGGAGCGATTACCCAGATGGGTTATGTTCGGGACGATGGCTGGTGGGGAGAACCCGAGACCAGGTGGGCAGTTAAATACTTGGCATAAATGCATAGTCGAAAACCTTAGGGAGTTCCGAGCCACAGAAGGGTCAACGGAACTCGCCCCATTGTTGTTTGGAGTTGAGGCCGCGCTGTGGCCCACTAAAGCGAAAAAGGCGGGGAAGTGGTTCTGGGGGATCCGTGAAGCAGCCAAACGGTTCGTGGTGAGATTGCACGAAGTAAAGGCTGAGATGAGTAGGCAGCGCCACCTATCCGCCGTGGATGGTGTCCAAGGGAATGGGGGGGGGGGGGGGGATACAGAATGAGTGGCAGAAACTCTGACCAAGAGAATGCGGAGAGGGGGGGGAACAGGAGGAGTAAAAGGGGACCTGCGGTGGACAAAATCAGGAAGGAGATGGCAAACAGGGTAGCAAAGCACAAGGCCGACTAGGAAGTAGAACATGACTATACTACTAGTAGTGCCATCAACTGGTGCAGCAGGTTCGAACGTGGCCTTCATCTGTCTTCTCTTCTTCTCTTTGTTTTTTTTCTTTATTACGCTGATTCCCCGTGATTTTCATTTTTTGTTATCTCCTCCTTTTTTTGCTATTGACGAGCCGTATTGAAGAAGTCGTGTGTCGTGGGTGGATGACGAGCTTGCTCTGCTTGTTTCATATTGTCTGACGCAAGGGGCTGGGCACAGTGGACGAACGCAGGGCGGAGACGGCAGTCAGGATAGGAAGGTAACAGGCGGACTAGCAGGGAGAATCTGGCTTTTGCTAACTCGTACGACAAACTGCTGCCGCTATCTGGAGGGTGCTTTGTGCTCTGGTTTGCCTGTTATTTCCCCTTTGTTATTTTCCCTTGGTTCTTTGTCCTACTCTGTTAAGAAGTAATGGTGTTTCCCTCCTTTTTCCCTATTTTCCCAGCTCATTTTTAAAGTGTTTGCCGCATCGCCTGCGGGGGGGGGGGGGGGACACGACACTTAGTTTCTTCCAAATATATATATTTCTCTTTCGATTTGTCTTCTTTGTGTCCTTTCGTTTCTCAATTTCATAGAATGTGTATGTCGTGCCTGTCGTATCCAGTATGATGGCATGGCATTGCATTGCCTATTGCTGTACTTACTGCATACCAGGTACGTGGCAACGTATCATCTCTGTGGCCTAGATTTTTGAGCACCGAGCTTGTAGCCCTTCTGGGATTGAAGAATCGGCACAGACACTGGTTGTGCTGGGTTTCGACGGGTAGAAGGAACGGTTTAATGTGAAGAACACACATACATACTTGCCGTGAACCCTGTCTATAGTATTTTCCTCGGCCACAATCATGTCACGCGACAACGGCCGTTCACAGTCCACGAACGTCTCGGGGGAAACAGTTGATCGCTTCAACAGTCTCCTTGCTGCTGGTTGTTGTGCACGAAGCAACGGGAGGCCATGAATGCGAGCAGGGCAGTCAGCGCTTCGGGGAGATGCTACCACGGTCTTTCATCCTGATGTTTCCTCTCAATTGTCCAGGCGATACACTTCGGTAAAGAGCGTTTCTGCGTACTCGTCCCGACCGAATCAAATGCGAGCCATTCCACCGAACGCGCAACATCAGGCTTCGTTAGTTCCGTGTTGTCCCCTGTTCCTGTGGGTCTGGGGTGTACCATATGCCCCCTGGATGTTGGGCGAGTGGCATACACACATACCGGCAGTACGAGTATGCATACGGTGTGTCGAGCGCAGAGCATGTCGGATTCATGTCGTACATTGGGCAACGGACACGCCTTGGGGATCGCGTAAGTCAGCCGGGGTTTTGTATTCAACATAAGGTCCAACCGAAGATGGTCGGGCTTGTTTTGAATAATCTTTATGTCTGGAGTACAATCTCGGAGGTCGATGAACCCCGCGACCCAGTGTATCGGTCGGTCCATTCTTTGGAATAGGTAAGACATGTGGCAATGGAAACTCAAAGCTTCCATACAAAAACATAGAAAGGTGGTGAGCTTAAGCTTTCCCGTCACCAGTCGGCCGAAGGATTAAACAAAAGGCAGTGAATGCCAAGTATTCCCACCCAACTTGTGTCCAGGTATACGTTGTGAGGCCCTTTCTTATGCAGTCAGATTTGCAATCAGTTGGAAATTGTGCTATTGGCACGTTTGCACAAGATTTTGCCCTTAACATGTGCGAAACTGCTGTTTCTCGCCCCAGAATGACTTGGAATTTTCTCCAAGACCTTTCTAGAGGTGTGTTCCGCTTCTCCAGGTGCCCAGTTGCGGGAAATCACTTCCGGTACGTTTGCGACCTAACTGGGTTGGATACGATTACAATCCCCGATTGGATCGGACAAAAGAAACCTTTCTTCTCATTTCGATCCCCGATCGTAGTCGTATTTGGATAGGAAAAGTGCCGAAGGGATCGGATCGGAAAAAAAAATGTTTTTTCGGATCGATTCGGGGGTTGTAATCGTATTTGAACCAGTTGAATCGGAAACGCACCGGAGGTGATTTCCTGCAAAAAAATGGGCACCTACCTGCAGAAGCGGAAACAGCTCTAGATAGGTCTTAGAGAAATTCCCATGTCATTATGAGGCGAGAAACAGCAGTTTGGCACATTTTCGGGACAAAAGCTCGTGCGAACGTGCTGATAGCACTATTTCCATCTGACGGGCAGTCCGACTGCATAAGAACTGGCCTGAGGAGTACGATTCTTCAAACCGTGAGTCTCAAGATATTGGAAAACCCCGAAAGGGACAATTGTGGGACCGAATGTTGGGCCACGTTCGGCTTACAAAACCCTCAGGCGGATGTTTAGTTCAAGGCGGCACTGTGCCGGGGGGCCATAATAAATAGGACCTACTGTCCACACCAACAATCTATGTATAAACTCATTTTTAGTGGTAATACTTGTTCCTGTTGACTATGGTTCCCCGTAATAGTTCGAGCATAG
Source organism: Nereocystis luetkeana (assembly GCA_031213475.1). Lineage (NCBI taxonomy): Eukaryota > Phaeophyceae > Laminariales > Laminariaceae > Nereocystis > Nereocystis luetkeana. Next base: position 7,546,582 of record JARUPZ010000025.1, on the reverse strand, counting down.
CCCACGCCGTTTTAAACATTCCCAATACCTCGGGCGGGCTGATGGTGATGGCACAGACCTCCCGGCGGTCGGTTGTTCTGTTTGAGTTCGGAGGTAAGATTCCCCGGCAAGTCATGCCAACAAAAAACTTACCTTCTTCTCGAGAGAGACAGCAGAGAGAGAGTGTCGTTTTGGGGCTTGTTTTAGGGTTGTGTAGGAGGGGGCGCTATGCGCCTCTCCCGCTAGAAGTAGGTCGTGATTCACCGTACACATCGAGGGGAGGGGGTAAGAATGAAAGGCTTTTTTACCGAGCTCTACCGTAGGGTTCTGATGTTGGCTACCTGATGACTCGTCCAACCCAATCACCCGCATCAGCGTCCACACGGATGGGCCTACCAGCCCACACTCCAGACAGCAACCGCTGTAGTCAGTAGTCAAGGGTTGGTTTGTTGTGGGAACGGGGGAATCTCTTGTGCTGTGGTTGAGTGGATAGCCGCGGCCATGTTTGTTCAGCTAGTTCGGACAATTATTTCGAATCATGTATGCGCCTTCTTCGTCTCTTGTGTTTTTAGGTGGGAAGGGTAGTGCTTCCGATCCGAGGTCTGGTTTTATAGGTTTTCGGGGTCTCCTTGGGGCTCCAGCAACTTTGTGTTACTACGGATGCCTCGACGTGAGAGTGATAATGTGGGAACAACAACAACACCAACAACAAATGGCTTATTCGCCAGATATTTGTATCTGGCTAAACCAAGGAGAACTGAAGAAAACGACTTCCAAAAAGAACGACGGGAGTCATACACCATCCAATATCAAGATGCCGGGATTGTCAGAAATCCCCATGCCATGAACGTTTTCAGCCAAAAGGTATTAAAATCGCCCAAGGATCCACTTCTTACGTTAATGCTTTGAAGAAAAGCCCACACATGCGTTTCCGTATCCCACAATGGTTACCTCTTTTGATTGCCGAGCACACACTTACCGAATGGAGAATTCGAAATACAAGCGACGGCTTCCCATATCGGGTTACGGCAGGGTGTTCCATCAAAGAGACCCTGGTGTTAAAGGTTTCCTGTAGATTAGGAAGGCAACCGAGCATCCTTTCACCAGTCGCCCAACGGACTGAGACAGTAACACTTTTAATAACAGCGCGTTCGGAAGTGAAGGTCCTGTATATTCTAACGCCCCATATCAGAGTTGGTACATGGCCGGTTTAGCCTGTACGAGGCGAACCATGATGAGCAGATATTTGAGGTCCCCTACACCAGGTACCAGGCATACTGTTTTTCCCTTATCGCCGGGTTCGTTGAAAGGGGCCACAAACCGCTGAACTTGAATAATGTTGCTCTGGTGCTAGGATACAACTTGAGTGGTATGGACGTAAGCCCAATTACAAAAAGAGGTCCCCGAAATCTCCCGCTCGAATTGGGATACCACGCAACGCCGGACTATTTTTTTGAGATGATGACCTTGGCGTAAGTTGCCCGTATATCCATACGATCGTTCAGTCGAAGCAAACCAACAGCTGAAATGACCTTTCATCCATCATCAATGAGCTGTTTCATTTTCTCCTCAATGGGGAAACATACGTCCAAAACCTCAGCCATCGTCGCACGGTGCAAATTCTCGGCGAAACCATTGTCATCAGGTGTGCGAAGAGCAGGTAATGCCCGGGTTGACTAAGGCGGAGCGTGTCGGTACACTCCGTGCAGCATTTTCATACAACAGCAACGGTTTCCGTGCGCCGGCTCTCTCCTGTTGACTCTGTCTATCTGGTAGTACGTACATATATGCCTTGGCATATGTTACCCCCTTCCCCCTGGAGCACGTGCAAGGACTGCTTCGAATCACCAAAAAGCAAACGAGCGCCATACACGGCCCATCCACAGGGTCGCAAAGACCTGTCGTCTCCCTCTGATTGTTCCTGTTAGCTACATTGATTTTGAAATTAACGTGCGCCGTCGGAGCAGTCCAGGGGCTCGAAGCCAGGGCACGAACCGAGCGGGGGGTTGAAGTACCCCGTCCAGCGTTCTGTCTTGAGGCCGAAGGGTGTCGTCCTGCGGCCCTTAAGTTTTTGGGCGATGGTGAAGTCGAAGCATACCGACTGGATGCCGTTCCCGTCGCCGGTGTCTAGGCACGCCGACTGCTTACCGGTGTACACGAGGTGTCTGTAGCTGGGGGAGGAGAACGACCCGGGGGTTATGGAGAGGCCGGTGTGGGGCTCGAACTTGATTCCCTCATTCAGGAGGCAAAACTCGCGCAGCTCTTCCTTGGAATCGGAGATTCGCACGATGTCGTGGAAGTCGAATTCCTGTTATGGTTTCGTTTGGTTTGTGCGGGTGGCGTTGCGTGGCGAGGCGCGTGCATGGAAGCGAGGAAGCGCGGGGGGGTTGGGGGCATCGAAACAAGCGGTAAACGACTCGGAACGATACATTTATTGTGCGGGCATTGTTTTTTGACATTATGCATGTTTTGAGTCGGAGATGTGCAAGGCGTCATTGACGTCAAATGTATGTTTCGGCTGTGTTTGGCTGACGCGCCTGGTATTTCGTTGCGTGGTGTGCCGCGTGCATGGAGGCGGAGAAGGAGGCGGGGGTGCGGGTTGGGGGTACCCGAAAAAGCGATAAAACGATACGAAACGAACCGAACGAAACACGTGTATGTCGGATTTTTCGCGGCAAAAAAAACAATAATACAACCCAAAGCGTTGGGAGCAGCCCTCGACAACAACGGCAGCGCAAGCCAGCGTGGGCACAGAGTGGTGTCGTGGTCATAGCTGTGGTTAGGGAACATAACCAACAGCTGCCTTGGAGACTTGCATTCGAAAAAAAAAACGTTCAATTGCATTAGGTGTAAGTACACAAGGTTTTCCTTTGGGGTGTGGGTGGCGTGAAATCCAGGGGGGTTCGTCAGTTGAAATGGGAGACGCAGGTAAAACTCTTGCACGTCTGTTCGTAGAAAATATTATCTCGGAGTGAAATGAGTCATAGGCTACTGTATCGCTCAGAGCGCAGTCTAGTCATCGATGCTCTCGCGTCTCTTGGCATATGGGAGAAACAGACTACTGTATTGCTCGAAGGAAAACAAAGCACTCAGCCAGAACAACACGAGAAGGTTGCGTGCTACACCAGTTGTACACCGAGTTCAAAGTTGGCAACAGCAAACAGATGCACCGACGGTTGTGAAAAAAGACATCGAATAATCAACTGCGATGAACGGAATACGCAAAACCCTGCCACTACACCTATTCCACCGACAATGTTTTGCCAACGGCAGACTCTTGCACCAAAACAAACGAACACGACGGTATTGCGGAGCACTACGTATTCCTGCAGTTACAGCGAGACGCGAGAAGAACATTTTTTTTCCCAGCTAAAAATAGAAAGATCCGGTTGGGCTAACGAGCATACTGCACCGAAACAAACAAACACGAGACCACGATCACTCGATTGCTCGAGCGCGAGAGGAGCACTAGACGGACACAAGCACGACGTGGCCAAGCGGTCGCGAGCACACGAGCACTCAACAGCAGCAGTTGCAGCAGCAACAGCACTCAGCAGCACTCGAGCAACACTCTACTCGAGCAGCACTCGTACGTTGGTTGTTGTTGTTGTACCGCTGCGTACTGCTCGAGAAGCACTCGAACGCATTAGCATAAGCTCGAACAGCACGAGGTCGAGCAGCACTGTGCATGTCTGTAGTTGAAGCGAAACGAGACGACCAAAACCTTTGCAGCTCAAAATTCGAAGATCCGGGTAGCTTTCCTAGCCTCAGGATGGCGTTTCGGGAGTGGCAGCCTATCCTTTGAGTTCCTTGCTGGGTAACTCGACGTTGACCATCTAGAGCATGAGCCACGAAGCCCAGCCGAGGCCAAGGCTTGAACCGTACTGTCCACTTCACCCTCCTACGGGGCCCGCAGCACGAAGCACGAGAGGCAACTCGCGGCCAAACGAGAAAAGTGAACTATTCCGGAAAATAACGATATTTGTTTAGGAATAATATGGTACCCAGCAGGACGAGTACAATCATATTTGCCTGGTCGTGTTGGTACCACGGCTTAACCACCGACCACGCACGAAGGAACGGACAACCAACTCGCCGGCTCAATCGACATCCTCGGCTCGTGCCACGCCTATCTCTCTGCGTTGACTGCGTGCGGCACGGCGTCGTACAAGACATTCCCCAGAACATTCCGCTTATATGCGTGCCGAGCCGAGATTTCCTAAGATGACATGATGTGTTCACAATAGGAAATGCCGCAGTCACATGCTGTAAGTACTTCGTGCGAGAACAGGTCACCCGAAGTCCAATGATGGAGGTGAACCGACTCACGTGTTAGAGCATTGCGGGCAGGGATGACAATAAAATGAACAACTTCCAACCACGTCGCAGTCGCCCATTTCAAACACCTACTGTAAGAGAGAGATGAACACCGAGACATAACAAGCCTGGGTCTAATCAATCGATCAAAATCCACGCCCCCTCCTCCCTTACCGCGGTAAACGTGTCAACAAAGGCGTCGCAATCAGTGAATATGAGCAGGAACTGCTGGTCAATAAAGGCTTGGACGTTGGAAGCTTCGAACGGGTCGGTCTCTTGTCCTGGGGGTCGGTGAATCGGTGTATAGGACGGCGAGGAAATCAAAGAGGGGGGGGGGGGGGGGGGGAACGGGGGGCGTGCAAGAAATCATCAGCCTGCACTAGAGGAGAAGAGCAAACGGAGCGCATGAGAAACGATCAGAACCAGGGCATCAACAACGAAATGGCTTAGACAGACAATCATCTATACAAACCTCCAACAGGAATGAAGAATTGTGATGAGTCGACATCCAAATGTTCGACTCATTTATAGAAAACTGGAGAGATGGAGAGAGCGGTCAAGGAGAGAGAATTGGCTGCCGTAGCCACGCCTGTACGCGGGGGCAACCTTGAGGCTTCGAGTGTACCCAGTCCCTCTCGCAATCGAGATGGCGTATTTAAATAACGGTTGTGAGACCTATGCCTTGATTTTTCGAACTGGACATTGTGCCTCGGAATCATTTTTACGGCGTACTATTTAAATCAATTATACTTATCCGTTGGGAAGTACGACAGGAATAACGTCTGATGGGATCCTGTGTTGGGTTCGAAGCGAACATAGATCGCAATACATGAAGCGGGTGTAATACCCGACCGGAAAGTCATGTTGTGTAAATAGGGCAGTGCGCAGATGGTCGGGGCACCCCCCCTCCACAAATGGGGGTAAACGCAGTATTTCTGGACACGTTGAACCTTGGAGCAAACGCCACCAGGTATCCGCCTAGGGGCGTGCTACATTTGTCAGCGCCCCCGGGTGGCGTAGTGGGATGTCCCCGTGGACACTACAATCGATTTCGCGGGCTGACGTCTCACCGAGTTCGTACTCGCAGGTACATTGTTTAGCTTACGATAAGCGAAAGCGCGAAAACGTAGTGTGTCTAAGTTCGATGAAAATCGTCAAGCAGTGAAATCATCGAACCCTGTGCGCGATTCAACCTCCGGCACGTACCGAGGGGGCAAAGGAGCGACACATCCTTGTCTCTACGGCTTGTCGATAATGCCGCGAAGGGTAAGGTTCCACCTACCACGGTAGTTAGCTAAAAAGCAAAAACGGATGACAAGCATGAAATACATGCAATGAAATAGTGTGAAGTAAACAAGTGGTCCATGTCTCCACAATTGTTATTTACACGCCTACGTGGTGCATGGGGGAGGATTCCGGCCACTTGCGTGGTTAGCACACCTACGACACTTTGGACGATCACTGGTTAGTTCCTCACGCAGTTTGACAGGTCAATGCTGCGTTGCTCGGGACGCTTCCAGCAACGACATGGGATTTAAGCAGCGAAGGTCAGATAGTTGATGGCAAGCGATCAAGCGACAAACCAGAATGTTCTTTTCGTCGAAGAGCTCGAGTAGAGGTGGAGGGGGGCTTGGGAAGCGAGCAGGACACTTTCTCAAGGAGGTAGGGCTACATCGATATTGTTGTATTCAATGCCCCTCGGTGATGGGGTTGTGTGTTGTTGAGGATTGAATATTCGCGATTTTTTTTGACAGGGACATTTTGTGGGGGAAACCGGCATACATCCGCATTATAAATAGTGCGGGTACGTATCCCGTCGCTTTGCCACAGCCTATGGACTGGACCTCGTCTCAGACAACCGTCGAATAAGGTGTACAATCAGCAGGATGGTATATAGGTGAAAGCCAGCTACAGTTGCGCGGGTGGACGGAATCTCCTTTTTCGGGGTTGGGCATGGAAAGCTCGTCAGATTCTAAGCACCTTTTGAAAGGCAAAACGTCTCACAAGGCCCCTACGAACGTCCAAAGAGTCGACACGTTGCAGAACCCCTAAATAATTGGACGCTCTCGGCACGGTTTGAAAGAAAACAACAACGCGCAAGGTTCTTTCAACGTGTAGCGATCCGAACCTCGAGCAGCCGCATCATTTTTTGCAGACTTTGTAAGACACCTTCCGGAACGTACACCGTAAGCAGTGTCCCTACACGGCGTGGATGGATCCAAATCTTGCGCAAACGGTCATTATTAGGACTTTGTAAGCCGCTTTTCCGAAACGTCAAAGAAACACCAATCAAGGTCCCTACGACAACATATGTAAATCCGAACGTTGCTCAGCTGAGCATTGTGTTTGACGTTGTTGACCGTCTGGTATTGCTTGACTGAGCCACGTGAAACACCACATCTTTGGCTATTTGTCGTTGAAACCGCGGGTGTCGTTTGGGGGATGTACGAGCATGGAGATGAACCTTTCAAAACGCCCCTTATGTGTGTCGGGGACCCTCACGTCCACGGAGGGCACTCCATCTACTGGCTTGTAGCATAAGGACGATGCCCAAATAATGCTGTGCATATGGCGTCCTGCCGCTCAATACCGTTTGGTCGAAGATTTTCGTGTCGTTCGGATTTTTGTCACGTACATAGACGCGATACACTGAACAGCTGTCTCCACGCCCTTCGATTATGTCTTGATGGATTGGTTCGTTTGAACACCTTAACGCCACGTTAGCACCCGAACGTCTCCTGGTTCCCGGATTTCCGGTGACACTTTGTCGGTACAGAAACAAACACAGAACTATCGTAACACGCTGAGTTTGGAACTTCGGCTGGTTCGTGCTCACAGGAGCGTGCCCATGACCCAAGAGGATTTTATAATAGCATCTTGCTTTTCTCTTTAGATTGCTCGAACGCAGGAGCTAAAACAGAGGCCTACACCTCGTCTGCATCCTCGACGACGACCCAATAGGATAACTATCATCCGCCTGGAAAATACTAACCCTTTACCGAAGGGCATTTCTCCATCTGTGATGTAGCCATCATACTATGCTCCCGGGCATGAAAGTAATCTATTACGGGGGACCATAGTTAATAGGACCTGTCGTACACATAAAAACCTATATATTTAACCATTTATACTAACAAAATTTGGTCCTATTAACTATGGTCCCCCGTAATAGCGAGAATGGCATTTTTTTTTTCATTCGCCCGCAACTTCGAGTACACAAAAACACCTCGTGAGTCATTTTCGGCTGTCCGCGACTCCTGCTTAGAGCCCCCGTGGCCGTCCCGCGCCCTAATAGGCACGTCTCTCCCTTTCGCGGGCAGTAGTCTCCCGTCAGGAGCTGTGGCTGTCCGCAGGTGAATTGGAATCGTTCAGTCGGGGTTTGATTTTAATCTCACTTTGTGCACCACAGAGGCTTTTTGACCTATTTCGATCACTCCGGCACCTTGAAGACCCAAGATAATGGTAAGTTCTTGGGTCTAAAATATTTGCAAAAAAGTGCGCAACAAACTGGGAGTTCTTGTTAGTTTCCATCATTATTGTTAAAGGTCGAAGTACGAATCTTGGTTGTAAGTTCGCTTAACTCCTTTTCCAAGTCGTGTGTATATTCTGACGAAACGCCTAGAAACAGAACGAACAACAGCAGCAACACACATGGACATCAACACCAAGCTCAAACGAACAAACCGGGCGTACGATGTACACAGTTGTCCTTGCGATATCAGCCGTAACGCGATTTTGTTCTTGGGGTAACAGCGGTAGCAAAACAAGATGCATGAGTTTCGCGTTTTACCGCAAACGTTTGGCTCCGCGTTGGGGTGACGTACGTAAATGCATCCCCGAAAACAACATATATATATATCTGGATGTTGTCATCAGCAGGGTCATGAAACGTATCACATCCAAGCAGGGGAACAAAACTACGGGACGACGCTCTCTATCATGTGTACTGATAACATTGTGTCAGAGTTTGGGTGAAAGCTTGCACTTTTCTACGCCACAAGTCATACCTGGCGAGCGGACGAGCATCTCGAGCACCGACTACCACCAAGTTCGATCAATATCACACACAGATCCGTTCAATGTCTACCCTTCGATTCGTCCGTTCTATTTGATATGGCTGGGAGACGTTTTTCCTGAACATCACACAGACACAGATCACTCCTTATATTTACATTGACTTGAGGATGGTCCAGCGGTAGCGGTCGCGTGTTTGTTCTCGATGGACGACAAGAACAACACAAGAAACGCCTTTTACCATACCACCGCCACCACCACCACCATCACTATATTTTGCGGTGGTATATGGTCTTACGATTACGGCCATGCATGAGATCGAGTATATATCTCCTGTCGACTACACCTCACCCACCGCCACCACCATGGTGTGGTGGTGGATTTTTATATCTGCGCTTGATATATCATAGACAAACCGCCAGTTCTATTGACACAATGCATTGATGCTGTACCATGCTACCAGCTCGCAGGTGCTCGTATACGTAGCGATATCTACTGGACTCAACAGGTGAACATCAACCATTCTGGTGATTGCGCTGTGGGACTGTTGTGCTCTGTAACGCTTGTGTTCCTGGCCACATGTGGTGTGTGGTCACTGCCAGGAACCGAGAGCACCTACCACGACTAAGCTCAACAAACTGCAGACGGATGAAGATGCAAACACAGGAGGATAGTGACCGCAAATAAGGCGTCTCCATAGCCTCCGTCGGTGTCGAAATCGGTGGTGCTTCGGGCGCACCAATCCAAGCGTAATCCACACACGAACGAACGGCGAACGAATCGATAGGGGAGGAACACATATTTAGTGTAATAACCTCAGGAAACGACGCTCTCAGAAGTTTCTGTTTTAACCTCCTGCGAACAGCAGTGACTTTTGGGAACGGAGGTAGGGAGAATGTTTTTCGCTGTGCTCGGTCGAGGTCCCTCTGGCGCCTGATTTCAAGAATAATGCAGGAATATTACCACGACAGAGGCCACTATGTGTGCAGCCTGGAGAGGGGAGAGCTGGGCCACCGCGTGAGTACGCGTGCGCGACCGGAAGGTCAACAGTGTCGGTGTTGGTTGGGAAGGCTGCACCTGGTCATTAGAAGCCGGTGATCATACCGGGCTAGGTTGTTACTATTTTGTTTCTTCGCTGCTGCGATACACGTCGTTCCAATGCGCTTCAGTGAGCACACTGACATTCTTAGGGATAGGGTCCACCTCGCGGAGTGTGTGGGTGTCAGGAAACAGGTGTAATCGGTATGTGTGCGAAGAGAAGTGTGGGGCCTGTTGTAAGCCGACGTAGAAGGGATGGTTCCGACTCTGGCGGAAGGACTTGCAGAAACGATTACTGTCATCGTGACTGTATTTTGAGCAGCAAGCCGCACGGTATCGAAATTGATTACGGAGACGATGCTGCTTCGAACAACGGACCAGACATCCACTGCTGTATCGCTGATGATCGAAGCAGCCGGCCAAAGGTGTAGACCACGGACTCCATTGTATTGTGGCGATAAGCGATTGTGATAGCAACAACAGCAAACTAACATCAGATGACCCTGATCCAATATCTCGACGATATGTTTCACGAAAACGCTGACATTTGACTCGGGATCGAAGGACAAATCCTTCTCATCCTGTTGGCATGCCTCTCCCGGTTCGGCCCGGAACTGCACGATACGAAGACGGCCGTACTTAGTGTGAAAATCAACATGGTCAATGACGATGTGACAAAGATTCTGCTGTACAGGGATGGTACGTTGACACTCAGTGCTCAACACTTCGCCACGCTCCGATTTGGTGAGACACCAAGTCTTCCCGCGGGTCATTGGCTTCCAACAGTTATATCGAGCAGGCCATATATATTCCGGTTTTATCGTTTCTGAGTTTAAACCATTCCAGCCGGTTGTCGCTTATTGAACTTTTATGTCCGGTGCCCATCTCTCGCTATGACCCTCCAAAAAAAGGTAGGGTTGTGGATCTCTCGACGTATCAACCATTCTTTGCACACATACATGAAAAAATAAGGTACACACATTTGCAATGGGTCCTTTGCATCGAAGTAGTAAGGTTATGCATCTCGCTGGGGTTGCATGAGGTAGACTCAATTCCGCTGTCAACATCCCCTTGGAGGTACGAGCGACAGTCACTGTACGAACCAACAACTGGGGGCGGCGATACTCGGGCACCTATAGCAAGACGAACGGAAGCGCCTCGGAGATGAATCAACATGATTCAACTAGAGGAAGCCTGAAACGACAGGTTCCGTCAGGCCCGGTCTTGCGTCGGTGGTTTTTCTGCGTGACTTAACCACAGCCCCACCATAACGTGCTACTTGAAGAAAGCTGGCCGCCTCACGAGGGCTCCACGGCCGCAGCAGGATACCTCACAGCTGAGCAAGGATGAGGCCGTCTACGAATCCGAGCGCCGTGGCCACAGTAGTCATGGTGGGGGTCGGGAAACTTCTCCAAGCATGTGGCGTCGGGGTCTTGACGTAACCTACACAGCATTCCACTCCGGGACATATCCAGGGGAGTGGCGCAAAATTTTATTTGAAACCAGACAGCACGCGTGTGATACCATAATACGACCATGCGAAATATCTGCACTTTACTGGACATATTGACATGCAGACCCTTCTAGGGCTCCACCTGCAGTTTGGGGACAAAATATATATGGAAATAGCGTCGAACCGTTTAGCAATGGCTGGTTCATCTTACACGTTTTCTTGATGATTCCGGTAAACATTGTCGAATCGTATTCGTCACTAAGCGAATGCATCTCTTAGTTGTGGCACTCGAGACGAAGAAATCTTCTGCCGCACAAAAACCGAGGACTGCCGATACAAAAACATTTCAGAGCACCCCACGCGTGACACACGGAACACACCGCACACACAAACAAGCGTGACACACGGAACCTAGCAGTACAGTAGTGGTGATTTCCATTCTTCTTCGACGGGGCGGGACGGTCATTTGTTTTTTCCTCGGCTGAACGGGACGGTAAGTTTACATTTCTTTTTAATGCTGCAAGGTCTCGGCGCGGTTGTATGTGAATACTTTCACGAACTGCTGATTGCGCGAAGGGAGCCGGCCCGACGCGGACGTTGTTCTTTTCGACCCGCGGCCCACAAGCTCCGAGAATTGGTACCACTGCACGGGCGACGTTTTTTCTTTCTGATTTCTTCCCACCCCTGTCCCAAGTATATACTCTTGTTGCGGTGCCAGCTCATTCATGGTGGCTGTTCTGATGATTATTGTGCTTGCGCTCTGTTACTGGTGGTTGTGGGGGTAGGTGGAGGTAGGCGGTGTGGTGGTGGAGGTGGTGGCGGCGGCGGCGGCGGTGAGTCTAGTGCCGCTCGCTGCTGATCGATTGACCCCCCGCCCGTAAGATAGGCATCCATGGCGTCCGTACCGGTCATACCATAGATGCTAGGAGACAGCTTTTTTACCCCTTCCTTGGCAGACCATAAATGAGACAGCAAGTTCGCCTTGTGGTACATACATGCTTTGACTGACACCAAACTACTAGTAGGTTTAGTCTGGAGCACTCGGCCCTACATCGTGGGCAGCGCACGGTTTGCATCTCGCTTGATGACACGTCATCTGACATCTGTTTGGGCCACACCAGTATATATATATATACTGGTGGTGTGCCCGTGACTTTAGGGGTGTCAGTTCTATTCGTGTGTAGTGGCGAGCTTGCGGCTACTAATGCTTGCTGTGGCTGTGGCAGTACTTAACATATAGAAATAAAGTCCAGCCATACAGCAGCTATTAATAGCTGCTGGATCATCAACGGCAGCACCTTTTGTGCTAAAAAAAGAACTATTAACAAAGGTGGTGCGGAGCAAATGAATATTTTTCCAAGATTAAAGTGATGAAAATTCGAAAATATGTCTTCAGTCTGTGAGTTCGACTGGTTATTAATCCTATACCTGGTAGTTGATACACTCAATTTTCAATTTTGCAAGCTGCGTAATGTGTGTGTGTTCTTGACATTAAACCGTTCTTTCTACCCGTCGACATCCAGCACCACCAGTGTCCGTGCCGATTCCCCAATCCTAAAAGATGTAGAAGTTGTGTGGTCACAAAGCTACGCCACGTACGCGAAGGCCCTCAAGATGACACGTTGCGAGAGCATCGAAACGGCCATTCGTAAAGGGCGGCTCTTCTGTGCGGGGGGCGTGGCACGGCAAAGCAAGGAGCGATTACCCAGTCGGGTAATGTCCGGACGATAGCTGGTGGGGAGAACCCGAGACCAGGTGGATAGTGTAGGACTTGGCATAGACGCATAGTCGAAAACCTTAGGGAGTTCAGAGCCGCCGAAGGGTCAACGGAAGTTGCCCCCTTGGAGTTTGGAGTTGAGACCGCGTTGTGGCCCATTGCAGCTAAAAAGGCGGGGAAGTGGTACCGGGGGATCCTTGAAGCAGCCGAACGGTTCATGATGAGGAGGCACGAGGCTGAGGCTGAGATGATTAGGCAGCGCCGCGCATCCGCCGTGGATGGTGTCCAAGGGAATGGGGGTGGAAGGGGCAACGGGAGAATTGGCAGAAAGCCTAACCAAGGGAATGCGGAGAGGGGGGGGGACAGGAGGGGTAGACGGGAAACGGCGGTGGACGAAAGTAGGAAGGAGATGGCAGACAGGGTAGAAAGGCACCAGGCCGACTAGGAAGTAGAACATGACCATACTACTAGTGTCACCAAGTGGTGCAGCTGGTTCGAACGTGGTCTTCCCTTGTCTTCTCTTTTTGTTATTTGTTTTTCTTTCTTGCGCTGACTCTCCGTGATTTTCATTATATTGTTTTCTCTTCTTTTCCTGATTGATAACACGTACTGAAGGAGCCGTGTGGCGTGGTTGGATGACGAACCTGCTCTGCTCGTTTCGTATTGTCTGATGCCAAGGGGCTGGGCATAGTTGACGAACGCAGGGCGGAGACGACAGCCTGGGTAGCAGGGTACCAGGCGGATTAGCAGTGAGAACCTGGCTATACTACTCGTACCACAAGCTGCTGCCGCCACCTGGAAGGTGCTTTGGGCTTTGGTCTGCCTGTTATTTCCCCTTTGTTATTTTTCTTAGATATCTCGGAAGAGCAAAAGAAAAACAATGAAGACAAAAACTAGGAGAAACAATCTGTCGTGCCCCCCCCCCCGCAGGCGAGGTGGCCAACGCTTGAAAAAGAACGAGCTGGAAAAAAGAAAAAAGACAAAAACCGCCACTGCTTGTAAACAGAGTAAGAAAAGAACCAAGGAGAAAATCATTATGGAAAAGTAACAAAGGGGAAATAACAGGCAGACCAAAGCCCAAAGCACCTTCCAGGTGGCGGCAGCAGTTTGTGGTACGAGCAGTATACCCAGGTTCTCCCTGCTAATCCGCCTGGTACCTTGCTACCCAGGCTGCCGTCTCCGCCCTGCGTTCATCAACTATGCCCAGCCCCATGGCGTCAGACGTCATCCAACCACGCCACACGGCTCCTTCAGTACGGCTTATCAATCAGAAAAGGAAGAGAAAACCAATGGAATGAAAATCACGGAGAGTCAGCGCAAGAAAGAAAAAGACGAAACAAAAAGAGAAGACAAGGGAAGACCACGTTCGAACCAGCGGCACCAGTTAGTAGCACTAGTTATATAATCGTGTTTTACTTCCTAGTCGGCCTGGTGCCATGCTACCCTGTCTGCCATCTCCTTCCTACTTTCGTCCACCGCCGTTTCCCGTCTACCCCTCCTGTTCCCCCCCCTCTCCGAATTCCCTTGGTCGAGCTTTCTGCCACTTCTCCTGTTGCCCCCTCCCCCCCCGTTCCCTTGGACACCATCCACGGCGGATGCGCGGCGCTGCCTAATCATCTCAGCCTCAGCCTCGTGCCACCTCATCACGAACCGTTCGGCTGCTTCAAGGATCCCCCGGTACCACTTCCCCCCCTTTTTGGCTGCAGTGGACCACAACGCGGTCTCAACTCCAAACACCAAGGGGGCAACTTCCGTTGATCCTTCGGTGGCTCGGAACTCCCTAAGGTCTTCGACTATGCGTCTATGTCAAGTCTTACACCATCCGCCTGGTCTCGGGTTCTCCCCACCAGCTATCGTCCCGCACATTACCCGACTGGGTAATCGCTCCTTGCTTTGCCGTGCCACGCCCCCCGCAAAGAGGAGCCGCCGTTCACGAATGGTCGTTTCGATGCTCTCGCAACGTGTCATCTTGAGGGCCTTCGCGTACGAAAGGGTGGCATGGTCAGTACGAAGTCGGCGCTGGAAGCCAATGACTCGCAACAGGACTTGGTGGTGAGCCGTTCGAAGCTTGGCAAAGTGTTCCGCTCTGAGGGTCCACGTCACACACCCGTACAGCAGGGTCTTAATCACCTCGGCCTTCAGCATTCGGACTTTAAGGCTAAGGGGGGCGGTCGTCCTATGATACAACTCCGGGCCGAACCGTTTGAGGCATGCTCGCATGAGGCGGATCCGTCGGTCGATTTTGAGCGAGAGCGAAGCGTTTTCGTGGATAACGCCGCCTAGGTATAAGAACTGGGTCGTCTGCCTATACCTCTGGCCTGCCGCTTCGATGACGAGCGGTGGTGCGAGGGTTGTCTGGTCTGGTGTTTGTAGGACCTTTGTCTCTGACTTCCTTTCCGACACCGTGAGGCCTGCTGCTTCAAAGACAGTCACGATGACTGTCATCATTTTCGCGAGCCCTTCAGCCCACTTCGAGACAATTCCTGCATCATCGGCGTACAACTTGCCCACAGACCTCCGCACGCACGACAATGGCTCCTCCTTCCCTGTTGGAACTACTCCAGCTTCACTGAGTTGGGCCAAATCCCTTACAATGGCTTCGTCTTGGCTGAAGCGTACTAATACGACGTGTAACGCAGCAGCGAAGAACACGTTGAACAGTAACGGTGATAGTACACAGCCTCGCCGCAGCCCCTGCGTGACATCAAACCATTCCGAGAGATCGCCGTCATCAGTACGCACGCGAGCCCGCATGCCATCGTGGAAATTACGGATAATCCTCAGCATCTTGGTTGGTACGCCAAAGCGTGTGAGTACCTTCCATAACAGCTTTCGGTCGACAGAGTCGTACGCTTTCTGCAGATCGATGAAGCACACGTATAAGGGAATTCTCCTCTGTGGTCCGAGCTCTTGCAGCCGGCGCACGACGAGCAACATATCAATCGTTGATCGTGCGGGGCGGAAGCCGCACTGTTCCTCGGGGAGTAGTTCATCGGTCTCGCAGTAGTTGCTGAGGCGGGACGCGACGATTTTCAACAACACTTTGCCTGCGTGGGCAACAAGCGAAATCCCTCTGTAGTTGTTGCAGTCAGTTCGATCCTTCATTTTGTGAAGGACCTTGATGATCGTATCTTTCCACATTGACAAGGATGTTGTGGATGCACTGGGCGAATGCCGGGTGGTCGATGTTTAGGAGTTCGACCGGGAGACCATCTGGCTTGAAAGCTTTCCAATTCGACCTCCCCTTAAGTGCTTCTGTCATCTCGTCTATGGATGGTTCATCTTCAAGCGACAGTATAGGCGGTCGCGGTGGCGAGAGGTCGATGATCGTGGGATCGAGTTTCAACGACTTCGTGTTCAAGCGTTTGTGGTAAAACCCCGCCCAACGTTCACGAATTCGCACCTTATCCCGTAGGATCGTGCCATCCTCGTCCCTAATGAACTGTTCGCTCCTCGCTTTAGTCCCTTCCAATCCTACCGTACTCTTAAGGTGCTTGTAAAAGCCTCTTTGGTCGTTGTTCGCTAGGAGGAGCCGTTCGGCTTCGGCGAGGTACGCTTCGAAGTACGCATGCAGTCCTGCGACAATCACCTTCTGCAGGTTCGCACACGCAGATCTCAGGGTCTTCCACGCGGTTCTGTCCCGGGGGTGGGCACGCAAGAATTGTCGTGCATCCTCCCTCGCTGTCCATGCTGGTATGAATGCGGCCAAGGTTTCGGCAGACTGACACCATCCATGTCTGCGGTGGCGACATGCAGGGGGGGGTACCTCTTTTTCGACCGCATCAATAACAGCCGTAGTTAAAACCTCAACCATACCAGACGTATTACGGGGCTGGATGGGCTGGTTGAGAGTGGAGATGACCCTGGCGACTACTCGTTCACGACACCTTCCGTCGGACATGCAAAGCTGCCTGTCGAACTCTCGGCGCTTTGTCGGTCTACGTGTTTGTCTGTTGGGCGCAAAATCACCACCGAGTCGGACTTCGATATCCAAGATGTTGTGGTCTGAGTCAGCCTTAACTGGAGCAGGAGGCTGTGGGACGACTTTCGCATCTAGTACTCTAGGTCGATGGACTTGACGGGTTAGGATGTAGTCGATCCGCTTACGGTCATTCGGGCTGGTGCCGTTGTGAGTATGCGATATCCAAGCCTTGCGCGTGCTGAAAAACGTGTTGGTGAGAGCTAACTTGCCATTGGTGGCGAACGACAGGAAGGAGCCGTCTGCCAATATCGTTACGAACATCACGTCCATACGCTCAAAACACTCTGCTTTCATCACCGCACCCTTCTTTCCTCTGTCCAGTTCGCGCGTTGGCATGCATCAGTACAAACAGACACTCTTTCGTCGGGATTTTTTCCACCAAGTACTCCAGCTTCTGCCAGAAAATACGTTTCAGTTCGTTGGTACAATCAGTTGGAGCATACGCAACGACGAAATTGACTGCCTCGCATTTGCCAGCCAGCTCAAAGCGCATACCAGGTAGACATTAGCCGCTCGTCAACGAACTGATGAGTATACACAGACTTATTGCACAACGATTCCTTGACAGCTAGGCCTACTCCGTACAGCCCTTGCCTGGTGGCTGTTGTTTCCTGTCCTGAACAGAAAACACGATACCCTGCCGCACGGAACGTCGTGCTGCCGCACGAGTTTATCGCAGGCCAATGAAGTCACAGCCGAGTTGCCGTCCCTTCGCCAGTACACGCTCGTCATGTCCGTACCCGTTCTTCCCCTTCACAGCCAGGGTGCGCACATTGTAGATATATGTGTGTGTATATAGCTCCGAAAAATACAAAATATTATCGTATACCATGGTATGTAATCTAGAAAAACAATCTCCAATTATTTCCAAACTTTGGAAATTGTTGAAAAAACGCTCTCCGATAATTCTTACAGGAGAGCTTTTTTACAAAAAAAAAAACATTTTTTTCGCGCAATTTTTTCAATCTTACATTTTTTCCTGACTTTTTTTTCCAACTGTGTCAAAGTCAACAATTAGTAACCTTTTTTTTTCGCTTCTGGAAAATTTCACGAATAGTGACACAACGCCTCCGTATACTGATACGTATCTCCAATTATTTCCAAATTTAACAGACAAATCGGGAAAATGGGAACGAAGCCTAAAATGAGAACCAAGCCGTATCTATCTCCAGAACCATGTGGTGTATCAGATAACCAAAACGATCCTGCGAAACCCCTTGGCCAGCCCTGTGAGAGGAGCTCGTCAGAACGGTCATGCTCCATCTCGTGCCTTCGGGTGGGCGCAAAAAGCGATATACGCTGGCTCTATTGTGATTTCTCTAGATGCTGGCTACCGCGGCGATGCCGAGGACTTCCAGCCTGAGCGACAGCTCATTCGAAGGCTGCTGTACAGCCCCACAGGACTGTCAACATTTTTTCTTGGAGTTGTACACAATTGGTTTGCTTTCTAAAAAAAAACGTCCGTTCTCACTCTTTGTTTCGTTCCCATTTTTCCGATTTGTCTGTTAATTACGGAAAAAACGCTCCCCGATAAGAATGAGCCTTATCTGCGCCCTCCTTTTTCTCCCTCTTTCCTTATTATCGTGACTCAAAACCGGGGGCACAAAACAGGCTCTTCTTCCTTCTCCCCGCATTTTTTCTTGCCTTGCAGTTGATTTCCGGAGACGACGTCAACCCGTTCCTCCCTCGTCGCGACTCGCATCGCTGTGGATTTAACTGTAACAAGGTGTCATAACATAGGTAGAAAACCCGAGGCTGTACTCGTGAGGTTTGAGGAGGGAAGAAAAACAAAATCGACAATTATTAAGTGACAACTCCGGCCACGACGCTCGGATCACAATCGGTCTCTCCCGTGGTGACATCGGTGAGATGTCTTGCTGGGGCCGTGGAGCTCGTGTGGGACTGCCAGTTTTTCGTGAGGCAGCACGGCACGGCGGAATTGGTTGTGTGTGTTGTTCACATTAAACCGTTCTTTCTACCCGTCGACATCCAGCACAACCAGTGTCCGTGCCGATTCTTCAATCCTAGAAGACATACAAGTTATGTGGTCACAAAGCTACGCCACAGAGATCCTACGTTGCCACGTATGCAGTAAGCACTGCAGTGGGCAATGCAATGCCATGTCATCGTACTAGATACGACAGGCACGACATACACAATCTATGAAATAGGGAAACGAAAAGAAACAATCAAAGAGAAAACGGAAACAAAGTACTCGTAGACAAATCGAAAGAAAGAAGGATAAAGAGAAGACAAAATGAAAGCAAAAACTAGGAGAAACAATCTGTCGTGCCCCCCCCCCCCGCAGGCGAGGTGGCCAACACTTGAAAAAGAAGGAGCTGGAAAAAAGAAAAAAAATAACAGAAACACCACCACTGCTTGTAAACAGAGTAAGACAAAGAACCAAGGAAAAAAACAAAAATCTTGTGGGCATGTGGGGCGCTGGAAAACAACCGACGCACTATTACGGGGGACCAGAGTAAGTAGGACCAAATATTGTTATTACGGGGCACCATAGTAAATAGGACCTACGGTGCAAAGAAACACCTATATATTTCGCTATTTTTACTAATAATATTTGGTCCTATTTAATATGGTCCCCCGTAATAGTTAGTAGGAATAGGCGAATATCTAGGTTTTTGTCCGTACCACAGGTCCTATTTACTACCTGGTATATGGTCCCCCGTAATAGCAAGCCTGACAAATCTCTCGTTTTACGCTTATCTCGGACTGACTTGGTTGATTCTATGCCAAAGCCCTTCCTTTTGGCGCCGTATTGATGCCCGAGGATCATCCCCCCCAGCTGTGTTCGTCCCCACAGTAATTGCGGCTCGTACCTCTCCCAGAACTATCGGTCATAATATGGGGTCGTTCAGAGTTAGTTGTCACTAAGATTACAAACCGCCCCCGAGAGATGTAAAGTTTAAACGTCATCACAAATACTTCGAGGTCTCGAAAACGAACATATGGTTAATATTTTTGGGGAGTTACAGCACAACAAGCACACTTTTGTTTTGAAGTGTTCTATTCAATAGCCCGTCAACAGCTTACAGAGACGTTCGATGTTGTGGAATAATATTCGTTTTTCGTCGAGAAAGTTCATGCCGAATTTATCCTGTCACTTACTGAAAGTATCGATCTTAAAGTCGAGATACTGTAGTTGTACGAAAGTCCGAAACCTTCGTGGTGCGGACGACGCTCAGGCTCGCACTTGTAAAAGGTGAACACGCCTCGACGAAGTACGAGTGTCGAAACGATCGACATCTCCACCGCCATATATGATAGCCTATATAGTATGTTGTTTATATCAAGAGGTATGGCGCGCACAAAAAAATCGACAAAACGCTGAGATACGCTATACCACCCAGGTATATATGAGGCGCCTAAAACGATGAGAGAGACCCAGAAATCTGGTTTTGGCATCCATTTGTTTTGTTGGCATACTTTTATATATACAAGGTACCTGGTATATATTTTATAAAATTACGAAATACGCCAGCTGTGAGTTCGACTGAATATACAGTTTGTTGATACTCGACTTTGCAAGCTGCGTAATGTGTCTAGTCTATATCCCACTTTTTTTACTAAATTTCCAAAAATTATGATAATGCGTTCGCGCGTATACCACATGTATTCCCTTTTCAAGGATATAGGCCAGTGTGTGTGTGTGTGTGTGTGTGTGTGTTCTTCACATTAAACCGTTCTTTCTACCCGTCGACATCCAGCACAACCAGTGTCCGTGCCGATTCTTCAATCCTAGAAGAGATACAAGTTCTGTGGTCACAAAGCTACGCCACAGAGATACTACGTTGCCACGTACGTGTGCAGTGTGCACTGCAGTGGGCAATGCAAAGCCATGTCATAATACTATTAATAGATACGACAGGCACGACATACGCAATCTATGAAATAGTGAAACGAAAAGAAACAATAAAAGAGAAAACAAAAACAAGGTACCTTGTAGACAAATCGAAAAAGAAAAAGAAGAAAAATGAAAGCAAAATCTAAGAGAAACAATCTGCCGTGCCCCCCCCCCCGCAGGCGAGGTGGCCAACACTTGAAAAAGAACGAGCTGGAAAAAAGAAGAAATAACAAAAAACACCACTGCTTGTGAACAGAGTAAGACAAAGAACCAAGGAGAAAGTAACAAGGAAAAATAACAAAGGGGAAATAACAGAGTGACTCCCCTGGATGCTGCCCGGGCCAACAGGACAATACACATAACCATTCTGTGCACTGATACTATATGATATGGCTCGAGGTGGCACCTAAAAAATCAGGCATCGGGAAGCCCGAAATTATGTCGGGTGGATTTTTTATTTCAAGAAGTGATCTGAAGCACCTTTTTGTTTGCACCTTTACATACAAGGTTTCCTATGTTGTCAGTATTTCGGCCAAAACACTGCTGGATATTTGACCAAGCCGCCTTAACCCATCAGCCACAAGGGTTTTTCTAAGGGGCACCCTGGAATTGCGTTGGTTGTTGTATGCAATGAGGTGTACACACACCGACTATATCATGTCGAAATCTACAAAAAAAAACTGAACGCTCAAAGTGCATCCATTTTCATGCGGCCCTCCCCTCGTTACTGGACCAGCTGTATACTGCTGATATATCACGCTTGTAGATTGTTTTACGTACGTACTAATTCGGATGCCACAGGGGTCTCAAGAATAACATTTTCACAGGGGACTTGAGAGGCAATGGTATCGATACAGAATAAATAGCCAGCCCAGCGTCGCCCGTACGAGGCAACCTGGCCAACTCGAGTACGTCAAGTGTTTCATCGTTAGATCACGACACTACTGTTAACTGCCGTATATTGTACCGGTCGTGTTGCTGCTGCCGGCAGCTGCCGAACGTCAACGCAAAGGCGTAATTGCGTCATTGCACGACACGCGGGTTGCAACGTGGACAGCTACGACACACAGAGGCCTGAACAGCGATTGATTGGTACCAGGTACCAGGAACCAGTATATGTGTTACATCTAGAGTGCATAATGGGTGCTGATCTTCGTGTCACAAACTGTTCGCAAGCAGCGAGTAGCAGAATGAACATAAACTCACCGGATGTAGCGATGAGAATGCTGCTGGAAACCAGAACGGCAAGAGAGAGGCCGGCCCACATGGTGGCTGCGTAGAATAGGTCCTGGTCGGTTAGCTTGGACTCTTCTTTGGCGTTGCTATTGACGGTGTGCTGAAGCAAGAATGGCGTTGTAAGAATAGGACAGGTCAGAGGATTGGTGAGGCGTACAAACAAAATAAGCGAACAGGGTAGTGACGTGTGTGTGCGTGCGTGTTCTTCGCGTTCTTTTTATCCGTCGACGTCCAAGCACAACCAGTGTCCTCGCCGATTCTTCAATCCTGCAGAGCTTCTTCTTTTTTTTCTTCTCAGCTCATTCATTATCTTCGCACATCTTCTTCTCTCTCTCCTTCCAACTCGTAACTCAGATCCGGGGTCACATAGCAGGCTCTTCTCCCCCCTTCCCGCTACGGTACGTGCCTTTATTTTTATCGCGTGAAGATTTCAGCCTTTTCTTCCCTCGTCGACTCGCATCGAATTGTGCCTACCCACGCTGCAAGGCGCTCTCAACAATTGAATCCTCTTTATTTTTATTTTTGGAAATAAAGTCAAATGTCCGACCAACCTGGGGCTCGAACCCAGGACTCAAACAACAAGTATAATTCGAGGTTAACCACTTGAACCACCGGGGCGACCGGCTTAGTATGCTTCACTACAACAACTTAACAGTAGAATTATACCTGGTACCAAGTATGAGTGTAAGTAGGATATCGTTGTGGTGATGTGCCCTGAACGCTCCACACTCTAGCGTAGTATTTACTGTAACCCGAGATGGTGTGAATATGAGCTGTATCGAACACCTGATACCTGGTACCTGGTACCTGACATCGATTGGCAATTACTCTGTATTTAATACAGAACAACAACAAGCTGACAGCCGCAAAGAAAGTGCATTGCTAGTAGTATGCCATGCAGAATTCTCAGTATGGACCTCGAAATATATCCAGGTTGGATAGACGTCAAGCACACGCAGCACAATATCCACAGCACAGCACAGAACCCCGACATACTGGGAGTACTCGCAGTGAGTGGGAGCAAGCAGCCTCGAACCCTCCATTACCTCCAGTATTATAGTGCTCGCCGATTTGGCTTGACGTGTCACCATAAAACGGTAAGGCGTACATATTATCTTTACAACATGCCGGTAACTGGTACGAAGGATCGCAATATATAGCGGGACCGTATACAAGCTGGGCCGGGCATGGCGCAAACATAGTGGCTGGACTGGATTTCCGAGACGGTTTCTCCGAATCAAAACCTGAACTTCTGACACGTGCATTCGATTAGTACGTACCAGGTATAACATATTTACGGGAGTACGTTTTTTTTTTTTTTTTTTGTGTGAGCTAGCCCGATATTATTATAAATGTTTTTGCTGTTGTTGTGAGACGAAGTGATAAAAAAAAATGAAACTATAAAAACGCACCATCATCGCTATACTATTTTTTTTCCAAAAATCACGTGTGTCAAAAATTCTGATACAAAAACGAAAAAATGTGCTGGGAAATCGGGAATTCGTGTCCCTAATCGTAACATGTTGACTTTGTATTGCGAATCACAAACACACTGTGTGAGTCTTGACATATAACGAATGAGGCGATAGTGAGGATATCAATCGTTTCGCCATGCCTCAAGGAGGGTTCACACCGAGAATTAATTGGCGTTACCCAGTGTACAGATTTTTGGCGGTTTCGTATAGGCTTTAGTTCAGAAACATCTACCTGTGTAACGAAATTGATCCGACATGGCTTTTCTCGACATCAACTCGAATTCCAAAAGTTCGGGTGTCTGCAAGTGTGCTGTACGCTCAGGGACGCGGTTGTCAAGCTTGGAGTCAAAATATTTCCAAATTGCTGCAAAACCGCCGATCGAACGAAAATCTGTGCAGTGTCACCACGTCACGTTACACTTTTCCTTTTTTTTGGTATTTCGAGCTGGGTCAGCCAAGACGACGCCAGTGGGGTAGAGTTATTGGCCATGCCCCGCTCAATATTTTGACGTGTCTGTGAATATATATATATATATATATATATATACCAGGTATATATATATTTGTGCGGTGTTGTTGCTATCATGCGCCCCGACCGACAGATAGGAAGCTTTGCCTTCCGACGCACCAGTATGTTTTTTTGTCCGAGAGATGTGACATACACAGCGATCTGGTTTATATATATATATACCAGTATAAATATATACAAGAAGAGCGATCACAACTTGAAATGAAAACCAAACCAAACCGAAGGAAACGAAACGGAAAATCAGACTCTTATGTCCTGGTGCACATACATGTCATGCGGTTAAAATACGAGGTTTAAATTTCGTATCGAAATTCGCAGAAATTTCGCAGAAATAAATGAGCGAAGCGGGGCATGTCCTACAAAAGGAGGCAGTCTTCTCTCGATCGCTGCTTGTTTAATGCATAGGGGCCGTCTGTTGGTCATGTCTCCTGATGGGCAGTGCACCTACCTGGCATCGATCCCTCCCTTGTGTCTTCCGGACTAGTAGTCTACCTGGTACTGATTGATGTTAATTAACCCTTTTAGAACCGCAGTCTCACAATGGGGACAAACCAGTCAAATTTCAAGTAGTTTGTCCCCAAAACGGGGCTGACTGCGGTTCTACGGGGGATAACCCCAAACTTCACCTCGGTCGGGAACGACGATTTTTGAAGCTGTCATGACATATGTATGTGCCAGTATACGAGTACGGATTGTATGCCGTACGGCCGCCGAGCAATGGTATTTTGAAGTTTCCTTTGGTGTCTCGGCGATATAGAACCAGGGTGGTTCTCTTCTCGTTTTTTTTGTCTCGGGCCTGCATGTGCACTGTTTATTGTGGCAGGGTCATCGCCGACACGCTTGGAGGTATCTTGACTTGGAGAAAAAACGGTAGCAGGTTATCTGATGTATTGTATGGAATCGACGTTAATGGATGTCCTAATGTCGCAGGTGTCTCGATCAGTGGTAGGAAGGGTGCTCCGTCTCGAAAGCCCTCATTCCCGAATCCGTCTGACCCCGCCCCCTCCCCACCGCTCCCCTTTCTCGCCTCCCTTCACCTCCCCCTTGCCCCCCCCACCGCTCCCCTTCTTCGATGCACTTCTGCTGCACGCCTCTGCCACCCAAACCGAACTGAAATCGAAGCTGAAACCGAACCGAAAACGAATCGAAAACGAAACCGGAAACCAAACCGGCAACGAAAACGAAACCGGAAACCGGCAACGAAACCGAAGACCGAAAACGAAAAACCGATAACTGAAAAACAAAACAAAAAACGACAACCGAAGTCGAAACCGAATTCATAACCGAAACCGAAACTGAAATCATAACCATAACCGAAACGGTAACCGAAATCAAACCTAAAACAAACGCGGAACCCCCATTCGAAACCTCAAACAAACCGGAAAACCGATCAACTTTGAATCGAAAAACGTAAACGTAAACGAAAAAAAACGAGAAATAAATACGAAAAAAAAAAACGAAAACGAAAAAAACGAAAACGAAAAAACAAAAAAAAACGGGAAACCGGATGCGGCAGCTACGTACTTGGGGGATACTTTGGTACGGCATGGAGCAGCCCCTCCGGCGAGTCTCGCACACGCTCAATGCCATCTTCCGGCTGCACAATTTTTGCCGACGCCGGGAGCTTGACGTGCGCTCGCTCCCCCTGAACGTTCCCCTGCCCGAGAAGCTACGGTTCACCCCTGGGGGAAGGGTGGATAGGGACTTCTTCGACTGCGAGATTCTCCCGAGAAGGCTTAACGTGCCGAGCGACCAGGCGTCCGCCCCGCGGGAGGTTATCGTCGCCCGCTTGATACAGTCTGAGAGGAAAGGCGACGTCAAGGCTAGAGCTGCGGCGGCGGCCGCCACGGCTGCGGCGGCTTTTTCTTGCGAGCCTTGCAGATCAAGCGTCGACCAGGGAACTGAGCTGTAGCCGTGCGTGTGACCAGCTTAGCGCGGGAGGGGGGGTCTGGGGGGGGGGTGCCCGGGGGGGAAGGGGTACTCATGTCGTGCATGGCTGCAGTAGTATGACCCACAGGCCCTTGCATTCTGACAATACCGCGACGCAGCACGTCGGGTTTGCACCGACCAGGCAGACATTGCTTTCACTTAGCGCGAAGCCGCCGTGAGGTGTTCGGCGAGTCGCATGATAGGCGAGCTGCATCCCACCAAGAGGCGCTTGTGAGCCGGGCCTGCATGGTTGAAAATGGGGGAGGGGTGTGTGTGAAAGGCTATATATTGGCCGGGGGGGGGGGGGGGGGGGCTAAATTGTTTGGTGAGGATTTACAGTGGTGGTGGTCCCTCTGTAGGACCGGTTGAGTAGTGCCTGTGCCTGTTGTCCCCTATCGTGGCTGTGCAATCGCTTGGCTCAGATGATACTACGGGGGACCATAGTTAATAGGACCGAATATTGTTGGTAGAAATGGTTAAATATATAGGTCTTTATGTATACCATAGGTCCTATTAACTGTGGTCCCCCGTCATAGCATCCTGTGTGGAAGTGTGCTACCAATAGTTCCGGTTGCCGCTACAGTGCCGGTATTGTTGTCTGGCGTGTACCGTCACCAAAGAGGTACCACTGCACGCACTGTACCAGAAAAAGGGTGGCAATAATAGGCCACTAAAGCGTTGGGGGGGGGGGGGGGGCGTAAGTAGCCGCGGTGCCCGCGTGACCTTCAGGGTAAGGCGGCGGCGGCGGTGATGATGATGACATTTTTTTCGGAGTCCGACCTTTTGCCGTGCGTTAGACCGGTCTTTACTTTGTCGGGGTGGGGAGGGGGCTATTGAAACGGGGAGGAGGGGAGGGGCGTTGGGAGACTACAATTTGGGCGGGAGCGGGGGGGGAAGAATAATTTCGGGGCGAGGAAATGTCTATCGAAACGGGCGCGGGGAGGGGGGCGGGGGACTATAAATTGGGCTGGAGCGGGGGAGGGGGTTCGTATTGAATGGCTCAAATTGGGAGCAAACAGGGCTAAACGTTGAGGCGACAACCGCGAGGGAGGCTACGAGGAAGGTTAACTTCAGGGCTAAGGGCTGCGGCGCCGGTAGCGGTGGCGGTGCCATTTCCTTCGGAGCCCTGTATAGCCAGACGGTCAACTAGGGGCTTGACTTGTAGCCAGCCGGGTGTTCGATTTGTTTTCTGTCCTGGGACTCAGCGCGGGTCAAGACGCGACCCCGCGGGTTGGATCAAGAAGTTTTTTTAAATCTCGCGGGGGCTCGGGTCGGGTCGGGCCGGGTCGGGTCGGGTCGGGTCGGGTCGGGTCGGGTCGGGTCGGGTCGGGTCGGGTCGGGTCGGGTCGGGTCGGGTCGGGTCGGGTCGGGTCGGGTCGGGTCGGGTCGGGTCGGGTCGGGTCGGGTCGGGTCGGGACGGGTCGGGTCGGGTCGAGTCGAGTCGGGTCGGGTCTGATCGGGAGGTTTTCAAACTCTCACGCAGCGCTTCGGGCCGCTAGAACTCGACCCGACCCGACTTGACCCTTGAGGTTTGACCCGACCCGTGAACAGGCGTATATAGTTTTTGTTTTCGGGGGGCGGGGGGTCAGTACCGCAGAAATGTCGGGAGGAATGGCCAAACATTGGAGAACCACTACAGTACGATAAACGTGTGCGCGGCAGCCACGTCGGGCGCTTGAAACACACCACCAATAAGCTTGACTTTGAGGAGAGAGTCTTGTGGGTGCGGTGGTGGTGGTGGTGGTGGCGGTGGCGGCGGCGGCAGCGGTGGTGGTCTTTTGTTTGGAGTCCGGTGCTCAGAGAGTCAGTCGCCCAGGGACCTGAGGTTTAGCCGCACACACGACCATATTTTTTTGCTGTTGGAGGCGGGGAAGGGGGGGGGGGCGGGAGGCGTACTCGTTTGATGCTTGCCATAGTCACTTGACCGTGGACAACGCGGTTTTTCGGGAGAGTACGGGGGAGCAGGGAAAGTGTACGCATGTCCATACATGGCCGAAGTCACATGACCATGCGAGCGGGGGTGGAGGGGGCAGACTCTGTACAGGCCGGGGAGGGGTAGGATTTTTGGGGGCAACGACTAAGAATTGGGCGGAAATAGGCTAATTGTAGGAGCGGAAGCCGCCGTTGTGCGCGTCTGAAGGAGGTTACCAAGGAAGGTCAAACGTTTACACACCTTCTACCGTGTAGCACCTTCGACGTTTTAGTTGCGCTCCTCGCTCAGAGAGCTCGTTACGCTACCCAAAATATACCCTTTAATGAGAAATATCTTGTGGAAGCTTGAGTCGACGATCAATCCACATTCACTCCCTCATGGGATAACAGGGATACACCGCTATATTATATACATATATATATATATATATATATATCCCTAATCGCAGCACGCGTCTCAAGGTGAAGGCTATGGGATTAAGGCGGCAGTGGTGGCGGTGGCTTTTTCTTCCCAGCCCTCTACAGCCAAAGCGTCAGGCAGGGCGATGACTTTTAGCAGTGCGTACGTATGACCAGTTTTCTGGGGTGGACGGGTGGGGGGTGTACTCGTGGCATGCATGGCTGTAGTCGTGTGTACGACCGACCATACGGCCATAGAGTCGGGGGGGGGGGGGGGGGGGCGGGGGGGGTACGAGTGTCCCCTAAACCGAGAGGTCTCGTTTTACGTTCGCCACTCTCTCGAGGTACATCTGTTGTACGAGTATCTCCTGAAAGAGGCGTCTCGTTTTTCGTCCGCAATGAACTCATTCGATGTAAAAAAAATGGTACGAGTACCTCCTGAAAGAGAGGTCTCGTGAACTCTCGGAAGTCATTTGAGGTACGAGTACCGGTCAAATATTATTAGAATATCCCCTGAAGGACAGGTCTCCTGTTTTTACGCAAGAACTCATGTTCTTTTGTATTACCCCACTACATAAACCCCACACCCAGACAACCCACACATAGGACACACGTGCACTCTGAATCAATTGAAAAAAACTGCAACAACCGTTTTTTCATGGGGGGGGGAGGGGGGGGTACCATTAGGAAATCGTGTGGGACACTTTTTCAGGCCTGTTCGCGGGACGGGTCAAACCTCGCAGGTCATCAGGCGGGTCGGGTCGGGTCCGGTAAGAGTGACGCGACCCGATTCGTGAAAGTTTGACAACCTCCTGACGGGACTCGACCCCACCCGACGAGACACGAGATCCGACCGGACCCGACCCGACCCGACCCAACCCGACCCGAGACCCGATCCGACCCGTGAGGTTTTGGAAAGTTCCTGGCCCGTGAAGAGTCCTGCTGTTTAAACATCAAATACCCCTCAGCAGAAAGTCACCCCCCCCCCATCCACTCCCAGAAGACCGTGTAACCGACAACGCACAATGCGCAAACACACGCCAATTCAATACCAGGTACAGACCAGCACCCAAAAGGACATACCTGGTACACCACGTCCCTTCTCCCACATTGGGAGAAAGTTTCGGACACACAGCAGAGGACATCACACATATACAACGATCATCTACGGTAGCTACTCCACGAGCAGATAGATTCCAACGCCTTTGAGATGCTGCGCAAGACGAGTTGTCGTACAGATGATGCAAGTCAGGAACCACGTGCCGTTCAGATCGTACAGATAACAAACTAGGCTCCCACAACCGTAAACATGAGCTACTACAGATAGAGATCAGGGAGTCATCAGCCCCCGAAGATCTGGATCATGAAATCCCGGGTTGATGGTCTGTCCCTGACTGTGGAGGGCTTCATCCAACAACTCAAACCGAACATGCGCCACTACAATACCACGTACCAGTCCCCAAAGGACACACACCGCGCCCCTTCGCCCACATCGGGATAAAGTTTTGCACAGGCAGAACAGATAACCATCTACTCGTACAGCATATCGTCTAGATCCCAAAACCTGCCATTCTGGGATGCCGTGCAAGATATGCGTAGTGCAGATGCAACTCAGGAAACACGCGCCATTCAGATCACGCACATACATACCTGGTGTATGTGCCTAAGTTGTGGAATGTCTTGTCCAACAACGCAACCCGTACACGGGCTACTATGATACTACAACTACTATGATACTACAAGTACGTGCCACCCTCTCGGCCGGGCAAAAACGCCCCCTAGCAAAACAAAATACAACGAACAATTCCTTCAGCGGTCTCACGAATCAATCCCCTCAGAGAAACAAGCACGCCCCTACGACAAAACCCTTCATTGGAACCCCTTACCAGAAGGACATATAGCAAAAAGCCCAACGCGCCTAGACGCCTGCCCATAAAGCCCCCAAAAAACAAAAAGCTCGATTTCTGCCGGGAAAGTAGTCTTGGGACACCTATCGCCGGTGGGCCGTTCTGTCAATGTTTCGCTCAGCACGGGTTGTCGGAGCCAGCGGCGGCGGCAGCAGCAGAAGCAGCAGCAGCAGCAGCAGCAACAGCAACAGCAGCAGCAACAGCAGCAGCAGCAGCAACAGCAGCAGAAGCAGCAGCAGCAGCAACAGCAGCAGAAGAACTACAGTAGCAGTAAAGCACAGGTAGAAGCACAAGCAGAACTAGCAGTAAACCACAAGTAGAAGCACAAGCAGAAGAAGAAAGAATCAGCAGCAAAAGCAGCAATCGAAGCGGAGCAGAGGCAGAAGAACAACCAGCAACAGAATAAGCAGTAGAAACATCTGTAGAAGCAGAAACAGCAGCGGCAAACAGCAACAGCAGTTGCGGCGGCGGTCACCCCCCTTACCAGTCACCAAGCCCGCCTTCTCGATTATATCCTTCTCGCCGGTCAAGTTATACCACTCGGTCCCAGACTATAACGAACTACCAGGTATATTTTACAATAGTACACAATAAAAAAACTCGTGTTTCAAGATATGGTGGCAATATCGCACCGTCGCTCGCACGTGTCCCAAAACAAAAACAAAAGGCGTTGCCTCAACACCAACGCCCCTTCCTCTGTACAGCAGTGGGGCCTCCATATCATAGCGCCCGTGTGCGCCAGCCAAAAACACGTTTCAGCAAATGTAGCGGCAACCCCGCGCTACTCCGACTAAAGGCCAGATGGAGTGTTCCGTGCGTGCCAAGCGATTTTCGCAGGCGCTATAGAGGGCAGCAGGCACTACTCTACAGTCACTCTAGAGGGACCACTACTCTAGAAACTCAGTGTGTGTTACCCCTTTCAGGCCCGCCGCGTGCTAGGAGAGCTGCTGTCCCTGCCAGAGCGCCACGCTGCCATGTCAGCAGACCTCCAAACGAGGGCGAAGGCAAAACACACACACAACCCGTTAAATGCACCCTCGTTTTCAAGAACGAAAAAAAACTCGGAAAAAAAGTGTAGGATATCTGTTTTTTTTGCAGTTCTGAAACGTGTATTTTAACGCCGGCCTACACCGCCTTCGCAAATTCTCCTCGGTACAACAATGCCGCCAAACTCTCATCCAAAAATCGCCAAATCAAGACCGAACCCCCCCCCCCCCTCCGCTACATGCCACCTGGTATATATACGACAAAAACAAGCACCTAGTGCTACGCCGAATAGCGCTAGCGCCTCCCTTCCACACACCTCCTCCGGCTCCCCCCCCCCATCGCCACCTCCACGGCCCATAGACCCTCATCCAAACTCGTCACTCAAAAATGGGGAAGAGTACAACCAAACGCCGTAAACCACAACAAAACAAAAAAACTTGTTCTACGCCGCATACCGTATAACACGCAAGATAAGGCCTCGCACGCATTTCCTAGCTGTTTTTTTCGACCGTGGGGACAGGGCAGACGCCGAGATATGCACCTATATGGGAAGCCCCCCATTTTCGTCGAATGCCCCCCCCCCCCCCCCTGGTTTGGGCGACATCGACTCGGAAAATTATCCCAGGTGCTTTATCGTCTTATCGCACGTATTGCACGGTGGCGCTAACGCCCGCCGCCGCCGCCGCCGCCGCCGCATCCACCGGCGGCCCCCGTGCCGCCAAAGGCAACACCTTCGGAAACCCGCCTCGTCGCGAACGCCGGCGAGCGGGGGGCGTTCCTATTGGTCACCGTTCCGCCGCCTCCTGCGGTGCCGATAGTAGGTCGGTCGTTTTCGAAGTTGCCACCGGACCGCCCAACGCCGTCGCCGTCATCGCCGTCGTCTAGGGCGCAATAACCCCGTCCAAGATCCGACGTTTTTCTCTTTCCCAAGTCGGACGGTCGGGCCTGTCGGGGAGAGCCCCCCCCGCCCCCCCCCCGCCGCCGCAGCTGCTGCGGCAGAAGCAGAAGAGCTTGTCGGACCCGAGGAGGGAAAGTGTTCGCGCGCCGCGCCGGGCACAGCGACGTTACCGGCTTGCGCAACCGCAGTCCCCCCCCTGAAAAAACAAACGCAACCGAGCAAAAAGAGGCGGAGAGTGGGCGGGATAAGGGGGGCGAGAGATATATGTTGGTGTTTTCCCCCATCTGCAGTGAAGTGGTCGTAGCAAGTGGGGTTTCCGGTGGAGGCGCGTACTACAGGGAAACGTGGACAATGACTAGGTTTATTCACGGGAAAAAAGCAGGCCATCGTGCATGGACGGCACAGGTGGCTTGTGCTTTCGAGCATCGGCGTTCTCGCAGCCGGAGCCTTTCTCGCGATCCAGGGCGCGTGGCCGAAACGGGAAGGGGGTTAGGGATGGGAGGTTTTGCAGGGCAGGGGACGGACAGGGGGTACACAAAGGGGCGGGATGGGGTAGAGCAGGGATGGATGGTGGGGGGGGGCTGAGGGGCGAAATATTTAGTTTCCCCCCTCGGACAGGCAGATCATGATCTAGATCATCTATACCCGCCGCTGCCAGAGGCTGTGCAGGATCTGCCTTGTACGGCAGATCCAACACAGGAGACACGAGCTACTGCTGTAGATCATGCAGGTTGTACGGGCCCCACTATTCCGGGGGGGGCATATTAAATAGGACCTACGGTACACACAAAAACCTATATCTTTCGCTCTTTCCACTGACAATATTTGGTCCTATTAACTATGGTCCCCCGTGATGGGCAACAGGAGCTCCGGTAGATCATACAAGCCCGGGATATTCTCTGTCTCGGAATGTCTACTTCGTAGATCACGAAACGCTAGTTGATGATCTGCCTGAGGTGTGGGAGGTTTTTAGGGAGGGAGGGAGGGGGGGGGGGGGGGGGGCGGTGGGGGGGGCGAGGAGGCGGCAGATACCTTGCACCCATACGGAACCAAGCATGAACCAGACATACTGTAAGCACCACTGTATACTAAGCTCGCCATCTCTGCTGCTGTGGGTGCACTCGGCCCTCAGGTCGACACCACACCGCCGGTTGCTGTGATGACGCAAATCATGTACCCGAAGCCCCGCCACCTCTGTCGCGCAATCACGCCCGTCACTTTCCGTGATCACACACAAGCGCGGGCCAAAATGGGCCAAACTGAACTAGCCTCCACTGCCGTGAAAAAAGCCACACCTCAAAACAGATCACCATCGACAGATAGATCATCCAGATCCTCTGGAGGTGCTGCGCAGGACACGATTAGTGCAGATCCAACGCAGGAAACATGCCTTACATCATACCGATCACATGGCTCTCACTCGGCAACGTCAAAATTGGAGAGACCCATAAGACGTCAGGGATATCTCGGCTCAAAAATACCTAGACTGTCACGTGGGAACCGACGAAGTGTTGGAGCTGTGGGAAACACGGAGCCCTGACCCCCGACCAAGCAAAAAACACCGCGATCAGGCAAAAACCATGGACCTGGCAACTTACACATACGTACTACCGTGGCCACTAGGGCAGTGAGCTGGCCGACTATAAGTCCTCAACTACGTATTAGTTGGCTAGATAGTACAGTTAGTTCGACAAGCCCTGCACAACATCTCATAACGGCAGGTTATTACGGGGGACCATAGTTAACAGGACCTATGGAAAACATAAAAACCTATATATTGAACCATTTTTACTAACGATATTTGGTCCTATTAACTACCAGGTATGGTCCCCAGGTGTTCATCCACTTTTCACCTTGAAATGGAACCTTCGCAACACACGCCACCAAATAGAGCAGTCCATGTACCGCAAGACAGAAGGCAACACGATCACCGGGGAGCATATTAATCAGGACTAACCACGGGATGCAACCGTTGAGTGTGGGGGGGGGGGGGCATGGCTTCAGGTTCATCGCGGATTCTGACCGCTACAGACGGCCCCACGCAGTAGCTCAGTTCCCTTAACAAAAATAGCCCATAGTCAAAACCTACCTTAGGATGGGTCAAGCATGAACCCGACAACATGCGATACATACCTGAATGAGGCGTAAAGCCCGAGCCCTGTCAACACCAAGCAGCACCCCACCTCCCCCACCGCCACAGGGGAGTTCCCGAATACGTAGAAGGCGAGCATGTGGGAGAATGCGGCTCGGCCAACGAAAGATGCCGCCTGTCATAGCAAGGAGGGGAAGAACGAGGGGGGAAGGGGGGGGTTACTCATTCGTTGCTTGCCTTAGTCATTCGACTATTGACCACGCACCCCTTTCGAGACGGGGGGGGGGGGTTACTCATGTTATGCATGGTCATAGTCGTATGACCACAGACACTCGCCTCCCTACAGTGCCGGGACGGAGCACGGAGGGTTTTCACCCACTAGGCAGGCATCGTTTCAACCAAGCGTGAAGCGCCGTGAGGTGTTGGGGGCGAGTCACAAGAAGGGTGAGCCGCATCCTACTACGAACTGCCAGTGAGGGACACTTGCTCAAGCATGACAGCTTCAAAACTAACGGATTAGGGGGGGGGGGCGGCGGCGTTGTTCTTGGTGGGGTTCGACGTAACGAGAATGGCAAGAGAGGTAATATTTCTCCAATTTATCAGAGACAAAAGCAGGTGAACCCCCGGGGCGTAACCGCCTCGCACGGTATGGAACCCTCACCGGTGGGGTTCATAATAACACCCTACCAGATCGACGAGACGGTCAAATGTGTTTCGAGCCAAGAGGGCAGGGCAAGGCTGGTGCCATCATCTGTCAAACCGACGGAACGATGAAGAGGTCGTCGAGGGAAATAAGGGGGGTGTGACCGATAGGAGAGATGTACTCGATCTCATGCATGGCCGTAGTCGTATGACCATAGACCCTCGCATCCCCACAATGCCGCGACGAAGCATGTCGGGTATTCACCGACCAGGCGGACATTGCTCGCACCAAGCGCGAAGCGCCGTGAGGTGTCCGGCGAGTCACATGATGGGTGAGTTGCATCCTACTAACAACCGCTTGTGAGGCGGACTTGCATAGGGATGGAAGCTCTTTAATGAGCAAATAATTTCCGGTGTAGCCCACTTCCAGAGACAGCAATGTGAACAATACTATGTAACTGCCTCTTGGGTGCCTTACCTTGAACACTACGATATACGATTATTCCCCTTTGTGCGGAGCAAAGGTTCTTTACCTCGCACAAATGATCTAACTCGACCACCAGCTGTGACCGACCGCCACAACAAAAAAGCGGTACCCTGTTTGTCTAGCTCAAGCAGTGAGTTTCAGTAGGGGGGGGGGGGATACTCCTGTCATACATGGCCGTAGGCGTATGGCTATATGCTCTCGCACCCCTACAATGCCAGGACGGAGCACGTCGGGTTTTGAGGGAAGGAGGGGGGGTTACCATCAAAACAAAGCTGGGTGGGTACCCCATGTGCCTAGGGATGGAGGTGCAAACACTGTGCCATATTGATACCTGGCATGCAAAAAAAACGTAGCTCTAGGCCCGAAAGCGCGAAAAAGGAAACGCATGGAATAGTACCTGTCCCTTCGCCCCTAGCCCAGCCTGGGCCTGCCACATAGTAGAAACCCCGGCCAGGGCTGGCAGAATCATCGCCACTACTGTGAGGAGGATCGTGGAGCGATCTGGTTGTCAACAGCGGCACGTGAAAGCAAGACGGTAGGTTAGACACCACAGCAGCAGCAAACGGCAACAGCAGCATTGACGGCGGTGGCAACAACAGCAGCAACAGCAGCAGCAGCAGCAGCAGCAGCAACAACATAATTACGGCGTGCCAACAGGATTTTGACAGCGTAGCAAAAACGTTTTTCACAGCAGCAACGTTACCGAACAACACAAAATAACAAGCAGCGGCAGCAGCAACAAAAAGAAGAAGAAAAAGAACAGCAACAACAACAACAACAACAACAACAACAACAACAACAACAACAACAACGACAACAACAACAACAACAACAACAACAACAACACCGACAACAACATAATCATTAACAGCCGCATTGAGAGCACTAGCATCCCCGCGAGTAGCAACACACAAGAACCTGCAGCAGCAAATGTTGACAGCGGGGCAAGAACGAATTGACAGCAGCAGCAGCAGCAGCAACAGCACACCCTCCTCCCCTCATGTCCGTCCTGCACGATTTGTGCGATTGTAACTGTAATATAATTTACGACACTACTGCGCCTTCCAATTGCGGCTTATTTTGATGTACGGTCCAATGGTTGCTTCTATTTCTGTACACCCCAAAATCAGTTCATGCTCAACGCTATTCGGGGCTCATGATACGACTCACAGATCGGGCCAGGAGGTCTCAAACATGTCAAGGGTTGGGTCGGGTCGGGTCAGGACCTCTTCATAATATCACGTGCCAGGTTGGGGTCGGGGTAGATGACCCCACCCGACCCGCGACGTTTGACCCAACCCGTTGAACAGCCCTGGTTACATTTCCGTACAGACCGGTTATCTGCTCACCTCGGAATAGAAAACTCTCGCGAGAAAGGTACGCGGGGTCACCCATCCCAACGTAAACAGCCACGGGCACCAGGAGAACCGAGGCGTTTCTGTTGGTCACGTACGTCACCTTCCATGCCTCCCTCGGCTCTGATATTTTTGTACGTCGTTTAGGTTGGTAGGCGAAGCGGTTTCGGGCGCGGTCGAAGAAGTGAAACAAGAAACAATTCAACACATGTAAACACAAAAACGGCCACAACAAGGAAAGGGAGGATATGGAGAAAAAAGGCGGGGTGTGTCCAGGAAGAGGGAAGGGGAACAGAGACGGAGGCGGGGGAGTAGGAAGAGAAGACACAGGGGGGGGGGCGGGGGGGGGGGGGGGGGGGGGGGGGGGGAGAAGGCGGAGCAAGAGGGAGGGGAGGGGGCGCGGTGAGGAGGAGGAGGAGGTGAAGGCGGAGGCGGGGGGAACAACAAAAAAACGGTCTGTTAGGAAAAACGGGCCCAGCGAGTTACCGTCGACGGGCACGTTTGGTTTTCTTTCTTCAGTGTGAGGGTGCGAGGCACGCCTGTGCAAACAGTGTGGCCCGAGGTGGTGATGCCATTGTCTCCACTCCCTACGCAGACAGCAGTAGCACCAACAGCCGCAGACAGCAGCAGAAACAGCAACAGCAGCAGCGGCGGTAGCATCACCAGCGACAGCAACGTCCAAAAACAGCATCTACACATAAAACCGGGGTATATCAGCAGCGACAGCAACGGCAAAGAATCTACGCACAAACCAAGTATGTCAACAGCAAAAGCAACAACACAAAAACAACATCTACGCACAAAGTGCGGTATGCCGACAGCAACAGCAAAACCACTAGTAGGACAAACGGCAACATTTCCACCGCCAGCAACACCAACACCGACGATTTCAACACCCACAACAGCAACACGGAAAACCACACCAGCACCTCTATCAGTACCCCCCACGCTCCCCACCACCGCCGCCTCCACCGGTCCCACCACAAAATACCGCCGTACCCCCTCAACTCGACCACTACTCCCAAACTCCCACGCGGCGATCACCACTATCAACACTTTCAACAGTACACCCACACGATCAATAGCAATAATAACAACAAAAACGAAACAACGACCCCTCTCCCAATTTACATCCACGACCACCACCACCACGATCACCACCACCCAACCCCCCCTCTCCCACCCCTACCCTTCCCCACCCATCCCCACACCTGCGCGAGCGAGGAGCAGCGTGTACGCAGCGGTGAGTAGACTCGCCATGACCCCCATCGACGTGCCATCGGCGAACGCCTCCGGCGTCTGCGAGTGAACCCCCAGCAAAAACCCGGCCACACAAAGGGCGCACGGGAGAAGGACATCTCGTGGGGGTAGCGCGCGTGCGCCCACAGCCCTGCGCACACAGCAGGCGTTCGTTTTTTTCGAAGGCGTGTCTCGTCAGTGTGCTGCGGATCTGCATGGGGGCTGTGTGTAGCACGCAGCAAGGACGGGCGGACCCAGGCACCGCAGTAGGGCAAAAGCGTCAGCTCATATATACTGCTAGAGTTGAGTATCGTTCAGAAAGTTTCGATATATCCAAGTACCGAACTTTCGATGTATAGCGTATACACCAAACGTATTTCTCCCTCCATCCTACTCCATCCTCCAACATCCCCGTGTTTCTTGAGCTTTCATCAATGTGTCGAATATTGAAATCCTATTGTTTTTTCATCAGTGTCGTATATGCAACGCCACTATACACACACAAATGCGATGTAACCCGATCCAAACGCGGCGAAACGTGATCCAAATGCGGCGTAATCTGAGTCAATGGGCTTCAACACACGTAGACCGCAAGATAATCCGTTCAAGCGTAGCATCTGACATGTGTGAGGTCCGTGATTGGAAGGTTGAGATCCACTGTAACGGTCGACCAGAACGGGAAGATATCGCGTGGGGGCAGAGCTTGCGCTGCCACGGCCCTGCGTAAAGCGAGTGCATTGGAAGGCGTTCGTAAGGTCGGGGACCAGGGGGGGTACGGTTTGCTGTGTTCTAACGACAGACTGTCACTATGCCCTCACGATAGGCTGTCAACAGTGGTCTGACGACAGACAGTCACGGGAGTAGATCGCGTAAGGGCAGCGCGCGCAGCGCCACGGCTCTGCTCTGGGGGAGAGAGTTGTGAAGGTGTTTTCCAAGTGGGGGGTAGGGGCGTTGCCATAAAGAGCGTTGCGATCACACAGGGGGGGGTGCCATCAGATATCCAGCGCTTCTTTTTCTCGGCAACGGTAATGGGTGCCTGAAGTCGAACACAATACGTTCGGAAGACTCTCCGTCAGATGTTCTTAAAAACGCCTTGTGCGGCATTGGCGACCTCGCCGGAGGCGTCCTACGATAGAGGCATCCCGATAGGGAGAAAAAGTTTATGAGCCACCAACCACGGCATCCTTGCCGGGCGCCAGTTGAATTAGGTACAGCACCACAGTTCGTGGGGATATCTGCATCTAATTATTGATGGCGCGCGCCCCACACCCCCCAAGCATCAGTCTTATATATGAGTTTTTATATAAATGTCCCCGTTGAATTCCGCAATATAACTTGGGGGGGGGGACATAAGAGCCTCACAAAATGTAGAGTGATCGTCTATCGTACTGTAGAACGCCTCCCCATTCTTGAGGGAAACCAACGCTGAAAAACGACTGCACCCTTGGTGTGAACTCAACGCGGACTTGGTACGGCATACCTTAGGGTGGGGATGGTGCAGATAGCTTGAGAAGGCTTGGTTGGGGGGGGGGTTGGGTCGGGTGGAGGGGGTGTCGCTCTACACCGTTACTCTTTTACGGCCGATAGCGTGGTTCTACCGCAGTGTTGTCATGGTGGGACCATTACCGTACGGCTTGTCGAAGCGTTACCGTGTCGTTACATCATGGTTACCGTTCGTGCTACCGTGGTGGAAACGCCCCGTTATCGTCACCGTAACGACAACGTACTGTCACCGCACCAGTGCCGTACTGTCACCGTACTGTTGTCGTACGGTTACCGCACTACGGTTACCGTACTGTTATGGTACGGTTACCGCACGTACGGGTTACCGTTCCGTTATGGTACGGTTACTGCGCTTTCGGTTACCGATCTGCTATGGTACGGCTACCGCGCGTACGGGTTACCGTTCTGCTATGGTACGGTTACCGTACTGTTGTCGTACGGTTACCCCCCGTACGATTACCCATCTGTACTGGTACGTTTACCCCCCGTACGGTTACCGCTTTGATATGGTACGGTTACCGCACGTACGGGTGCCGTTCTGTTATGGTACGGTTACTGCACGCACGGTTACCGTTCTGTTATGGTACGGTTACCGCACGGTTACCGTAGCTTCCATCGTACGTTACCGCGGAGTTACCGAAGCGATCCCGTGCGGCTACCGTAGGTGTTACCGCAGCGGTATCGTGCCGTTATCGCCACCGGGCCGTTACGGTACCATTGCCGCACTGTTACGGTACGGATATCACATGGTTACAGCGCGGTTACCATACCGACATACCAGTTTTCCTGTAGCGTTATCCTAGAGATACCGACGCGTTAACGTGCCGTGTAGCGCACCGTATACCACTATACCACTCAAGGGGCCGTACAATAATTTTGATAGTGGTCGTGGTGGTAGTGGTCGAAGTAGCAGCAGTAATAGCAGTAGACGAAGTGGTAGTTATAGTAATAGTAGGAGTAAACGCCCTGATGCATATAACTGTACATATACCGTGAACTGCTCGTATGCGGTAG
This sequence comes from Nereocystis luetkeana, assembly GCA_031213475.1. Taxonomy (NCBI): domain Eukaryota; class Phaeophyceae; order Laminariales; family Laminariaceae; genus Nereocystis; species Nereocystis luetkeana. The sequence goes on along the minus strand of JARUPZ010000025.1, from coordinate 7,506,596 downwards.
CTTCAGTCGCTGCTGTCGGGGTATCCCGTCAATCTTCTACTGACGATCTTCGCGAGTACCTGCCCGCGCTGCTTGCGCCGTGATATGTAAGGCAAGGCATGCTTGAGTAGGGTAATTGTACGTCACCAAGAGCGGTATACGGTGCGCTACACGGTACGGCAACGCTTCGGTAACGCTACGCCAACAACGCGGTAACACCGCGGCAACGGCAAGGAAACGGTTGTGATATCGTACGGTTACCGCACGGTTACCGTACCGTTACCTTGCTGTTACCGCAGTTTATTGTGGTGTCAACGTAGCGTCACCAAACCCACACGGTACCGTGTAGGGCACCGCATTCCGCGCGAGGTACCGTACAATTACCGTTCTGTTCTCGTACATGATACCGTACCGATGCCGTTACGTTACCGTACCTGTACCTTGCTGTTGCCGCAGTTGCACCGTACAGTTACCATATCACTACCGAAGCGTTCTTGCACCGTGCAGGGCGTCGTCTACCGCTCAGATTGCCGTGCAAGCACCGGTTTGACTTATGGCTTGCCCTACGAGTCACCGTGCCGGCCGCGTGGGTACGTAACCGACGATCGCCACCAAGGGCGGGACGCAACACTCGCTTAGGTTCTGACAGCAGCAGCAGCAGCAGCAGGAGTTACCGTTTACGAGCACACCACGGAAAATGTACAACAACATTGCGACTTATACTACTACTGCTAACTACCACTACTACTACTACTACTACTACTACTGCTACTACTGCTACTACTGCTAACTACCACTACTACTACTACTTCCGCTGCTGCTACTACTACTACTACTACTACTACTGCCGCTGCTGCTACTACTACTACTACTACTACTAACACTACTAACACTACTACTACTACTACTACTACTACTACTACTACCACAACAACTACTGCTACTACTACTACTACCACAACAACTACTACTACTACTACTACTACTACTACTACTACCACAACAACTACTACTACTACAATCGCCACCACCGCCACTACCTCCACCCCTACTCCTCATTCCCCCCCCCCCCCCCCCTCCGATCATTCGACGCCCTCGTCCACACCACACGCAAGAAAATCCGCGTCACAAACGGTTTTTAGCAGGATGCAGCTCACCCTTCATGTTATTCCTCGAACACCTCACGGCACCTCATGCACCAATTAGTGCAGGAAACGCGGACCTAGTCGATGAAAACTCGACGTGCCCCGTCCCGGCATCGTCGGGGTGCAAGGGTCAATACTAACACGAGAACGTCCATGCATGACACCCCCCCCCTCTACCACTACGGCCATGCATGAGATCGGGCGAATCTCTCCTATCAAGGACACCCCCCCCCCAGCTACCATCTACCGCACTCAAGAGGCATATGACTCTTTACCCTACCTTGGCAGTACTTTCTCCCCTACCGCAATGCGGTGGCATGACGTGAGTACACCTCTGCCCGACCCCCTCCTCCTTCTCCCGTACGATTTACCACGACACTCACCCCATGAACACGACGAAGGGAAGGGTGAGCGCCCTCGAAACCTGAAAAAACGAGGCGTTCACAGCGCCCAGACAGGCGTTATCGGCAAACACCGCCAGGCAGAACAAAACCGAAGCCAGACCCTACCATGAGCGTGCGAGAGAAAAGAGGAAGCGAGAGAACGACGACGTCATGACGGAGAGTTATTCTTAAATGACACAAGGAACACGTGTGATAAGACAACACTATCACACGGGCGATAAGGTGACACCTACCGAATATCACGTGTCATACGATACAACACACCGTATCACACCAGGGTGATAATACAACACCTTTTTACACACGTGTGACTAAGATAACCCCGTATCACACTAGGGTGGTAATATAACACCGTATCACACGTGTGATAAGAGAACACACCCGTATCACACGGGTGGTAAGATAACACCGTATCACACTAGGGTGACAAGATAACACCCTGTCAAATGTACCGTGTGATCAGATACTACGGAAGGCCATAGTAAATAGGACCTACGGTACACACAAAAACCTATATATTCACCTATTGTCACTATAACAATATTTGGTCATATTTACTATATCCCCCCGTAATCGGGATAAAAAAATAACACGTATGACAAGATAACACCGTACCACATACCTGGTACCTGGTATGTGTTAACCCCTTTAGAACCGCAGTCCCGTTTTGGGGACAAACTACTTGAAATTTGAGTGGTTTGTCCCCAAATATAGGACTGCGGTTCGAAAGGGGTTAAGGTAGCAGCCGTATCACGCTATTACGGGGGACCATATTAAATAGTACCTACGGTACACACGAAAACCTAGATATTTACGGATTTTTACTAACAATATTTGGTCCAGTTCACCATGGCCCCCCGTAATAGGGTGATAAAATACTGTTGACGCCTCCTGGGACGAACCTCCTGACTGATTCCCTCTCTACAATGGAGAAAGTGTGCAAACGCCGAGCCGCGCGCCTATTATGAAAATATCTCGATGAAAGACCTCCTCAAAGCCGCCGCGTTCGTTGTATTCGTCCTTTAGAACCGCAGTCCCGTTTTGGGGACAAACTACTTGAAATTTGACTGGTTTGTCCCCAAAACGGGACTGCGGTTCTAAAGGGGTTAAGGCACGCTTTGGATAAAATCGGGGCTGAAATCCATCCCAGGGGGTGTGTTTACTTGATCACCCGTGTGATAAGAGTGTTCGGGCACCGCGTGTACACTGCTTCAGGTAGCAAGCACGTTGTCCGGTCATGTAAGGACCGTTAGGTACGACCGTGAGTAGGCTGGCTGTAAGTCGCCGGCCACATTAGGCTATGCAGTCGATAATATATACCGGTACTGCTATACAAAACGTTATGGTAGTACGTACACCTAAGGAGCGTTACGTAGGGTACACAGGTACCCTGGCTATCTTCGGGAGGGCATACCCAACACACCGAAGTGTCGGGGTGTCGGCACCGAGCTCGTACCGAACCATACCGGAGGGTTCGGTAGGGTATCGAGGCGGTACCGAACCTTACCGAAGCCCTCGGTGGGGCATTTACCGAGGAAACGAACACCCCTGGCACACTTAAATACGTACGCCACCGAAACACACACTCGCCAAAGTACACGAAGTATGTTCTCGTCCCGATTTCGTTCCGCTGGCCGCTACGAGTACGTTATCTGTTTCTTGGGCTGTGTAGACTTCGAAATCTGGACGGCTGGTTGGCCTTTCCTTTTCATCCGCTGCGCAAAAAGCCATCGGATTTCACGCGGCGTCACCCCGAACGTTTCCGGAGGGGAACCTCGTAGGGAATACGGTTGCCGTAGTTGCGCGGTAAAAATTGCGGAATTGTGCGTTTTTGCATCTGACTCGTACCGCTACCGCTACCATCAGGGTTAGGGTTGCTCTGATTGGCTTAGGGCTAGGATCAGGGTTGCTCTGATTGGTTTAGGGTCAGGGTTAGGGTTGCTCTGATTGGCTTAGGGCTAGGATCAGGGTTGCTCTGATTGGCTGAGGGTCAGGGTTAGGGTTGCTCTGATTGGCTGAGGGTCAGGGGTAGTTATTTCGTCTCGTACACAGTGTGGTTCAACCATTTTCTCGAAGAGGTCGTAGGCAACCCCCACTCCCACTCCTACTCCTAAGCCACTGCTTCTAATAATACGCCTACGCCTGCCACTCCTCCTCCTCCTCCTCTTGCTAACGACTTATGCCTACTACTGCTGTTTACCCCTCTACTATTACTTCTATTTTTAGACCTATTTTACTGCTACAAACACGAATACTACCAACACCACCACCACTACCACCACTACCTCCACCATCATCCTCCTCCTGATTTGACCGCTACGCCCCCCCCTCGTCCTCATTATCCTCCCACCCCTACCGCCATCCTCTTCCTTCCACTATCGTATCACACCAATCACACCACGGTGGTGAGATATCACACCCCCAGGGACGATTTTCAGAGCCGATTTTCTACCAAAACCCTAACCCTTAACCCTTTTAGAACTGCAGCCCGTTTCGAGGACACACCGATTATTATTTTTGAGCTTCAATGGTGTGTGTGTCCCCAAAACGGGACTGCATTTCTAAAGGATCAAGGGGGGGGACACAGGAAACGAAAATGGTGCCCTGGGAAGCATCTCGACGACATACTTCTGTATTTCCAAAGAGGCGTCATCGCTCGGCGTTTGAACTCTCCCCGTTTTTGGGGAGAACCACCTCTTAAAAAAAAATCCTCCGAGGGTGTGGGTTGTCTTCTAGCCCCCGTGTGATACGGTGCTGTACTACCCTCCTCTTCCTCCTCCTCCTCTTCCTTCTCCTTCTCCCCCCTCCCCCCCCCCCTCCTGCTCCTGCTCCTCCTCCTCCTCTTCCTCCTCCTTCTCCTCCTCCTCCTCCTCCTCCTCCTCCTCCTCCTCCTCCTTTTCCTCCTCCTCCTCACCCTACCCCTCTACCGTGTATCACTCTTGGCGGGAAAAATAAGGACTAGTTTGCCTTCATGCTAATGTATGAACGGTTCTTGTATTTTCGACCATATTGGTACGACGGTGTACAACACCCTGGGTATTGTATACCCCCCCCCCCCCGTGCAGTATACCACACCTGGTGACATTTCTCGAGAGCCCCAAACGTTACCACCGGGGGTGTGATATGCACCGTTGTTTGCGGGAAGGGGTCGATCGCGTATTTTCCCTGAGTCCATACGCCGCAAGTGGCTGACAGAGCGACGCCGGAAGAGCCTATCACACCCCCCGTAGAGTATATCACCCAGGGTGATATGTAACCAGTCAGAAACGCTGTCACCGGGGGTGTCCTATACACCGCCCTATTACGGTACTCATTCCTCCTCCCATATCGCGAAAAAACGATCATCCATCTGACGACACATCACACCTTCCGCTCCTCCCCGCAGGAGACTCTTGGGAGTTTCATCCCCCCCGAAAATTCTCCCACATCACGAAAAACCGACCTTGCTTCTATTAATATCGACTCACCACAGCCTCCGCCCCTCCCCCGAGAAGACTCTTGGAGTTCCACCCCCCTAACAACGCATTCGTCGGCAGGGCTTTCGCCATTTCCGTCAGAAAGGGGCTCCGCCAGGCTCCGTCGACAGCATCCTGTCTCTCGCCAAGCGTGCCCAAGGTGAGGACCAGTACAAAACTCGCCATACACTTGAAAAGAGGAAAACAAATTGGGGGGTGGGCACGGGAGTTTTTTGTTTGTTATTTACGGGGGACCATAGTTAAGAGGACCAAATATTGTTAGTAAAAAAGGTTAAATGTATAGGTTTTCATGTATACCATAGGTCCTATTAACTATGGTCCCCCGTGGACAAAATGGCAAAAAGCGGAGCGGGGTTGGCAGTGGCATTTTTGGGGTCAGGATTGTTTGAGCATTTAGAGTTTCGGCAAAGGGGTACTTGTGTTATGGCAATTTTGCTCTAATAGCAGTTCATACTACCTGGAACAGATCATTGATTCCCACAGTTCATGATCTACGTAGATCTGTCAAGTCTGATCTAGTTCGCGTTTTCGCATGCTGCTCTCGTAGCTCATCTTGCCGGGTGGGACCCGTACAATCCGCATGATCTGGCACGTGCTTCCTACAGTAGGTAGGATTTGTACTACGCAGCTCCTGCACAAGCTCTGACGGCGGCAGGTGAGAAACTACCAACAAATGATCTATCTGTAGATAGATAGATCATGAACTGTCGGAGGTGTGTAACAGTTCCAGCAAGTTGATACGGGGGTTCATCTAGAAAGGGCTGATCTTCAGAAACTCAAGACAGAACTAGCAGGCATGAGGGGTTGGGGTTGGAGTTGGCGTTGACTCTGGGACCAGGGATTGCTATTACGGGGGACCATACTAAATAGAACCTACGGTACATACAAAGACCTACATATTTCGCTAAATGTACTAATATTTGGTTCTATTTACTATGGCTCCCCCGTAATAGCGTTTTCGAGTGTGTGTGCTTTTGATTGCAGCAACGTGGCTCTGTGTGTTTGACCGCGCGAGTGGGGACACCGAGCGAACTACAGCACGGAGCGGCGCTCGCAGGCTGTTGCTATAATAGAACACGTGAACAGACAAGGCCGCTGCTTTTGTAGTGTAGCTGGCCAGCGACTGCTGGGCGAGCTAGGTATTTCTTGATTTCACAGAGTTGAGGTAAAAGGAGACAAGAACATGTGAAGTTCAAGACACTGTCAGAGCTAAGGGCTGGGGGTGGGGACGGGGTTGGCTTCGTCTTGAAGGGGTATGCTATACACCGATCTGAGAGTACATAAGCCTTGGGGAACTAGAGAGGATACGTGCACGAACAAAAAAAAACTATGTCCTACAACTGCTACTGCTGCTGCTACTACTACTACTACTACTACTACTACTACTACCACTACTACTACTACTACTACTACTACTACTACTACTACCACTACTGCTACGACTTCTGTACAACTACTACCGCCACTGCTACTACTACGCTCCTAATAATCCTTCCTCCCCCGCCCCCCCCACCCCCCACCCCCCCCGAATGAGCCCTTACCTGACACCACGTGATTACCACAACGCTACGGATGGTCCTGCCGGGTCTCGACAGCAGCGCCTTGGTCGCGTACACGGACCATGTGTGAGACAACCAAAACGCCACCACGGACAGAAACCTCGCCCCTCTCGAGATAGGCCAGCCTATGTCCACAACGGAGAACGGACATCGGAAAGGGGGAGAGGGCGGCGGGGAGGGTGAACACATAGCGGAAAGGGAGAGCGGGTACCCGAAGGAGAACGGATAGCGGAAAAAGGGGGGAGAGGAACCGAGACATCAATCATACGAATCTACAGCAGTAGTGGTCCTTCTACATCTTCAGAGAAAACACACACACAAAGGTTTTTTTCTTGCCGTTTTTTCCCAAAGCGGGACGGTACGAGAGTGTCTTCAGGTGTTTTGTTGAAAGTAAATAGAAGTCTCGAAACTGACGAACAATGGGACACTGCTGTTAATATACCCGAGAAACATCAGGCATTCGCTACGTGCTCCATCCTGTTCTGCAAAACGAAGCGCAAATATCCTCGCACAAAATAAAAAACGATGCTCCCCCCACTAATCCCCCTCGCCCCCGCCCCTCGCCCCCATCTCTAGCTCCCACTGCCGCCCCCCCCCGGTATATATATAGTATACCAGGTACCTGGTATACATGTATGTGTGTGTGTTCTTCACATTAAACCGTTCTTTCTACCCGTCGACATCCAGCACAACCAGTGTCCGTGCCTTGATTCTCCAAACCTAGAAGAGATACGAGTTCTGTGGTCACAGAGCTACGCCACAGAGATACTACGTTGCCACGTGTGCAGTAGGCACTGCAGTGAACAATGCAAAGCCATGTAATCATACTAGATACGACAGGCACGACATACGCAATCTATGAAATATTGAAACGAAAAGAAACAATCAAAGAGAAAACAAAAACAAGGTAGACAAATCGAAAGAGAAAAAGAAAAAAAATGAAAGCAAAATTTAGGAGAAACAATCTGTCGTGCCCCCCCCCCCGCAGGCGAGGTGGCCAACACTTGAAAAAGAACGAGCTGGAAAAAAAGGTATAGGTTGGATTGGTGTCGAGTGGCGACGATGCCGTGAAGCACGCCTCTCTCAGTGCGTGATCTAGGCACAACCAGGGCATCGGTTATTTTTTCGTTTTTTTTTTGTCGGTCACCGCGGATGGCGGTCGAGCTACTGTACATACTTTTTGTGCGGGGTGGGGGGTCTGGAGTCTGCACAAGGGGAATGATCGCGTCAGGTAATGTAGTGTGGGTGTGGTAAGGCACCCACGAAACCGTTACATAGTATACCCACACCTCTCTCCGGGAGTGGCTACACCAGAAAATAAATAAAATCATTGACGCTGTCATCCATATACAAGAAATCCGCATCAAGACCGGTTCTTAGTGTTAAAAGGATGCAGCTCATCCCTCATGCGACTCGCCAAACCCTCATGGCGCTTGATGCAAGCAATGTCTACCTGGTCGGTGAAAATCGACGTGGTCCGTCCCGGCATTGTACGGATACGAGGGTCTATGGTCATACGACTACGGCCATGCAATGTAGGAGTACCGTACACCCCCCCCAGCCCCCCCAGCCCCCCCCGCTCCGTCCCGCTGTGCTCTCTCCCCTCCCGCAAAAAAACAAACACTCTCACGTAGCGTTGGATATCGAAGGAGGATCGAAATCGATACGATACCGATAGACAAAAAAAAAAAAAAAAAACAGTACCTATTTTGATGTTGTATTGGCATGAGGATCACGGGGACGCCAGGGGATGAAGGGCAAAACACATTCGAAACGATGTTTTTCACCTTCCCCATAGTTATCATCCCGTCGAAGTGGCATCGATCCCGCCGCTCCTCCCTCCTCCTCTTCGTCTTCCACCCCAGTCCCCCGCTCCCTGCTCTCCATCATCTCGCCATGGGTAATAGCAGCGACACCCCCCCCCCCGTCAGCACGCCTCTCTCCATCTGTGGAACTTCTTCCATCGTTACAAATCCCGCCGTCGCCTGCCCCGCCAACGCCACTTTCAGGCAGCAGGCAGTCAGCAGACGCAAACGAATCCACGGAATGCCGTGAGTGCTGCTCCACCATGAGCGTCCGCAGAGGGTCAGAAATAACCGCCCCCCCTCCTCTCCCGCCTCCGCCGGTAGAACTCCTTCCGTTGGTGGCAATCCCCCCGCTTCCATCTCCACCACCGACATCGTCGGCCAACAGGCAGTCGGCAGACGCGAATGAGTCCACGGAATGCCGCGAAAGATACTCCACCGTGAGCGTCTGTAACGGATGAGAACCCCCCCCCGCCTTTGTCCTTCGCTCTACCGCCGCATTTGTACCCTCCGTCGTCACCGGTCCGAGGAACGTTCCAGACCCAGACGAGGCTTCGCGTCTCCCGTGCCCTCCCACGAGGGTAGTGGGTGATCGCGCGAGAGACGGGGGGTGTCCCCACTCCGGCTTGGTCTTGCGGCTGGCACTGTCGACCGTGTGCTCCAGCTGCATCGTTTCTTACTTCCTCCTCCTCTTCCTCGGCCTCCAACTGCCGCCGCCGCTGCTGCTGTTGCTGCTGCTGCTGCTGCTGCTGCTGCTGCTGCTGCTGATCCTCCAAGCGCCCCCGGCGCTTCCGCCAATATTGCTGCTGGTATGGCTGCCGCTGTTCCCCCAGCCACCTGCTCCGTGTAATGAGATTGCCACCACAAAACGGTGGCCTTCCTCACGCTTGGTGCCTGCGAACCTCGTCGCCTTTTTTCCCCCGCACTACATGCGCATCGTCCGCTCGTCCCCACTGACGGGGAAAACAAAAAAAAAACGTCGAGCCTGAAACACCCGCGTACAAATCAACAAAAACAAACGCGTCGGTTGGGCGAGAGACCCTCTTCGTCGACGAGACTCCTTTGACAACCGAGCGCGGGCTAATTCCGCCGCACTCAAGAACCGAAAATATGTGCCGGTTCGGGAACTACCCACCGGTGCGTGAAACCGTCCGGGAAATCCGCGCGAGCAGCAGCTACGATTCCTTTCCACCGCGCTTCGTTGGATTTGAAAACGCGGGTCGGAAAATACCCCGCAGCTGACTACTACTAGCCCAACCGGTTATAATTGCGCCGCTTCGCTCCTGTGAAAAAAAAGGGCGCGAGAGGGGGGGGGAAGGCGTGGGGATTGTGGGGATTGGTTAGGGCGTGTGTGATCAGCTTGGCGGAGGTAAGGGTATGCACGTCGAACAGGTCATACACGTACCCATTTGATGGTCTGGATCATTCCAGGTCGAATCTCCACTACATTTCAGGATCTTGAATATTTCCAGATCAGATCCTCATTCAATGGTCTTACGTTTTTTTCCGGCCTGATTGAGATCCCTGCTTCAAAATGGGCTAGATACGATCTGTTTGATCTCGGTCATTTCTGCCGGGTAGGGTATCTGTAAGACACGTCGAACACACGATATCAGATCCTCAATTAATTATCTAAAGTCTCCCCGGGTATGTCTTTTCCCTGCTTCGTAATGGACCACCATGTAACCGGCATACATTATCTGTTCGATCTCGGTCATTTCCACCGGGTACATGGGATGCGTACGACGGGTCGAAATCAGGGCTTTTCGCGGGTCATGACCCCACCCGCGGGTCGGGTCACGTTGTGTTCAAAAGGTCACGGGTCGGGTCGGGTCGGGTCAGTAAGTAATAAAAATTTCACGGGTCGGGTCGGGTCGGGCCAAGAGGTTTTCAAACCTGGTGGGTCGGGTCAGGTCGGGTCAAGAGTTTTTCAAATCTCACGGGTCGGGTCGGGTCGGGTCAAGGGTGATGAAAATGTCACGGGCTGGATTAGGCCATGACCCGCGAGAAGCGGGTCACTCGCGGGTCGGACCAGCATGACCCGCAAGTTGTTTTCTACTGACCCGTGGGTCGGACCCGCGCATTCGGCTCGCGGATCCGCCACTTCAATCACTTCCCGCTCTCTTACCCAACGGCTTCTCTCGTACCAATACTCAATATCACTCCTTTGGTATGATATTCAAACATTAAAGCGCCGCCAAATTCGTGTACGCATGCCCGCATTCATCTATACCCGCTACAGCCAGGCTATATATCGTTGGGGGGCACTAAAATGAACATTAAATTGGTTTTTGAAGTGCCGACCCACGGGCCAGATACGCGGGTCGAACCTTCGGGTCAAGACAAATGGTCTCGCGGGTAAAGGTGACCCGACTCACGGGTCAGATACGTGGTACAGCAGAGGCACACAGTGGTGGCTCCTCTATGGTGCCGGGGTATGCGCGCCAGTCAACAATGCGGCCACTACAGCGCCAATCGGCGCTACTCCGCACATTGCCACACTGTATATTCCCGTATGTGCCACGTGATTTCTCACGCACTAGAGCGGGCAGCCGGCACTATTAGTACTCTATCGGCACTGCCTGTAGTGGGACCACTACCGCATTACCAGTCACAGCGGTAGTACTGCTGGTGTAGTGCCTCCAACCAATCACACGCGACGAGAGCACCATCCGCACGGAAGAGGCACACGGGGTGACCTCGCCCCTCCCAAAAGACGCTACCGTAACGGCGGCGGACTGAGCGAAGTGGGCATCGGGAACGAGCGTACAACGAAGAGGACCAGATGGTGATGCCTTGGTACAGCGGCAACACGCAGTACCAGTGTAACTGCTGCTGCTGTAGTATCACACAACGCGTCCAACCAAGCGCTTGAGCGCCACCGGAGCACTCCCCGTATCAAAGAGGCTACCGTACGTGAAACACGCACGGTAGCACGCGCCCTTTGGATAACACACCTCCCTACAAGAGCACATCCGTGGATACATGTTCTGTTTTTTTTCGTTTCGACCTCCGCTTTCATCGGCGGGGGTACGCTGAATAAATACCGCATTCCCTTCGGAGGCAAGCCTGAAAACAGCATCAAACTCCAGACCATCACACCCGGTGGACACGATTAACTCAGAACCACGCACGCATCGGCACGGATACCAGTACCAGCATGGAGGCAACTGCTGCTGCGCCCCATCACAGCAGTTGGCCCATCACGGAACCCAGCGTTACATACCAGCGCGACTGCTACGGCGTTATCACATGGTAATATGGGAATGGCGGTGTATGTTGTGCGGAGTGTGGGCCAGAAAGGGAGGTTTCACGGTTTCATATCAAGATTTCATCAGTCAGTGTTTCAATGAGGCAAGGCCTCTGAGGTGTAATCCTATTTACGGGGGACCATAATTAATAGGACCTCCGGTACACACATGAACCAATATATTTCCCAATTTTTACTAACAATATTTGGTCCAATTTACTGCGGTCCCCCGTAATAGGGAATTTCATAATCGCAAGTGGTAGTAGCGGTGACGGTTCTCCAGAGTCGCAGCGAGGCCGTATTTTCTGCTGCCATCCCCGGGCTTCAAGCGTGGGCCTTACTATTAAATAAGAATATTAATCACCCGCATTGCGTGGGAGTGGAACAGCGCGTAAGTCTCAGCCCAAACCCTCTAACCCCGTTAGCACACCCCTTGCTAACAGCCCCGCCGTGACACACCCCCTGCATGCATCCCGGCCAGGGTCGGTTCACACCCCCTCGCTGTCACACTCCCTTTCGTCTGGTCGCGTCCGTTCGCACTCGTCAGCAGGCGACGCTCCGTTAACCCTCTTCGCATTGCAGTCTCGTTTTGGGGACAAAACCACTCCAATTTCAAGCAGGTTTGTCCTCGGGCCTGCGGTCCTAAACCCCCTCGGGAGCACACCCGCCGGTTGCGGGGTCCCGTGTGCGGTGCTACTCAACCAGGGGTACGTACTTTAGATAGAACACCTACTGTGTTACGGGGGACCATAGTAAATAGGACCAAATACTGTTATTAATACCAGGTAGTAAAAATAGGAAAATATATACCTGGTACCATGGTAGGTTATTGAGTGTGCCGTAGGTCCTACCAGGTATTTACCGTATAAGAACCGCAGTCCCGTTTTGGGGACAAACTACTTACAAATTGACTGGTGTGTCCCCAAAACAGGACTGCGGTTCTAAAAGGTCCCCATAACACTGCTGCACTACTGCTGTACGTATAATACATTGTTGTTGTTGTTGTTCTCACATTAACTCTCTGACGAAGGAGTCCGTGGTCATACAGTCTAATAATAATGCGTACAAAAGCTACAAAAGTGAAACCGGCGACACCAAATTCAAGGGTCGAAAACATATTATCGGAAAGTGTGCTTGAATGCTCGTTACGGTGTACCTGACCTGTCACATACCAGAGGTATAACACCTCTTGACACGTTATCCTTTAGAACCGCAGTCCCGTTTTGGGGACAAACTGCTTGAAATTTGAGTGGTTTGTACCCAAAGCGGGACTGCGGTTCTAAAAGGGTTGTTATGTACGGAACTGAGTTCTACCTCTCGCGAAGATGATAATGCCGTCGGACTGCGCGTATCACACACACTTGTAACGATGAGACCATTGTGTATAGTAGCTGGTACAACGACAGAAGCAACAGGTAGTACCTGGGACAGCAACAAGCAGTGCCTGGTACTGCTGTACAGCAGCAACCAGCAGCACCACGTACCTCGGACATCAGCAACGACCAGTACCTATACGCATTGCTGTACCATCATGCCATACCTCCGGCGAAGCAACTTGAGCGCCACGAGAGTGCCCCCTGGATCAAAGAGGCTCGTAAGCACTGGTACGAGACAGCGTTTCACTGACCGCCTCGTAGTGCTTTGAAAGGCCAGAAGGGGCGCTTGACGCGATGAAACAGACCGGGTCTCGCATGAAAATTGACCACTGCTGTGGCAATAAAAATAATCCACACGTCGATTGATATTTAAAAATCAAACGACTACTATATTATAGGTCATCGAGGACAGTATCACCTTTGCTTTGTACCAGTTACGTACGTAGTCGTATGCCGGAGATACGGTTTCGGCTATAGCAAAAACCCAAGAAACAATGCAGGGGACATGTACAGCAGTGCAGTGCGCGGGGTGCAACATCGAATGAGCTCACCTCAGGCGTGAGCTTGCCCCTCCTGTTCCAGTAGCGGGGCCTCCAGTACAGCGGTAACTGTCGTCGTGTTTGCGCAGCATCACGTCGAATGTTCTAGGTTTCTAGCGTTTTCTCCCCTGTGTAAACATGCCCTCCACTTTTATCGAACACCTCTCATATCCTGTGTCCTGTGCTTATTTTTTTATTTTTTATTTTATACAAGTATGATAGGCGACCACAGAACTTGTACGAGGTACGAGCATCTCTTCTAGAAAATCGATTCGGGAACCTAGCCACACCGTTTGCCGTTCTCCTTCCTACTCTCAAGAAGAATAGCAGCGCAAAGTGTCTGTACTGCCACCGTCGCGCCCCCCCCCTCGAATTGAGGAACTCAACAAGAGACAGACGAAAATCTGCTATTAATAATAGACTTCAAGAACTTGTCGAACCGATACCTAGCCACCCGATTTATTTATCATTTCGTTTCTGTATTCGTCGACAGCTGTCTTGGTACGGCTGCACCCCCGCCCATCCACCCCCCCCTCTTCTCGTCGCCACTCTTGGCGTCCTCAACTGCGTGGTGCGGCCGGCTTTTCTGCGCCCCGTCCCTGTTCCACCTCCCTATGAAGCAATTCGCCTTTTCGACAACCCCCCCGTATCACTTCCCGCTCTTCTTAGCCGCCCTCGGCCATGACACCGTCTCTATTCCGAACAGCAAAGGGGAGCTTTCCGTGGACCTCTCGGAGGCTTGAAGAACCTTGAGGTTGAGGTCGTCTGCTAGACATTGAGCCCAGTCATTTTCTGGTCGGCCTGGTTCTGGGTTCTCCCAACCAGCCATAGTCCCAAACCTCACCCGGCGGGTCAGCCGCTCATCAGCCATTCGCTGTACGTCCCCCGCAAAGAGGAGGCGTCGTTTGGGGATGGTCGTCTCAACGCTCTCGTGTTGTACCAGTGACGGGGGACAATAGTGTGTGTGTGTGTGTTCTTCACATTAAACCGTTCTTTCTACCCGTCGACATCCAGCACAACCAGTGTCCGTGCCGATTCTTCCATCCTAGAAGAGATACAAGTTCTGTGGTCACAAAGCTACGCCACAGAGATACTACGTTGCCACGTGTGCAGTGTGAACTGCAGTGGGCAATGCAAAGCCATGTCATCATACTAGATACGACAGGCACGACATACGCAATCTATGAAATAGTGAAACGAAAAGAAACAATCAAAGAGAAAACAAAACAAGGTAGACAAGTCGAAAAAGAAAAAGAAGAAAAATGAAAGCAAAATCTAAGAGAAACAATCTGTCGTGCCCCCCCCCCCGCAGGCGAGGTGGCCTACACTTGAAAAAGAACGAGCTGGAAAAAAGAAGAAATAACAAAAGACACCACTGCTTGTGAACAGAGTAAGACAAAGAACCAAGGAGAAAGTAACAAGGAAAAATAACAAAGGGGAAATAACAGGCAGACCAAAGCCCAAAGCACCTTCTAGGTGGCGGCAGCAGCTTGTGGTACGAGTAGTATAGCCAGGTTCTCCCTGCTAATCCGCCTGGTACCTTGCTACCCAGACTGCCGTCTCCGCCCTGCGTTCGTCAACTATGCCCAGCCCCTTGGCGTCAGACAATACGAGCCGTCTCCGCCCTGCGTTCGTCAACTATGCCCAGCCCCTTGGCGTCAGACAATACGAGCCGAGCAGAGCAGGTTCGTCTTCCAACCACGCCACACGGCTCCTTGAGTACGGCTTATCAATCAGAAAAGGAAGAGGAAGAGAAAAAATGAAATGAAAATCACGGAGAGTCAGCGCAAGAGAGAAAAAAAAAAAAAAAAAAACAAAAAAAAAAAAAAAAAACAAAAAAAAAAAAAAAAAAACTAAAAGAGAAGACAAGGGAAGACCACGTTCGAGCCAGCTGCACCAGTTGGTAGCACTAGTAGTATGGTCATATTCTACTTCCTAGTCGACTTGGTGCCTTGCTACCCTGTCTGCCATCTCCTTCCTACTTTCGTCTACCGCCGTTTCCCTTCTACCCCTCCTGTTCCCCCCCCTCTCCGCATTCACTCGGTCGGGCTTTATGCCACTTCTCCTGTTGCCCCCTCCCCCCCCGTTCCTTTGGGCACCATCCACGGCGGATGCGCGGCGCTGTCTACTCATCTCAGCCTCAGCCTCGTGCCACCTCACCATGAACCGTTCGGCTGCTTCAAGGATCCCCCGGTACCACTTCCCCGCCTTTTTGGCTGCTGTGGACCACAACGCGGTCTCAACTCCAAACACCAAGGGGGCAACTTCCGTTGACCCTTCGGTGGCTCGGAACTCCCTAAGGTCTTCGACTATGCATCTATGCCAAGTCTTACACTGTCCGCCTGGTCTCGGGTTCTCCCCACCAGCTATCGTCCCGAGCATTACCCGATTGGGTAATCGCTCCTTGCTTTGCCGTGCCACGCCCCCCGCAAAGAAGAGCCGCCGTTTGCGAATGGTCGTTTCGATGCTCTCGCAA
This sequence comes from Nereocystis luetkeana, assembly GCA_031213475.1. Classification (NCBI taxonomy): domain Eukaryota; class Phaeophyceae; order Laminariales; family Laminariaceae; genus Nereocystis; species Nereocystis luetkeana. Next base: position 7,490,587 of record JARUPZ010000025.1, on the reverse strand, counting down.
CGTGTCATCTTGAGGGCCTTCGCGTACGAGAGGGTGGCATGGTCAGTACGAAGTCGGCGCTGGAAGCCAATGACTCGCAACAGGACTTGGTGGTGAGCCGTTCGAAGCTTGGCAAAGTGTTCCGCTCTGAGGGTCCACGTCACACACCCGTACAGCAGGGTCTCAATCACCTCGGCCTTCAGCATTCGGACTTTAAGGCTAAGGGGGGCGGTCGTCCTATCATACAACTCCGGGCCGAACCGTTTGAAGCATGCTCGCATGAGGCGGATCCGTCGGTCGATTTCGAGCGAGAGGTCAGCGTTTTCGTGGATAACGCCGCCTAGGTATAAGAACTGGGTCGTCTGCTTATACCTCTGACCTGCCGCTTCGATGACGAGCGGTGGTGCGAGGGTTGTCCGGTCTGGTGTTTGTAGGACCATTGTCTCAGTCTTCTTTTCCGACACCGTGAGGCCTGCTGCTTCGAAGACAGTCACGATGACTGTCATCATTTTTGCGAGCCCTTCAGCCGACTTCGAGACAATTCCTGCATCGTCGGCGTACAACATGCCCCATACAGACCTTCGCACGCACGCCAATGGCTCCTCCTTCCCTGTTCGAACTACTCCAGCTTCCAAGAGTTGGACCAAATCCCTTACAATAGTAAATAGGACCAACTATTATTATTATTTCTCTTGCCATCCGACAATGTGCAGCAGCATGATCTTCAACATGCATGGATCACTCATAACTTTCCCGAAAGAAGAAAACCTCGGAAACATTGTTCGTAAAAAAAACGGAATGGGAGTATACAGGTTTTTGTGTGTACACTACACAGCAGTAGGTTTCCCCGTAATAGTTGGCTAAAGATACAATACCATACCTGTACCGGCCCTCTCTGGCCCTTTCACGAGAAACCTGAAAGTTCTATTAATAGGGCTGACTGTAGTCCCGTTTTGGGGACAACTACTTCTAATTTGAGTGGTTTGTCCTCAAGAACAGGATATACACACTGCAGTCCTGAAGGGTCCCAGGTATGTCGTACTCGTAGACTGACTTTTCTTATCAACACTTTTGGGTGCGCGCGGATTTTCACGTTCTTGTTTTGTTGTGCTAGCGTTCTTCTTTTGGTCTCCGAGTAGGCGCTCTTCCGGGTCGTGCACAATTTTTGGCGCCTTGGGTCAATATGCCAGCCACGGGAAGGGGTCAACTTGTTGGGCTGAGAGCTTTCTTGGCTTTTCAAGTTTCCACGCCGGCTCTCTTGTGAGTTACCGGGTACAATCTCATGGGTGGGCCGGTACCGGTAGGTACTCTGTACTCGGACGATACCTGATCATAAATTGTATCTGGTACCGGGAACGGTTTTCGTTATGACCCCTACTTCGTACCAGTATATGCTTTAGGTTTTGGATACTTCTGTGTCCAGTGTTCAGGTTATTTTTGTGATATTATTAGTGTGCAGACGGTTAATTCAAGGTCGTATCAACTGCCGAGAGCGCGCAGCGTGGGTAGGCGCAATCCGACGCGAGTCGACGAGGGAAGAAGGGGCTAAGTCTCACAAAAAAAATGCCTTCCAAGACACGAACCGTAGTGGGAAGGGGGGAAGGCGAACCTACTATATGACCGCGGATCTGAGTTAACACTACTACTACTACTATGGGGGACCAAAGTTAATGGAACCTATGGTACACATAAAAGCCTATATGTTTCGCTATTTTTACTAACAATATTTGGTGCTATTAACTATGGTCCCCCGTAATATTAATACAGTATACCCCTACTACTGCCGGAGGAGGGAAATATTAAAAAAGGGCGAAGACATTGCATCGGAAGAAGCAAGAAGAAAGTACCCGTATGAGTAGTATTCGTATTCTGTGCGAATTGTGCCCCAGCTTCGACAACGTGGTAGAGTCCGCGCTACTGTTGTTGATAGTAATACTGTACCCCACGCTATCGCTGCAACTTATTCGGGTGTCGACACCTTTTTTCGATAGTTACCCATTAAAGTGGTAGGCCCTGGCCTGTTTAATCGGATTGCCTCCTTCATTTTTTGTTATGCTCAAGTTCAGGTGTAGTATATATAGGCCAGAAAAAGGTGGCACCCCCCCTGACCAGATGACAAGAAAAAATCCACACGAAAAATACGTGCGAAACCGCGAGGGGTAGACTGCATATTCCGCCATACCTTGCGCCTTTTAACCCTAACCCTAACTCCCTTAAACGATCGTATCACCGTTGAAGATACCGTAGGTTCACCCTCAGCCCCCCGAGGTGAACCGTGCTCTCTGCCGGGCACACGCTTTCGGGTGCACACGATCGTCCGCGGACGGAAATCGACTCCGACCTTGATGGTACTTGACTCTCTCCCTCGCTGTCAACTGACGCAAACCCACTACAACACTACTACTACTGTTGTTACGAGAAATAATGGCTGTTGCCCTAGACGGCCGTGCCAACGCCTCGCCCCCAGAAGTAGCAGCGATTGCCCTAACGTTTGCGTGAACTCAAGCACACATGAAAAACGGGGGGGGGGGGGGCACTCATGTGCTGCTTGCCTTCTTCATTTGACCATTTCACGCGCATCCTATTCGAGACGGAGCAAAAGGGCGCGCGGGGCGTGGGGGGGGTGACCGTTGGGGATCGATGATAATCGCGCACGCGATCTAACCTGCGTGAATCCTGGCGACGATAATACTGCCTGTGACCGTTGACCGATTATTCCCAAGCCATCTACACGAGTCACTCTCCGAGGAACGAGCAAAACTCCAGGTCAAACAGCGAGACATATAACTTCGCAATGATAGATAGTGCATGGGAACAAGAAACAACAAAAACGCAGATATGAACAGGCCGTCATACATGGTACACCGTACGCGATACTTTCGCGAGCTCTGAACTACAAAAATCGAACCTGAGCGCACTAGTCGCTGAGTCACCTAAAACAACCCTAGGTAACACCGAATAGTCGAACGAGGCCGTGCTGTGGCGTGTCGCGCGTTGTCGCGTACAATGAAATCTCGAGCAAACTAACTTGCTTAGCTCTGACGTCTGGATCAATGCATGTTCCAACATGTCTACTGGCTATATGCTCAAATCGACACAAACAATTATTACCAATCGTAAAAAAACAAAACCCTGGGGGGTCTCCACACGAAATCAAAACATGACTTTCACACGCATGTACAGTAGTAGTGTACATGGCTTGATGAGCTCCAGTAGACAGCTAGATACCAGCACACTTCTTCCCATGTGCATCATATACAAGTCACACCAGGAGGTAGAATCCCAAGCACAGGTGAGAGGTTCCTGCTTCGCGAGATGTCTTCGCCAACGGTATCTACACTTGAACCCGGATGAACCCCCCCCCCTCCTACCACGCTTATTCGTCATGCCTCTGGAAGAAGGGACTCACACAAACTAATGCTACAAACTAGGCCATGGTCGCGTTCAAGAGCGATCCGGAACCGAACAACTTTTACCCCTTATATAACACGACACCTACACTACACCACTAAACGTACCCACCGCCCAACAAACGGGCAATGTGTCCATCCTGTAATTAACGATTTGCCGCACAGTGCGTGCGAACGAAACACACAACAAACTGCACACCTTCGAAGAGGCGGTTATCTTTCTCTGGCCTCGCAATTGCTTCACTTCTGTTGGCAGGGACAAACAAATTGCCCCCCCAGCCTAGGCTATCAGTGCCGACTGAGAGTAGGCCAATCTATGGACTAGGAATTGCACACATTGCGAAAAGGTGCGGTTTTCCCGCCCAACCCTAGGTTGCGGCTTTTGTTGTTTGAGAGGGATACACCTTACTACAGCAGCAGCCTCCTCTGTCAGCGCTGTCTGATGCAGACTGCCATAGGAGTCGGAACCCATCTTGAACTCATGATGCCAGGTATCCCCACGTTTACACACCGTGTTTTATTTCGATCAATGCTCCCCCGAAAAAGTACGTAACTTCTCTTTTTAACGCTCACCGGTTACAGGCTAGTATTACTGGTAGTAAGGTATCGTTATTAACGCTGACCGGGCACAGGCTAGTAATAGTAGGCCATCCCTTCGAAAACTGACTGATATAGCTGGATAGGCTGCCCGCTCTGGGCCAAAGGCTTCCGGGGGGGGGGACACACCCCAATTTCGCTACGGAGCCACTCCCAGGACTGCAGTCGCTGATACAAGACCCGCAAAAAGTGACGCCCAAACGAAACCCTGGTCCAAGCTACATGACGTAGGTCACCCCTTCTGACGCTCACTGACCACACAAGTGGCCGGGACTCCCTCCCAGCTTATTGTACACTTAAACATATCTCAGGGGGGCCAATGGGCAATGTAGCACACCCGTAGGCGCACCGAGTTGAAATTGTCGATACCTTGTGGGGTTTGCTACATTGTCCAACGTCTCCACACGGGGATTGTTCACGCCCACATCGTGCAAGGGAGGGGGGGTCCCGACTGCCTGTGCCGGGACCAAAACTTCGGCGTGGGGGGTGCCCCCATCTTCACTATCGAGCCACCCCCAGGAGTGGAGCTGCTGAAGTAAGGCGTCCTAAGAGTGACATCCCTACCGTCCGTAGCCTTGGTCCACGCTCGTGTACTATCAAATAGGCAGGGCATCCCTTTAAGCCCTGAGGTTCACCCCAAATACCGATCAAGCTGACTGATGTGGACTTCCACAGCCTGCTCGTACAGCAGCATGTCAAGCGCCAGCACCTCCTTCAGCTCAGCGTCTTCCCACGGCGAATCCATGGTGCCCTCACGGCTCCGCTTCCGATCGCTCTCCGCACCCGTACCGACCTGCATAGCCCCGTATTCCGCCAACCAATCCAACCCGGGCATGTCCAAAACGTGCGTGAAGAGGTTCAGGGTTTCGTTAAAGTTCTCGAGGATGCCCACCGCCGCGTAGCTGCTGCTCAGGAGTTCCTGCGCCGGCGCGAGCAGCTCATCCAACACCACCATGGGCTCTGTTCCCTCGGTTATCCCCAAGTCCTGCTCTGTGGCTGTCTGCCCTCCTTCCAGGTAGAGCTTCAGCAGGTACCACTCCGGGCACTCGGGACACCGCTTTGCCACCGAGGATTCGGTGATCTGGTGTACGCGGGAGGCGTTACATCAGGGTGGGGATGGGGGGGGAGGGGGGGGTGGGTGCATTCTGCGAGTGGGGGTTACATGTTACGGGAGGGGCATCGTGGTACCTATGTTTACCTTGTGAGGTTTCACAATTGAGGAGCTGTAGACTACAGTAGTTCTAAGTCATTGCTATGCCACTACTAACACCCTTAAACTGGAGTTGAGAAAACCTGAAAGCGAAACCCGACGAACAATCGTACTAATAGCTACATTACGAACACAACGTATTAATACACTAGCGGTACGTATGCCAACAACACTGGGTTACGGAGCCCGGTCCGTCAGAACTGTTTAGAACAACAAAATGCTACCCCAAATAGCATCTCCTGTCGCAGAGGCATCAGTCGGCTACAGCAGGCGAGGGTCAGATATCGGTTTAGCGGCGGATAGGACTGCCTTGCCAAAATAACACAAAATCTTGACGCCCATCATGTGATGTTGGGGTATATAGCTCTTGCCATAAGAAGTCGCGCTGGCAGATATCTGTAGTCAACGCCAACCTTGTACGCTCGCGGAAGACATCTAGTTGCGTTTGTTTCCCTGGAAATTGTCGGTCGGACGGACTGCGCGCTTCTCCGGCTTCAGCCGGCTTAACCCTCGAGCATTGCCTTTCAGGGGGGGGGGGTGCCTTCTTTTCTGCGCTCCTTACATGAGCTCAGTAACCCACCCGAAGATTTCTACGCGTTCGTCCTAAACGAAAAATACGAATATACAGGTATCATACTGACAGGTACACCCATAGCTCCTCCCTCGAGGAGCTCAGCCGGTCAGAAAAACTTGCCTCGGAAGGCAAAACAAGTGCAAACCCCTACCGTCGGATGAGTCCCCCTTGGAAGCTCAGGTTGTGGGGGGAGGGGAAACTAGATGCTAGAAAAGTAGGGTGACAACAACGGCCACTCCGTAAATGGGGGATGACTGACTCTGATTGGTGTCCAACTTACGGATGCAAGGAGTCGTGCGGGACCGGGCGCAACGTGATCGTACTCGGGCTGCTGGGCGATCACGCTGCTCCTGGACAGATGGTTGACAGCATAACATTTACCAACCATTGTTTTGGTCGCTATCTCGGGGTCTCAAAGGGGTTATACCCTCTTTAGAACTGCACTCCCGTTTGGGGGTCAAATTACTCGGAAATAGAGTCGAATTCAAGTTGATGTACGGTGCAGTCTTAACGGGGCAAAAAAGGCGGACACCGGTATCGTAGGCGGCCCCGTGGAAGCAAGGCATAAGGGACTAACGCTTAAGCTTGGTTGGTTGGGTCTGGCTGCCTTGGGGGATACAATAGAGGGTGAGCTACGTTTGTCTTGTACACGTTGAGAGTATCGGCCATTCTATCGAACCAGTGGCAGGCTCTACTGCTCAGGGCGGCTCATTGCACCCCCTCTTCTTCGTCACACAAGGCAGATGCCTACAATAGAGAGGAGGAAACATTTGAGAATCTGGCTCCTTTTTATTTTTCCAATGGACGGCACAAAACAAGATGCCACAGAAAACGGCAGTGGCGACACCCATGATTTTCTCGGCGATCATACTTATCCCCAAGTTATCTACCGTGTGAGAAAATCGCACCTCCTCGGGCAGTACGAAGGCGAGAGCGAACTGCCTCAGCCCGAAGTTCCCCCAGTGCCGTGCGAAATTGAGGAGGTCTACGCGAAACTCGCGGTCGGTGGCACTCGCGGAGCACAGGCTGTGTTCTTTCCACGGCGTTCCCTCCTTCCGGCAGTGGAAATAAGCCGAGACAACCCGCGACACGGGGTGCCTGAAAACGGTGAACCACTTGCAGCTGTTGGTCCCCTTGCGCGGGCGTAGACTCTCGGTGTACGCCCCCCAGCTAACCACGTAGTCGTGGTTGCAGAAGTCCCTCGCGAAGTCGGTGCCCTTTCGCCAAGACGAGTTGCCGTACAGGCCCCTCTTGATCGAGTGTCTCGCGATAAACGAGTTGAGGATGGCCTTGATCGGTTCCCCTCCTGACCGTCTCATATGGTGGAATATCCAACAAGCCCCTCGTGGGATGGCGAGCTCGAGGTTCGCGACGGCGGCTTCTTTCTCCCCGGTGCAGCGAGCAGGAAGCGCCAACAACAGGAGCAACACCGAGCGCACGGCGAGGCCGCAAGCCCGCCGCGTGAACATGATGGCTCCTGAACCCGCCCAAAAGTGGATTGAAGTAAGGGCCACTACAACTCCGCGCCGGCCAGTGATCGGGACGACGGGGCTTGTTGCACGCTGTTAAACAGCCGTCGAGGTGCGTCTCTCTGGCTCCCTGGCGTCTGCTATATTGGTACACACCTGGTTGCACAAGGTGCACAAAATGAGCGAACGTTGAAGCGTTAGTTGAACATCCCACGGAACCGTCACATAATTCATAAGCTTGGCGGTCGGAGCAATGTCACGGTTGGGGGGGTGTGTGGTGCTATGTATCCCCAGGTCCTCGCAGGAGGAGCTGTTCGATAGCTCATTATCTCAACCGAAACATGACTTGGAAGTAAAAACCACCTATTTTGTTTGAGCAACCCGGCCAAGATTCTATGGGCTGTCGCGGGAGGACCTACTGTAGTAATCGGGACCCCCATCATCCGCACAAAATCTACATCTTCCAGTATTTTTGAAAAGAGTATTTGGTCCTGATTACTATGTCCCCCCCGCGATAGTCCTATGTAAAACGAGCAAGTTATGTACTTCAATAGCAACTGCGTGATATACAAACCGGTGCACTATTAGTTGCTCGCTTGAGGTGCTCAACCGGTCAGAACATGTCGAGCCAAAACGTGCAACGCCTGCGTACCGTGGGATGAGTCGTCGGCATCACACACAGGGCGGAGTGGGGTTTGCGCCAACTTCGATTCGCAAACAGAGTAGTAGTGCGTACGGTGAAGGGGGAGCACCCGAAAGTTATCATGCAGCTCGACAAGTGTATCTTACCCCCCTCCCGAAAAAAAAAAACGATTTGGAGCCAAGCTGTGCGCGCAGCTGGATCGACAACCCAACGGGCTATGGGCAGACACAAACGTTTGCCTTTTTATCGTTGCTTCTTTCACACCATTTACATATTTCGCCACTCTCGTTTTCTCCCCCCCTCCTATCGAAAGTCGTAGCTCAGATCCGGGGTCACTCCGCTCCCCCCCCCCCCCCCCCCCCCTCCCCACCACGGCGTGTGCCTTGGACTGAGGTCGCGAGAAGGGCGTTATTTTCATCGTCGACTCGCGTTCAACCGCAAGGCACAAACGGGACCGACAAGGTATTGGGTAGCTACTCAAATTGAAGACCATAAAAAATCTGTCACCGCTCTACTTATATTTTCATCCCGCCCGCCACCCAATTCGCGTCGAAGACGCTTGCCTGCGCTCGTTGTGCCACCGACCACTCCCCCAAAATTCGCAACGCGTACGCTTCGCAAATCCCGATAAACATGAAGAGGAAATTCACAAAAACCTAAAAAAAACAAAACAAAGCAGGGCTTTTCACGGGTAATGACCCGACCCGCCGGATTGGCCCGGGAAGTACTCGAGAATGTCACGGATTGGGTCGGGTCTGTTCGGTCCGGTCCGGTTCGGGTCGGGTGGTGAGGGTTTCAAACTCCCACGGATGAGGTCGGATCATCCTTACTCGACCCGATCCGATCTGACTGGCGAGGTTTTGACCCGACCCGTAAACAGGCGTGAAACGAAGGAGCGATATAAACCTTAGGCGAGGCACATTTGAAAGACGGGGGCGTTGCGTCATCATCCCCGGATGTAACCGTCAAATGTTGTCCGTCACGGCTGGGACCCACGTCGGTTTACGTTGGGACCCTACTAACTCGACTCAACATTTCCCCAAATGGAGGCTGCAGCGGCCGAAATATTATTTTAGGCAGAAATGCTCTGTGGTGATCTTATATTTGCCCTCCTGCTATATAGCCATAGCATGGTACCTATTATCCGCTACTAAAAGTATCATATTACCAAGGTACAAGCACGACCACCAAGAATCACGAAGTTTTTTTTCTCCCCCACGATCGCGCGCACTTGGGGCGGGAATTCCATTCACCTTCGTGTCAATTTTCGTTCATGTACGCACTACTGTAATTGGGAAAGTGTATCCATATCAATCATTATTAGGAAATACCTGGTACCAGCAATATATTAGATCAGTGAGTGTTGTGTATGTTGTACTCCGTATACTTTAGACGAAGGGAGACTGTCGTGGGGAGAGGGGAGGAGCGCCCGCTATGAGACGCCGGCTTTCAGACACGACAGGGACGAAACCGGAAAAATCAAGGCGAAGAAAAATACCAGCAGATGGGACGGAAACAAACGAAAATATAAGACCTGTGCGCTCGTGCTTTGAACACTGTGTACAGCAGTGGTGTACCCCTCCCAGTGACAGCCCCCAAAAACTACCCGTTTCGGCTTCGCCGCGACCTTTTGCGGCTCTGCCGAAAAAGCAGTGCACCGTTCAGGTCCAGTACACTGGCATCTGACGCAGCCAGTATATAAACGTACTGACTCAAGGCACCAGAGCCTAGCCTTGGATATGTATATGCCATATTTGCTCCTAAACTCGTTTGGTGGTCTACCCGTCAACGAACGGTCTCCAGTCTATCCCCATCGTTTTTTGTACTAGTAGTGTTGTGTGATCTAATAGTGTCTGGTGTCACGCGTTTTCAGTTGCCACGATGATGATTGATGAGGCTGCCTATACTGCCTATACTCCGACCGACGGTTAACCAAAAAAGATACGGAAGCCACAATACCGACACCACACACCGCAGCACCCCCCCCTTTTTTTTCGGCAAAGGCCAACGTTATTAGGAAAGATCCACTCGTTTTTTCTGCGGCACTCCGGCTGGTGGGAAGTGGGTACGTAAGCATATATGATACTCGTATATACCTGGTACCAGGTATATTTTATGGATCAACTAATTCCTGAACCTGGTGTATGCGAACCGCCACAAAACACTACGGTATAAGTATACTCCTATTATATACCACATGAAAAACGCTGTGCACTAAATTTTATGAGCATGTGTTCCATGTCCTGTACGAACCCAACTTTTGCACAAAATGCTGTGCTCGCATGAACCCCAAAAACCACGCGCACGAAGCAATCGCGGTCCCCTCTACAGCATGGATAGAGTAGTAGACGGTACCCCGACCCAAGAGAGGGCACACAATTAGTAAGAGAACGGCAAAGTTAACCCTTCTAGAACCGCAGTCCCGTTATGGGGACAAACAGCATTAATAACAGCACGGCACAGTTAACCCTTTTAGAACCGCAGTCCCGTTGTGGGGGCACACCAGTCAAAATTCAAGTAGTTTGTCTCCAAAACGGGACTGCAGTTCTAAAGGGGTTAAGAGGAAGCCAAACCGGCTGGAAGCTGGACTCGCCCCCACCAAGCTACCAGGGTACATATTTCCCACTTCTATACCCGAGAGAGAGAACGGTATATCGGACAAGTGTTTCCGGTCTGTACTCGTACCGCACCTCTCTCAAGCAGGGGCACCCACTGCCGTAGATATCTCTTCATCCACCCAGCAAGACTCCCAACTGGTGCCCGCCGCCAGTAGGCACACCCACCTCCGAGACTAGCCAACGGGAAGAGACTACGTACCGCAGACGGGATGGCGCCAGTGGCAGACGGGGAGGTGGCGCACCGCCCTGGTGCTGGGTCCCGCAGGTGCTGGTGGTGGTTGTGGTGTGCAACGAACGGTGGGTTGGTTGCCCACGAGCGAGCGGGTCGATCTCTTCGGGGCCACTTCAGCGGAATAAAAAACCCTACTATTAATATTAAATAAAAAATATTGAAGCACGTACCAGGTACAAGGTATGTTGGATCGTCTCTCTCCGCCCGCCTCCATCCCCAGGTTTCGGGGTGACTCTGATTTCTATACCTGGTATGTTTTATCCGAACACTTCATGTAACCGGGGGGGCTATTCTGACACGCCGCGGTTGCATGACCGGCTGGTTCGTGACTACCAGAGATCGAGTGTGGCCCAAGAGAGCTCAATCACAGACAAGCCGTACAGTAGTAGCTTGTGATTCTCTTCAAATTGGCCTTCGGCGCAACCTCAACAGATGCCTACCCCGCAGCTTTGAGGTGCTGCGGTGGTCGAAATTAGGGGGGCACAAAAAGCGACAAATCAACAACCCTGAAGTGAACGTTTGCAATTCACTTGCGGACAGCTAGCTCTATGCAACTCCTCACGATCAACTCCAGCCCGCGATTGTCAGGGACGCTGCTAAGGGGCATTCGTAGTGACACATATTTTGTCAAGTTTTTTGCCCAAATAGAAAATTCATGGAAAATTTGCACTCGCCAAGATAGCAAAAAAACTTGCAATTTTTTTTTTGGATATTTCCGTTCTGCTTTGTTGGCAAGTTTACGGAAAGTGACAGTCGCTATTTTATATGCTATTTTAGCCCAATAACGCCGACGCAAGGTAATACGAACCAGACCATTCCACGACGCCTCACGCTAGACTCGCTCTAGCATGTGTAATAGAGGGAGATACGAAGGATGCCCGGTGGCCTTGACCACGGCGATGACAGGGCTGGCGACACTGGCCGAGAGCCCCCTGTGGATGCGACATGGGTGTCGTTTTTGTGCGGGTGCTAAACCGGAATCACAAACAGCAGACGTCCCAGCTTTCCCAGGGGATTTTGGCCAGGCTCGAAGGACTGCCGGCCTCTGAGGTACGCGTGGGCTGCACCTGGAGTCCTTTCTGCGGCGGCATTTACTCCATAGAGAGCGTCGGCGTGCCATCGGCTACCCGCTGCTGCTGCAAGGGGTTTTAATAAAACCTGAGGGCGCTATGATGCGAACATTTGCCAAACATAGTCACATATCAGTGTTTCACGGCAGAAGGTTTCGACAACTTTATGGAAAATAGGTCTTGCCAAAATAGCAAGTTTTTTGCTATTTCATTGGGTCGTTAGAAACTACCCTAATGGGGGGTGTGAGGGTGTCGCGAACGCCAGACAGCAGTCGTACGCAGCCAGACGCGACCCACGACGTGTTTTCGTGGACTCGTAGTTGCGAGACTGCAACACACAAAAAAAACAGCGCGATGTACATGACGGATAAAAAACGGTTTTCAACAAAATTTGATATTCGCCAGACGGATGATGCAAGTCTTCTCGTGACGTGCCCGAAAAGCCCGCGGGTCAAAATAGTCCCGGGAGAGGTAGTGTTAATGTTACTATTGATAGTGCGTTATTGGGCCCAAAAAATAGGCTGAAATGGGCTGAAGAGCTCTGCAGTTCCGTTTTTGGGAGGCATCATTCACATTGTAGGACTGCAGACCCATTCTAGGACGGCAGACCCGTATTGGGGGACTTACCAGTCGAATTCCAAGCGGTTTGTCGCTAAAACGGTGTGCGCGCGGAGATATTTGACGTCCCTTCTGTGGCGTAGTTTTTTTACGACAGAACTTGCACGTCTCTACCTACAGTAGGATTGAAGAATCGACACGGGCACTGGTTATGCTTGATATCTACGCGTATATCGAAATAACCGTTTAATGTGAAGAACACACATACACTGATTCCCCCTATTACTGTGGGCCATGGTACTCAGGACAGGACCCATTATCTATCCAAAAACCATTATACCAGGTATTACATTAGTTTTACGAAGAAACTAAGGTCTCGATTAGGTTCATTCTTATCGGAGAGATTATATTCCAAAATTTCCAAAGTTTGGAAATCATTGGAGATATGTATCAATATACGGAAGCGTTCTGTCACTATTCGTGAACTTCTCGAGAAGATAAAAAAATGAAGTTCGTTAAATTTCACACACTTGGAAACAAAAATTACGAAATATGGGAAGATCGATTAATTGCGCGAAACAAAAGTCGAAATTTGAAAAATAAAAGTCTCCGATCAGAATGAGGCCGGATCTTATGCAATTTTTTTTAGGTGATTATATTACTGTTTACGGAGGCTTCGGGGTATCTGGTCCCAAATCTGATCAGATTGTATCAAAATCACATCTTATGGGGCCTGTTTGGTGGAAAAAATGTTCCTCCGAGATTTTATCACTCCTGAAATCCCATGAAATGTTTCTTCTCCTGAAATTCCATGAAATATTTCTTTTTGGCAGCCTTTTCTGATCAACTCTGAAAGTGATAAAATTTGGCTTTGCACAAGACCTCGGTGGCATTATACAATTTCGTTTAGGTTATAGACTGGGTTCATGACGGGTCACGCCGCTACATGCTTGGTTACGCTTGTACACAGCTGGGCTCCAACACTTGTGCATCGGCCACCACGTAGAGTGAGGGCATCAGTACCTTGGCCACCATCGTGTCCCTTGCGACCGCCCAACTGCAGCTGCTCTAGGCAAAACAACTTTGGAAACGAATAGGACGAGACCACAGCAGCAGTATCAAAACAATCAAACGGTATTTTTCTGACTACGACCGCCGCAAGCAGCTCATGCTCCGCGAAGGCGAGAGCTCCTTGCTGGTCCAGCGACTAGCAAACCCCTTTCGCAGCTCCCCAGAGGGTTCCACATTCCGCTGCTTCCTTCGAGGAGCTGGTGGTGAAGGTTGATCGCCCAATCCGGCGTGAGCGACCCTCGTTCGTGTCGTGGTCCGCGTGGAGTTCAAAATGTCGGTTGTGTTCTGATTTTTTAGTTCTCCCATGAAATAAAACCAAAATCACGATAAGACGGCACATGGCGCACCGACCTGGTGTGGCTTTTGGCCGTAGGAAAATCCGACTTCCTACCTTTTTCAATCACTCAATTTTTTTTGCATAAGACCCAACCTGACCCTAAAAAAATTCGGTCCTGATCAATAGTATGTAAGTTCTTCCGTTATTCCGCTATAGTCGCCGGGTCGCCTAGGCCTACTTAATTATTTCCATGTTTCGCCCTGTCCCTTTACATGGGCAAACACGGTGCGAGCACAAACGTTTGACGCACCTTAGATACCCTACTGAAGGCTCCGTTTTGGGCTTATCCCGGGCTTTTTTTTAATAGTCCTGCAGCTCTTTTTGGGGGGAAACCATTCAAATTTCAAGTATTACGGGGGACCATAGTGAATAGGACCAAACATTGTCATTAATAGTGAAAATGGGTAAATATGTACCAGGTAGGTTTTTGTGCGTACAGTAGGTCCTATTTACTATGGCCCCCCGTAATAGTTCGTGCCCAAAACGGGACGGCAGTACCAACAGGACCACTTCCTTGTCGCGGGGGGCTTATTTATAGCAGCAGCAGCAGCAGCAGCAGCAGCAGCAGCAGCAGCAGCAGTAGTGTTGTCGGGCAGACACGGCGGTGTGCACAGACATTTGACGGGTACCTGCCGTTTTTTCCCCTATCGTGGGGTCCCTTGACCCTTTTAGAACCGCAGTCTCGCTTTGGGGACAAACCACTCAAATTTCAAGTAGTTTGTCCCCAAAACGGGACTGCGGTTCTAAAGGGGTTAAAAGCGGACCCAGCTTATACCTCTTAGTACTGCAGTCCCGTTTTGGGGTCAGGGTTAACAAATCACTTGGAATTAGAGTATGTTGTTCCCAACCTGGGACTGCAGTATTAGAGGGGTTCAAAGGGGAACCTTCGCGGGGGGGCTGCTCGTCCGACCGAAGGGTTTACCACTGCTGTCTGTGTGCCGTTTGCCTTGCCCAATACAAGCCGCTTCAAAACAGCGTATGCACCAGGTACCAGGCAGGCTTCTGCGCGGCACACGGATGGCCGACACGGCACCCCATGATCACAGACGCAGCAGATGAAGACCAGGAACGCGAATGTGCCCAGGGTAACGTCTGGGCTGCAACCATACCCCGGAAAAAGGGTTATATTATTGGCGTGCCCTACCCCTCTCGAGCGCGTGCCCGCACTCCTCGCCAGCGACTACTTAATCACACTATAATACTCTCACTTTCAAGCCTTGGAATTGAATTGTGTAGTACTGGGAAGATGCCGTGCTCTCCCTGCTGAGAGTTATGGCTGCGGTGAGTCTACACGTCTCTCCAGCACTCGTTAACTGTGCTGCTGCTGCTGCTGCCGCTGCCGCTGCTGCTGTCCAATCAAGACAACACCCTCCTCTGCGTGCGTGTGGCGCAGCGCCTTTGCCGCCGCCGCGGTGCTGCTCCTGCTGGTGTTGCCACTGCTGCTGTGGTGCTGCTACTGCCAGCTGCCCCAATACCAAAATAAAATAATCCCCAGTCAGCGTCCCCCTTGTCGCAAGCTGGCTTGGTGCTGCAGAACCTGGTGATGTCCACTTGCCCACGTCTGCTCTCAAGTTTGGAGCAGATAAACCACTGCTTGCTGTAGCTTGTTCTAAGAAAAATACGCATACCTCGTACAGAAGTAGGTACACCAATAAATGTAAAATATTTTCATCGGTGCTGCTGTTGTCTGCTGTAATACAGTATCATACTGGTATGCTGGTACACGCATTTTATAACTTTAAAACTATCAATACGAGTATATACAGAGAGCATGGGATATCACATCGCACCCATACCGGTACGTTTTGTACGTATGAAATCGTACTATTACTATCAAAATTAATATTATCGATATCAATATGTGACAATATGTGACAGAAAAAATGAAAAAAAGGCGAAGCTACGTAAAACGAAAAGGTACACCGCTTTGTTCCTAAATAAACAACGAAAAGGTACCCCGAGGATGAAAACGTCGATTAGTACTGCTATACAAGTAAATTTGAACGTATATGTGGCCCAAGCTTTTGGCCGATGTTTAATGTTCACCTGTATCATAGAATCTCGTGCTCTACACAAGTTGATCAATTGGGATAAAGCCAAAAAAAGGTATACCTCGACCGCTTCAGCCATGTATAGGTACAACAAACACTGCACTCGGAAAAGGCTTCCAGGTTCCAGGTC
This sequence comes from Nereocystis luetkeana, assembly GCA_031213475.1. Classification (NCBI taxonomy): domain Eukaryota; class Phaeophyceae; order Laminariales; family Laminariaceae; genus Nereocystis; species Nereocystis luetkeana. The sequence goes on along the minus strand of JARUPZ010000025.1, from coordinate 7,474,638 downwards.
CTCTCTCTGATTGGTTGGTCAGCGCCCGAGCGTACCTGTTGTTGGCTGAACACCAAAAAAAATCCCGGTACATCTCTGCGGGTTTTAGAACTGCAGCCCCGTCTTGGGAGACAAACCCCTCAAAATTCTAACTACGTGGTTGGTGCCGAAAACGGGACTGGAGTCCTTACAGGGGGGCCACCTATCTTTGGCTTCAATATTTCAATTGTGCCATAATCCACAAGATAAATGGCTCGACAAGAACCACGAGAGGGCAAATAATATATTTTTTCTATGTTGTCTAGCCAACAGCACAGCTGTAAGTACCTCCGCGGGCACAACATGTTTGGCGATAGTCTATCTGTCCCCGGTCCCCGGTGGCTTGGTAGGTGTTCCACGTGCCTACTGAGATCAGCTTCGTGGGTTCGAGTCTCGTCGAGTGCATGCTCGTACTGCGTACGGCTGTTGTAGGGATTCGCTCTTCTTACAAATTGATTTATGGAAAGCGCGAGACTACTAATAGAACAGTGGGAACACTTAACCCTATACGCGGTGCAAAATGAAGCCCCGTACGGGGGAGAAGGGACAACAGCTGTGAACACGGCTTGTCCAGAAAATCGCCCAGGTTAAAACCTCCTACGAGTTAACCCTTTCCAGAACAACGGTTGCTGCAGTCCCGCTTTGGGGACAGTGAAAGCGACGACGAAAAAAATGATGTCGATTCGTACCACTACTATCAAGTACCACCGGCATTCGCCCAGCGCTTTCACAACATCCTTGTCAATGTTTGGTTAACAGGAGAAGTCCCTCAGCAATGGAAAGATGCGATCATCAAGGTCCTTCACAAAAAGAAGGATCGAACTGACTGCAACAACTATAGAGGGATCTCGCTTGTTGCCCACGCAGGCAAAGTGTTGTTGAAAATCGTCGCGTCCCGCCTCAGCAACTACTGCGAGACCGAGGAACTACTCCCCGAGGAACAGTGCGGCTTCCGCCCCGCACGATCAACGATTGATATGTTGTTCGTCGTGCGCCGGCTGCAAGAGCTCGGACGACAGAGGAAAATCCCCTTATACGTGTGCTTCATCGATCTGCAGAAAGCGTACGACTCTGTCGACCGAGAGCTGTTATGGAAGGTACTCACACGCTTTGGCGTACCAACCAAGATGCTGAGAATTATCCGTAATTTCCACGATGGCATGCGGGCTCGCGTGCGTACTGATGACGGCGAGCTCTCGGAATGGTTTGATGTCACGCAGGGGCTGCGGCAAGGCTGTGTACTGTCACCGTTACTGTTCAACGTGTTCTTCGCTGCTGCGTTACACGTCGTACTAGTACGCTTCAGCCAAGACGAAGCCATTGTAAGGGATTTGGTCCAACTCTTGGAAGCTGGAGTAGTTCGAACAGGGAAGGAGGAGCCATTGGCGTGCGTGCGAAGGTCTGTATGGGGCATGTTGTACGCCGACGATGCAGGAATTGTCTCGAAGTCGGCTGAAGGGCTCGCAAAAATGATGACAGTCATCGTGACTGTCTTCGAAGCAGCAGGCCTCACGGTGTCGGAAAAGAAGACTGAGACAATGGTCCTACAAACACCAGACCGGACAACCCTCGCACCACCGCTCGTCATCGAAGCGGCAGGTCAGAGGTATAAGCAGACGACCCAGTTCTTATACCTAGGCGGCGTTATCCACGAAAACGCTGACCTCTCGCTCGAAATCGACCGACGGATCCGCCTCATGCGAGCATGCTTCAAACGGTTCGGCCCGGAGTTGTATGATAGGACGACCGCCCCCCTTAGCCTTAAAGTCCGAATGCTGAAGGCCGAGGTGATTGAGACCCTGCTGTACGGGTGTGTGACGTGGACCCTCAGAGCGGAACACTTTGCCAAGCTTCGAACGGCTCACCACCAAGTCCTGTTGCGAGTCATTGGCTTCCAGCGCCGACTTCGTACTGACCATGCCACCCTCTCGTACGCGAAGGCCCTCAAGATGACACGTTGCGAGAGCATCGAAACGACCATTCGCAAACGGCGGCTCTTCTTTGCGGGGGGCGTGGCACGGCAAAGCAAGGAGCGATTACCCAATCGGGTAATGCTCGGGACGATAGCTGGTGGGGAGAACCCGAGACCAGGCGGACAGTGTAAGACTTGGCATAGATGCATAGTCGAAGACCTTAGGGAGTTCCGAGCCACCGAAGGGTCAACGGAAGTTGCCCCCTTGGTGTTTGGAGTTGAGACCGCGTTGTGGTCCACAGCAGCCAAAAAGGCGGGGAAGTGGTACCGGGGGATCCTTGAAGCAGCCGAACGGTTCATGGTGAGGTGGCACGAGGCTGAGGCTGAGATGAGTAGACAGCGCCGCGCATCCGCCGTGGATGGTGCCCAAAGGAACGGGGGGGGAGGGGGCAACAGGAGAAGTGGCATAAAGCCCGACCGAGTGAATGCGGAGAGGGGGGGGAACAGGAGGGGTAGAAGGGAAACGGCGGTAGACGAAAGTAGGAAGGAGATGGCAGACAGGGTAGCAAGGCACCAAGTCGACTAGGAAGTAGAATATGACCATACTACTAGTGCTACCAACTGGTGCAGCTGGCTCGAACGTGGTCTTCCCTTGTCTTCTCTTTTAGTCTCTCTTGCGCTGACTCTCCGTGATTTTCATTTCATTTTTTCTCTTCCTCTTCCTTTTCTGATTGATAAGCCGTACTCAAGGAGCCGTGTGGCGTGGTTGGAAGACGAACCTGCTCTGCTCGGCTCGTATTGTCTGACGCCAAGGGGCTGGGCATAGTTGACGAACGCAGGGCGGAGACGGCAGTCTGGGTAGCAAGGTACCAGGCGGATTAGCAGGGAGAACCTGGCTATACTACTCGTACCACAAGCTGCTGCCGCCACCTAGAAGGTGCTTTGGGCTTTGGTCTGCCTGTTATTTCCCCTTTGTTATTTTTCCTTGTTACTTTCTCCTTGGTTCTTTGTCTTACTCTGTTCACAAGCAGTGGTGTCTTTTGTTATTTCTTCTTTTTTCCAGCTCGTTCTTTTTCAAGTGTAGGCCACCTCGCCTGCGGGGGGGGGGGCACGACAGATTGTTTCTCTTAGATTTTGCTTTCATTTTTCTTCTTTTTCTTTTTCGACTTGTCTACCTTGTTTTGTTTTCTCTTTGATTGTTTCTTTTCGTTTCACTATTTCATAGATTGCGTATGTCGTGCCTGTCGTATCTAGTATGATGACATGGCTTTGCATTGCCCACTGCAGTTCACACTGCACACGTGGCAACGTAGTATCTCTGTGGCGTAGCTTTGTGACCACAGAACTTGTATCTCTTCTAGGATGGAAGAATCGGCACGGACACTGGTTGTGCTGGATGTCGACGGGTAGAAAGAACGGTTTAATGTGAAGAACACACACACACCAGGTAAAAGTGTACCACGGACTCCTCGATTCCAGAGAGTTAATGTGAGATCAACGACAATACCCGGCGACGATGGTGAGCTCCACATGGGCTACTGCGCGATTTCATTCTGTGATCTGCGGTCGGTCCATGCAACACCTCCGTGGCGTGCACTTTTTGTAACATCTACCAGGTACGTAGTTGGGCTGTACGGGCATACAGGCAGTAGCAATATGTCAGGAGCCCGGTCAAGGCGCGCAAAGTGTGCGCTGTCGAGAGTGCAGGGCCGAGTGTTCCGCACTCCAAGATATTAAACCCTTTAGAACCGCAATCCCATTTTGGGGACAAACCAGTCAAATTGTACGTAGTTTGTCCCCAAAACGGGACTGCGGTTCAAAAGGGGACAATAGTAGTTTGGTGCCAGTCAGGGCATGTCAAGGCAAAGTTGCTGCTTGTCAGGGGGTGCAAGAGCGGTCGCCTGACATCTTCGTGCCGTAGTATAGGTATTTTTCCGGTGGGTTCGCATCTACTGCTGTACTGCTGCTGTCTGCTGCACGCACTCGCGATTTTTTGTGACCACAGAACTTGTATCTCTTCTAGGATTGGAGAATCGGCACGGACACTGGTTGTGCTGGATGTCGACGGGTAGAAAGAACGGTTTGATGTGAAGAACACACACACACACCCGGCGGAAGGACCTCCGTGTATGCATGTGCGTATGCGTGTGTTCTCGTTATTTCGTTCTTTCTACCCGTCGACATGCAGCACAACCAGTGTCCGTGCCGGTTCTTCAATCCTAGGCAGAGATATACAAGCTCTGTCGTCACAAAACTGCGCCAGAGATACTATTACTGGGGACCATAGTTAATAGGACCAAATATTGTTGGTAAAAATGGTTAAATATGTGGGTTTTTATGTATACCATAGGTCCTATTAACTATGGTCCCCCGTAATACACTGCAGTTACGTGGAGGTGGTCCCTCCCTCTCGTTCATCCTATACCATCTGAAAATAATTACAGCAGCAGTTAACCCTCTTAGGACCCCAGTCCCGTTTTGGGGACAAACTACTTATAATTAGAGTGCTTTGTCCCCAGATATGGGAGTGCGGTGCTAAAGGGGTTAAGGTCGAGGAGTGCTTTCAGTTTTATTGAAGTTGATAAATTCGTGCATGTTATCTACTCTACGTTAGTTTCTCCGAAACGAAAAGACATCCCCACTACCTGGTATTATTTGTTACTGTATTCTCGTATACTTCGCAGTATACCTGGTAGGTATGCTGCTGTATATGCATTCCTGTGGAATATCCCTTGCTTTCCTTACCTGACCAAATTTATAATCGTGCTCCAATACTATGATAATACGCGCTCGTGACGTGGGAGGGCGGAGTCTCAATGCGTCGTCTTTCTCTCGGAAGCAAGGCTTGCTGAATGGTCTTGTCAGTGCTGCAGGTTCCCCTGCGATGAGGAGGTTCTCGAAACGGGGATCGGGGAGGGTTTTGATCCTCTTTTCGATCTCCTTCGGTATCTATCTGTGTCTGTACGAGATTGTGTTGGATTTCTCGTTTTCGTTGCCTTCTTCTGCTCATTTCCCTAGCCGAAAAGTGCGAGAATCATAATCGAAGAGCAGTGAGCAGTTACACCAGTTGTATGTGTATGTAGACTGGATGCCGCCCCCCACGTACAAGTATAATACCTGGTACAGCAGTAGTGGGGTGAGAAGCGTCGCTTGCCCGCTATAGTGCCGTGTGCCGGTGGAAGCGCTTGGCAAACATGGGATTCACCATTGCGGTGGTAACACCGCCCTCCCATATGTGGGGACAAAGTACTCAAACCGAAAGTAGTTTGTCCCCAAATCGGGACTGGGGTCCTAAAAGGGTTATTAATATTACGGGGGGGCATAGTTAACAGGACCAAATAATGTTAGTAAAAATGGTTAAATATATAGGTTTTTATGTACACCATAGGTCCTGTTAACTAGGGTCCCCCGTAATAGAAGCGTGCGGAGTTGTGCCGGTTGCCCCTATTCTATTAAATATTGCCGATACCGTTGTCTGGCGGGTCCTAAAAGGGTTATTAATATTACGGGGGGGCATAGTTAACAGGACCAAATATTGTTAGTAAAAATGGTTAAATATATAGGTTTTTATGTACACCATAGGTCCTGTTAACTAGGGTCCCCCGTAATAGAAGCGTGCGGAGTTGTGCCGGTTGCCCCTATTCTATTAAATATTGCCGATACCGTTGTCTGGCGCATACCGGCACCACTACGCGCACTGTACTTGATACATGATACCACGTCCTACAACAGTAATAACAAGTGTTGAACACTAGAGCAGTAGTGTACAGAGTAGTGCCATCTGGGGTATACCTGTAGCACCAAAATGAGTACCAGTATACAACCAACCGTAGTATTGCGGGGGACCATAGTAAGTAGGACCAAATGTTGTGAGTAAAAATTGGTAAATATATAGGTTTTGTGTGTATCGTAGGTCCTACCAGGTATTTACTATGACCCCCCGTACCAGTACAACAACAGCAGCAGTAGCACTACAGGGTACAGGGCACCCAGTGAGAAAACAAGCAATAAGAAAGGCAGGTTACGATATGCAGGGAAATGAGAAACTCGAGAGTCGTTATGCTGATTACGAAGACTATCCGTGATGTCTGAATTCCCCGAAGAAACACATAATACAACCCCTTAATGATGGTATATACTGCAGATCCAACAAAAATGGTGGTCCTAGTCACTGTCGTTCTGCCTTGTATACTCAGTGCCCCCTCTACACAGGACGTAGAGACTGCTGTTCACGGCAATATCTCGCTTTACAATACATCTTCCCTCTTTCAATGTAGCTGGGCCGCTGGTATGTGTACGCTGTGCCCATCGTATCCAGTACGATTACATCGCGCTGCATTGTCTACTCTCCGTTGTTCCATGACTACAGAGCTTGTATCTCTCTATTTAATCGAACGAAAAATCGGCGCAGACACTGGGTGTCCTCGATCCTAGATGCCGACGGGTAGAGAACGGTTTTATGAAGACCACAACCACCAGAGTTGGCTTGCATAAATTCAAGGAAATCGCGATATTGAACGTTTAGGGCCAAAATATGCGTCTTGCGAGTTTCACACAAACGCCAGGAATGACGATGTTTTCGAGATAGGTGGTCCGCAGGACGCGATTATCGCCATGGGCAGATTTTACACGAAAATGCGGTATTGGTCTCCGTTTGTTGGTAGAGCCCGACTAGGCAGACAAAATCGGGAACAGCCTGTCCCCTCGACTTCGTCATCCGATCGTCTCTGTGCCAGGTGAGCATGGACAACAACAGCCGCAGTGCCCGCCACGACTTGGTTGAATGAGTACGGCAGTACGGCAGACGGGGGTGTTCCCGTGGTCGGGGGGGGGGGGGGGCGAATGCTAACGATGCCCCGGTTCAGCGGCACCAGCACAGCATCCAGTGCCTCGGCTGGGCATCTTTCCGCCGCAGTTGCCCTAAAACCCACATCCCGAACACGGCACGTCCCTCAGCATATCCAGGAACGCGCGGGTAGCTCCAAACGTACCTTTCGTTTATGGCGGACATGCCTCAGGCCGAGCGCAAGACGCGTCGGCGCTGCGGCCTCGTCTATGCCAAGAGATAAGTTCATGGGTTACGCAGGCACAGTAGCCTACCGAGCTACCGAGAGCAGTAGTAGCAGCAGCAGCCACGTCCTCCAGCCCTTGCGGTGTTCTACGTGCGTGCGGGTTTGCTGCCTATTTTATTTCACCCATGTTTTATATATCACGTCCTTCTGGCGAAAAGGTCAGCATTGAGTTTACTACGGTTTTGGAGATTGGAACTGAATTGCTCTGATAATACTGCAACCTTTAGGAATACCTCAAGATTGAATTGGTGGTTTTGGCGGCCGATATTTCAGCCTAGATTGGGAATTGAACATTGGTTGATTCAATCTTTCAATCTCACTCTTTTGGATCGCGCTCAAATAGCGTCATACCGTATCATTGGAAACCCTTATAAAACGCATCTCGCACGCACTACACAGCACACAAACTCCCTGGCAAGCACACACAGCACACAGCCATCAGAGGCAGACCTTTGCTGCCTCCTGTACCTCGCGCCGGCACACATCTACACTCCTCGTCGGACACGAGCATTCAAAGGTTTATTGAGGCCATCCCGGCCAGCAGTTCCCAAGCTGCTCCTATTGATCTCGCGACGGCCATGTCTACTGCAGCCAGTGGGCCCGTGGTACCAGCTGATATGCCGACATCTGCTATGCCTTGTGCTTTGTGCCTAGTGCCCAGGCACCATGCAGGTGTATGTTTATATGCCTCCTTGCTGTAACGATTTAGCTTCTTGTGTTTTATGTGTGTGTGTGGGAAGTGGGAAGCCGGTGTACAACACGAAGCCGAATAGGGTACCAACAACAATTGAATATATAATGAATACTGTCAGATCTGATGCAAGGAGCTGTGCCGTGGGTGGTGTTCTGGTACGTGTGCGCCTTGCGCTCTTGCGCTTGCGGGGGGTGCATACTGATACTGATACTTTGTGTAGCTTTGACGTCGACTTTTTTCGTTCAAATGACCTGCCACACACTGCATGCTGTACGCCGTTCCGTGACATAAAGAGAACGCATGCATACTGCGACTTGTACACTCCTACACCAAGAGCAGTCCATCATGTTGCCAAATTGAGCACTGATGCATTTTGAGCATACAGCAGCACAAATGAATTTCGCAAGACAGAGGAAATAACCTCGTAACGACGGCTACAAGGGACCCTCGCTCCGCGACCTCATCACGGCGACTCCTCCGCGACTTCTCCACTGCGACATCTCCGCGACGACCTCAGTACGAACGACAATACTACATTTAACACTTAGATATGAATCCCTGAGCGTGCTCGGTTGGTACATCCCTGGTCTCTTAGAGCCCCCACTTCCAAACCGCCTCCTTTTAAAACTTGCCGGACCTTTCCAGTGGTTCTTTGTTTTCTCCATTTCTCTTGGCACTCTCGGTCCTTTCTTCCGTTTTTCTTCTTTCGTTTCGTGTGCTTGCGTGTACTCCGAGCACGACACCGCGGGAGAGCCCGGCGTTATCGCGGGTGTCAGCGGGTGCTGGCGGGTAGAGGGGGGGGTTGCAAGGAGCGCGGTCGCCACTTTCGCGCCTAGGCGGCACATGTGCCTCGAGACACGAGGGATGCATGAACGGGCTTTGTTTCCCCTCCATTTATGATTTTTGATAGAGTATGTACGAGTTATAAGGGTCGTTCGGGATCGCAGGATAATATTCAAGCGGTGCTTATTTTTGCGATCACGCTGAAGTTGAAAGAGGGAGCCGTGCAGTTTGAACATGAACGTTATCGAGCTGGCGAACGACGGCCACGGTTAGCACCGGGCTTCACGCGAGGCGGGCGACGGGGCTGATTGTGGCAGAGAGTGATAAAAGCTTTACCCGGGCCGAATCGGTGGCGAAGTGGTCTCGAGAGGTGCGGGCGGCTTACGAGGCTGATCTTCTGTTTGATTTTTGTTCCTCTCTTTTTTCCGACCGGGTGTAAGGTGTTCCAATCAGGCAGAAAATCATTGCACGAGAGGGGGACGGGGATTTTTTTTCTTTCCGAATTTTCGGTTTCATTTTCATTGTTTTTGCTGTGCTGCTGTGCCGTGCTGTGTTTTCGGGTTTTCGCTTTTTTCGTAAGTACGAGTACAGATATGGGGCATATCAAAAGAAGAAAATAAGTACCAGGTATTAAATAGTACCCTACCTGGGGTATGTACGTACGTACGACATCCGAGACGCGAAGCGTATGTGGCGTCCGAGCTGGCGTCGGAGCTGTTTTTTCCTGAAGCTTGGGGGCGGGACTCTTGGCATTTTCAAGTCGCCGGTTCGCAATTACGATACATATAAAAAACTAAATTCAATCGTGGACCTCAGTTCGCTTCGCTTAATTTGATGTACTTTTTCCCTTGCTGAGCGAAGGTAGCGGGCGGCGTATTCCGAGGAGCGCAGCGCCTTGTAGTTGATACTCAGCTTTGCAAGCTACGTAAACTCGTAAGTCTTGTCTACTCGTGCCCCATTTTTTCGAAAATTACCATTTGTCGATTATATCAGGTGTACTCGTACGAGGTACTTTGAGTGTAAAAAACTACCAGGTAGGTCAGCTGTGAGTTCGACCGACCGGTCGATACTCAAATTTGCAATGTACGTGACGAATTTAATAATTTTATCAAATCTACCAGGTACGTGGTGTGACCGTTCGCGCATTTTCCATTATATTTCCCTCGCGATTGACTACTGGCTGGTGACTCCCCTGGAAGTTTTTTGCACTGTCTGGTACATGACTCTACCGGTAGTCCCCGCGCATTGCATTCCTGGGGATTGTCGGCAATACACAGCGACCGACGGCCAAGGCTCGGCAGGGAACGAGATTCGGGTGCCATTAGTAGTGGCAACCAGCTTCTCCGTCCCAGGGGCAAGGCGGGGCTGAACCGCCCTGCTGACAGACAGGACAGACGAACGGACAACATTTCATGGATGTGTCGATTGAACGGAATGTTTTTGGTTTCTTCTGTTCTCATCGATCGGTAGTGCTACCAGTTCGCATTTGACCACCCGGGGCACCTGTTACTCGCGGAAGATGTCCAGCTCTGGTCAGCGGCCTCAGGTCTGGGCAGTGTGGTCTCCGCAGTCTGGTACCAGGTTGAAATGTAATGCTGCCGAAGTTGATTGAAAAACTATCTACGGCTCGGGAAAACGCCAAAAAGAATGCTGGAAACCCTTCTGACCAGAGATCCGCTCTCGCAGTCTACAACCGATCTTCGGGCAGGTCGTACATGCTATCTGCTGTACGCGGTACATCCTCGTGTGTACCAACGTTACTGGGGGTGGGGGGTATACCACATGGCCACGGCTGGAGTTTGTCGCCGTGTATCTGCGCTGCACGTTTGTGCTCCGTCATCATCTAGGTGTGCACCTCAAAGCATTGCTGTTTCACTCCAGGGTGTCTCCTTCCGACGAAGGTTGCATCGGCAGCGTCTCAGCACTGCGATGCCTACCATGGTCACAGCGGCTTCGGGCGGTAGGACTTTCGTGAGTTCGTGCCTCAATGTCAAGGGCGAGCCGGTGAGGATTTCGGTTGTGGCGAGAGTTGAACTCGGCGCTACTTATATTTGGTACCTGGTAAACTGCATCAGGCAAGAATGTTACCGGTACGTACATACCATGGCAGATAGATGCGGCAACGTGTTGTTGCAGAGTTTCTGCGTTGCTGCTGTAAAGGCCGTTTCCTATGCGGTTCGATTTTTGAGCTTCAGATTTTGACCCGATCGCATTTTCAGATGTGAAGTTGGCAAATTCAAAACTGCCTTCCTATGCGGAAACATCAGATTTATTGTGTGTGTACGAGATTCGAGCAAACGCCGAGACCAACTGCTGTTTTTGTGGTTTGGCGGCGCGAGGAGAAGCGCTGGGTGCGCTGCCCTGCGCGTAGGACCCAAGCGTGCGCGCCAAGGCTGACTGACTGACTCTGGTCTCGCGGCAAAGAGGCGTGGCGAGTGCGCTAGAGCCAACCTGTCTTTGTGTTTTGTGTTCCTTTTTGTGACTGACTGCTGCTGCTGGTGTACAGCAGTGTAAGCCTACGAGCACTCGTACGTATCCACGGAGAGGTGAGTGCCGAGTGCGCTTCTCTTCGTCTCTAGGCCCGAGCCCGCGCCAGGCGACTGTAGTCTGGCCACGGAGGGACGGGCCGCCCGCCGCCCGAGCGTCGGGCGCGAAGCAACGTCGCTATACAGCTGTGTCACCATCCAACTCATCGATCGTTCGGCTGCTGTTTGCTGTCGTGGATAACATCTTGAATTTAGAGAGCATGACATTTTTCGACTAGAAAATCTGATGACCTAGGTCGTCGGATTTTGGGCCCCAAAATCCGACGACTTGGGTCATCAGATTCTCAAATCGAAAAAATTCCGGTCAGATTTTGCATATTTGGACTGCAAAAGCAGAGTCATTCGTTTTGGAGATCGAAAAACACAAATTTGAAGCTCGAAATCGAGCCGCATAGGAAACAGCCTAAGGGAATTGCAACCGAGATCCGATATTTGTTGTAGCTCAGTTGATTCAAATTTACAAGAATCCTGACTTTGTGTTGCCTTTTTTAGCCCCAATTTGCAGGGTTTTTCGTGGGTCAGGTCACACCTCACGGGTCGGGTCAGGTCGGGTCAGCTGACCCGACTCGACCCTTTGAAAATTTTGAGGTTGTTGACCTGACCCCACCCGACCCGCGGGATTTTGAAACCCTCTTGACTCGATCCGTCCCGACCCGCGAGATAAAAAAAAAACTGCTGACTCGACCCGACCCGACCCTTGATATTTGAAAAAATCCTGACCCGACCCGACCCGACCCGATCCGCGAGATTTCAAAACCTTCTCATCCGTCCCGACCCGACCCGCCACCTTGCGATTGACCCGTGAGACACGGGTTTCATGCGGGTCGCGAGATAATTTATCTTCACCCGCAGGTTCGACCCGCGGATCCGGCACGTGGGTCGACAATTCAAAAACCATTGACTACTCATTTTTGTGCCCTGCAGCGTTTTGTGGCCTCGCTGTAGTGGGCATGGATGGATGCGGGCATGCGTATATGGATTTGGCGATGTTTAAATGTTTGAACATTATACCAAAGGAGTATTATTGAGTCTTGGTACGAGATAAGCTTTGGGTAAGAGAGCGGGAAGTGTTTCAAGAGTCGGATCCGTGAACCGGATGCGCGGGTCCGAAAAACAACTCGCGGGTCATGCTCGCCCGACCCGCGAGTGACCAGTTTCTCGCGGGTCATGACCTGACCCGACCCATGAGTTTTTCATCACCTCTTGACCCGACCCGACCCGACCCGACCCGTGAAATTTGAAGAACTCTTGACCCGACCTGACCCGACCCGCGAGATTTGAAAACCTCTCGATCCGACCCCACCCGACGCGTAAGATTTTGAATACTTCCTGACCCGACCCGACCCGACCCGTGACAGTTTGAACACCCCGTGACCCGACCCGCGAAAAGCCCTACTTTTTGGGGCCGAACAACTCACTACCCATCATGGAAACAAGGTTTTTCTTCCCGCAGCATCTTCGACGACGACTCCCAAAGAAATTTGTCATCGGCCTGGAGATCAGCAGTATTGCAGCGGAGGTCATTGCTTCGTCGGTGATGTAGCCATTGTGCCATGCTCCCTCGCGTAAAATGAAACATTTTAGCGCTTTTTTGGGCGTGTTGTGCTACTCGCTCGCATCTTCTCGAGTACACGAAAACAGTTCGTGAGTCGTTCCTGGAGGCCCACACGACTGCCGTCTGGCGCACCCGACACCCTCACACATCCCAGCAGGAGCATCCCTCAATTTCGCGGGTTATGGTTTCCTGTGAGGAGCTAGAGTTGTCCGCGAGCGAAGTGCAAACGTTTGGTTGGGGGTAGTTTTTAGTCTCACTTTATGCACCCCAAATTTCGAGCAATCTCGACCACTGCAGCACCTCTAAGTCGAGGTGTGGGCCTCTTTTAATAGCCGGCGGGAGATCAATCTCGAGAGAAACACCAAATGCTGTGACGAACCCCCTTCCAGTCACCGTCGCTCTCTGGTAACCACGAACCAGGCGAGGCTCTGAACGCAGCGTGTTGAATGAGCGATGTGTTTTTGCTGTCCCGATAAAACATGCAGATATTGGAGTGACCGGAAACCCGGGGACCAGGAGGCGCTTGAGCGTCAGCATGGCCTTAGGACCCCAAGGGGTTTCGTGTGGTCGCGTGAACTGCCGTACTTATGACTGAGACCCCGGCACAATCGACTAAAACACTGACTGGTAAATTTGACGTCATCAGCCGTGTAGAGAGCAGAGCGAGCGCTCACCAGTACGTGCAGGGTAAAGGATCATGTTGCGCCCGCGCCCCGCGTACGCCTCCTTGCATTGGTAACTCGGGCCCCAGATTTAACCGTCCCCCATTCACGCAGTGGCCTTCGCCTGTAGTTATCACGTTTTTAGGGCCAATTTCCCCCCTCTGGGGGTCCTTGAGGCTGTCGGTGCTAGCGGTGGCAAGGTGCATGCGCTCGTGGGTGTACACGACACCGCGTAGCCCCCCCCACTTGGCTCTCCGGCGCACCAACGTTTCGGCCGGCGCCTGCCCGTTCCTGCGCAGGAGGTTTCGCTGGAGCGCGGAGGCCCTTATGGGGGGGTCGCGCGACTAACCCTCAACAAGCCGGAGCGCCTGAATGCGCTCTCTCTGTCGATGATCAGGGGGATGGGCGACGCTGTCGAGGAGCATTTCGGGAGCGGCCTGTACGATGCCTCGGCTACTGACGGAACGGCACGTCGAGAGGGAGGAGGAGAAGGAGGCGGTGCCGAGGCGGCGAGGGGTGCGCGGCTGCTGGTGCTTCGAGGGGCGGGAGGGAAGGCATTTTGCGCGGGCGGGGACGTGAAGGCCATCGCCGCGGAGTGAGTGTCGTGCCGCGCGGCTCGCGTTTGTGCTGTACCAGGTAGATTTTTCTGGACAACACACAGGTGATAGAATAACACTCGGGGGTGATGATATAGCACACGGGTGATGATAAAACACACCGGTGGTAAAATAATACACGGGTGATAATATAACACACACGGGTGATATACTGTAGTAACACAGGGGTGATAGCATAACACACGGGTGATAACATATCACACCCCTTGGGATCCATTTCCCAGCTGAATTCCTTGACCGAAGGAGGGTAGCGGAGGCTCTGGAAACATGTACTCGAGACCTCTCCATGGGTGCATGCGTAGCTCGGCGTTTGGACTCTCCCCGCTGCCGAGATGAATGACCAGCTTGAAAAAAATGCGTCGGACGGGTAGTGTTATATCGCGTGTTTTGTTTTAGAGGATTACGTTTTTTCAAGCTTGTGGGATGGCGCGTGTGTGGTCGTTCGAGGTAGTTGGATGTTGTTGGAAGCATGCGTGTCGAATCGCTGATTCTGTGAGAAGAGATGGAGAGGTCACACACCACAGCAGTGGCCGAGAGCGCTAGCGATGATGGGAGAAAAAGAGAGCGCAAGAATAGGCGCTTGGTTTTGGGGGCCTAGGATGTGGAACCGAAGAAGAGGAGCAGAGGGACCACAGCAACGACCGAGAGAACAGAGGGAGAGAGCGTGGGCGTTTCCGTTTGGCACTATTAGACCGTGCCAGCGCCGCCACGCTCGCGGCATGGAAGTTGTTCAAACGCTCATCAGTACGACCAGAGAGATACGATTGCTGTCCTCGGCGCGAACGTGCGTCCCACACCCGACCTTCTAGCCTTCGCGAGGGCCGCGCTATCGATGGCGGGACTACTTCGGGGGGGAACTTCGTAGCAAGCAGAACCGAAACGCGGTTTACAAACATAGGAGGGTGTGTGTGTGTTTTTTTGTCCATCGCGGGGTCCTGACTACTATCTATTTATTGTAAGCCGCCCGTGATAGTCGCCATTGTTTTCAGCAAAGCGTGCCGTACCCCTGCTATTGGAAACTGTGGTCGTCGCGCGCTGCCTGTTGGAACCTGAGGGGGTGTGTCCATCGCAAACCGTTGTGGCTTCGGTTTCGGGTCAGGTACCGTACATCACTATCACACGGGTGATAAGATATCACTCCCCTCGGACGATAAGTTCGAAGCTGACTTTTTCTGTTGTACAAGCGAGAGTGCCTAGAGTGGCGATGCGTCTATTGCGGGGGGGGCAGAGTAAATAGGACCAAATATTGTTAGTAAAAACTGGTAAATGTATAGGTTTTTGTGTGTACCGTAGATCCCATATACTATGGTCCTCCGCAATAGTCTGTGGAAATATATCGACGATAAGTTTTCAGAGCCAACCATTTTCGCTGTGTGTGTCCCCTGGGGGTCTGGAGAAACTCGGCGCGGAAAACTATCCCAGGGGGTGTGTTATCTAGCGTGATACACTGTTTGTTCGTCGCCCACACGGCAACCCTCAACCATGATGTCGACTAAGAGGTTTCTGGTAGTCAGCCCGCATTATGGTTGTTCTGCCTCCACTTCCGGTGGCTACGTACTGCAGAGGAAGGATTGCTGAGGACGATGGCGTTCATGAATACATAGTTGTTTTTTTTCCCCGTCTAGCTTCACTCCCCACCCCCCCCCCCACCCCACCTCGCCGACGCCATCCCTCCATCCTTCCGCGACTTGCGGAAATCCAAAAACAAACAGCAAGAAAAAATCTGAAAACATAATAATTATTTATCTATTATTTCGATATTAGTGTACAATATGTCCCTATATTCAAGATCAGGTTGGTAGGAGTTTCCTCGATTCTGCTAATCCCAATTCCTTTTCCCGTGTCCCCCCCCCCCCCTGCACCCTTCCGTAACGTGTAGAAACCGGAAAGAAAAAACGGAGAATCGAAACACACAGCAATTCGATGTGACCACCCTTTTGTGCGAACCGATATAAGCTCTACCTCCATTCCCCTACCCCCTGTTTCCCTACCCGCGTGTGACCAACACGCCCTGTGTTTCCATCGTGACCGTGCGCGTTTTTGCTTCGCCGGCTCGTGTCCTCCCTCGCGGCAGAGAATCGCTTGGTGCCGGTGTTCCGGGCACTTTGCGGTCCGACTTCTTCCGGGATGAGTACCGCCTGGACTACCGCCTCGCGAGCATTGCGCGACAGAAGGTGGGGTTGCGGTGGGATTGTGTCTGGATTCCTTGGAGAGATCTGGTTCGTGTGATGATTGTGTGTGTGCTTTTTTTCGGTACCGCTGTGTTCGCCTGTAAGCGTCCGTGTGCCTCCGGCTGCTTCCGTGTGGTCTGGTATTCGTCTGTCGGCATCTGTCTGCATGCGTTTTTTTTGTGCGTCTTAGGGTGCCCGTCGTGTCTGTCCTCGTCAGTGTGCGTCAGAACGCGGTTCTGTGGGTCTGTGCGCGTATATTTGTGAGTTGTGTGTATGTGTGTGTGTGTTTTTTTGTTTGTTTGTGCCGACCGAAACCTCCCGCGGCTACTGCTGAGACAAAAAAAGGGAACGAAGCCGGTTCGAGTACACCCAGATTTTTGTTTGTAAAATTAACAAATAACAGCTGTGAGATCAAGGATTTTATGAGGTACGCTGGTGGAGGCGTCATGTGGGCCTTTCCCCAACAACTGGCCTTGAAAACATCGTGTGCTCTTTCAAGGCGATGAACGTTCCACGCGTCGGACAAATCACATAGATCAGATAGATCATATGGGTAACCTAACCCGCGGTTCTGAGGTGATCTGCAGGAGCTGTACAGTACAGATCACCCAACCCAGGAAACGCGTCCTACAGCAGGCCACGCAGATTCTAGGGCTCCAGCTCCGCAACGTGTGCTGCAGACAGTGGATAGATTCTACCTACGGTGTTAGGGGACTGTCGGTTCTGAAGGGTCTAGATCATCTGTTAATAGTGGGAATCAATAATCTGTAGATCATCTTTAGATCATATGCAGGTCATCTGTCCGAGGTACGGAACATTCCATGGCTTCGAGGGAATACAACCAATAGCCTACGTTTAGCACGCCAACATAACACACCCCATGGGGGGCAACCACAGAGACGATGCCAGCACCAAAGGACATGTTTTCGGACACCCCTCGACGATATTTTGTGCAATGTTACCCTTTTCGGCGCTGACACTCTTCTTGCTGTGGAAATATCGAGCTTGAAATATCGGGCCTAGACGGGGGGGGGGGGCGTTCACTCGAAGTTTTACGGTATACCCTGGTAGTGTGTGTGCGGCCGGCTCGGTATTTATTGGTCCCCGTCGCGCCCAAGAAAAAGCAGAACGGAACTGTTTTCCCGGCTGAGCTATTCCGCTGCACCGTGAGTCAATGCCGGCGCTACTTGGCGCTGTCGCGAAAGGCGTCCCGTTATCAGATGCTCGCCGTTTGTAGGGCTTCTGTCATGCGGTGAGCAGTAGGGCCTTGGTAAAGATCCCCCCCCCCCCCCCCGATGCGCTTGGTGCAAGCAATGTCTGCCTGGTCGGTGAAAAGCCGACATGCTCCGTCCCGGCATTGTAGGGATGCGAGAGTCTATGGTCATTCGACTACGGCCATGCATGATATCGAGTACATCTCTCCTATCGAGTACACCCCCCCCCCCCCCCACGCCCCCCCGATGCGAGATGTCGCTGCACAACCGAGTCGCTGTGAGGTGGTTTGATTTGCAGAAGCGTGATACGGTACCTCGGGGTTCTGTGCGGATTTGGAGTGTTTGGTGTCGTTGCCGCGAGGCGAGGTGAGGTGCGGTTCGGATTTTGTGTGTTTGTTGTCATGCGGTGCGGTGCGGTGCGGTGCTGTGCGGTGCTGTGCGGTGCTGTGCTGTGTTGTCTTGTGCTCTGTTGTGTTGTCTTGTGCGGTGCGGGGCTGTCCTGCGGTGTGTTGTGTTGTGTTGTGTTGTGTGGTGTGGTGCTCATTTTGTTTTTCGCTTCATCCTATGAAGCCCCGCGTCGCACCGGCCGCACCGCACTTGAAAAACATCATCGCACCCTGGAAAGCCCCGCAAGTCTGGGGTTGTGTTCGTATTCGCCAGCACTTCTCCAGCTTGAACGGATACCGGCGTGTTTTCTTTCACAGCCGAGTCTATTTTTGTGTGCGTGCGTGTGTGCTGCGTATGTCCGTGTTTGTTTTCCGGGTGGCGTTACGTTTCCTCCCCGTCTCGTGTCTCGGCTTTCGCTTGCTTTCTTTGTGAGCAGGCGCTCCTCTCCCTGTGGGACGGGGTGGTGATGGGTGGGGGCGTCGGCATATCAATCCACGGAACGTTCCGCGTTGCGACCGAGACCGTGCTGTT
Source organism: Nereocystis luetkeana (assembly GCA_031213475.1). NCBI lineage: Eukaryota > Phaeophyceae > Laminariales > Laminariaceae > Nereocystis > Nereocystis luetkeana. Next base: position 7,456,476 of record JARUPZ010000025.1, on the reverse strand, counting down.
CGCGATGCCCGAGACAGGTATGTGACTCCGCAACGGTGGCTGCGGCGTTTACATCAAAAGGGTGAAACCGCCAATGTTGTTTCCGGGTTGGCTTCGGTGCCTTGAACCAGGATGCCCATATGTTTGTTTTTCCGGTGGGTTGGCTGTGGTATGTGAACATAGGGTACGAGGTTGGTATGTTTGCGGTCGGTGGGTTACAGTGATCCTCCCGGCCGGTGTGCGAGCTTGCGGGAGCGCGCTCGGGCAGGAGACGACAAAGCGCCTTACTGTTTGGCCGTCCCGGTGCGTCCACTTGTTATCTCGACTTTGGGAGGTCGCGGTGCAGTGAAGCTGGGGGGACACACGGTTAAAACAGTAGCCGCTTTGACTCAGATAGTGTGAGAACGTGACATGTACAAGGAGGAACGGGATGTGTGTGAAGAGGTGATGAGGGAAATAGACGAATGTGATATGGAGGAGTTGGTACACTAGACAGCAGCGAGAAAAAGGTCGCTATCCTAGGAGGCAGATGGTGGCCACAGGTGGCCTAACAGGAACGGGATAATACTAGCAAAAATTTCCATCTAATATGTGGAAACAACGTATTGAGGGCCCAACTGCTGGAGGTGTCTCTATTAGGAGTAGGAACGGTGCTCTCTCTCGAAAGGGATTCGTGGTCAATGGTCAAATGACTAAGGCAAGCAACAAATGAGTACGTCCCCCCCTCTCCCCGTAATGAAACCGCAGCCGCTAAGACCCCCCCCCCCATAATATCTATGGTCATACGACTACGGCCATGCATGAGATCGAGTACATATCTCCTCCCCCCCATATCATATATAGGTGATGTTAGCGCCGGTTGGCAACGATGCTGTAAAGCATGCCGCTACGTGAGCCAGACAACCAGGGTATCGGTTTTTAGTTGTTTCTTGGCGGTCGATTACTGCTGGCGATCGAGTTATATTCCGTTTGTACAGTGTGGGGAACATTTAATTCGCTAAAGGGGAATGGTCGCATCACGTAATGTATATGGTAAGGCACTCACGAGGCAGTTACATAGTGCCCGCATTTCTGTCTTTAGAGGCGGTCACACAGGAAAGTAAATTCAGTCGTTGAAGCTGCCGTCCATGAGCAAGTCCTCCTCACAAGCGGTTTTATGTGCGATGCAGCTCACCCTTCATGAGACTCGCCGAACGCGTCACGGCGCTTCGCGCTTGATGCACGCAATGTCTGCGTAGTCGGCAAATACCCGCCGTGCTCCGTCCCGTCATTGTAGGCATGCGAGGGTCTGAGGTCTTCCGACTACGGCCGTGCGTGATATCGTGTACCCCTGCCCCCCTGGTAATCCGTACCTCGCCCAGAGCCACTGGTTGTAGGGATGCGAGGGTCTATGGTCATTCGACTACGACCACGCATGAGATCGAGTACATCTCTCCTATCGAGTACACCCCCCCCCCCCCCCCCCCAGTTGGGTTGGCGTCGGTTGGCAACGACACTGTAAGACATGACGCTCAGTACGTGAGCCGGACAACCAGGGTACCGTATATTTTTGTTTTGGCGGTCGCCCACAGCTGGTTGTCGAGTTAGATCAGTTGTGCGAGGTAAAGAGCCTTCACACCGCACTAGGGAATTGATCGTATCACGTAGTGTTCAAGGTAAGGCACCCAAGAGGCAGTTACATAGTACTCCAATTGCTGTCTCTGGAAATGCCTACACCGGAAATTAAATCAACTCATTGAAGCTGTCGTCCATATGCAAGTCCGCCTCAAAAGCGGTTCTTAGTAGGATGCAGCTCACCCTTCATGCGACTCGCCGGACACCTAACGGTGCTTCGCGCTTGGTGCAAGCAATGTCTGCCTGGTCGGTGAAAACCCGACATGCTCCGTCCCGGCATTGTAGGGATGCGAGGGTCTATGGTCATATGACTACGGCCATGCATGAGATCGAGTACATCTCTCCTATCGAGTACACCCCCCCCCCCCCCCCCCCATCCCCGCCACTTCATTCCTTCCGTCTCTGCTGCCCCCCTCCTTCCTCCTGTCTCTGTCTCTGGTGGTTGAGTCCGCGGAGAAATCGATCGATCTACGGTTTCGACTATTTGGTCTCTGATGGTGACAATGAACCGACGATATGTACGGGGCAAACGCGAAAACGCACTTTCCGAGCGCGCGCTCTGTACGGACTTGGTCCCGGGCGGCCCATGTGTCTGCCGTCACGAGATCGATATCCTGGGTATGCCGTTACGAGATTTTGCGCAAGACCCGTGCCATACATTTTCCGCCCCTCAAGGTCTAGGTCTTGAAATAGGGACCAAACCTGTCCCATGCGTTAATTTTATGTTTGAGGTCGGAACGGTGTTCAATTTTCGCTTCGACCCCCTCCTGGTCTATGGTCATAACGACTACGGCCACGCATGGCATGAGTACACCCCCCCCCCCCCTCTCTGTCCCTCCGCAGGTCGGTGAAAACCCGACGTGCTAGTCCGTCCCGGTATTGTAGGGTCGCAAGGGGCTTTGGTCGTACGACTACGGTCATGGATGACGTCAGTTCACCCTCTTCCCCTACCCCGCCGCCGACCTCCTGTCCCCGCCGCCAACACAAGTCATTGGGATGCTCCCTGATGTGGGCGCCGCGCACGTGCTATCAAGGCTGCCGGGAGGGCTGGGACAGTACCTGGGACTGACGGGCGCGAGGCTTAGGGGGGACGACCTCCTCTACTGCGGCCTGGCGACGCACCTCGTTCCCAAGGACAGGTATTGACATTGAGGCATGCTACGATAGAAGCATCGTTTTTTTTTTTTTTTGGCGAAATTGTGTCTGACTTGTCGACCTCCTCAACCGTATTTTTCGCTGGAATACCGTCGTCGCTTTTTCATTTTTGTTTCGTGATGTAGCTATTGGTAAGCTTCGGAATTGTTCGTCGGGCCGCACTTTTTACCCTCTTCTCTGGATCAGTTGTTGGGCGGCTTGTTCGTGTCTAAGTGATGGTGTAAAGCTCCTCAAGTGAGCAGCCTCAGAAGGCAAGAGCAAGCGCTACCTCCTGTAAGGCAAACCACGCCCTACCCCTTAGAGGCGGGGCAGACGGAAAGAGTTGTCGAGACGGAGGGAAGAGGTTGCGGCGTCCGCCGTTCGACGCGGTAGGCTATCCTGATCCGAGCTGCTGCCGGGGTGGAGCCCCCGTAGCATAGAGGGGGTTTCCCGAACTACAAGTCGACGAGCGGCCTCGACACAAGACACTACATGCTTGCGCGGTGCCTGAGGAAACGACGACTACTCGCCATTGTTTTCCCCCGCTCTATCTGCGTCCCGAAAGGGGTGACATCCTCTGGGACGCAGAGAACGCGACCGAAGCCATGGTGAATGTGCGGCCTTAGCTACCGCCTAGTGTATTGTCGTGCTCGGCGGCACGAGCCAAGCGTGTGTGTGTCGCACAGCTCTTTATGCCGAAGTTCGGAAGGTCACGCGTCGGCACGAGCAATATCATGCTGACCCTCCTGGGACGCAGAGAACGCGAGGAAAGCAATCGTGGCGTGTTGGCCGTAGCGTCCGCCTAGACTCGTGTGAGCGCGCACCAGCGACCGCCTGGACTTGTGTGAGCACGCACTAGCTACCGCCTAGATGCGTGTGGGCGCGCACTGGCGTGCGCGGCGTAATGTCAAGCGTATGCGTGTAGCGCACTAGCTGTTGTGTTGCAGCTCGGAAAGAAGCGCAGCGGCACGCGCAGTGCAAAGCGAATCCTTTTGGGGCTCGGACAAAGTGACCAAAGCAATCGAGCTACACGGCCCAAGCTTAGTGTGGTACGTTGCATATTTGCCACCATGCGCGTGCCGTGCAGCTCTTTTTGTGCCGCAGTTCGGAAGTAGCTCAGCGGCATGCGTGGTTTCGTGTTGAGACGTTTGGGACCCGGAAAGCTCGACCGAAGCAGTGGAGATGTGCGGCTTTCGCCACCACTCAAGACTCGCTTATACGCGCGGCAGGCATAAGTGGTATGGTCTATGCTAGGCGCCGCGCGCGTGTCGTGTCGTGCAGCCCCTTGCGTTGTGGCCTCGGAAAATAGGGTATGAGTGACCAATATTCTGCCCGGAGGTTGGCTCGGCGTGGATGATGTTGCAAAATTTAAGTGAATTTGTCGGGAGTATGCTTACTTCATTTGTTGTTGTTGTTGTTGTTGTTGTTGTTGTTGTTCCGGTGTTGTTTGCCGTGTTCTTGTTGTTGCTGCCTTTAGTGATGATGCTATTTTGCTGTTTCAGCTTCCTCGTCTTCTTCATGTTGGTGTTGGTGTTGATGGCGTGTGGTTGGTGGAAACGTTTCGTTGCTGTTGATGCTGTTGTGACGTGTTGGTGCTGTTTTTCGTGACCATAGACAATTTCGTGTTTGAAGGTTTGCGCTTCCTGCCTATTTTCAGCCACCTGCGACATTGTGGGACGGAAACTAATAGTACTGGCGCCCTGTCCTTCATCGCCTTTCTCAGCTATCGGTCTGTATTTTGTGCATCGATCTGCGTGGCCGCTATTCTTTCCTCAATGCTGATCGGGAGGTGCATGCCATCTTGCTGTGAGGCGCTTGCCTTTTGACCTGCCAGGGGGAGACCACTCTGCCCCGTAACTCCGCCGCCGTGTTTGCCCCTCTCTCGCTCACACAAACGATCACACACTACCTGGCGTCAACGCGCTTCCCGCCCCGTATTTTCTCTGCTGGTATACGCGCTTCGTCCTCCCTTGCTTCTGCTCTGACGCACTTCATCCCGTCTTTCTGCTGTGCCGCGCTTGACCCTCTCCTTCTGCTGCTTTGGCGCCTTTCGCCCTCTCTTTCGTCTGCCCTTGCGTGCTCCATTCCTTTTTTCTTCTGCTCCGACACGCTCCATCCCCTCATTCGTCTGCTGTGGTGCTCTCTTCGCGTTTCTCGTCCCCTCTTACGCGCCTTATCCTCTCCTTTCGTCTGCTCTGATGCGCTTCATTCCTTTGAATTTGTTCTGCCCCCGGGCTCCCCCATCGTGTCCTCAGTCTGCTCTGACATGCCATCTTTCATCTGCTTTTACGAGCCCCATCGCCTCGTCTATGCTCACGAGCCTCTTCCCCTACATTAGCTGTTCTATTACGAGCCTGACCGCCTGCTTTTCCTCTCTTGGTCTGCTTTTACGCGCCTCGTCGCCTCTTTTTTCTGCTCTCGTGCGCGCCTTAACCCTCCGTGTCCTTCTGTCCTCACTCGCCTCATCATGCCCCCCCTGTTTATTCGGTATTGGCACGTTCGATCATCCTCTTTCTCGCCGCATCCCATCTTTGCTTCGGTCTTACGGTCCTCACCCCCCCCCGTCCGTCTTTCTCCTGAGCTGACGCGCTTAATGCCCTCTTTCTTCTTCTCGCACGCGCCTCCTCCGCGCCTTTCTCCGTCCGTCCCGCGCGTCACCACCCCCTCTTTCTTGCGCTTTCACGTGATTGACCACCCCTATTTTCGCTCCCACTACACTTCATCCCGCCTGCCGTGTTGCGGTTACGGTCGTCACCCGCCCCTCTTTATTCCGTCCTGGTGCTATCGTATGCCCTCCTTGTTCTCCTGCTCTTCGCCCGTCGGGTGCTTCGTTCCGTCTTTCTTTCGCTCTTACGGTCTCCGTCTTCTGCGCTGACGCGTTTCACACTCTTTTCTTTCGGCCACACACGACATCCCCTTTTGTTTTCTCTCTTACGATCCTCACCCCTCGCTCTTTCTCTAAAAACGCCGACGCGCTCCGTGCCCCTTTTCTTCTGCTCTCACACACGTCACCCGATTTGCCTTCCTCTCTTACGGTCCTCACCCCCATCCCTACCCCCTTTCTCCTGCGTCGCACTTCCTGCCCTCTTGTCTTCTCCTCTCACTCACGCCATCCCTCTGGCCTTCTAATCTTACGCGCCAAGCGTTTTGCTTCTACGGTCCTCACCCCCCCCTCATTCTTGTGCGCTAACGCGCTTTATTCACTCCGTCTTCTGCTGTCATACACGTCACCCCCCCCCTCCCCCCTTTTCTGTTGTTACGGTCCCCACCCCCTCCCAATATTCTTCTTCGCTGACGCCCTTCATGACCTACTCTCTGTTTCTCTCACAACATCATCCCCCTTTTCGTTTTGCTCTCACGATTGTCACCCCCCTCCCCACCCTCGTTCTCATGCTCTGACGCGCTTCACATCCTCTTTCCTATGCCCTCGCACACGTCCTCGCCCTTTGCTTTCGTTCTCACGGTCCTCGCCCCACCCCCCGCCTCTCTTTTTTCCGCCCTGACGCCCTTCATCCACTCTTTTCTATCGCTGTCACACGCACCACCCCTTTTGTGCTCCCTCTCTTTCGGTCTAGACTTCACCCCCCCCCTCCCAATTTCACGTGCGCTGACGCGCTCCATGCCCTATTTTCTTCTGCTCCCACGCACGCCTCCCCCTATTTCCTTCTGCTCTCGTGCCCCTCATTCTCCCCCCCCCCCCTCTCTTTCTCATGACGCACTTCGTTCCTTCTGCTCTCTCACAGGCCACCCTCGTCTTCTTCTGCTCCTACGGCCCTCACTCCCCCCGCCCCCTCTTTCTCTCATGCTGACGTGCTTCACGCCCTTTTTATTTCCGCCCCCACACACGTCACCCCGCTTTTCCTTCTGCCCTCGCCCCCCCCCCCCCAAGGCTACCGGATCTAGAGGAGGCGTTGTTGGAAGACGATGGCCGCGACCCCGCCTCAGTACTCGGGCGCTTCGTTTCCAGCTCAACCCAGCCGGGGGCGTCCATGCTGGCAAAGGTCAGCTTGCCTTGCCGGATTCTCCGTTGTTGTTATTTTGCTTTTGGAGGGTTGGGAGGGAGAAGAGCTGCTGGCCGACGTGTCCACCGCAGCAGTATCCACCTAGCTTTGTGCCCGATTGTCCGATTCGAGCAATGCTCCTTTTAGAGGGGGTTGCCTTGTTCAATATTGCTGTAAAAACATGAAGTTCGAAGATTGTTTTTGACCCACTCCGTCCAACGCTTCTGTCTTTAGGGCTGAGCCTAGACACTGGTAGTGACGTAAGTATCACACTAACCGAGATCCACTAACTTGAGCAGCTCAACCGGTCACAAACTTTGAGCCAATAAAGTGCAGTACCAACCGTGGGAAGCGTCTTTTATCATTGCCTTTTGCGGCCTGGGATGGGGAGGGGTGTGTGTGTACTCGATAGACCCTCGCATCCCTGCAATGCCGGGACGGAGCATATCGGGTTTTGACCGACCAGGCAGACATCGCTTGCACTGCTACGCGCGAAGCGCCGCGAGGTGTTGGGCGAGTCGCATGAAGGGTGAACTGCATCCAACTAAGAGCTGCTCATGAGGCGGACTCAGGGGATAGGGGGGGGGGGGCTCCGGCCGACGTGTCTAGATACCACAGCATTGCCCACTTACAAGAAAATCGCTGTGGCGTCCGCACGTGTCTTCTTTGGGCATGAAACGAACCTCATTCGCTCCAGGTTGCGTACCGTACGAGCGTAAAGCGTTTCCCGAGCTGCCAAGAAATAGGATGGCCCCAAAACAGCCCCCCCCCCCCGCCCCGACTTGTGTTTCTGCGAACGCTCAAAATATTGGAACGCCGTGCTGGGTGCGGGTGCGCGCGCTTGCGTGCTTTTTGAGGCACGTAGATGGGAGTGGTTTGTTTCGTTTTTGGACTGTGCGGCGCCAGGTATAGTCCCCACACGCAGAGCGAAGGGTGTCGGTGGTCGCGTAGCCTGGACCCGCCGCAACTGGCAGGGGGCGTCTGGTTGGGGGCGGAGAACCATAGGAAGACCATACTGCACCGAAGTGCTGTTTGTTTTTGCGTCGCGCGTTTTTGGGTTCATCACGCCGCACACAACGCTTGTGGGTTCATCACGCCGCACACAACGCTAGTGGGTTTATTGCGCCGCACTTTTGTGGGTTTATCGCGCCCCGTTTTTGGGGGTTTACTGCGCCGCGTTGTTTGGGGTTTATTGCGCCGCAGTTTGGGGGCTTATCGCGCCGCATTGTTCATGGGTTTATTGCGCCGCAGGTTTTGGAGGTTTGTTGGCCCGCAGTTTTGGGGGGTTGGTGCGTTTCATGCTTGAGAGCTTCGTTGGGGGCAGGTGTTGAGAGCGTGGGGCTCTGGTGCTTTCGAGGTCGATCGGTGAACAGAACGTTGTTCTGGCTGCGGCATGGGGCGGTGGAATCCTGTAAACAGAGTTTGCATCGATAGCACCTGCTCTTTGTGTATAAATGTGGGGTTGTTTTGCAATGGCCTGAGCTGACCACGCTCTATCTTAGTCCTGGGGTGGGGGTCCAGGATAAGCCTGGACTACGATGAAGCGTGGTCAGCTCAGACAACGGCAAACCAACTCCCCCTTCCCCTCCCCTGAATAGTCAAGGGATTAAGGGAAGCAACAGATGACTGCGCTCCCCCCGCCCCCCCCTCCAATGTGTGCCTGGTCGATGAAACCCGACGTGCTCCGTCCCGGTGTTGTAGGGAGGCGAAGGTCCATAGTCATACGACTACGAGCGTGCATGACGTGAGTACAACCCCCTTTCCTGCCCTTTTCCGCCCGTTCAAAGGTTGGGAACCCCCTCCGCTAGTCCTCTTGCATGGAGTTGCGCGGTCACTGGTCGAGTTATTTTTCCAATCAAAGTTTGAGTACTGCTGTGTAGCTAATCTTTATCAAGTGTTCCACTCCGACTACCGTTCTGATAACAACCCCCCCCCCCCCCCTCCCCCGCTGCGCAGAATAAACGTTGGATAGACGAAGCCTTCGCCGGATCCAGCTCCGTGGAGGCCATCGTACAAAAGTTGGAAGCAAGGGCAAGCGGCGCTCCTGAGGAACGACCCGGGGACCGTTCCTCGGAAGGTTTGGCGCACGACGACGACAAGGACCGTTCCGGGCGCGAGTGGGCGCAGGAGACGCTCTCTAGTCTGGCAAAAGCATCCCCGACAGCACTAAAGGTGTTTGATTCGGAAAATGTTTCCGAGGGCCCCTCCATCCCCCCCTCCCGCGGCTACGGCCATGAATGACATAAGTGCCCCCTCCTCCCTCCCACCCCCAACCCCCGTTCACGATTTTGCTTTAAAGCTTACGTTGGTCACAACCAAGAAAATTTTGCAGTACGGCTAAGGACGAGAGGTCTTGGTTTTACGAAAGTTGCGGGACAAATTTGCGGCGAGATATCTCTCTCTCTCTCCCCCCCCGCGCGCGCGACTGTTTGTAGCAGCATATTTTAAGCATGAGTTTGCAAATTCAGAGTACGGCTAAAGGTGGGATGCGTAGTGCAGGAGTAGGTCTGACGGCAGTGCATGCAGGGCGTGCTTAACGCGTTCGTTTACTATCGTCAAGCCCGAGTTGGCTCGAGCAGCACCGGCTTGAGTGCGCCTCTGGTATTTCTGCCCCAGGTGCGCTTCGATTGATGTATCTCCGCATGTCTCCTCACCCCCGCTGCCCGCGCCTCCAGCACCCTTACCCTGAGAACTCCTTCAGCTACCCCAGGATACCTGCACACCTGTTATTTTGGTGATGCGGTGTTGTTTATGGTGGCGAAACCTCATTATACCTCGTTTTTTGCGATAGACTGCTTGAAGTTTGTAGGGGCTGCTCATGGGTCGGGTCGGGTCGGGCAGGGTCGGGACGGGTAAGGGTGTGCCGCCCCCGGACCCGACCCCGACGATAGTGTGATCATCTCCTGACCCGACCCGGTCCGGTCCGGTCCGACCCGTAACACTGCAAACAAATGCCCGCGGGTCGGGTAATGACCCGTGACGTGAAGGCTCCTTGGATTAAGGGTTAATGCGTTACTCTTTACGATAGTGAAGGTCTTACACACAGAAAATGGCACGGGCCGCAGCAGTACGTTATAAAGTCGTCTCTTTCGCCCCGCGAGCGTAGGAGGGCGGGCACGCACGTTTGCGAAGCAATTTGTTTTTTTGCACTTTTTATGTGAACGCGCCGCTTCGCTGCCAATATAAACAGCAGGCGTTTTGTTTTCAGCGGAGGGGGGACGGAGGGCTACTGCTCTTCGTTCCCCCCCGCCCCCTAGAGCTCAACAAGTATTGGTTGGTCGAGTGGAGAGCGCTCGCTACTATTTGGCGGCAACTATTATTTGGAGGTTGACGAAGCACTCGCGTGCGATTGCCGCACACACATCCACCTCCATTTTGTTTTTTTTGTTTTTGTTTTTTCTTGGAGGATTGACGGCGCCTAGCGCGGTTCCCCGCAGGTAACTCACCGCCACATCGCATGGGCTTCGACGAGTGGCCTTAAGGACTGCTTCCAACGAGACTTCCGCGTGGTGCAGGTGATCCATTGCCGACCTTTTCAACGCCGGTGCGACAGACATCCTTTCCTGGGATTCTGCGCCGGGTGCGCTCGCGCCGATAAAAAATCGTGTATACCTGAGCACGCGGCAGAACGCAGCAGCGTAGTGATCCTATGCCCAAGCCCAAACACGATGTCGCTCGCGCCGTGCATGTATGCCTGTAGTATCCAGCTTCTCGGACCCCGTCTTGTTCAGCCTTCTTGGTAGGCCTAACGATGGATCGAATCATGTCGCAACCCCCCCCCCCCCCCCCCCCCCTCCTCATGTTTTGCTCCGCGCGTGGTGCAAACAATGTCTGCCTGGTCGTCGAACACCCGACGTGCTATCCGTCCCGGCATTGCAGAGATGCGAGGGTCTATAGCTACACGACAACGGCCATGCATGACATAGGTACCCCAACCCCCCCCCCCCCCCCCAACCCCCCGCGCACCCACTGCCTGATCGGTGAACACCTGACCTGTCCCATCCTGGTATTGTAGAGATACGACTACGAGGGTCTAGTATCGAATGGGCGTGACCATGCATGGCACGACCCCCCCCCCCCCCTTCCCCGCGGCCTCCGGATGCTGCCTCGTACAAATGCAATGTCACTCATATGGTGTAGCCGTAGCACCCAGCTTCGGGAGCCCACCTGGTATAACCTTTGGTGTGCCCAACAAGGCACTCCATGATGTCGTGACCCCCCCCCCCCCCCCCCCGCGCGCATGCTCACCTCGATTGTTCTGGTGTCTGACCGACGACATCACACGGCGGGCACAGCATATAATGGGGCATCAGGATTTCGGCGAGGGTGTGCGCGCTCTGCTGGTTGACAAAGACAACCGCCCGGTGTGGGTTCCGGCCACGCTGGAAGGCGTCTCCGAGTCGGCAGTAGAGGCGTTTTTCTCTCCGATCGGCGACGAAGAGCTTGTGATGTGAAGGGTTTGAAGCGTGGTACGATGAAGTTGCCCGCCCATTTCTACGGAACTATTGTCTTGGTTGACCGATCGGGGCTCCTAGGCTGAGGGACTCCCAGATGCCACTGGGAATACAGACAATGTTCTTCACAATTATTTTTCGTGATATACGTCTCCCTCGGCCACGGTATTGTTTTTCGGGTTTGGCTTTTTTTTTGTTGCCTCCGGCTTTGTTTTGTAGGCTACGGAATATGTTACTCTCTGTGGACGAGAGGTATAAAGCTTTTCGAATGAGGGAGTCTCATGGACTCTTCACGTCTTCACGGAGGCCCATTGTGTACAATGAGCCCCAAGTCACCCACATTGTTGCCTTTGTGTCTCAAGAACCACGGCGTGAACCCCAAAATGTTTTCCGTTCAAAATACCCGGTTGATGATGGGCGCTCCATCGATATATACGCTGGGAAGCCTCTTTCACCCCGTGTTGGGCCCATATATTAGGGGTCCACCGTGAGAATACAACACTGCTCGGGGCGGGAACAGAAGGACAGCTTCGACCTCACCATGAGTATCATTTTTTTTTTTTTTTGTTATTTATGCTCAGGCGGATTTGTAAAATAGAGCTCAAGCTCACCACACTTGCACGTCTAGAATGAGGGTCGTGTGTCGATAAAAATATTGAAACGCACCCCCGAGCTTGTTTTCAATGAGCTGCTAAACTTATTTTTTATGATGAGACTCGACCTACACTTTCAACGCGCCCCCGCTGGAAAAAAACTGACAGTTTTTTTTACAACACACGTCCTTCAAGCCTGACCAACGCATTTGTTTTTATCGGAGGGGTGTTAGCTTCGACCGTGCCGTCACGCAGGGATAGCTGACCCCGAGAGAAGCCGTTTGCGCCAACGCTTGCCTTCGACCGTTCGATGTGGGGTAAAAGCCAGGATTTGGCTAGATTTGATGACCGGAGTTTACACTTCGCGCCTATTATCACCATCATTCGGTATCTCGCCGCGTGATACCGCCTACGAAAAGAGATGGATAGCACACGCTTAGCTTTGGCGAGCTCTGCCCACCATCCTCCATAAGAGTAAGAATGCCAGGCTTTATCAGGCCTTTGTTCATGGTTCCTGGACTAACTTCCCTGTGTTATGCTTAAGGTGGAGGGGACATCGGCTGTAATCAGTGAGCTATTTCAGTGTTCAGGGAGTGCACATACCCACCTGCGGTATGAGAACATTCCGGCATTTTTACCCATTGCTACGAGTAGTACGCATGAACTTGCGCAACTGCTGCTGTGGTGCACGTCTACTTGAAATCAGTTACTTCTACTGCTGCTGCTGTACCAAGGACCGTAGGAGAGAAATAATTAAGCATATTGTTGTCATACTGTACAATGGAGAGACTTGGGCTCACGAAGTTATCATATCCATGGATTCGTCATGTGCGTATCACGGCAGCCTCCTGCTCTCCCTCATCTCAGCGTCAAATGCCGTTATTAGCAGGACATAACACCGCCCTGACACCAGTTATGTAATTGGTTTGGAGTGCTAGTACACGGCGACGATGATACTACCTGTAGCAATCCTGCACCCACGTAACAAGTACAGCAGCGTAGTACCAGTTTTCAGTTTGTAAAACTGGGTCTCTGTGTTGGCAATTGCAAACGTGCCTGTTTGCCTGTCTGTCTGTCCACATCCCGTATATTTTCGAACTTAAGTGTGTACGTGCTATGATCGATATATTAGGTCGTTACAGATGGTAATTATATGACGTATTCGACTCTTACAGACCTTACTCACTGAAAAGTACCATACCACCGAGAACTATTTAGCCATAAAATACATCCACCAAACCGTACCATCCTATCATACCACCAACATACCATATCACTTATCGTGATTTTCCATATAGTATATCAAACCTTACCATCATACCGTACCAACATTCAATATCACACACCGTGCCACGCCGCACACCATACCACACCGTACCGTACCGCGTACCATACCAAACCCATACCGTACCAACACCACCCGACGGCTCAACCATGCGAGGAGTATAGATACCATCATACTGTTGCACCAAGAAACACCACACGTGTACAAGAGCATGCCCTCGCGGCGACAGAGCAGGAGGAACGAGTAAATATACCATACTGGTATACCAATACCACAAGTACCATACTGGTATACCAACACCACACGCACACAAGAGCACACGCGACGAGCGATGACAGAGCGTCAAGTGCACAAGAGCATGCCTTCAGGGAGATGGAGCAGGAGCGAGTATAGATAACATACTGCTGTACCACCACCAGAAGTACACAAGAGCATGCGCGCAGGAGCGAGTAGAGATGCCATACTGCTGTACCAACACCACAAGTACACACAAACATGCGAGCGCGCGACGAGCGATGGCAGAGCGTTAGCTCTCTGACAGCATATTGCCGCTACGGCCAACACCGCAATATAAAAGCATGCCTTCAGGGCGACAGAGCAGGAGGAGCAAGCGCGCGACGAGCGATGGCAGAGCGTCGTCAGCGTTTTGACCGCGGAACCATACGCGGACACAAGAGCATGCCGCTCGCAGAGCACTCGAGCACGAACGAGTATAGGCAACATACTCTTGTTGTACCAACACCACACGAACGCGTGTAGCTATCATACTGCCATTGTACCAAGATGCCACTTTGACAGAAAATATAACACCCATTGGGAATCCGAGACCGATATCAAACAGTGTTTACATTTATTTCTGGTCATAGTGGTATTTATACCATACCCTGGTACTGCTGTTGTTCCAACACCACACGAACAAGTATAGATGCCACCTTGACTTTTGCAAAGTGGTCTCCACAGCAGAAATTAGTAAAACTAACCTTTTCTTGTTTCATAGGGGTTGTTGGCAAGACTCGATGAAAATCGACGAGCAGTCGGGAATGCTGAACCGTCCGGACGAAAATAATACAACGGAGAAGAGATGACACTCGCGACCACGATTTGTCCAGAAGAAGCTGGAAAGTAAAGAAATATAACCCCTCCCCAAGAAACACGAGATAGGCCTCTTTCTGGATCAGACACCTTACTCAAGACTCGCAAACGACACGATCTTCTGACCGACGCCGCAGTCGCAGTATATTTCAGCTTCAAACCAAAAGGTATTTCGTTTTTATGCTGCGATCCTTGTGTGGTGCATGCATCTTCTGTTTACATGCCTGTCGATTGCTTTGTAACCGTCATGCATACAAGTACAATATCAAGAAACCCCGCTGTAGACCACTGCCGCCATAGATATGCCACGTTCGTCAATCCACTCTTTTAGTACTAGGCTGTGAAAGAGTCTGGCGCGTCATTACCCACAACACGAAGTAGTTTTTCCCCTCGCACGTGGAATGAATGTCCTTTACGATCCGCGGCGGATATCTGATATCCGCTCAGTACGACCACAAGTAATGCACCGATAGCCAGCACGCAGACATTCAGTCTCAGCCGAACCCCGCCTGCTGGGGTGCCGTTTGTTCCGGTGCCGACTGGTCTCTCTCGTCGCTCTGGCCGACTCCAACTGCGACCTCACAAAACAAGAGACAACCGAATTGAGAACAGCGCTCGAATGCATTTCATCGAGGGCAAAAGCAAGAAGAGGGAGATGAATAAGTAACGACAAAGTTCGGTCTGATCAATCTTCTCCTGTAACCCTGTCAGGGTTTGGGAGGGGCAAGTTGACGATAAAAAGTTGGACCAATACAGCATCGGCGACCTACCTGCGTGATTCGGTGGTTATACACTTTGATTGGTGTTCGAGATACAATGGTTGACCGAAAGGAGTCGTACGGCACGGGCGCGAACATGATCCTGTCCGCACTTCCAGCTCGCTGCCCCGCTCGCAAACGGTTGATAACGCACAATAGCCATCATCAGGAAAGAAGCAGAGCGACCACGAAAAGCCTAATTTCGAAGGCCACACCACATTTTTATGCCCTTTTTCGAGAGCTAGACAGACAGGGTATACAAAAACCGAATTAAAAAAATGAATTATTGATGATAAAGTCGTTTTATCGAGTCGTCCAGAAATCCCAACCCATTGATTTCTTGTTTCTCATTCAGACCTCTCCAGGTGTGTGGCGTCTGGGCTTCAGATCCGCGTGCTCCCCTGAGCTAAAGTCGCATTTATTTACCATTCGTTATCATTGTGTACTCAAAGGGCTGAAGAGTATTCGAGTGCAACAGCCAATTAGCACCATCATGCTGCGCGCACGTCTCCCACGCCCCGTTGCGTTGCACCTCAGGCTCGCGTCCCTATCTATGCTCCGAGAATCCGGAGCCAGTTGTTTGGATGGGCCGATGCCGTGATCGACACAGATGTTGGAGAATTTCCCCCAAACGCTAACGTCCCTCCCCGACGCTAGGTGGTGAGGAGTTCCACAATAGAAGTTCATCCTAAATTTTTCTGAGGATTCTCAATAATTGATGAGCTCCGTACTAATAATAGTAAGTCATCCGAAAACGGACGTCAGCCAAAATCAAATCGCTTTCCGATGATTAATCCCATGGCCCGAGTATACAATTATTGAGCAAATGTTTGGAACAAGATTAGCATTCGGACGATTTCGGGCGAAGGAGTCCCGACGTTAAAAAAACATCCGAGAGGAAGCGTGATACCTCTATCGTAGAACGTGTCGTTTCAGTACGGGAATCAAAACGAGCAGCATTCGCGTCGCTTATCGCGATGCGAAACCTTGTTTCAACAAACTTTATTTCCTGGGGCTTCAGAGGGGACAGTTTGCAGTACTAAAACTGACGATTCCGGCAACGGGTATTATTGCGTGTGGCCGAGAAATGATAAATATCGGTGTCCGACGAGATACCAGCGTCCTGCGAGGAGGCTCGCGGCACGGGCGCAACGTGAGCCTACCCGCACTGTGCTGCGAGCTCGCGCTACTCAAATATGGTCAGTTTTTTTTTTTTTTTTTCTCATCCCATTCATTATCTTCGCACATCTTCTTCTCGCTCTCTCCTTCCCACTCGTAACTCAGATCCGGGGTCACATAGCAGGCTCTTTTCTCCCCCCTTCCCGCTACGGTACGTGCCTACATTTTTATCGCGAGAAGATTTCAGCCTTTTCTTCCCTCGTCGACTCGCATCGAATTGTGCTTATGTGTCACCATGGTTATCGTTGGTTAGGTTACTATGATATATCAACAGGGGGGTCCAAGGGGGTATACCGGTTTGGGTGTGTACGTACGCAAGACATGAATATCGTGACGTGAACTGAACGGAAAGGTCGGACCCGCTGCTTTGAAGTACACTCCAGAAATACAAAAGGGATCGCGCATCATTTCTCCACGCACTACACTCGTATTCATACCACGCCACAACACATCAAGTGCGCGATAGAGAAGTTCATGCGAATAGACGTAGGGGGTGGAGTTGGCACATCAAGCGCAATGTAGAGCAATTCAAGGGACAAGATGTAATGAGTGGCCAAGCGTGGAGTTGGCATGATAACTCAGTGTGTTGGCTTTTAGGCTGCACAAAGTAAGCATGAGGAGCAAAACTAAGCCGACTACCCGGGCGAAAGTGTGAAGCATCGACGTAGGGTCGGCGGGGAGCACCAAACGAAAAGGCGTTCGTATGAAAGCGCAGCACGCCTGCAAAAAGCTAACGTGGGATGCGGATTAGCCCGATGTCCCGGGGCGAAAGTGTGGTGAACGTCGACTAACGATCTGAGCGGATCACTAAGTAAAATATAGCAGTTCGGACGAAAGTGCAGCCCATCGGCAACAGGTCAGCGTGGGGTGCCGACTAATAGTATGATATTTCGGGCGACAGTATGAACCGCATATATAAAAGGTCGACGCACAGTACGAAGCCAGCCCCCCCCCCCCCTCCAAACCCTAATCCTTAGCCAACACACTTATTATAAGGCTTAGGGTGGGTAGGTGATTGCCTAACCTTCTATCAGTAGACCGACGGACTATCACCTGACACATGACGCCATCGGCAGGGCATGGGTCGTTGGTCGTGAGTTCGAATGTCACGTCCACCACGAAACACGTTTTAAAAAGAAAGGTCATGTTCCCGATGCCAACAATCTGATAAAACACTCTCCTTGGGTCCCCGCATATTGTGAAGAACTGCGGACTAGGCACGCCCGGTCCCATACGAAGACCAAGCACCCCGCAGTTCCGAAGGGGGAGAGAGCGTTCGTTATAATAAGGGCTTATATTGGGTAGGATTGAGATTAACCTTTTGCCAGTAGTAGCCCAAACGGATCAAGACCTTTAACACCCTCCGCCCGAACCATAGGCGCCTCCTGAACATTCAGAAAAGCAGTGGATCTTGAGCTTCAAAATAGTTGCGAAAAAAATATCGTCCTCTGATAGTGCTCTATTGAGAGTGTCCGGGTGATTGCCCCTCCCCGGCCCCTCAGCCTAGGGGGGGATGCCCCGACGGTGCAACGTGGGTGGTGCGCAATGTACGAGAGCACTACTACAGGGAAACATTGGGGCTCCCTACTATCACGGGGGACCATACTAAATAGGACCAAATATGGTTAGTAAAATAACGAAATAGACAGGGTTTTGTGTGTACTCTAGGACCTACCTACCAGGTATTTCATACGGCCCGCCGTAATAGTGACCAAGGCATCATTGCGTGGAAAACGGGCAAAGTACCGAATCCTCTGGGGAGCCCCTCATCACGCGGGAAGACACGTGCAGCGAGCAGCTGCGTGTTTCTTAGTCTTGACTATTATTGCCAACCACTTTGCGAGTTGGAGCTTCGACAGCTGGCGGGGGCGAGAGCAACAATGTCGCCAACAGCAACACCTGTTCATGACGGGAACCCACGTAGTGCCACAATGAACTCAATACAGACTACGTCGCGTGTTTAGCAGGGGTCGTGGGTGGTCGAGTGATTTTGGGGATGCAGTTACCACGAGCAGCAGATAGAACAAGGCGAGGGTACGACGGAAGAAGCGGTAACGACAGGCAGGCACCATAGCTATCCTTGACTTATGTTTACCGGCCGAAAACAGCACCTACCTGAGACCACAGCTATCCTTGACCTATGCTTACCGGTCGAAAACAATACCTGGGTCTCAACATCAAACAATCGCTGTAAAACAGCGGCGCATCAACACACGCACCACACAAACACGGCCACTCAACAAGAAAGGGATATTATAGCAAAACAAGCCGGTGGCGAGGCGGTCGGTCGCAATATATATACGTGACTCTCAAAAACGAACGAACCACCGCACAACAAGGGCAAACACACAACAAAAAAAGGCAACGCACAACATATCAGCCCTCTCACAACGTACCTGAAATTCAGTTGTAGGCTGTAGGCTGTAGGCTAGATCCCTATACTCCCGCCGAGCGAGAAAGGGGGCGATTCCTTCCAATTTATCTCCGGACACGAACGAGTGCCTAGGCCACAATTTTTCTCATTTTTCTTTTCAAATTCTAGTATAGATTTCTTAAATGCGTTCTCTTGCGAGAGATACTGCTGCTGTATTACGGTCGTGTACCGGTATAGAGCAGCATGGTCGATCGCCATGCCTGGGTCTCAAAAAATCAAACACAACCATCGCACTACAAGGAAAAAACAAAATAAAAAACACCACACCGTAGACCACGGATACAAGTAGCAAACGCGACACTATTGGTCCCCGGCCTGTGTCTGGGTCTAAAATACATCACACCACCGTATGCTATGACAAATATATTGGGCAACCGAAAGCAAACTTTATGTGCGTACGTTGGTGGGACTGCAGCTACATTCAAACATCCGTACATGATATAGTGCACAATGTGAGCCTTGCCAGCGTTCTGCTGTCTCCCACAACGCGCGCAAAAGGTATTGGTTCTTATCGATATTGACCATACATTGGTGGCTTGGAACTCCCCGGCACTGCAAATCGCAAATATAGGGTTTCCACGTGAGTAAGTTTCACCAGAAGTTGGGTGTGTCGCGTTTGACCGATTGTCATACCTGTGGAGTTTAATGCCGTTTGCGCAAATAATGGCAAGCTGTCCAGCTTGGACAAAACCTGTTCAGCGAAACAAGTGAGAAGCTCCGCATACTGCCTTGCAAGCTGCTTGACTCTGAGGCATTTGGATAAATCCCGCATTCATTCTTGTTTTGATCACTCACTCACCTAGTCATCAGACACCACCCTTACTTACCTAGCGACGTTACAACACGGAGCAGAGCGTCCCTGGGGCCGGCCTCCCAGCGGAAGCCGGTGCTGTTTTACTCTCATGGTGGCTCGTGAATCTCTAACAGTACCGGTATCAGGAGGTTGAGACATGTCAGGCAGCACACGACAACATGCACTGCTGCTGCGTCTGGAGTGTTTTCACCGAAAAAAACGATACCAGCAGAAGCAACCACATGATGTACTGTACTACAGTAAAAAGACGCAGCAATCATTTATGTGGAAACCCTCTGATATATATACCCCATACCCGTGGTATGGGCAATGCCAGCACAAACAAAGGCATTTTTTTTCAAAACTCTAATAATTAATAGCCAATAATATTATACCGCCTTATACCTCGTCAAAAGGTGCACGCCAGAACGCCTCCCACCACTTCAGGAGTTCCCGAACTCTTGATAATAAGGTTCGAACTTCGAGTTTTCAGAACGATCATGCTTGAGGGCAGGAATACGGCTCACCCCACAGTAAAGGCAAGGCGGACTACTGTTGTAGCAAATTATTTCCCGCATCAGGTCAACCTGGGCAATTTCGATCCTGACCTGCACATTCGGCCCAGACTACTCCGACCCACGACGAAGACCTAACCGTAACCCCAACCTGACCCTTGGGGGGGGGGCTCGCGGTCGGCAGGCAGGGGCGGTCTCGCGGCTCCGCGGAAGCAAGCGTGTTTTCTGGCGTCAAACACAACAAAACAAGGGTCGCCCGAACGGCCAGCCTCGACCCACAGTAGTAGCACAGGCCAACGACCTGCGGTGGATATGTCGCGGGGTCGTCCGGCAGATAGATGTAACAGAGCGAGCCCACGAAGACGATGTCGCCGAACAGCTACCTACAGCAACATAACCAATCCCACGACAAACAGCCATCAAAAGAAGAAGACGATTTGTGCAAGCACAAAGTGTGCGAACCCGTTTGCCTCAACACGCCTGCAAGCCCAAGCCCAAGTACAACTCCAAATATACTTTGTTTCCGAGCCGTGGTTGTACGATAGCTCTTGAGGCGTCAAACCTTTACCGACTGCAGCCCTAAAGGGGTAATAAGCTCAGGACTTCCCCTAAGGCTTGGCTTGCCCCGATTTGCAGCAAACCCGGCGTCTTTCCTGGCCGTCGGTCCTAACAGTCGCCGTCGCGTGACCGAAGCGCGGCAGCTCTCAGTTATCCTTCTATATATAATACGCCTACTAGCGCTTGCCGTCCCTCTATTTCGACAAGTGGGACGGGATGCTCGACGAATCGACATGTGTACTGCAGATGCTTTTGCTGTTTGTCCTTACTATTCGCTGTTCGGCCTCGTATCCAACGTGTGGTCACCCGACCAAAACCAAGTACGCACCTGTTCACAACAGATTTTTCGGAATCTGGGACCTGGAGACTCGTCGGCCCTCTGCAGGCAGCCCTATCACTAAATGCTTACTTTTGAGCTTTCGTGCCGACGAGATAAACCATCCATGGACCCGACGTCTCGCTCGAGCACAAGGGGGTTTCGTCGGGAGAAAGTTGCGTTTATTTAGGTGATTATACAATCGACCTTCCAAATGCCAGATTCATCAGTAGTATTACTTTGGTACGGGCTTAAACCCCTATAGCACCGCACTCCCATACGTGGGGACAAAACACTCAAACTCTAAGTAGGTTGCCCCCAAAACGGGACTGGGGTCCTAAAAAGAGGGGTTGATCCCTTTTGGGACTCCGATACCAAAATAACGGAAACTTTAGTGTTATCATCAGTGGACGGGCACGCAAGGGCCCACACGTACGGGTGGGATCACGCTGCACCCGTGCCGTCCGATTCCTAGCGGCCCCGCTCCCACACACTCACTATTTTTATCGTCCCCCAAGCACGCAGTGGCCGTCGCTGTAACATCGACAATTCACCGTCAACTATCCCCCTCTTCTGGTCCAAAGACGATTAATGCAACGCCAAGTTAATGCATCCAACCACGCGCCGTTTCCTGATGAAAAGAAGGCCAATCCTACCGTATACATTGTGTTGCACGCGCGGACCGAACGCAACCGTTTGCGCGCCATCACCTGTGATCAAACCATGTTCCGAGCGCCACTGCAGATACTCATACGAGTAACAAGAACTCGCAGTAAGTATGCGCCTAGAACTTGCACTCCCATATCCACCTAGCCTTCATCTCGGTCCCTACTTTCCCAGTACGACTCGCCGGAGGCTAGAATCCTACTTCCCAGGGTCACCGTAGCTTAACGCTTAGCGGTACTGTCAACAAACTACTGTATGGAATCAGGAGTCTACTCCACTACTCCCGCTCCTCATCTTCGCCTGTGGCTTTCACCGCGTATGGCGTGCGCGAGATAATATCACAACACTGTCAACTTGAACTCTCTGGACCCTGCTCTAGCTACGTATGGCATTCTTCATTTATCTCTGCTGTATGCAGAAGTTCTCGTTCGATCCCTACTTTCCAGTGCGCGGCTCACCGGAGCACAACGCCTCCAGAACGGCAAAAAAAACACGCTAAAGTCAGCGCTCAACCCCTTCGAGTGCTGAAAATAGCGATTAAAACAACGGGCACTTTGGGGTCACACCAACCGTCCCACGAGCAGCGTGAGAGCGCCCAGCAGCTGCAAAACGGGTCACACCATGTTGTGTCCGTGCTGTATATAGGGCTGCTTGCATTGTTGATAGCTCGGACACCAATTTGTATCAACCCGGAATCACGCAGGGGCTTTGCTGTAATCGTACCCTTTTGACGTCAATTGCTCCCTCTCGGCTCCCAAGAGGATCGAGACGTTAAGCTTGTTGGCGGTACGTTCAACATCTTGTGGGCACCGCACAGGTGGCCGGTACTTCTCCCTTGCACAGTGTGGGCGTAAAAAACGTCTTGTGGATGTGCCGTAGCAAACGCAACAATTGTGGCCTCACCCTCCCAACTCGGTACGCCCAATGGGGTGCGCCGCATTTTTTCTATGTCTTCCCAAGGTCCCACTCTGCGCCTGTTGTTGCTGTCGAGCTCTGCTGTACCTATCGTCCCCTCTGCTGCAGCGCCCATACTCCGCTCACTCTACCGGCCTCTACTATTTTGCCGATGTTATCGCAGTGCACTCACTCTGCTCTAGATATCGACCTCTGCTCACTAAGCTATTCTAACGCTGCTCACTGCTGTGCTGCAGCTACCAATCTCTGGATAATTCCGCCTTGGCTATCGGTTTCTACTCGCTCTGCCACTACCATGAAACTCTGCTGTATGATAGCACTCAAACTCTGCTCATTCTACCGTACCTACCAGATTCTACTACGCTACCATGGCCACGGCATCTCCACATAAAATTATCAGCGTGCCGTGGTACGACGACAGAATGACACTTATAGGGAGGGGGAAACAAGGTAATCGGATCCCAACTATGGTTGTGTAAACATAAGAGGATACATAGTTTCTAGACCAATCATGGGTTCTGATTGCTGTGCTCCTCCCCCCTGTGATAGACTAAGGCACAGAAGTCTTGCTTGATGCCTCCTCCATTGGAACACTCGCCGAAGACGATCCGGTGGCGTCAATGTTCGGTCTTTTCCGCGAAGAGGCCGCCCGATCGTCCGAAGGAGAGGGAGAGCTTCCCGGCCGCTTGAGGGGCGACTTCTGTCCGGCACCGCCATCGCTCTCTGCAGGAGATGTTCCCGCCTTCTCTCTTGTTCCTGAACCCTTCCGTTTCCCGGTACCCCCTTCCGTGCTCCCTCTCGTTTCTCTCGCCTCCGAGTCATTGGGTTTACCCGTAGACTCCGCCGTTTCTCTCGTCCCCGAGCCCTTCCTTTTTTCGCCAGTCCCAACTGCCTCGTCCGGCGGCAAGCCCTTGCGCTTCCCGGTAGCCTCTCCCGTCCCTCTTGCCTCCGACTCCTCCTTGCCTTTGGCGATATTCCCTGCGGTATCTCTTGTTTTCGAGACCTTGCTCTTTACTTCGGCGATGGTCCCGCCCGTTTTTCTTGCGCGCGCGCGCTTGCCCTTGTCGGAAGTCCCTGCGTCGCTCTCGGTGAGAAGGTTCCCCCTGTGGTCTCCCACAACCAGCTGGAGATCGCGTGCTCGGACGTCCTTTGACCCAAGTAGGGGCACATCGTCGATGTCGATGCTCTGCAATCCGGTCTTTGTGCTCCTTCCCAGGAAGGTCAAGCAGTGACGCCCGAGCGTAACCGCCGCCGCCTGCACCACTCCGCAAGGGTCGTACGTCGAAAGAACGGCCGCTCCCTCCACGTGAAATATGCGGAGGAGGCTCTTGTAGACCTCCGGCGACATGGTGGTGTTGAGCCCCGTGTCGTATCGGCCGCCTCTGGTCCTCATGGCCATCCGCTGGAGATCACGAGTTTTCGCATCCGAGGCTGAGAACGAGGTTATATCTCTGCCCTGAAGGATGAACGAGTACCCGGAATCGTCCTTGCTCCACGGACCAGCTGCATCTCCCGACGAGATGAGCTTCTGTGTCACAACACAAACAAAAACAGGAAGAGAACGAGCAGATTCCGGAGGGCGGGGGGTGTACTCGATATCATGCATGGCCCAATTCGTATGACCATAGACCCTCGCACCCCTACAATGCCGGTACGGAGTATGTCGGGTTTTTATCGACCAGGCAAACGCAACGACGTCCTATGTCACAAAAGCAAAAACACACACACACACAAAAACGCATACCCTGGTAGTTTGGAGGAGGCCGTGCGTTCACTTGACGGCGCGGGGAGGGGGTCTTATGAAATGGGGATTGCCCTGTATACGACATGTCGAAGGGTTGGGGGGGGCCTGCCATAAGCCGTACATTCGGCATGTGGCAGGCTTGGGGCGTCAGACGACGCGTGCTATGACAGAAGTTGTCGTACGTTTCGGCCTATTGTTGTTTTTTTCCGTGTCTGATGGCGTTGCTTATCTGAGGTCACGCCGGAGCACGGTGCGTGTGTCTTTCCAGTAGGATTTGTAATACACCCAGGTCATGGGGTCGTAGTACAGTACAATGCATACCAAAATACCTGGTACAGATTTTGGGTGACTCACAGAGATTCTTGAGTGAAAACAAACAAGCCTCCGGAAATTGGAGATGCACCCGCAGTAGCAAGGCATCATATATATGCCGTTTGCATCATTTTTGCATGTGGAAGGGTTGGGATACCATACGCCATTCGCATTTTACTTGGCATGTGTCAACGTTGGTGTTGCCATGCCAAGGTTCGGGGGTCCATTTCGTTGGCGTAGAATGCGGACATTTATTACTGTACCTGGAGGGGAGCATCTCGAAAAGCAAAGACCATGATGGGCTGCTTCCAGCTACCGTTCACGGCGGAGTCCTCGCCGGACACCGAACTCCCTGCTTTTCCTCGGTGCGACACCGATGCGGGCGATGAGTCCGACACCTGGGCCAAGATGGTCAGACTCTGGCATTCTTTTCCGAGCCAATCCTCCTGACGGGCACAAAAACAAAGGTATCACAGCCAGAACGACAACGGGAGAACTGATTGACGCGACATCCTACTGTTCTGAACTATCGCGTTTACTTTCCGGCTCTCAACGCCTTAAGAGGTTTCGGCTTTCGGACCAACCCGTGGTCACGGGTGTTTCGGAGGTTTTCTCTCCTCGTGCCATTGCTATGAGACGAAGTATGACATGATGGGTCTGAATACATTGGAGAGTACTTCCGGCTCTTACTTTAGATTTCGGCTCCCGCTCGAACTTGGCACGAGATATTTCATTCGAGCCGGGACATCAACGCTGTTACCATTAAGCATTGCCCACAAGAACAGTTATCATTTCGTTTCTTGCGGCAGATCCGGGAAAGAGCTCGATTTTGCTTTCATAAGTATACACCTCCGTAGATATGTAGTTCGTCGTGCGATGCCACATATGCCGCTAGGGTCGACGCCGCACTGCAACGTGATACATAGAACGAAACTGGGGTGGTGCGGAAAAGCACCTCTACTTTCGTATTTTTGATCCGGCGGTATATTCCAGAATCCTGCTCTAGATCCGTATTTCCTTTTGATTCAATATTTTCCAAAGCAGTACGATGGGCCCCTTGGTGTACTCCCGAGTGTGTCGCAACGGTGTTTTACAGAAACAACTAGAACGCCGAAGGCACCTTCAAAGCAAGTACAGCTTCAGCGAGTTGAGCGACAAAACGACAAAAACGCGGTTCCACAACAAAACACACCGGGCACTCAAAGGATATGGGTGTACTTTGAATATGGACGACAAGACATTAGCGGGGAAAACAACTCCACCCGTCACCGGAAAAAAAAAAACAGAAATGGGCGGCACATATCGTTATGGGAGACGTCGTGAGTCGTGCAAAAGCGAGTGTCCCTGTAAAGACGATATCGCATGCTTAAAAAACACTGATTTTTACTGATTACGTAGAGGTGGTGTGGACAACTGTAAACCGCATCCAGCACATCGGACATTTAATCGATTCCCAGTTGATGATCTAGATCTTGCGAGGCGAATAGATCCTCGACCCCCGATTTTGTATGATCTACAGCTCATGTTGCGGGGTTGGAGCCGCATGACCTGCAGGATCTAAAGCATATAAATCCTGGGTTGGATCTGTACTATCGCGGAGGCCAATAGTAAATGCAAGGTAGGTAAAGAACAACCCAAACTCCCCGCTCCGGTGCGTGCGCACGCTGCATCTCCTCATCCACTGCGTGAATCGAAAACGCTGTCTGCTTGAAAAACGCGGCTAGTGATAGGCTTTTCCCATCGATGCCACCTTTGTATTCTCCAGGAATACATTGTTGGAAAGCCTCTCTCTCCCTGTTTTAGGGCCAAAATATTAGGGGCCACCGCGACATGCCGATCCTGAAAGACCCCTCACGACGGCGGGAGAGGGACTAGACGGTCTACACAGATCATGATTTATCTGATCTGTCCGACGTGTGATACACAGGCAAGGCAACACCCCGCCCCCCCAGCGATGAATTCCACTACTAGGCGATTCCCTCTACGCGAAGGGGGTCACACTCGAAACATTTTTTTGAGGGCTTCGGGAAGATCGTGTCGAGGCCTCTTCCACAGACCCATCTCTCGGCGGAGGTACTCTCCCCGTTCTCTAGGAAATCAACCATAGTCCCAGTGGCATTCGTACGAGGGGGCAGTGTGCTATCTTGCGTGCTATCAGACCGATCTAGAAAGACAGTGCTACTATTAATACCTGTGGTGAGTACATCTGACCATGCTCGCTTTAAAGCTATGGTTCATATCCCCCCCTCTCCAGACTACCAGACCTACCATCCTGGTTTGCAAGCTCGTCATCCTGAACTTGAAGTCGGTCTCGGCGGCATCATCTTCCGAGTCTAAGGGGCTCGCCGTCTTCCCCCCCGTCCCCACATACGCCTCCGCACGCGGCACGGCGATGACAACGGGTGTGGCATGCAGGGACCCGCTGGCGTGAAGAGCTTGCAGCTGGGCGGCCACCTTCCCCAGCTTAGGGTCATCCTCGTACACGAAGATGGTGTGTATTAGCACGTCCTCTGCGTCCGCGTGCTGCAATACATTGGGCACTGCCTCGCCCACCAAGCGGGAGAGTCCCGTGTAGCAGAACGTGGAAGGTGCGCGGCTCCCTTCGCGGGTCGTTTCCTAAAAGAAACCGCAGCACGATGACGGCAAAGGAGCAGGTCCAAAAAATAAAAACAGACACAAAACAAAGTTGCGAGTCATGGAGCCGACAGTGAAAATAAAACACACGCACGCACAATATGGTTCGTGGAGCAAAGGGTGAAAAACCTCTACACAAACAAGACAACGTGGTGAATCGTGAAGCTGGCGGGAAACACAACTGATAAAACGTTGTGAGAGTTTTCAAATCCGTCACGAATGGCCGCGACATTGCTGGGAACCATAAGAGTCGCCCAAGGGTTGTACGTGTCGATGGCTTGAAGATGATGATGGTGCCGAAAACCTAGAGCTGGGCATCCGAAAGCAAGACGCTCAACCCACCGTATTCTCCTCGGGTGGCAATCTCGACCGCACCTGACCAACAGAAGACAGATAAGGACGGCTCCACATGCGTAGGCTGCTGTGCACGCCACGGAAGGCGGCACCGCTGTGTCCTACACACACGACACGGGTGGCGCCTGCTGCGGCAGCCTGGGAGTACAGTAGACACTGTTTCCGAGGCTCATCACTTGAAGCGCTCTATACACCTTGCACAAAACAACTCACTTTTTTTTAACTGCGCCCACGTACGAGGGAGGGAGATCAGCTACTTGGGACTGCGCGCAGGACAAATAAGATCCGTGAGAGGGTTGTGCAGTTCGCCTTGAAGTAAAAAGCCACAAATTCGCAGAGGGGGGGCTGCGATCTTTTTTCTCCGCGCTAATTCTCTCTCAAAAACGGTAACGAAGGGTGCTACGTCGAACATTACACCTGTGCTGAAACCCCACGCACTACGGGGTATCCAACAAGCGAATGTTGTGAAATGATTCGTCGGGCCCCGAAAGAGTACACGTGCGTACCTAACGGGTTGCATCATGAGGGGGGGAGTACCTTGAGGCCAAACCGATTCTGACCTTATGGGGCTCGCGAACAGAGGAGCTACCCAACAGGGTTTGCTGTTCGAAAATCTTTTCTGCTACAGACCTAGGTCATGGGATTGGTCACCGGGCCAACCAAGTGTGACTGATTTGTTTAAGCCAGTCGTCCGGGGTGAGACATGTAGAGCTTCCTCAAGGCTCAGAAAATGTTTGGTTCAGCCCTCCCCTCCCAACAGTAAAATGCCTCAGCTCCTACTAAGACTATAGTCGAGGAGCCCCTCGACAGGGAGACATTCGTACACTAATTAGCATGTGGCAACACCGCAAGCGGCGTTGCTGAAAGGGGTGCGATCGGTTTTTCAGAGCTCGCATTTTTTCTAGGGCGGGTTAAGGTTACCAACATCGCAGCACAAGGTGCTTTCTGAACAGAACTGGACGGGAGAACCTCCCGAGAAAGGAATGTTCGACTCTTAGCACCCTCCCTTACCGATGTCAAGACAAGAACTGAATAAAAAAACGATCGCACGGCTTGTGTGCGACCTTGTCGCTCTTCACAACAGGGGAGGCAAAACACCCGTACTGCCGCTGACTATGTTCCCAAATGTAAGGAACGTTTGGATTGAATACTACCTGGTACCATTCAAGACTTCAACTGTGTTTTCGGACAGAGTGTGCACGGAATTCCAAGTAGCTCTCGCCCCTCTTACGAACGTGGGCGCAGTTCGAAAGTGTTTACGTCAACATTCGTTTATTTTCTTCATACTGCCCAAACCGCCGGAAGGAAGTAAACAAAACAAATCAAGTCACAATTTTACATAATACCTCACCGTGTCTCGCGCATCTCCGCTCTCCGGGGCGGTCTCCACCTCACAGACTGCGTTGCCGGCGACATTGTCGCTTTCCGCCGGTTCTGACTCGTCGTTGTCTCCATCTTTGGCGTTAAGCGCGCCCGGTGTGCTCCTGCTGCTGGTGGCGCGGCCACCGCCACCCTTCCCACCAGCTCCCTCTTGCTCGACAACACCTGCACCCCGATCGCATTCGACACTGTTGTGGTCCTCCTCCTTCTCCTTCTCCTCCTTCTCCTCCTCCTCTTCTTCGTCTTCCTCCTCTTCGTCGTCCGTCCCCGTGACAGATTCAGCCGACATATACAAGCATCTCTGGACAGCCTCCGCGCTGACGGGGTGGTCCACGAGGCTGCAGATGGTATCGCACACGGACTTCTGCAACGCGTCCGCGTCGGGGACCGGAAAAGTGACGCCGTGCACATCGGTGCCGGAGTGGGGGGGGAGGAAGGCGTGATCCGCCAGGAGCTTCGTGATGACGGTCAAGCCGAGGGAGAGCGGGGGCATACTCTTAGAGATCCCGGTTTCCACCGGGTCACCGTCAGAACGGGCCGGCTTTGTTCGCAGCTGTAGCACCTGTTGCGCGAGAACGCGGTAAAAACACGATTAGAGTCGAACCGTTCACGCTTTTAGAGGAAAGCAACAATGGGACATGGGTTGATGTATCGCAGTCGCAAAAGGGTTGTGATCCTGTCTCGGGGAGGATCCGTTTGAGAGAGGTCACAATACAGGGCGACGACGACCCTTTTAAAGTTGAAACCTTGTCGTTTGGGGGACAAAGGACAAACTACTGTAGTTGGTACAGCACTGGGACATGGATTGTGTTGAGCAGTCGCAAAAGGGTCACGACCCTTGCTCTAGAAGGATCCCTTCCGGGAGGACCAAAGGATACGGGCGGCGACAGCCTTTTGGGACCCGCATCCTTTGCATGTTGGGGAACAACGCACAGACTAGGTGCTCCTATCATGGGGATAATATTTGCGATAAGCAGTCGTACAAGGGTTAATATCGTCTTTTCGCAAAAGGATCCTTTCCAGAAGCATCAAAAAGGGAACACACGATAGCACAACATATTTTGAAATATGGATGCCCGCTGGGTCGTCGTCAGACGCGCCACCATTCGTCCGCAAGTGCAGTACCCGTCACCCGAGGCGACGGCGGAACCACTTCAGACGCGTGCCATATCCGTTCGGGATACGAGCTATTCGGTACAAGGCATACAACAAACCGAATGTAAGCCGCAGGCCGCAGAAGGCCGCATGTCGTTGTTACACGAACGGTTCGATTAGTGTGGCCTTCTCGCGAGCGCACCAACTTGGGGCGTTTCTGCCCGGTGTCTCGCCGTGGGTCGAGGGGGGGGGGGGGGGCGAATGGGCTGCACAATTCGTAAAGTAACGAGACATAGGTTGAGTTTGCCAGTTGTAGCAAGGGTTCAGAACTCGAACCAATAAATCGGTTCCATCTGAACACCTGGGGATTCCAGGACGTCAATACACCCTCTGATGTGGATAACCTGGCAACCTGGCTCACGTTGGCGGGTGGGAGCCCTGCAATCGACACGATCTGTTCAATGAGAAATTCGTGCTGGATGAGAAACCTGGTGGAAGACAGATCCTGCACAACCTGTCATAACGGTGGGTTAGGATCTACAGGATCTAGATCATGACCTGTCTGACGGGTAAAAGGGTTTTGACCCGTTCTAGAAGGATATAATCTACAGGATCTAGATCATGACCTGTCCGACGGGTAAAAAGGTTCGACCCGTTCTAGAAGGATCCGACGGAATGAGCGGCGACACGATCCCCTTTTGAGATCCGAACGCCCGCTGGGCCGCCGTCACAACGCGCCACCTTCTCTCCTGTGAGCGCATCTGACCATCATTTGCACGATGGAGCGGTGAACTCCTTGGAAAGCAAACACCGAGACAACGTCACTCGCGATACTGCAGTAGGGACACACGGGAACTGTTTTACGCAGCAGTTTAAAACGGATTTTAGGCACAACCGATCATCCAGTGAAAACGTGGCGTGGCCCGGGTCGTCATCACAACGCACCGCCTTTGTCCGCTCGCGCAGCACCCGTGAACGAAAACAGGTCAGTAATTCTAGAACTAATCGCACCGTAAGTGTGGGGACGACTGAATACCGCCGATAAGTTGCGCAATTGACCGGAGGCACATTTCGCGATTGACCAGGGCGTCATCAAAGCGCGACGCTGTCCGCCAGCGCAGCAAAACCTGTTGCCGCGAGGGGGCGGGCGACCAACTGAGAACGACGGCAGCCACGTTCCACGAAAACCTGTTCCGTGGCTACTGCCCTTCCTTGCCCTACATCGTTTGGTTGCCTTTTGATCCGTCTTGCTGTCTCAAAATAATCGGCGCCGAGCAACAATGGGTGTCCATATTCATACTCCATTACATAACGTCACTACAGGTTTAGGCGATATCAAGTGAGATGTGATATGTCATCCCGAGTTGGGGGCGGATGGAGGGCAGGGAGGGGGGGGGGGGAGAAGTGGAAATAGGGGGCGGAGGAGGGGGTGTACTAGACATGATGCATGTCCGTAGTCGTATTACCATGGATCCTAGAATCCGTAAACCACAGGTATGGAGCACGTCGGGTTTTCACCGAGCAGGCAGACATTGCTCGCACCCAGCACGAAGCGCCATGAGGTGATCGGTAAGCCGCGTGAACGACGAGCTGCATCCTGCTAATAACCGCTTGATAAGCGGGGGGGAGGGGGGTGGGGGGGGGGGGGATGCGTACTCATTTGTTGCTTGCCTTAGTCATTTGACCATTGACCACGCATCCCTTTCGAGACGGGGCACGGAGGGGGCGGGGGGGGGGGCAGAAGGAGGGAGACGGGGGCCGGGGAGGGGCGGGGGGGGAAGCGGATACGAGGAGCGTGCATACCTCTCTCAAGTGGCGATCTGTCACAGCCGTGACCACGACGTCCAGCGTTTCTTCAAGGAGCCGCGCGTAAGGCCCGGCGAACCGGGCAAGGGGCCCATCGTTGTGCACCCTGTTGACCATGCCCTCCCGCAGGCTGGGCTCACCGCCATCTACTGACATCGCCTGGTACTTGAGGGCGAGGGTGGCGAACACCCTTAAGCCGTACGACCTGTTTGCGTTGTTGCCAGTGTGCTTTCCCTCCGTGAACACCTTCCTCGTTGCCTTGGCAGCAGCCTGTCGCGCGCGGAATCGTCGAGGGACACCACATTAAAGGTTTCCGTGGTGTGTTGCTCCACTCCGATTGCATTGGAGCCCGTGTTGTGACCACTCAAGGCGAGAACAAGAAACCCAAAAGCACCGCAACCTGCAGCAACAACAAAAAAAATTGAGCAAGACTGTGCCACACTAAGCCCTAGCTCGGCGCGGAAGCAAATCAGGAACGCTCTCCGATAGATACGGGATACATCAGCAGTAACAAACAACAACAACAACAACAACAAGAACAACCATGACAACAAGAACAACAACCATGACAACAAGAACAGCAGCTGGATGAAGCTGTCGTATGTGCCAACAATCGTGCCACCGCTACGGGGGGGAATTAATAACTATAACCAAATACGGCGTCTATACACTGGAACATACCCAAGCTTTGGGTCGATCGTGGGTCCTGATCACCAAGTCTCCTCATAAAAACAGGAACGACGCTTCAACGCGAGGCACCAACATCAAAATGCGCAAAATTGAATGTCACAAGTCGTGCGAAGTACACCAACGTTCGTTAAACTCCACAAAGTAGACGCATCATACGAAGTACACCACGCGAACGCGAGGCGGCGCCTGGGACGCGTGCTACGACAGGGGTTTCAATTAGGGGTAGCATGCTTTCGGACAAAATCGTTCGGGTTGCCGGGGTTCTCCTCGACTGAGAAACTAACGCAACTATCGTCGGCGTACCAGTTTGGTTTCGACAGTTTTGTTTCTGTGGTAGATCTTCATACATATACAATAGGGTCATGTATGCGATTCTTTATCGGGTTGTGCTTTCAGTTTTCCTCAAAGTCAGCGTCGGGGTAGATGTGAGCCCCCCCACTCTTCTGGTACAGCAGTTCCGTCATGGGGACAAGCCACTCAGAATTTGAGTGTTTGGTCCCCATTCCGGGGCTGCAGTCCTAGAAAGGTTATACGTACTAGGTGCTTCCCCTACCGCAGAACGCCTTGCTGTCTACAGTACTGTAGTGCACGAACCTGGCTACGTTTCAATCTATTTTTTTAACCCCAATCGCGTACTGTGTACAGATAGATGTAAGTCCATGCCAATCCACACTGCTGTGAAAACAAAAACAAGTCAAGCTCGCGACCCATGCTACTACAACCAAGTCAATTCCTCCCCCTTCCACAAAACTAAGCTACTTTCGATCCCCCCAACACTGGCTCGAGTCGAGCCTTCGATCCCCCTCTGCAAAACAAAACCAAAGAACTTTCGATGCTTCGACACAGAAACCGAGTTAAATCTCGATCCCCGTGTGACAACCAAGTCAACTTCGATCTACGTGTATACCTAGTCTACTCACGGTGCTGAACCGGTCGGCAGCGAAGAATTCCATCGTCGAGTGCTCGAAAAAGGTCTTGTAGTAGTCTGCCAACACGTCCACAGCCGGAAACAGGCCCGAGCAGAGGGCGGTACAGGTGCCCAGAAGCTTCTTCTGGTGGTTTCCTTTGACAGAGGGCGGGAAGTGTGCGATGATCTCCGCCTGGTTCCAGCCCAGCTCCCTGGGCCGTACACAACGCGATGAATGAGGCCAACGGAGGGTGGTGGCTGGTGTCAACAAGCAAGACCTGATGTCCGATCTGTTTCCGTGACGCTCACTTTTTGCTTTCCAGCTCAACCAGGGGAGCCATGTAGAAAACAGACACCCCCCCTGCTCCACTATGTACCTAGTTCCGAGATCTAGACTGGTGAGGTATTCTAAAATCAAGCAAACAAAAATCAAAAACAAAAAACCCATTCCTCGGAAATTGCACCACACTGGTTTCGTTTTTATTTTTTTTTTGACCTGGGTACGGAGTTGGTTGTTCTTGTCCTTTTGTCGTGTCCCCAACTTGTAAGAGGAATTACTGTAGTTACCCCCAGCAGTCTTGTGGATACACGCCATCGTCACAGGTATTGCCCCTCCCCCCCCCCCCCCCGCCGGTGCAGGCCTCGCTCTTAATGTCGTGAATAGGAATAACGCCTGCTTCCCTTTGCTTCGCGACGAATTCAATGTCGATCCGGCCGCAGACAAGCGCGAGGTGATGACAATTTCCTTCGCATTCATAACCTGAAATGCCGACCATCAACGTGTGCACTTGAATATAAACCCGCTTGGACCAAGTATTGCTACACAAATGACCTCAGTAATTAAGGACAATGTGGTGAATAAAAGAACACTACTGAGGTCCAGTACTCAAATTCGCCAGGGGGCGAGATATAATATATATATACCAGGTATTCATTAATAGCTTCTATACCATGATCAAGAGAGGATCAGCCTCGAAAAAAAAAGGTTTTCTACCCGTAGTACACGAAAACACTATTACGGGGGACCATAGTTAATAGAACCTACGTTATACACAAAAAACTATATGTTTATCTATTTTTACTAACACTATTTGGTCCTATTAACTATGGTCCCCCGTAATAGACCCAATGCTCAACATGTCCAAAATGTCCAATCGGACATTTTGGGAAGCTCCGCAGCTAAGGAAACCTTCAGTGCAGCATGTCTGACCTCGAAAGTGCAACCCTTACGAGTACCACGGTTCTCACAACAACTTGAGAAATCTCGCCCCCCTCAATCCCTGTTCGTTACCTTTGCTGCTAAATAGCATACGCAGCATTCCACATCGTTTGTTTGCTGCACATTCACCCTCCAGCAACTTAAGAGCGCAGTTCTCCGTGGTGACATCGCTTGAGGCGTACACACACAAGATAACACAGGGGCGAGTGTACACCCAACGAAACTCGTGCCTTCGGAGAGATATTGTCGAGGTAGTTCCGTTGAAACGTGGCTCGGCGTCTACACTCTTCCCTCGACAAAAAAATCCCTTCTAAAACCACCCGAGCATATATATGTCTTTATTGGGTATTTGTCGTACGGTGCATATTACAGCAGTAGGTGGTGCCACACTGACTCCAAGAGAGATAGTGCCCTACCAGGATTTACAACAGCAGAGGTGGTACCGGAGGACAAGAGGTGGCCGCCCAGAGATGGAAGGGACGCAAGACGACTGCACAAAGATGCGAGGCTTGACTGCTGCAAAACCATTTCGCTTTTTTTTGGCTCCAATAAACGCTCGAATGAAACAGCTGTAACGAAGAGTGTGGGTGCGCTATCATCCATTTCGTCCGACATCATGCCGTACACCAGGCAACATGCGACGAAGAAAGTAGCACACACCCTAGGGCGGATTTCCGATGCCGTTTTGTCCAAGGAAGGGAAGGGGAACCTCCAGCGGGAAGGGGTGCTTTGGAAATACAGCAGGGGTCCCCCATTTGAGGCGGGGTCTGAGAAAGGCGGTATCCCGATATAAGGCGGTCAAAATCGACGGGCGCGACTGGGTAAACGCACTCATGACGTGGAATGAATAGGGCGGTCTCCCCTAGTGAGACGGTCATGTTGCTCTGGCCCACTGACTGGCGTCTTTCTGGGGAACCCCTACTGTATGGAGAAACATTCTGGGGGCAAAGCTGGCTCACCCACCGAGGGGTATGGAGCACACACGTGAATCGCGGGTCTCGCTGCTAGCTTTTCACCTACTGCTGCTATGGTACAACAACAACAACAACAGGTATTTGAGCAACTCTGTGCGCAATTTTCAACTTATCACATGGTTATTTCATTGTATTCACTGCAGTTAGGTTCATTCTTATCGGAGAGCGTTTTTCGAAACAGGAAAATATGGAAGATTGAACAATTGCGCGAAAAAAAGGTCACAAATTTGGGGGGAAAAACCTCATCGATAAGAATGACCCTTATTTATACCTACCTGCAATATTTGCTTTTTATATGGGTCTTGTCTCCCGTGTTTCTCTTCATTGTGCACTTCAGCATTTTGTTTTGCTTGTTTCGTGCGAGCTCCTCGGTGCAGGGTGTTTCGTTCGAGCAGGTCATCTCAATTAATTTACAGTTGTCGTGGAGTCGCTGCTGTGTTCTTCTGTTTATTCGGTCCCTTTTTTACTCGTACGTAAAGTGTATTTTTTGCTTTTTTTAATTATGCCCTCCATTCATCTTCTTGGTACGTAGACGATGAATTTGACGTTGGTTTAGAATTGTTGTTGTGCATTTTCTCGTCTAAGGTTCATTTTTATCGGAGAGCGTTTTTTCCATAGTTTCCAAAGTTTGGAAATAATTGGAGATATGTATCAATATACGGAGGCGTTCTGTCACTATTCGTGAAATTCTCCAGAACCAAAAATATCAAGTTTGTTAACATTCCAATATTTATTTGGGAAAAAAACAGGAAGATATGGAAGATTGAAAAATTGCGCGAAAAAATGTCGAAAATCTGGACAAAAAGCTCTCCGATAAGAATGACCCTAACAATACGTTTATCGTTTCAACAACCGTCGTCATGGCATACTTTGGGTACATAGTTCCCTCCGTCTTGCAAGTTGCAACCAGGTGTACATACAGCAGTTCATTCCGTCTTGTACGTTGTGAGACCCCAGTAAATCTTCTCCTGCTGTACACGGGGAATAACATGCCAAGCTTCATCGTGGGGGCGCCTGTTTGTTGTGTGTGCTGTGCGCTGTGCGCCGGCTGTTCTCGGGTAGAAATAACGCATACCTGGTACACATGAAGACACGAAACGCATACTCGTACAGTCGGACCTCTAACCAGAGAGTTTCAGGTTGTCTTGCGACGAAGGAAATGCAACCACGCACGCATACGATTATCGCGAAGCACTTTAGACAACAAGGGAGCAGTCTCAACGTACGTAGTGGGCGCATTCCATATTTTCCGGAGGCAGGAATGAAGAATCCGTACGGACTACTCGTATCGTGGGGGTACTCATCGTGCAGGCCGTTCTTGCACGATACAAACATTTCTTCACCAGAGCGTTTCAGGTTGGCTTGCAACTTGCAGCCACGAAAGTAACGTCATATCGACCGTTTAACGAGGTGTAACGAGGGACTACCTACGAGTCTCGACCGACCAACGACGACAGTGGATGTCGTGAAATTGGGGTCCCTTTGCGTTTTCGTGCCCTCAGTTTGGATGTGTTTCGTATCGCTTTTGGCGCCTGCAGTTTCGGTTTGGGGACACTCTACTTCTTACTTACAGTTAACCCTTTTAGAACCGCAGTCCCGTAGTGAGGACGAACCATTCGAATTTTGACTAGTTTGCCCGCAGAACGGGACTGCGGTCCAAAAAGGTCTACGAGTGAAGTCGTTTGTCTCGACAAAGGGACCGCATTTCTAAAAGGGTCAGGAGTAATGTACCAGTACTTGTACCGCTCTGTCCTTATAAATAATCAATGTTCTGTTTGAATATGATATGAAGAACATCTTTCTATTTTGGGGCATAGTGGTGAAAGTCGTAACCCTCTTGGGATTTTGGAGGGGAACACTGACGACAAAAAATGTTGAACACAACGACGGTCACTGCATGATTGTGGAATGACACAAATCGGTGTGCGAGTGATCCCGCTCTGAGTCGTACGGCACGGGTGGAAGGCGATCCTACCTGTACTTCCCCTGGGCCCTCACTCCGCTCGCAGGCGGCCGATAACAAATATATCATTGTTTTAGTCGCGATCTTCGACACCTATTAATAGGGGGTTAAGTCTTCTGTGACTAGCGCTAAACGAAAACTAAAAAAATCCTTGCAGAGCCGAGGGCTGGGATCAGTGCATTGCAGCGAAAGCTAGAATCTCCCAAAAACTATACCTGGTACAGGAGACGCCACGGTACCCCCAAACGGCCGACGAAAATGACGAAGAGCGCAAAACAAATTTACCTATACCAAAACCCCCCCCTTGCTTGCAGAGCCGAACCCTGGGATAAATGCCTTATAGGCAAATTTAAAGCTAAAAGCTGCCGAAAACTATGCAGGAGACATTACAGTACTCCAACACAGGTGACGAAAATGGCGATAAAAGCACTGGCCACACCAATCATCATCCCGGGCCGCTAGAGCTACCACTATAAAGCGGGTGTGTCCGGACTGCAGAGCCAGGAGCTTTACAGTACTCCAGCAGCACGGCGCTATTCGCGTTTCTGCCCGCGTTCTGGACCCGGAGACATAGATGAAAACAAGGCTACCGTTCGTGTCAACAACCGTTTATGAAAGGCGTGAGCACACAGAAGGACGGGTTAGATCCATGTTGCGCCCGTGTCGTACAGCTTCCTGCCTTGCAACCCGGACACAAGCCCCCAACACGCGGTGGGCGTGGCCGTGATCGTCCCATGTTGCCGTCATTTTTCCTCTCCGAAGCCCCAAAAGACGCTTGGTTAGGCGGCACTCTTTGTTTGTTTGGCTCCCTGTACTGCACTAAAATCAAGTAAAAAAAATACCACGACGGATGCTACTGCTGTACGGCAGACATTGCACCTGCTGTGTTATTAACCCTTTGAGTGCAGCAGTCCCGTTTCGGGGCCAAACTACTTGGGATTTGAGTGGTTTACCTCCAAATCGGGACTGCAGTCTCAGGAAGAAGGGTTAAGGCTTCTCAATCGAGGAAATCCACAAACGTCTCAAACTGGTTTCAAGAAAAACATATCCACAACTACTTGAACCCGATGAGCCAATTTCCATACCCGGTATAAACGTGCAATAGCCTCGGTCTGTATCGAGAATCATTGCGAAAACACACACGGTGTTGGGTACCAATCTGACCGGTATTATAAGCCCCATTCGGACTCTGACGCTAACACTGAACGGTCCTTGCATTGCCGGCAAGAGTGGCTATACTAGTTCCTCAGTCGAGAAGCTCCATCAGCCAGGAATAATCCGGCCATAAGGTGCTTACGAACCCCTATCCCATATCGTAGCGAGCATCCCAACCCCAACAATGGAAAGGAGGCATGTTTGTCTTGTAGGGGTAGCACCTAATATCTCTGAGACTATTCACTCGAGGAGCTCTATCCTTCCGCACAAACACCAATTTTGTTTAAAAAAAAAATCAATGTCAGGGCGACCCGACGAACTATCCCAAAGCCCACTGTTAGTAATAATAGGTGTATCACCGGTAACTACTACTACTGTAAAACACTGTTTTCTGTCCAGCGACACTTCCTCTGTCCCATAAGTCTTGTCGGCAATGTTTGTACGAGCTCTTACCGGGGTACAATCTGGTTTTCAATGTTTGTTTTGTTTCTTCGACGTTTTTTTTTATCTAGAACCACCATATATTTGCAGCACGCTGTTAAACCATGCCGCCAGACGGCCGGGAAAAATCAGTCGGGCCGAAAATGCCCGTATTTCGCCACTTTCCCAGGGGCAAAAAAGTGTTGGGAAGAAAATATAAAACAAAATATATATCAAAAATGGCCAACATGGGGTATGTATGGTATATTCTCACCTAGTTTTAGGATTGAAAATTACTTTTTTTTTGCATTTGCTTCGTTTGCGCTGTATCTTTCTACAGAAGAAGCCAACTACAAGGCCATCGCCAACGCCGTTCACTCAAACAAAAATCGCCCATCCATAA
Organism: Nereocystis luetkeana; assembly: GCA_031213475.1. Classification (NCBI taxonomy): domain Eukaryota; class Phaeophyceae; order Laminariales; family Laminariaceae; genus Nereocystis; species Nereocystis luetkeana. The sequence goes on along the minus strand of JARUPZ010000025.1, from coordinate 7,417,134 downwards.
CCGACCAGACGTATGGGACAGAAGAAGTATCCCTCTAGATCCGCAGTCCCGTTTTGGGCACAACCCGCTCAAGTTCTAAGTAATTTGTCCCCAAAACGGGACTGCGGTTCAAAATGGGTGAAGGAGCTCGGTCAGTCCCAGCGACAGTATTGCCGGAAACTGCTACTTACGTATAGTACCCCTATCTTAGCACGCTTCACAGGCCTCAAACGGGGGCACACCGCTACCATACGGATGGTCCTCACCTCATGCCCCGGATGTAGAAGATCTTGTCGTAGTACGTCGTCGGGGCCGAGCCCTTCTTCACATTGTTCTGGGCATGGCCAATGACCACGCTGACCTTGAGGAACGCCTCCACACCTCCGTAGAAATGCAACCTGGCGGGCACTTCCTGCAACCACTCTGGAGGCTTGCTCTCGGAATAGGGAGACCCGGTCCAGTCGTACAGGGTTTCTTCCCCGGCCAGATAGCGAGTAAAATCCGCGTCGCACGACAAGACAGCGGCGACGCGGTGGGCCCCTCCCGTGAGTGTCGCCCGAAACTGTGGATAGAGGGTTGAAGAAGGACAAAACAAGAGCAATAGTCAAAGTACAAAAAAGAAGAAAGGGGGTGGGGTGTGTGTCAGGAGAATTTACGGTAGTCATGTACATGTAACATATTATCATTTACAAAATTTAAATATGAGATACCTGGTACCAGGTATACTTGCTTTCTCATCCCAGTTACTTTCTACTATACGTAGCGGGAAGGGGGGAGAAGAGCCGGCTGTGTGACCCCGGATCTGAGTTACGAGTTGGAAGGAGAGAGAGAAGATGTGCGAAGATAATAAATGGGATGGAAAAAAAATAAAACAAAATAAAAAAATACGTGCATACTGGTATATACTAAAGTACCTGGTGCCTACAGCGTAGTATAGCTGTATACATCTACAAAGCAGTGATGATGATGTAGAACTCTGCAATCCCATGCCATAGTTACGTACTTCTATTTGCGTGAAATAAGTCAGATTCGAATTTACACAGCCGGAACTCTTCCTCCCTCCCCGCTACGAGTACACCCCCTCCCCCCCCCCCCCCCCCCCCCCGCTACGGCAGTGCGCGTGCGTTGTGCTCGTATCGCGAAAAGAGCCCAGTACTTTTTCTCTTCTCGTTGATTCGGGTCTCGGATCTATTTTGGCTTCTACGAGCCTCACGATACCAAGCATCCTGGTAGAGCTGGGCACTGGCTGAGTCAGGCAGTAGTAGCGATTAGACTGTCGTCCAAATCGTTCAAAATACTGGATTGCAGTAGTAAACCGTTGCGTTGTCTCTCGTCTCATGTCTTTCCTCCCGAAACACAAATAAATGGTGAGTTCCGTACTGTACCATCATACGACGTGTTTTTCGTGCTGGCCATTGCAATCCCTGGCGAATAAATTGACCAGGCCAATCAGTAGATTGCTACAGCAGTTAGGAGTACTATTAATAGCAGCATATTGCTACAGCCAGTACATACTGCGCCAGGGTTGAGCCCTAGATTCTGGAGTTCTGCTTCCTATATAGAGATCTATACACAATACCAAGTACACATATATATACAGCAGTAAGATGCCGCCAAGAAGATACACCTATTAGTACTACATACAGGAGTATCAGCAAACCCTCAAAACTTGTTGCGACATCATCCTCGAACATTCGAGCATACAGGGTGTTATTACAAACCAGGTACCAGGTATATACTACTGGTAGAATTTATTGCACCGCTCGCCGCTAGGTGTTATAAGGATTACCTTGGGCTGGGTAATCGATCGACGTTTTACCCCTATAACTCAGTACCAGGTAACACCTTCACATAGATAGGCAAGATTTCTAAAAAACCAGGAGGGCGGGCACACACAACAAGAATGCTGGCTTTGGAATTATGTCGACGACATATATATATATATATATATATATCATACTTCGTATATATATTTCCGTATAATAAGACGCGTCGCCTGGCGCTTGCGTCCTCCCAACTGTAAAATAAATTAGATATTACGGAGGACCATAGTAAATAGGACCAAATATTGTCGCTAAAAAAAGGGAAATATATAACTTTTTGTATACCCCGTAGGTCCTATTTCATATGGTCCCCAGTAGTAGGAGGTTCGTCCGAGGGTGTCTGCTACCTTGTCACACGTGTGATGGTGTCACACGGTACCAACATATCCACAGGAGATAGATGAGGGCAAGCGCGATGCGAACCGTGGTGGGTGGGTGTGGTTTCACAATTAACCGCTGCCTACCCGTTCGTTGCATCAAGTACACCTACCTCGTGTCTGAATATATATCTTTTTGGCGTGAGTCAAAAGAAGGAAGAACATTTGAAACAACATCCAAATGTGCGAGAGTCCACAATCAAGCGTGTGACACAGCAGCAGCAGTGGTGGGCCTTCTGTTCTTGGCAGGCGGATCAGCGGGAGAATATAAGGTGCGACAGCATTGCGATGCAAAACAAAACACGTACTGGGTACGGAAAGTCAGAACAGTTTAGTAAAACCTGCAACAAAACGCGCAAGAGCAGCTAAAAAAGAGGCAAATGCAGGGTGGTGTAACCAGGAAGAAGAGGCTTAGCCCTTTCAGAACCAAGGATTCCGCAGTCCCGTTTAGGGGGCAAACTACTTGGAATTTGAATGGTTTGTCCCCAATACGGGACTCCAGTACTAAAGGGGTTAAATATCAAAACAAACGCTGCAGGAACTCCAGCAGCAGGCGTAATACAGCGTAGAACGGTTAGTGTAAGTAAAACATATAGTATACTGATGTACCTGGTTTATTTACATGCATACGATGAAGGCTAAGAAACACAAAATGTCTTGATACTCTAAAATGGGTGCGCCCTAGACTAACTTCAGTATAAATCAACAGCCGAATCGCTTGCGTAGGTTTCTGGACACCCTCAGCCTGGATCACTTGGTGCCCGTACGCGTACTCTTAATAGTCGGGTGGCACCTCTAGTGCCCACAGACACTCTGGCTTGTACGGGACAAAGAAAGCCACAACAATATCGCGAGCGAAACAATACACCAAGAAAGCTTTTACAAGTAAATTTGTATGATTATGACAACGTTACCGGATATCAAAGAGAACCTACAAGAACGAACCAACCAAAGCAGAGCCATTCTGTTCATTTCTGCTACCAACTACAGCAGCAGCAGTAGCTGCAGCAGTACAGCCATACACAAAGTAATAAAAACGACAGGTAGGTGGCTGTTCTACTTCTTCAGCACTTACTTCTATTATAATAGTTGTATTCTACCTGGTACGTTCGTTCAAGGTGCATATACTTAGAGTATACGTCGTATAGTATTGGGCTCATTCTTAGCGGAGAGCGTTTTCCCCATATTTTCCAAAGTTTGGAAATAATTGGAGGTATGTATCAATACACGGAGGCGTTCTGTCACTATTCGTGAAATTCTCCAAAACTAAAAATATCAAGTTCGTCAACATTCCAATATTTGAAAAAAAAGAAGCAGGAACATGTGGAAGATTGGACAATTGCGCGAAAAAAATGTCGAAAATTTGGACAAAAAACTCTCCGATTTGGCACCTTTTGTACAGCAGTATGACACACCATGTGTTTCTTGAAAGCGAAGGAAAGACAACGTGAGCACTCAACGTTAAAATATTAAAAGAAAGAGTGATACGTACCAGGTAGAACAGGGGTAGGAGTACTCGAGAGTAGAACAGCAACCAGTATTTTTTCGTACATGTTGGTACTGCTGTTTTATTCTATTAGTTTAGCTTTTCGATTCGGATTGATTTTCTTCCACTTTATAATATATTCTTCTCTCTTCTCTTCGAACGCATGCTAGAATACGTATGGGAATGTCGTACCTGTGTCGTATCCAGTACGATGACACGGCATTTCATTGTCTACTTGCTACTCTGTCTGGCTACTGAATAGCAACGTACCTGTATTAATAGTATATTTCGGTCGTAGCAGTGCAGTGACCACAGAGGTTGCCATGCTCCTCTCTTTGTTTCGTTTTAGCTCCCGTCGTTCTTATCTGATTCAGAACTGCAGTCTCGTTTGGGAGACAAGACTATCGAAATCATAAGTACTTTGTCCCCAAAACGAGTCCGAAGTTAGTTCCAAATGTTATGTCGGTATTTTCCTCTCCTTTATTTTGCTTAACGCGTGCAGCATCTGATCTCCTTGGATATACCAGTATGTGCCCTTCTTTCGACTAAATGGAGCACCCTCTCTGATCTCTTTTGGGTCACGCGTTTTGTGTTTCATTTCAGAGTTTTTTTGCGCCCTTCTTCCCATACCTGGTATAATTCGTATATATATATATATATATATGCGTTTCTGCTCTGGCTTGATTGAGTAGTGTGTTCCCGTACCGGATACGTTGACATTTCACTTGCGTTACCCATTCGTTTGCATGCAGTTGTTTTCGCTAAAAAATAAAATGTCTCACCGTTTATAGGACCATATGATTACTACCAGGTACCTGGTACTAGTAATTGTTGAGAGCGCCTTGCAGCGTGGGTAGGCACAATTCGATGCGAGTCGACGAGGGAAGAAAAGGCTGAAATCTTCTCGATAAAAATTAAGGCACGTACCGTAGCGGGAAGGGGGGAGAAGAGCCTGCTATGTGACCCCGGATCTGAGTTACGAGTTGGGAGGAGAGAGAGAAGAAGATGTGCGAAGATGATAAATGGGATGAGCAAAAAAAAAAAAAAAAATGGTGGTAATGAGGTGCGACCTCAGCACCCGCAGTAGTAATATCTGGGATGCACCAGGCTGGACGAATGCGGATTATTCTGTGTTGTGCTGCACCAACACGAGCGAACATTCACGTACGCGGTCGTATGTATCCGTGAATTTTGGGTCATTATTCTCAGAAACAACAAATTGTCAGCAGCAGCAGCAGCAGCAAGCAGCAGACGTGGCAGCGGCGGCGGCAACGACAGCAGCAGCAGCGACAGGGCATACGAGGCCAGGGTCATCGTCGCTATACGCTCGGCTGATCGGTTTAACCCTCGAGCCCTCTGTAAACGTCCTCGATTCTGAACGCTTCCTGGTTCCGAACTCGATATTCGGGACAATTTGAAGACGAACAATCTACAACCTGATATGTGCCCAACAAAGCGCTTCTCGTCGCAGGTGGCGCCGCTACTGCTGCTGCGCAACATCTACCGCAGATTTTCTCCTGCTTCTCCGTCGCCTCCTCAGTAGGACGGAGGGCCCGACAATACCACCTGCAGCATGTCTGAGGGACACGGCCCGAACGTTTCAATGGGCACGCACATTCTGCCTACGAGCACTCATAGAGGCTGGTTTTGTTTGGTGGAACTAAAAAACAACAAAAAAGCGTTCTGATATATTTTACGGTTGGTTCTGTTTTTTTAAACCATGGCCCAGCCATGTGCTTACACACGTTGCCGCACATACATAGCTCGATCAACTCTGAACGATCAACAACCGCTCCAGGACGAGACGGTTTCGTTAGTGGGTGTGTGGGTGCACAGAACCCGCCGGGACCGGCACTGGTGCCGTGTGCGTTTAGCGCGGTGGACAAACGTGGCCGGAAACAATTTTGAACCACACACACGATGACACACACCAATACTTGCAGAGAAAATATGAACGAGGCACCCTACTCTCGTTCGACTCGTTCTGAAGAGGCTATATTTCATTGGGAAAACAGAGAAACAAGGCTCGCGCTCCGCGCCCCTCGTCATTATCTCTCCAGCGCCTGGAATCAGGACGAACTTCTTGCCTACTGGTGGTTCAGTTGGGTAGAAATAAATGTTTAGTGCAAAGACACCATACATAATATACAGAGCTTGTATCTCTCTGTTTATATAATTGAAGCGTCAGCACGGACACTGGGTGTGTTGGACTGTGGATGTCAACGGCTAGGAATAACGGTTTAACGAAGACACACATAAATAATGAGAAGTAGAACGTCTCTCGTGTGTTTTACATGCGCCATAGTTCTAGTCTGGCTCATTTCAGGACTCCTTTCAGACACATTTCGTTTTACAGACCACCCAGACCAGTAGTTCCCACGCGTTCTGCTACAGCTGTGTATGTTCTTCACACCCATCACCGTTCTTGCTACCCGTCGACATCCAGCACACTCAGCGTCCGTCCTGATTCTTCGCCCTATTTATACGAGATAAAAAAGCTCTGAGGTTACGAATTGGATTGGTGCAAGAATACCGTACGTATTACAAATATTATTATTCTTGTCTGGATTGCGTTCTGTGTCCTCTTTCGTGCTTGGTACGATCACATTTCGTTTGCTTACCTGGATTCATTTGGGGACGATGTATATTTTTTTGGATCCACAGAATATGTACCAGGATATTTCTATTAATAAAGCACGACGGACACTGCGTGCGCCGACGCCTTTGGGTAGAAAGAACGCGGCAATACGAAGACAGCACCGACACAATGGGCGTGCTTGGACGTCGACGGGGAGGAACAACGGAGCCGAAAACAACAACCAGCCCACAGATCCACAGCATGTATGTGTGTGTTCTTCACAGAATCAACGCTATTTGAAACCACCGATATCCAGAACATCCAGCCCCGTGCTGAGTCGACATCCTAATGGTGAATCGTCACCCTAACGAAGTATCGCGTGAAAGCCCTGTGTTCACAACCGCACGCAGAATTGGCAATGCAATGCAAATAAATCGTGCTGGGTAACGAGCAGAACATACACAAACCACGAAACCAGACAGAAAGCAGGAGATATTATAGTAAAAACACACACACTGTTTTTTTTCCCATAGTTGTTGGTAGATGTAAGATTGGCGGTCTTGTGACCACAGAGCTTGTGTCTCTCTAGGATTGGAGAATCGGCACGGACACGGGGTGTGATGGATGTCGACGGGTAAAAGAAACGACCCGATGTGAAAACACACACAAGACACACAAGCACAACACGCTCCTCCACCTACACAACATGTAAGTTGCGATGTGACAACGGGACACGAAATATATCCACCAGGTGTGTGTGTGTGTGTGTGTGTTCTTCACATTAAACCGTTCTTTCTACCCGTCGACATCCAGCACAACCAGTGTCCGTGCCGATTCTTCCATCCTAGAAGAGATACAAGTTCTGTGGTCACAAAGCTACGCCACAGAGATACTACGTTGCCACGTGTGCAGTGTGAACTGCAGTGGGCAATGCAAAGCCATGTCATCATACTAGATACGACAGGCACGACATACGCAATCTATGAAATAGTGAAACGAAAAGAAACAATCAAAGAGAAAACAAAAACAAGGTAGACAAGTCGAAAAAAAAAAAGAAGAAAAAAAAAAAAAAAAAGAAAAAAAAAAAAAAAAAGAAAAAAAAAAAAAAAAAGAAAAAAAAAAAAAAAAGAAAAAAAAAAAAAAAAAGAAAAAAAAAAAAAAAAAAAATGAAAGCAAAATCTAAGAGAAACAAGTATAAAACATGAATCGCAAATAAACGGGGAAGGGCGCATGAAGCGCCAAGCGCACCGGACACGAAAAAGCAACTGAAGCAGTTCACCAACCAACCGAACAATCGTGAGAAAGGGGTACCCGAGACCCTGGCAGAGGGGTGATGATGTCAAAACCGAGCACAAAACATATGAAAAACACCGGTCATTTTACCAATTACGATGGAATTCGGGTTTCCAGTTTCTGCTCTTCATACACACATCGACAACATCTAGGGCCCCCGTTCGAGTTGGCTGAAGCGCCCGTCGGAAAGACCGACCAGTCTACCGGGATTCACTAACGCACGCAAGCTGCCGACCGAAGAAACAAAAATCTTGGGGCGTGAGCTCATAGTTCGCACGAGGCCCCACCTACCTCCATACCGTATCTGGTCGTTTGTATTGACGTCCTTTCCCACTCATTCGAACATGAAGCGGGGGGGGGGGTGGTGGTGTTGTTTTCTACTGTATTTGGAGTGGTAGCGTACACTCGCCAAAGAACGTATTGGCGTATCATATCATTAGGCATTGGCCCTGGTCCATTCATGCACTGGCAGTACTAATCTGTGCTGGCTGACGGAGCTGCCGGCGCTGTAGGAACACTCAAACGACTTACGAGGTACCACGGAGGCCCCACGGTAGCGTCTCACAGCACAATGGAAACACATCGAAACCCGCGCGCCAGGGGCCCACGGACAAGTGATAGGAGAGGGACGAGAGAAAGGGCCATACAAGAGGGCCATAAACCCGGTCCGCATAAATCACGTCTACAGAGTTAGTCTACGTACAACACCATTTATTTATAGGATCCAGGAAACACCTTTGAAACATTGACCGACGTTAACGCATACTGTACGTTTAGATCTACGCGAAGAAAAATCGGGTAAACTCGACCTGGAAACCTCCACCGGGGCCCTCCAACGGGCGCTTCCGGGGAGTACCCCTCACCACTCGAGCAGGGGGTTGGGGGGCGCACTCGTGGGGGGGGGGGGCGCACTCAATCGTGGCTTGCCTTGGTCATTTGACTCTTGACCACGCATCTCTTTCGAGACGGAGCACCGTTCTTACTCCTCATAGAGACACCTCCAACGGTTGGGCGCTCAACACGTTCTATTCCATATACTGCACATGAAAACATAGCGTTCATCTCACCCCTTGCCTGTTTCGCCGTCTGCGGACAGCAGGGCGGTGGGTGGGTGTTCATAGCTTTGCCGTGACCAATACACGGATCGTGCCCGGGTTACTGACTGTGGGCATGTCGTACTGGCTGGAGCTTCGCAACAGCGCTCAACCCTACAAAAAATCGTACGCAAAACCGAGCGACATGCAGCGCACCCTGTGTCTGTGCTGCCTACTCTTCTTATTGATCACATCCAGCGCCGACCGAACTGGTAGCCTAGTGACTACCCTCGAATGCAACTGCGTTCATCGTGGAGTTCGAATCCCGCCTCCGCGTGGCGAGGTTGTGAATTAAAAATATATATATACTGAGAGCGCCTAGCGCGGGTAGGCGCAATTCGGCGCAAGACGACGAGGGAAAGACAGACTGTTTGGACGCGGTAACGATGCAGGGTATGCACCGAAGTGTGCGGAGCGGGAAGCCCCTGCTACGCGAGCCCGAATGTGAATTGCAACTTTTTAATATATTAGGGGGGATCATAGTAAACAGGACCAAATATTGTTCGGAAATATAGGCAAATACATAGTATTTTGCGTGTACCGTAGGCCCTATTCAATATGGTCCTACGAAATTGGGAAGAAGATAACAAGAGGGATGCATTCAATGGGATGAAGCAAACACAAAAAATAAACAAAACGGCAGTAGTAGTTCACAAGGGAGTGTTCGGTAAGGTATGCCGGCGCCCGGATATTTTTCTTCATGGGTACCGAACTTACCGGAGTCTCGGGTACCGGTAATGAGGTCGAAGTATTGGGTACCGGTACCGAGTCCGTACCGAACCCATTCAGTAGGGTAAACACCCCTGGTATTCCGTGTACGGGAACGACCCTTACCCAAGAGTTGGGTACCTGTATCGACTTCGTACCGAATCTTACTTACAAACGTATACGGGAGGGCATTTCGGCCGTAACGAACACTCGAGTAAAGTCCGGCAGGGTATTGTGGCCATATCGAGCACTCACTCCGGTAAGTTTTGTTAGCGTATCTACCGAGCAGATACCCCCCGGTATTCGTTGCTAAGTAGCCTACCGAACACCCTTCTGTATGCAATATTCGCACAGACAGGTACTCTTTGGAAGATATTCAAGTTGGGTGTAAGTGTCTGGGTTTTTCGTGACCACGGGCTAGATCTGATTCAGCAAAACTGCCGGACTCTCAACCAGCAAACAACACGTAAAAGCGTTCGTGCGCTGTGTCGTAGCGTGTCATGATTATACCTATTCATAACCGTTCTTCACATTCTGTACTCGACAAACACTAAATAAATGTCCAAATAACTTTGGTATTATACCAGTATATACGACGGGCTGGGCCCGCGGAAAATTGATACGCCATCCGAAGGTCGTATCTCGTGAACCACTGCGAATTTTGACTTGAAATTAGTAGGCACTGACCCTGTTACTTACTACACTGCACGCGCAGAAAAAAAAAAGTAAATTAAAGTTCAAGCATTTTTTATACTCCGACTCGATCTCGACGAGCTATCGACGGAAACTCAAAAACGCCAATTTTTCGAAACAAATTTCGCAACAAAATCGTCGTTCCCGATCGAGGCGAGAATTGGTGGAGGCGTAGCTGAAGACCCTTTTAATAGAGGAACATCGACACTACTTGCATTGCTCAATTCGCCGCCCATCAAGAGATAATAATGCCAAAACACGAATTTCATACGATTTTCATACATAAAACAAGTAATTAGATAAATGTGGGTTTCTGCGATGCCCCGCTCAATTTTGCGGGCACACAAACAAACGGAGAACACGCCTTTTTTGTTCTCGTTTTTTCCAGACGAGAGTTATGGCCGTGTTTTTTTTTTTGGATCGTTGTATCGGTCACATCCCTCGAAAAAATCACGAAAAATTGAAGGGGGAGTTTTCCGTTCGTTGGTCGGTGCATGATCAACACGATGTCAAAAATTCCCATCCCAATATGTAATATTCAGCGGAGCATCGCCGATCAACAAAAAAATCAGCACCTTGGCTGGCCCAGCTCGTATATACTAGGTAGATACATACGATCTACAGGATATAATGTGTGTACCCGGTACCTGGTATAAATTTTTTTGCGAAACCCAAAAAGTTGTAAACGTACCAGTGGTGAGCCATTTATAGGTGAACAAAACATCGCACTAACTAGCGAAAACGCTTTCCGGCCCTCGCCGTGATTGGTCGGCCCCTGATCGGTCCTAATGTTCGGCTCAAAGGTTCCAGGTACACCTCTCGTTGCTGAAGTCGGTCTTCACGTAGTTTGGCTTCAATTGTACCTACACCTACAAAGGCGCAATTGAACCATGTCCTGGCAAAATTGAAAGGCGGCTACAGCTTGGTGGTGCCTGTGGGACCAGGTGACCCGAGTTGCCAGCAAAAAAACGCGATCATCTTACGAAATCAAGTTCTGCGGGAGGAATGCGTGTTGTTACAGGCACCGGTAGCTCGGTAGGAACCAGTAATAGGCTGGGCTATCGGCGAGGCGAACCTTTCTTGGCTGGGAAATGGTCCCACTTTTGTAGGTACAGTCTGAGTCATTTACAGGTGAAAATAGAAGGCAAAAATAGGTGAAGCCCCTCTTTGAGTAGCCGCAGTGAGGTGTTGTACCTGGAACCACATATATATGTCAGGAGACGTGTCAAACGAGGCAAAACGTGTGCTGTCAAGGATGTACGACTGAGTGTTTCACACTGAAACTCCGTAGTTTGGTGTCAGTCAAGGCATGTCAAGGCAAACTTGCTGTCTGTCAAGGGGTGAAAGTAAGTGTTGTCTCCTGACATATTCTTCAACCTTTAAGCCAACAGTAGGTACGATCAGGCAGTGCTGGGCGGTCAATCACAACGAGGGGCAGGAAGTTTTCCTGGGTGCTCTTCGTCTATCCATACATACACAAAACACGTATTATTAATAGGTGTGCCAATTCTTGATTTTTCCGACGGTATTCATTTGTATGTTTTTTGCTTTTATTGATAGAATTTTATCAAAACAGGTTTGTTTCCCCTGCTAGGGTCGGGGATATTTTCGGGTGCTCTCTATCTACTAAATAGCCCCTTTCGTTCTTCGAATCCTGTACGGTTGGCGTCAGCTGTAGTTTCCTGACGATGTCGCTTCATTTGTGATGCATCTTCTTCCCCGACAACAGACCGTAGGCACACACAGAAAATGTGTGCCAGGACAGACATTAAATTAGCTTTTACGATGGCGTAACTTTTGTGTCAGAATTCCGTCGCTCCGCAACCAAACGCACGGGAAGGCGTGCTGGGATTATGTACCAAAAAGTGGAGCTCTTGCTACTGAGCATGATGAAAGACACGAATGCGTAGTGCCTCAATATACGAGCTCTATAATACTTGTACGATCTTTCGCCTACTACATACAGCGGACAGCGGTATAGCAGTACCGATGTTGCTTTTGTGTCCTAAAACTCTGGTATACAAGTTTTGATTTTGCGGGCGCAACTACTTAAGATACGGAACTAATGCCGGTATGATACTATACAGAAAGATATTCGTCGACAAAAAAAGGAAGAACTTTTGACGCGAGAAACGTACTACTGGAGGACACCTGGTCCCAAACAGCACCTGACACAAACCAAAGAAGACAGAAAAAAAAACGACACGTTTCGTGGCCACCAAGAAGTAGGAGATCTTGAGGGATCTTTATAGATACGAAGCACGTCGTTAGAGTATCATCACCGGGCGGTTTCACGGACCCCACCACTACTGCAAATAAAATACTGATCTTGGGCTTCGAGAAAATGGTTGAAAGTGTGCCCAAGCTCCTCATCAGAAACCAAACCCAGAACCACGTTGCGTTCTTCGCCGTTCTTTCTCTACCGTCGACATCCAGAACACAGCAGAGTGGTACGACAGTTTTTTTCATACCAAGTATATTATATACCAGGGTATATATTTTCCTTTTTCTCTTTCGATTCATGTTTTTAGTTTTTGTTTTAGTTTTTGCTTTTATTCGGATTAATTTCTCATTTTTCATAGAATGTGTATGTCGTGCCTGTCGTATCCAGTATGATGACATGGCATTGCATTGTCTACTGCTGGGCTTTGACTGCATAAATATGTTCATGTGTTCCGTACTTTTATGACTACATAACTTGTATCTCTCTACTCCTGTAGGATTGCATAATCGGCGCGGACATTGGTTGTTACAGCGTACGTAGTAGATTTCGGGCAAAAAAAACGGATGAATGTGAAAAACACACGCACAGAGTGCTGCGAGCCAGTGTCGTGAACCGTAAACCGAAAGTCGTTTTTTTCGGTCTGTTTTTTGTCGTTTTTTTCCAACCGAAAACAGATTTTTCGAAGTCGGGTTTTCGGTTGAAAAAAACAACCGAACCTGGTCGTCTTCTTTTGCCCCCTGCCCCCTACCCCAGTAACGTCTTAACATATGTATGGAGACCCCTTTACTATTGTATGGAGTAGAGTTGCACCCCGTCTGACTAAGAACCGGGTACCCGGTGGCGGGTACCCGGAACCGTCGGAACCGGAACCGTCCCGGTCCAACTCACGGAACCGCGGGTATTTGTATCCCGGGTACTCGGATACCCGTCAATTGTTCTGTATGCAGGCCCCAAGACTCTTTCTTTTTTTTTTTTCATCCCGTTCATTATCTTCGCACATCTTCTCTCTCTCCTTCCAACTCGTAACTCAGATCCGGGGTCACATAGCAGGCTCTTCCCCCCCCTTCCCGCTACGGTACGTGCCTTCATTTTTATCGCGAGAATATTTCAGCCTTTTCTTCCCTCGTCGACTCGCATCGAATTGTGCCTACCCACGCTGCAAGGCGCTCTCAACAACTGAATCCTTTTTTATTTTCGCAAATAAAGTCAAAGTCCGACCCACCTGGGGCTCGAACCCAGGACTCAAACAAGTAGAATCCGAGGTTAACCACTTGAACCACCGGGGCGACCGGCTTACGTTGATTTACACTGCAGCAGCTGAGCCTCTAGACTCTAGCCTCTCGCCCCTGCAGACTACAGACCGAGAATAAATAATACCCCTATTAATATCTGTCTTGCTTACCACGCCGCCGATCCAAAGCCACAAGAAAAGCAAATCGTGTATGGTACCCGTGTCCGCCTTACCACGCCGCCGCTCAAACGCAAATAGGGGAGTAAACACAGTGTATGGTAACCCGGGTACTCGGGTGCCCGGGTACCCAGATACCCGTGTCCGCCTCGTCCGCCGCCAACGCTAAAAGGGGAGTAAATAGCGTACGGTAAGCCGGGTACCCGGTTCCGGTCCCACCTCAACCGCCCCCCACCCGGTCGGGTACCCGGTTCCAAATTGTGAGGCCGGGGTGCAATTCTAGTATGGACAAGCCACGCGCAACGCAGCCAGCACACAGCCCACATGCCGCAACTGCATGGCAGCATAGCAGCACGGCACACAGAAACAGCAGTGGCAGCAGGCAGCAACGGTCGCACAGGGCACAGGGCACGGTCCGCCGCGAGACTGCGAGGGTCAAATCGTGTCGAGTGCAGACGGCAGTGCTGGCTTCTGCGCCCGGTGAACTGTCGCACTATCGCCCTCTGCCTACAATGATACTTGCTCTTGCTCACAGCCCCCCCTTAGAGAAACGTAGGTTTCTTCATTGGGTCGTAGCGGTATGCTGCAAGTTGTGTTTTCATGAGATACATAGTAGTGTAGCTACGTGACGACGTACCGACACATTACGACGTACCGACACATAACGATGCCCCCTTTGTATGACAACCCAGCCAAGTACCCTCGCACAATCCTACTCCATGTTTTTTTTATTGCCTCGCAGCAACTGCTATATCTATCTGATGCAAAATATAGACACGTCTGAAGTACCAGTTCTTATGATAGCGTATGTCGGCCTGTGTGTGTTCTTAAAAACCGTTCTCTCTACCCGTCGACATCCAGCCCAAACAACCAGTGTCCGTGCCGATTCTTCAATACTATTAATAAAAGAGATACAAGTTACCAGGTATGTGGTCACCAAGCTACGCCACAGCGCCACAGAGATACTACGTTGCCACGTATGCAGTAAGCACAGCAGTGGGCAATGCAATGTCATGTTATCATACTGGATACGACAGACATGACATACACATTCTATGAAGTAGAGAAACGAAAGGAAAGAAAGACGACAAATCAAAAGAGAAAAATGGAAGGAAACAAAAAATACTAGAAGAAACAAACTGTCGTGCCTCCCCCCCCCCGCAGGCGATGTGGCAAACACTTGAAAATAACGAGCTGGAAAAAAAGAAAAGTACCGTGGGGCGCAGCAGACGCAAGTACTGCAGGAAGGCCACTTGACACTTGACACCATACGATCATGTCATCGTGTCACATTATTATGCCAACACATGCACACCGAACCCTTCGAAATACTGACCATTTCGTTGGTTTATACTATATACCGACCGAGCATGTTGAGTTTCGGCTT
Organism: Nereocystis luetkeana; assembly: GCA_031213475.1. Classification (NCBI taxonomy): domain Eukaryota; class Phaeophyceae; order Laminariales; family Laminariaceae; genus Nereocystis; species Nereocystis luetkeana. Next base: position 7,402,084 of record JARUPZ010000025.1, on the reverse strand, counting down.
CGATATTTTTCCGGTTTTAACCGACCGAAACCGACAGACTTTCTCGGGAAAAACAGAAAAACCGACAGAGCCACTTTTCAGTTTCGGTTCACGACACTACTGCGAGCTGATTATTTGTCCTAGAGGGCCAAGCTCTGTCGTCACACAATATCGATACTGCTGTACCGGCAGGTGATGTGTACAGCAGTAAATATGTACATTGCTATGATCATACGAACTGCAGGCGGGGCAGACGAAATTACGACATGCTTCCAGTTGCGGCACAACTTGGCTACGCGTAAATACGTTTACGCCGTACTTGTACACGTAGCCGCCATTTCTGCTACGTACCACGGCGGTAAGTATCATCAGCTACCTCGGATCAGACTTACGATTTTGAATTTAGAACCGCAGTCCCGTTCTGGGGACAAACCAGTCAAATTTCAAGTAGTTTTGTCCCCAAACGGGACTTCGGTTCTAAAGGGGTTAAATAGAGCGAGAAATAAAAGTGGAGGTACAGAACGGTAAGGGAAAAACAGACAACACGAGGACGATGTTTCTACCCGTCGACATCCATCCAGTACACATAGTGTCCGTACGTACCGATCCTTGAGGTACCAGCTCTGTGGGGGGAAACACATGACACAAGAGATCTTGCATTTTAATGCAGAAAGTAGGGTAGACAATGTAATGTCATATCATCGTACTGGATACGACAGGCACGACATACACATTCTAGTACGCGTTCGAATGGAGAAATATCGAAAGAAACAGAGAAAAACTTTGATACGCTATACGTAGCCGGTCGCCCCGGTGGTTCAAGTGGTGAACCTCCAATTCTACTTGTTTGAGTCCTGGGTTCGAGCCCCAGGTGGGTCGGACTTTGACTTTATTTGCGAAAATAAAAATAAAAAAGGATTCAATTGTTGAGAGCGCCTTGCAGCGTGGGTAGGCACAATTCGATGCGAGTCGACGAGGGAAGAAAAGGCTGAAATCTTCTCGCGATAAAAATGAAGGCACGTACCGTAGCGGGAAGGGGGGAGAAAAGCCTGCTATGTGACCCCGGATCTGAGTTACGAGTGGGAAGGAGAGAGAGAAGAAGATGTGCGAAGATAATGAATGGGATGAAAAAAAAAAAAAAAAAAAAAAACGTGTAATATATCCATGGTAGATGACGCAACAGAAAGACGTGAGCTAAGAACAGAATCTCAAACGTACCGGGTACGAAAAGTCGGAACAAATAAAATGGGTCAAAATGAAGCTGAAATTCCGTGCGCATTCATATAGCAGAAAAAAAGATAAAACGGAAGCTGATGCGAGAAGAAAAATTAAGCCCGAGAGATGGCAAGCATAAGAACACACGGAGTACCGCACGTGGTATCTATACAAAAAAAATGAAGCTGGACCGGATGCGTTGTGTGTTGAGTTCACATTAAATGGTCGTTTCTACCCAGCTTCATCAGCACCCCCAGTGCCCGTCCAGATTCCTTGCCCCAGAGCGAAACTAAGTCTGAGGTCACAGACTGGGAGACAGAGGAACACCAAAAACAAAACAAAATCGCTCATTGAGGGGTCAAGCGAGCAAAATGACAGCGTACCGGGTACGCGAACACAACACCACAAGAAAGACCAGAAATTCAGAACATACAAACAACAAAAAATACAATTATGAAATGACACATAATACAAACGGCGCAATGAGATCACGAAGACGATTATTAATATTTCTACGTACAAAGTAGGAGGAGAGCATTCGCGCTCAAGAAGGACAGATAGCTGCTCCACGGACGAAGCAACACGAAGGAGAAGAACGCACCGGCATCTTCCGGAAGAAGCTCACACGCCAATACCTAGAAAGCGTGGAAAGCAGAACGCTGCTGATGATTGATGTAGAAGACGCATGCAAAAAACCTTAAATAAATGACAACGGAGACAAGAAACGTTCAAAAAACGATACGTTCATTTACCCGTCCATGGCGCCTTCCGAGATCGAGAGCCCCGTTACACCAAAAGACAGTTGTTGTCCCACGAGGGGCCTTCGTCTGTTGAGAACACAGCTTAACCCCTTTAGAACCGCAGTCTCGTTTTGGGGACAAACCACTTGAATTTCAAGTAGTTTGTCCCCAAAACGGGACTGCGGTTTTAAAGGGGTTAACACACAGAAACGGCCCCGGCCCGTAAACGACGATTTTCAGGGGTAGGTAAAATCCAACAATATTTATTTTGGCCCCCAGTTTTTGGAAAACAAAATGAGGCGGAACTGATCCCATCGACACCAACACCGATTCACGACTCTTACACCTCGGTAATGGACTCCCTCGGTCGATTCGAACACACTGAAAGGTCGGGTTAGGGTTGAGGGTTGGGTTTAAGGAGATCCACACCAGAGGAGTCAGCACCAACTTCTTAGTGTTGCATGTCGGGTCTATCGGAAAAATCAAATTTGACTCCGATTCGATACGGGCCTGATAAGGCCACAACAACAACAAAAAAAAACGGTCGATGAACAACCCGATAATTTGTGGTGTCGGATCCGATCGGATCGGATCGGATCGGATCGGATGGAATAGAACTACGATGCCGACACGATAAACGATACTCGGGGCGGAAATGCTCCCATATAATATACCAGGTACTTGGTATATATACGTCACGGAAACGATGAGGGTGCATTTCAATTTTTAGTTTCTTCCTGCGCCTCTCGTCGACATATTCACCTGGAACATGCTCTACAGGGGGGGAGAGGACAATTTAGAGACTTCAAGAGACCCCCTCCCCGCAACACAAGCAAGGCGTGCTTATCGGATACAAATCATGTATACATAGCAGGTACCATTTTTCCGGTTGATGGCCGATAATTGTACCCTTTGCGATTTCTCGGATTTCCCAGTACGATGTCCAACACTGCTGTCAGCAGTGTGCACCGGTGCTCGTTGTAAACTACTCGTTCGATAGACAAATGCATGACGTCATAAGATACCACAAATACAAGTGGGCGAGGGAGCCAGCAGCAGTTGCCACCCAAAGCACCTAGAAGTTGCAGTACGCGCCGCATCATTATTCCGTCCATTATATATACAGTATGATACAGAGTGCCAACCCAAAATAGTGCTGCTTCGAATAAATAGACGCCCGCCCTATTCGCTCCCCGGCTACTCGTACGGTACTTGTCACTTGTATGTGATACGCTCGTGTTCTGGTACCTGGGAAGTACCTGAGGTACGATATTGCCCTGAACTTACTGAAATACGAGTCTGGCTGCCTGTGCGTGTCTTCGCATTGTTGTACCGTTTTTCCTAACGGTCGACGTCCAGACCCCTTTGTCTCGATTTGTCGATCCTGTATCATAGTAAGAAACAAGCTCAGATCTGTGTTGAGAGAACCACCACACAGCCACACAGAGAATACGACTACATGGTATAATTCTTGTTTTACATTTTTGTCGTGAACCACGACAAAACAAATAACGATTCATGACGCCAATTTTTGTAGCTTTTCCTTGAAAAAAGCAAAAGTTACGATTGGTGACATTTGTCATGTATGTCTCCAAACACGCCTGATCAAGGCACTATGCAACCCGCGCGCACCAACGGTACCCGAAGGTCTGTATACCGGCATGGCAGACTCTGCTTCGTACGCCGCTTGTGGGCAACGGGCGGCTACCCAATAATACACCGCTGGGCGAGAGCTAAAGAGCAGGTTGTGGCCTCAATTTTTTTATAAGGCACAGCTCGAAGACAAACGCGAAAAAAATCTGAGGATGTCACAGACCAGGCCGGGCAGACGACCTGAGAGACGGAATCTTGCGAATCGCGCTTGGCCGACGGTCGGTCAAATTGGAATCTCGCAGACTTGGTCAGGCTTCGGCCCGCGGTACGACTATACCACGGGCCGGGCCAGACGCGGTCGGCCCGGCCCGGCCTGGCCGTGCTCCGCTCGTGAGAGTTGGCTCCACCCGCAAAACCGTTGGGTTGGAAATCTCGGAATTAAAAAAAAAAAAAATATGTTACGAAACGTCACGTTTTTCGTATTTTTTCGTTAGAACTGAAATGCCAGGGATCGTGATCTTTTGGCATGCCAAAAAGTCGCGAATTGTGTGTGTTGTTTTCGGTTCGTTAGGAACGACCCTGAAACGAAGGGATTGCCAACAGCACCATTTCGATTTTGTTTTTCTTCCGTTATGCTTCAAGAAAACCAATGTTCGTTTCTTAGTGAAATTTGCCTGGTTTACGAGAGGGAAAAAAACGGTGCAGTTAGCAATCCCATCGTTTTGCCCTCAAGTATGACGTGTCAAGTTTTCGACTCAAAAGTAAAAAAAACCAACATATATATGTCTACTATTAATACCTACTGTTACATAAGTATGTGCGTTTAAACATTGGAAACTACTCTTTCCACCCGTCGACATCTAACACGCGCAGTTGTTCGTGTTGATTCTAGAAAATATAAGCTATGGTCACGAAGCCCAGCACAGAGGTACTATACAGCCGTACGTACGTACTACGACTAAAGAAATGCAGTCATCAGACTACGTAGACAATGCAATGCAATGACGTCGCCTGGTCATCGTACTGGATACGACAGGTACACTTAGGGATTACAGCATACCTGGTATGCGTTGAAAGCGAGATAAGATCGAAATAAATGAAAAAAAAAAAAAAATCGAATCGCCAAAAAAAAAGCCTGCCTCAGATGTGCCAGACAACTAGTAAGTACTGATAACAAATACTGCTACAAATACTGCTGCTGCACCAGTACCAAACAACCTGGTAGGTATTGTGACCACAAAGCTTTTGTGACTGAGTCTCTAGTCCGAGGATTCGGCGCGGTCTCTGCTGTGTGTTCTTCACATGAAACGTTTTTTTTTTTTACCAGCCGACATCCAGCACAATCAGTTTACCAGTACGTGCCGATTCTCAGCTCCTCCATAGATAGATGCAAGCTTTGTGGTCACGAAACAACGACACTGAACTACTGCCCTATTCATTATTGTTTGGCAGTACGTAAGCGGAGTAGGTAGTGCTATACCATGTCATCGTACTTGGTACGACAGGCGCGACATACACATTCTATAAAGCTGACGTTTTTTAAAATATTTTTAAAAAGAGAGAGGTATCGAGAAAAACACAACCGGAAAAATAGTCGCGAAAACCAAATAAACAAAAAAAAGTCGTGCCCCCCCGCATAGAAAGATGTGGCACGCAACACAAAAAACAAATCAAAAACAAAAACAAAAGAAACAAAAGCTCAGCAAAAATACGGAGCACGACTTAGGTTATGTACGAGGATAAGGAACGAACAGGCGAGCCGAAGCACAACTAAAAAAACAGAACCAAAGCACTTTCCAGGCAGCCGCAGCAGCTTCAGCATCGGCAGGTTCTGTTACTATTGATATGAATACCTGCTACTAATAGTCGGTCTGGTACCTTGTTATCCTGTCTGTCCTCCATTCCCTGCTTTCGTCATCCGTGCCCTAACTCCGGAGAGAGGATTCGTCAGGCAACTCTGCTATAAACGAAACAGGCTCGTTATACCCACCCACGAAACTACCTGTAGACCTTCGCTGGATGTTGTCAGGCACAGGGGACAAAGAACGAAGAACACAGACAAAGATGTCGGGAGACAGGACTGTCAACCCTTGACAGACAGCAGCCTCGCCTTGACATGCCGTGACTGACACCAAACTACTACCAGTATATTTTAGTCTATAACGCTTCGGCCCTTCACCCTTAACACCGCATGTTTTGCCTTGCTTGGCATGTCCCCCGACATCTTTGCACCCCTCTACCCATTGCCTTATTGATATAGTTTCACGTCTCATTGTGTCTATATAACTAATAAATAGTAACGGGCCGCTCGGGAGATGAAAATATGAAAACCATCGTGAAAATGGCTTATTCATGGCGATTGTGGTCATTAATTATTACTATTCTCTGTCGTACTCGTACGCGCCTACTACCAGCTACGAACTGCTGCTGTAATGCTGCTGGACTCCTGGAAAAAAACGTTTGAAATGTGAAGAGCACGAAGCTGTAGAGTGCAGCTGCTGCTTCTGCTGCTGCTGCTGCTGCTGCTGCTGTTGCCTTCCTCTGCTGAGGGCAGTAGGTGCTGCTTGCTGCATTCCCTTCACCATTTACAACCAACCATCCTTTTGACGCCACGATTTTCGCGCGCACAAGAGTTGCAGCCTTAATTTGGCAAATCAATTCAAGTCTACGCCAAGTAGTTTTACTTTAGGAAACACGCAGTTGGTTGTGGTAAAATGGCAATTATTGAGTCGATCCTTGAGAGCGCCTTGCAGCGTGGGTAGGCACAATTCGATGCGAGTCGACGAGGGAAGAAAAGGCTGAAATCTTCTCGCGATAAAAAAAAATGAAGGCACGTACCGTAGCGGGAAGGGGGGAGAAGAGCCTGCTATGTGACCCCGGATCTGAGTTACGAGTTGGAAGGAGAGAGAGAAGAAGATGTGCGAAGATAATAAATGTGATGAGAAAAAAAAAAAAAAAAAAAAAAAAAAAAAAATCCATACCTGACCTATAATATGACAGAAAAAAAATGCGGCAAAACGCGATGGCGAAAACTCTTGAAAAAATACTCGGACCATGATAGGTACCAACATGTATGTTCAGAAACGTAAGGACCGTTTAAACTTCTCGGGACTGCAGTCCCGTTATGGGGATAAACTACTTAGACTTTCACTGGTTTGCCCATCAATCAGGACTGCAGTCCTAAAGGATTCAGAGTGGTTTGTTCCCGAAGCTACTGCTGTACTGCAATCCTGATTATACGGCAACCTAACCATCCTTGCATTTCCGAGCAGAGGGACACAGAGCTGCGCTGTACGTGCGGCTGGTACCATACGATGGAGCTACGTATACGTATCATATGCAATGTTGCTGCAGCTGTGAAGCCGTAGTTAGCCAACCCTCACGGTCAACAACCACCCTGCTCAGTGAGCACGCCACCACAGCTCAACACAGGGCCAGCAAAGAACACCGCAAGCACTCCCGGCCGTCCGCAGTATCCCAGAGACCTACCACAGGTACGAGGTATGGGGCCTACGTAGACTACAGCAGCAGTAGTACCTTTTGTTCCACCTTGCGCGTACATACCTCTTTTTCGGAGCTGTTTTTCACCGGCAACACTCCAACAGTCAAAGGGAAGTCCGGGTTGAACCCATTGGCGACGAGCTGCTTCGCGATGTGGCGCACGTTGGGCTCGTTTATAGGTCGTATAGCCTCGCCACCTGTCAGCCCCACCGCCTCATCCTTGGGCAGGATCCCGGAGCCAAGCAGAGTTAGCTCTTCCAGGTCCGCAACGGGGACGCTGCCCATCGACGTGTGGCCTCCGGATAGCAATCGCGTTTCGAGCATTTTTCTGAGTTTGGTCTCTCCCATTCTTGCAACACTTTTTCCAGCAAACTTCTGAACGGTTGCGTTCGAGATGAAGGGGTACTCGCCACAGGAGTGGGGTCGCGCCATAGTTGTGTTTGCACTCAGAGGAGGGCAGAGCGTGCTCGGGTTGGCGCACTGCAGGGAGTGTGACAAGCGATGACAATAGTTGTGGGTGTACAGCAGCAGAACGGTGTGGAGTATTCCCGAAGAGAAATTATGGACCGCATGCTGCTCGTACGACAGACAGAGCGCCAAGAATTAGTTTGCTTCCAGCAGGCAGAAGAATACCGACGGAAATCACACCTGCAAAATTGAAAAATATGAAATTCGAATCTATCTGACGAACTGCCAATACCGCCGGTCGCCCCGGTGGTTCAAGTGGTTAACCTCGAATTCTACTTGTTTGAGTCCTGGGTTCGAGCCCTAGGAGGGTCGGACTTTGACTTTATTTGCAAAAAAAGAAAAGAAAAAGGGATTCAATTGTTGAGAGCGCCTTGCAGCGTGGGTAGGCACAATTCGATGCGAGTCGACGAGGGAAGAAAAGGCTGAAATCTTCTCGCGATAAAAATGAAGGCCCGTACCGTAGCGGGAAGGGGGGAGAAGAGCCTGCTATGTGACCCCGGATCTGAGTTACGAGTTGGAAGGAGAGAGAGAAGAAGATGTGCGAAGATAATGAATGGGATGGAAAAAAAAAAAAAAAAAAAAAAAAAAACCTGGTGCGTACGTAGAAATAATCACTCTTCTGAAAAGTATGGGACCAAAAACGGGTATATCCGCCACGTTTTATCAAAACAATGGGTACGATCGAAAATCAAGTCGAGAACACACCCGGCCATGACTATTATTGAGACCAAAAACACATACCAGGTACCAGGTACCCAGGTGTGTGTGTGTGTGTTCTTCACATTAAACCGTTCTTTCTACCCGTCGACATCCAGCACAACCAGTGTCCGTGCCGATTCTTCCATCCTAGAAGAGATAAAAGTTCTGTGGTCACAAAGCTACGCCACAGAGATACTACGTTGCCACGTGTGCAGTGTGAACTGCAGTGGGCAATGCAAAGCCATGTCATCATACTAGATACGACAGGCACGACATACGCAATCTATGAAATAGTGAAACGAAAAGAAACAATCAAAGAGAAAACAAAACAAGGTAGACAAGTCGAAAAAGAAAAAGAAGAAAAATGAAAGCAAAATCTAAGAGAAACAATCTGTCGTGCCCCCCCCCCCGCAGGCGAGGTGGCCTACACTTGAAAAAGAACGAGCTGGAAAAAAGAAGAAATAACAAAAGACACCACTGCTTGTGAACAGAGTAAGACAAAGAACCAAGGAGAAAGTAACAAGGAAAAATAACAAAGGGGAAATAACAGGCAGACCAAAGCCCAAAGCACCTTCTAGGTGGCGGCAGCAGCTTGTGGTACGAGTAGTATAGCCAGGTTCTCCCTGCTAATCCGCCTGGTACCTTGCTACCCAGACTGCCGTCTCCGCCCTGCGTTCGTCAACTATGCCCAGCCCCTTGGCGTCAGACAATACGAGCCGAGCAGAGCAGGTTCGTCTTCCAACCACGCCACACGGCTCCTTGAGTACGGCTTATCAATCAGAAAAGGAAGAGGAAGAGAAAAAATGAAATGAAAATCACGGAGAGTCAGCGCAAGAGAGAAAAAAAAAAAAAAAAAAAAAAAAAAAAAAAAGGTACCAGGTAATTATTGTGGTCCTCCTGTGTTGGTTCGTGGTTTAGTTTTTCCTCATTTCCCTTTCAGTAGCAAGTAGTAGTACTATTAATAAATACTACCATACTGCTGCAGTCCCATTTATTTGCGGACGAACTATTTGGATTTTTTATTGACTGATTGATTGATTGATTGATGATGAGTGGTTTGTCCCTAACCAAGACGAGACGGCAGCAACTAACTTCTTTACAATGCGATTCGTGTTTTACAATGTGTGCTACTACTAGCTGTGCGGCTCCTCTGATATTGCAGTTAGTTTTGATCTCTTATCGAACCCCCTCGTTCCACTGGCATTTCACTATATTTCACTCCACCATTGTGCGTATATATAGAGAGAGAACAGAGGGATTGATGGTTGATGGTGAAAAAAGTGTTTTTAATTCGGCGTACCAGGTACCTGACGCGTTCTACGATAGAGGTACTAGTAGCACATTTCCGCTGTTACCAGTAACTGTTAGTTGTTGTTATGCTTCGTCTTCTGAACGACGGGGCAAAATCGTCCGAATGCCAACAATCTTGTTTCGAGAAAGGGCGTTTTGGTCTACTTGGGCCATGGAATTATTCATCGGGAAGAAAAACAATTTTCGCTGATTCAAGTCAGTTTCCGGGTGTGCCTTACTCTTATTATTATTACACTTGCCATCCGACAATGTGTAGTGTTGTTCTAATAAACGACTATAATAACAGAAAGCGAAGAACTCTCCATTGCCTTACTATTAATATTATTAGTATGTGGAGCTCCTCAAGTGAGGAGCCTCAGAAACATCAGGGTGAACCTGTATCGTAGAACGCCTCACCTGGTACGTACGTATTTTTAGTCTTGAGGTGTGTGCACGTTCATGCATGTTCCACATTCATTCGTAAATGTACAATATAATAGTAGGTACAAACCATGCACGCACGTATGTATAAATATTACCAACATATCCGCAGTGTACATACAATACGGGTACGTATGACGTACCACAGGTATACCACTTACTTCTTGTGTGTTGGACTATTTATACTACTGTTACTTGTTGTTGTTGTTGTTCTCACATTAACTCTCTGACGAAGGAGTCCGTGGTCACACAAAGGTGCTGGAGCCCTAGGAAGATCCGAAAAACAAAAAAAATCGAAAATTCGGCTGCCTCAAAATACACGAGACGGAAAAAGCGAACACAAGATAAAACCAATGTGCAAAACTGAACTAACATGGCCGCGGGTATATCCTCTCAACTATAATATAGAAGAGTACCCCCGTTCCCACCACTAACCAACTCGTGGCTGCTGACTACAGCGGATGCTGTCTGAAGTGCTGCCTGCACCGTACGAAACGCACGGTAGTCGTGAAAACGAAAGAGGAACACACCTGCCTGCTATCTGGAGTGCTGTCACAGAGTGAAGACTCGCGGATATGCAGTGAAAAAAGGAGCAATCGAACCTTACTGCCACACGAATATCAACGATCGCCATCTCTTCGTTACTACACTACTATCAGTAGTAGTAACTATATTCTTCATAGTATTCATAGTATCGAATCGCCTAGGCGAACCCCGGCCTCAACCTAAATCCCAACCTTTTTTCCCCCTCGGGGCAGTGGCCCGACCCTGCCGACCCGTGCTGCTGCCATGTTCTGGTCTCGTGTGCTCGATGGATGACCTACGCTGAAAAAACACGTACGTATAGGGATAATAGTGTGTGTTCTTCGCATGGAACCGCTCATTTTACCCGTGGGCATGCAACACACCAATTAACCATCATCTCGGAGACTGCCCATCAGGTCGCGATTCGCGACGAGTGCATCATCTCGGAGACTGCCCATCAGGTCGCGATTCGCGACGAGTGCATCGTCGGTATAAACTAGCACTGAGGGACCGCCAGGCCGCTAGTGGGGGGGGGGAAGAAGCCGCAAGATTGCGGCCGGTAACCTGGTGATAGAACGTTGATAATGAATAGGAAAAGTAGCTAAGATTAATTGCTGTGGGGAATAGGACAAATAAATGGGAAACGGCTGGCAGAGAAGCGTATGAGGAATCCTGCTGATTTACGCAAGGATATTCGGTTTATATTGGAATGGCATCTATCTACGCTATATTCTCGGAAGGCAAGCATCATAATAATAATAATAATAATAATAATAATAATAATAATAATAATAATAATAATAATAATAATAATAATAATAATAATAATAATATTAATAATAATAATATTAATAATAATAATAAGGGCCCCCTGAAGCCGACATACATGCTGGCGGCGCAAGATGCCGTAACCACCAACTCCCTGAAGGCTCAACAGAGAGAGGTTGGGCAAGCTGGTGAATCAGGGTCGACACGCTGCACACACAGCTTCGCTGGAGGGGCTACCGCAGATTGCACGCCCACCTGGACCAGGCGACCCGCTGGGGGGGAACGAGACCAAGGCCTTCGCCAAAGCTCGCCACAGGAGCCTACAAGGAGCAGGAGCCACTGCTTGCTTTCGGGCGAGGCCAACAGACTCGCTCCGTGTCATACCAGCAGAGGAGTTCGTGGGCATGGGAAGGCGCTTCATAGGCATCGAGGAGCACGTGGCGGTGAGATGCCCCTGCTGCGAGGCAGTCGACATAGACACACGCCAGGCACGCATCTGTCCCAGAGCAGGGGCACAGGTGAACCAACATCAACCAACCGTTGGTTCACGCGATCTCCCGCACGCTGAAGCGGCTGGGAATCCCTCACCATTGGAGAGCGGCGAACCGTTCACTGCAGACCGGAACCTGCGGATGGACATCGTAGTCAGGAGAGGAGGTCTTCGGGACGCTCCTAACAGGGAATACAGGGAAAATTCCATCCTGCTGGGCGTCACCCATGCAGACCCGCAAGCGCAGGTCCACCTGCGAGGAGGCAGCGCTGATCATGATGGATCCGCTGCCTCTACCTCCGAGGCGCGCAAGCGCCAACACTACGCGCGTCCGGGACATGTGTCCTTCGACGAGCGGAGCCACAAACTAGCCACCTTAGCGGTGGAAAGCTTTGGGCGCCTCGGGGTAGAGGGCAGCAACTTCATCGACCAGCTGGCAGCTAGCGTCGTGGGGGGGAGGGATGGTGGGTCGATGGCAAGGAAGGGGGTAGTGAAGGAACGCCTGCTCCAAATCATCTCGGTGACCACTCAGGTCGCCATTTCGAGGAGGGTGTCGAGGTTCAAGCTCCAGCTTAGGGACCGCCAAGAAGGAAGAAGAAACAGGGGAGGGAGAGACGACAGACCCACACCGTTGGCGTGGGGATGGAGATTGGATGCAGTTTAGGATTTAAGGAAAGAACGTAATGAGAAGGAAGGAGCAAATACAGCAAATAGAGTAGACAAGCTGAAAGTTGGCACGGAAGGGAGGTAGACTTGGTGCATGGGTTTCCTTTTGTTTCCGAGGTTTTCTTCTTTCGGGAAAGTTAAAAGTGATCCATGTTGAAGATCATGCTGCACATTGTCGGATGGCAAGAGAAATAAAAATAATATTAATAATGATAATAATAATAATAATAATAATAATAATAATAATAATAATAATAATAATAATAATAATAATAATAATAATAATAATAATAATAATAATAATAATAATAATTATAATAATAATAATAATAATAATAATAATAATAATAATAATAATAATAATAATAATAATAATAATAATAATAATAATAATAATAATAATAATAATAATAATAATAATAATAATAATACTAATACTGATACTAATAATAATACTAATAATAATGATAATGATAATGATAATAATAATAATAATACTCCAAATAATGGAGAATAAATGGAGAAAAATGTGGAAAGCTACAGAAAGAGCAAGACGACAGGGACTCTGTCATAGTGATAGGTACTACCGATAGCAGAGTAGACAAGCAACACCGCACGACCTTCTGCGCGTTGAAACAGGCGTGTAGCAGTAATAAACCAGACATTCTTATGGACAGTGTGAAGATATGGCCGAGGTAAGGGTAAGGGTATGGGTAAGGGACGCAGGACCTAGGTGTATCTGGCAGCTGGGAAGCAGTGCTTCGCTTCTTCTGATTTAGATCTTTATTGATGACTAGAGCTGAGGAGGTGCTCTGGTAGAGAAGTGAGAGGTAGGGGGGTGGGACTCGACGCTCAGATATACTCGTCCCACCCCACGCTACGAGCTCTCCTAAACTCCTCTTATCTAACGTACTCCTAAATAACTTTCCTAGGGCTACCGATTGTTCTTCTGCTAATATAAGAACTTCTCACTTTGTGGTCCTATCTGCGTTAAGGAACATTACTCTTGTCTAACGGGCTATCCGCCCGAGAGAACATTCCTGAAAGACGGTTACTCTCAACTACCGGAATATCCGCCGGGTTAATCCATTCTTTGGATTATTCTCGTATTCCTCAGGCTACGAAGCTGCCGACTATATTATCTATATATATAGCCCATGAGCACTCGATTCATATCACATTAGCCCACCCTGAATAGTCGTATATGCAGACCACAAGATGGTCGAAGGATGATGACAAAGTTCATCCCAAAAGACCAGGAAAAGGTGGTCGAAGATGCGGCTATTCGAAACAAAAGAAATGAGGCTATAGATCCCCCCACACCTCGTCATAAGACCCAAACACTGCGAAGGGGTGTTTACTTAGAACAACCACTTAAAGGTAGAGATCGAAGGAGAGGAAGAAATAACTCAAAGCGGAAGCGAAAGCAGAGAAAGGCAAAGCGAAAACCGAAGAAAGAAGAAAGAAAACAGGAGACAGAACAAAAGCCGAAGCGAAGGCTGAAGAAGAAAACTAGTACCGAAGTGAAGGCGAAAGAAGGGCGCACAAAAAGGTGCGAACGGAGGTTGGTCGCCGAACCGGGTTGGCAAACTAGGAAACTCACGAAAGGAGGCAGTGACCGCAATACAAAATAAAACACATATATATTTGGTAGGAGTAATGCCTTGTCTTGTGGCGGAGGTCCTAACGTGGTAGACATCACTCAAGAGAAACGGGGCACTGCTAAAGTGCAAAGGGGGCTGCGTACACTAGAGGCTATTCAAACCGGGAGACGGAGCGAACAACGCTGCGTCTGGGAGACCTCTTCGTGGTATGGACTATACCAGCAAACGTAGCAAGGTTTTTAACTCAACAAGAAAAAACTGAAGAAGATCCGCAAGGAGATTGGCCTAATGCGTGCAGTTCAAGGTGGTAGATACCGCATGGCTAAAACACTAGCGTGCACAACTCGGCCAACAGGGGCGACATCAAATATGGTGTCGTTTGCCACAGAGCAGAGGGGCGCGCGGAATACCGAACGAAATATGAAGAAACCTAAGAAAACAAAAACAAACCACGATCGGGACCAGGAAACTAACTGAAAGCAGAACACGAGTCAGGGAAAATCGATCTTGGTAGAACCGCCATGGTTGATAACTCTGCGGCCTTCCGGGGCGGCAATGCTATCCGGACCCTACTTGACAAACATAGAAGAAACACGGGCGAGCTGGAAGCTCGATAAAATCTTAGCTCGATGACCGTCTGAAACAGGGGTCGGTGGAAACCGACGGAGGCTAGGGTACAGCCCAGGCTACGACACGATTTTACCTCGGCGTAGTATTGCCAATAATTTGCGGTAGGCTAGTGAAGTACAAACACATATGAAAATTATGGTATCGCTACGACTCGGTGGCCTCAACGTAAGAAGGCAACACGGAGGTGTAGGCGGTATGAAGAAAACAAAAGGTAGACGGAAATATATGCACCCAAGAAGCTGGCTGTTGGTGGCTATTGAAGACTAACCCTGAAGAACTACTTTAATATATTGTTGACTAACCAGAAACAAGTACCCAGAACTAAAAAAAAATGCTAAACCAAGGCTATCCAGGGGGGGGAGTGGAAACCGTGGGGGCTCCGCGGGACACATCAGAGTTCCGCAGCAGCCCACGTGCTAGGCTCCCATTCCCATGGCGTTGAAGACACCACGATCCGTACACGGCGTTCCGTGCTGTAGTGTAGCGGGAGGGTTGAAGGTCGATCTTGATCGGTCCGGGGTCATCCAGGAACCGGATGATGTAGGAGCCGCCCGGTGAAGGTTCCAGTGGAGCTCCCGAAGAGACGTCCGGGGGTGAGCGGTGAGCGATTTTGCCCAGCCACCAGAGGCCGTCGCGCGCTTTGTACCATATGTGCGCTCCGGGGGGGAGGATGGTGGTGCTGAAGTTGTGGAGCCAGAGGCTGCGGGAGACCAGGGCGTAGCCGGGGGCGAGAAAGATTTGTCCTTGAGATCGTGCCAGTTCGCGGTGGGCAGCGCCGATGCGCATCTGGCGGTAGAGGCGGTTCGTCTGGCGGTGTTGTGTCGGCGCTCCTGACCAATAGAGTAGGATGTTGCTCCGGAAGTGTTGAAGGTCCAGCTCGCGTTCCAAAGAGGGGCTGAGAAGTCCAGCCCAGTGGGTCTCGTACAGAACGGCGATGACCCCGCCGCGGCCGCGTACGAGTTGATGGCCGGTGATCTGCTCGACCTCGAGGCGTTCCGGTGGGGGAGTGACGTCGTCGACGGTGACGTGGTAAGGTGGGGACTTGGCGGCAGAAGCTGTGAGTACGTATGTAGTGAGGTCCGCGGGCAGATGCTTGGGGATGTCGCTGGTGTCGTCGGGGTTCCGGCAAGGTTTACATCGTTGAACGGAGACGCGTGGCTTGGAGTCCCGTCCCGGGAGGTCGGATGGAAGGTCGAGGAAAAGTAGCTTGTCGTGAAGAGGGCGGTTGTCGGGGGTGTTCGAGGCGGGCGTCGGTCCTGCCGACGACGCCAGATGTGAAGATATGGCCGAGGTAAGGGTAAGGGTAAGGGTAAGGGACGCAGGACCTAGGTGTATCTGGCAGCTGGGAAGCAGTGCTTCGCTTCTTCTGATTTAGATCTTTATTGATGACTAGAGCTGAGGAGGTGCTCTTGTAGAGAAGTGAGAGGTAGGGGGGTGGGACTCGACGCTCAGATATACTCGTCCCACCCCACGCTACGAGCTCTCCTAAACTCCTCTTATCTAACGTACTCCTAAATAACTTTCCTAGGGCTACCGATTGTTCTTCTGCTAATATAAGAACTTCTCACTTTGTGGTCCTATCTGCGTTAAGGAACATTACTCTTGTCTAACGGGCTATCCGCCCGAGAGAACATTCCTGAAAGACGGTTACTCTCAACTACCGGAATATCCGCCGGGTTAATCCATTCTTTGGATTATTCTCGTATTCCTCAGGCTATGAAACTGCCGACTATATTATCTATATCTATAGCCCATGAGCACTCGATTCATATCACAACAGCGGGTTTTTGGTGGATGCTTCTTCGGGAGTGCTTGGGGGGGAGGCCTGGGCCCTTGCGGTTGGAGGTGGCAGGGTCAGGGGTACGAGAAGTAACAGTAGCAACAGTATGTGGGGGGGGAAGGGTTGGAGGAGGTAGAAAAGCTACAGAGAGAGCGAGACGGCAGGGACTTTCTCGTAGGCACTACCGATGATAGCAGTGTAGACCAGCAACACCGCACGACCTTCCGCGCGTTGAAACATGCGTGTAGCAGTAATTAACCAGACATTCTTATGGATAGCGGGTTTTTGGTGGATGCTTCTTCGGGAGTGCTTGGGGGGGAGGCCTGGGCCCTTGCGGTTCGAGGTGGCAGGGTCGGGGGTACGACAAGTAAGTAAGAGTAGCAGCAGTATGGGGGGGGAAGGGTTGGAGGAGGTAGACAAGCTACAGGGAGAGCGAGACGGCAGGGACCCTCTCATAAGTACTACTGATAGCAGTGTAGACCAGCAACACCGCACGACCTTTTGCGCGTTGAAACATACATGCGTGTAGCAGTAATAAACCAGCCATTTCGATGGATAGCGGGTGTTTGGTAGGTGCTTCTTCGGGGGTGCTTAGGAAGGAGGACTGGGCACTTGCGGTCGGAGGTGGCAGGGTTGGGGGTACGAGAAGTAACTGTAGAGGTATGTGGGGGGAAGGGTAGGAGAATAAGGAGGAAGAGCCGCAGGAAGAGCGAGACGGCAGGGACTCTCTCCTAGGCACTACCGATAGCAGTGTAGACCAGCAACACAGCACGACCTTCTGCGCGTCGAAACATGCGCGCAGCAGTAATAAACCAGCCCTTTTTATGGACAACTTTTTTTTGTAGATGCTTCTTCGGGGGTGCTTAAGGAAGGGAGTGGTCGTTTTTTGGTGGACGAGATGGAGGGATGTTGGTTGTAGTAGTCTTCATGAGCGCCACATCAGTTCTGATTTGTCGTAGGATATCGCCGCGCTTTTGTTCTGGAGAGTTCTTTACTTTCTGTTAGTCGTTTAATAGAACAACACTACACATTGTCGGATGGCAAGCATGATAATAATAATCATAAATAATAGTAACCCTAGAGGAATACCAGGTACAAGCTTCGGGGTCAGAACTCTGTGCACACTACACGAAGGGACGGAGATACACATTCATTGTTTGTTATGTTAAGCCAAAAGCAAAGTGGACATTGCAGTGCCATCTATGTCATCGTACTGGATAGGACACGGAATACACATTCTCGCATGTTGAAAGGGAGAAAATCCAAAGGAACTACCTATAAATAGAGAAAAAATGTGTTGAAGTAGTTCCACTGTAGTAGTTCTTCAACATCTACTCGAGTCGGTGGTTTTGTTATTCATCCGCCACGTGTCCAGGCAGACGTTGTCAATACCCATAGCACGAGCGTCGTGGTGATGATCCGGTATAGACAGCAGTCAGTTGGGGCGATATTACGAAACGCCAATTTGCTGTCCACAGCCAGGCTTGGTCCAAGCGCAAAGTCACACAATGAAGGGAAAACAACCGAATCAGGAACCTTCAACACACTGTGAAAGGAGAGCCCATGTGGGGGGTGTTTGTTTTTCAGCACTACTAGCACTGCTAGTAGTGCTGTGCTGTGTTTGTGTACGTGTTGATGTTGGACGCGTCTACGCGTCGAAAGCGCGGTCTACACCATGATTATCGAGGAAGAGCAGTATAAATATATATTCACACCTCCTCCAAAATACACCCACCCACAGACGCAGCACCTGACTGTCAAAGGCTCCGATACATACACACCAGGTCCCGCCACATAAACCACACATGAGTATGCCGTATCTTTTCACATCTACCCCCACACAAATACTTACGGGGAGCATCTTAGCATCACACCACGGGGGTCTTAGCTTGACATCTGATTCAGCAACTGCCTCGCCAGGCAAGCCATACTCACACACCAGAAGACGTATATACCTGGTAGGCACAGAATACCAAACCCCAGAATGTATGTAAAACCGTCAGACATCCTCAGTCCTCCGATTAGTATCGAGAACGGCGTATTACAAACAGCATCGTAAGTAATACTCAACCCCCATGCTGCAAGTGAAACATAGAACAGGCGTACGAGTATTACGGAGCTTCCGACGTTGACGTTGAATATCAACTATTTAGCCAGTCGAACTCACAGCTGACGTTTTTCATATCTTCTAAAAAACAGTTAAAAACAGCCTCCCTACTCGGTTCGAGATACACCAGGTCCAGAACGACTATTCTCAGTTTGTAAAACTGAGTGTCAGCTGCGGGAAATGCTCAATATGTCTGTCTGTCTGTCTGTCTGCCTGTCTGTCTGTCTGTCTGTCTGTCTGTCTGTGTGTATCTATCTGTACGCACGCGTTTTATACTTTCGAACGCTTTCCAATGGTCGTTATGAAAGGTCGTTACCGATGATATTCGTACGACTTATTCGACCCTTACAGACCTTATATACTGAAAAATACCTTACCACCATGCAAATTAAGGCATATAATATATCCACGACACCTTACCATCGTACCATACCGCCAACGTACAATACCACATACTGTGCTTTTCCCGTACCATACTGCCAACACATACCATAACACATACCTGGTACGGTGTTTTCCCCATATACCATACCAACATATCCCATATTCCATACAGTGTTTGTTCCATCCGGAAGCACGCCCATTGTCTTACCTGGAGCCCCATAGCATAGACCAATCATAGTCCCATTTTTTTCCCTACCCACTGAAAGAAATACCAAAAAAAACATTTGGAGGAGGTTCCTATACTACACCCCATAGTACCGGAGGAACGTGACCAATTAACAACAATACGGGGAGTATGTGGCGGTGGAACCCATCATCTCGTCCGTCGTCTACGCTCTCTTTGCACCGCATTTATACCAAAAGTGGTCAACCCAAGACGATGACCGTCTCAGCTGTAGTGCGGTACCTGTAGCGCGGCCAGAGGGATGTAGGAGCCGACGTGCAGGCTTGCGGCAGCACAAAGGTAAAGCAGGGCTGGGTACGCTACTGGTGATCGAGTTGTTTTATTTCCCCAGCGTGGGTAATCAGCTGAGATGACGATGGAGATAGTCCTTGGCCGTCGCAGTATGAGAGCCTACTGCTACTACTGCTACTACTACTCCTACTACTACTACTCCTACTACCACTACTACTACTATCATACCACTACTATTAATACTACCACTGCTACTGGTACTACTACTACTACTACTACCATCATTTCAGGGTCGTGGTTGAGCGTCGTGGTCCTCAATCGGTTGCACAGCTAGCAATACAACGGGTTTTCTTGATACTGTGGTTGCAATCTCTTGTCAATATGTCGTTCAACTTGTTGCAATAAACAACCGACATGTTTTTCAACTGGTCAGCAACAACAGAGCGTCGTCACGGCTCTCTGACTATACTGTACGTACTTGGTCGGAAACGTGTCGACCCATGTACTTATTTTGGGAAAAACCATAATTCGCGCTGGTCGTTACATATTTTGGCATCGTGTAATACTCGATAGGTATTTTTTTCTCCAATCATTGCCAAAATAAGTACATATTCAATTAAATGCGAGTCTGGATTACTTTGTAAGCGTCGTGCGTACAAGCGCAATACATGTCAAGAAACCTCGCGCGAGACCATTGGTGCTGTATGCCACCGTAGATCTGCCACTTTCATCATTCCCACTCTTCTACTCGTAATATGAAATAGGAGGCTGTCACAGAGCCTGGTGCATCACCAATACCGCTAGCAGACGAAAAAAGTCTGAGTTGCATCAACTTCAAGACGAAAAGTAATTCGCTTTTACTTTCCGACCCTCTGTGTGGTACAGACATGTATCTTCTGTCTCCCCGATTTCAGAAAATGAATACCTGCCCAATACTATTTCTTGGTAGCTGAACCTGCTGATCCACCACTTCCTGGAGTCTACATGGCGTTATGATAACATGCTTCGTGAAAGGAGTGTGTCTTTCCGTACGTGGCGACGGGCAGGCTTCGGGCTTCCATCGTCGCTCGGATCCGGAGCCGCGAACCGTGGGCTTTTCTTAGAGGCGAGGAGAGACATTCTGCGAGATACAGATATCGGCAGGCGTGCTTTCCCGTATACCCCCGTATGGGCCGGGCAAACCACAACCTATTGATGGCTGTTGGGGAATGGGGCGTCCTGCTCCCGCCGTGCTATCGTACTGCTGTACTGGCCTACCACTATGTCCCGTAATATAGTAACCGTGTTTAACAATCAAGCGCGCGAGCGCGAAGCGCGGGCCTTTTCTTTTTGGTTAACCAAGAAACAAAAAGCAGGCGTTCAGTCTGAGCCAGAGGCGAGGAGAGACATTCTGCGAAATACAGATATAGGCAGGCGTGCTTTCCCGTATACCCCCGTATGGGCCGGGCAAATCACAACCTATTGATGGCTGTTGGGGAATGGGGCGTCCTGCTCCCGCCGTGCTATCGTACTGCTGTACTGGCATACCAATATGTCCCGTGATATAGTAACTGTGTTTAAAATCAAGCACGCGAGCGCGAAGCGCGGGCCTTTTCTTTATGGTTTTCCAAGGAACAAAAAACAGGCGTTCAGTCTGAGCCAAACCCCGCTTGCTGGGGTGCCCTCGCTGCCGGTGCCGACTGGTCTTCTCGGCACTCGCACCAACTCCAACTTCGACTTCACAAAACACAAGACAAGCAAACTGAGAACAGCGCTCGAATGCATTTCATCGAGGGCAATATAACTATCAATATATCATCACATATTGCTAGACAAAACGGCAAGTGCCAAATACAGTAGTATACGAAGTATCATAAATAATTGCCAACAAGGTAATCCCAAGGACCATCAGAAAAATAATTGCCAAGTCACGTCAATCCCAAATTCCAACACGAAGAATCGGTATTTCTTTTGCTCATGAATTTTGAATTGTTGACAACAAGTGCTGGACCTTATCCACACTCAACTTAGCATATATAACTCACACCCGGTAAAGACAGCGATCTTCTACAGTAAAGCCTACCGTACTTCCCCCCCCAAGGAAGCCGGGCGGGTGGGCTGTGCTTGTAACTCGCCGACCTCCTACCTAGTGCCAGACCCCAACTAGTCCACACCTACGAGTTGAGACCTCCGTACGGTATTGTATGGTTTGCTTCCTTTCTATCTCAACCCTTCCCTACTTCTGTCTTCCCAGTTCAACCAACTGGACCCGTCCTCAACTCTATGAACACGACCCCCTCCCCCATCCCCTCTTATCAACGATTCAATGCCTCTCTACACACCGTGTCTGGTGTTTTTTTGGCTTTTTTCGTGGAAGTAGGTGGAATCTTCCAAGGAAGCTTCCACAATTTGCATGGAAGCTTCCACCGCTTCCATAAAAACTTCTCCTACTTCGACGGAAGCTTCCAAAAAATTGTGGAAGCTTCCATGGAAGTGGTGGAAGCTTCCATGCAGGTGGTGCAAGCGTCAGTGACTTCTATGAGATTTTTTACCGCTTCTGTGGAAACTCCACTTCCATGGAAGCTGGAAGCTTCCATAAAAGTTTGTAGTGGAACCTTCTGTGAAAGTGTCATGAAAGTGGCAGTGGGAGCTCTCATGGAAACTTCCGAGGAACGTCACTCAATTCCATTGGCTTCTGCGCACTTCTTTTTATTTTAGAGTAATTCCACAACATTTCAGCCTGTTCCTGGAAGCTCCCACTGCTTCCACGGAAGCTTCCATGCAAGCTTCTTCCGCGGACGTACACGGGGGCTTCCATGGAAACTTCCACTGCCACTTGTACGGCACTTCCAACGGAGTTTCCCACTGCTTACTTCCATGGAAGCTGCTTCCACTTCCGTGGAAGCTTCTGCCACTTCCATTTAAGGTTCCAACCCCTGCATATTAGCCTCCATAACTTTCATGGAAGCTTTCGCCACTTTAATAGATTATATCCAATGGGAGCAGTGGAAAGCTTCAATTTTCGATGGGATTGGAAACTTCCACTGATGCTTCTTATGGAAGCTTCTAAGATTAGGTTCTGAACTATACCCGGGGTATTTGCCTGGGAAATACCCTACAGAAGAACTTCTGTAAGTTCTGTAAGACATTTTTACCCGTACCCCGAACTTCTGTGAGTTCTGTACTACCTTCATACCCGTACCCGGAACTTCTGTAAGTTCTGTACGCCCCGGTTCACTATACCCGGGGTAGCGGTACAACGTTTTACCCGCCCGGAACTTCTGTGAGTTCTGTACGCCCGTGACACAATACCCGGAACTTCCGTGGGTTCTGTAAGGGTTTTATACACGTACGCGGGATTTCTGTAAGTTCAGTAAGACATCTATACCCGTACCCGGAACTTCAGTTCTGTAACACCTTCGCCAAAACACCCGGGGTGAGGGTGTACCCTCGGCACAATACCCGGGGTGCCGGTAAAGATTAGGATGGTGTTGAGGAGCAAACATGTCGGGAGCCCGGACTTTCAACCCTTGGCAGACAGCAGCTTTGCCTTGACAGACCGTGATTGACACCAAATTACTAGGTTTTAGTGTGGAACCTTCGGCCCCTCACCCTTGCTTGACATGCCTCTCGACCTATTTGTTGAGGAGGGATGTTATGCATTCTGACGTCATGTCTCACCAGTGTCACACCAAAAACGAAATTACGAAATTACAGCTCGTATATACGTCGTATGTATATACATGTTAATAATATACCAGGTACTACCTGGTTTGATGCGTAAAGAAATAATGCAATAATATCACAAGGAGCGCAACTTATGATACGCACGTACGTACGTGCTCGTAGAGGTTTCGTTTTTTCACTCGTACACTATCGTATTCTTATTTATTAAATATGAGTGGGATGTGCTGTACCAGTACTTATTTCACGCATGGCCGTAGTCGGGGGTTGGTTCAAAGTCGATTTCAATTTTAATTTGTTTTCGTCTATACTAAGATCTGAAGCAACGCACGCTGATACACCGGCGGTTGAGCGCGATTTCAGTGCTTGCGGTATCCTTCTCGTTCCAAACCGGAGTGGGATCGACACATACTGGGTGGAGATGGTGATGTTCCTCAAGGCCGCCTTCGAGCACATCCCCGACTACGGGGCTATCCCCATGATCGCTACGAAGGATATTCGGGCATGTCTGCCGGCGCGGTTCACCGGGAAGGACGCTGACTTGGTGGCAGCTGAAGCCGCCTTTGACGTGCTGAACAATCCTGCGGCATCAACTACTCGAGACATGGGCATGGACGAGGGCTGACGAAGTCTGGGTGGGGGGGGGCTGCTGTTCTGGCTGCAGCTGCACTGTAGATTAGTATTAGACTGCTACTATTCGACACCTACAGATGGTGGTACTCAACACCGCTGTGAGTAATATTGTTAGATTCTCATACATTAGTAATTGTGATCGGCATATATATAGCTTCGTTTTTAGTTTTTTTCCCGGTTTTGGGAGGACTTTCGGGCTTTCCATAGAAAGTACTGCAAGTACCTGAAGTAGTATAATTAATAGTAATAGTACAAGGTTTTGTTCTTGCGGAACGGCATACAAGTACCTTGATTTGGGAGGTAAAACGATGACCGCGGAAGTCGTTCCCATGAAGTTAGAACGGTCCTTACCGTGAAAATCGGGAAATACAGCTACAACAGAAATGACCTACACAATGGTACGTGCATGGTATATACGCGTTATTACCGGTATTACATTGTGTGTCGTGTTTGCAGTACACCAATCGCAGTATTTCGAAGGGCATTTTATGTATTTGTTTGACCAGTAAATCTGTTGATTTTTTGCCCCCTTGAGGTGGGTATTAACCAGGGTACTACCCGGATTTTGAGTACGTTCTGTACGCCCGTGCCACAATTGGAACTTCTGTGAGTTCTGTACACCCGGGCCACAATCAGAACTTCTCGAGTTCTGTACGCCCGTGTCACAATACCCGGAACTTCTGTGAGTTCTGTGCGACCTTCATACCCGTACCCAGATTTTCTGTAAGTTCTATGCGACCGAGCCACAATACCCGGGGTACTGGTACACCTTTTTTACATCTGCCTAGAACTTCTGTGAGTTCTGTACGCCCGTGCCACAATACCCGGAACTTCTGTGAGTTCTGCAAGGGTTTTATACCCGTACCCGGAACTTCTGTGAGTTCTGTACGACCTTAATACCCGTACCCGGAACATCTGTCAGTTCTGTACGCCCGGTTTCACAACACCCGGGGTACCGGTGCAATGTTTTTATACCTGACCGGAACTTCTGTGAGTTCTGTACGCCCGGGCCACAATACCCGGAACTTCTGTGAGTTCTGTAAGGGTTTTATACCCTAACCCGGAACTTCTGTAAGTTCTGTGGACACCCATACCCTAACCCTAAATCCACAAACCCTACAGGACCTAACCTTGGAAGCTTCGGTGGGAGCTTCTAGTAGCGCTTCCCCGGAAGCTTGCAAAGAGATGCGTTCACTTCCACGGACTGCCATGACCCGCCCTTGGGTTTCACTTTCTTCCAACTACGTCCACTTACTCCCAAAAAATAGGACGTACTCGTACTCCTTCCAATGGCTTCCACGCGCTTCCACGTACTTTTGCAAATACTAAGGTGTTTCATCTGTCTTCGACGACAAAAGGGAAACAGATTGAATCTTTGACGGGACCTAGCAAACGTGATTTTTCCACCAGAGTAAACATATTGGGGGCTTCCACGGAAGTGAGAAGCAGCGGAGACTTATTTTTCAGCGGCGGAAGCCACCAATGCATTTGCTTCCTCTACTGGTTTATAAGCATTCCTGTGAGTATGTAGGTGTTTTTTACGTGCTGTAGCTCATATGCATACTACGATAGAACAATCATGTTCTGACCATTTTAGTTTTTGACTCACGGGGGTTCTAAATACCAACTCAATATCGATACTCTCGGTTGTTTTGCAATGCTTTCGAACAACGCTTACGATAGGCCATAGGACTCTGTGACAAACTCACTTTTTGGGAACGTTTCAGAGCTTCTCGAGTTAGATACTACCTCTGCAATATCTCAATCAAGTCATGTTGTCATTCGACATACTAATACGGTGGGGACCTAGAGAGGAAGAACCTAGCTGGTGGGAGGACGTACACGCCAAGCTTCCATGCATTGACATGGTACCGAGCTTGCAGTGTTCAGACATTTTTATTTATTTTTTTGCTCATCCCATTTATTATCTTCGCGCATCGTCTTCTCTCTCTCCTCCCAACTCGTAACTCAGATCCGGGGTCACATAGCAGGCTTTTTTACCCCCTTCCCGCTACGGTACGTGCCTTCAATTTTATCGCGAGAAGATTTCAGCATTTTCTTCCCTCGTCGACTGGCATCGAATTGTGCCTACCCACGCTGCAAGGCGCTCTCAACAATTGAATCCTTTTTATTTTTATTTTTGGAAATAAAGTCAAATGTCCGACCCACCTGGGGCTCGAACCCAAGACTCAAACACAAGTATAGTTCGAGGGTAACCACTTGAATCACCGGGGCGACCGGCTTGGATTCCATGCTTCTACAGATTTATTATTCACAGTGGATGCTATGCTGGGACGATTTATATATAGATGATCTAAAAATACGCTGCAGACATTATGAAGCGTCAATATGTCTGGTATTTGTAAACAAGCTACTTACCACGTGTTTTCAGCCGAAGTACATGTAGTATCGTATATTCGTAGGTATCCCCAGTCACTCAATAGTATGTACGTATCCTACATTACTTTGGTTCCACGGTAATCATTCAATATGACACTGTCTGTTTTTTTGTTGGTGCCTAGAAGTGCTCATGTGTATTTCCGGCGAATGAAGTACGATGTATCCCACAATGTAGAGAGAGGTATTAAAAACACTGTGGTAGCAGCTATTACGGGGGACCATAGTTAATAGGACCTGTGGTATACATAAAAACCTATATATTTAAACATTTTTACTAACAAAATTTGGTCCTATTAACTATGGTCCCCCGTAATAGTAGGAGCAAGTATCGATATATTTCATATACAACAACATGCTGGACGGCGATTGAAAGCAAAGAAGGGGCAGACACACTGCATGAGCCAGTAAGCCCTTCAATCGTATACCTTGTATACCTCCTTGCATGCCATGTACTGCTTTACACGTGAGGTTCCAAATTCCCTGTGGGTGTATCCCCCCGAAACTTTCACGTTGAGCGCTGCTGCTCCGTATGTGACCCACGGAAGGAAGTTGAGGTTGCTGAAGTATAACGCCGGTTGACCGTGGAACCCCTCACCCCCCCCCCCGAAAGCGCCTCGCGGTCTTCCGGTCGAGTGTGACGTCAGTAGTTCGGTCTGCAAGCCGTTCTCCGCCCTAAACCCCGCAGAATCAGGAATTACCTAATACGTTTTAAGATACTCGTTCCCGCAGGGTTCACCAACCAACGTAAGGACACCCCCTTTGCCGCCACGACGCATAAACCAACCGCAAGAAGGGGGCAACATGGGAGTCAGGGCAACAGTAGATGCACAAACACTAATATCGCCCAGACCTAATAAATCCCACCCCAGGAACACTAGAACACGGCAGTCAAGGTAAGGCATGGAGGGATAAAAACGATAAGAACAAGACTTCTTCCCAGAGTCCACGAAGAATTTGCCCGGGTCCGCGAGATGCCCACGGCAGCAGCAGAACAAAACATCAGTCAGTCCTACGGCTTGGAGATCAAAGCACAACAGCATCTGCCGCTCGGACCCCACAACAACACGCACACCACATTGCTAACAAACCCCACGCAAGCGCCGATCGCAACAACCGATTAAAACAGAGTCCCATTCTTCGGCGTGTGGACGTTGGCCACAAACCGGGAAACCTCTCCCAGCCGTCCCCTGTCCCCAAGCACGCGAAACAAACAAACGATAAATCACGATTTAAGGCAGCAATCCGTGTCGATCAAGGTTGGAGCGCATTAACATTCCTTTCACCCAATCCGCCCCGCCCCCGTGTCGCCACGACACACGCGCCGCCTGCCACAGGAGAGAAAAACGCCAGGCCAGTCTACGGCTTAGGTGCAAGCACATCATATCCCCCCCCCCCCCAGGTTGGGTTGGCGTCGGTCGGGAACGATACTAGAAACCATGCCGCGCACTACGTGAGCTAGGCAACCAGGGTACCGTTTGTTTGTTTATTTGTTCGTTTTTTGGCGGTCGCCCACAGCTGGTTGTCGAGTTAGATTATTTGTGCGAAGTGAATATTATTTACTCCGCACAAGTGGGAATGATCGTATCACGTAGTGTTCATTTTACGACACCCAAGAGGCAGCTACATAGTGCTCCCATCGCCGTCATTGGAAGTGGCTACACTGGATAATAAATTAACTCATTGAAGCTGTCATCCGTATGCAAGTTCGCCTCACAAGCGGTTCTGGATGCAGCTCACCCTTCACATGCGACTCGCCGGACACCTCACGGCGCTTCGCGCTTGGTACAAGCAATGTCTGCCTGGTCGGTGAGAACCCGGCATGCTCCGTCCGGGCATTGTAGGGGTGCGAGGGTCTGTGGTCACACGACTACGGCCATGCATGATATCGAGTACATCTCTACCACCCTCACCCGTCCACGACATACCTGCGCTACGGCAATCGAGAACCAGAACGCCGCCAGGAAACAAATTCGACAACAAAGGCTACAGCATGTTAAGAAATGCATCAACCCAGTTCCTCTGCTCCCCTGCCCGCAACCCCCAACGGCTATTGTTTCATCGTTGGCAACGACACAAATGAGGATCGTGACAGAACTGCAAGAGAGAACTCCTTACCGCCCTCCCGGCGTCCAAAACTAGCTATGATATAAGCATGAGTAGTCTAGCCGCTACCTAATAGCGTACTTCACTAATGCCAATCGAGGATGGTACAACGACGTATCCACAAACCCTCCCCAGTGTGCTCGAATTGCTTTAGAGAGACTCCTCCCGGCGTCCCCCATTTGATATAACCTAGATATTAAACATCACGACAACCTATTGAAACGCCAACCAAAGATGGGTCATAGAGGCATGAAACAAATACCCTCCCGCCCCTCAAACGACGAGAGTTTATTCACCAACCACCCGCCACCACCACTCGAGCGCCGTATCACACAGCAGATACAAAACACACCAGAAGGCGACATCCTCCAACCAAGGACAAAATAACGGCAAACCATGTGGTGACAGGAATAAGGCGCACATATCTCCCTTGTTGGTGAAAACCCGACGTGCTCCGTCCCGGCGTTGTAGAGATAGATGTGAGATTATATCATTGTGCGACTACGGGCATGCATGAAACTGATTACCCCAAGCCCCCGCCCCGCCGGCCGCCCAATCCAGATCCCTTGCTGGGTCTGCGCAATCCGCCTTGTTCTCTGGGCCGTTCTTCGTGTGAGCACTATAGGTACATTTACGCACCCGGCATTTTACGAGGTATGACGTTTGTCGCGAGACTGGCCAACCACGGTCACGCCCATGGGCAGTTTCTTGACCAAAGCAGACACGTATTGACGATAACTGCCCGTAATGTTGGTGCCAGAAAGTGCTTCGGATTGCCGGTACGCCTAGATCCTTCTGGCCACCGTCACAAACGATTCAAGTCAGCAATGGCTACGAACGAGTTTTTACCAATCCCTAGGCGGTAAGGAAGGCCCTATCGTATTTTAGTTCAGGCAGTCACATGACAAGGGGTAAGACTGAGTGAGCCCACGTTTGCATGATCTCGCAGTTGTAATAGACCACTCAATATTTGTTGTTCTGAACTGGCCGCGCAAGAACAAGTGGCATTCGATTCGATTTTTCTTCTCTCGAGAACAAACAACCGCTCCTCACACACCTGCTGTTGCACGTTTTGTTGTAACCAGGTTTCCAGCGCTGTCTCTGCTGCCTTTGCCCCCATCTCATTTCGACGCACGGCCTGATGAAGCGCAACTATCCAGGCCCATTTCCGACGCATCTCACACACGGCAACATCATTGCCAGCCTGAACTGCGGCATCATAGCAAGGATAGCTCCATTGTGGGAACCGGAGGGCATGAAGATCGTGGCCGAAGGTCTGGACTCCATCTAGGAAGAACTCGCCTGGCGCCTGAGTGTGATTGCCAAGTATTTCTTTCACTTGCGCCCACCGTTGTCAACGCACACGACACCAACGCCAGTCCCGCCCGATTATGTCTACGCAAACGAACTACAGTAGTCATAACGTACTGTACTATTCTGGGAATATTGTATAAGTATCGCTAGAACCTCGCCCAGCAGGATATTCATGAGAGGCGTCAACATGTGTTTGTCGAGTGTTTTCATCTATATAAAGCGGAAAGAACAACGAAGAATCGAATCAAACGTACTGGATACGAAAAACAGAAATATGAGCAACTACAGTACACGAGTACGCCGATCACATCCACTCCCACCAGCTACGGTTGAACTACTATCTGCCGATAGTACCCCACCCCACTGGCGACCGCTGAACCGCCCGCCTGTGTGAGCGGTCGCCCGTAGCCATCCTTCGCCTGCGTGTACATCTGTGCCGTTCCCGACAAATACGCAGAAAAATAAACATGTCCCTCTCTACTACTGGAGGGCAGCAATAGTAGCGTTCGTTTTGAGTACCCAACAGTAACATTAGATCGGAGACAAAGCCCGCTGCCGTAGAAGGGATCGCACAACAGGAAAGACACTGGCAGAGTACAGCAGATAAACGTCAGAGAGCCCTGCCCCATCCGAGACAATGGAGGCCACGGCCTCGGTGGCGGCTGCCTCGCCGCATGGTATTGTGTTGGGGGGGGGCGCTGCTTTTTGTTTACGCCGATTCGATAACGATAAAAGACTTCTGTAAAAAATACGGGTGGCGGTGCAAATGTGATACCAGGTGTGTCACTCCGCCTACCACGAACAACGCGGGTTCCTCGATAGCAGTGGACAGCAAAGCTACATTATATCGAGTGGGTTATCCTTTTATCCCGAGCAATCGTCGATAAAGCTAGCCTCCACACGCGTGCCTCTCCGCGACACAATCCCATTTGTTCGCTCATTCTGTGGCGGAATACGCCGAGTTTTGTTCTCCTGAGGCGTGGGGCGATCTGATGTTGTTGGAGGTTGGTTGTCGACGACGGAGACGAATATTTCAATTACAACAATCCCATGACTGAGGGCAAACACTCATGGATCCACGGTACCACCAGTGGTCGATGTGATACTGTCACTAAGATCGTGTAGTTCGTGCTTTCGTGTGGGGAACAAGCTGGCACTCATGCAGAGCCGAGGCCTAAAGGAGAAGAATTACCACAGTAGCTTCGATGAGCATGCAACGGAATTTGCGCTTGTCGTGGTACCGACGTAGGTGACACGTAAAAAACAAATTCGAGATGTTCAGGAACGTCACAAACGTTATGCTTCGTAGTATGGTGATTATCGCTGAGTCTCCCACGTGCGGACCACATAAACCCTTCACGTTTCACTTTATCTTGTATAACTACTACCCTCGTACACCAAGCAATTTTGTTTACACAGGCGAATCGAGTAACGACGGCCTATTCACCTCCAGGGCCCTACTTGCTCGTAGGGTTCGGGCGCACACACCACGTGTGGTGAACCAAATGCCACGGGTGCTGGCCTAGGGTTTCCTGAACCAATGCAGTTTGGTCCAAAACGAGAACCTGTTGGGTGAAAACAATACTCGGAGAAAACCCTACTTTCGACAGTTGAGCCTTCCGGCTGCATCTAATATTTATCACGTTACGGCCGTGCGTGCGCCTTTTTTCGACCACGTGACCTTGGTCATGAGGCCGATCTTCGTGTGATCGCTTTAAGATAAGACATACGGCATGTGGTCAACAACAGAATGTCGAATGACCGTCTGTCAGGGGGGGGGTGGAGGACGAGGGTAGACGATCGGGAAGTAGGACCTGGTGGGGGAATATAACTGTGAACGTTGAGTCTTCTCTCATGCCTGCATTTTACCATATTACGGACCTGTGTACATGGTGGGGGCCTAACAGACTTTGGTAACGAGGCCGATGTCGTGATCTATCTTAAACAACTTACACGTATGTGTGTTACGGAAGGGGTTGGGGGTCGGGGATGCCCATATCATGCATATCTGCAGTCGTGTGACGATAGACCCTCGCATCCCCACAATGCCGGGACGGGGCGCGTCGGATTTCCAACAGAGAGAGAGACAGTACTTACACCAAGCACGAGATTCCGTGAGGTGTTGGGCGAGCCGCATCAACGGTGAGCGGTATCTACTAAGTACCACCTGCGAGACGGATTTGCATATGGATGACAGCCGCCAATTAAATAAATAAATTTTTCTGTTGTGGCGACTTCCAGAGACAGCAATGGGTATACTATAGTTTTCTACCAAGCAGGTAGACATTTCTTGCGCCAATCGCGGGGGATTCAGCGGAGGAGGGGGAAGGGGAGCGGATGGAAAAATCTTTGGCGCATAATACTATAAGCGGTTATTAACAGTACTCTACTGTGTTGTCTGGGGTATTGGTTCGGGGCGTGGAAACAACTGGCGATACCGCTCTCCCTGATTTACCTAAAGACCGAAGGTGATTTTGCAGTCTTCCGCGAGTCGCGCATGGCGCGGGATACACGTATTGCCGACTAAAGTGGGAGTTTTCAACAACCCGCGAGGCCATACATTGTAGACCACGCGCTGGCCCTATGCTTTCTCGATGGCGTTGAGGCAATCTACGCTGAGGTAGCGCTTTGCCTTGCGAAAAAAACCCACTCCGAACGGCATACAGCAATGTGATGTCGGTCATCAATACAGCGGGGATGTATATTAATGAACGACGTTGATGTTTTGAAGGATACCTTCTCCCATACAAGGTCAGCCAGTTCGTGAAACACACGCTCGTATTGTAGCACGATCGATTGTTCGTACCGTTCCCAGGGTTCCCTTAGTTGTGACGCAGCCGCTGCCGTTCCCTTACCCTTCTTCGTACTTGGTTCGGGATAACGTGAGGGCCGGATATCATCGGGGTTCTTCAGGAGTATTATATCATCGTGTCACATACAGCTCTTGCAATGTGGGGAAAACATTCGCTTCAAGGTTGAAGAGTAAGCGTAAAAGAAATATCAAACAAGAACTATAGCAAGGATTCAAGTCTAACAATTCGATCGAGCCTTTTAGCTCGATGACATAACGGCGTATTCAACCGTTTCGCCGCATTTTAACTGTCGCAAAAACCCAACGATGTTCGCGTCCCTCATTCAACCTTGTCCAAGGAAATCGTCGTGGGACAGGCGGTCTCGATCGCACTAAAACCCATAACCGATATGACATCAGCATGGGTAAGGGCACACCGCTGGAACGTTCCCATGGCTTGAAACAAAATATTGCTACTCGTTTGGTAAAGTTCGGCCAATTATGTAAACGCCGAGGTTGTGGAAATCGACCACGTGCAGCTCCCTTAACCAATGTCAAAGGACACCAACAGGCCGGTATCCCGTGCTATCTGTATGTGAGTGCAGTATGCTTCGAAGAAAGTAATGTCAGCTTCCACAGGAGCCGTGGAAGTGTTTCACCAAGCTCACAAGGTTCAAGGGAAGTCGCAGAAGCTTCTATCACCTCCACGGAAGTCGTGGAAGCTACGTCTAAGTCCATCGAAGTGATGCAAGCGTCCGTGGAAGTCGTGGAAGCTCCTCTAATACTTCAAAGAAGGGGTAAAAGCTTCCACACAAGCTTTCATAGAAGTGGTGGAAGCTTCCACAAGCTTCCATGGAAGTAGTGGAAGTCGTGGAACGTTGACCTAAACTGAATATTCTACTACCATGTACTTCTCCCATTGCCATGGGAGCTTCCACCGCTCCAATGGAAGCTCACACGAGTTTCCATGGAAGTAGACGTTGAGATCTTGTGTGGAAGCGATGATTGGATCTTCCGTGGAAGCAGCCCGAAGCTTCTGGGAGAATCTCTTCCGTGGTAGTACTCCCGGCTTCCCGCGGAAGCTTCCACAACTTCCATGGAAGTTTTCATGGACGCAGCTTCCAAAGAAGCTTCCATGGAAGTTGTGGAAGATTCCATGGAAGCTTCCGCGTTCTTCCATGGAAGCTTCAGTTGAAGCTTCCTGCGCTTCCATGGACACTTTCAAAGCTTTGGTGGAAACTTCCGCCCGCTTCCATGGAAGTGGTGGACGCTTGGAAACTTCCACCCGCTTCCATGGAAGTGGTAAAAGCTTCCGTGGAAGTGGTGGAAGCTTCCGTGGAAGTGGTGGAAGCTTCCGTGGAATTGGTGGAAGCTTCCACCTACTTCCATAATAAAAACCAATAATGCAGGAGACCGCACCCCAGTTTGTTTCCGCTGAATCCTCCACTTTGTTTCGCTCATCAATCTGGAATCGTATTTTCAATAACCCAAACGTTCTGGGTCTCGTCCACACTCTTAACCTAGCATATATCACACACATCCGATATCGACCGCCAACGTATACCTGGTACCTGGTATCCTGTAAAACCTACCGCACTTTAGCCCCACCTTAAAACAGTCTCTTCTTTACCTCTGTGCAAACATAAGCTATCATACATGTTTTTTCTCCCATACCACCCCCAAGCATCACATTGGCATTGGTTCTTACTCTAGAGGCGTTCTACGATGGAGGTCATCACATATGGGGGGAAAACACTTTCTGAGCCACAACGGCATCCTCCCAGGGCGTCTTAAGGTTCAGACGTCATACGACCCTGGCGGCATACGGGCATGTAACTTGTTGTGCTCTTCATCATTGGGGGTATTGCGTACGAACACGTACGAGACGGGTGAAGCATCAGTCGTATTCATAGGTTTGTCCCTGTTGGAGTCCGCACTCACTACTGTGTCGTTGCTTCGGGGGGCATGGGCCCCTCAGAAACAATTAGGGTGAATCTCCATCGTAGAACGCGTCTCTGCCCCCCCCCCATTTTGTCCCCTGTCCTGGCTGAATTTCTCCGACCACTGCATTATTAGCTAAAGCTCTTGAAGCATTTTCCTTATATCTCTCTTGTTGTTTTTCCGTGTGTATGTTCTTCACATCAAATCGTTATTTCTACCGGTCGACATCATCTTAAAGACCTCGTTCTTCCTCGTCCCTCGACGTTAGATTTTCATTGTCGACACCCCTCTTGCTGCAAGGCTCGTTTCTCCTCCGATATTTTCCGAATGCACATGGTACTCTCCCGGTACCAACCCTTGCCCTCCCGCTAAATCCCTTAGTGACACTGTGGCCTGATTAGGAGTTCATATATATTCCCATATATATGCGTGTGTCGCAAAAAGGACGACTTACGTCCAAGCTAGGATACGGCATCATCAATTTGAGCACTACCTCAAAGCCCCCGGCCTCACCCCTCACATGTGAAACATATAGCAGTAGTGGCAAACCATTTCAATCACTCGCACCAACCACCGTTTGCTTGCGTTAAACCACTTCTCCGTATACCTCGCGTTGATCTTCTTTCGATCCTCATCTGAACTAAAGTCCCACCCAATCAGCACAACACAGTTCAGGCCCTGGCAACTGTACCATACCACAGAAAAGGAACATATCCCCTCGTCACTCCCCAATATTTCCGCCGTTGTATGCTTGTATCTCAAACGCAAGACCCGAAACAAAATACGAAACCGCTACCTGGTATTTTATAGCATCATCCACACCAGCTTGCTCTCTTCCCCCCAGCCCGGAACTATCGGTATCCCTGTTTCAGCATAACCTACGAAATTGGACTGCACGCCCGTTGAGGTTCCCCGCCCAGTGCACTCTCTCTCGCAATGCCTGCATTCACGTTTTTTTTAATAAACATGTATTCGTGAATTATATTCACACTCTCTCGGCGAAGAGAATGTTGTACAGCAACTACCAATATCCCATAAACCGTAGACGCTTCGATTCCACGAGAAAACTACAAATGCGCCATATTTACTTCGCGATCTCTCTCGCTACCACCTCCTCTGCCAACTCCATGTCCATACACACGCTTCTATGCACAGCAACTATACGTCACTGCGTGCACAAGCGCCAGTCAGCTTTATAAGTGATGTTTGTTGAGGGACTACCCCGACCGTTGACATCTGCCTGCAAGCCTCCGAAACACGTCGTTCCACTACTCTTCCCCAAACGTGCGTCATCGTGCCTCATCATGCTTCCAAATTGAGCTTATCGTCGACGTACATCTCAGAATAAAACGTCCGCCTCTAAATGTCCCTGTAGGTCAGGCACGAGGAGGAGCACACGGCGTATTCGACCCTTATCTGCAGGCACCAAAACCTTAATGTATTTTGTCATCAATCGCGCTTCTGGCAAAACTGCTGCTGCTGTAGTAACGTCAGTGTTTTGATGCGAGTGAAGAATTGCCGCGGCCATCTTATTTCATCATCTAGGTGACGAACGGCATCCGAACCCCAACCTGGAATCAATAACAATGTACTCCCACACCACAAATGAAGCAACAGATGCACACTTGATGCGAACTCTCCTGAAAGCGTCCTTCACGTTCATTTTCGATGTAAATGGTAATTTCAAATGTAACTGGGCACTTCCGCGCCAACTTGTTCTCGAAGAGCGCACGTTTGCGCGATAAACCACAATGTAGCTCCCCCCCAACTTATAGACAGGCGCTTTGTCCAAGTCGGCGTCTGTCTACGCTCCATGTCCTACTTTTCAGGTAAAACATCACTCTCGCTTTATATCGTTCCTCTACCACAGGCAATAATGGGGATATTCGAAGCCCACGAATCGTACGAGAGCTAATGACCGGTGGAATAGTAATACTCGATCACTCACAATGTCCTCCATGGGTCTGTCTAACAACAAATCGCTGGGCTGTATAGTGCTCGAATGATTCCCATGTTGCAACGATGCATCCAAATTTCCTCCTTCGATAAGACCGACAGGCACTCCACGCCTAACAGCTTGCATCAAACGCTTCATGACACGTGAAACTTTCGAAACGAAATATATCTCCATGTACATCGCGCTTGCATCACGATTAACCAACTAAAATCGTCGTCAACTCTATGAAAGACCCTCTTCCCCGTGTCCTCTATTTTCAAAGATTTTAGTACCTCTCAACAAACCCCAGATTTCCTCCGTTCATTCTTCCACATGTAAAACCGCAATCCCTACTTCTTCCATCATGAGTCTTACAAATAAACGATAAAACGACAAGTCAAATCCCAAATTTTAGTCAATCCCAATTTTCACCAGAAAAAACGATTGAAAGGGTACGGCAATTTCAAATTCCATCACGAAGAATTGGCAATCCAGGTAAGAAAGCAATCCCTACTGACATCATTCAAAATTGTTATTGTAAAATGGCAACGCCATTACCAAACCTGCCCATCTCTACTTCAGTGCAGGCCTCTCCCAATGCAGCGAAAACAGTAGTAACTGCACGAAGACAAAATTCAATAAACGTGGGTATGCTGTTGAAGCCCACTAATTGAGTAACATCGCCTTCCCACAGATAGTTCATCCCCCGATAATATCACCATCCTGCTGATGGCTGGTACTCCGTAAGGGCAGGACAACGTCTCTTATATAGAACAACTAGAAGTTTGAACTACTATGCCAGCCCCCTATCGAGGCATACCCCTTGGAAGTCTGAAAAACCAGGGAAGCACACTATTGCCACTGGATTCAAATGTACTAGTATGGGTATTCGTAATCGGTTCCCCTGTACGTTATGCGCAATTCACCGATAGATGATCAACGGTTGACATGCTGTTCGTTGTGCGCCGACTGCAAGAACTCGGACGAGCTAGAAAAATCCCCCTGTACATGTGCTTCATCGATCTGCAGAAAGCATCCGACTCCGTCGACCGTGAGCTACTGTGGGTGGTGCTCGCACGCTTCGGCGTACCAGAGAAGATGCTTACCGTTATCCGCCAGTTCCGCGAAGGCATGCGAGCCCGCGTGCGTACGGATGACGGCGAGCACTCGGAATGGTTCGACGTCACTCAGGGGCTGCGGCAAGGATGTGTGTTGTCACCAGTTCTGTTCAATATCTTCTTCGCTTCTGTGATACACGCCGTGCTGATACGCTTCAGTGGAGTCCCAGATATTTTGAGGGACTTGGTTCACCTCGAGGAGGACCTCGGCGAGGACGGGGTGAAGGTCGACCCACTAACTTACGTACGGAGGGCAGTGTGGGATATGCTGTACGCGGACGATGCAGGCATTGTGCCCAAGTCGGCGGAAGGCCTTGCGAAGATGATGACCGTGATTGTGACCGTTTTCGAAGCAGCAGGTCTCACCGTATCCGAAAAGAAGACGGAGACCATGCTGCTGCGGACACCGAATCAGGCACCCCACTCCTCACCGCTCGTCATCGACGCAGCGGGACAGAGGTATAGGCAGACGATGCAGTTTCTGTACCTGGGCGGCCTTGTCGGCGGAAGCGCGGGCATAATGCTAGAGATCATGCGACGGATCCGACTCGCATGGGCATGCTACAATCGGTTTAAACGGGAGCTGTACGATATATGGAGGATGCCCCGCTCACCATAAAAGTACGCATGTTAAAGGCCGAGGTGATGGAGACCCTGTTGTACGGGTGCGTGACGTGAACTCTTGGTCAGGAGCACTTCGCTGAGCTCAGAACGGCACACCACAAACTCCTCCTACGGATCATTGGCTTCCAGCGCCGGCAACGCACTACCCACCTCATGTCGTACGCCAAGGCCCTCAAAAAGGCACAATGCGAGAGCGTCGAGACGACCATCCGCAAACGACGCCTCCTCTTTGCGAGGGGCCGTACAGCGGGCGACCAATGAGCGGCTGATCTACCGGGTGGTGTTTATGACGATGGCTGGTGGGTAGAACCCGGGACGAGGCCGACCGGAAAATAACTGGGCCCAATGCCTAGCAGACTACCTCAGGGTTTTTCAAGCCACCGAGGGGTCCACGGAAAGCCCCCCCCTGCTGTTCGGAGTAGAGACGTTGTTATGGCCGAGGGCGGCTAAGAAGAGCGGGAAGTGGTACCGGGGGGTCGTCGAAGCGGCGGACTGTTTCATGGCGAGGTGGCACAGGGGACGAAGCACAAAAGAGCCGGCTGCGCCACGCAGCAGAGGACGCCAAGAACGGCGACAAGGGGAGGGGGGGAGGGGGGAGGGGCAGCTGTTCTGATACAGCTGTCGACGAATGCAGAAACGAAATTATAGATCGGGTGGCTAGATATCGGTTCGACTAGCTCTTCACAAACGTTTGCCTGTATCTCCCTCTCTTTCGTGTTGCTTCGTCCGTGCAACAGATACCTGCCCTTCCTGAGTACGTATGCTGTCCGTCTAGCAGCCTTTCTGAAGTCCTTACGTCGTTTGCATTCTGTTTTTTTTTTTTTTTTCTTCTTTTTTTCATTTCAGATTTTTGGTTTTTTGGTTTTATTGTCTTTTGCTCTTATTTTTCCGGTCTTGCTTGTGTTGTTGTGTTCTCGTACCCGGTACGCTGACATTTCACTTGCTTGACACTTGAATTTGCGATTTAGTTTTATTTTTGGTCTTCCTCTGTCTCACAGTCTGTGACAACAGAATCAGTATCTCTCTAGGATAGGGAATCAGGACGGACACTGGGTGTACTGATGAAGCTGGGTAGAAAGAACGATTTAATGTGAAGACAACAACAATAACAACAACAACAACAACAACAACAACAACAACAACAACAACAACAACAACAGCAACATCAACAACGACTACAACAACAAAGTGTAGCGGCAATATTCACCAAGGTCATCCACATATTCTACTGACGTCTTACTCGACGTTTTGGTACCTCCTAGCGCGTTATCCCTTTCCCTAAGAACTCCGGAAGTCGTACGTTAATTCTTCGAGTACCTGGCACCCCTTTTTAATAAAGTCATTCCATGCACATCGGAAACAAACTCCGTACCCCACAAAACCAAATGCCCCAAACTTCTTGAAAAAACAAATTAGAGAATCAAATCACCACAGGCTCATCACAAAGTCACGGTCACAACGAAACGTCTCAGCGTGCAAAACGGTTTGACGAGAAAATCGGCATGCTGATTTGCAGACCGCGCGTGTCAATCTCAACCCGCCCATTAGACACACGCCCCAGACATCTACCTACATCCTAGGGGAACACGATAAACAGACATCTGCACATAAAATACCCCTGCACAAGAGAAATTCCTCGGGTCAGAAGCCTTGCGTGCATGGTCCGCATCCACGTATGATCTCACTCCAACTAAACTCCACCGTCTGCGATAGAAAGTCTCTATCGCGTTACTGGGTACAACTACTATGCCTCTCCTGCTCAGTAGCAAAACACTCATCGCATTGTTGATCGTCAAATGTTGTGATATCATTACGACTTCAAAACCCGTTGACCAGGTGGTATTAGAAATCGTTCTGCAGAAGTCGTAGTACACATACAAAATGCCAATCCATGCCATATCATGAAACAAGGGCCTAAAACATATTCGATCGCGTCAATTCCTACTAGAACAAAAGATCCAACGTTTTTTTTTCTTCTCTATATTCAATTCGTAGTGAAGGAAGCCACAGCCCACCTCTCAAGCTCCGTCTCTTGCTCCCTACGCTACGGATGCGACGCCTGTCTTCCGCCGCGGCTCCACGTCGCCGCAGCATGAACTGTATCTCGCAAATCCGCAGAGTGAGGTTGCATAGTAGGGCGTTTGTATCTGATGAGTAGTTTCAGCGTCAGAAACCAAGCCAACTCGTGCCAGAAACGAAGCTTAATCGTTAGATAACAAATTAAGTCATTATGCACCATGTCTGCGAGTAGAACCATGACATCGATTCGCCCCTCATGGTTATTCACAGTAAACAGCAGTGACAAGACGACATCACTACATACTTCGAATTGATCTACCTTCCTCATATTTAGGTGGGTCTTGAAAACCTCAAAGTATAACTACGACGATGTTGCACGAGAATGTTGCATGCCGCATGCCGCATGTCGCCACATCGTCCAGTACATACCCCCATGTATGTCTATGGCACACTTGCTGTTGTCACAGACACTCACGCTTTTCCAGTACAACTTGAGCCCTGGATGGACACATCAGTACGTAAAATGTGTGTTTTCAAATTCAGCACTGATGTCTCCAACACATTCCTTTCATGCACTGTAGAATCAACGCAAAAGGTGCAATAATGTTCCAACACATTGTCAATGTCATACACTGATACAAGGCGCTTCGCTCCGCGGGCGGCCTACGCCGCCCGCTACGCTCGCTCAGGAAGGAAAAAAGTACATCAAATTATGCGAAGCGAACAGAGGTCCACGATTGAGTTTAGTTTTTTCAAGGATCGTAATTGCAAACCGGCGACTTGATAACGCCAAGAGTCCCGCCGCCATGCCTCAGGAAAAAACAGCTCCGACGTCAGCTTGGATGCCACATATACGCTTCGAGTCGCGGATATCGTACGTACGTACATACCCCAGGTAGGGTACTACTGTCTGTACTTATTTTCTTCTTTCGATATGCTCTATGTCTCTGTACTGTATGTACGAAGAAAGCGTAAGCACAGCACGGCACAGCAGCAAAAACAATGAAAATGAAACCGAAAAATCGGAAAGGAAAAAATATCCCCGTCCCCTCTCGTGTAATACGTTTCTGCCTGATTGGAACACCTTACACCCGGTC
The DNA here is from genome assembly GCA_031213475.1 of Nereocystis luetkeana. Taxonomy (NCBI): domain Eukaryota; class Phaeophyceae; order Laminariales; family Laminariaceae; genus Nereocystis; species Nereocystis luetkeana. The sequence goes on along the minus strand of JARUPZ010000025.1, from coordinate 7,361,090 downwards.
GAAAAGAAGAAAGGAGAAAATCGCACAGCAGAGCTTCTCTCTCCGCCTCGTACGCCGCCCGCCCCTCTCGCGACCACCTCGCTACCGATTCGGTCCGGGTAAAGATTTTTATCACTCTCTGCCACAATCAGCCCCATCGTCCGCCTCGCGTGAAGCCCGGTGCTCACGGTGGCCGTCGTGCGCCAGCTCGAGAACGTTGGTGTTGAAACTGCACACTTCCCTCTTTCAACTTTAGCGTGGTCGCAAAAATAAGCACTGCTTGAATATTATCTTGCCCTGCCGAACGACCTTAATAACTCGCACATACTTAGGGTTAATCATAAGTCGAAGCCAGACAAAGCCCGTTCATGCATCCCTCGTGTCTCGAGGCACACACGACGCCTAGGTACGAAAGTGGCGACCGCGCTCCTTGCACCCCCCCCTCTACCCGCCAGCACCCGCTGGCACCCGCGACGGTGCCGGGTCCTGCCGCGATGCCGTGCTCGGAGAACACGCACGCACACGAAACGAAAGAAGAAAAAAGGAAGAAAGGACCGAGAAAACAAAGAACTGCTGGAAAGGTCTGGCAAGTGATGAAAGGAGGCGTTTTGGAAGTGGGAGCTCTGAGAGGCCAGGGATGCACCAACCGAGCACGCTCAGGGGTTGTGATCTAAGTATGTAGTTCTATATCAAGTCAAGATCAGCATTAATTTTTCAACACATGAAGATCGTGTGCTGTAGAAGCAAAACAAAATCAGCATGGCTTTTTCACATCATTAGCATGCATGGTATAATCAAGTCATTTTTGTCAACCCCTCCCCCCGTTACCCTACAAGCAAGACATGGGTCAAACAGCGACTGGATACACACAGACATCACTTCACAACCATCGTTCACTCCTATAAGTGAAATCAGGTAGCAGATGTCGTCCGGTTCCAGCATCTCCTCTGGTTATGATACACTACGAGTACATAGATCGTAGATACGGGGCAAATAATTATATCATACCAGGTATAAAACATACCACTTACGCCACAACTACTTCCTGCAGTACTGCACACGTCTTGTAATAACATACCGGCCCAACACAAAGAAGCACAGAAAAGGGCAAACAAAACAGACACAACCCACCTACATTCCAGTGAGCGACACTCGAAAAACATGACATGCTTACTCCCAGGGTTAAACAAGAGAGTTGGCACCCCGCTGATGCTGCTGGTGTGCCCTTCCCCTCGTGTTCCTCCCCTCCCCGGCAGCCACCATACCCCCACCAAACCGCGTCAGACCCATCATCCCAGTCACTCGGTGTCAGCCTCGCCCCTGTCGGTCTCCCCGGGTCGAGCGGGTGCACTGATGTCCCCTTCTGGCCCGAACTGGCCAGCCGCGACGACCGCGTCACCCCCAATCCCACCCCCAAGCCCCCGTACTGCGGCGACCTCGTCACGAGCGGTTCCACCTCCAGACCCTCGCTGCTGCTGCTAGTCGGCGTGTAAACGGGACGCGCAGCCCCGTCGTTGCCAAGCTCCATCTCGTCATGTGGACGCGCGGCCCCGTCGTTGCCAAGCTCCATCTCGTCATGTGTACGCAGCTGCTGCGGCCCTATCGACGACGAGGGGGTAAAACCAGCATGACTGAGCTTCACCGCTTCGGACACGGCTACACCAAGCTCCACCAGCAACACAAACCACCACCATATCAGGCTCGGCATTACCAAGCTCCACCATTTCGAACAGAGCAACACCATGCTCCACCACCTCAGGGTCCTCCTGCTGCTACACAGACGTTGCCCGCGCTTCAGCAGCATCACCGAGCTCCTCCATTGAAGGCTGGCGCCGGCAGCCCCACATCACATCGATCGAGTAGCTCGTCACCGACCACGCTACTGTCGGCGCCACCCGCGGCTGCTCGAGCACTGGCGTTCCAGGATGCGGGCTACTATAGCAGTTCGGGGTGCGTAGACTAGATGCTAGGTTCGGCAGTGCAGCATTGCTTGGCCATGCGACCATAGAATATGTGCGCATCGCATACGCTGTTTTGTGCTAGGCAAATTGCGTCCCTATGCCCTCGGGCGCCACACAGCGCGGGCGCTACACTGGCGCAAGTGTAGAATTCGCCCATTGATGCTCTTGCAAGCGGAGGGGACTTAGGGTGATATCACATACTTTCGGTGTGGTCCGCCGCACCCAGTGCATCACTCCGAAGCGGTATGTGGCTGTTGATGCGACTGATAGCTCAGGCTTCCACCCCAGCGCTGCTGCTGTTGCCCATCGAAGTAACATTGTACCTGCTGCGGCGGGACCCACCGTCATGGCCGGCAAAGTCCTCCCCCAGACGCCGGCAGTCCCAGTCACCGACGCGGCCATGGGACCTGTCTTCCCGGGCCGCGGTGCCTTCGCCAGCTGTTGGGTGCCGGTGGACCCGGTTGTCGGAGGGGCGGTCGAAGTTGTCGTGATCCAGCCCGGGGCCATTTCCAAGGCCGGGGACCTGGTGTTCCTAGTGGGCGGAGTTCGTCCGGCGCTTGCCGTGGGAGCTGAATGCCTTGGAGTCGGGTCAGCAGATGGTGGTCGGTGAAGCATCGTGCGCCTTTCAAAGACTGACCTCCAGGTCAATGATGAGCGCCGGGCGCTGTTGCTCCTGCCAGGTACCCGCAAACATCTTGACGGAGAGGTCGTCACCCGGCAACTCTTCTCGAAGGCTGCGGGCAAAGGAGACCACCGCTGTCGCCGCCGCAGGAGGAAGAAACTTGTTTTGCTCGGCTGCCATGCACGCGACATTGCTCTGAAGGAAGTCCATGTCCCCGGGCCTCCGGGTCCGCGCGTCGATCGCGACCACGCTGGAGGGGTGCTGGTGTGAAATACCAGGCCCGGGGGATGGAGGGCGGCTGGAGGGGGACTGGAGTGGCTGGTAGGCTCACCGCGAACGCGGCCGGAACGTGGAGTACACCCTCAGCTGAAGCTTCCAACTCGGGGAGCCGGCAGTTCTTTGCTGCGAAGTCTGCTTGAGGAGCCCGCAGAGATTTCCTGGAGCGAGAGGTGGTTTCCCTGGCACGGGAGGTGGATTGCCCGGCTTCCTCCGAGGTGCTGGCGGCAGCCTCCGAGCGCGGGCGGGCGGCAGAAGACGCTTTGTGCTTGGCCGACGCGAGCGCGATCGCTAAGTATCGAATTGCCTTCTCCGAAGCGTTCCGAAGGGCTTGGGCCTCGATCAAGGCCCGCGCGGTCGCGTTGAGGTCATCCCGGTCTCTGCGCCGCTTGGTCGAGCGCTGCCGCCACGATCATGTCGACGTAGCACAAGCTGTCGGATCCGGGTCGGCGTCGAGAGGGAAGTCAATGCTCTTGGGGATATGAGGACCCAGCCTTGAACACGGCCCGACGACACCTGGGGAGCACAGGGCTGTAAAGGTGGTTCCGTGACTTCCAACCTAGTGTCCTCCGGGCTGGGGGGCATATAGTCTACGGTATCCTCCGAGGTCGCGGTGTTGGGGAGGGGGAACGTCAATGCTCCCGACGGAGTGTAAGGTTGCGCGACAAAACGTGACGTCCTACTCTGGGGTGACGAACCGTATGTTTTCAGCCCGCTGGTCGACCCGGTGGGGCTGTTCCCTCCCTTGACATGCTGGGGAGGGGACGGGCAAAAAACAGCGAGACTGGGGGTGAGGTAACAGCAGCAACTCGTACGTCAGTAACTTGTACCATGGTACAGCAGTGGTCAAAGCGTGGCGTGCCAGGCGGCGAGCGCTACGAGCGCTGGGAGAGCGAACACTGGCCAACGAAAGAAGTCTGATGGGAGGGCGCTCGTCTGACCGGTCTCCACGATCCGTACGTGTTCTAGCAGCAAGTGTGGTTGGTGGATTCACGTCCCCGGTACTGAAGGGCGTATGAAAATCACCCCTCCCTTCAACAGCAGTATTAAAACTGCCGTCAGCACTGAACGTCCAAGGAGAGTCTTCGTCGGTGCTACAGGAGCGAGGGAAGCAACCTAAATACTGAAATCCACTGTGTCATCTTGTGGGCGTGGCGCGGGAAAAAAAATCATGAGTGGCAATTTCGTTTGTGGCCATTGTACGAGTACGAGTAGGGTCAGACAGCAGTGTGTATGCGAGGCAGAAAATGGGGTCTGAAACAGTTCCTCGTCTTGCCCTGAACCAGGTAGGCCCGATGGCGAAAAACGCAGCTGGGTAGCGTTGAGAGCGTTTTTCCCAGGCTTGTCCGACGTGGTCCGAAGGCCGGAAGGCAGAGGGCTCGGGTCCAGAGCAAGAGCTGCTGAATTGGGGCATGGGCCTGCTGGCTATGCGCTGAGTGCAGCGTGGGCGCGCAGGTGTCTTGGACGGTAGAGAGCTCGAGTGGGGAGCCGATCTGCAAGACCCAAGGACTGGCGAGTCACGCGCTCCACGGGGCGGGGGCACCCTGGTGTCTTGGACGGCAGAGGGCTTAAGTGGGGAGCTACAACAGTAATACCCAAGGCCTGGCCGGTCACGCGCTCCAAAGAGCGGGGACGTCCGGTTTGCTTGGACGACAGAACTCTCTCAGCCGAGCGAGAAGAAACGGAATGTATCGTATCGTGAACGAGGTTCGTCCGTTTGGGGGCGCTCGGGCTTCGTCTTGGCGTTCCTGGTCAGAGTCGTGCTCCTGTGAGTCTACTGTATGAGGCGCTCGATCCACATCGGCGAGCCTTGGTCGGTGGGCCACCGAGAGGCCCTGGGCTTTGGTGGCTCGGGCACCATGAGGAGAAGCAGACCCTCCCACCTCTCAAGCCTCCGTCGTGCAGTATGCGGAGCAAGCTTGCTCCAGAAAAGTAAACGGTCAAGAAGGAGTGAACACGCGTACCAACAACAAGGCGAAACGTCCGAAGCCGAAGACGTCACTTGCTAAAATCAAGGTCGGGACACTTTGTATCCCTTGACAGGTTTGCCTATGAAACAGGTACTCGTTGGTACTCACGTGTGTTGTTTGCTTAGAGATTAAAGGAGGGCAGCTGTATTGCTTTCGTGCACGTGGAGACTGAGGGCGAGGCTCGTGCCTCCGTGGGAAAACCGCATGTTTTCCATCTAAGATTCGCCTCCCAAGTACTACTATTGCGACCCCAGTACCTGAACCCAGGTAATAAGCGGGTTTTCAGCCTCATTCAAGTACCATACCACTTGTTGTAGGCATATACATGGCACTGATTACCTAGCACTCTAGTCGTATGTTACTCGCGACCTCACTGCCCACTCATAGCCCTATTGTGTAGAGTGAGTCATTCCACCTACAGTACTTCATTGTTATTGCCCTCGATGAAATGCATGCGAGCGCTGTTATCAGTTTGCTTGTCTTTTTGTTTGTGTGAAGTCGCAGTTGCATTTGGTGCGAGTGGGGAGAGAGACCAGTCGGCACCGGCAAAGACGGCACCCCAGCTGGCAGGGTTGGGCTCTCAGACTGAACGTCGGCTTTTCTTATTCGGAAAACCAAGAACACAAGGCTCGCGCTTTGCGCTCGCGCGCCTTATTGTAAAATACGGCTACTGTATTACGGGACAGAGTGGTATGCCAGCACAGGAGTGCGATAGCACGGTGGGAGCAGGACGCCCCAACCTCCCAACAGCCATCAATAGGCTGTGGTTTGCCTGATCCATACGGCGGTGATGTACACGGGAAAGTACGTCTGCCGATGTCTGTATATCGCAGAATGTCTCTCGTCTCCTCTAAGAAAATCCCACACGGCATACCAGTTTAAACGTGACAGGCACACCAAGACACTGACAAATGTTTGGAATACTCCCTGCAAATGTTGCAGCACATCTTGACGTACCAGAACATGAGTACGTACGTAAGTGTTCGTTGGTGAACCTCACTCTGATAATTGTACATGTTCTTGGCCTCTTCTGCTCTTGATATATCCAAAACGCAGTATGCACACCCCTGTAAGATTGCAGGGGTGGTCCAATAGCGCAGGATTTGATGTTTGTGATTTCTGAAGGCAGGCTAGCGAGTGGCGCTTTTTGACCCTACAGCTCTTTGTTTCTTAAATCGGGGGGATGAAATATCCGAGTGTAACAACGTGATCGACAGAGACGAACATACCACATGTCTGTATTACACAGAGGATTGGAATTTCAAAGCGAACTACTTTTCGTCTTTAAGTTGATGCCAATTAGACCTTTGCTGCTAGACTACTAAGTAGCGATGATGCACCAAACTCTTTTACAACCTACTAGTATTGCGGGGAACGATATTGAATAGGACCAAACATTGTTAGTAAAAACAAGGAAATATACAGGTTTTTGTATTGACCGCAGGTCCTATTTACTATGGTCCCCCGTCATATAATTACACTAGAAGATTGGGCATGACGAAAGTGACATATCTACCGTGATTGTCATTCCCATTGGTGACACAGCAGCAGCAACAGTGGTCTGCGGCGAGGTTTCTTGACATGTATATTGCGCTTGTACCCACGGCGGCCACAAAGAAATCAGCACTATACTCGTGGTCGTACTATTAATAATAATACCAGGTACTAGACACATTTAAGGCCCGTATCGACGAGAAGCATATTTTTAAGATAACCGAATAGGAACAACGAAAAATGATTTGATTCGAATAGCATTTCGTGAAAAATATGTCTTTGGGTCCTCTCGAGCAATAAGGCTTTTTTTATAATCGAATAACGCACGAGGGTCAACGAACACCAGAGGGCAATCAACGAGGCGAGCGACGAGACGTGCCCCCCTCCGGGGCACCACCCGGCACACAGGCCGTGATTCCAATGGGCTCAACCCAACTACCAATTTTATTGAAAAGCAACTGGTGCTTCTACTACTACTACTACTACTACTACTACTACTACTACTACTACTCTTGATACTACTATTACGGGGGACCATAGTTAATAGGACCTATGGTATACATAAAACCTATATATTTAACCATTTTTACTAACAATGTTTGGTCCTATCAACTATGGTCCCTCGTAATACTTAATCGGGAGCACACAAAGCAATACAGCGGGTTTTCTTGATACTTGATGCAATAAGGCCATCCATCAACAGTCACCAATAAGTTGTGGTTTGCCCGGTTCATACAGAGGTAGTAGTGTATTCGGAAGCAGTTTTTTTTCATCATAAGACATGCGCACGTTTCCGACGAAACACATACAACAAGCAGTATACTCATATTGGCCATGCCGTGAAAAGTAGCGTCTCTCCGTGGCCAGACTACAGTCGGCTGGTGCCACGATAGACGCTTGATCTCAACATAGCCTCAGCCCACGGCCAACCCGCTTGGTGGCGGGCATAATCAACTAGAACAGATGACGGGTTGAAGAAATCGGGAGGATACATGTTCCAGGGGACAATATCTTGCCGGCGGCGTCCTACGATATCCCCTCAAACTTGAAAAAAAACAAATATTTGCTATTCGAGATGGGTACAGAAGGACTCGTGGATATGTGCTTTCATCTATTTTGTGCACACCAGCAGCCAACTGGTTTTTCTTTCATCAGATGACATGTGCACTTTTCCGACGCAGCACATACAACAAGCAGTATACTCGTAATAGTATTGGAGTGTCCGCGCAAAAAATATATATATTACCCTGGTACGATTTTTGCTTATCGATTCCCCCGTTCGTTACCGACGACTATTATTAAAAAAATCGTCATCAAATTTGCATAGTAACGGCGAAGTTACGCATTTTGTTTAGAGTATATCTTACTAGAGCCATATTTGTAAGATATGAGATTCGACCGCTGCATTCTGTAGGCCTAAACCTCTCAAGATGCTTTGGATTGGCCAAGCTTGCCCCGCCCCGAGAGTCGCATGGGGCCATGTCTGCTACCGGCGGGGTTTTGCGATATTTGCTGCCGCTGCTGCTGCATGCCTACTCTGCAGCCTACTTCTGCAGCAGATAGGTGATGATGCTGCAGCTGCTGATGCACGTCACGGACTACTCCTACTACGGCATGTAGTGTGCTGCTGCTACTACCAGTAAGTGTGCTGCTGGTGGTGCAGTGTTGTTGCTGTAAGCGCTGCGGCAAACAAGCACTGCGGTAAGCAAGCGTTGCTGCATATAAGGGTTGCTGCAAGCGAGCGCTGCTCCGCAAGCAAGCTCTGCTGAGAACAGGCGCTGCTGCAAGTGAACGCTGCTGCAAACAAGAGACCCACCTCGGGCAAGCACTCCTGCAAGCGCTGTTGCATGCGCTGCTTGCTGCTGTTTGCGACAGCTGCTGCTACTGCTACTGCTGCTGCTGCTGCTGCTGCTACTACTGCTGCTGCTGCTGATGCTGCTGTTGTTGCTGCTGCAAGAGCGCGCACCCCCAAGCTCCTGATCTTCGCCGTTATACCACCCCTTTTCGGGCAGAGAGGACAACGAAGAAGAAGGAGGGCGATCTTCTCGTACTGGCGGCATTGCTTGCACAGCGAGTGTCGATCAGCGCAAGTTTGATCGCACTGTGCTGCCTGTTGGGGCTTGCTGTGCTGCTTACTGATTCTGTAGCTTGCTGCTACTGCAGCTGCTTCTGGTGCTGCTGGTGCTGCTCTAGGTAGGGGCTGCTCCTTGCACGACTTATGTTCTGCTTGTTGGGTGTTGCAAAAGTACGTGCTGCTGCTACAAGTGTTTTTTTCAAACATAAGAATCCACTATTTAGCTATTTTTCGTCCCCGATTCAGGCGCATGCCGGAAGGCTTTCGATTATGTTTATCTTTCCGACGGAAATCCTTGATACGCAAAAAACTATTTGATATACACTTAATTATTTGGTATTGATAATAGTCATAAAGCCTTCCTGGGCATTTGTTTTCATAGTGTACGTGCTGTGCCGTAAAAACTATTCCAATATTGTACCGTAAAAGACCCGCTGTAGTATGCGAATGGAAATTTGAAGTACGAAAGCTTTCTTTCAGCTTGTGAGACGATAGACGCTCTATCTCGACATAGGCTCAGCTACTACTACTACTACTACTCAATCGGTTGCACAGCAAGCAATACAGCGGGTTTTCTTGATACTTGTACAATTACAGCGGGTTTTCTTGACACTTGATACCATAAGGCTATCAATCAACAGCCACCAGCGCCGACTTCATACTGACCATGCCACCCTCTCGTACGCGAAGGCCCTCAAGATGACACGTTGCGAGAGCATCGAAACGACCATTCGTAAACGGCGGCTCTTCTTTGCGGGGGGCGTGGCACGGCAAAGCAAGGAGCGATTACCCAATCGGGTAATGCTCGGGATGATAGCTGGTGGGGAGAACCCGAGACCAGGCGGACAGTGTAAGACTTGGCATAGATGCATAGTCGAAGACCTTAGGGAGTTCCGAGCCACCGAAGGGTCAACGGAAGTTGCCCCCTTGGTGTTTGGAGTTGAGACCGCGTTGTGGCCCACTGCAGCCAAAAAGGTGGGGAAGTGGTACCGGGGGATCCTTGAAGCAGCCGAACGGTTCATGGTGAGGTGGCACGAGGCTGAGGCTGAGATGAGTAGACAGCGCCGCGCATCCGCCGTGGATGGTGCCCAAGGGAACGGGGGGGGAGGGGGCAACAGGAGAAGTGGCATAAAGCCCGACCGAGGGAATGCGGAGAGGGGGGGGAACAGGAGGGGTAGAAGGGAAACGGCGGTAGACGAAAGTAGGAAGGAGATGGCAGACAGGGTAGCAAGGCACCAAGTCGACTAGGAAGTAGAATATGACCATACTACTAGTGCTACCAACTGGTGCAGCTGGCTCGAACGTGGTCTTCCCTTGTCTTCTCTTTTAGTTTTGTTTTCTTTCTTTCTTGCGCTGACTCTCCGTGATTTTCATTTTATTTTTTTCTCTTCCTTTTCTGATTGATAAGCCGTACTCAAGGAGCCGTGTGGCGTGGTTGGAAGACGAACCTGCTCTGCTCGGCTCGTATTGTCTGACGCCAAGGGGCTGGGCATAGTTGACGAACGCAGGGCGGAGACGGCAGTCTGGGTAGCAAGGCACCAGGCGGATTAGCAGGGAGAACCTGGCTATACTACTCGTACCACAAGCTGCTGCCGCCACCTGGAAGGTGCTTTGGGCTTTGGTCTGCCTGTTATTTCCCCTTTGTTATTTTTCCTTGTTACTTTCTCCTTGGTTCTTTGTCTTACTCTGTTCACAAGCAGTGGTGTTTTTTGTTTTTTGTTATTTCTTCTTTTTTCCAGCTCGTTCTTTTTCAAGTGTTGGCCACCTCGCCTGCGGGGGGGGGGGCACGACAGATTGTTTCTCTTAGATTTTGCTTTCATTTTTCTTCTTTTTCTTTTTCGAATTGTCTACCTTGTTTTTGTTTTCTCTTTGATTGTTTCTTTTCGTTTCACTATTTCATAGATTGCGTATGTCGTGCCTGTCGTATCTAGTATGATGACATGGCTTTGCATTGCCCACTGCAGTTCACACTGCACACGTGGCAACGTAGTATCTCTGCGGCGTAGCTTTGTGACCACAGAACTTGTATCTCTTCTAGGATTGAAGAATCGGCACGGACACTGGTTGTGCTGGATGTCGACGGGTAGAAAGAACGGTTTAATGTGAAGAACACACACACACACACACACACACCAATAGGTTGTGGTCCATACGGCGATAGTAGTGTATTCGGAAGCAATTGTTTTTTCGTCATACGACATGCGCTCTTTTCCGACCAAGTACAAACAACAAGCAGTATACTCGTGATAATATTGTTTGAAGAAATCAGGTGGATCCATGTTCTAGGGGGCAAGGGCTTGCCGGCGGCGTCTTACGGTATCCTCCCAAACCTGAAAAAAAAAAAAAATGGCATTCGAGACGAATACCGTATTACGGGGACCACAGTAAATAGGACCTACGGTATGCTCAAAAACCTACATATTTACGTATTTTTACTAACAGTATTTGTTCCTATTTACTATGGTCCCCCGTAGTAGCACTCGTCGAGTTTTTTCTTCAACTATTTTGTGCACACCAGCAGTCAATGCGCTGCACTGAGCGTAGGACAAGCGCCCGAGCTAACTCTGACTGCCTTTCATTGGTCTGGGGGCGGAGAGACGTGCCGAGTCAACTCGTCTTGGTATTTTGTACGTCACCATGTGACTGCTGCTGCTGCTGTTACTGCTGGTGTTGCTGCTGTGCCGCAGCTGCTGTAGTCAATACGAGTACGTATCCACCGAGAGGTGCGCACCGAGTGCGCTTCTCTTGGTCTCCAGGCCCAAACCCGCACGGTGGTATGGGATATGGGGATTTGTTGGTTGTATGGTATATTGGAAAAACACCATGTGCTACGGTATGTGTTGGCGGTATCGTACGGGAAAACACACCGGATATGGTATGGTACGTTCGCGGTATGGTATGGTATGTGTTGACGGTATTGTGCGGGAAACCCACAGTATATGGTATGGTAAGTTTGCTGTATGGTACCATGGTACGGTGTCGTGGATGTATTATACGGCTGAATTTGCCTGGTGGTATGGTATGTATATAAGGTCTGTAAGGGTCGAATACGTCGTACGAATATCATTTGTAACGAACTTATATATGAGCCATTGTGAAGTGTTCGAAAATATAAGCCTTGCGGACAAACAGACAGACAGACAGATTTGCATTTACCAAAGCAGATACTCAATTATACAAACTGAGTATACCCTTTTTTCTAGGCACTTCAATTCACAACCCATAGCAGAAATGTAAACGAAATGCGCGCCATTCGCTGCAGTATTACTTGGTAGCTGCAGAACACGCATTGTCTGGCACTATTTAGAAACTTCTAGGGCATCTGTCGGGACAAAACCAAGGGCCTGTTTCTCGCGTTCCTTGGGCATCAAACAGTGGGCATGAAGCTGCCTAATTTACCCACACCTTGTTGTGCATTGAGCTGTCACCCAGCGCAGCCGGAAACCTTTAGCTGCCGTCGACTTGTGTGCGTTGTTGTTGGTGATGGACAGCATATACTTTTTTCGCGTGGCTGGTGATTCTTCTTTTTATCGCGGAGATAGCCGGGCGTCACAGCGATTTCGAAAAATGATTATGTTTTTTTCAATGACCTCAACATTATAAACTCGCAAAAAATGATAAATGTGTTGAGTCGCCTATACATCCTCAGCTTTTTGCTGCATCACAACCCACAATGCCCCAACCAGCGTGTCAGGCACCTACATACTTCAAATACTACGGTACAGGTTCACAGGTGCTATAACATTAAACGGTTGTGAGCCTCTTCGAGAGAGGAACTCTGCACTATTGGTATGGCACCCAACAACTCGGCTTTAAGAAATGCTGTAAGCTGAGCCCGATACACGATACAATGGGCTTGCGAACAATGATTATATCCCAATACAAATCGCAGGCGCGAAGGTATTATATACTTTGAGAATTGAAAGCCCCGTCTGTGCGAGAAATGACTGGGCTAGACTATAAGCCCTACCGTGTAGCACGACTCTGCATGTAGTTTTGGGGCGCTTCAAGGCACAACCAGGGGTCAGTATAACGACACCGCGCAGTATCGGTCAGGGCAGTGACGGAAAAAACAAAAACATGAGAAAAAAACGGCATTGTGGTCGCCCTCCATAAAACATTCAGCGCGGAGTTTCAACCGTTGACCTTTCCCATGGACGGACTTGTTTTCTTCCAGCTGAACCAGAAACAACAATTCACGAGCACCAGTGAACAGGTCCCCCGTTGCATAATGATGGCGCAACAAACTCCTCTAGGAGACATCGAGCAAAGTAGCAAACCCCACAGGGTGTCGATAACCTCTCAATTCTGTGCAACGCCTTGCGGTGTGCTACACTGTCCAATGTCTCCACAAGGATGTTTGTTCGCGTCCACAATGTGCCGGATGAGGGAGACGCGCGCAACGGGAAGGGAAGCGCTTTCGGGCCAAACCCATTCTGGTTGTCGGGGTTCCTTATGGTCACTGAGGAACTACCCACTGTTAAACTTGGAATCCCACCCGTTTGGAACGATCTGTTTCGATTCTAGGGCGTGAGACTGTTTATCATGGTCAAATGTCCGCGAGTCCTTTTATGGGGGGTGAGATAGAGAGCCCCTCGATCGAGTAGCCCCCGAAAAATCTCATAGAAATCTCAGAAAAGTAAAAGTTACGAGTTCACCCCTACCGTAGCACGTGAGAGGGGCGTCCTGACCACCTGCAGTATACCTTGCACAACAACACCGTGCGTCCGATACACGCCCGACGAGGTCATTCTGCAGTGGCCAACTGAAAAACAAAAGAAGCGATACAAGGGCGCTTGCTGAAGCGTGGCGACGACTGCTAAACTCTAGGAGAGATCCACGCAGCACACCCATGCTACCCAGTCCACCTACCGATCTAGCTACCCGCTTGCCTACGTCTCTACCTATCCATACGGACGACACAAATCGGCGACGTTCGCAGTGGAGAGAAAGGTTACGGTAGCGGAGCGCGGTTCCATCATCTCTGGGCTCTTAAGGTGAACAGCTCAGCATCTCACCTGAAACACGACCCACTCTCAAACAAATCTAGTTCGCGCAACCCGATCACAACATGCACCACTACATGCGCTCCGTGAGTACTACTCTAGAGGAGGGTAATCGTTGCCCTGCTGTTCGCTAGGTGTTAATATTTTCCTGGTAATGTATTCGTATGTTTGTGATGTTGTATTGATTAAAACTACATTCTAGAGCAGCGCGGAGAATAGACTCATCGAACAAGGACACAACGGTCGCCGCTACTTCTGTGTATATACTTTTAAAATAACACTTTAAAACGTTTACGCACAAAAAAAAGAAACATCACGGCCGATTGAAAGGTGCTATGGCACGGTATAGCAGGGGTCAAAGTACATGACACCGTCACAGGCGTAGAAAAGCGCTGCATTTAATCTACGCGGAACCGTCTACTCCAACCCCCCCGGGCACCACGGGGCCTGGCGAAACGCAACGCCGTCCCACCCAACCAAAGAGGTTGTGGCACGTTTGATATATCAAACCCAATGCCGATACAGAGGCAGATTGGGCAACACGAATCCGACTCTAAACGGGCAGCATCTAGACGCGGGCCCGTTTTTCCTTACCTCCCCGGATACCCTAGAGGTCGGGTTGCAGCCACGTTCACGAATAATCTTGCGCCCTGGATTGAACCACCGTCGTTGGCGTCAGCCGGTGAAGTGGTCGGCTTCGCGTTCGCGACCGGAAACGAAATCGCGCTTGCGGACGAAGCTACACTTGCGGCCGAAACCGCTCTCGCGGATGAACTTGCGTTTGCGGGCAACCCCGCCATGCTGTTTGCGCCGTATTGGCGAACCAGCGCTCGCGCTAGGGGGAAACCCCACCGTGATATATGCCCTGCTTAGCGAACCAAAGCTAGAACTTGCGCTCAGATACGTCGATGGCGTGCGCAGGTGTGATCTGTTCTGTTATAAGGTCAGAACAGCGGAGCGGACGACGTCGGCTCTCTGCACATAGAGGCAATGTTCAAAGAAACACAACTCTGTTACCCGAACCCGACAGGTCAAAGACAGCTGAGCGGTCGCAAATGTAGCACTCGAATGAGTGGTGGTGTCTGTGATGGTGGGACGCCGGCAAGCTACCCAATCGCAGTGGAAGTACTCTCGTCAACGACGCCCAAAGGATGGTCACACGCCATAACAGGAGCTGCCTTGACGATCGGATAGCAGAGGTAACGTTTTCGGCGACTCCTGCAAGACCCGTAACTAACTGCGAAAATAAGAAGCCCGGAGGCGGGCAGTCAAGCGGAAACCATCAGAATCGTAGAAAGGCATACAAATAGAAATTATTACGAGTACCACTAGTACGGGAAAAAACATCGCAACGTGGCGTAGCAGCCGTCGTGCCACTAGTACACCAAGAACCATCGGAACTTCGGTGGATTCGCGGGCGGATTGGGAGTGTGGGTGGTTTGAGTTGATAGTAGGTGGGTTGGTTATTCGCTACAAAGCGTTGCAGCAAGGGCCGGGGCCAACGGACATAACCCAGAGCATGAGTATGCATCGGGACGTCGGTGGTGTAGGTAAATTCGTATAGCACCCCCACCAGCGTGGCAGCTGTCGTACCACTAGTACGGCAGTAGGCACCGGAACGTCGGTGGGTTAGTGGGCGGATTAGTTCAAAGGGAAATGTGTATTTCACGCTCGTCTGCTTGTCATGACAAGATACCAAACGTGCAACCTTAAAGTAGACATTATGGGTGGTTTGGGTGGATAGGTAGGTTGTTTTATCGCCACATAGCTTTGCAGCATGGGCGGGTGGTCAGCAAACACAACCTATAGTACGGGTAACGGTTTTACCGGGCGTTTGGTTCGCAGCAGCAGCAGCAGCAGCACTCAATGCATGCGGCACCAATGCCAGCCCCGGCGAGCTCTGTGCACGAACACTCACATACGGAACATTATCGTACTGGTGCGGTTGTTGAGCCTTCAAATATCAAACGGTTTTCGTTTTCTGATATGTATCTCTATCTGACGAAACCCAACTCTATGTATACTCGTAGGCAGGCTGTGTCTGCCCACAGCAACGTTCGGCCCGTCTCTCTAAAACATGCTACAGGTGGTGTTTATCCGGACCACTTTCCTACTGATCAGGGGACGGAGAAGCAGAATATGATCTGCTGTAGATGTCGTACAGCAGTAGTAGTGGAAGCACCTGTCACAACGTTTTTTTTTTTATTTTTTTGTTCTACCTAACGAAACCTAACTCTACGAGTAGTCGTAGGCGGAATGTGGCTGCCCACAGCAACGTTCGGGCGGTGTCCGTAAGACATGCTGCAGGTGCTATTGTGAGGTCTACCCTCCTTTGAGGGGACGGAGAAACTGAAGAAGCTCAGCTGGAAATGTCGTACGTACAGCAGTAGTAGTGGTGGCACCTGCTACGAGAAGCTCTGTTGGACATCATCGCAACACTGCTGTATTTCCCTTGCAACCATGGTTGGCTGAAGCTGTTCAGAAAACGGTACCAGAGAGAGAGAGTGTGTGCCACACTTCTCTTCTCGCAGCAGCAGCCTTATTCCGACCCTTGCTGCACGCGGCATGCTTCCGAGAGGAACTTTGTATCCGCCCGTCCGTAACCCTTAGTCCGCGGGTTTCCTTGGGAGTCTTTCCGATCGAGTAGTATAATAGTTGCTCTGGGACCTTACACGGCGTCAAGAAGTTCGGAATTACTCTTCAAGATTTGTTGGTGTCTGTTTGATAAGTATGTCGACTCACTGTGGATCAGGAAGCGACCTTGCCATAAAACGCCACAGAATATATTGCAACCCCCATGAGGTCAAGACCCTGCAGCCAGAAGCTACCTTTGCATGGCCGTTTGCGAGCGGCGGGCAACGACCTCATTAACCGTTAAACGCTGTAGTCAATCGCGATGAGCATGTCATGCTTCTACAAGGTGATTTAACGTATGTGACGATCGATGTATTAGAGCCAATCCACTTGATAAATATTTTGCTGCTCGTACCAACTCTGGCACAAGGGATCGTCTACAAGCGATTGCTCTCCGGGTGGGGCTTGGACACGTAGCTTATGGCGCAGGGCTCAGTTGAACCCGAACGTCGGCCCACTGCTTGTATGTGTGATCGATTGGTGCTGTTTGCTCGTCAACGTCGAGACCGTTTGGGACCAGAGTGTGCGAGAATTGGATTTCCGCTATAGAACCCCTGCTGAAAAACAAATACATTTCTAGCCAAAATCAGTTACGATGTCAGCCTGGACAATAGCAGCGCTCCTGGGGTGTGTTTTGTACTTGTTTTTAGAATGTAACTGATTTTGGCCGAAAAACGGCCAGATATACCTGGTTTTGGCAAAAACACCTTGAAAAACAGTTTAGAAAATAATACGCGTTGGCGTGCGCTGTACAGACAGAAAGCACGAAAATAGTAAATAGGAATGGGATGCGATAAATGATGTTTGCAGACCCTCACGCCTTTTTTCGCGGCAGAGACGGCGACGGCAGAGTCGGCAGCAGCATAAAACATGGAAACGTGTTAGTGTACTCAACGCCTGTCTGTTATCGTGTCAACAACAGCAGCAGCGGCGGTTGACAACTGTCTCGGAGTGGAAAGAAGCGCAGGCCGCAAACAACAACGGCAACTGTTCGGGAAAAAAAGTTGGTTATAGTGTGCAAAACAAAAACAACGGCAGCAGCAGCGCATTACAAATGGCAGTACGCGTACTATACCCCTGTCTCGGTGTGAGCTCGTATCAAGAAAACAAAAATGGACATTTTTTTTGTTATACGTACTGCTGTAGTGTGCAAGACAAAACTCGAAGTTACTGTAGTACCTGGTACCTGGTATGTGTTTGTGTCTTGTATTTAGTGCTGAATGTCGACAACATGCGGGAACAGCAACAACCCAGACACCAGCTGCAGCAGTAGCGGCGGCAGACGCCGACTCAAAGCTGCGTACAACAGCAACAACGCGAACGACGCCTGGGTACACAGTAAAATCAGCATCAGGGACGATAGGCGCGCGGGATTACAGCAGCAGGAAAAGAAGCAGCAACATAAACAACAACAGCAGCAGCGGCGGTAGACACTGTTGGGGAAACGAACGCAGGCTGTAAACAACAACGGCAGTAGCAGCGGCAGCAGCAGCACAAAAGCAAATATCAGTAGGCGTTGTAGCGCATAAACAAATGGCAGTATTAGTACCAGGTACGTTTTTTGTCTTGGATTTAGTGCTAAAGGTCGACAAACACAACAACAACAACAACAACAACAACAACAACAACAACAACAACAACAACAGCAGCAGCAGCCGCGGCGGTATAAATAGGTAGCAAACAACAACAGCAACAGAGAAGCACAGAACACAACTCACCGCCACCTCCTGTCTCGAGCGTGAAGGACACGGTGCGGACGTCGATAGGCCTGACGTACAATTCACAGTCTTTGGGTCACTTCAATATTATTCCGCTGCCGGGGCAGGTGTCGTGGTCGCAGGTCGCAAAATCGACCTTGCCTCCAAATATATGTCTCCATCATATAGCTGGGAGATGCAGCGGTTGCACTCTACAGTGGGATTGAGCACTGACTTGGACAGAGGGGTTCTGTTCGAAATGGGCTTCCACGATCCGTCAGAAGAGGGCGAGGCAGAGGTGTATTGAAGGGAGCACCTTTAATATCGGCCGCAGGAAAAAGTGCAGTCCACTCTGTAGAAGCAGCACCACCAGGAGCAGGCGATGCCATCTACCAGGCAGGAGCAGCACCAGCGGGAGGAGCACCCGGTACCAACAGAAGCAGCGAAAGCAAAAGCAGCACCAGCAGGAGCGGCACCCGAAGGAGCGGCACGAGCACGAGCGGCACGAGCACGAGCGGCACGAGCAGGAGCAACGCCAGCAGGAGGCCAACTGGCCAAGCGGTCTACTTTGAGGCAGCAACAGCGTGACGCGCGTCGTATGCTGTCTACATGTGTCCACGCCCGCTAATAATCCACTGACCCGCGTCGTAGTCCTGTGTTGAAACTATTCCGGAACAAAATAGAAAAATAATCGGTCTACTATCGTATGTATGCCGTCTTATAGCCGGTCTCTTCGGGCAAAGCAGGTGAGATCAACAGCAGTCCTGTTGAATCTGTTCCCGAAAATTCCCTCCACTCGCGAATAGTACAAAACTCTCGCGAATCAGGGCTGACGATCTTGGGAAAGGCCACCGAAACGCCCCCACGGCGACCGACCCGAGAAAACGAATTTGTAGTTTTGTTTACAAGTTTTCCCGTCGGAGTGGCATGAGCGTAGCGTGTAAGAAAACTCTTGCCGAAATACGTATTTGGTGGGTTGGTTTAAACTATTCCACCAATAATTGCAGTTGTATGTGTTGCAGTTGGGGCAATAGCTCAAATGTACCTGTTAACAACCAAATATGTACCTGGTAATATTAGTATAAGGAAAATAGTAGTGGAACATGGAGATGAGGTGACGCAAGAGAGCAGTTCTAATGTCCGAAAAAGCAGGTAGTACCTACCAGTATGTATTACAGCTGTTATGAGATATGAAGCGACATGAGCGTGATACCCGGTATGCAACTTCGACAGTAAGCACTTGCTCGACGAATCGCAGCGCCAGTAGACACATGTCCTGCGACACCTAACGGTTCGACAACGAACGAAACCTTTGGCGAACGCCCAAACCAACTACGACAGAAATTCCTCAAGGAAAAACGTCTTCAACGAAGCGTAGCAGTGGGCCCGGGGCCAGCGTGAAACGCAAAGGAGTCGAAGCGACGGGAGTAAGTAGAGTAGCAAAAATTTCCTCGCAAACGCGAATGTCGCTAATATCAACGGAATCAGCACCCTGGCATACACCCAAGGTAGATTGAAAAACCAGGATCTTTCGTGGTCCACAGCACCTGAAAAGGATGCAAAAAAGTCAGCTAGACCTTGGCACTCGCCAAGGCACTAGCGTGATGGAGGCGATGCAAAACCTGACACTCTTATTGGGTGAAGAAACCCCCCCCCCCGAAAAATAATGAACCAGTCCGCTCCCCACACTTGAACTCAAAGTACCCGCTTGGCAGACTTGTAAGTACACGCACAACCGTTACGGACGTTTGCTGAAAGTATTGAAATATTACAGACGCAGGCGCACGCTCCAACGAAACGCCCTCAAACACCTCTATATTTAGACCCCAGGCGCAGACAAAAGGCAGATCAACTGTGTATGATGCTCTACCGGCAGATCATGATAGACACAAGAACAGACTCTTAAAGTGCGAAGATCTATTCCGAGCCCGAACCGAGGAGATCGACCGACACAACCTCCCCGCTTGGCGGCGCTCTTCTCCAGTTCCATCCGAGCCTATTCGCCGAACTTCGCGTGGCGTTCGCCCTGAACTTGCTCGCCGTGGGCGATGAAGAACTTCCTGGAGTGCTCGTAGCCCAAGAAGTGCAGGGGGGGCTTGTACAGGCCGATCAAGATGCCGTTGTCCTTAACAGTTCCTTTGTAGTAGACACAATCCTTACGGACCTGCAAACATAGATTATAGACAACAAACCGACAGCACACAGGAGACATGTAAGACGTGTTGAATACAAATATTTTACTTGGTACCTGGTATGAGTTTTGTTGACGAAGACTTTGAAAAGGGCAAATAATTGCCAAAATCAATTATACCTAATCCTTTTGAGCCAAAATCAGGTGTATACTAAAGCCAAGTAAAAAACGCGCGCGACGAGCGGTGTTCTGTCCATGAAAGTCGGGTGAAAAAAGAAGCGTGCCATATATGGCCTCCAAAATCTAAGCCGTTTAGTTTTCTTTAGGGTGTAGATACCACGGGCTTCACTTGGACCTGCAGAGATTCACAGTTAATAGGCTTCGTTTGTTCTGCGACGGCGGGGGCGCCAAGAAGAGTAGTTACTCTGGCGCCCCCCCACCGTTGACAGCATAAATCTTCTTGACCGTCCTCACGGAACTGCCAGCTCGGCACGAAATTATCTTGCCGTACCAAACCTGAGACAAACTCGACGCGGGGTGGTGCAGATAAAGACCATGGTGATGTATGGACCGCTGTGACCATAGAAAACAACAAAACAGCAGCAGTGGCACACAACAATTATTCAATAACGGAAGCACGTCGCACATTACATCCCAAAGAAGAAAATAAGCGAAACCAGCATACTCATGTATGCATATTTATGTAGATACGTACTTACTTTGACGTACAACGTGTACGTGCGAGTACAGAGTTTATACGTTTGCGTAACGCAGAATAATTTCAACCGAGGGAGGGCAGTCGCATACGGAGAGAAACAACAGTGTACATATGTGGCCCCTCTGATTGGTTCAAAGTTGGCCAAAATCAGTTGAAAGCTAGAGAGAGTAGAAAAAAAACTGGTATAAGTTGGCCTTTTCTAGCCAAAATCAAGAACAAAAAAATGGCCATTTTTTTTGGTTATACGTACTGCTGTAGTCAAGACAAAACTCGAAATTACTGTAGTACCTGGTACCTGGTATGTATTTGTGTCTTGTATTTAGTGCTGAAGGTCGACAACATGCGGGAACAGCAACAACCCAGACAACAGCTAGCTGCAGCAGCAGCGGCGGCAGACGCCGACTCAAAGCTGCGTACAACAGCAACAACGCGAACGACGCCTGCGAACACAGTAAAATCAGCATCAGGGACGATAGGCGCGCGGGATTACAGCAGCAGGAAAAGAAGCAGCAGCATAAACAACAACAGCAGCAGCGGCGGTAGACACTGTTGGGGAAACGAACGCAGGCTGTGAACAACAACGGCAGTAGCAGCGGCAGCAGCAGCACCAAAACAAATGGCAGTAGGCGTTGTAGCGCATAAACAAATGGCATTATTATTACGGGGGACCATAGTTAATAGGACCTGTGGTATACATAAAAACCTGTACATTTTACAATTTCTACTAACAATATTTGGTCCTATTAACTATGGTCCCCCGTAATAGTACCAGGTACGTTTTTTGTCTTGGATTTAGTGCTAAAGGTCGACAAACAATAACAACAACAACAACAACAACAACAACAACAACAACAACAACAACAACAACAACAACAACAACAGCAGCAGCAACCGCGGCGGTATAAATAGGTAGCAAACAACAACAGCAACAGAGAAGTACAGAACACAACTCACCGCCACCTCCTGTCTCGAGCGTGAAGGACACGGTGCGGACGTCGATAGGCCTGGCGCACAATTCACAGTCTTTGGGCCACTAGAATATTATTCCGCTGCCGGGGCAGGTGTCGTGGTCGCAGGTCGCAAAATCGACCTTACCTCCAAATATCTGTCTCCATCATAAAGCTGGGAGATGCAGCGGTTGCACTCTACAGTGGGATTGAGCACTGACTTGGACAGGGGGTTCTGTTCGAAATGGGCTTCCAAGATCCGTCAGAAGAGGGCGAGGCAGAGGTGTATTGAAGGGAGCACCTTTAATATCGGCAGCAGGAAAAAGTGCAGTCCACTCTGTAGAAGCAGCACCACCAGGAGCAGGCGATGCCATCTACCAGGCAGGAGCAGCACCAGCGGGAGGAGCACCCGGTACCAACAGAAGCAGCGAAAGCAAAAGCAGCACCAGCAGGAGCGGCACGAGCACGAGCGGCACGAGCAGGAGCAACGCCAGCAGGAGCAACGCCAGCAGGAGGCCAACTGGCCAAGCGGTATACGAAGAGGCAGCAACAGCGTGACGCGCGTCGTATGCCGTCCACGCTACATGTGCCCACGCCCGCTAATAATCCAATGACCCGTAGTCCTGTTGAAACTATTCCGGAACAAAATAGAAAAATAATCGGTCTACTATCGCATGTATGCCGTCTTATAGCCGGTCTCTTCGGGCCAAAGCAGGTGAGATCAACGGCAGTCCTGTTGAATCGGTTCCCGAAAAGTCCCTCCACTCGCGAATAGAACAAAGCTCTCGCGAATCAGGGCTGACAGTCTTGCGAAAGGCCACCGAAACGCCCCCACGGCGACCGACCAGAGAACACGAATTTATAGTTTTGTTTATACCTGTATGACCCTGAGCCGTATCCGACCCGTTCTTGGTCGGTCGATCTCTCCCGCCTCTGATCGCCTTTCCACGCGATTTTTTCACCGGGGCGTCCCCCCTTCACGCCTGAAACTCCCGGCATCGAGATTCCGCCCGCTTAGCGCCGTGTTGACAGCGCAAAGTCTTGACGTTGAGATCTACGAAGATATCTACGAAATTACCTGCTCTGTCAGTGTTTTGGGGCATGGTCTCTTGACAGGGGCGTACATTCGCGTGGTTCTTTCAGGCACGTCCTCTCCGACCTCTGACCCCTGGGGAGGGTCACCTACCCGGTCGGCGTCGCCACCGTTGGGGCCTGCGCCGGTCGCAGTATCTGAGACATGGATGGATGAAACGCCCCGTATCTGAGACATGGATGGATGAAACGCCCCGATAGCACATGCCACCCACGCTTAGTTGAGTACTGCAATCCATAAAAAACAAACTAATGAATGTCGGGGATATACGAGAGAAATACTGCATGCCACCTAAAGCCAGCAGCACTTATGACGGCCAGCAGCACATACTTATGGTGTGGGCATTATTGTACAGCGGCAGCAGTGGTGGAGCAGTACAACGTGGCTGCGAAGATGTACAGCTGCTGTGACGGCAACTTTTTACGGAGCTGCGCTGTCGGTCATCGCGCTCTCCCGGAGTTACGAGTTACTGTGCAGTAACTACACATGCCTTCTGGGATACCGCCCCTTTTCGGTTAATCGATAACTAATCGTCAGCGTTTTGCGGCCTTTTCATTTCTCAATTCGTTGTTATTCATTATGACGACATACAATCATCACACACTTCTCAAAGTGAAGTGCGGAGTGCACGGTCTCAATCTCTTGGCATGAAGTCTCAGCCTCCTCCTACTCCTTTATACTTAATATATTCCGTTCACATGAGTCTGCGAACGGCGGCCGTCCAGGCCGCCGGCGTAGCCCCTTGCACACTACTACTGTGGGTCCATCTTAACGAACAAGTTATGTCAGGATAGTAGAATAGGGGGAAAACAAAGGATTTGATTCGAACAGAATTTCGTGAAAAATATGTTTTCTATTTTGTTTTGCTCATCCCATTTGTTATCTTCGCACATGTTCTTCTCTCTCTCCTTCCAACTCTTAACTCAGATCCGGGGTCACATAGCAGGCTCTTCTACTCTCTTCCCGCTACGGTACGTGCCTTCATTTTTATCTCGAGAAGATTTCAGTCTTTTCTTCCCTCGTCGACTCGAATCGAATTGTGCCTACCCACGCTGCAAGGCGCTCTCAACAAATGTCCGACCCACCTGGGGCTCGAACCCAGGACTCAAACACAAGTAGAATTCGAGGTTAACCACTTGAACCACCGGGGAGACCGCCTTTGGGTCCTATCAAGGAATAAGCGTATACTAGGTAATTTTTTTGGATCGAATAACGCGTAAGGGTCAACGAACACCAGAGGGAAAACATCAACCAGGCGAGCCACGGCCCGTGTCCCACCCGGGGCGCCGCGGGTAGCGGCCGGTTGTTTTTGCCGGCACCGCCGAAGAGGCTATCGCTCTTGGGATGTCTTGGGTGGCTGGCGCAGCCCCGAAGCCCGACGCAGGCAGCAGTGACGGGGATACAGATATCGATTTCCTGAGCAAAGAGGGATGAAAAGCTGGGGTTGCGACGGGCTACTAATAAAAGTGATTTGTTTAGGAGCCGCGGATGGTCTACTCTGCGCTAGGGTCCGTCGGACCTCGTGCTGCGGCTGCTCCGGTGGCTCTGTCTCTCGAGAATGGCGGATCTTACCTGTGAAGCCGTCGGCGACACGGCTCAAGTGTGCGGGGCTTGCTTCGGTTTCAGGAGCATGCCACGTCGAGTTGGACAAACTCCCTGATTTGAGTAACACGAAGAGCAAAAGAAGCCCCATAAGACTTCTTGTCGAATTCGTTTTTTTCGGTTTAATTCGAATCAAACATCAAGATGCCTGATGGATGATTCACTTTTCGACCATTCAGATCCAAATCAAATAAAAAACGAAAAACATATCGGCGGAGTATCATAAAACAAAAATCTCGTTAAGATGGGTATCGTAATATCTACACCGGTATAGTTGCTCATTGGAGGAGCTCAACCGGTCAGCAAATACTGAATCAAACAGTGGTACCTCCACCCCACCAGAGCTTTGACCTACAGCAAGGGCAAAAAGGTAGGGCTTGATACTGGCACAGTATGTACCTGCAGGATAGCAGTCTACTGATCGACGTCGCGAGGATATATTACGTACGTAAATAAACACGCCAAAAGATAGTGCGGAAACCCACATTTCGGGAGGAGAAGGTAAAGAGGAAAGACAGCAGTATACTGCTGTAGTCACTACTGTAGAATAGTATACTGATTGGTGTCAACCGCATCATAATCGCTACTGACTGAGCCAGCTAGTGCCCAGCCGTACTAAAAAACGGCCAAGGGAAGTGGCGCGTCGCCCGCCCCTTATCTCTTCGGCACCGCGAGACAGCAACGGAGAAACGATGACAAAATTTAGTGTCGTCACCAACCGTCTACAAGAGGCGCGAGCGCCCGGCAGCACGGGAAGGATCATGTCGCGCCAGAGGCTCTACGACTCCTTTGCAGTGAAACTCGAAGACACCAACTATTATTTGCATCCCCCCATCACGCAGTGGCCGTCGCCGTAACCGTCACTATTTTTCGCCACTTTCCCCCCTCAGAAGTCCCGAAGAGGGTTTCCATCGGTAGCAGGCGCTGGGACGCACACGCTGTACGTTAGAGGTGCACCAGATAGTTCTGAGACCGCCTCTTATTCGAGGAGGAGGAGGCCCATGCCTTGCCCAAAAAAGACATTCGGAGGCGAAAAACGCGATATACCACCACGCACGGCAGCACTACCTCCAGACTGCCGCGCACTACCGGGAGCTGGTTCAGGGAGTCCGTCAGGTTTATTGTTTTGACATCCGGAATTCACGCTGTTTTTCGTAGTCAGAGCCTGAAACGGCGCACGCATGTTTGCGTGCGCTTTGTTGGCCTAGGTATATAAAACGATCAGCAGGATTCAACGCGTGGTGGGTACAGTGGTCAACAATTGAGGAGCCGTCCCCATCAGTCAGATTGTGATTTCGGCCAAACAGAGTCTACGTACCTCTGTATCATGTATATATAGCACGCGCCTGGGTCAGACATCCCGAGAAAAGAGCAAAAACGTTCGTAGGGGACGATCTCCTTCTTCGTTCACTCGCTAGCTTTCTTCACGGCCGCGTACATGGCCACTCCTTCCTCGTTCCCCCCCGTTCCCGTGTACATCCGAATAACGACAACGGGTCGCTCAGCTCGTACCCTTCCTTCGGGATCCGGGCGAAGGACGCCACCCACGCCGCCATGCTCGGCAAGGTCACGTGGGTATCACGCAGAAAATCCCCCGGAGGCGCTATCACCGTCGCTGCGAATCCGCCACCTACGGCTGGAGAATCTTTCGGATCGGTCACTTCCAGGCCCACCGTGACATCCGCCCTGTCCTGCGTTAGGTTGGAGTATGACGATACCTCGCGACCACCCTTAGCTCCGGTAGAGGCGAACCGCTCCCGCGCTTCGGTGCGTATGGCTGCGATCGAAGGGGCTATTGTGGACCACTTGATAGATTGGGTCTTCTTGCCGATGATGAAGCGCGAAGACACTTTCTCCAGATCGACCTGGGACCAGGGGCGGGGGTATTTTGAGGACGTGCCGACAATAAGGTGAGGGGTTTGCGTCGTATTGGATGGCGGGTTGAGATGGGATAGAAAGGGAGAAACGTCGCTAGGTGAGGGAGTAGATAAACCTGTAGATTACGATCTGTCCGAGGTGTGAAACATCCCTGGCCAGAGTGGTACCACACACACTGGATTGCACTACATATTGGTGGGCAGCTCATACACCTCGTCGAGATGTCCGGTCAGTCAGTAAAAGCGTTCGGGTTGGAAAGCATCCCCCCCAACCTGTACCACTCCCTTACACCGCAGCACCTTGGCATGGCTCCATAACGATAATGAGCCTGTCGGTCGAGTTCACAAAATTTGTGAATACTATCAATAATAGCAGCGAACACCATATTATTTTAGTGGAACATGGAACACGCAGGGTCGACATATCACCCAGCGTGCAGCGCTGTGTGGCCGCCACCCAATCGGTCGAACACACAACTAACGGGATACCTGGTACATGATATGTTTCTAATCCTTTCATGACTGCAGCCTCACTTTGAGGACAAACTATATGGGATTTGAGTGGTTGTTTCCAAAACAGGACTGCAGTCATGAAACGGTTAAGGTAAGGTATACATATATTTTTCAGATTTGACTGGGGAAACATCGGATAGGAACCAGTAGGGTCATTGAGGGGCTGCATTACTGTTGATATAGTTGTGTCAAATGTTTAGGTCTGATTGATAGCGCCTTCTATGTTTCAAGTCGTCGGATTCTACAGACTGTAGTACCTACCCTTGTATACGCACGTGGATGGTACGATTGCAATAAGCACTGCACATTGCCAGGTGGCATTTTGCAAAACGAAACGAGATATCGATCGATCATGATCCAGAGCGAGTAAAAGCGGGGTGGAAAGTGCGCACCTTGTCGTTTTGACCGATATCGAAAAGCCCCACGGCGCCGACCGGGCTCGGCAAGCCCAGCGTGCCCAACGCTGCCACCCCCAAAGCACCTGTCCATCAGAGAGAGGCAACGTGAACGACTTGAGAATCAAACCTGTCGGGAGACGCGAGTTTCGTCCGTCGTTACAGCAGCCGCACCTCTACGAATCTAGGGGATACCACTCTGTCCCGAAATACAAGGACCAATGTCATGTAAATATTAACATGAAAACAATCCTTACATTAAGGGCCAGAATCGTGCCACACTAAAACTACAGCAATTTACTCCAGTACGTTCGGCTGCCGTCGGTCGTAGGCCCAAGTACCCTTCGTACCATCTCCTGGGTTTCATGTTCCGAGGATGTCTGTACACTACCACACTTTTCCCTGAATTCTACATACATACCTGGTATTGTTTGGGACGTTTAAGTGAAAAGGAATAACGCGTACGGTCCATACAGTTCCTGACTACTTGACAACAATTGGGGGTAAATCTAGTTACTATTAATAGGGTGTCCGCGCAAAATGAAAAGTGTTACGAATTTTGCATAGCTATTATTATTCCCCGGCCGACGACTAATTAATCAAATATTGTAAGCAATTTTGCACAAAAATGACGAAGTAGGGTGTTTGCGGGAGAACCGATTATGGTTGGGTCGCGAACCACAGGCTACTCACCAAACCAAAACATAATCGAGTTTGAAACTGCTTGCGAAAACCCAAAACGATCATTTCGGTTTTGAACTGGAAATAAAATTCTAGGAATTTAGAATACAGCAACAACACATACATGACAAACAACGAAATAAAAGTACGACAAATGGAACACCAACGGCCTCGCATGAGATGCTGCTCGAGGACCTTTAACAATCTGGGAGAAGGGATCTTTAGGTTGGTAGGCTGTTCGGATGTTTTGGTTCCTGCTGGGATCAAGGCACGGGCGAAGACCCAATTCAACCCCTGACTCTAACCCTAACCCTAACCCTAACCCTAACCCTAACCCTGACCCCAAACCGCAGCCGAAACGGGCCAAACCTCGCCATAACCTGCAAAAGTGCTGCTGCTGCTGCAAGTGTTTTTTTTCAAACGAAAGAATCCAATATTTAGCTATTTATTCGTCCCGATCATTTTTTTTTTTTCATCACGTTTACTTTCCAGTTTAACTCGTAGGAGGTTTTACCCTCGGCGATCTTCGGGACAAGCCGTGGTCACAGGTGTCGTCCCTTCTCCCCCCCGGTACTTACCTTTATTTTTTGTCGCGCATAGGGTTCAGCATTCCCATTGCTCGTCGATTTTCATCGAATGAATGTAGCTAACTCACTCACGCTCTCGCGCTTTCCGCTATTCAATTTCTTCATGCAAGAAAAAGTCCCTACGAGCGTACACTCGGTGAGACTTGAACTCACGAAATTGATCTTGATAGGCAGGCGGACCACCTACCAAGCCAACGGGGACGCCGGCTGTTGCGCATGCCGGAAGGCTTTCGATTACGAGTATTATGGTTGTCTTTCCGACGGAAATCCCCGATACACAAAAATATTATGCGCAGACACCCTAATAATACCACGCTGTCCGTAAATAAATGTAACCCCAGGACTGCCGTACCGTTTGGGGGACGTGCCACTCAAAATCCAAGTTGTTTCTCCCCAAGACAGGGCTGCTGTCCTACAAAGGTTGAGGATGTATTGGGATTTTTTAACCCTTTTAGAACCGCAGTCCCGTTTGGGGGACACACCACTCAATTTTCAAGTAGTTTGTCCCCAAAACGGGACTGCGGTTCTAAAGGGGTTAAAGAGTAACGGAACGACCATAATCATTCCCGACAGCTTAGAATGGTAGTTTCACCATTTATTTTACAAACAGTCTCGAGGGTAGAACATAAAACATGGTCTATCGACAGCGGCCCATTATAATATAATATCTTTCCGAAACAACCACGCGCGACACAAACAGAACACGACCAATATAAATATGTGTGCAGAACACCAAACATCGTCGGGAAAGCAAGGATTAGTTGTTCCTCTAGACACATCGTTAAAAAAAACGTCGCGGGTCTAAGTTGACTTTGGTCTTTCAATACAACAATTCGGAGCACCAAAAAAACAAAAACGTGGCTGAGTCTATTATGCGCCCAAGCGCTTGAAAAAAACCACGTCTGTAAAAATAATCCCGAAGGTATATAATTAGAGTGGCGTTTTTTCCCGGAACAAAAGGCAAGAGATAGAATTCTCAGTGGAGTCAGGATACTGTCGGAATATGATGTACATTTTTCTTCTCTCTGTTCATCGGCCTACAATGTCGTAGAGCTTTTACCCGACGCACCAGTGTTTTCACTCGAACACTCCACAGCATACCCGACATGCCCTGCTGTTATGTTCCGTAACTGACAACTAATCGCTGAGCGCACGAAGGCTCGAAAGGTGGTGTAGACCGGAGGATGGCGTGGACAAGTAAGTGGCGTCGGGTTGTTTCGGCGAGCCGATGCCACGGCACTCTCTGCGCCCACTTCGCGCAGTCGTCGTGAAGGATCCACAACATTGCTTCGGGATGAGTACTCGTAATCATGCCTGCTTGTCCATGGGGACAGCTCACGAATATAAGTCCAATTCCACAACAACACTGCGGGAGCAGCAGCAGCAGCGGTGGCAACGACGGTGGGGGGGCGCGGCGTGAAGTTGCCGCGATTTATTCATAATGTAACACCTGGGGCGCCGAGCCTGCCTGAACGCGTAGCGCGCTGACGCGGTGACACCCGTAGACAAGGAAAGCGCTGCAGCAACAAACAGCAACACGATAAGCATAGCTGGCCCAAAAGTTGAAAGTTACAAGGATAGAAGCTGCTTGCTGCCTGCGTTGCTGCTACTAGATAGCTGTGAGCTGCTACTACTACTGCTGCTAGCTGCCGCCTGCTGCTGCTGCTGCTGCTGCTGCTGCTGCTGTTGCTGCTGCTGCTGCTAGCTGCCACCTGCTGCTGCTAGCTTCCACATGCTGCTGCTGCTAGCTTCCTTTAGCCGGTATTATATTGCTGCTGCTTGCTATCTTGGTACCGGGTACCGGTATACCGTATCACACGTGCCATATATATGGTGACACGCCCGCTCGGACGAATTTCGAGCTTGGTTTTCTTGACAAAGGAAAAGGTGCCTATCGCTGAGCTAGGCGTCTATGGAAAATAAGGTGTCCATCGCTGAGCGAGGAGTCTACAGACTCTCTTCGAGATAATTCTCCTGAGCCACCATATTCCTTGGGTGTGCCCCCCTCGGACCAATTCTCATGCCGTCGGATTTGCAGTCAGTTGAAAAAGAAGAGCACGTTCGCATGAGCTTTTGCCCCGGAAATCTTGGAAATTGATCTTTATCCCCTCAGAATGAATCGGATACCTCGTCAAGAATATATCTGGGGGAGTTTTCCGCTCCTGCGGGCACCCAGCGATAAAAATGAAGGCACGTACCTTAGCGGGAAGGGGGGAGAAGAGCCTGCTATGTGACCCCGGGTCTGAGTTACGAGTGGGAAGGAGAGAGAGAAGAAGATGTGCGAAGATAATGAATGGGATGAGAAAAAAAAAGAAAAAGAAAAAAAGAGAAAGAGACAGAAAATTGCCGTCCGCACGTTTTCGATCCTACTGGGTCACCACCCAAACCCCCGATCGCATCGAAAAAAAAGTAGTTTTCGATCGGATCCCCGATCCACATCATTTTCACCTCATTTCAATCAAAATAGTGCTGACGGTGAATTCTTGCAACCGGCCCCCTTGAGAAGCAGGAAACAGCTCATTGACAAGCTAGCTGGACTTTGGAGACAACTCGGACACATTCTGAGGCGAGAAACACCAGTTTCCAACATTCCCGGGGCAAGAGCTCACGCGGACGTGCTGAAAGGGACCTTTTCAACCGACTGCGAATCCGACGGCATACGAATTGACCTTGGGGCATGGTTTGGAGAAAGGCGCCTCGGAAAATCGGCCCAGGGGGTGCGTTATATCACCATCCGTTTGATACGGTACATACCGGTAGCAGAGGGAACACTGCCGTTAAACCCCTTTTAGAACGAACCGTAGTCGCATTTCGGGGGCTAACGAACCAAATCCCGAATAGTTTGTCCCTAAAACGGGCTCCGCAGTCCTAATAGGGATAACGCTTCCGCCGGTGCCGTGGGATGGTTGCCGTTGCGACGTTGCATGCCTTCGTGTCTCATTCGTTGTGTTTCGTTGGTGCGCACCCCGGCTCCTCCCTGTCTGATACGGCACCAAACGGTTTTCGTTCGTAGGAGTTTCTTCTGCGCATACCAGGCATATACTTCCGGCAGACACAACCAAATCGGAAGGGGAAGGATTAATTCAAGCTTTTTTTCGTATTTATGGGACCTACAGAACCATACCCGGGGAATTTTCCCGGGAAATATCCTACAAAAAACATCTGCGAGCTCTGTATGATATTCATAACCGTAACCGGAAATTCTAAAGTTCTGTACGACACTCACACAAGTGTGCGGAAAATCGGTATGTTCTGTACGCTCAAGCCACAATACCCGGGGTGCGGGTACAAATTTTTCGTACCGGCCCGGAACTTCTGGGAGTTCTGTACGCCCGTGCCACTATACACGCAACTCCTGAAAGTTCTTTAAGACTATGATACCCACGTACCCGGAAGGTCTTCTGTGAGATAGGTATGACATGCATACCCGTCGTGCGAGGGACTTGTGCAAGTTCTGAGTATAAGGCTCTTGCACAAACCAGCGGGGACGGGTATACCGTTGAACGATACGATAATAGGGAGCCTGGTACGTATGCGGGTTTGGTCGGGGAGTGCTCAAATAGTATATGCGTCGATACTACGAACAGATCCGTTGTATACTGAGTCAATGTGGGGTATGTGTTTTCTATGTGACATTATCTTACGTACGAAATAGAAACCTGACACGCACGTATTGTTATCCGATTTATCTTCTGGCAGTGGTGTCGTGCGCAGCAATCACCATTCAAAACAAAAACGCTGCAACAATTCGTGGGATACCATCAAAAATACCCAGCCAATGCTCCTTCCCTGCGTATACGGGTACTCATTTATCATCGTCGTTGACTGGAGGGGATCCTGCACTTACTTAATACAGCAGTGGCGAGGTGAGCACCCTTGCGTTCCGGACGCTGTGCGCCTGTGCATAGCACCCCTCATCACTGTGAGAAGTAGTCTCATGGACGGAGCACCACTTCTGTCCAGCGGCTCCCTTGCTTCCTGCCGTGGATCCAGCCTTCCCCCCGAAAAGTTGTTTCGTCTTTGGCTTCTTGTCGTAGGCTCCACCACAAGTAGATTTGTGTGCTTTGTCCCTCTTTTGCCGGCAGTTGCGGACGAGGTGACCCACTTTTCCACAATGACTGCAGGTGGATGTCTCCGCGGTCATGGGGACACCTCGTCCAGCGATCTTCCCTTTTGCACTGCTGCTGCGAGATAAGTCGTCAAGATAGAGATGCCGCATCGTAGTTCGCATCTAGTCGATATCAAACGTAGGGTCGCGGTACATCATCATCTTGATGTCCTTGTAATCTTCTGTAAAGCCCTATACAAGGATGTCCTTGAAGCGGCGGTCGGTGATCGGCTCACCCATCGCGACCAGCTCCGCGCTTGCGAGAGTCTTCTCCATGAAGAAACCATCAGGGTCTTAGCCTTGCTTCATGCGGGTGTTGACCAATTTCTCCATCGTTGCGCGGACAACCTCGTCAGTGACCTTGTTATACTTTTCGACTAGGGCCTCGAGCGCCAATTGCCCATTGCCGCTCATGCCGTCATCCTCGTCATTTTCGTGTTTGTGCACGATCAGCGAGGCTGGCTTCTCGGTGAGGAGGTAGAGGATTGCGTAGAGGTCTTCGTTCGCGCGGTCAAACGAGGCAATTTCTTGCTCGAGTGCTTCTTGCGTCCCAGGTGTGCCTGCCGTTTCTTCGGTTGGCCGGGCACGACCTTTGATTAGGCTTGCAACATCGAGCCGCGTAACGCCAATAACCACAGCTAGCTTCTTTCTCCACTCCCGAAAGAGACCAGGGTCCCTGCCATCAAACGTTTTCAATCCTTCGATTGTGTTGGCCAAGCTGCCGGTGTTGCCGCTCATGATGTTGTCGTTGGTACAGTAGTAGTAGGCCACCACAGGAGACGGCAGCAGTACTACGTCCTCAAACATCTGCTTGCTAGGTACAGCAGAGGCAAGTACCACACACTGTGTGTTATACGTGCAGCACTGTTGTACAGGTACTACTGCTGTGTGGCGAGACTGTCAGGCCAGGTCAAAAGTATTCTATAAAATAGAACTGTTCGTATGAACGGCCTCTTGGGGTCTCGGATTCTTCGCAGATTATATGTTTTCCCAAAAAACTTGAAGAAAATTCCGATCGACCTGCCTCCGTAGGGTGGTCGGGTGAATTAATTCTAGCCTGCTTTTTCGCGTAGATAATCGAATTCCACGGACAGCGCGTTTTGCTGTCGAGAGTGGATTACACAGCTAGCTGTTGCTCGGACGTCTCCCGAGACTTATGATCCAGAGCGTAGACTACGTCAAGCTAGAGCTCCCAACAGCAGTTCGACAGCGTTGTGGTTGAGATGGCTGTCTTAATGACGTACAGCAGCAGTGTGTACCTCGAGTATGGTCGAGGGTGTCAAAAATAAAAATAAATTTGACCCGACGCGGTGAAATTATATTCAACCAACGTTCTGCGTGGTGGTTCTCTGGGTGTCGTTATCACAGTTTGAGCAATTCTAATGACTGCTATCTGCGTACGACCCTCTTAGACCCACTCACATTTATATAGTAGACCGCCAACGCACTCGTAGCCCGTAGGCTTTGGAAGGCGGCAGTACTCCTTGTAGAGGAAGCAGCTGCAAGCGATTTTGATCGCTTCTTGAAACCCTGAAATCCCGTAGAGCTGATGTCAGAAGGAGTAGTTGTGAACTCGTAGCTCTTGGAGCGGCCGGTCGTGGCGGCCGTGGTGCCCCGCGGCTTGTATGTCGCGTTTGCTTAGTGACGAGGCTCATAACCTCTTAAACAATGCGGTTTGCGTGTGCCAGCTCGAAGCTGGTGTACGCGTAGCGTGTGTCAGATCGTGGCTGGTATACGCTCAGATCCGCTTCATCGATGGCCGATAAGACACAATCTGGAGAGGGCAAACGCTTAAGCTACCGTTAAGCAAACTTGTATGTGTAAGCTTCTCTGTAAGATAAAGATATGTTGTTGGCGACTCCTGGCCAGTGTTGATAGATTTGCTCAGTTGGAGGCTGATGATGGTGAGCAAAAGTAGAGTGAGCTCATGTGGGGGGGGGCGATGCG
Organism: Nereocystis luetkeana; assembly: GCA_031213475.1. Taxonomy (NCBI): domain Eukaryota; class Phaeophyceae; order Laminariales; family Laminariaceae; genus Nereocystis; species Nereocystis luetkeana. The sequence continues at coordinate 7,326,778 of JARUPZ010000025.1, read as the reverse complement.
TGCTTGCGCTTGCAACAAAAATAACAAAAACAGAAAATATGCCACCCCAATGAATCCATGACCCTAGCCTGTAGCCAATATTGTTACTCCAACGACTGAACTGCTAGGGTGCGCTCAAATCAGTACCCTGTGGCTAATCCCGAACCTTACCGGTTCTAAGAGGGATACTGGATATGACAGTCCCGCTACATGTACACATGTACTTCCGTACGTACGATACAGTACATATACTTTATCACATACCAGGTATCAGTAACAACACAGCTTGTAAACTGTTGTTTGTCACACATTCAAGCTACGTACGTACTACTGAAAGTAACTACAGCAACAATACGATACACGTCAAACAAGGCTGCTTGTGGTACGTATGCTACGCTATGTATACCAGATGACTCTGTATTATCAAGTAACGACAGATGGTTACTTACAAATATCATCTCCAATAATTGGAGTACGTATCTAGTGTACCACTCTGTCCCAAACTATAAACACCTTTGTACACTAATTTTCTCACAAAAAGTTGCTTATACTTCGATACAAAGTGGTGTGTACAAATCTGGTGTTTATACGTAAACTAGTTTCTGCGGTACAATGATAATAATGCTACAATTTGTATTCTGAATGTACCAAATAGGAAAAAATAAAAAATAGTGGCTTGAAATGTAAATAAGGGTCAGGGTTTTACCTAGCCAAAATCAGGTATAGCTTGTCGCTTTCGTGCCAAAACCAGCTACCACACTAAAAACAGGCACAAATCACACGCCAGGAGCTCTTCCATTGACCCTACTCACGGCGTACCTGCTTTGGGCTTGAAACTGGGCACGTACATCGGGATTTTGTCCACTTTGTCTCAGCTTTTAACCGTTTTGCCTGATTTTCAGCCAACACCAGAGAGGCCTTACGTACGCTGATCTTTCTCGGCGCGTGTGGTTTCCGCTCGCCCGGTTGCAATAAGCTCGCGTTTTCCCGGTCTGCGACTGTTTGGTCGCGACCAAATTCGGAACATAGTACTCGAGGGGGAATAAGTTCCCACTTTTGCTTGAAGTCCGGATTTTGGAGCTCGTGCTCTCGAGAAAAACATTTAGCGCCCGCAAGCAAGCACGAAACAGCGCGTCGCGGGACTGTGTAGACCGTCTCTAGAGTGGGATATCCTCGTCCCATCGTGTGAGCGGAGAAATGAGCTTGATCGGCCACGAAGAGCCTTGTTGCGAGGCCGTCGAGGCTTCCTCGAGATTTGTTTCATCGAAAAAAAAGACCGGGGCATTTCACTCCGTGCTCGAATTTAATAACAGCACATTTCTCCGCGAATTAAAGAGGTACTTATTCGAAAGCACAGTCAAGGTGAGGCGTGCGAAGGGTTTACGGGGATTGGCATGCACCGCTATCAACAGTCGGGGGTGGCCTCGAACACTTCCCACGTGATGTCTAACTGAAGGCTGGACTTGCACGCTCAGCAGCTGTCGTGTGGACCATGCGCGGCTAGCATGATTCGAAGACAAACACGGAACAAAACGATTGAAGCTGTTTTGCTTCTGTATAAATAAATTCTGCCGCAATCGATACCGGTGATTGATGGTGAAGTACAATGGTAGCTCCACCAAACACCAGTCACTTCGTTTTTGGTGCCTTTGTTCCAACGGCGAGTCCCTCGCAAAGCTTGCAGCCATGCATGACCCACACGACGACTGCTGATCGTGCAAGTCCAGCCTTCCGTTAGACGGCACGTGGGGAATGTATCGGCCCACTGCCGAGGCTATTGATGGTGCATGCCAATCCTCACAAAAAAAAAAAAACGCGGCTCACGTCGACTGTATTTCGAAAAAGACCTTTAGTTCGCAGATAAACGTCAATATACTATTTCAGTATGGACTGCAGAGCCCCGGGCTAGGATGTGTTGCTTTTTCGATGTTACAAATCTCGAGGAATCTTCGACGGCCTCGCATAAACGCTGTTCGTGGCCGATCAAGCTACTCGCTCGCTCCGTGGGATGTGTACAGTCGACTCAGTAGGCGGGTTGTCGCGTCGCCGCGCGCTCTCTCTCTCTCTCTTGCGCTGGCGGTATTACTGTAACTTGTTTCACCTCCAGCGCATAGGCTGCCAGAACCGCGATTGTTGTGACATTTGCGTTCCGCAATGTCATAGGAGCACCTCACCAGGAAGCCCGAGTGCTTCTGCCTTCAATTTTCAAATCGAGAAAGTGGCTCCAATATTTGTCAGGCCCGTTTCAAGGTTGATCATCTCCGATTAACCTGAAGTATGTCTCGCGCGAGGGCATGTGTATGACCGTACGCTCTCGAGGTTTGCTGCGCCCCCGACATGCAGGCGCACTCGCTTGATCATCTTCGTGACTAGTGCTCGATCTGGCCAAACAAAGTATATATATAAATAGTGTTATGATCGTTGACAATTTCTTCCTGCCCCTTAAGGCTGGGTCTCCCTTTCATTTTTGTTTCACGTTTCTTGCCGGCTTCGTTGCCTTTTGCCGTCCAGAGGTGTGGAAGTGGGTTTTAAGGAGTCGCGTCTTCTACTCATGTTCTGTCGTGGAATCGGGATTTCTATGAATTTCCCATAATTCTGCATATACGGCTCATCAGAGTGGGCTAGTGTTATGATACGGTTTTGTATGAGGTTGAAAACCCGGTAATTACCTGGTTTCAGGCACTGGAATCGTATTTGTAGTACTTGGAAGGCGTTGCTTAGGTGGAAAAACCGGGGTTTTCTAGAGAGATACGAGCTTGGTCTCAGTCTCCGTCGTACATGAAAGGAATATAGCTGTTCTTCTTGTATTTCTAAGCAAACAACCTACGTGAGTACCAACGAGTATCGACTCGATAAGCAGACTTGTCCAGGGATACAAGGTGTCTCGCATGCTCTTATCTTAAAATAGGCACTGGTGGGTCGTATGCCCGAATTGATGTTGAAATAGTGTACCGCACGGGTTTCATCTAAGAGGTGCACCGTGCTTCTTGTAGTCATTTCGATACTACACGTCTGGAGGGAGTTTTGGAGGCCACGCCACAAGGAAGGCTGTTCGTGGCCGATCAAGCTCATTTCTTCGCTCATACGATGAGACATGCGCAGCCCACTCGGTCGGCGGGTTGCAGCCCCGCGACTCGCTCTTTTACGCTCTCTATCGGACGATACATGTTTTGATCTCGAAAGCGCAACCTCCAAAACACGAATTTCAAGCGAAGATAGGAACTTATTTCCCTAGCCCGTTCCGGATTCAGTCGCGGCCAACCATGTCCGTAGGCCGGAAAACGCTCGTAATGCAGGAAGCTTATTCTTATGTTACTACTACGCTGATTCCACCTTTTCTTTCTTGGGGTTTACGTTTTGCTCCAGTTGTTATGATGTGTAATCTGTTATGGCACAACATTGTGGACACAAACAGCAGGCCGTCGTCCTCACCCCGCGTCGAGTTGACCTCAGATTTGGTAATGCAAATAACTTCGCGCCGACTACGAGGTTCCACGAGGATCGTCGAGAGGCTTCGAACCCTCCGACTGCGAGAAGGCGCCAGAACAATTACCATTGGCGCACCCGTCGAGTGGCGAAACAAACGAACTCTGGTGACCCTCTTCAGGCCTTTGTGGAGCCGGCGGTGCCTATTCCCTGAAGGAAACGAGGCGCTCCAGATTTTGGAGGCCATACGCTCAATCTTCAGGCGCAGAACAAAAAAAGGTTATGATTTCTCACACGGCCATAAATATCGATCGTGCGTTTTTTTCTTGGTTTCAGAATATACCTACTGTTTTGGGCTCAAATGGAACAGGGGTATATGATTTTAGCAAAACCCCGTCAAACTACTCAAGTATTTCACCAGTAATCAATATGCAGTACTATGGCAAGACTACATCCATGTGCTCGTGCGACAGTACCTTGTCGGTTCTTAGGGCCCATCTTATCGAGGATCTATACTTTTTTCAATTCCATTTGATTGATTTTTCCTAATTTTATTTGTATCTGATTGGCCGAAGAGTGAACCCCCAAGCATGCATTCTCAAGGCGCATCGAAAACATTCAACTTGAGTAAAAAGTATTTTGAGACTTTTTTCGTGTGTTTTTTTTTTCTTTCAGTTCGGAATTTATTTGGGAGTTCAGTAGCCTTGATGTGGCTTGTCCATGGCGGGTCAACACCTCCGGTGAAGTCTAGGATCATTCTTGGCTGTTTCGGTGACAACGATTGAGGCGATAAAACGCGAACCTCAACGAGAGGCGACCGGAGCAATAGCCGCGCCCACGCCCATAGATCATAGCACATCGTACCTCGGCGGTGGCACCTAAAAACAATCATGGCGGCCGCAAGCCCCAACTTTTCTCCCTTCTCGGTCGGCCAGCAATCACGAAAACCGAGCAAACGAGCAAACAAAACTGAGGATACGCTCGAGACCTCGATAGCTGCATCACCGCTGCTGTTCCGCACGTGGCGCTTGGGGGCTCCCTCCGCCCACACAAGACACCAAAAAGAAAAAGAGGGTGGCGGCGGCGCGCACGCGACAACCAAAACCTTCGCTCTCGTCTACGCTCGTTGCTGTTTGTCGGCTGGGCGTTGCGTGACGCGGTGCGTTCTTCCAGGTTATTCCGTCGTTTTTTGTGCTTGACTATTTAGTACGCCGTTCCCCCTTAGAACACAAACAGGAGTTTTTTTCGAAATCAAATAAAAAAACCATTGAAATTAAGGGTGGTTTATCCGTAACCGCGGGGAACATTTCCAAGAGCGTTGGAACGGATCTTATTGTAAAAGTCGTGGAAGCCAGCAAGAACAACAGCGGCAACAGCAAAACGGACTATCGGTGTAACACGCGCTATCCCGAATGTGTTTTGGTGTTGGTTCCACCGGTTTTATTCCGCGGTAGTTTTTGCACTCTTGAGTATTTAATTCACCCGGGGGTACTATCCCTGCCGGGAAGTACTGCTGTCAGTTATTTATTATGTACGGAGCTTCTGAACGTCTTGTGCGCTCGTGCCACAATACCCCGCGTACGGGTATAACGTGTCCATACCTGCCCGGAGCTTCTGTGGGTTCTGTGCGCGCGTGCCCCAATACCCGTAGCTTCTGTGAGCTCTGCAAGGCCTCGATGCTCGTACTGGGAAGTTCTGGGAGTTCTGTGCAGCAGTACGATATCAATACCATCACATACTGCCAGCCAAAACGGTAAGTACCAATTACAGTATGAATAGTATATCGTAACTAATTGCCAACGAGGCAATCCCAATGCCCATCAGAAAATAGTTGCCACGTTACGGCAATCCCAAAGTCCAGCACGAAGAACCGGCATTGGTTTTGCTCATGAATTTGGAACTGTTTTTCTATTAATACTAAGTGCTGAACCTCATCCGCACTAAACCTAGCATATACCTGGTATCACACACACCCGATATAGAACTGCGAACTTCTGCGGTAAAACCTACAATATTTTCCCCCCAATGGAGGGCGGGCGGGTAGGCTGTGCTTGAAACTTGCCGACCTCCTACCCTTTGCCACACCCCATCTCTTCCACACCTCCTACGAGTGTAGACCTCCGAACGTGTACTGTATGGTCTTCTTCCTTTCTATCTCAACCCTTCCCCAGACATTCATACCGGTACCCAGACCTCCTTGGGCCGGGGTACGGGTACAACATATTTGTACCTGCGCGGGGCTTCTGCGGAATTGGTACGCCCGTGCCACAATACCCGGAGCTTCTCGTATTAAGTTCTGCAAGTCTTCCATACTGGTACCCGGTATACACAAACCCTGCAGAACATAACCTTCGAGTTTTTAAGAGTAAGCACGACTGCACGCAGGTTATTATGACAACGTTACCTGGAAGCAGAGTGGGACATGTCGTCACCATGTTTCTTTGGGGATCCAATCAGCATACGATATGTACCCCTAAACCCGAAAGCAGAATACCGGTTTGCGCCTTGGGTGCGACCAGACGCAATCAGAGGCACAAGGGCACTTCGACAGAGCAACGTTTTTAGCCGCTACAGCAGTACAGCACCCTCCATCGTGCGTTTTATATTAAGGCCAGTTTTGCACACCTCAGGCAGTAGTAGGTTCATCGACTCCCATTTCATGATCCAGATATTTTCAAGCAGATACGTCCCTGATATATACGAGTATGATGCGGCAAACAGAAGTCCGACAGAACAGCGTAGACGAGCCAGGGTAGATAGGTAGTAAATAGGCACTACCAGGTACTACAAACTCGTACCGCGGTACCGACACCTTCCGTTGTGCTTCGTATATACTTCGAAGTAGAGTATACTGTGATGTGGGAGAGAAGGGCAAGGGCAAGCGTACCAGTGATGATGATCCACAGGAGAAGTGTGACACAGGAGGTGTCTGTGCTTGGCCAAACTCAGACGCAGTTCGTGAGATATTCACTTTTATTATCAGTGTGCGGCTTGCTCGAAGGGGGCAAGAGACGAGTGAACAAGGAGGGGGGGCGGGACGCTGCTGATTTTTGAAGACAGAAATATGATCTGTCTTCAACGGGCTATATTCGACTGGCAAGGAGGCACGCGTCACCCTCAACTGGGGGCACGCGCCACCCTCAACTTCAAGCGTGCCATCCCCTAAAACCTCAAGTATGGAGGTACTACTATGTAGTGCAACACCCGGTGAGTCCTGTAAGAGGATGCTATGTAAAGCAGCACCCGGAGAATCCTGTATGGGCTCACTATGGATGCTATGTAGCTATACCCCGGGAATTGTGTATGAACATAGTGTATTTTCTGAAGATGCTATGTAGCGAGATACCCCATGACTTCTGTATGAGCATAGTACCCTGTATGAAGATACTATTCAGCACAACATCCTGTGAGTTCTGTATGAGCATACTATCTTGTACCAGGTATGAAGATACTAAGCAGCGCAACACCCCGTAAGTTCTGTATGAACATAGTACGTACGTATATTTCTATCTCCTCGGCTACTTCGATACTAGACGTACGTATCCATTCTGCGATTACAACTATCTTATTTGCTGACGGTTGGTCTATATACATACTGATGGTTGGTCTCTACCTGGTGTACTATAAACCAAGGTCCTCTATCACAATACGAGTTGCACAGCCTTGAGCAGATCATCGATTCCCACATAATATAGATCACTCTGTCCCTAAATATAGTGTACGTTTTTATACTAATACTGAATTAAAATGGTCCTAATATTTCGGGTCAGAGTGGTACTGATATACCTGGTACCTATATTTTAAGGCAGGTTTATTCCTGACCTGTACTATACTAGTATGACCTACTTGTAGTAATGTTTCACATGGTCGGGTGAGAAAGCGGTATAACTACTTCCGTAGCAATGATTCTTGTTGCACTACGTGCGAGTATACAGGAAATACCTGTGGCCGTAGATGTTCTTGTTTTCATTTTTCTCACATTATTTAAGAGTTTTTACGAAGACCAGATTATGGTTTGTATGGCCAATTTCTATTCTCCCGGTCCCACAAAAAAATTATCGAACTGACCAAAATCGGGGCCCAACTGTTACAGCTGACCTCCTCTTGTGTGCCGCTATCGGCTCGGCCTCACCTCGATAGCCAGCTGTTGCGTTCGTTGAGAGAGACCTTGTGGGGATTTCCTCCGTACCTCGCTCCTGAATGCTCTCTGGCCACGGGGCGGTCAGACGCCACGAGAGTTGAGTGTTGGTATTGCTCAGCAAGTGCGACGTGTGATTAACAGACAGGCACGTGATAGGCAATACTCATGCACGGTGAGTGAACAGGATATGGTTTGACTTGTTTCTTTCGTTCTTTGGTGGGATTGACTAACCCCAGGTAGGGCCACAGAGCACCCGTATCGACCGTTACAGCCGATACGGGGTTTCCATGACCCAGACAATGGCCTCCCCCGCCGAGGACGCTCCATTGTATACCTACATCGATATGACAGCGAGCCATCCTGCGGCTTTATCGCTGCCTTACACGATGCACCCTCCGTGCGCCACAGGTCAGGTTAGTCGACGTACATCACAGAATACCCTGTCGCCCACCTGGGCGACTCCTGGAGCCCGTAGCGCGGCAACATCCCCCCTGCCCGACGCAGAACTATCGTAGGCGCACAGCGGGTATCCCGACCACCACCCGGTAACAGCGTGGGCACCTCCTCCGCCACATCCCCGACGAACCGGCCGTCGCGTCCATCCTTGTTCGCTCGATGCCTCACTTGCTTCTCCTCGGGCGGATGTTCGCTGCCGAAGTGGAGGGTCCGCCATTGGAAGGGTTGCTTTGTCGTTCCAGAACCACGGCGTCCATTTCTCGACGGCTAAGCTCCTCCCAGTCCCCGTCTGGGTACCTTACCCGCCAGTATGGTACCTGGAAGTCATACATCTGACCCACGGCCACTCTGCTTACTCCGTCAGTCCCTTCAAAAGGCCGTCCCACCTGCGTACCGACTGGAAAGTCCTGTAGCGCCCGTGTACGTGACTCGGTGTCTCGCTTCCCCTTCGGTGGTGCCGGCTCCGGCCGCGGCCGACAGTCGGGGTCCTTGTACGGCTCCCATAGGGCGTGGAAAACGTCCAGTTGCAACGGTGTGAAGCTGTCCCGGATCTCCTCCTCCTCGAGCCACTCCGACTTAGCTCCACTTTGGTACCGGCCCTTGTAGTGCCAGTCCCACGCACCCCTTGGATCCCCCACTGCCTTCCGATCCGTCAGGGTGTACAGCGGCACTGCCACCGTCGAGGTGCTGCCCAGTCCCAAATCCGCCCCCCGGGCCAGGCGCGAATTCGTCCTCGAAGTCGTGCCTCATGTGCTCCGGCCGCTCATGGAAGACCTTGATGTTAGCTGCCGATGCCACCTTTCCCCTGATCCGGCGGCCGCTCATCGTCGCTTGATAACTCAACCCCGGCTGCTCGATGGCGGTGATTCGCCACGGCCCGGTCCAGTGCTCGTGCGCCAGCTTGGCGTGAATGCCTTCTCTTCCGAGCTTGCCGACCGCCTCTTTGATTAAGACCCTGTCTCCCACCCGCGTCTGCTGACCCGAGGAACCCCTCTAAATTGCCGCATTGTGCCACGCCCTTCGGCGGTTCTTTCCCTCCTGCCGCCTCTCGAGTATCTCCTTCAGCTCCCGGAACGTCTGCTGCCTCTCTGCCACGAAATTGTCGAGTCCCGAGCGGAAGGAGTCGTCGTCGAGTACAGGGGGTAGAGCTTCGAGGTTCGTACGCGCGTCGCGGCCGAACAGGATTCGAAACGGCGTTCCTCCCGAGGGTAAGCGCGGGTCGGGCGTCGTGCGTTGGATCCAAATATGCTGCCTCGACGTATTCGTCCCACCGCCCGGGCCAGCTCTTGCACAGCTCCGCTATCACCTCGTGGGTCCACCCCCCCATCATTTTTACGGTCCCTTGACTGCGGGGGTGGTCCGCGGGTCCGTAATCGAGCGAAACGTTCAGCCACTGGCACAGGGAAGCAACTACCTTGGCCGTGAACTCCCCCCCTGCATCGCTCCTGACCGACATCGGCACCCCGAACGTAAGCATGAGCTCCAAGAGCTTCCTCGCTACGCCTACATAACCCTTGGACCCTAACGGGTACGCGAAGAGGAACCTGCTGGCTCTATCCACCACTACCAACAGGTACCTGTTTCCGGCATTGGAGACCTTCTTCATGTCCTCCAGGTCTATCTCGAGCAATTCCCACGGCCAGAGCAGCCGCGCTGGCATCATCGCCACTCGTTGGCCCCAGGCCCGTTTCCTCCGTCTACACCCACAGGATAGCACATATTCCCTGACATCCCGAGCCATTGACTGCCACCAGCACTCGGCTCTGGTCAACAGAAGGGTCCGTGCCACCTCCGGGTGGCCGTAGGTGTTTGCACCAATCCCAGCACCCCTGGTACCAGCGCCCTCGGAATGGCCAACTTCGGCTCCCCACCGAGGTTGCACTCCAGAGCAGGTCGTTGTCGTCGAGTATGTAATTGGCCGTTCCTTCCGGTGTCTGCCTGTCGCCGTCTCCTCGCAACCTACCCCCGAATGGGCCTAGCCGGGCGTCCTCCCTCTGGTGTTGGGCCAACCTGGGCGGGTTGCGGAGCGTCTCCGCTACGCGGCTTATCATGGGAGCGAACGGCCCTGGGTGCTCTGCACTCGTCGCCTGTTTCCCCGGCCGTGGCGTCGGCCCAACCGTCGGCGAGGGCGTTGTTCCTCGAGGTGGGCTAGGCGAGGGCGTTGCCCCCCGACGTGGGCTAAGCGGTGGCGGCGGCGGCTGTCGCAAGCCCGGCGCCTCGGACGCGGCCGGCCCCGCCGCAGTCGCTGGCGCCCGTTGTTCCGTCGGCCGTAGTGCCCTGGTCCCCGCCTTTGATCGGGTTACGGTCGGCGTCACCTGCGGGTGTGCCTGGTCACCTCCGAACAAAGCGTACAACCCCTCTAGCGGAGCCTCTCGCTCACCCGGGACCTCCTCTACAACCGCCGTAACCTCCGCACGGATCGTTTCCGGCTGGTCTGCGTCCGCAGCCTCCCTCGTCCTGCCGGCGCCCCCTCCGGCTTCGCCCGGCGTGAATGTCACGCTGGCCATTGCCCCGGCGTCCTTTCCTGGGGGTGTGTCCACCTCCTCCACTCCCTGCTCGCTGAGCAGTATCTCGTCGAGCATGGGTCCCTGGGGGCCCCTGTACGTGGTCCGGGAGGACGAGTCATCCGGAAACGAGGCGTCGACATCTGCCCCTGGCGCGTCTGCGATCGGCAACCGCGATAGAGCGTCCGGGAGGCGCTGCTGTGCTACCGGCCTCCACAGTAAGATCCTGTCATATTCCATCAGCCTGAGCGCCCACCGATGAAGCTTCGCCGAGAGCGTCTGGCTCTTGAACAGCCAGAGGAGCGCGGAGCAGTCCGTAAAAAAGAAGAACTCCCTCCCCCACAAGTACGGTCGGTGCTGTTGTATCGCCCATAACACCGCCATGACCTTTCTTTCCGTTGCCAACCGTTTGGCGTCCACCTTCAACCATCGGTGGCTCGCGAACCCGATCGCTCGCTCGGTGCCCCTGACGACTTGCGTGAGCGCGGCTCCCACGCCGAGTTCACTGGCGTCCGTGTGCAGATGGAACGGTGCTTCCCAATTCGGCAGCGCCAGATTAGGTGGCGACGTGAGCACCTCTATCAGCGCCGCCAGAGCCTTATCCTGCTCCTCCCCCCATGGCACCAAGAGCTTCCTTGCCCTCTTCGACGCGAACCGCTTATCCCTGCGAAGATTCGAGATTGGTGCCACGATCGAACTGTATCCCTTCACGAACTTCCTGAGGTAGCTGCCCATCCCTAAGAGCGCCCTCACCTCTTCGATCGTGTTGGCTCGGGAGAGTTTGGCCACCGCTTCGATCTTCGTTTCCGAGGGTTGGACGTCCAGCCTCCTGACCAATCCGACGAACTCCTGCTGAGGCGCGCACCATATCGACTTGGGCAAATTCACCGTAAGACCAAACAGAAGGAGTCTCTTCAGCACCTTCTCCAGCAGCTCCACGTGCCCGTCAACTGACTTGGTGTGGATAAGGATATCGTCCAACCAGTTCTCGACTCCCTTCCTCTTCAGTGGGCCCAGGGCCTCTCCTACGTATGCTGCAAAGCCTGACGGGATGGTCTTCAGTCCGAAACCACAACGGTTGAATTCCCACAGCTCCCCATGCGCGTCTCGAAAGGCAGTCTTGTGCTTGTCTTCTTCCGCTATCTCGAGCTTCGTGAACCCTGAAGCCAGGTCGATGGACGTGAAGCACGTGGACCCCCTCATACCGTCTACGATGCTGCCTATGTTACCTAGCCCACCGCTGTGCGATATCGTCGAGCTTTTCAGCACTGGCAAACCCTCACCGTTCCGTCCTTTTTCATCACGACGACGCAGTTGGCCGCCCCGTGCCGAGTGTGATCTCCGGATCGCTCCTGCTTTCTTCAGTTTCGTTATCTCGCTTTGTATCATTGCGGTTTCCTCCGGGGGGTGCCTTCTTTGCTTCGGTGCGTGCGGTGTGCAGTTGCTGTTCACTAAGGGCAGCTGCATTTTGGCCCGATTGCAAGCCGGGACCACCTTTGGGTTTGCCGGGAACACCTGACGGTACTTCTCCAGTAACCTCATGAGGGCACCTTTCACGGCGGCGTTCGTCTGAGATATTTTGGCCTGTGACAAGTCCACCTCGTCCGCACTTCCACTCTCCTCCCTCGGTGAAGTGCGCTGTCCAGACTGGGCCGAGCTGTTGACTCCGCCTCCCGCCCCTGTCGTGTCTGGCCCTGCCGGATAGGCGGGGTCGCACAGCATCCTCATGCGCTCTTTGTCGCTCATGTTGACTGCGTATATCCGGGCCACCACCCCACCTCGTTTGAGGATTAACGACGCTTTAGACCGGTTGACCACCTTGCATTGTAACGGTGTTCCCGGGTACCACCACTGTGCTCCCCGAGCCACGCCCATCTCCCCCCCCAATTCCATGTCGTACGGCTTGTTCGGTTCCACCACTACCAGTTGCCGATCCTGGGGCTATACCCCATTTGTTTATGCGTCTACCTGTACGCTGACGAAACCCCGTACTACCACCTCTCTGGCTAGCCGCAGCTCCCACTGCAGGGTCCCGTCGTTCTCCCATGCCACCGAACCCCCGATGGGCAGTGTGGCCGGCTCCATTATCTCTTCCGGCTCTTCCTGCTCTCCTGACGGCTTGACGGCGCAGAAATGCTCCCACGTCGCCCCGTTCTTAATGGCCACCACCTTAACCTCTGTATTGCCAGGTCTGCTCGCCGCCCGCCAACCCGCCACCCCCCCGCCTGCTTTCCTCGATGAGGGCGTTGACGAGATAAAGGGTACCCACGGCGACTCTGGCGCTGGCTTGAAGCCCCTGCCTGCTGCGAAGCTGATAACACTTCCGTTTTTCCTCAAGAACGCCGCCCCTATGATTAGCCCGTATCGGAGGTCTTGTACCACTCGTACTGACACCTTTCGTACCTTGTCTTCCTGTCGAATCACCAGCGGAAGCTCGCACGATCCCGCGATTTTCATGGGGGGCGTTGCGCTGCACGCGGGGTTGGCCGCTCGCAGCCACCCCTGCCCCATCGAACTCACCATCGACTGCCCCCCCCTTCCACTGTGTTCGACCGATCGCACGAAGGCCTCCGAAGCGTAGTTGCCACCTCCCGCCCCTGTGTCGACCAACACTTCGGCCGGGATACGGCAGCTCGTCTTCGTCTGGTGCCACACGAACGCGTTGACCCATACCTGCTTGGCCCCCCTGCCTACTGCTGCCCCTCGGTTTGAGTCGTTCGTGTCTAAGACTGCCATCTCGGGCCCCTTGTTCCCGTTGGCCTGGTCAGCTATTCCGCCGCTTCTCCGCCTTGTCCTGCTCCGTGTCTCGCGCCGGAGGTCCTGGCCACCTTCCTGCCTCTTTCCTTCCGCTGGCCCCTGCCAGCGCCCGTCTCGCTTACTGTTCCCCGGGGTGTGGCTCCCCAGGGCGTCCTTTCAGGAGCTGTTGACCCCCGCGTCGCCGTCTCCGTCTGCGGTTGTATACGCACTCAGCATCTCCAGCCCTGTGAGCATCCGGGTCTCCACCTCCGTGGTAGGCTCGTGGCCTGCAGCATACCTGCGAGGATAGTGACCGTAGGGTACCACGGCGTCATCATGCGAAAAGCGACATCCTTTTCGCGGCGACTTTTTGTTCTCGTGGGGGCAAGGCGACCCGCGCGCGTGGAAAAACAGATCTTTCGGCGGCGAAGGGCGTTGATGATTACGCTGTCCTCCGCTTCTTGGCTCGGCAGCTCTTCTTCCTCCCCGGGAGTGTCATTTTCCTCTCGGTCCCTTTTTCTCCAGCGATCATTTCTACCCCCCCTGCGACTTACGAACGGGGTCCCATGCGCCCCTGGGGTGGATGCGCGTATATTGGAAAACGCCGCGAGGGGCTGGTGCCTGTCGGTCGTTTTATCTTCCTCCTCCTCTTCGTCCTTGTCGTCGAGCCCGTAGCCCGCAGCTCCCAGCGCCGCGCATGCGCTGTCTCGGATGGCTTCCAGGTTCTTCCTCCAACCCCTTGTCGACTCTCTGGCGGGAAGCCGGTCTCCTCCCCGTCGCTCCTCCCTTTTCGGAAGTCCGCTCCGCGTGCCTCTTGTCATGGGCAACCTGTGACTTTGTGAGAGAGCTACTGCACTGTCCCGCTTACGCCCACCTGGCGCCGAGGCTATGGGGTATCGGCTGCATCTGGTGAGAAGGGCTTTAACCAGGCGGTCGAATATGCCGTGGGCCACTCGCCCGCGAGCCACCATGTACGCCGATAATGGCTTGCCGGCGTGCCCGTGCATAGGCGTAAGCTGCTGCTTGATCTCCGTGCCAATCTGGACCAGGAGAGCCTCCAACCCATTTCGGTCCGATTCGCTGGTGAAGAAAAGGTTCACCGCTCGCTCGCACAACTCCGAGACGTGCTTGCCCGCCACGTACCTCCAGAAGTACTGTTCCTCCGATGCGTGCGGCTTCGTCTCGTCTGCGGTTACCGCGTGCATGCGCAGCACCAGCCGCCGAGCCGCCGCCATCCATGACTCCCCTTGTATGAGGGTCATCTCTTCTAGCGCTACCTCAGCCCTTTTTTGAGCTTTCCCGGAGGGAGCTACTTCCGCTACGAGTATTCTGCACCACTCCGTCACCGTTACCTCCTCGAATGGCACCTGGCAGAATCCTCCTTCCACGAGTGGGACTTCTATGTACATGTGCGGGCGAATCATTTCCCGCATCGCCAGAGTGTCGGCGATTAGCTTTGTGAAATATTCCACCCGTCGCGGCGTCAAGGTGTTGGCTCGGGGCCGTGTTGGGTGAATCTCGCCCGCCGACTCTACGTCTACTGGCATTATCCATACCGACCCCTGAACCGATGCCATGGTCTTCGCCAGCTTGTCGGCGAACCAAACGGGATCACTTCGCCACGAGAGTTGGCCCCGAAGATCAGCGAACAGCCCCACGAAAGCATCCTGGCCCTTGGAGACCCCCATGTCCACCATAATCTTGGTAACCACTCGTTCTTCCTCCTTCGGATTGCTGTCCGTTGCCCCTAGGTGTTGGGCGGTGAAGGGTGGTCCCCAATGGGCCTACCCCGAGGTCGGCGTTGTTGTGCCGGGGCTTGCTTGCCAAACCCTTGGTGCTGGTCGCAAAAAGTGCCCGGCTCCGTGTTGGGCGCCGTACAGTGTGGTGGCTGCCGGCAGGTATGACCTCTGCGTGAGTGGAGCTACCGTGCTGGCATACCCCCCCCCCCCGGTTGCTCCCCTCCATGGGCCGGAAACAAAAATCGGGAGTCACGCCTGAGGCGAAGAGCGGGTGCAAAACGAGGGTTACACCTGAGGCGACGGCCGGCCGCAAACAATCGTCAAGGTGTGCGCGGGAACGAAAAAACGAAAAAACAAATCGAGGGTCAGGACGGAGAGATTCGTGGCTTTATTTTCTCCGGTTCTGCCTTATCGCGAGTCTGTGATACCGAGGTGGTGGCTACCTGTCGTGACTACTGTCTCCTGATACGTTATGCATGGTCACTGCTGTAAACAGCGGTTATGCTACCATAATATATGTACTCTATCGTAGTTTCTACGTGTATCCCTCGCCGCTGGTACCCATCAGACTCCATCATCTCGGACAGAACTCGGGGCTCGATACTTGGCCACCCATCAGATTCCGTCCCGGAGAAGCTCGGGCAGAGACACTGATCCCACCCAGGGAAAAACTCGGGCCCCGATGCTTGGGCCTCATTCCGCCCAGGAGGGCTCTCGAGCCCAGGTATTCGGGCCCTCGTTCCGCCCGGGAGAAACCTCAGGCCCAGGTGCTCGGGGCCGAACAACTTCCCTGGGTACCGATCTCTCGTGTCCCCGCCAGAGCGCATGACCTTGTGCTCCAATCTCCCTTTCTCTCTGTCATCTGCCTGAGTTCATCGTGTTACAGCTGACCTCCTCTTGTGTGCCGCTATCGGCTCGGTCTCACCTCGATAGCCAGCTGTTGTCGTTTGTTGAGAGAGTCCTTGTGGGAAGTTCCTCGCTCCTGAATGCTCTCTGGCCACGGGGTGGCCAGACGCCACGAGAGTTGAGTGTTGGTATTGCTCAGCGAATGCGACGTGGGATGAACTGACATGCACGTGATGGGCAACTGACATGGACGTGGTGGGCAAGATTCATGCACGGTGTGTGAACAGGATATGGTTTGACTTGTTTCTTTCGTTCTTTGGTGGGATTGACTAACCCCAGGTAGGGCCACAGAGCACCCGTATCGACCATTACAGCCGATACGGGGTTTCCATGACCCAGACAATGGCCTCCCCCGCCGAGGACACTCCATTGTATACCTACATCGATATGACAGCGAGCCATCCTACGGTTTTATCGCTGCCTTACACGATGCACCCTCCGTGCGCCACTGGTCAGGTCAGTCGACGTACATCACATAATACCCTGTCGCCCACCTGGGCGACTCCTGGAGCCCGTAGCGCTGCAATACAACATGACCCAAAATCGGACGATACGGCCCATAACCTCACCAAGTTGTCGGATCGGGCTTGCTTTTCGGGTTCGGGATGAAACAACTATTCTGTTAGCCAGGAGATTCCGAGTCGACCCGGGCGAATGGGCACATAGCATGATGAGCAAGAATCCGGATTTTCTGCGTCACATACTCATCATACGGATACATACACAGTAGCACAGCGAGAAGGGAACCTGAAGGGTACATTGTGTGCCTCACACCACCAAGCAATCCAACCACACCCACGGCCCATTTGGCGAGGCCGCGTCTACGCGAGGCCTCCAAGAAGGCCGGCAAAGTCATGAGGCCATATATATGCGGCGAAGGGCAGGCAGGGTGCAGCTTCAACATCGTTGACGGCGCCGTGCGTGTTGTGGACTGTTGCTGTATGTAGCTGTTGTTACTCTGTGCTGCTTGTTGTTGCTCTGCGAGCATGAGCGGTCAACAAAGTAGCGGTACTCTGGGCTCTGGGGCTTGTTACCGCGCGACACGCACATACATCTGCATCACGCCTATGCACGCACAGCACAACGCGCACCGGTCGCATTGACAGGCACTCTTCGAATGACCACCATAAAGCACAAAGCACACACACAGGATGCACGCAGCAGCAGCGGCTGCAGCAGCATGAGGCATCCCGGACGAGGCCATTGGTGTTTTGTTTTTCGTACTTTCATGCTTGATATTATTATTGATATTGTCATTATTACTTGTTGCTGGGTCTCAAATTCCCAGAAAATTATTTCCACAGCAGTTGTATTCTGTTTCATTTTAGAAATATAAGTATCTTCTTTTCCCTGGATTTGCCTGTGTTGTGTTCTCGTGTTCTCGTACCCGGCACGCTGGCATTTCACTTGCTTTTACCCATGAATTTGCGAATATTGCTATGTTTTTTTTCTGCTTTTGGGCTTTCTCTGTCTATCAGCAGTCTGTGACCACAGATTTACTGCTGTAGTCTATCTCTACTACTCGTACTGTAGGATAAGAAGTTAGAATGGACGCTGGGTGTGCTGATGAAGCTCGGTAGAAATGACGATTTAATACGAAGACAACACACTAGGCACAGCAGTAGTTCAAAAACGAAGTTATCGTTTTGGAGTCTCGCAAGCAGGTTCAAACTCGATTGATTCTGTTTTGCTTTTGTGAGCCTGTGGCCCTTGACCCAACCACAAATCATTACGTAACGTAAATACCCTACGTACTCGTACCTACTCAGGTTTCAGTAACCTTCGAAGCAACAAGTCACACAAAGATGCTGGAGCCCTAAGCCGGTCAACGTCACGGTGCGAGTTTCCGCCCAGCTCCGTTCCGTGAGCGACTTTGATGCTACCCATGAATTTGGAAAATGGTCATCGAGGGGGTGCGCTCGGCGCTCATCGGGATGCTTGCCCGTTGGGTTGCCCCCGGCAACCGACACCGATCGCTCTTTCCTGGAGCGGCTGGCTATCCTCAGGTTGGCTTTCACGGCGACGTCCGCCGACATGCGGACTCACAAACTGCGCAACTACTCCAGCTTGTCGAGCGCCAAGGCTAGGGGTGCTATGTTGGAGGTCATGCATGTCTCGCTGCGAAGACAACCGCCTACGCTGCCTCCTTCGCGGAAAAAATGTATTCGAACTGCTCCTGGTTCCGGCTTTCGGTCGTACGTCCCCCATCTGCCGGGGCGGGGGGTAACTCCCGAAAATCGTCGAGGAAACCTCCCCGGGTAACCGTGCTGGCGGGAGGGGTCTTTAAGACGTATGGCCGCTACCGAGCTTCCCACGCCTGACGCCGGGCGAGCCAGAAAGTGAAGCACCCAACCTTGCGACATGTATTCAGCCACTGGCAGGTGCAAGTGGCGCGATTGCATTTTCTTGCATGGCTCTCCCCCGGCGGACTCGTGGTCTCCCGCCACTCTCAGAGTTGGGGTTGGCTGAATGTCGGCGACGGCGGGGGCTGGGTCGCGTGTTCTGGCTGTGCGTGGGGGAAAACGCTCCGCGGGCAGCGGGTGGCGGCGAAGCCGCTGTGGGGGCGACTCCAGCTTTGGATGAGGGCACGGGCCTTTCCTCTTGGTTGGGCCCCATCATCATTTGCGGGGCAGCGGCGGCTCCAACCACCGGTGGGGCGGCCGCGACGCCCGCTGCGCGTCCCAAATGGTGGCGTTGGGCGCGAGCGAGTAACCCTGTCGCCGGGATACGCCTCGCTCGGGGGACAGACGTAAATTCTGTGTGTCCGTGCCGGTGTTACCGAGTGATCCTGGGTGTGGGTTGTCTCGGGAGGTTGCGGTCGAGTCATTGCCTTCCGTTCTGGCGAGTGTAGCGCAGCCTAGATGTCACGGACAAGTTCGGCGAGCCTCGATCAGGTCGTTAGCGTAGGTACCCCCGCGGCCACCGCCGGCTCGCCATATCGCGCTCCGCAAGTCTTCCTCTATTTCACCCTTGACTGTCGTTCTGAAACGTTTGTATCGTTCACGATCTCACGTTTGCGCGGCGCGGGCGGACGTACCAGCGTTAATAGCGACACACGGCTTTCCTCCGCGCCGCCTAGCGAGCTGAGCAGCCCAGGTGTACTCCTGCTGGTTCTATTCTTGAGCCAAGACACGGTAGAAACACTCGGATTGTCTTTTGCTGAGTAGGTGTCAAAGGCTCGTTTCGGCAGGCTCCGGTGGACCCTGCCGGTACGCCTGTATTTGGGTATGGAGCGAGCAGTCACGTGGTTGTGGACCTGGGGTTGCCATTCGGTTGGCGAAACAGCCTCGGGGTTTGAGGGTTGGTGGTGGTGTCGGCGCTCGAACACTCTCGCACTCGCAGCTCTACGTTCCAAAAGGCAGTCGGGGGCCCACAAGGGGGGGCTGCTGCCGCGGACGTCGTACTCGCCCCGCCGCGGGAGGTTCGGCCGTGCCGCTCCCGGGGGATTGCCAGCCCGTGCCCAAGTCGGGGGGGAATACCGGGGGGCATGTCTTCGTACGGTGCTGCCTCGACGATGGTATCCGTGCCGAGGGGCAATGGTGGCCGGACGGCTGCCTCTGCTGACGGGCAGTGCAGTCCCTCGCGTCGGACCACGCTCGCCCGCTGGCCGGCCGAGGAGCGTCTGACCCACTCCTATTGTCCGCCAGTCAAGTCACTAACTGGGACACTCCACTCCACTGGAGGTGTTGGGTCGAATGATCTACACTGAGGCAAGCCTCGTGAGCTTGTCGCGGCGTGCCCTCTCTCTCGAGCTTCAGCTTCCGCAAAACAGTCGTCGAAGCCCGTCGGTTTCCTCGTGCACGTATTATACTCTGCCGTTCGTCCGGGGTCGTTATTTTGTGCAGCGCATATTGGCCTCGGTAGGGATGCCGGGTATCGCTGCCGGAGCTGATTTCGCGTGCCGTACCGCATACCCCGAGCGGTGTGTCACCCTCGGGCCCCGAGTTCCACGGGTATTTTCGAGTTTCGACGCACGTACGTACGAACGACCACGACGTAAGAAGAGTACTTTCATAGAATATCGAAGACCGAAGTTCTTATGAAGCCTACCTTGTGGGTTAACTATATTGCCGACATACTTCATAATTCTATCGTACTGTACCTGTAGTGGTGTCGTGCCAGCTGCTGTAGTAACCTAGTGCGTATTTCAATTTCATCTAAATAAACAAAACTACGTCCCTGGTGGCTTGGTAGGTGGTCCGCGTGCCTATCGAGATCAATTTCGTGGGTTCAAGTCCCACCGAGTGCATGCTCGTAGGGACTTTTTCTTGCATAAAAAATTGATTCGCGGAAAGCGCAAAAGCGTGAGTTATCTACCTGGTACATTCGATGAAAATCGACGAGCAGTGGTAATGATGAACCCTATGCGCGACAAAAAATAAAAGGCACGTACCGGGGGGGGAAGGGACGACACCTGTGACCACGGCTTGTTCAGAAGATCGCTGAGGGTCAAACCTCCTACGAGCTAGGCTGGAAAGTAAAAGTGATGTAAAAAAAAAACAATGCTATTCCGGTAGGTACTAACCCTGTCTAGGCATTTTTCTTGTTTTCTCTATTTATTTACCGAGTACATGTAGTACCGGCGTCCCCGGTGGTTTGGTATCATGGGTGGCCCACGTGCCTTCTAAGATCAACTTCGTGGGTACAAGTCTCACCGAGTGCATACTCCTAAGGACTTCTTCTTGCATACAAAATGATCAGCGGAAAGCGCGAATACGTAAGTTAGCAACATTCGATGGAAATCGACGAGCAGCGGAAACTCCTATGCGCGATCAATAGGAAGGCTCCTACCCGGGGGGGGGGGGACGACACCTGTGACCACGGCTTGTCCGAAAGATCGCTGACGGTAAACCTCCACGTGCTACGCTGGGAAGTAAAAGTGATGATGAAAACGATACTAGGGTATATATATTACCGAAGTACAGTATAGGCCCACGAACAAGTACGTAAGAACACAAGCTCCCTTTTTGAGGGATGCCAAGAAATTTGCATCAAGATATTGTGCTCCGCGAAAAGTGCTTCACGAAATAAAAAATAAACATGTATCTGGTGTGTTATTGCTTGTTGCTGTTGGTGTTGTTCGTTTTATGTTGTGTTCGGCTCCCTCTTGTTTTGCGCGCTATATATATACCGACCTGGAAAAACCGTGCCTGTGCGCCATTCCCTCGCTCCGAGGCCTCGGCCATCCGCCACTCGCTCGCTTCGAAGCCTTTGCCCGGGCGCCACTCACTCGCCCCGCCGCCTTGATCGTGCTCCCATTGACCAGCGCCGGAAGGAGCAGACCAGCCGCTACAGCGAGCGGTTGCAGACCGAAGCGATGCTGCGCGTTCGCCGAGGAGACGAAGATACTCTGCTCCTCCTGTCCTTTGCTATCTAGTCATTTTTGTATAAAGTGTTGTGGGATAAAAGGGCTATTTAGAGTAGCCGGTCTGGCGTGCAGGCTAGGCGTGGGATAGTTTTGGTATAAACGTGTGGGGTGCTGGATGTATGCTGTGACTGCGTGATTGTTTGTGTTTAGGTTCCGTGGGGGCGCACCCTTCCGGGTCTGATGGCCTGCCAATTCACATAGTTACATGAGGAGCAGATTCCCGAGCTGTTGCCATCTATCTGTGAAAACAACTACAAGACACACGCCAGGAGTCCCGCTATTGGCCAGGCTGGTTTCGTACCTGATTTTGGCTCGAAAAAGCCAAGGGATACCTGACTGTGTCTTCTCTGCTTTCAACTGATTTTGACCAACGTTGAACCAATCAGAGAGGCCACACGTAAAGAGTCTTTTCGGTTATTTCTATTAATATGTATCTGCGGTCCCTCGGTAGCACAAATCTTGTTGTTGTTATCACATCATCTCATCGCCACATACAATGCAGTCCGTGGTCGAAGGACAGGCTCAAATATCTCTGGGGTGGAAGATATAGTACCTCGGCAAGAATATAACAAGAAAGAAAATAGTACACATGATATCTGAAGCACGTCTACACCTCAGACAAAAAAAAAGAACGTGAGGTCCGCGCACGTACGTATGTGATACATACGGTACGTCGTACAAGTCGCCACAGAAACCGAGAAGACCACATACTGACCAAAATGAATAGGCAGGATGACAATAACAAATCGACGTCGAAAAATCGAAATCAAAGTCCAAAAAATCACAAATCAAAAAGGGACGGGAAAGAAGAAAATTTTCAATTCAGGTAAGAAAGCGATAGAAAGCAAGAAACCATGAAAGGATGCACGCATAAGAATGCAAATATTTTTCGCAGATTGCAGTTTCACACGCTACGCGAGGGGTGTAGAACGGAGATGAAATAACAAAAAGACAAGCATAGGCACTCCGCTACTAGTAACTAAGGACACCAGGGGAGCAAAAGGGGGCTAGCAGACAAGAAAACAAAAAGGAAGACGACGCAAAACTAAAAGAAAATAAAGGAGATAGCAAAAAAGTAAAAAAGCAACACGTAACATACAAACAGAGACACAAAGAGGGGCAAACGGGAAAGAAGGAAAGCGGTCACAAGCAGAGAGAGGCGGGTGAACTCGTGATGGCAGGATAAGGAAAATATGAGGACGCAAGTACGTGCTAACCCGAACGACAAAAAACTGCGGAAAGGTTTGAAAGTTGCCACGAAATAGCTCAAACGTGCGAGGAAGGATAGCGAGCAGAAGTCCTTCGAAGAATATGTCGGTCAACCCGAAACGCGTATCTAAGAAGACGATCAGTTCGGGTTCTACAAACACCTCAATTAAGGGGATGGATGTGGAAGGGAAGAGGACTTTCAATTTGCAGTACATCAGGGACGAGGACGGTAGATTACTGTGGGGCATCGGCCTCATCCGAGAACGATGGGTAATGTGGTTCCACAAGCTTCAAACCATCCAGTCATCGACCCTCGACCCGACTATCGTCGACGAGCTCAAGGTCTGGCTCTCGTGCAGTCCGCTGGACGACGCCCCGTCTAGATACGAGGTGGAAGACGCGATCAGGGCGATGGCGAACCGCAAGGCGGTTGGGCCTGATGGTCTCCCAGCTGAACTTCCGAAGGTCCTGGCCGACGAAGAAGACTCGACACCTCGGGTTTTTTTACGAGATAATCGTCCCTGTGTGGAGGAGAGGGGTCGTGCCGCATCAGTGGAAGGACGCAACGATTAAGGTACTGCACAAGAAGAAGGACAGAACGGAGTGCGGTAACTATCATAGCATTCGCTTGTCTCGCATGCCGGCAAAGTAGTCATCAAGGTCATCGAGCGCCGCCTCAGCGATTGCTGCGAACGAGAAGGCCTCCTGCCAGAGGAGCAGTGTAGCTTTAGGCGGAAACGGTCGACGGTAAATATGATGTTCGTGGTGCGACGCATGCCGGAATTGGCAAGGAAGAAGAGCACTCCGCTGTTCATGTGCTTTGTCGACGTCACCAAAGCATTTTTCTCCGTCGACCGAAGCCTATTGTCGACTGCCTTGGCTCGCTTTGGCGTGCCACCTAGAATGTTCACCGTTATCCGCCAAATCCACGACGGCATGCGAGCATGCGTGCTGCTGGAGCATAGCGAGTGCTCAGATATGTTCGACGCGAAGCAGGGTCTTCGGCAAGGGTGCGTGCTCGCGCCATTGCTGTTCAACACGTTTTTCACAGCGGTGCTGCGAGTGGCGGAGAAACGCTCCGCCGCTGAAAAAGCCATCACGGACAGCATGGTGCAACTCCGACGAACGAAGGAGAAGGGGGAAAGGAAGAGGAGGAAGGCACGGGCCGGACAAGCCGACGGATAGGGGAAGGATAACGAGGCCAGACATTGTGGGTAATGCTGTGTGCTGACAATGCCGTATCACAATCACCTAAAGACCTGGAAAGGATGATGACGGTGATCGTGACTGCATGTGCCGCTTTCGGCCTGACGGTCTCGGAGGCCAAGACGGAGATAATATATTTGCAAAACGAACCATGGGGGGAACGTGCCTTTCGCCGTGATCGCAGCCGGCCAAGTGTACAAGCAAACGCTCGAGTTTGTGTATTTGGGCGAGGGCATGAGCGCAGATTGGACGAGCAGAAGTGTCGAGGTAACGCGTCGACTCCAGAGGGCATAGGCGGGCTTCGGGTGGGATAAGAAAGAAACCAATGACCACCCGGGTGTGCGCCTACGCCTGAAGGTGCGGATGCTGAGAGCCGAGGTGATCAAAACGTTGCTCGACGGTTGTTGCGTTACGTGGAGCCCGAGCAAAACCGATTAGGGCAGGACTACGGGAGGTCCACCACAAGATGCTCCTCCGATGCATCGGCTTGCGAAAACGAAAGCGCGAAGACCACATTCTATCCTATGATAACGCGCTCCTCAAGACAAAATCTGAGAGCGTTGAGACGACGGTAACGAGACGTAGGCTATTGTTTACGGGCTTTGTGACACGCATGGTGGGAGAGAAGCGTCTGCCGAAGAGGGTGATGTTTGTGAAGATGGTCGGGGGTAGGGGCTACTCCGGACGACCGGAGTGACAATGGATGAGGTACCTCGAGGGGGACCTCAAGGAGTTTGACACCAACCTCGAAGGGTGGCGCCAGGCAGCACAGAAAGCCGGCAGATGGTTCCGACGGAGCGAGGAAGGGGCGGAGGTCTTCATGCGGAAATGGCATACGAATGAGAAGGAGGCATCTAACAGAACGGCATAGAACGGCTGCAACAACGACTGCAACCGTTGACGCCAACGCACGTGCGCAATATGGCAGGGAAAAGGGAGAGGACGAAACGTGGACGAGAGGGAATGGGCGGGGCGGTCTGTCCAAGAGACTGAAGCCTGGGTATGGCAATCATCGTCATGATGCGCTCCCTTCTTGGGGGCTCAAGCAACTAGCATGGTGCCACCCGGGCAACTTTGAATGTCTGTAGGCACCAGTGCCTCCCTCGAGATGTTATCTTTCCCGGCCCCCGCCCGTTTTTTGTCCCTTTTCGTCCCTTCTTTTTCTTATATTATGTTTCCTCCTCCCTGCCCCGTTGGCCCTCTTTATGTCGATGTTATCATTTTCCGTTCTGCTCTTTTGCACTGTTTGCTTTGTTTCGTCTCCTTCTTTGTGTTTTGTCTATCCGTCTCTTTTTTGCTTCCCTGGTGTGCTTAGGCTCATTCTTATCGGAGAGAGTTTTTTCCAAAAAACTCCAAGTTTGGAAATAATTGGAGATATGTGTCAATATACGGAGGCGTTCTGTCACTATTCGTGAAATTCTCCAGAAGCGAATATATCAAGTTCGTCAACATTCCAATATTTGGAAAAAAAGCAGGAAAATATGGAAGATTGAAAAATTGCGCAAAACTAATGTCGAAATTTTGGAAAAAAACCTCTCCGATAAGAATGACCCTTAAAAAGCTCTCCGATAAGAATGACCCTTGAAAAGCTCTCCGATAAGAATGACCCTTAGTTAGTAGCAGAGTAAGTATATTTATTTGTCTTCTTGTTCTTATCGCTGTTTTACGCCCCTCGCGTAGCGTGCGAGCCTGAAATCTGCCTACGTATGCGCATTCTCTTGTGTGTTTCCTTTCATGATTTCTTGCTTTCTTGCTGCCTAGATTGAACTTTTTCTTCTCTCATTGTATTTCCCTTATTAATTTTGTTATGGAAATGTTAGCACATGACCATGTATGAGTCAATGTTCAGTAGCACTGCACTGTATCGTAGATCGTAGTCTATGTACCGTTTCGGCATGTAACGTATATTATGCGGAGGAATAGCATTCGTATTATATCTGCTGGTAGGACCGAGCTGGTAGGACCGAGTACCTCACTCTCTCGTGTTGATCTCGACGAATCGTGATGGTAACCTAGCTGCCTGTTCATCTCTGGAAGCTGCCGTCATCTGGACTCCTGCATTCTCTGTGGAATTCATCTGTGTATGTTGGCCAACTAAGCGCCAGTGTTTACGTGTTATCACGTCTTTTTCTCACTACCACACCGGAGTATCGCACTCCTGGTCACTGCGTGACCGGTGTCATCACTCGGCTTACGCTGAGGACACAGCCTTCGCCTAAATTGCCAGGTTATAGCCACACAATACCAATAACAGGTTATGATAGCCTCGTGAGCGTGGCGAGTAGTGTGCATACACATTTTTTTCGCGAAGGTCTCTCCTGCTGGAGTCTGCTTCCTGTTGGAGGCCTACACTGAGTCAACCCGGCTGCTGTTTGGATCCGGATTGATCACCTGGGTTCTCGGCTGCACATTCGGTACGATACTGCTGTGTGTAAAGCATTCGGGAGCATAACATCTAGGCGTTGATTCCGGTCGGCGAATAGAGTTGTGCAGGGTTGTTGGTTTGCGCGTGCAGAGCACCGCTCTGGTGTTCCGCGTGTGTTCAAATCGATTTCCCTAAATCGCCTGCGCGTGTCGTATCGCGAGGCGTAGTCTGTCCAAGACACCTTCCACCTGCTGAGTGCCGACTTGGTAGCGTGTGTTAAGGGTGAGGATCTGACTGGGCTGTTTGCATCCGGTGCGGCAGTCCCATACAACGTGAATCGCATCACGTTACCTGCGCGTGCGGCGTCACGCGAGGTGCTGTCTACATCCAAGACCATTTTTCTCGTACCGGTTCGCGGTGCGTGTGTAAGATTGAGGATTCGACAAGTCTGAGCAGTGCATCTGACCCGTGTGCCTGCAGGACGTGGCCGGAGTTGACGCCTCCGACGCCACACACCGCAGCTTAGTCAACTGTGGTAGGTTGTACCTGTGTCTCGCGGAGCACAGAAGTCTGGGCGGATACTGGAGAGTGTCCGGAAGACGTGGATTGTGAGCTTCAGGGCTGCAATCCTGCAAAGCCTACATCCGTGTAGCAAATTAACACCCTGCACTGTCCCTTGCGCGTCGAGCTCACTCCGGTACTCGGGGCGTTATACGTGTGGGTAAAGCCTGCGCGCCTTGCGCGTAGTCCCGGTCCCTGGTTAGGGTCGGGAAGCGATGGCGGAATCGTCGTTCAACGCGTTAAAACGCACCCTTGAATCCGTGGGCCTTTGCAAAGAGCAACGGGATTACAGGGAATGGCAGGCGAAGTTTCGCCAGGCAGTGGGGTTCCATTCACAGGAACTTCTCAAGATCCTCGACGGGGAGCCGTGCCCCGTGGGTACGGACACTGATGCTGTTGCAGCAACGGCGACATGGAAAGCCCGCAACAACCAGCTATACTCGCTGGTTTACTTCTCCACTACCGGGTCGGCAAACATCACCACCAGGCCTTTCCAAGCGAAATCTGGGGGTGAGATGGGTGACGGGGCAGCGGCGTGGGCGGCCCTCAAGGAGCGTTTCGACGGCAACACAAAGGAATCCCGTCGGGTCTGCAAGACACAGCTCCACGCCGCGAAGCTCCGGCCTGGCCAGAACGTCATCGACTTCCTGGCTAACATGGACGACCTCAAGCTTCGCCTCGACGACATGGGGGAGCCCACCACCGATGAATCTTACGAGGATTTGGTGCTTAGTGCACTTACGCACTCCTCGGAGTACCGATTCCTCCAGGACATGCACTACCGGAGCCCGTTTCCGGACGTGGAGGCGTTGAAGAAGACGGCTACAAACTACTTCATCGACGCGCAGTCGAGGAAATCGTCGGGTCCTGCGGTGGTCGGCCGCGGAGCGGCGATGGCTGCAACAAGTACGGATCAGTGCCACAACTGCAAGGCTTACGGTCACTTCCAGCGAGACTGCCCTGCCCCGGCCAAGAAAATTAGGCCGAAGACAGGAAAGTCGTCGTGGAAAAAGAAGGGCAAGAAGGGTAGCGGCAGCGACCCTTCTCCAAAATGGTGCTCCTACCACAAGACCGTCTCGCACAGCGACAACGAGTGCAAGGCGCAAAAGGAGATCCAGTAGCTATCTGCGCGCCTGGCGCTTCTGCAGACACCGGGCCATGGTGGTTTCGCTCCCGTCGGGAGCGCACACCTGGCTGCAGCCCCTCAACAACCGGTGAGCGACGCTAGCTTCGCTCACGTCGGGAGCGCCCACATGGCCCCACTTTCTTCTCCGGCACAGAACACTTTCGGGTACTCGTTCCACGCGGTGTCAGCGGCGGCCGCGCCGCCCCCCTGTACTGGGGTGATCACCGCGGGGCTCGCCGTCGCGCCGGCGGCACCTGCGTCTGCTCCGGCGGAGTCACCGACCAACCACCGTCTGTCGGAAGGGATCTTCCGAGCGCTCATGGCGACCACTCCCGACCTGTATGGTGGGGGTGGGCTTCTCACCGATGGTTCCGTCATCCGTATGCTGGTGGACAGCGGAGCGTCCTACAACTTCGTAGACCCGGAGCTTACTCCAGGACTGCTTGCCTTGATGCGAGACTACGAATCTCTTCAGGTTCCCCACGAAATCGTCGCGGCTGGCCAGCACATCCTGCACGGGGTAGCTGCCGGCACTATCAACGGCGCCATTGCCGATGACGGTGGGAACAAGCGGGATTTCTCCTTCCGAGCAATCGTCGTGCCTGGGCTGGGGACGAACCTCTTCTCCGTCTCTCAGGCAATGCTGGGAGGAATGGCTTCGCTGTTCTACCCGGACAACCCGCGGTTGGAGAAAGACGACCTTGTCCTGCCGATGAAGAACCTGGGTGTTGACGAAGCGACCAGGAAGACCATGTGCTCCATCGAAGTTGAGCTGGAGGGCCGTGCAGGGGTCTCCGTGAAGCCTAACGGCGGTGCTGCCTTGAAGGTGGTATCGGCCGACCTGTGGCACCGTCGCATGGGGCATGTCAATCGCAACAGCATGAATGTTCTGCGGCAGACGCCGTGCAGCGGCGTTGACTACAAAGGTGACCTGACGCCGTGCGACGTCTGCCCCTTCGGCAAAAGTGAGCAACAACCCCACCCGAAGCGAGCATTATATGACGTGGAGCGACCTTTTGAGCTTGTCACCGTAGACACCATGGGGCCTATCAGCCCTCTAGCACTGGGCGGTTACGCTTTCGTCACCAAGTTTGTTGACCAACTGACGAAGTGGAAGGAGATATTCCTCATCAAGAGCAAGACAAACACCGTTGACTCCCTCGAGCTGTTCAACAAGGCCGTTGTGATTCCGTCCAAAGAGCGCTTGGTCCGGCTGAAGGGGGACAAAGGTACAGAGTTTACGAGTTCGGAGTTCCGCCAGTACTGTCTCGACATTGGAATCCAGTTGGAGTTTGCGTCTACCAACACCCCACAGCAGATCGGCGCGAACGAGCGGGCAGGTCGGACGCTTGCTGGCATCGTGCGCTGTCTACTTACTGATTCGGGTCTCCCGAGTTTTCTTTGGGGGGAGTTGATGCAGGCGGCAGTCTACCTAAGCAACCGGGTCCCACATGCGGCGTTGAGCAACGGTACGCCCTACAAGGCACTCTACGGCAAGGATGCTTACCTCGGGAACCTTCGGGTGATCGGGGCTAGGTCGTTTGTGCATGTAGAAACCCACACCAACAAATTGGAGTCGCGTGCTTGGGAAGGACGCCTGGTTGGGTACAGCACGGACAGCAAGTCTTACCGGATCTACAACCCGGCGACGAAGCGTGTGAGGGAGAGTCGAAACGTCGTCTTCATTGAGACGCCCTCAGCACTGCCTCGCCTGGAGGTCGGTGGCTTTGACGACGGAGAGTTTACGTATGACGAAGGAGACGACCTGGTAAGGGATGTGCGCGACCACACGTCTAACATAGACATCCATGGGCTTTCTCCTAACATAGACGCTGCAGATCTGTTAGTAACTACACTTATAGGGCAAATCCATGATGTCACCAACCGCGACATTGGCATTGATACTGCAGCCACTACTCCATCTATCCCGCCTGGGGGAGTAAGCCCTGCCGAGCAGGGTCCTCCGCCATCCGGTGTTTCGCCGTCGGGTGCTTCGCCATCGGGTGCTTCGCCATCGGGATCTTTGCTTTCCGGATCTGCTTCGCGTGGTGTTCTTCGCGAGGTGGGTCTGCGTCGCGCGGAAGCCGCGCGATTACACCGGCTGTTACCAGAGCTACTGCTAGTACACCTAACGCCAGGACTGTCAGCGAACTCCGACGCCTAAATTTCGCATACTCCACGATGGGGGAGTATCAGGACGTCGCCCACAAGGACGACATGCCTCGGTTCGCAGAGTACGCATATGCTGTGCAGACTATGCAGCCGGGAATCCCTAAATCGTTCTACGACGCCATGAAAACACCGGAAGCTTCATTTTGGCGCGCTGCTGCGGATAAGGAGATGGACAGCCTGCATGAACTCAAGGTCTACAAGCTCGTTCCGCGCTCTACTGTTCCTCCGGGACAGAAGATCATCAACTCAAAGTGGGTTCTGAAGCGTAAGGCCGATAATTCCTACAAGGCGCGGGTGGTCGCGCAAGGCTGGAACCAAGTACATGGGCTAGACTGCGGCAACACGTTCGCTCCGGTTTGCAGGCTGCAGAGTGTTCGGATGGTGCTTGCTATAGCTGTGGAAATGGACTGGGAAGTCATTCAGCTTGATGTCAAGACAGCTTTCCTGTATGCGGACATTGAAGAGGAAGTGTTCGTCGCGCAACCCCCTGGATATGAGACCAAGGACAAGGATGGAGGTCCTCTAGTCATGAGGCTGGAGAAAAGCCTCTACGGGCTAGCACAAAGCCCCGGGAACTGGTTTCACACCATTGACCCCGTCCTCAAGATCATCGGTTTCGTCCCGCTGAAATCTGACACGTGCGTATACATTTACAAGCACAACGGTGTCACCATCATCCTCACACTTTACGTGGACGATCTACTCGTGATTGGTGGTAACATCGAAGTGATCGAGAAGATCAAGACACAACTAATGGACCGGTTCAAGATGACCGACATGGGCGATGTGTCGCGTGTACTTGGGCTACAGGTCACCCGGAACCGGGCGGAGAAGACACTCACAATAGACCAGGAGGAATACACCAAGTCCGCCTTGGAGCGGTTCGGCTTCGCGAACTGCAAGCCAACGCTGACCCCTGGTTACGGACCCGAGCTCTCCACTAAGCAGCCGGAGGAGACACTGCTCAACGCCGAGGAGACGCAACGGTACCAAACGATCGCCGGCACGGTCATGTACCTGTCTTCTGTCCTCAGGTATGACATAATGTACAGCTCGAGCCAGCTCTCTCGTGCTATGTCAAAACCGTCGAAGGTGCACATGGTCGCGGCCAAGCACATTCTGAGGTACCTGGCGGGGTCCACCAGCTTCACCATAGTGTACAAGAAGGGAGGTTTTAAGCTCACAGCCTTTTCGGACGCTAACTGGGCTAACAACCCGGACAACGGCAAGGCGACGTCGTGTTACATCATGATGTTGGCCAGAGCACCAATTAGCTTCAAGTCGGGCCTTCAAAGCCTGACTGCCATGTCCACCATGGAGGCTGAGCTGGTTGCATCGGCACTCGCGATGAAAGAAGCCGTGTTCTGCATGAACATGATGACGGAGCTTGGGTTTGGGGAGCAGTTCATTCAAGTGCCACTTCACTGCGACAACACTGCAACTCTGCATGCGCTCGGGAACCGATCGTTCAGCTCTCGCACCAAGCACATTGCTCTCCGCTACTTCTCCATCCGCGAGCTGGTCACCGAGGGGAAGATTTCGACGCACTACATCCCCACCGACGACAACCCCGCCGACATAGGGACCAAGCATTTTGCCAAGCCGCGTTTCCAGCAGCTACTGGACATCATCCGCAACTTCTGATGTAAAAGTCGTTGTCAACATCGTGTGTTATATGTTTGTGTCATCAACATCTGTGTTTTGTGTTTGTGTGGTTGTTTTGTGAAACTGTTATTTGTGTGAATCAGTTTGCTATTTCAATAGTCAACATTCGGCCTCGCACCATCACTGGTTGAACGAGCCATGTAGGATTGAAGGCTATGGTAAATTTGGTTTGTGCAAGATACAATAGCAGTACTTTTGCAAGCACATAAATGTATGCACATAGGGCACGAAACATCGTTACAATTTCTACTGGTTAAAGCATCGAATGAACTGCTTAATTGCATCGAATGGAGTGGTCTCTTCACCTACTTCTATTATCACCGACTTGATTGTTTTCTGGACTTTATTGTTTCAACATCAAATTGGATTCGTTTTCTAAGTTTGTTTGTCAAAATTATAGTTTGATACAATTCAGGGCAATTTTCATTGAAGGGGAGTGTTATGGAAATGTTAGCACATGACCATGTATGAGTCAATGTTCAGTAGCACTGCACTGTATCGTAGATCGTAGTCTATGTACCGTTTCGGCATGTAACGTATATTATGCGGAGGAATAGCATTCGTATTATATCTGCTGGTAGGACCGAGCTGGTAGGACCGAGTACCTCACTCTCTCGTGTTGATCTCGACGTATCGTGATGGTAACCTAGCTGCCTGTTCATCTCTGGAAGCTGCCGTCATCTGGACTCCTGCATTCTCTGTGGAATTCATCTGTGTGTGTTGGCCAACTAAGCGCCAATGTTTACGTGTTATCACGTCTTTTTCTCACTACCACACCGGAGTATCGCACTCCTGGTCACTGCGTGACCGGTGTCATCACTCGGCTTACGCTGAGGACACAGCCTTCGCCTACATTGCCAGGGTATAGCCACACAATACCAATAACAAATTTGATAGTATTATACCTGTTATCATATTTATGTCAGCTTATTTATTTGTGATTTTGTTTCGATTTCGATTCCGATTTTTCGACGTCGAGTTGTTTTTTTTATCCCGTCTATTTCTCCTGAGTAGTATTTTAAACAATGTGGTTTGCGTGTGTCAGCTCGAAGCTGGTATACGCGTAGCGTGTGTCAGCTCGTGGCTGGTATACGCTCAGATCCGCTTATCGATGGCCGATAAGACACAATCTGGAGAGGGCAAACGCTTAAGCTGCCGTTAAGCAAACTTGTATGTGTAAGCTTCTCTTGTAAGATAAAGAGATGTTGTTGGCGATTCCTGGCCAGTGTTGATTGATTGTGGTCAGCAGATGGGCTGATGATGATGAGCAGATGTAGAGTGAGCTCATGTGGGGGGGGGCGATGCGTGCTTGCGCTTGCAACAAAAATAACAAAAACAGAAAATATACCACCCCAATCAATCCATGACCCTAGCCGGTAGCCAATATTGTTACTCCAACAGCTCAACTGCTAGGGTGCGCTCAAATCAGTACCCTGTGGCAAATCCCGAACCTTACCGGTTCTAAGAGGGATACTGGATATGACAGTCCCGCTACATGTACACATGTACTTCCGTATGTACGATACAGTACATATACTTTATCACATATCAGTAACGACACAGCTTGTACACTGTTGTTTGTCACACATTCAAGCTACGTACGTACTACTTAAAGTAACTACAGCAACAATACGATACACGTCAAACAAGGCTGTTTGTGGTGCGTATGCTACGCTATGTATACCAGATGACTATGTATTATCAAGTAACGACAGATGGTTACTTACAAGTATCATCTCCAATACGTCCCCTCGTTAGGGTAATACTGCTTAGTCTACTTCTGCGTTACATGCCATAATTCCAAAATGCACACAACAACGATGATAGTTGTTGCGGGGAAAATGCTCCGCATTTGTTACTCAGAGCCAACTCATTATGCTACTGTGTGATACCCAAAAGAAGGCAAACAAATAAATGAAGAGAAATGAGTATCTTACACGAGGTAATTGTCTATCATGCAGTGTATCTATTCATTTCGCAAAGAGCATAGAAATGAATAGCCGCCTAGTGTTCCTGACCTTCCCCAAAACAAAGGAACACCAGTGGACTCTGTCAGCATTATATTACAGCTCGATAGACATCACCTATGGTCCTCTTTCCCTATTGAAGGCGCCCACGTGACGCGTCCGCCTCCCATCAGCCTGAAGTTCGTGCAGTCATGAGCCGATCTTGACGTACTGAAATGTTTAGGAAACCCTCCTTTTCAAGTTATCCCGAAAATTCTTTGATTTGAAGAAGGATATTTTTGAACTGGATCTTCGCTAGATGCTTGGTTGCGCAGTCTGCCAGCATCTTCCCAGTTGGAACGTAGTGGAGTGTGATCCTTCCTTCCTTGACCAGCTCCCTGATGAAGAAGAAGCGCAGCGCTATGTGCTTGGTCCTTGCCGTATAGGTTGAATTGCCCGGAACCGTTAGAGCTCCCGTGCTGTCGCAGCTGATCGGTACGGAGTTGAAGTCCTTGAACGTTAGTTCCTTGAGGAAGTTTGACAGATACACTGCTTCCTTGGCTCCGTAGCTTAGTGCGTTCAGTTCAGACTCGACGGTAGACAGGGCTACTATTGATTGAGTCTTTGAACCGAAGCTAATGGGTCCTCCACTCAAGAAAAAAATCGGTCCCGTAGTCGACTTGCGCGTGTAAGGGTTTGCACCGAAGGAAGCGTCTGTAAACCCATGTAGTCGAAATTGCCCTTTCTTGAACGTGATGGGCAAGTCAGGGTGACCTTTGAGGTACCTCAGGGCATGCTTGGCTGCAGTCATGTGTGCTTGCGCCGGCTTGCTGCACGCCCTGGTGAGCTGGTTGACCGTGTAGCACATGTCGTAGCGGGTACACTGCGTCAAGTATAGCACAGATCCCACGATGGCTTGATAGAGTTTCGTAGCTGTTGCGCCTAGTAGCGTCTCCTCCGGTTGTTCGTTCGAAAGCTCCGATCCATATCCCGGCGTGTGTACAGGGTTGCACTCCTCCATCCCGAACCTCTCGAGGATGTTTTCGACGTAGTCTTTCTGTGTGATGGACAAGGTCCCTTGGTCATAGTCACGAGTGACTGTCATGCCAAGAATAAGGCTGACTTCTCCCATGTCAGACATAGCAAAGCGGTCAGTGAGAGCCTTTTTCAAGTGTCTCACTACGCTCTCGTCCTTTCCAGTGATCAGTATGTCGTCAACATACAGGGTCAGGATCACAAGGGTGTTCCCGCTTCCGTGTGTGTAAACGCAGGGATCAGATTGCGTGGGTGTGAAGCCAACTGTCAGCATCTCTGCGTTGATCGTGTCGTACCACAGGACAGGTGATTGCGCTAAGCCGTAAAGACTTCTCTTCAATTTGTAGACCATTGGCTCACCGGTCCTGGGGTCCTTGGCGTCTTGTCCTGGGGCAACTTTGACGTAAACAGCGCGCCCTTCGATCTTAGACTGTAGAAAGGCCACTTGCACGTCCAGCTGCCATACCGGCCATCCATGTTCGCATGCGATTGCCAGTAGCATGCGGATGCTTCCGACACGACACACTGGCGCGTATGACTTCCCGTAGTCGATGCCTGGCTCCTGGACATATCCTTGAACGACGAGCCGAGCTTTGAACCGACCGTCCGTCTTTTGCTTGAAAACAAATCGGGATCCGATGATTTTGTTGTCCTTGGGTACGCTGGTGATTGGAACCAACTCGTACACTTGATGTTCCTTGAGACTATTCATCTCCTTGTCGATAGCGGCTTTCCACTCCTTGTGCTCCGGTGAGTTGATAACATCATTATGCGTGCGAGGAGTTTGAAGTACTCGTTTCACCTCCTCCGAGAACCGTTTGTCGTCTGGGTTTGAAGTGGCGTACGTAAAAGCCTTGTACGATAGAAATGGATCTCCCTCGATGTGGGCAAAATCCTCGCGCATGCCCATGGTCTTGATCCGTGGTTCTCCCTTTGCAAGGTAGAGGAGTTGGTTGGGAGTGAGTGAGCTGTCGAAAGTGTCATCCGTGTTCGGATTAGACCTCGTACTAGCACGAGTTACTCGAGGCTGCTGTGCAGCCGGTTCTCCAGTTGATGCTGCAGGTACGACCCCCGACGATGCTCCAGCCTCTTGTGACGTTCCCTCCTCCGGAGATGGCGCCGGTTCCTCAGGTGATGGTGAAAGTTCCTCCGGTAGAGAAGATGCCTCGTGCTGTAGTGATGCTGCCTCTTGCGGTTGTATTGATTTATTAGCATTCTCCTGTAGCATGCCCCGTATCTTTGTCCGAAGGTGTTCCAGCTCCTTCTCTGGTGAGTCCAAAATTGTGAAATCCAGGAAGGAAGCGAGATCGATGACATCATTTTCGTAGTCCTCATCGTCGACAGAGTAGTCTGTTCCAACGGGTGGCATGGAGTATGGCGGCGTCTCCAGGAACGTGACATTGCGGCTCTCCACAACAGTCCATTTAGCCGGATTGTAGATCCTGTAAGCCCTGCTGTCTTGGCTGAAGCCACAGAGTTTACCCTCCCATGCTCTGTCACCGAGTTTCGTTGTGTGGGTCTCGATATGCACGAAGGCCCTTGAACCAATAGCTCGCAACCCCGATAGATCCGCCTCTTTGCCATGCATCTTCAAGAAGGGTGTTGTTCCCCCCAATGCTGAGTGTGGTGCCCTGTTGCACAGGTGGACTGCTGTAAAGAATAGTTCGCCCCACATGTTGCGCGGAAAGTTGCCGTCCTTAAGAAGGCACCTTGTCATTGTCGCCAGTGTCCGTCCGTCACGCTCCGATACCCCGTTCTGTTGGGGAGTTGCTGTGGCGGTGTACTCCATAGTAATGCCGGAGTTGATGCAGAGCTGCTTGAACTCCTTGGAAGTGTACTCGCCTCCTTTGTCGCACCTCAGTCGTTGGATGCGCAGTCCCAAGGGAACAGCCACCTTCATGTTGTAGAGGTGGAGTGAGTTGACAGCCTCCGCCTTGGATTTGAGGAGGAAAATTTCCTTCATGCGGGAAAAGCCATCAGTAAACTTACTGACGTACTTGTATCCTCCCCTTGCTGCTGGTGTGATTGGCCCCAATAGGTCCGTATATACCAGTTCCATTGGTCCATCGGTCGTGTGCTTGTCCTTCTTCGGGTGCGCCTTTTGCGTGTTTTTTCCTACTGCGCAGATATCACAACCTGACACAGTGCCGGTGTATTCAACACCGTTGCCTTCCACCTTGCGAAGAAGTTCCATGTTGCAAGGGTTCATGTGTCCCAGTCGCCTGTGCCAGGTGTCAGCGCTTACTTGCGCCGGGAGAGCCACCGAGGGTGTTGATGGTTTCTCGGATCTCCCATAGGTCACGCCGTCAAGGGCGCGCAGTGACACGTCAAACGAGCACATACCCGCGTCCTTTTGGTGTTGGTTCAAAAGGAGAGAAGTCTTGTTGTCGAACTGGAGGTGGGGGTTCCCTGTTTCGAGGATGGTGCTCACTCCTGATTTCATTGCTCGTGCAGAAGAGAAGAGGTGGCGTCCCATCCCGGGAACTATCATGACGAAGATGCGGACAGGGATAGGCGGACCTGATTTGTTGATGATGTGTCCGCAGATTTTTCCCGTTGCCGTCGCGAATACCTGCTTGTTGCCTGCGGTCTCGATGGGCTTCGGCTGTTCCAGTTTTCGGTACTCCACCATGCCTTGTTGCAGCCCTTTGATCAACTCGCTATCCACAAAGTGGTCCGAGGCACCGCTGTCCACCAGCATGGTGAACACGTCCGGGTTGGATACTGTGATCCCTCCGTCATTTCGTGTCGTCAATCCTGAAAATACGAATCCCTTGTCAAAATCATCATCGAAATTGAGGGATGGGTTCTCATCGTCGTTGACTGGAGGGGATCCTGCACTTAGTACAGCAGTGGCGAGGTGAGCACCCTTGTGTTCCGGACGCTGTGCGCCCTGTGCATAGCACCCCTCATCACTGTGAGAAGTAGTCTTATGGACGGAGCACCACTTCTGCCCAGAGGCTCCCTTGCTTCCTGCCGTGGATCCAGCCTTCCCCCCGAAATATTTTTTCGTCTTTGGCTTCTTGTCGTAGGCTCAACCACCAGTAGAGTTGTGCGCTTCGTCCCTCTTTTGCCGGCAGTTGCGGACGAGGTGACCCACTTTTCCACAATTTCTGCAGGTGGATGTCTCCGCGGTCATGGCGACACCTCGTCCAGCGATCTTCCCTTTTGCGCTGCTGCTGCGAGATAAGTCGTCAAGATAGAGATGTCGCATGGTAGTTTGCATCTGGTCGATATCAAACGTAGGGTCGCGGTACATCATCATCTTGATGTCCTTGTAATCTTCTGTGAAGCCCTGTACACAGATGTCCTTGAAGCGGCGGTCGGTGATCGGCTCACCCATCTTGACCAGTTCCGCGCGTGCGAGGGTCTTCTCCTTGAAGAAATCATCAGGGTCTTGGCCTTGCTTCATGCGGGTGTTGACCAATTTATCCATCGTTGCGCGGACAACCTCGTCAGTGACCTTGTTATACTTTTCGACTAGGGCCTCGAGCGCCAATTGCCCATTGCCGCTCATGCCGTCATCCTCGTCATTTTCGTGTTTGTGCACGATCAGCGAGACTGGCTTCTCGGTGAGGAGGTAGAGGATTGCGTAGAGGTCTTCGTTCGCGCGGTCAAACGAGGCAATTTCTTGCTCAAGTGCTTCTTGCGTCCCAGGTGTGCCTGCCGTTTCTTCGGTTGGCCGGGCACGACCTTTGATTAGGCTTGCAATATCGCGCCGCGTAACACCAAGTACCACAGCTAGCTTCTTTCTCCACTCCCGAAAGAGACCAGGGTCCCTGCCATCAAACTTCTTCAATGCTTTGATTGTGTTGGCCAAGCTGCTGGTGTTGTCGCTCATGATGTTGTCGTTGGTACAGTAGTAGTAGGCCACCACAGGAGACGGCAGCAGTACTACGTCCTCAAACAGCTGCTTGCTACTCGTAGGTACAGCAGAGGCAAGTACCACACACCGTGTGTTATACGTGCAGCACTTTTGTACAGGTACTGCTGTGTGGCGAGACTGTCAGGCCAGGTCAAAAGTATTCTATAAAATAGAACTGTTCGTATGAACGGCCTCTTGGGGTCTCAGATTATTCGCAGATTATATGTTTTCCGAAAAAAAAAACTTGATGAAACTTCCGATCGACCTGCCTCCGTAGGGTGGTCGGGTGAATAGACAGCGCGTTTTGCTGTCGGAAGTGGATTACACAGCTAGCTGTTGCTCGGACGTCTTCCGAGACTTATGATCCAGAGCGTCGACTACGTCAAGCTAGAGCTCCCAACAGCAGTTCGACTGCGTTGTGGTGGAGATGGCTGTCTTAATGACGTACAGCAGCAGTGTGTACCTCGAGTATGGTCGAGGGTGTCAAAAATAAAAATAAATTTGACCTGACGCGGTGAAATTATATTCAACCAACGTTCTGCGTGGTGGTTCTCTGGGTGTCGTTATCACAGTTTTCGCAATTCTAATGACTGCTATCTGCGTACGACCCTCTTAGACCCACTCACTTTGATATAGTAGACCGCCAACGCACTCGTAGCCCGTAGACCTTGGAAGGCGGCAGTACTCCTTGTAGAGGAAGCAGCAGCAAGCGATCTTGATCGCTTCTTGAAACCCTGAAATTCCGTAGAGCTGATGTCAGAAGGAGTAGTTGTGAACTCGTAGCTCTTGGAGCGGCCGGTCGTGGCGGCGTGGTGCCCCGTGGCTTGTAAGTCGCGTTTGCTTAGTGTTCGAGGCTCATAACCTTTTAAACAATGTGGTTTGCGTGTGTCAGCTCGAAGCTGGTATACGCGTAGCGTGTGTCAGCTCGTGGCTGGTATACGCTCAGATCCGCTTATCGATGGCCGATAAGACACAATCTGGAGAGGGCAAACGCTTAAGCTGCCGTTAAGCAAACTTGTATGTGTAAGCTTCTCTTGTAAGATAAAGAGATGTTGTTGGCGACTCCTGGCCCGTGTTGATTGATTGTGGTCAGCAGATGGGCTGATGATGATGAGCAGATGTAGAGTGAGCTCATGTGGGGGGGGGCGATGCGTGCTTGCGCTTGCAACAAAAATAACAAAAACAGAAAAGATACCACCCCAATCAATCCATGACCCTAGCCGGTAGCCAATATTGTTACTCCAACAGCTCAACTGCTAGGGTGCGCTCAAATCAGTACCCTGTGGCAAATCCCGAACCTTACCGGTTCTAAGAGGGATACTGGATATGACAGTCCCGCTACATGTACACATGTACTTCCGTATGTACGATACAGTACATATACTTTATCACATATCAGTAACGACACAGCTTGTAAACTGTTGTTTGTCACACATTCAAGCTACGTACGTACTACTTAAAGTAACTACAGCAACAATACGATACACGTCAAACAAGGCTGTTTGTGGTGCGTATGCTACGCTATGTATACCAGATGACTATGTATTATCAAGTAACGACAGATGGTTACTTACAAGTATCATCTCCAATATAGTACGCATGCCATGTGGTCTCCTCGGTTTCTGTGGTGACTTGTACAGCGTACCGCATGTATCTGATACGTATCGTAAGTTCGCGGACCTCACTTATTTTTTTGTCAGAGGTATAGATGTGCTTCACTTATCATGTGTACTATTAATATATACCAGGTACCTGGTATATTCTTCGCTTGTTTTAATTTTTAGCGAGGTGGGGTTGCTTCTACTCCAGAGATGTTGGAGCCTGTCCTGCGACCACGGACTGCATTGCATTGTGGTGATGACTTAATGTGACAACAACAACCCTTCGTAAAGGAAACAAAGCAAGTCAGATTATGCGGGCCACGCGCTCAATGTTGAGGCACAATTTCGATTTCAATCAGGGCTCATTTCGGTATGTATGCCTTCTTCAGGTTGGGATCGTTTACCGCGGTATCCACAGCCACAGTGCACTACGGTAAAGCACGGTAATTTTTGGATGATAAATGGCTGCAGTACCTTGGTTCTCGTCGGTACTGGAACTGTCTATAATACCACGGTCGTACTAATACTCGGTGGTGGTAAATAAAAATCGCGCCGAGCAGGCGGTTTCGCGAGAATGGTCGAGAAACGTCAAAGCTGGCAATTTATTGTGCGGGGGGCGCCTGAATAAATACTCTACACGCTGCCGCCGTGGCGGAACAAACGAAGCCCATTAACCCTTTTAGAACCGCAGTCCCATATATATGTGGGGACAAACCAGTCAAACTTCAAGAAGTTTGCCCCCAAAACGGAACTGCGGTTCCAAAGGGGTTAATAGGTCAATAAGTGTCTCTCTGCAGGTAGGTCCAAGGGAATTTCGTGGCACCCATTATTATACGTACAGTAGTGAGAACAATAACACCATTCAATTCATATTTTGGAGGCCACAGGCTTACTTGGTGGTGTTGATTAGGTGCATTGTTTTTTAAGTTGATATTCATGGACTAAAATAAAAACCGCCGCGCGTGGCGCGCGTTTTAATATGGTTTTAGAAAGTTGTTGTTTGTTGTTGTTCTCACATTAACTCATCGCCACAATACAATGCAGTCCGTGGTCGCAGGACAGGCTCCAATAACTCTGGAGTGGAAGAAATACCTCGGTAGTACAGACAGAGGCAAAGAAACAAAAAACAAGCATACGCACTCCACCACTACGGACACCCAGCACCCTGCACCAGGGAAGCAAAAAGGA
This sequence comes from Nereocystis luetkeana, assembly GCA_031213475.1. Lineage (NCBI taxonomy): Eukaryota > Phaeophyceae > Laminariales > Laminariaceae > Nereocystis > Nereocystis luetkeana. Next base: position 7,285,584 of record JARUPZ010000025.1, on the reverse strand, counting down.
GACTATTGATAGCAGACAAAAAACTAAAAAAAAGAAGATGAAGCGAAGCAAAATGTACCTGATGTTGACCCAAGCAAGTGAATCAGGTACTAGTAATTGGTGGTAATGAGGCGCGACCTCGGTAATACCTGCAGTAGTCATATCTGCGATGCATCATGCTGGGCGCATACATACGGATTATTTCGTATTGTGCTGAACGAACGAACACGAAGGAATATCTACCACGTACGACTACTACTACTGTACTACTGTACGCCGTCGTGGGTGCATCTCAATAATTTTCGTAAATGTTCTTGGCCTCTCCTGTCTCTTGATATATATGAAGAAGTACTGGATTTGGTCGTGTGTATCCTGGTTTCCATCTCGAAATCCGGCACAATGATTTGAAGACGAAATCTGCACTGCTGTACCACAGAACTTGTATCTCTCATCAGGGATTGAGGAATCGGCACGGACACTGCTGTGGTGCTGGATGTCGACGGGTAGAAAGAGTCAAGAACACACAACACTCGACATGTTTTGTCCAGCAGAGTGTTTTCTGGTTAAAATTCAGCTCAATAAAAAGAGTAGGTTTAGCAGTCTGGGAGAAGGGATCTTTAGGGATGTTTTTTACTTGAAAAATGTGTAGCGTGGTCTGCACTTCGGAATCGTCGTCCGCATCTGAGAAATTTCCTGGTTCGATGCAAACTCGGCGTAGCCTCGTTTATGTCGAGTTTTGGCCCGTTTCGGCTGCGGTTTGGGGTCAGGGTTAGGGTTAGGGTTAGGGTTAGGGTTAGGGTCAGGGGTTGGGTTGGGTCTTCGTCCGTGCCTTGATCCCAACAGGAACCAAAACATACGAACAGCCTACCAACCTAAAGATCCCTTCTCCCAGATTGTTAACCTCAATAAAAATCTGCATCTCACATGTTTTGTCCAACGGAAAGAGCTTATTTTTCGCAACAGGTGTCACCACAACTTTACTTGGACTGATGTACGACATCTACAGCAGCAGTGCGCCTCCCGCACCATAACAGCAGCAGCAGCAGCAGCACCAGTAGCAGTAGGTCACACGAGGCCAGGGTCAGCGTCGCCGTACGCTCGGCTTGTCGGTCTAACCCTTGCACCCTTTGTACGCGTACATATACACACACGTACTACTGTAGTACGTACCCTGCACTCGTTTTTTTTTATGTTTCCTGCTTCCCACCTCGAAAGTCGGCATAATATTTTCGAGACGACAACACGAACATGGCATGCCCAAAAGAGCTTCTCGTAGCAGGTGCCACAACTACTGTTGCTGTGCAACATCTACATCAGAGCTTCTCCAGCAGCAAAACAGCAGCAGCAGTAGCAGTAGGATCCACAGGCCAGGGTCAGCGTCGCAGTACGCTCGGCTTCTGCCCTTTGTACACCGTACTCGATGTTGTGTGTGTGGTTCCTGATTCCACCCTCATAATTTGAAGACGAAATATCCACAACCTCTGATACGACATACATGTATCCAACAGAGGTTCTCGTAGCAGGTGCCACCACTACTACTGACTGCTGTACAACTACAGCAGATGTTCTCCTGTTTCTCCGTCCCCTCGTCAGTAGGAGGGTAGCCCTGACAATATCACTTGCAGCACATGGCCCGAACGTTGCTGTGGACAGACAGGCGAAGTCTGCCTATGACTACTCGTAGTTGGGTTTCGTTAGTTATTACCAGGTACGTACGTAGGTAGAAGAAATAGCTAAAAAAACAAAGCCGTCTGCCTGCTGTGGACAGGCCCAGTCTGCCTGCTGTAAAACTGTGGCGTGCTGCGGACAGGCTCAATCTTCCTGCTGTGGATAGGCCCAGTCTGCCTGCTGTGGACAGGCCCAGTCTGCCTGCTGTGGACAGGCCCAGTCTGCCTGCTGTGGACAGGCCCAGTCTGCCCGCTGTGGGCAGGCACAGTGTGCATGCTGTGGACAGGCGCAGTCTGCCTGCTGTTGGCACAGGGACAAAAACCGTTATGATTTTGTATTTTGAACACGGCCCAGCACAGACGTGCCTACACACGTTGCCGCACCTAGCTCGACGAACTGTGAACGATTTCCCACCCCACCAGGACGAGAAAGTGTCTTGCGTGTGTGTGCGTGCACAGAGCCCGCCGGGACTGGATTTGGTGGCGTGTGCGTCGAGCGCGGTGGTGAAAGGTGGACGAAAAAAATGTTGAATCCACACACCAACTGACACACACACACATACAGAAAAAATCAAAACAGGCACCCTACCCTCGTACCCGAGCCGTTATGAAGAGGCTTTTTTTTCCTTGGTTAAAAACCAAGTAAAAAAAGGCTCGCTTCGCTCGCTCGCCTCATTATAATACACCTGACTTTGGCCACAGCCCCCAAAAATGACAGGTTTGTTTCCAGTCCTAAAAAATGAACATTCAGAAAAAAATGAAAAGTATTTATTGTTGTTGTTGTCTACATAATAAATCGTCTTTTCTCCCCAGCTTCATCAGTACGTTGTTGTTTTCTCTCTGATTGTTTCTTTTCGTTTCTCTATTTCATAGATTACGCATGCCGTGCCTGTCGTATCTAGTATGATGACATGGCTTTGCATTGCCCACTGCAGTGCTTACTGCATACCTGGTACCTGGTACGTGGCAACGTAGTATCTCTGTGGCGTAGCTTCGTGACCACAGAACTTGTATCTCTTCTAGGATTGAAGAATCGGCACGGACACTGGTTGTGCTGGATGTCGACGGGTAGAAAGAACGGTTTAATGTGAAGAACACACACACACACACACACACACACACACACACACACACACACACACACACACACACACACACACACACACACACACACACACACACACACACACACACACACACACACACACACACACACACACACACACACACACACACACACACACACACACACACACACACACACACACACACACACACACACACACACACACACACACACACACACACACACACACACTTCAGTCCTGATTCCGTTTTTTTTTTTTTTTTCTCATCCCATTCATTATCTTCGCACATCTTCTTCTCTCTCTCCTTCCCACTCGTAACTCAGATCCGGGGTCACATAGCAGGCTCTTTTCCCCCCTTCCCGCTACGGTACGTGCCTTCATTTTTATCGCCAGAAGATTTCAGCCTTTCCTTCCCTCGTCGACTCTCATCGAATTGTGCCCACCCACGCTGCAAGGCGCTCTCAAGAATTGAATCCGTTTTTGTATCCGAGATACTGATTAAGCTGAGGTCACAGACTGTCAGACAGAGGAAGTAAGACCAAAAAAAATAAAAAAATCGCAAATTCAAGTGTTAAGCAAGTGAAATACCAGCGTACCACACAAACAAGCAAAACCAGAAAAATAATAAGAACAAAATGACAATAAAACAATACTAAAATCATGAAATAAAACAAAATACAAACGACGCAAGGACTTCCGGAAGGCTGCCAGACGTACGGCATACCAGGTATGTACTCAGGAAGGACAGATATCTGCTGCGCGGACGAAGCAACACGAAAGGAGAGGGATAATCGCCAAAGATATGTTTAGTCGCCACGAAGGAATTGAACCCTCAGCCTAGCCCATCAAATTTGACCGCCTTACCTACTCTGGCGTACTTGTAATAGATCGTTTTACACGTACGAAGTATCGGATTGAGGTATCTGCGGTAATTCATTTTATCTTAATGTACGGTAATTGGGAACCTTACATTTGCAGGTTATTTGGCTGGGTGGTAACGAGATACCACAGAAATGCCCATATTTGTGCGGTAATTGTTTGAATGGGAATAGGATAACATGAGTTTCTGGGTAAGGATTTGAATGGGAGTGGGAGAACGGGATTAAATCATTTGCTTCGTAACGGTTTGGATGGGAACGGTAATCGCGACTGATCACGGTAACGTACCGTTTCCCAAATACCGTGGTTTTACCGCGGTAAAACTACCGAAGTGAGTAAAATTACCGCAAAGTGAGCCCTGTTTTTTACCAGGTATGGATTTTCGCGAACTACTGCTGTAAACAAACACCGCTCGTGGTGCGCGTTTTTTACTTGGTGTTAGTGTTTCCCTGACTTTGACATAATTGAATCAGGTATACCTTATTTAGGCCACAACTAACTGCAGTCTTTTTTTTCTCTTTGTGCCGTGTTGGTCGCCCCTGCCAGTAACGCCTTTACACACTGAACGCCATTTTTTGCACGTACGTATATATGTTGATACAGAGGATGGATTTTAACCCCTTTAGGACTGCAGTCCCGTTTTGGGGACAACATTCTTAGAATTTGACTGGTTTGTCCCCAAAACGAGACGACTGCGGTTCTGAAAGGGTTCCCCTGTGAGTTCCCAAAGTGTAGTCATTCCCATTGATAGACCAGACGCAGATTTTGATCCCCTTTTTACTCGCGGCAGACATCGCCCTCTGATACCCCACCACCCAGGACCCCATTCCCCTCCCAATCTAGAGGCTCTTCAAGCGTGAGCAACTCGCAGGGCAGGCAGTAGCTAGCAGACAGCCTGACAGTGTGTGGCATCTGGGTCTCACCCATAATATTCAAGCGAGACCCTCTTCTCTTTGCAAAATTCGGTGGGCGAATCGAGTAAACATGTCATCGCCGCTCGTAGCTCTCATCGCGCTCATTGCCTCGTCCCCGATGGCGACTACTACCACCATGGCATTCGTCGTGCCGACAGGAACATTACCCGGTTCGGTGCTAGGCGCCGAGCATCAGAAGCAGGAGAGGCCCATGCCTCGCAGACTGAGGATGGTTGTTGACGACAGCATGAACACGGCAGCGGTGGCGGGTGGCGCGGAAAGCACTTCCTCGAGAGTCGGCTTCTTGCGGGAACAAGGTGAGATATCAACTTGTTGTGTTTCGGGGCAAAAAACCATCGTTCGTTGTCCCCAATTGAGGGGAGAGATGCGCCTCCGGATTGGTTTGGGCTGTTATACGTGATGGCAATTCCCAGGGGCGTGGTATCAGAGCTAGCTGTGCTGTACCTTCTGTCACGTAGTATAGGAATCTCGATCGTTGACATTGATTGATTGGTGGGAAGGCTTTTGGTTCGATTGCAATAACTTCACTGCGTGTCCCTGGGTATGTCCGCGAGTTGAGACATCAGGCGTGTTCCTCTCTGTCCTCGCGACTATTGACGGGGGACCATAGTTAATAGGACCAAATATTGTTCGTAAAAATGGTTAAATATAACGGTGTTTATGTGTACCATAGGTCTTATTAACTATGATCCCCCGTCATACTACTCTGCGTTTCGTGCGGAGCATGCAAGCAGCACTCCAGGCAGCAACCGCGGTACCAGGTAGCAGGTAGCCACGTGTTGGTTACTTGTGAGGATGAGCGGCACTTTATGCTGTAGTTGAGTGGCTCGCGGCCAGTTAGTTCAGTGTGTGCATTGATTTTCGTTCATTTCGCCTTCTTGCCCCGCGTATTTTGAGGTGCCCACAGCCGTTTCTTATTGTACACTTATTATTATAGTTATTAGAATTGCCATCCGACAATGTGCAGCATGAGCTTCCACGTTGATCAATCAACTAACTGTCAAAACATTCCTCGAGGGAGAAACAACTAACTGTCAAAACATTCCTCGAGGGAGAAATCTCCGTATATAAAGGAAACCCATGCAACAACAAATAGTTTGTTTTCATGTTTTGTAGGGTTTGAGCAAATCAGCCGGTCGCCCCGGTGGTTCAATGGCTCAACCTCGAATTCTACTTGTTTGAGTCCTGGGTTCGAGCCCCAGGTGGGTCGGACTTTGACTTTATTTGCAAAAATAAAAAAGGATTCAATTGTTGAGAGCGCTTGCAGCGTGGGTAGGCACAATTCGGTGCGAGTCGACGAGGGAAGAAAATGTTAAAATCTTCTCGCGATAAAAATGAAGGCACGTACCGTAGCGGGAAGGGGGGGGAAGAGCCTGCTATGTGACCCCGGATCTGAGTTACGAGTTGGAAGGAGAGAGACAAGAAAGAAGATGTGCGAAGATAATGAATGGGATGAGAAAAGAAAAAAAAAAAAAAAACTTATTATTTGCTGTGAGTTTAACCGATCGGTCGATACTCAACTTTGCAAAATTCGTGAACCGTTCGCGCGTTTTCCATTAATCTCCCTCGCGATTGACTACTACTCTGTACTGGGGGGGGGGAGCTCCCCCCAACTACCCCGGATGCTCCCAGGAAGGGTCGACGAGACGATATTACTGACAGCAGGCTCGATTTCGTGTGCCCGAAGACGGAAAATAAATAATTTCCAATTGATTGCGGCCAGGATCATTTCGTGCACTGAAACAACTGATCGACACGTACGTGAGGGCCGGGGTACACAAGAATCGAAAGTTTTGTGTGATCAGAGACCAGGTACTCCCCTTGGTTCTCTGGTTCTTCGTGATGCTGTGTTTACTAGTATTGATAGTGGTGTTCTTTTTTTTCTTTTTACCAGCTCGTTATTTTCGAGTGTTTGCCACATCACCTGTGGGGGGAGCACGACAGCAGCGTTTGTCCCCTATATATGTATAAATATACCAGGTACATAGATATATACCAGTACCTGGTATAGGACGTCAGATTGTTTCTCCTAGATTTTGCTTTCATTTTTTTTTCTTTTTCTCTCTCGATTTGTCTACGAGTACCTTGTTTTTGTTTTCTCTTTGATTGTTTCTTTTCGTTTCACTATTTCATAGATTGCGTATGTCGTGCCTGTCGTATCTACTTTTTTTTTTTTTTTTTTTTTTCTCATCCCATTCATTATCTTCGCACATCTTCTTCTCTCTCTCCTTCCAACTCGTAACTCAGATCCGGGGTCACATAGCAGGCTCTTCTCCCCCCTTCCCGCTACGGTACGTGCCTTCATTTTTTATCGCGAGAAGATTTCAGCCTTTTCTTCCCTCGTCGACTCGCATCGAATTGTGCCTACCCACGCTGCAAGGCGCTCTCAACAATTAATTGAATCCCTTTTTTTTTATTTTTGCAAATGAAGTCAAAGTCCGACCCTCCTGGGGCTCGAACCCAGGACTCAAACAAGTAGAATTCGAGGTTAACCACTTGAACCACCGGGGCGACCGGCTACTATGATGACATGGCTTTGCATTGCCCACTGCAGTGCACACTGCACACGTGGCAACGTAGTATCTCTGTGGCGTAGCTTTGTGACCACAGAACTTTTATCTCTTCTAGGATTGAAGAATCGGCACGGACACTGGTTGTGCTGGATGTCGACGGGTAGAAAGAACGGTTTAATGTGAAGAACACACACACATACCCCATTTTTTACTGAATTTACAAATATGTTGTATGCTAAGGCCACTTCTTATGCAGTCGGATTTGCAGTCAGTTGGAAATGGTGCTACCGGCACCTTCGCACGAGATTGTGCCCCGAAAATGTGCGAAACTGCCGTTTTTCGTCTCAGAATGAGTTGGACTTTTCTCCTATTAATAGACCTATCTACAGTAGAGCTGTTTCCCGCACGATAGGACTTGGAGAAAAGTCCAACTCATTCTGAGGCTGTTTCCCGCACGATAGGACTTGGAGATATTAGAGATGATACTTGGCAGTAACCATCATATTCGTTACTCGATTACACTTACGTCATCTGGTATACATTTACGCATTCTATGTACAACAGACAATTTTCCAGTCTGAGTTATAGTAGGATAGCAGCAGCTACTGTCTTTTTACGCATATACTGCTGTGCACCCGTACGCACAGAATAAAGTCCCAATGACGAGTAGTGCCATGGATCTACTGTTGTGGTACGTACGTACATGATCTACGGTAGACAGCACATTTAGTACGTGCAATCATTGGTGCATAATGGACAGGATATCTTCAGTATCCCTCCGAGACCGGTAGCATAGTTTTACTGTTACAATGTAGTTCTGGTTGGAGAAACAACATAGGCTACACTGGGGTCATGGATATGTACCCCAAATATATTGTTCTTTACAGTAAATCTGGGGTTCTCTTCGTTGTTTTTATTTTGAACGGAATACGAGGGTATTCCCTCATTTTGTTTTTGTTTGACCGTGCAAGGGTCGTCCTTTGTTGCGAGCTGCGAGCGCACACGCGCACCGCCCTCTCCTTTGAGCTCACTCTACTTTTGCTCACCATCATCAGCTTCCAGCTGAGCAATCAATCAACAATGTGGCTTGGGGTCACCACACCATCTTCTTCTTCTCCTTTATGTTGAAGCTTCACGTACGAGTCACCTGACAGTGACTACGTGTTTGCCTCGAACATTTTGACTGTGTATTGCCGGCCATCGGCAATCGAGTCTAGGCGTACACACCAGCTACGAGCTGGTACACACGCCAATCGCCATACCTAGTAGGTTATGCGCCATGAGCCTTAATAGGAGAAAAGTCCAACTCATCCTGAGACGAGAAACAGCAGTTTCGCACATTTTCGGGGGTAAAGAAGTGGCCTAAGCCGTTCGCGCGTATTCTAAATGCATTTCCTTGTCAAGGATATGAGCCAGTGACTCCCCTGGGTGCTACCCGGGTCAACAGGACAATTTACATAATCATTCTGCGCACTGATACTATACAATAACTAACCCGGATAAGGGAGGGTAATATGACTTTGCAACATGTTGAAATCTTTTCATTTTACAAATAAATATTGATTAAACTAATATCAGTTGAGTTTTGGTATGGGATGGTTCTAACTGGGAGTGATTTTTCTGGGGGATGGGTTACTGCTGTAGTTGTTGCTGCTGCTGTGATGCTTGGATTGTATGTGATATGGCTCGAGGTGGCACCTACCTGGTAAACCTTAATTGCAGAAGCCAAAAAAATCAGGTACAGTTACGATTCCATCTGAGCCGACAGCAGTTACATGCTGAAACCACAAGGATGAAGCACAAGCAACGAGCGGTGTTTTGGCCCATTAGAAACCAGTAACTTTTCATCAAGGCCACTTTTTATTTGCGCCCGAGCATTGAGCGTGCGGCCTCTAAAATCTGAATCGTTTCGTTTTTTTAGGGTATTATACAGGTACTACGGGGCCTGCAGGGGGTAATCAGGCTTTGTTTTATTCGCCGCCCAAGGAAGAGTAGTTGTTCTGGCGCTCCCCCCCCCCCCCCCCCTGGTGCCGGCTTAGAACCTCTCGACCATCCTTCCTTGCGGAACCGCCTGCTCGGCACGGAAAAAAATCGCAGTAGTACCAAGCCTGAGACCACCTTGGCTTCGAGTGCGGCAGACGAAAGTGCGTACTTTTGTTTTCACGGGGGGGGTGTGCGTGTTTTCCCGTTTAACCTCCCTTCTTTCTGCCCGTCGATACCCAGCACAACCAGCAGTGTCCTTGCCGATTCTTCAATCCTAGAGAGATACCAGGTACATGACAAGCTCTGTGGTCACAAAACTACGCCGCAGAGAATACTCAATCGTGTGCAGTAAAAGCAAAGTCAGTAGACAACGCAATGCTATGTCGCCATACTGGGCACTGCATACACATTCTATGAGAGAGAGGAAACAAAAGGAAACAAAAAAAGCGAAGAAAAAGCTAATAATTTGAAAGAGAGAAATTATAGTGCCCCCCCCGCAGGATATGTGGCAGACACTTAAAATGAAGGGTTTTAGCCGATATCAGGTATACCCGACTTTTTTTTTGTCAAAACCAGTTACTACCAGGTAGCACTATTTATAGAAATAAGTACAAAACACGCTCGCCAGTAGGAGCCCTGCCATTGGCCAGACTGACATCGTAACTGATTTCGGCTCCAACTGGCCAGGGTATACCCGATTTTATCCACTACTGGGTAGTCTACTGTGTGCCTAGGTTTCAACTGGTTTCGGTCAATTTTGAACCAATGAGAGAGGCGATACGTACGTACGCTGTTTTTTGTTTGCGTACGTGTGCGTGTGTGTCCGGTCCCTCGGTTGCCCAAATCTTGTTGTAAACCAACTTTCGATTGTCTTGTGTACCTCGCCTGCGGGGGGGGGGGCACGACAGATTGTTTCTCTTAGATTTTGCTTTCATTTTTCTTCTTTTTCTTTTTCGACTTGTCTACCTTGTTTTTGTTTTCTCTTTGATTGTTTCTTTTCGTTTCACTATTTCATAGATTGCGTATGTCGTGCCTGTCGTATCTAGTATGATGACATGGCTTTGCATTGCCCACTGCAGTTCACACTGCACACGTGGCAACGTAGTATCTCTGTGGCGTAGCTTTGTGACCACAGAACTTGTATCTCTTCTAGGATGGAAGAATCGGCACGGACACTGGTTGTGCTGGATGTCGACGGGTAGAAAGAACGGTTTAATGTGAAGAACACACACACACACACACACACCCCGACCTTCGCGTGTCGATCTGCTATTTCAGTCTACGAAATGGTACAAGTATTATCGTCTCGTCGACCCTATTAACATCCAGGGGAGTCACCGGCCAGGAGTCAATCGCTAGGAACAATGGAAAACGCGCGATCGGTTCACGCAGCTTGCAAAGTTGAGTATCGATCGATCTGGCGACCGGTTGAACTCACAGCTGACGTACTCTTTTAGTTTTTTATCATAGTCTTGTGTATTATCTCTCTACTCCTATGTGCGTACGCATTTATGCATACAGACGTACGTTCTGTACTTGCTTGAACCTGTACGCCCGTATTTGCGAACATATACGTACGGTGATTCCACTTTTTTTTCTTTGGGTTGTACGACAAAGACGCATTATCGAAGTACGTGGATTGGAAGCGGACGAACATATCACGGGGGACCATAGTTAATAGGACCAAATATTCCTAGTAGAATTGGTTAAATATATACCAGGTAGGTTTTTATCTATACCCTAGGTCCTACCAGGTACCGTATTAACTATGTGTGTGTGTGTGTGTTCTTCACATTAAACCGTTCTTTCTACCCGTCGACATCCAGCACAACCAGTGTCCGTGCCGATTCTTCCATCCTAGAAGAGATACAAGTTCTGTGGTCACAAAGCTACGCCACAGAGATACTACGTTGCCACGTGTGCAGTGTGAACTGCAGTGGGCAATGCAAAGCCATGTCATCATACTAGATACGACAGGCACGACATACGCAATCTATGAAATAGTGAAACGAAAAGAAACAATCAAAGAGAAAACAAAACAAGGTAGACAAGTCGAAAAAGAAAAAGAAGAAAAATGAAAGCAAAATCTAAGAGAAACAATCTGTCGTGCCCCCCCCCCCGCAGGCGAGGTGGCCTACACTTGAAAAAGAACGAGCTGGAAAAAAGAAGAAATAACAAAAGACACCACTGCTTGTGAACAGAGTAAGACAAAGAACCAAGGAGAAAGTAACAAGGAAAAATAACAAAGGGGAAATAACAGGCAGACCAAAGCCCAAAGCACCTTCTAGGTGGCGGCAGCAGCTTGTGGTACGAGTAGTATAGCCAGGTTCTCCCTGCTAATCCGCCTGGTACCTTGCTACCCAGACTGCCGTCTCCGCCCTGCGTTCGTCAACTATGCCCAGCCCCTTGGCGTCAGACAATACGAGCCGAGCAGAGCAGGTTCGTCTTCCAACCACGCCACACGGCTCCTTGAGTACGGCTTATCAATCAGAAAAGGAAGAGGAAGAGAAAAAATGAAATGAAAATCACGGAGAGTCAGCGCAAGAGAGAAAAAAAAAAAAAAAAAAAAAAAAAAAAAAAAAAACTAAAAGAGAAGACAAGGGAAGACCACGTTCGAGCCAGCTGCACCAGTTGGTAGCACTAGTAGTATGGTCATATTCTACTTCCTAGTCGACTTGGTGCCTTGCTACCCTGTCTGCCATCTCCTTCCTACTTTCGTCTACCGCCGTTTCCCTTCTACCCCTCCTGTTCCCCCCCCTCTCCGCATTCACTCGGTCGGGCTTTATGCCACTTCTCCTGTTGCCCCCTCCCCCCCCGTTCCTTTGGGCACCATCCACGGCGGATGCGCGGCGCTGTCTACTCATCTCAGCCTCAGCCTCGTGCCACCTCACCATGAACCGTTCGGCTGCTTCAAGGATCCCCCGGTACCACTTCCCCGCCTTTTTGGCTGCTGTGGACCACAACGCGGTCTCAACTCCAAACACCAAGGGGGCAACTTCCGTTGACCCTTCGGTGGCTCGGAACTCCCTAAGGTCTTCGACTATGCATCTATGCCAAGTCTTACACTGTCCGCCTGGTCTCGGGTTCTCCCCACCAGCTATCGTCCCGAGCATTACCCGATTGGGTAATCGCTCCTTGCTTTGCCGTGCCACGCCCCCCGCAAAGAAGAGCCGCCGTTTGCGAATGGTCGTTTCGATGCTCTCGCAACGTGTCATCTTGAGGGCCTTCGCGTACGAGAGGGTGGCATGGTCAGTACGAAGTCGGCGCTGGAAGCCAATGACTCGCAACAGGACTTGGTGGTGAGCCGTTCGAAGCTTGGCAAAGTGTTCCGCTCTGAGGGTCCACGTCACACACCCGTACAGCAGGGTCTCAATCACCTCGGCCTTCAGCATTCGGACTTTAAGGCTAAGGGGGGCGGTCGTCCTATCATACAACTCCGGGCCGAACCGTTTGAAGCATGCTCGCATGAGGCGGATCCGTCGGTCGATTTCGAGCGAGAGGTCAGCGTTTTCGTGGATAACGCCGCCTAGGTATAAGAACTGGGTCGTCTGCTTATACCTCTGACCTGCCGCTTCGATGACGAGCGGTGGTGCGAGGGTTGTCCGGTCTGGTGTTTGTAGGACCATTGTCTCAGTCTTCTTTTCCGACACCGTGAGGCCTGCTGCTTCGAAGACAGTCACGATGACTGTCATCATTTTTGCGAGCCCTTCAGCCGACTTCGAGACAATTCCTGCATCGTCGGCGTACAACATGCCCCATACAGACCTTCGCACGCACGCCAATGGCTCCTCCTTCCCTGTTCGAACTACTCCAGCTTCCAAGAGTTGGACCAAATCCCTTACAATGGCTTCGTCTTGGCTGAAGCGTACTAGTACGACGTGTAACGCAGCAGCGAAGAACACGTTGAACAGTAACGGTGACAGTACACAGCCTTGCCGCAGCCCCTGCGTGACATCAAACCATTCCGAGAGCTCGCCGTCATCAGTACGCACGCGAGCCCGCATGCCATCGTGGAAATTACGGATAATTCTCAGCATCTTGGTTGGTACGCCAAAGCGTGTGAGTACCTTCCATAACAGCTCTCGGTCGACAGAGTCGTACGCTTTCTGCAGATCGATGAAGCACACGTATAAGGGGATTTTCCTCTGTCGTCCGAGCTCTTGCAGCCGGCGCACGACGAACATGGTCTCCCGTAATAGTAGAAAAATACGTATGCACATGGAACTGTATGGAGGATGGAATATACGCTCTCGTGGAAGTCAATGGCCTATTGTGGGCGTTCATGTGGAGGCACATACATGAAATTTTGGGAGTACATGGAAGTGGGTGAAAGGCGACTGGAAGGTTTGTATGAGAGTGAAATGGAAGTTAAACTGAAGACTCAGGTTCCATCCACTCCAAACGGACGCTGATGAGCGCTTCCGTGTAAACATCAGTAAAATATAAGGTTCGGACATAGAATGCAAGTCGATGGAAGTACGTGGAAGTAGATGGAGACTAAGGTTGCGCATGGGAGTGGATATAGGCCTCCACGAAGTTCGCGTGGAAATTGAAGGTAAACGGAAGTTGAGGAACTTCAATAGTAGTTCTTAGAATTAGGCGGAGGTTACTCTGGCATAATATGGGGAAAAAAAAAAAAGAATGGGAGTGGATAGACGGGTCTGCGGTAGTAGATGGAAGTTTTCCATAGTCCTAAAAGTCAAATATTAGCTAAGGTGCAGCTGAAGTACGTTAAAGTAGGTGAAATCCAGACTTGCATATGGGAATGGATAGAATCGTCTGCAGACGAAGATGGGAGTTTTCCACACGGTAATATGAGTCGAATATATTTATTGGAAGTTGAACGAAAATGGATGCAAGTACGTGGAAGTACGTGGGAGCTATGCTTGCATCTGAGAGTGTATGGAAGTTTCAGCGAACGCTGATGTGAACTAGGTGAATTAGGGGTTGCATGTAGTCTTCGGTGGAAGTTGGATTTTAATGGAAGCGGATGCACATGTGTGGGATTAAGGGGTGGGTAAGATTGCATACGGCAGTGGATGGGAGCGTCCGTGAACGTAGGTGAAATTTTCCGTGGAAATGGAAGCTGAATGGAATATAAATAAATAAACTGTAGTCGTTGGAAGTTGAATGGAAGTGCGTGGGATGTACGTACAAATAGGTGGAAGGTAGGCTTGAATATTGGTGTGGACAGAAGATTCTGCGTACGTACTCAGACGCGAGTTTCGTTGGAATAACAAGTAAAATGGAAGTTTTGGGAGTCAAGCGTAAGTTGTGGAAGTTGAACGGAAGTGGATGAAAGTAGGCGGAAGTGAGTGGAGGTTACGCTTTAGTATGGGAGTGCTCCTACGGACGCCGATGGAAGTACCCTTGAAGGTACAAATAAAATGGAAGTTCTAGAAGTCAAGTGGGAGTGGGTGGCAGTAGGTGGAAGTATGTCAAGGTGTATGGAAGCTTTGTGGAAGCTGGACGATCCTTCTACCGGGCATGGCCGTGGAAGCTTCCACTATGGAAGCTTCCACTGCCTTGCACTAGCATTCGAAGTGGGAACTCCCAGATGGGAGTGTATGGAAGTTTCCACCCAACTTCGAAAACTTCCAAAACTCCCATTTTACCTTCCGAAACTTCTAGTCAACTTCCAAAACTTCCATTTGGACTTCCAAACCTTACATTTTGCTTTCCAAAAAAAACAATTTGACTCCCTAAACTGCCATTCTGAATTTCAAACAATCCAAGTTGACTTCCGCAACTTCCATTTTGATTTCCACAGCTTCCACTTTGACTCCCTAAACTTCCATTTTGACTTCCAAAAAATCCAATTTGACTTCCACAGCCTCCATTTTGGAAGTCAAATTTGAAGTTTTGGAAGTCAAATTGAAAATTTTGGAAGTTAAAATGGGAGCTTCCATTTATTTACCAAATAATGAGGAACACCGTGGTTTAGGCCCACTATTTAATAGTGACAAGATATACCCCATGTTGGCAAAAACCCTTCATAATACACTACTCTAGGTTTAGTGTGGTAACACTTTTTCTCGATATTTAAGGACCATTTTCATGGTAGAATCGGTATCAATACGGTACTTGTATTTCGAACAAATTGGTGCCTCCTAAAGGTGCGACTGCTGTGACGACGCACAAAAGTCGTATCTCCTGCCACGTTTTGATCCTCAAGCCGTTCACGTCGCCTCTCCCCCCCGACCAGGTGCTTTGGGTGTGGCAGCGTTGGGCACGCTAGGTTTGTCGTGCCCGGTCGGCGCCGCGGGGCTATTCGATTTCGGTCAAAACGACAAGGTGCGCACTTTCCACCCTGCTTTGACTCGTTCTGGATAATCATCGATCGATCTCTCGTTTCGTTTTCAAAAAATGCCATCTGGCAATGTTCAGCGTTTATTGGAGTCGTACCATCCACGTGCAAATAAAAAAGGTAACTACCTCAGAACCCAACGACTTACCACATAGAGTGTGCTGCCAGTCAGACCTGAACGCTTGACATTTTGTTTTTTATAATGTATCCCCACAATCAAAAATCTGAAAAGCTTACTTACGCCTTTCCTTGACCCTTCTATGACTACAATCGTATTTTTCGGGATGATTACACTCAAATACTCAGTAGTTCGTCCTCAAAACGGGGCCGCAGTGCTCGAAGAGTTAGAGCGTACTATGTATCCCGTTGGTCATGAGTTGGACCTACTAGGTGGTTGCTACTCAGCGGTGGTACGGTACGTCGGCCGCGCGTGTTCCATACCAGGTACCAGGTATTCCATTAAAATTAGTCTGCTGTTTTGCTGCAAATAGTATGAACGAAGTTTGTCAGTTCGACTGACAGGGTTCAAGCTTGTTCTGGAGTCATGCCAAGGCGCTGCGCTGTAAGGAGGCGGTACAGTTAAGCGGCGATGTTTTTCAGATCAAACGTTTCTGACTGGCCGGGCTTCTCAGCGCAGTATAAGAGCTGCCCCCCCAATGTATAGTGCAGTTCATTGTGTGTGGTACCTCTCTGGCCTGGAATGTTGCACACCTCGGACAGATCATGATCTGCAAGTCCTCTACTCCCTCACCAGCCCGCCATCCAATACCATGCAAACCCCTCATCCTGTCTTCGGCACGGCCTCAAAATACCCCCGCCCCTGGTCCCAGATCGATCTGGAGAAAGTACCTTCGCGCTTCCTCATCGGCAAGACCCAATCCATCAAGTGGTCCACAATAGCCCCTTCGATTGCAGCCATGCGCACCGAAGCGCGCGAGCGGTTCGCCGCCACCGGAGCTAAGGGTGGTCGCGAGGTATCGTCATACTCCAACCCAACCCCGGACGGGGCGGATGTCACGGTGGGCCTGGAAGTGGCCGACCCGAAAGCTTCTCCAGCCTTAGGTGGCGGATTCGCTGCGACGGTGATAGCGCCTCCGGGGGACTACCTGCGTGACGACCACTCGACCACGGCGAGCATGGCGACGTGGGTGACGTTCGTCACCCGGATCCCGAAGGAAGGGTACGAGCTGATCGACCCGTTGTCGATATTCGAGGTGTACACGGGAACGGGGGGTAAGGACGAGGGAGTGGCCATGTACGCGGCCGTGAAGATAGCGAGCGAGTGAGCGAAGTAGGAGGTCATTGACTCTGAACGCTTTTGCATCGCTCTCGGGATGCCTGGCCCATGCGCGTGGTATATACACGATGTAGAGGTACTTAGGCTCTGTTAGGTGAGGAACAATCTGACTCACGGGGACGGTTTCTCAGATGATGACTACTGGGCCCACCGCGGTTTGACTACCGCTATTACGGGGGACCATAGTTAGCGGGACCTATGGTACACATAAAACCCTACATGTTTAACCATTTTTACTTACAATATTTGGTCCTGTTAACTATGGCCCCCCGTAATAGTGGTTTTATTTTATTATAGGCCAACGAAGAGCATACAAACATGTGCGCATAGTTTCCGAACCTACCTCGAACAAACGGCGTGGACTCCCGATGTCAAAACAACAAATCTCTCAACCAGCTCGCGGTACGAGTAGTGCCCTATGTAGTCTGGCGGCTGTGGTACCATGGTGGTATATTGGGCACCTCGCCTTCAAATTTGTTCTTGTGGGTGAGGCATGGAGGTCCTCTCCCTCAAATGAGGGTAAAAGTCTCAGAATAGTTTGGTGCACCTCTAACGTATGGCGTGCGTCCCAGCGCCTGCTTACCGATGGAAACCCCCTGTGGATTTCAGAAGGGGAAAATCATTTTTTAAAAGTGACGGGTACGGCAAAGGCCACTGCTTGCTGTGTATTTGGGGGATGGCTCAGATTGTGGATGTCTTCGAATGCCAATGCAAAGCAGTCGCAGGGCCTCGGGCGCAACATGATCCTTCGCTCACGCCTGTCGTGGACGGTTATCGTTGATGATGATGACACCAAGGTACCAAGATTGGAGCTTTTTCGGTGGCTGCTTCGGGGTCCCGAAGAGATTTCGGGCTGGCGACGTGCCACTCCCCTCGGCCTTTGATTTCGGGGGGCCATAGTAAATACCCCGTAGGAGCCAATGTTCCTGGCAAAAAAAGGTAAATATAGAGGGTTTTGTCTGTGGCGTAGGTTTTATTTACTATGGTACCCCGTAATAGTAAAGCTGGGCACTAGCTGACTCAGTCAGTAGCGATCAGGCTGTGGTCGAAAAACAATCAGTATACTGGCCGACAGCGGTACCCTGTCTCTCCTCTTTACTCTCTCCTCCCAACACACACTTCGTGGGTTTCCAAACTATATTATGGTGTGTTTCTTGGACGTACGTATGATTAAAAATACTGACGAATGTACTGGCGAGAGCAAGCAGTAGATAAACTAGTATCCTGCCAGAACATACTATGCTAGTCCCCAGCCCTACGTGTTTCGCCTTTTAGGGCAAAGCTACGGTTGGGGGGGGAGGGGTACCATAGCTTGGTTCAATATGTTTTTGATCAGTTGGGCTCCTCCAGTGAGAAACTACGGCATGATACCTCTATCACAGCAGTGTCTTTGTTTTGTGCCGTGACGGAGCGCATAGAGTGGTATGTGTTGTGATCGAAATGCGCGATCAAGATTTTCGAATGGGTCACAAGTTTCGGCTGAGATAATGAGCTGTTCACGTTTGGAGCCCAGAGTTTATGGCACCTAGCTTTGCTCTTTACTAAGAATGTTGCCCGTCTGTGTCGTTCGTATAGATAGGTAGGCATCCAAGGTACGTAGGTAGGCAGGTAGGTAAGTCGGCAGATGGGTAGGTGGACTGGGTAGCATTGGTGTGCCGCGTGGGTCTCTTCTAGATTTCAGCAGTTACTAGTTGTCGCCACGCTTCAGCAGGCGCCCTTGATCGCTTCTTTTGTTTTTCAGTTGGCATTTTTTTCAGAATAACCTTGAAGGGCACGTATAGGGCTTACCGTGTTGTTGCGCCAGTTGTATTGCACGTGGCCGGGACCCCCCTAACGTGCGACGGTAGGGGTGCTCGCACATTTTTTCCGAGATGTTTTCTGGGATTTTTCTGACGCTCCTCACTTACTGGGTGTTGTGCTCTCTCACCCCCCCTAACAAAACTCACCGATAAATGACCAAGATGAACCGTCTCGGTGTTCCACAAAAAACTTCGCGTCGATTATGGGATTTCTAGTTTAACATTGAGTACCTCCTAGGGGTGACCTTTAGGAACCCGGCCTGTCAGAAATGTGTTTGGCGCACAAGTGCTTTATATCCCGTGGCTCGCGTCTTCCCTCCCCCTGTCCACTGTGGGCGTGAGCGAAATCTTCGTCGAGACATTGAACAGCAGTGTAGCGCACGGCTATAGGCGTGGTACCGAACTGAGAGGGGGTCGACGTCTGCTATATTGCTCAATGTTTCCACGAGGAGGTCGATGCGCCCTCATTGCGCAATGTTCGGAGACCTGCACGCTTGTATTCGTGAATCCGGGCGATGGGCAAATGGTTGACACTCCGCACCTGGATGTTTTTGGGGGGCGACCAATGAAATCTTTAGTAGTACGAGTAATTATCCCGCACGGTCTCAATCCACACGGCGCAGTGTCAATATGCTAACCCCGGGTTTTGCCTAAAACGGCCCAAAACTACGTGCAGGGCCGTCCCACACGGTAAGGCTTATCACTTGATTTATGGTATAGCCTAGTCATTTTCCTCACTGGCGGGGCCCTTCAACTCTCAAACTACCCAATATATTCGCGCGTGCGAATTCTATCGCATGCCATCATTGTTTACAAGCCCTCTTTCTCGTGTGTCGGGCTTGGCTTTCGGCATTGAATGAAAGTCGGGTTGTCGGATGACTTACTAGTAGTACAGAGTTCCTCTCTCGAGGAGGCTCACGATCGTTTGATGTTTCAGCATCTGTGAACCGCTACCGTAGTATGTAGTCGCGTGACGCGCTGATGGCGTTGTTGTGATTGGTGGTGTAGCTATACGCTGGGGATGAATGTCTTTGGCGACTCAAAAGATAACGTCTGTCGTCCCTGTTCGCGAGAGATAGCGCGCTGCTCAGCCAGTCCACCATGTGGTACTGTAGTGCATCCACTTTTGGTGAACTTCTATGTCACTCAGATACGGAGGATACGTTGTCGACGTGTAGTGCCTGCGCCAGGGTCTTATCGATCATCTGATCGGGATACGGCAGGACGAGCAACGTACCTTCGGCAGTAAGCAATACGCATAATCAATTCGTCAAAATAATCTAATCTGTCACTGCTTGTTATTTTCGCAAACCCAACATACAATGTCACCACAACATATCGAACTTTCCCGATAAGCATACAATAAATATCGACTTCTAAAAGAGGGTGCAAGCAAAGTGTTTCAACCTGGTTCGGGTACTTGACTGGAAAGGTTTGTACCGCCAAAGCACTATAAACTAAAAGCGATTTAGAACAGAAAAAACGCGGCAAGCACCGGTATCTATTAATAGGAAAACAAAAGACCAGCAGCACGGCCAAGAATGGTAGCATGCACACGTCTTCTCAGTTACAAGCAAAACGACTAGCCCAACATTAAATGAATGCCTCCTCGCTCGTCGAACACCAACATTTAGGCTTCCGCCTGATGGCAGTTCTTGTTAAAGATATTGGTAACTGGTTGTCAACTGAAAGCGATATCCCCGTAAAACCACCGTTAACATTACGGTAGTTAACATGAAAGTTCACTCGGTGTTCGAACAACGCCCCTTTCCCCTTAGGTTGCACCGAGTGCGACTATAACCTCGGCAGACCCAACTTTATCAACGTTCACGGCAACCCCCTCGGTAGCAAACTATATGTTCAAGAAGGAGGATACACGTGAGGTCCCTGTTCACGCGATGTTCGGAGATATCACTCGCTTCGCTCCTGATGTCGTCGTCGCCGATGAAATATAGAGTCCTTTCCACCGTGTTCTGGTATACATCGCGGCGCTTATTAAGCTAGGTATCTTGGTAGAATTATCACCCAGCGTCTTCTTCAGGAACCCCCATTGCAGGCAAACTTCCGTACCGTGTCCAGACCGGGTAGATTGGTAGCTAACGGCACCAGAATACTCCTGCGCGGTCAACGCAAGCTGCCTCAACTCCTTCGGCCACTCGCGCAACGACCCCTTTTTCCGCGGGGAGTCTGTCGAAAATCGCTTCCGCCAGTGGGCCGTGGCTCTGTATGGCGATAATTTGTGGCGATGAGCCAAGATAAGAACAGAACCAAATGAGACGACAGCAACTACGGAGTTGAATAAGTCGACTTTCAGGCCACAAGTTGTCGTGATTCTATAAACTCATGATGGCCGGAGCGCAATGCGCCAGTACGTAAACATATTGGTGCTGCACTTCCACAAGCCGTAGTCCCAATATTCATAAAAACAATACGCATCCGCGTCGTCTGCCCCCTGTCATAGTGGTACTTAACGCCCCACTCGGAGAAACTGTTGGGACGCGGCTATAGAGAAAAAGACAACAGTATGTTTTGTTAAAACACGCGCTCTTCTTGGCAAATTATGCCCCGGTCACAACAGCAGTAACCCCGCCCCCCCCACAAGCCCATTCAAAGTATTGGGGCAATCGCTCTGGGGCCAAATTGGGATGTCGTGCAAGGAAGGGGAGTAGAGCTGTTTCCGGTGCAACCGAGGGGGTTTGATTCACGTAGAAATGTCGCGATACGAACTGATACACGCTGATGCGTGTTTCGCAAAAAAATCTGTAGAACAATATGAACACACGAGTTTGAGTGGTCGTCGGGTCATCAATATTTTTCCGTGTGTATTCGACGCCTTGTCGATGCTGCTGGCTTACGACACATTTAAAGCCTCCCTCTCTTCTGTGCTGTTGTTGTGTGTGTGTGTCGGGGCGCGGGGGGGGGGGTGTTCTTGGCTGTTTTTTGGTATCGTGTACCGAAGGACCAAAATACACAAGGTATCCTCATATATTATTACTGCTCGGTGGCGGTAGCATGAACGTCGTTCGGGAGCTTCACGCTTATGCCAGTTGCAGAGTTCGCCACGGGCCAGCGGCGATATCATGCCCCTCCCGGTCGCCCGCGGCACCCCGACCGTGCCACGGTGTCCCTGCCTTGGGAACTATAAAATAACAACAACAACAACAACAACAATAACAACAACAACAACAACAACAACAACAACAACAACAACAACAACAACAACAACAACAACAACAACAACAACAACAACAACAACAACAACAACAACAACAACCACAACAACAACAACCACAACAACAACAACAACAACAACAACAACAACAACAACAACAACTACAACAACAACAAAAACAACAACAACGACAGCAGCATGTTGACAGTTGACACTGACACTGCGACGTCGCGCGAACGTCCCTATATACGTTAACGCGCCAACCACATAACCTTGAAGTGCCCTTCAGCTACTGCCGCAGTAGATAGTTTCTCAATAGACAGGCTCCTAGGATGACAGCCCAGTAGTCTATTAATAATGCTGAAAAAGTGCATCTCATCATCACCAGTTAACCCCTTTAGGACCGCAGTCCCGTTTTGGGGGCAAAGCACGTGGAATTAGGATGGTTCGCCCCTAAACAGGACTGCAGTACTAAAAGGGAGTAGCACAGCCGTTGCACATTTACTCGAGGAAAGTAACAATTAATTTTGAAAAAAATTGCTACATACCAGGTACCTGGTACGTACATCTCGGGCAACGTCCACGTCTAGGCTTCAACAGTCGTTCGCCAAAAATAAATGGTCGGAGAACATTCAGCAACAAGCTGGCTGTCATACCCAAGAAGAAACGGCGAACGGGATCGTGGAAGGGATGGGGGCGGTGTGGCCTTTAACGCCCAAGCCATGCTGCATCGGCCCTTTGGGGGCCAACGTACATGCCTGCAGTCAGTTACCCTGGTAGCATATATTTTTCGATTTTCTCTGCTCACCTTGAACAAGATCCACAATAATATCTTTGCTGACAACGTCGCCGAAGTGGTTCTACTGTAGATAATTATTAACCCTCTGTGGGCACTGTGGTGGCCTGTTGCGCTGTCGCCGGTACCGTTTATTTTTCATTGGCATTGCTCATGATACTACGATTCAAAGTCCCTCCCATCCCACATCGATCTTGGCGGGGAACGGGCAAGAAATCAAGAAATTGAAGGGATTTCATGGGTTTCGTATAGATATTGCACAACCTTGGTAGTACAGGGGGCAGGCCCACTCATGTTTGCGACGTGTCAACGTGTTGCACGACCGCCGACTCAGCATTGCAACCAGCACCCTGCTTTGTTGTGACCGTTAGGGGGGGTCCGCTGTGCTGGTGAGAGAACACCCTAGATAAATTACTTAGCGGCTGATGTGCGCTGCCCAGCCGAAAGGAGCTAGAGTATGTGGTATTTGCATGTAGGTAGCGTATCACTGGGTACTTTGTGTTCAGGCCTCGTATGTTCTAAATGTTCTCTCGTACGTTGTTACAGCAAGTGCGTTGTTGCTGTGTACCATCCGCAATCCTCCTCGATGATGGCAGTCAGCAGAAACGCTCGCTTAGATCAGTATGCCATACACTGGTACAGCAGTACCAGGCAGCATGCAGCCACCACGGCGTGGACCTGTGACAGGAGCAGCTCCGGCAGAAGGAACCATAGGCAGAAAAGTACAGCAAGTACAGCAGCACTCGTAGCACGCGGTGTGCCAAGATCGGCAACTGGCTATGTACGGCGGTCGTCTATACGTTCACTCGTCCTTCAGTACGTAAATTCGTCAGTATGACTCTACAGCAGAGGTTAGCGTACAGTAGTATTAATACAATGCAGTAGTTCCTAGTGTGTTGTCCCCACAAGGAGAGTGGGTTTACGCATACGTACCATAGCTGTGCAGGTACCTTCTTGAAATGAACTTGAAAAATGAAAAACAGCCTGAATTCTTAACTATATTAGTGTCTACACCGTTTTAGGACCGCCGTCCGGTTTTCGGGACGAAGTACCACTGTACTTATAATTTGACTGGGTTGTCCCCAAAACGGGACTGCAGTCCTAAAAGCCGCGTACCTGGCACGGGGGCTGCACATGTATTACATACCATGCAGATCAAGATAACACCTTCCGTAAATGATCTAGATCATGAACTGTGGGAACGATCTGTAGATGATCTGTACTGTAGATGTTCTGTAGATGATATGTAGATGATATGTAGATGATACGTAGATGATTTGTAGATTATATGTGTATGATCTGTACATGATCTGTAGATGATCGATAGATGATATATCGAAGGTGTGAAAGAGTTGATCATGAGGCAGCAGAATGACGGGCCGAGCCGTTCGACGCTGCTTCTCTGCTGTTTTCCTGTCGTACTGCTTCTGCTGCTGCTTTTGCTGCTGCTGCTGCTGCTGCTGCTTCTGCTGCCGCTGCTGCTGCTGCTGCTGCTGCTGCTGCTGCTGCTGATCATGATGATGATGATGATGCTCCTGCGGACACGATTGCTCGCGCTCGTTGGCCGTGGTCCCCCCAGCAAGGAAAGAGCTTTAGAGACATAAAGAGGCAGAACAGCCTCTTGAGCGTGGGAGATATCAGGAAGGGGGAGGCGTGTACGAGGGGGCCGGGGGGGGGGGGGGGGGGGGGGGGGGAGGGGGCAGGAAAACAGCACCTAGGGTAAGCAAAGGGAGGAGCGGAGGAGGGAGGAGACAGGAGGAGGAGGGAAAAGAGTCGAGAGAGAGAGAAGAGAAGAAAGGGGGGGGGGGGGGGCAGGACGGGACTGAGGGGAGAGAGGGGGGAAAGAGAACAAGAGGAAATCGATAGCACGAGGAGAGGAAGGGAACCAGGAAGGAGAAGAGCAGAGGTGTTGTGGTGAGAAGGAGGAGGAGGAGGAGGTGGGGGAGGAGGAAGGAGATCATGCAGGCTCCGCGCGGGTGGTTCCACCGCCCGGCGCGCGCGTTCCTTCTCTTCGCTTCCGCTGGGCAGCTCCTTCTGGGGTGGGGCTCTTCCTTCGTGCTTCCCGCTCCTCGACCGCGCGCCACCAGTAGCAGGTGTGTCTGTGTGCGCGTGTGTGTCTTCTTCACAGACAACCTCTCTTTCTTTACCCGTCTCGACATCCATCCAGCACAACCAGTGCCCGTGCTCGTTCTTCATCCCTGTCTAAGAGATGTTGAGACTCTGTGGTGAAAAACAAAATCTACTGCACAGAGATGCTGCATCGCAGTGCGGTAAGGCGGGGGGGTGGGCAAGGCACAACATGCACACGTCTTCGTCGGCGGTAAGGGGGTTAATGAGCTCGACGTTTTTGTGTCGGCCAATGCCTCAACCCTTAAAAATCGGCTGTTTTTTTACCCGAAACGGCACATTGCAGTTTTTGCCTTCCAAGGGTCGATCAAAGCTTAAGCTTAGTGCGCATGCCGAATGTTCAAGCACACCTGTTCGGGGTGCCGATGTACTTGGTGCATGGATTCATGTGTAACGGTATTTGGGAGTTCCACACAAGGAATGTGCGTGTTTCTGTGTGGGGCATTCATCGGGTGGTGGCGTGTTTGGTCCGCCACTTCTTCTTCTACCTCTTCTCTCAGTGAGTGTACCGAACAACACCGTTGACGCACACGAACAAGTCGTTACCGATTGGTTCGTACACCGAAAGTTTACCGACATTGTCAACACGCACGGACGAGTCGTTAGTGGAAGCTTGATCTCCGAAAATCGATTTCGGGAGGTTGACTCCAGAAGCTTCAATATCGGGAGTATATTTGGTAGACCCACGCCAATTAGTCGTTTGCGATAGTTCGATCTCAGAGGCTTGATATCGTGAGCTTGACTCCAGAAGATTGATTTTGGAAGCTCGATTCCGGAAAGTTGGTTTTGGTTCCAGGAGCTTTATTCGGGATGGTTGACACCAGGATATTGGTTCTGGTAAATTGGTTCCAGATGCTTCACTCCGGAAGCTTCTTCCTAGAAGCACGATTTCGCACGCTTGGTTTCGGAAGCTCGATTCCAGATTATTGGTTCTAGAAGCTTCTTTGCAGAAGCTGGGTTCCAACAGCTTGATTTCAGAAGCTTGGTTCCAGAACTTAACCGGAAACTTGGTGGTTCCAGAAGCTTGCTTCGACAAGATAAACTCCGGAACGTCGATTCTAGAAGCGCTCTCTTCCAGACGTATGTTTCCAGCATCTGAGTTCCATCATGTTGTGTCCACAAGCTTCGCGCCTCAAGCTTGTTAACAAATATGCTGTTGGATAGATTCTTGAACAGCAACTTGGTTCCAGAAGCTTTTTTCAGGAGCTTGGTTCCAGAACCACGATCATACAGGTTCGATCAATATGACTTTGATTCCAGAACGTCGATTCCGGAAGATCGGTTCCAAAATCTTGATTCTGGAAGCGTACTCTTCGCATCTTGATTGCTGGAGCCCGAGTACAGGAACTTGGTTCCAGTGGTTTGATTCCAGAACCTGACTTCAAAAACCTCTGGTCTACAAGGTCAATTTCTGAAGCTTCACCCCAAAACTTTGACTTTGGAACCTCGACTTCACAAACTTGATTGCTGAAAGCCTTGGTCCCAGGCGCTTGGTTCCAGGAGCTTGGTTCCAAAAGCTTTTTTCTTGTACAGCACAGAAAAATGATTTCGGAAGCTTGATTCTAGAATGTTGATTCCAGAAGCTTGTGTCCAACTTAACCTCTTTAGAACCGCAGTTCCGTTTTGGGGACAAACCACTCAAATTCTAAGTAATTTTTCCCCAAAACTGATCTAAAGAGACTGCGGTCCTCAAAGGGTTAAGGGGCAGACGTCTGATCCCGGAAGCTTATGTCCAACGTAAGCCCAGAAGTTTGATTCCAAAGGCTTGTTACTACGTAGAGAAGTGACTTCGGAAGCTTGGTTCCAGAATCGTGATTCCGAAAGCTTGGTTCGAACTTGTGCCCGGAAGCTTGATCACATATGCTTATTCCCAGACGTTTAGCTTCCGAAACTCGGTTCCAGAAGCCCCGATCCCACAGGCTTCATCCCCGGGTAAATAGTCCGATGCATAGCCGGGGTGGGGTAGGTCTGACAATGTTGTCGTTCAGGCGCGCGCGTGGCCTGCGGTGAGGCTTCTTGTTGCGTTCGGAGGAGGCATGCCACGGTCGCTCATTCTTCGAGAAATGTGACAGCGGAGTTCACAACCCGAGCAACAATGTCATGGCCATGGCCTGTAGATAGATATATAGGTGACCTGTGCAAAAACTAATATGTAAACAAACGATATGATTTCCCGGTGAGTCTCTATTGGGTTCCCCCGTTAGGCCGAAATGATTCGGCCAAAAAATGGCGCCGTTCCCCTAGATGCAGCCCCTATTGTTCATAGCTCCCACGCCAAAAAATAGTACAACAGTACCCCTAACTGCAGTCCGGATCGTCGGAGTTACCAGGCCGCACTCGACTCTCTGGATTGTTTTTGGCGGTCGGTCACGGCTGCTGGCGATCGAGTCAGATAGTCTGTGTGGGGTAGACAACCCCTACTTGCGCATAGGGGGGATGGTCGTACCACGTAGTGATTACGGTATGGCACCCTCGAGGCAATTGCATAGTACTTCCATCGCTGTCTCCTGAAGTGGCCACACCGGAAGATAAACTAACTCATTGAAGCTGTCGTCCATGTGCACATCGCCTGACAAGCGGCTCTTAGTACGATGCAGAGCAGTTTCTGTCGTCCATGTTCCTGTCGCCTGACAAGCGGCTCTTGGTACGATGCAGAGCAGTATTTCAGTACGATGTAGCTCACCGTTCGTGCGACTCGTGCGCCGAACACCTCACGGCGCTTCGCGCTTGGTGCAGGCAATGTCTGCCTGGTCGGTGAAAACCCGACGTGCTCCGTCCTGGCATTGTAGGGAGGCGAGGGTCTATGGTCAAACGAGTACGGACATGCACTTTAATGAGCACACATACACCCCGCCGTTTCCGGCTTCCCCTCCCTTTTAGTCAAGGCCTGCGTTGATCTACCTCCTCCCCCCCCCCCCCACCCATTCCATCAGCTACCCACATATTTTCGCCATCCCCTTTCGTCCATCGCCTTCCGGCCTACAACACCCGCCCTCCCCCGTTCGATTCGTATTCTGCAATGCAAAGGTATGCTGCCTTTGTGGCGGTTCGATCGTTCGATGCGTCCGTTACATCTTCCGCTCAGAAGTGGAACCGGGGGTTTCCACCGATCTGGAGGCGAACAGTTGGTGACGGGGGAGGTATGTCGATTCCGATGGCGCCGCGGGGAGCGGGAGAAAAACATGAGAAGCTGGTGGGGGAGAGCAAGGAGGGGGAGGAGGAGAAGGAGGAGGGGGAAGAGGAGGAAGTCGACGTTGTGGTGCGTAGTTGTTTTGGGTTGGGGCTTGTTTATTCTGGAGGCGTTTCTTGGCCGGAGGGGGGGAGGGGGGGGGGGGGGGAAGGGGGTACTCATATGTTTCTTTCCTTAGTCGTTTGACCATTGACCACGCATCCCTTTCAATACGAAGCACTACCAAGGGCGTGGCAGGGTGAGGATAGGAGGAGGGGGAGCGGGGGGGGGGGGGGGGCGGGGCGGGGGCGGGCGCTACGAAAAGTAGAAGATAAGAAATTTTGTTCGGCTTCAAAGTCCTTGCTCGCTCTCGGCGCTCGGGCCAGATCACCGACGTTCCACGCACACAAACGCACACCAAACTTTCACCAATGTGCCTCACCTTGCGCGCTCGTTGTTTTCCCCACCTCTTGGGGGGGACTCGAAACGACCCCTGGGGGGGACTCGAAACGACCCCCCCCCAAAAAAAAAAAAAAAAAAAAAAAAAAACGCACTCGTAATCGAAGTTTTTTTTTTTTTTCGTTTCCTCCATTTTTGTTTTTTGTCTTGCGCTTTCGTGAAGAAAAATACGCAGCAAATTAATAGAAACGGGAAGAGAAAAATTCGACTCAGGGAAGTTAACAGAGTGCAAGAAACAAATAGGTGCCCCCAGCATCCATCCGCTAGGAGTTTTGTTCAGCATTGCCAGATATATACTTGAGGAAAACGAAACCTAGGTGAACTAGGAAGAGGGGGGATCGATAATTTTCGGCCCTTACTGACTACGCCTCCGCCCATCCCTTAAACTCAGTGACTGACCATGTCCGTGCTACTTTTGATTTCCTGAGCCGTCTCTCTACACTGCGGTCCTCTACAGTGCATTCCTCCATAGTGCGGTCATTTACGGTGTGGTCATCTACAGTGCGGCCCTCTACAGTGCGGTCCTCTACAGTGCGGTCCTCTACTGGGTTATCTTCAGGCCCAATTTCCTTCTGAAACTTACTTTTAATAAATAGGAACTGATGATGTCCCTGCGTTTGTTTTTCGGTTCTTGAGCACTGCCCTTTACAGCAGTGTGATCCTTTACAATGGGGGATGGGAAAGGGGGTCGGGGGGGGGGGGGGTACGTTCGGTCCCAAAAATCCTGGCCTGCAGGGGCTCAACTCAGGAAATATGTTTCCAATCCCCATCATCCATCACTCATCATAGTTGTATGCGTCGTGCGCGTGGCTACATAGAAAACGAGCGCTTCTGAGTGCTCGAATCGGACTTTGTGCCTGCAAACAAAGCTCTCAAATGCCGGCGTTTGTGGCTCCTCATGTTAAGAATCCGAAAAAACAAACGTTTTGTCATGAGGGAAGCACCGATGTGCCACTGCTGTGTCTGTCCCCTATTGCCAGGACTATTTGGTTCATATACTGGTGCAAAACTGTCCCTGTCATCATGGCACAGAGTGGTACGTGGTCGTACCGTGAACAACTCTGGTCGCTATTATAAGACCCGTTTGATGCTCATGTTAGATTCCAAAAGTTTCCTATATTTTCGGTCAGGGCGGTAACACACGGGGTGATAAGGTAACACCCCCCCCCCCCCCCCCCCTCCCTGGGACAATTTTTCTGAGCCGGGTTTCTCCAAAAAACACGCCTCAAGTGGGGGGGGGGGGGGGGACAACGCAAATGGTGGCTGCTGGTTGAAAGCGATCGACGGGAGCTTCGCCGTAGGCGCGCGCTCGTGCCTCGGTGGTCGAAGAAGTTTAGCCGCTTGGAAAAATCGTCCAAGAGGGGGTGTGATACCTTATCACCCGTGTGATACTCTATTTCTCCGAAAAACGTTGTTCGGGTGCGACACGCGTTGCTACAAATAGGGGTGCACCGTTATTCGTTTTCGCTCAGGTTTCTTCGGTGTGACCTTAAGGAGCGCTGCGCCCCACCCCAAGACTGATTTTAACGCGTAAGGTCAGTGGGCTTATCCCGATGAGGAAATCCCCTAACCCCTACGTGGCGACTTGTACAGCGTACGGCATGTATCTGATACGTACGTGCGCGGACCTCCCTAGTTATGTTTCGTCTGAGGTGTGGATGATGCTTCAGTTATCATGCGTGCTACTCCTTGCTTGTTTTATTTTTTTACCGAGGTGTTTTTTCGACTCCAGAGTTATTGGAGCCTGTCGTGTCGACCACGGACTGCATTGTATTGTGAGTTAATGTGAGAACAACGACAAACAAAAAATCTACCATGAACGATACTGTTGTGAAAACCTTAAGGGCATTCCAGCTAAATATCGGATTAAGCCTTGTGGTAATAGCACTGCAGTCCCGTTTGTGGGAATAAGTCACTCAAACTCTTGAGTGTTTTGTCCCCAGAACGGGACCGCGGTCCCAAAAAAAGGGTTGGCGGTATCGGGTTACGTATAGCCCTTCCCATGTGCCGAACGAAAATGGCCTTCCAGCTATATCGGGTTAACCCTCTCCTGCAGTATTACGGGGGACCATAGTTAGTAGGAACAAATGCTCTTTGTAAAAATGGTTAAATCTATACCTGGTAGGTTTTTATGTATGCCATAGGTCCTATTAACTATGGTCCCCCGCAACAAGTGGTTTGTCCGCAAAACGGGACCGCTGTATGGCCATTAACCCTTTTAGAACCGCAGTCCCGTTTCGAGGACACACCACTCAATGTCTAAGTAGTTTTTGTCCCCAATATGAGACTGCGGTCCTAAAAAAAATTAAAAGGGGTTTGCGGTATCGGGTTATATCCCTTCTGTTGATAGCACTGCAGTCCTCGTCTTTGGAGGTAAACCTCTCAAACCCTGAGCAGCTTGTCCCCAAAACGGGACTGCAGTACTACTAACAGAGAACCGAGTTAGGTTCATTCTTGTCGGAGAGAGTGTTTTCCCTAATGTCCAAAGTTTGGAAATAATTGGAGATATGTATCAATATACGGAGGCGTTCTGTCACTATTCGTAAAATTCTCCGGAAGAAAAAAAAATAAGTTCGTTAAATTTCACGTACTTGCGAAAAAAAAAAACAGGGAAATATTGGAAGATTGAAAAATTGCACGAAAAAAATGTCTACATTATGTGGGGAAAAAGCTCTCCGATAAAAAGGACCCTTGGTGCCGCAGTCCCGTTTTGTGGGGACAAACCACTCACATTACAAGTAGCTTCTCCCCAGAACGGGACTGCGGTACATAAAGGGATAAGACGTCGGGTTATATCCCTTCTATCGATAGGACTGCAGTCTCGTTTTTGGAGACAAACCTCTAGAACCCCGAGCAGTAAATAGAACCAAATGTTGTCGTTAAAAATAGGTAAGTATCTGGGCTTTTGTGTTCACCGTGGGTCCTATTTAATATGGCCCCCCGTAATACTTATGGGGGTGGCATATTGGTACCGCATTTCCTGTTTATGGGGACAAACCAGTCAAGTCCTGAGCAATACGTCCCCAGAACGGGACTGTGGTGCTAAAAGAGCTGATATATCGGGTTGTGGCCCTTCCATTGATAGCACTGCAGCGTTTTTTGGAGGCAAACCTCTCAAATATTGTGCGGTTTGTCCCCAAAACGGGACTGCTGTACGGTATCACGGGGGACCATACTGAATATGACCTTACGGTACACACAAAATCCTATATAAATCGCCATTTTTACCAACAATATTTGGTCCAATTTACTATGGTCCCCCGCACTAAATGGGTTGAGATGTCGATGTAACCCTGCGTGGTACTGGAGTCCCCTTCAAGTTCTCTCAGGCAGTTTGTCCCCAAAACGGGACTGCATTGCCATTAATATAAGGGGGGACCCTTCGAGGGCGAAAAAACGCAGTCCCGATTTTGGGGACAAATCACTCAGGTAACCTTTTGGCCCAGAAGCGGTAGGCCTATACCATGGCACGCACTCAATCTTGTTTACGCGCTCGAAAACATCGTCCGAAGGGGTGTGATAACCTATCACCCGTGTGATAAAGCTTTCATCGAACGCGTTGCTCCGGTGCGTGCACGTTGCTCCTCGGGCTGTCGTGGTGCGCGTGTGGGAACGAAGGCATCCCCCTCCACCGTGGCATGAACCCCCTATAATTTTGCGAAACCCGGGGACGGATCCAGGATGTCCCCTGATTTTACGATAGAAACCTGAGAAATTGTAGGCACCCCCCTCCGCTGTGGCATGAACTCCCTATAACCTTGGGAAACCCCCGGAGGAACCAAGGACGTCCCCTGATGTTTTCATAAGAACTTGAGGAATAAGTGCCCCCCCTCACCATGGAAGGACTCAACACTGTTCTGGAAACCCGGGGATTAATACAGGACGTCCCCTGTTGTTATCATAGGCGCCTGAGAAAACGAAGGCACCCCCTCTACTAACTGTGGCGAGTCAACATATCGTTTAGGGAAACCCGGGGATTAATACAGGACGTCCCCCCTGAAAACATAGGTTCACCCTCTCTACTATAACAACTGTGGCATGGATCCATATAGTTTTTGGAAACCCGGGGATGGACCTAGGTTGACCCCTGATGACTATCTCTCTCTCTCTCTCTTTCTCTTCCTTTTGTTTCTGTGCTGTCGTTGCAGGTGATCGGAGCGGGTATCGGTGGCCTCACCTGCGCTGCCCTTCTAGCCCAGGTGCGTGGCGTGCCGGCGAAAGGGGTAGCCGGCACCACTTTTTTTCGTTTTCGAAACGAGATAGGTGGGGGGGGGGGGGGTGTATACTGATTACAACACTAACTAAACGCAACATAGATATCAACGGTCATATTTGTTTTCTAGTTTGTGACGAAAATCTGGTTGTTTGTGCCGAAAATATGGTCGTTCGTACCGAAATTATGGTCGTTTGTACCGAAATTCTGGTGGTTTTTCGTTGCCTACCTTTTTTTATGTTGTGCTGTGGTTTCCACTTCTTTTTTTCGAAGATGAGGCGTTTTATTTTTCGGGTGGGAAGGGGTGTTTCCTTGGTCGTGTGTTAACTTACCTTTACAATTTTGTTTTCGTTTTCTCTCCTTGTCTCAAAAAAATATGTCTTTCCCCACGTTTTCCTGCTCTCTCCTGACGATTCGTTTTTCTCTCTTTTTTTTTTACGACCAAAAATACGGTACGAAGGGGACGTTTTTTTTTGTGTCGCGAGAGTCGCACCATTCCGAGAGAGTTCGCCCATTCCTTCGAGCGCGACGGTTTCAAGTTTTTGTGGTTGTACGTTACTTTATGGCGCTACGCGTAACGCATTTCAATGTTTATTTTGTCCTCCGACGATGTGGCGTACTCGTTCTATCTTGATTTTAACCGAATGTCCCCGTTATGTATTTTTTTCCGATTTCCAATTCCACGTGATGTACCCCTTTTTCTTCCGTCAATTTCCTGCATGTGAAAGCTCCCGCTTGTCGTTATTTCTTCTGTTTTGTCTTTTCTGGTTTTGACGTTTTGGTCGCTAGAATAAACAATGAGCACGGACTGAGACTGCCATTGTGTAGGCGAGACAAGAGTCACGCCATCCCGGGAGGGTGCGCTCTCATCCCTCCGGGCGCGACGGTTTCAAAACTTCGGCAGCGTTTTTTTCCGCTGTAATTTTTCGTCACGAGGGGGAATAAAAAATCAGAACCATACTTCGAATTATACGAAGTACAGTTTTGTGCACATACCAGGTAGGGGACATTGCGTATCGTGAGTTTGGGGGTCCATCGTGAGTATTCATGACTACAGTATGCTCCCCTGCTGTTACGGGGGACCATAATAAATAGGACCAAATATTGTTAGTAAAAACAGGTGAATATATAGGCTTTTGTGTATACCACAGGTCCTACCTGGTATTAACTATGGTCCCCCGTGATAAGTCCCCGCACCCGGAAATACCGTCACCTCATGGAAATTGTCGTCCATATGCGAGCCCACCGCACGAGCGGTTCTCGGCAGGATGCGGCTCGCCCTTCATGCGACTCGCCGAACACCTCACGTTTCGCTTCGTTCGCGCTTGGTGCAAGCAAGCAATGTCTGCCTGGTCCGTGAAAACCCGACGTGCTCCGTCCCGGCAATTTGTATGACAGGGATGCGAGGGTCTATTGGCCATACCACTACGGCCATGCATGGTATCGATCGAGTACACCCCCCCCTAGGAGTAGGAACAGCAGTGATCCATCTCGAAAGGGATGCATGCGTGGTCAACGGCCAACTGACTATTAAAAAGGCAAGCAGCAAATGAGTACGCCCTCCCCCTCTCTCATGCATGGTCGTCATACGACTACGGCCATGCATGAGATCGAGTGCTTCTCTCCTATCGAGCACACCCCCTCCTGCAACACTAGAGTAGACTCCATATACGACTGCGTGTTTTTCCAGTTTTCTTAATTTCCGCGTTTTGACTCCCCGTCTCTCCTCTCGCGTTTTCCCTGCCTTAAAACGTTTTTTTGTTTCTATTTGTTGCTCCTGAATTCCACTTGTGGGCCACAAAAATCAACAATTCCACGCCATACGCCAGTACGGACTGGATGTTACCGTGTGCGAGAGTCACACCATTCCCGGAGGCTGCGCTCATTCCTTCGAGCGGGACGGGTTCAAGTTCGACAGCGGACCTTCCATCTTCAGCGGCTTTACGGGCCCCGTTGCCAACCCCCTGAAGCAGGTGAGGGGGACCCAATGGTTGATGGGGTCTGATTGGCTCAGGGTTAGGGGCTAGTTACGTTCGCATCGCACGTAGGCTGTACGCGGGGCATAGTATATATTCAGAGCATATCATTCAAAACCCTGGATGAACCATAGTAAACTGCAACTACTGTAGAGACCCCTTATGTTTTACACACCATATTGGTATAATACAGACCATAGTAAACCACCGTAGAACCCCCTGCGTTACTACGGGGGGCCATGGTAAATAGGACTTATTATTGCTACCAGTAAAAATAACGAAATATGTAGTTTCTAGTGTGGACCGTAGGTCATATTTAATATCGACACCCGTAATATGACCCTCAACCATGGTTTCATATACAACCCTGTCCCGAAATGTAAGTACGGTATGTATACTGATATTGAATGCGAGGTGTGCTTGTAAATATTCCGGGACACACCAGTTGTACGTGGTATTTCCGCCCTCCGTTCGATGTTGGACCCTCCTTGGTGCCGGCACGCGCCAGTGAACCAACCATGCAGGCACTATATATAGCGGCAACCGGCACTCCTATTACGGGGG
Source organism: Nereocystis luetkeana (assembly GCA_031213475.1). NCBI lineage: Eukaryota > Phaeophyceae > Laminariales > Laminariaceae > Nereocystis > Nereocystis luetkeana. The sequence continues at coordinate 7,250,661 of JARUPZ010000025.1, read as the reverse complement.
ACCATAGTTAATAGGACCAAAAATTGTTGGTAAAAATGGTTATATATATATAGGTTTTTATGCATACCATAGGGTCAGCCTGGCCAATCCTGCATGTATGTGCCAAGCGATTTGTTTCACGGCCGCCGTAGCGGGCGGCCGGCACGATACAGAGACCACTGCTGTGTTCATGCTGGATGTAGACGGTGGTTACACTCCGGGACAAAGGGTCGCCGACCAAGTGACGATCCGCTCCCCGTTCGGCGTGCACCTGGCATGTGCCTGATGGTGCCTGATGACGTTGTTCGCACTGCCTGTCTCTTGTTTCGCGCCCACTCGCGTTTTGGTGTTACAGTTGCAAGATCGGATTTCATTTTTTTTTTTTTTTAACCGAGGTCGATACCACACCGAGAAAAAAACGAAAACATTCGAAACGCTTTTTGTGATCTCGATATTTTGACATCTGGTGCATCGCGGGTTTCGTACAGTGTCGGCGTGCAAAACACGGGGATAGATGCCAGGGGATCGAGGGGAAAAAACACGTCCGATACGATATGTTGAAAATATCGATTTTTTTTATAAATCGAAACTTTCGATGCGATATGTGGAGGAATGGGGGGGGAAAACACGTTCGATTTATGATATATCGGAAGCCCGGTATTTCGATGTAAGGCAGTGGTGGTCCCTCTATCGTGCAGGCTGAGTAGGGCCTGTGAAACCGCTTGGCACAGATAAGATTATTAACCAGTGAGATAGTGTGCGGAAGTATCGGTCGTTTTTTGCCGTCGTTCCGGTATTTGTTGGCTAGCGCGTATACACCGGAACTGCTATTACGGGGGACCATAGTTAATAAGAACAAATATCGTTAGTAAAAAATGGTTAAATGTATCGGTTTTTAATGTATACCATAGGTCCTATTAACTATGGCCCCCTGCAATAGTCGAGGGCACACTACGCTACCGTCGAAACGTTCGGTAAGATATCCAAGAGCAGCCGCTGTATTTCTCTTGCGTCCGGCGCCGGGCCTACACCTGAAGGTGCATCAGAAGTCCGACAATTGGATTTAACGACACCGCTCGCCTTGATCGGTTGCATTCTCTGCTGCTGTGCAACCAAGACTTGAAGCTTCGTCGAATGTTATATGCTTCGACGAAACTTCCCGTGCCATATCCAACACTGCCTCTCTTTGTCCTTCTGCATCTTGGTGCGCGACTTCTGTACGTAAAACGTGAAGGTGTTGGACGTGCTTGGAGAGGAGCTGCCGTGCGTGAGGTACGATGGTTGGGGAAACCTAACCCCGTCTGGATACTTCAAGTTCGAACTCGGTGGGTCAACCTGTAGCGTGTATGCGAGAGGTGGTGCTGGATGCCGCATCGAAAGTGTCCTTTGTCGAACAAGATCACGGTAGACTGTACAGTAGATCATCCGTTTTATTGCAGGTTATCATCGAGGTGATCTAGGGTCGAGTGTGATATGTTCGTTAGCAGGTGAGGGTGGATGTGAAATGGATGGTGATCTGTATGTTAGCACGTTGGCATCGATACGAGCTAGATTTTTATCTGGCCGTTAGCAGGTGAGTAGGATCGAGATGATCTACCGTAGACCGTGTTTTGGCCGTTAACAGGTGAGTATGATCGATATGATCTACAGTAGAGCGTGACCTGTCTGTTAGCGGGTGAGTAAGATCGGTATGAACTAGATCGCGATCTGCCCTCTAGCAGGTGAGTTAGGATCGATATGATCTAGATCGCGATATGTCTGTTGGCCGGTGGGTATGATCGATATCAACTACAGTAGTACGTACGTCGTGATCCGTTCGTTAGCAGGCTAGGATCGGTATGAACTAGATCGTGATATGTCTGTTAGCGGGTGAGTAGAATCGAGATGACCTAGACCATGGTCTGTCCTCTAGCAGGTGGGGAGGATCGATATGAACAACAGTATACCGTGATCCGTTCGTTAGCAGGTTAGGATCGATATGAAGTGCAGTAGATCGTGACATGTCTGTTGGCAGGCGAGTAGAATCGAGATGAACTGTTAATAGACCGGAACCTGTCCGTTAGCAGGCGAGTAGGGTCGACATGAACTACATCGTGATACATATGTCTGCAGGTTTGTAGCATCGAAATGATCTGCAGTAGGGTAGACCGTGAACTGTCTGTTAGCAGGTTAGCAGGGCCGAGATTATTTAGAACGGGATCTACCTGTTTGCAGGTCAGTAGGATCGAGACGATCTACCGTAGATCACGATCTGTCCGTTATCCCGCGAGACCATAGTTAATAGGACCTACGGTACAGACAAAAACCTTTATATTCACCTATTTTTACCAACAATGTTTGGTCCTATTTACTATGACCCCCCGTAATAGCACTCGTAGGTTAGTACAACCTAGACTATCCGGTTGAAGAATGTGATATGTCTCATGCTGTCCTAATGCCATGCCCCCACATTGCCGCCGCGAGCACAGGGCCGAACTCCTTCCGCGACGACGTGCTCGAGCGGCTGGGGGGGGCGGATTCTGCGAGGCAGTTTGAAGGTCTGCTGGAGGAGTGCCGGCCGCTGATGGAGGCCGCGTCTGCCCTCCCCCCTCTGTCGCTTAGGAGCGACAAGTGGGCCGCGGTCACCATGCTAAGGTGCCTTGCCCTCTCGTGCGACCCCTCTATCGTTTTCGTTGCTTTTGGTCATTGCTAGGGACGAGAGCCGGCCCCTCCGTCCCCGGTGGCGATGCGGCCGCAATTTTGGAAGTTTTGATAACCTTTGGATCAATGCGGTAAGGCCCACACCCGTAGGGTCTGCTGCTTACGCCGCTATAAATCGCTCTCGCACGAGGCGCGTTGTTCCATCCTAGCTACTATTACGGGGGACAATAGTTAATAGGACCTATGGTATACATAAAAACCTACCTGGTATGTATTTAATTAACCATTTATTCTAACAATATTTGGTCCTATTAACTATGGCCCCCCGAAATAGGTAAAACACTTTGAAGAATCGTTCCACGTCCTGGCTATATTAGACTAGGTGTGATCCCATTTCCTATCTGACGACGTGTAGCACCTGTTCCGAATCATACCATCCACGTTTCGAAGGACCAAAAAAAAAAAAAACGAAAATCCGGTGGCATCGAATATGGAAGATGCGACGCATCTGGCCCGAATACTTGACAAACGCATACCTGGATTCATGGGAGAGCGAACGCTATTTCCCCTCATGTAGCACTCTGCTTTGTGCGCGAACACAACCATGGTGCGGCGTGCCTGATAGCGTGTACCTTCTGGTGGCCGCTGGTTGCTGCAGTTTTCGGGGCATAGCGTTCATGGCACTGTAAGCAGAAGTCTATTAAAATAGACAAATAGAAACAACATTGATAGAAGAGGAGAGACTGCTACCGCCGCGGTATTTATTTGTGGTTTGATGACGTAGCCGTAGCCGGGGGGCAAAACGAACAGTCATACGTGAGAATAATATCTTATATGGCGCCTGTGTCGGTATCGGTGCCGCCCCTCCGCCCTCCTTCTCCGGTCGCCGAGGGGCGACAAGTGAACCGCTGCGACCATGATAAGGCGCATGTCTCGGTTTATCTACGTTTGTTGTCCTCATTTTTTTCGTTTTTTGCATCGGGGGATAGGTAATAGATGGAACATGAAAATAAAACGGATTGTACTCTACGGTCAGCATCGTTCAGTGTTTTTTTTTTTTTCATTTTTTATGAGGTGTAACTCTGCATATTATAACATTAAGATACGCAGAATGCATGATACGGTCAGTGCTATCTATCTATTAGGGCGCAACTCTCGATTGAAACAATAACATACGCATAGGGCATGATGCAGTCGGGGCCGGTATTACCGCTGGTATCGTTGTCTTCTCTGATACCGATTTTTAGGTACACATTCATGGATTCATTGGAGAGCGAACGCTATTCAAACTAATCACAAAGGCAAACTCCGACCTCTGAATCGGTCGAACCCGCGCACTCACTCACACCTGGCGTATTTGTAAAACATATTTTCCGCTGTTGAAGGCCGAACCCGCCCGCCCGCCCGCCCGCCCTCCCTCTCTCTCTCGCCGATGAAGTGGGTCGCGGTCGCCCTGCTAAGGCGCGATTCCCGACGCTCGTTTTTTTTGTTTTCTGTTTTTCTGTCTGCCATCCGAGCACCATACATGCTTCAACGTCGAGCACTCATAGGCAACCGGTTAAGGTCGCCACACTTCCAGACAAAAAAAGCAGTGTGTCACGGCATGTTTGAGGGTCGGGTCGAACTATCGCGGGCCAGGCCGGGTCGGGTCGGGGAAGGGTTGCTCAACCCAACCCGTGAGAGGTTGAAAACCTCCTGACCCGACTCGACCCGACCCGGCCCGACCCGACCCAACCCGACCGGGCCCGTGAGATCCCGAAAGAATCTTGTCCCAGCCGGCGGATCGGGTCGTGGCCCGCCAAGAGCACCATAATATACGTGCCGTGTGCCTATTTAAAACATGGCGCCGTCGGCAACGGTAGCGCTGACCTGATCCCGGGAGGGTGTTAGTTACATTGTCTAGCCACTACTACTCTGTCCTGAAACGTAACGTAGGGTTGTGGGTAAAAACATATGGAGGACGCGTCGGCTGTCCCCTAGCTTGTCGCGCAGAAGTGGGCGAGGTGTCAATTGCTCGGGGTGTTTAAGGGCCGGTTCAAAGCTTAGGGTCGGCTAGGGTCGAGCCATTTTGAAGGCCTCCTGACCCGGCCCGCGTGTCGGGTCGCGGCCCGTGAACAGCTCTGCCGACTACGTGCGGTGTCTACTTTCATATTTAATTTGATTGTTTTGCCATTGTGCAGAGAAGTATGGCAAATATTGTGCTAGTACAATGCTTGTGTTTCTTCACTTCGCTGTCCCTGCTGCCGCTGCTGAGAACGGGTCATCACCGTCGGGCAGGTATTACAGGGAGGTTTTGTTCCTGGCCTGCTGCCTGAGCTTTGAAATTGTCGTTTTGTCGAGTGGGAAATCCGTGTGACCTGAACGATCCACGTATCATAGCGCATTGCTTATTTCTTGGATTGGGCCTGTGTTGCTGCAGCACAGGCCCCGCACAGCCTCTCGTACCGGGAGGTTTGGGTCTACGTGATTCAGATCGTGATCTGTCCTGGTGTGTATATCCGTCTTGGCCGCCGCCGAGTGAGTTGATCCATGATGGGTATCAGCAAACACGCCAACTGCAGCAACAGCAACAGCAACAACAACACCAACCACAGCAGCAGCAACAACAACCATAACAACAACAACAACGACAACCAACAACAACAACAACAACAACAACAACAAAAATAGCAACAACAACAACAACAACAACAACAACAACAACAACAACAAAAGCACCAACGACAACAACAACAACAACAACAACAAAAGCACCAACGACAGCAACAACAAAAAGAGCATCAAAAACATCGAGAAGAACATCAAACGCAACACCAGCAACCGACTGACCGTGACGCCGTTCGAAACGCCCAGGTTCCTGCCGGCGCTGCTGAAAGTGATACCGCTGGCCGAGGAGCTCAACGGCCCGTTCCGGCCTAAGGAACCCGTAACCGACAGGTGACAAGTTGACAGGGCATCACATTCAATACCGATAGGGGTACCTTGCACCACATTTACGGACTGCACAGCAGTAGCAGTGGTCTCTCGGTAGGGCTGGTTGAGTAGTGCCGACTGTCCGCTATGGTGCGGTATGGAATCGCTTGAGGCACAGACAGATGATGCTATTGATGGTGCCGGTTGCCGCTATTATAGTGCCAGTATTGTTGGCTGGCGTGCAGTATGCCGGCACCATCGAGCTACAGAGGGGCACTGCCCTAGCCAGCTATCACACGGGTGATCGATGACACAGCAGCGATAGTTTAGTACCTTAACACACGGGTGATGGCATAGCACGCCCCCCCCCCCCCCCCCCCTCCCCTGTGGTGATTTTTTTTTCTCGGCCAATTTTCTTCAACATGTGGGTGCACACACAACAAAAACGATCGATGGCCCAGGGAAGATCTCGTCGGTATCTTCCGATAGCCGCCTCGCTCTGCGTCTGCACCTTTCCCGTTGTAGAGAACAAAAATGGTTGGAAATTCGTCCGAGGGGGTGTGATATGTTATCACCCTAGTGTGATACGCGTTCTGCGATAGAGGTAGTAGCGCTTTTCCGCTAAAACGTTTTCTGAAGGACGGGGTTCCTTAACCCGAAATTGTCGGAATGCCAATTTGGTTCGATGGCGTAATTGTATACTTGAGCCTTGGAATTATTCATAGGGATTCTATTTGATTTTTCTGAGGCCAGCTATTGGGTGAGGCACGGAGCTCCTTAAGTCAGGAACTGCGTCGTGATACGGTAATAAACTACTAGTAGTAGTAGTAGTAGTAGTAGTAGTAGTAGTAGTAGTAATAGTAGTAGTACTAGTAGCAGTAGTAGTAGTAGTAGTAGTAGTAGTAGTAGTAGTAGTAGTAGTAGTAGTAGTAGTAGCGTAAACCACGCAAGATGACGCCCCCTATGGAAGATCAAATCACGAGGCGATATTTTCCCAAAATGTTCCTCAAGGCCTTAAGGGGGCATACACGACGTAAAACGGCTTCGGTGGATAGACACATCGCTCGGCGTATTCAGTACGCCCTCCCCGGTTTGTCGAGAAACAAAAAAAAAAGGAAAAAGTAGGAGCTCTATACCTAAAAGCTCAACCCAGCTTTTTTGCCATGTACTACCTGCCCTTATTTTCCCTCCCCCTCCTGTTAGTATTAATACTCGCACCTCAGATTCGAGGTCGCGTAGCAGGCTCACGCCCCCCCCCCCCCCCCCCCCCTCCCACGCCCCCTCCCCCCTCCCCCCCTCCTCCACAATTCGTCCGTTCATTTTTATCGCGAGAAGACAGCTGCAGCTCTTTTCACTCTCCTCGCCGAACCGCGAACACCGAGTACCGGTACTAAATTTTTGCGCGTGCTATACTAATGCGGGGGGGCAATAGTAAATAGGACCAAATGTTGTCGGTAAAAATAGCGAAATATATAGGTTTTTGTATGTACCGTAGGTCCTATTTAATACGGCCCCCGGTAATAGTACAGTAGCATGGGAAACCCTCCACCCGTCCGGGCGATGCCGCGCTTCATTTGACGTGCCCATGGCCATGCCCGTGGAGTATGATGACGATGACGACGATCTGTTTTGCCGGCGATGTGGCATGTGGTGTCCGCGCGCGCGACAGCTTTCTGTTCAACTGGCTGGACCTGCTGGCCTTCTCCCTGTCCGGCCTGAAGGCCGAGGGGACGAGCTGCGCGGCCATGGCGTACGTCATGGCCGACCTGCACCGTGAGGGGGCTAAGCTTGGTGGGTGGGTGGGTGGGTGGGTGGGTGGGTCGGTGGGTTTTCGTCGTGTGTCTGACGAAGAGGCGTTCTGCGACGGAGGTTCACCCCGGTAGTAAGCCGCCCGAAAACTGACCCCAGCAAAAATCAAATCGCATCCCGATTCATAACCCCATGGCCCAAGTACACATTTTGCGTCACTTTTTGGAGCGAAACATTCACCGCGACGACCTGGAGTTGAGGAGCTATGTCATTGAGAAAACATACTATTACGGGGGACCATATTAAATAGGACCTACGGAACACAGAAAACCCTACCAGGTACATATTTACCTATTTTTATTAACAATATTTTGTCCTATTTTACTATGGTCCCCCCCGGAATGGCACTATCGTAGAACGCGTCGTTTTTGTGTGTGATGAAGAGGCGTTCTACGATAGAGGTTCACCATTCTTTTTCTGGGGCTTTACACGCAAGGAGCTCGCTCCTCGCATATAACCCATTTAGGACTAAGCACTCAAATCTTTAAGCGGCTAATGCCCAAAACGGGACGGCACTCCTGAAAGGTCCATAAAAAATAAATAAAAATCCATGGCTCAAGTATACCAAAAACACGCCTTTTTTGGAAAAAAGATTGGCATGCCGACACGTTTTGGGGTTAAGAAACCCCGTCACTCAGAAAACGTTGTAGCATAATTTTGCTACCTCTATCGTATCACGGGGGGCCATAGTTAATAGGACCAACATTGTTGTAAAAATAGGTTTTTGTATGTGCCGTAGGTCCTGTTTAATATGGTCCCCCCCGTAATAGTCTGGAGCTATTGTGGTGTGCGCCTGGAAGATGGGGAGGCCTTCAAGAAGTCGGTAGACATCCTATTATGGGGGAAGAAAGTAATCAGGACCGAATGTGCTTCGTAGTCACCCTGGAAGATATACAGCAGCAGTAGGTTTTTGGGTGTAGGATGACTCCTCATTGTGATTGGTATGGTCCCCCGTGAGGGTATGAACGAGATAATCTAGCCCCAAAAGGTTGAACCCTTTTAATGGCAAACTGCAGTCCCTGTTTGGGGGACAAGCCACTTAAATTCTAGGTAGGCGTGTCCGTTGGAGGGGCAGCCCCCCCCCCCCCCCCCCCCCCCTCTTCTTCATATGACTCGCCGGACCCCTCACGGCGCTTCGCGCCTGGTGCAAGCACTCTGCCCGGTCGGTCAAAACTCGACATGCTCCGTCCGGGCACTGTAGGTGTATGGTCATACATACGACTACGGCCATGCATGAGATCGAGTACATCTCCTATCGATTACCCCCCCCGCCCCTCCCCCCCGCCTACACACACAAGCCGAATCGACAGTAGCGTACGTATATCGAGTCTAAACAACTTGAACCGAAACTTTTGGCGGGCTCCTGGCACCTGTGACGTGCAGCAGTAGACATGTCACGTTTGGGATGCTTCTCAGTACGTAATACCAGGTATCATGTAACACCATTTTATGTTTTATCAATAAGATATATGTTGTGTTTTTTTGTATTTTTTTTTTTTTTTTCTCGTTTTGTTGTCGAGGGGGAGAAGGGACGACACCTGTGACCACGGCTTGTCCAGAAGATCGCTGAGGGTAAACCCTCCTACGAGTTAGGCTGGAAAGTAAAAGTGATGCTTCATAAAGGAATTTTTCATGTTTGTGTTTTTTTTTCGTTTTTTGTTTTTTCAAGACTACCCGGTGGGAGGAAGCGGCGCCATCGTGGAAGCTCTGGTGCGAGGGTTGAAGAAACACGGAGGGGCTCTGCGGCTAGGCACCCACGTCGATCAGGCGAGCAACAGACCGAGCCATGCCTCTACCGTGCGGTATGCCTCTACAGTGCGGTACGCCTCTACAGTGCGGTATGCCTCTACAGTGCGGCATGTCTCTACCGTGCGGTATGCCTCTACAGTGCGGTATGCCTCTACAGTGCGGTAGGCTACCCATGTCTCCACAAACAGTCCCAGTACACCTCTACAGTGCGGTAGGCGGGGGCGGGGGTGGGTGTGGGTGTTTGGGGGGAGGGGGGGGGGGGGGGGTACTCACGTCATGCATGGCCGTATATTGGTCTTACAACATGAGCAGTGACCCTAGCTTCCCTTCAATGCCGAGACGGAGCACGTCAGGTGTTGGTGGGGTGGGTACCGCACGATCTGCGTGGATGTACTGTAGGACATGTGTCCTGGGTTGGATATGCGCTTGTACCTATCCTTCCCAGCCCCTCGGAACGGCAGGTGGGTTGGTCTAGCTCGCGATCTGCCTCCGGCGTGAGGAAACGTGGCCGATGATGCCATTGAAATCCCACTATTACGGGGGGCCATAGTGAATAGGACCTATGGTATACATAAAAACCAATTTATTTGCCCATTATTACTAACAATATTTTGTTCTATTAACTGTGGTCCCCCGTAATAGGTACCGGGGAGGTTTCGTTCTGTACCCCCCTAATGGAAACGTTCCGCAGACGGAGGCGCGCTACGATAGCGCTATATGTATAGATCACTTTTTTTTAAGGATGAGCATATTTTTCTGACCGACTGTTATTGCGAGGGGCCTACAGTAAATAGAACCTACGGTACACACAAAAACCTACCACGTAATACATTTCGCTTTTTTTGTTACTTGCGGCATCTGGTCCTATTTCCTGTGGCCCCCCGTAAACAGAGCTAAGCAGAGAGCTCCCATACCGCAATCAAGTGAGTGAGAGGCTTCGCTCAGCTCAGAAAGCACTCGGTGCAATCAAGTGATCAACGTCACTGAGAGAACACTCGAGGCGATGCTTCCCCCACACTTACAGCCGGCCTCAGCATTGCGCCGCGCCGCACCGGTACGTGTACGCGCAGCAGTGCGTGGGAAGGTGTGAGCACGGTTGACCGATCGTCCGGTATGACCTTCCAGGAGGAGCCGGGCTGTTCGTTGTTTCGGGGTCTATTTCGGGGGACCATATTAAATAGGACCTACGGCACACACAATAATCCATATATTTGGCTAACTTTACCCACAATATTTGGTCCTATTGATTATGGCCCCCCCGTAATAGGGACCCTTTTAGCGCCCCAGTCTCGTTTTGGGGTACAACCTACTCTAATTTCAAGTAGTTTGTCCCCCAAAAAGGGCCTGCGGTCTTGAAAGGGTTAAGGTAGGGGCGTAGGTAGACCCAGCCCAACCCCCAACCCCCATCCCTTGTCCCAGACGGCCCGAGAATCGGAGACAAACACGGCGGCGCCGCTTATGTGTGTGTGCGTGTGTGTGTTGTTTTTTATTCCGAACCTGCAGACTACGTGCTTCCCCCCCCCCCCCCCCCCTTCACGCTATTGCGATTTGTGGCTGTAAATTTCCCGGAAACTTCTCCCGGACGTATCCTACCGGGCGGAACGTGAATACTGCTGGAAAGGTTGGTTAGGTTTTACTGGACGCTTCTCCTTCTTTTGGCCGTACGGGTGTGCCTAGGGGACTGTGTGCCTATTACGGGGGACCATAGTAAATAGGACCAAATATTGGTAGCAAAAAAAATTAAGTATATAGGTTTAAGTGTGCACCGTAGGTCCTATTTACTATGGTGCCCCGTAATAGTCACGGATTAGGTTTCGCATTTATTTTTGTTTTCTTTCGTCGAGACATTTTTTTTCCATGTGTTAAGGGCCGGTCTTATCGAGGGCAAAATAAACGAAAAATAAACGAAATGAAAAAACGAAAAACAGAACTAAAGAGTACGTGAGTGTTATTGGTCAAATTGTAAAAAAATAGAAGTAGAGATCCCGATACCTCCGTTTTCACATTTCGTTTTTTTTAAAGTCCCAGAGGACATAAAAAAAACGAAATGGGTGCCAAATAAACGAAATATGGGATACCCAGGGTCGAAGAGGAACATAGGAGGAGCTCGAAGCGTTGGGATGCAGTTTCGATATAGTTTCTACGACCGGTTGGCAAGCGCACGATTGCCGAGGTTGTGCATGCGGCTGCCACGCGGCTTGTCTGCTGACGGCGCGAGCACATACGGGTAGGGAATCACCATGGGGTGCCCTCGCAAGAAACCGGGGGATCAGGAAGTGGCTGTGGCGGTATATTTTCCGACATACATCCCACTCAACATTCAAATGTTTGCCATCGAACAGCGATGGCCGATACACGAGTTCTAGGGCACTCCGTAGGGAGCGGGTTGGACCACGAGAACCGCCTGCTGTGGAGGGTGCCTCACGTGCTGTGGCGGTTGAGTCATTCCGAAAAAATGTACCGCGAAAAAATCGACTCGGCTTCTTTTTCTTGTTTCGTTTTTTTTTCGTTTTGTTTTTTCTCGTTAGGACTCAACCTGCTGTTTTTCGCGCAGAACGAAAGTCTGTTCGTTTTATTTCGTTTTTTTTTTTCGTTTTTTTTTTTTTGCCCTCGCAAAGACCGGCCCTGAGCGCTACTGTAGGCCCCCCTTGCGTACCGGCCTACATACACTGCAGCGTCACGTGTTAGGTTTCTCATTTTTTTATTTTTGTCGAGACGTTTTGTTTTTCATGTCTTAAGCCTGTTTTTTTCTCACCAACCGGCTGGGTTTCAGGTAAACGAGCGGAGCTATAGTGATATGATAGAACAACACGATCGCCGTCCTCAAACCCAGCAGGGTGAATAGAAAATCACCCATTTTTCCTCGTTATCGTTGTTGGCCTGATGTTGTGTGATAATGACAGGTTTTGGTGGAGGGCGAGAAGGCGGTGGGAGTGAGACTGAAGCGGCGGGGAGGGGGCGGAAAGAGGGGAGGGGTGATAAGGGCCAAGCGGGGGGTGGTGATGAACGCCGATCGGTGGGCCGCGGCCAAGCTCCTGCCGGAGGGAACGATACCGGCAGAGAAGAGGTGGGTACCGTATCACCCCGGGTGGTAAGTTGACACACCCCCTGGGACGAAATTCAGACCCAGTTTCCTCCAAAACTCGAGCGGCACGAGCAAGGAAAAGGGTGGCTTTGAGTAGGTTTCGTCGAGAAGGTTTGCACAAAACGCATCGCTCGTCGTATTCAGTACGCCCTCCCTGTTGTTGAGGAACCCAGCTTCGAAAATAGTCCGAGGGGGTGTGTTATGTTATCACCCTAGTGTGGTGCGGTAGGGGTGGACATCGGACGACGATCGATTTTCGGTAGAAACGCGAAGACGAGGTTCGGGGGGGGGGGAGGGGGGGGGAACGAATCGCATCTGAGGTGTTACTGTCGCTGTTGTTGTTGTTGTTGTTGTTGTTGTTGATGTTGCTGCTGTTGTTGTTGTTGTTGTTCTTGTTTTTATTGCAAACTTGATACTTCGATATGATGTGATATGAGGATAATCGATATCGCATTACGAACGATGTCGATAAAGGAATTGGATGAGTTATAGCGATATACGGAACACGTTGATCGGGGGGGGGGGAAGGTGGCATGTTTTGTTTCGGCGACAAGATGGGGGGAACGCGGGGGGGGGGGTGCGTGAAGTGTCACCGTTTACATCGCCCACTTGTACCGGGGGGGGGGGGGGGTGCACTCGACAGGAGAGGTGTACTCGATCTCATGCATGGCCGTAGTCGTATGACCATAGACCCCCGCATCCCTACAATGCCGGGACGGAGCATGTCGTGTTTGCACCGACCAGGCAGACATTGCTTGCACCAAGCGCGAAGCGCCATGAGGTATCCGGCGAGTCGCATGAAGGGTGAGCTGCATCCTACTAAGAACCGCTTGTGAGGCGGACTTTGCATGTAGATGACAGCTTCAATGCGTTGGTTTAGTTTTCGGTGTAGGCATTTCCAGAGACAGCAATGGGAGTACTATGTAACTGCCTCTTGGGTGCCTTACCTTGAACACTACGTGATACGATCATTCCCACTTGTGCGGAGTAAAGGTTCTTTACCTTAGGGAGGGGTAGTAATCGGAACCCTGTATTTCTCTATTTTGACTATTACTACCCCCCTGTGACTGCCACTATCTCCCTGTGATGGCATGATTGACACGCGCACGAACACTACAGACACGCGAAAACGGGAGAGGAGTTGTATGTGTGTGTTTTTTTCTCCAAGCGCTACGTACATTTGCTCTGTTTTTTTTCCCCATTTTTAAATCACATGTTCTCGTTGTGGGCCGTGCGGCGCAGGCTACATCAGGAGTCCCCTTCTGTCTCTAGGGAAAGGCGATTTCCCTCATCGACTCCTTCTAGCTCTGAAATAGTTGTTAATTCGTAATTCGGCGGGGCGACGTTTCGTGGCGCCTGTCGATGCAACCGGCACCGACGTTTTACGCTACTGTAGTATTAATAGTACAAAAATCAGCTCCGAAAAAAAAAAAAAAAAAAACGGATCTCGCGCTGGCAACAATAGAACGCCTTCAAAAAAAATAGAGTCTGCGCTTCCCCAACCCCGCCACGGTGCCGGATTAATGCCATGCCGGCACAACAAAACGCGATCATGATTGGCGGTGCAATCACAATATATGGTCGTACGACTACGGCCATGCATGATATCGAGTACGCCCCCGCCCCCCAATCTAGTGCTGTTTGTTTGTTATGATGAAGGCTTCCACAAAGGTCGGGGATGTAAATTTGAGGTGCACCCCCCTCCCTTCAACCCCCTCCATCTCCCCACCGTACCCCCCCCCCCCCCCCCCCCCCCCCCTCCGTCTCCCTCACCAACCCCCCCCCCCCCCCCCCCCCCCCCCCGCGCCCTCTCGGTCACCTGTGCCTACATCGGGGCCGGGTGTTTGCATGTTGCCCCCCGGCCCGACGAAGGACAGGCAAGAGGCAGAGGACACCCCCAAGACGATGAGCTTCATGCACCTCCATCTGGGTGTGGAGGGGCCGCTGCCAACAGGGATTGACGTGAGGCATGCCCCGCAGGGGTTGCTTGCTCCCCCCCCCCCCCCTCCCCCGGTACATATGTAACATGTATATAGGTTGGGCGCGAGTCGGCTGGCGACCACTCTGTGTAACACGGCTCTCGCTGCGCTGCGTGAGCTGGGCAGTCGCGGTATCGTATGTTTTTTTTTTGTTTCGGCGGTCACTACGGCTGGCGGCCGGGTTAGATAATTCGAGCGGGGTGGAGAAACGCAATGCCTAAACTCAGAGAATGGTTGTACCAGGTGGTGGGAGTATGGTGAGGCACTCACGAGGGCAAAGCCCATGGTGTGCCCATTGCTGTCTCTGGAAGTGACCACACCAGAAAAAAAAAGGACAAGAAAAATAGACCCATTACAAGTCCGCTTTACAAGCGGCTCATCGCATGATGTAGCGCACCCTTCATGGGACTCGCCAGACACCTCACGGCGCTTGGCGCTTGGTGCAAGCGATGTCTGCCTGGTCGATGAAAACCCGACGTGCTCCGTCCCGGCGTTGTAGAGATGTGAGGGTCTATGGTCATGCGACTACGGCCATGCATGACATGAGCACCCTCCCCCCCCCCCCCCCCCCCCGATCGCCGTGCTCCGCCCCGGCATTGGTAGGGAGGCGATGGTCTATGGTCATACGACTACGGCCATGCATGACATGAGTACCCCCTCCCCCCCCCCCCCCCCCCCCGTCTCGAAAGGGATGCGGGCTCAATGGTCGAACAACGAAGACAAATGACAAATGAGTAGGCCCCCCTCCCCCCCCCCCCCCGACGTGCTCCGTCCCGGCGTTGTAGAGATGTGAGGGTCTATGGTCATGCGACTACGGCCATGCATGACATGAGCACCCTCCCCCCCCCCCCCCCCCGATCGCCGTGCTCCGCCCCGGCATTGGTAGGGAGGCGATGGTCTATGGTCATACGACTACGGCCATGCATGACATGAGTACCCCCTCCCCCCCCCCCCCCCCCCAGTCTCGAAAGGGATGCGGGCTCAATGGTCGAACAACGAAGACAAATGACAAATGAGTAGGCCCCCCTCCCCCCCCCCCCCCCGTCCTCCCCCAAACACCTCCCCCATCTCCATCCCCCGGTGTTTGACATCCCTCTTGTATCCCGCGTCTGGTCACTCTATTGTTTTCGTCGTCCATTTTTTTCTGTTCCTGCGGCCGCTCGTTCTCTACGTCCAGCCCCACTACACCGTCGTCAACCGCTGGAACGACACCCTTGGGGAGCAGAACATGATCGCGGTGTCGCTTCCCACCCTGCTGGACCCTTCTCTCGCGCCCCCCGGCCACCACATCATACACGCCTACGCCGCAGGTGAGACCCCCCTGGATGGAGGTTACGAGGGTTTACCTCGTGGCGTGATCGGGTGGATAGTTAGTGGAACGTTTGTCAGTATCATGGGCCAGTGAAGTACTTCCCTCCTCGAGCACTGGCGTCGTCGGCAGGACTCTAAACTGCGCGTGAAAGGACGATGAGTTTCCAAGGCACTCCCTCGAAATCACTCGGGTACGAATGGACCTGTTGATGGGTCCCTGTTGATAGATCCGTTGATGGTTCCGTTGATGGTTCCGTTGATAGATCTATCGGTAGACCTGTTCGCAGGCCTGCTGAAAAAAAAGCTACTGGTCGACCTGCTGATAGGCCTGTTTGGTCTTTATAGGCGTATTTAATAAACCTGATGGTCGCTGTTGATCGACCTATTGATGGGGCCGTTGGTAGCTGTGTTCAAAAGTCCCGATGGTAGAGCCCACTGGTTGACCTGTGGGTTGACCTGTCAGTAGACCCACCTAATTGGTCGACCTCGTGATCGGTATGTTGATAGACGTATTTGTGCACCCGATGGTAGGCCTACTGGTTGACCTGTTCATTGACCTGCCAATAGGCCTATTGGTCGACCTCACGATTGGCCTCTTGATGGGCCTCTTGATGGGCGTGGTGGTAGGCCTGTTGGTTCACGTATTGGTCGACCTGTTGATCGACCTATTGGCGAACGCCAGGATGGACCTGTGGGTAGACCTGATGCTAAACCTCTCGATAGACCTGTTCCTCAACAGCTACCGGGCGATCTACTCGCACTTCGGCTTACACCCGTTGTGCCGGCACATCGCTCGGCGTCGTCGGGCTGCTTCGAAAGAATATCAAGCAGCGTACGTGAGCTTTCTTGACTTTTTGAGTATGTGGCTTGATGGACCGTTTTTCGGGAGCGCAGCAGACACAACTGGGCGGAAATTTGAAGAAAGCGTAAAAGCAGTATCGAAAAAAGTGTACCAGACATAAAAGAATAAGCGAGCAGACTTGAATTTCGGGTGAATTTCGGCCAGCGTTGTGGGGATACGAGGGTGTGTTGATCAACATGTGGTACAGTAAATTATGGGGAGTATACGGGTTCTACTCGGCGAAACGAGCTGCCGTAGATCATACGAGATCGGGGATAGAGCTGCCTCGAAAAACGCGGATCGCGATGACGCGGGACTCGATGGCCTGTCTCCAAGGTGTTCAGAGTAATAAAAGGATCCGCTCTGGACAATTCACCATTCATGCGACTAGCCGGACACCTCACGGCGCTTCCGCTCGGTGCAAGCAATGCCTGCCTGGTCGGTGAAAAGTCAACGTGCTCCGTCCCGATTGTATGGATATGCGAGGTCTATGGTGATACGACTACGGTCATGCATGAGATCGAGTACATCTCTCCTATCGAGTACCCCTCCCCCCCCCCCCCCCACCGCCAACGCCTCTTCCTCTGACCTGCGCGATGCCGCTACTCTGGTGTTGCTTGCCTCGAAGCCAACGAGCCGTATGAGCTGTGGGCTGGTTTGGACCGGAGGAGCCAGGAGTACAAGGACCTAAAAGAGGAGAGGGCGAAAGCCCTCTGGGAGGTGGGTGGGGGGGTGGGGGGGGGGGGAAGGTTGTGTGTCGTCTGGTGTTCATGGTTAGAGCCGGTACTTGTGCGGGCTCAGTATCTTCTGACTATCGCGGAACCTAAACGGAGGAAGTCTAACTACCAGATACTGCGCTTGTATATGTTGGCAGTTTGAAAATTCCCTTTGTTGCTATGTGCAATCCCGATCGTGCCTGTTTGTGTCTGCATGCGACCCTGTTAGCGCCTGTTTGCAACTCCCATTTGGGCCTCATAAGAGCGTTCGTCATGTGCCCGGACTCTATGGAGTTGCGCGTGCACTTTGTTTGTCAAACCCCGTTTGTGGGTGAGGTGTACCCGTGGAGCGTGTCGTGTCAGGTACTCGAGAGCTACGCACAGTAGGTACAGCAGGCACGGCAGGGACAGGTGCGATAGTCGCAGTAGGTATTGTGCTAGGTACAGGTGGAGTTGGTAGAGTAGGTGCAGTAGGTACTGTGTGCCCTAGCTTTCGGAGGGCATCAATGCTCGGAGTGTGTGCGGGTGATTGTTTTGAGGTAGCACAGGACCAAAATTGGTGTGTAAACGTATCTAGAGGAGTATATGTGGGTTCTGATTAACATGCCCCCCCGTGTTATTACGGGGGACCATATTAAATAGGAACCACGGTACCCACAAAAATCTACCAGGTATATGTTTTTTTAGTCGGGAGAGATAATATCTAGACTCAGGTGCCTACATCCTCGGAGTAAACCACACTTTAATGACGGCCACAGGCAGGCCCGACCAAGGTGGAAGAAACGAACCGGGTTCGAACCGGTACACGAAAACTTGAGAAATATGTGTGGACAGGGGTTTCCTCTCGCTCTCCGGGGCAGAAAAAAAAGGTCTATGTTTCGTCATTTTTACTGCAAATAGTTGGTCATGTTTACTATGCCCCCCCTTGTCAGTTATAGGGGGAAAAAAAGCAAGGACAAGACTCGATCTGCTACTACTATCACGGGGGACAATAATAAGTAGGACCTACAGTACACCCAAAAACCTATGTATTCACCTATTGTCACTAACAACATTTGGTCCTATTTACTACGGTCCCCCGTAACAAGCTGGAGAGAGAAAAAAAAGGGGAGGGGGGAGTGTAGTAAATGGGACGGAAAACAAAACGGAGAAAAAAGAAAAAGAAAAAAAAAGGTTGGCCGCATTACGGGTGATTATTTTGTTCAGGATTAGTCATGGATGTGTGAACCTACGGGAATGTGTGATGTATGCTCTTGGGATCCATGATGGGCTCTGAATACTACATACAGCATGATCCCCCGTTAGATGAGCGGAGGGTGGACGCTACCTGGGGAGGTGGGCTTGGGTTTGGTCTGACGAGGTGGTGTGGTGTGACGGTCCTCTGTAGAAGAGCGGGTGGGCTCGGGGTTTCGCGATATTACGCGTGCCGTTGTTGCTGGTGGTGGTGGTGGTGGTGGTGGTGGTAGTGGTGTCTGTGCCGTCCTTGTTGCTGCTGCTGGTGGTGACTGTGTTTTCGAGGCCGACGTTGTTTTCTGTCGTGGTAGCGGTGACTATTACGGGGGGCCATAGTAGATACCTGGTAGGGCCTAACGTACACGCAAAATCCCATATATTTACATTTTATTCCCAACAATATCTGGTCCTATTTACTATGCCCCCCCCCCCCGTGAAAGTGCTGCTGTTGTTTGTGATGCTGGTAGTACAGTAGTGCTGGTTGGCGGTAGTGGTGTCCGGGTCGTTGTGATTACCCCTGGAGGTTGTTGTTTCTGTTGGTGCTGCTGTTGTCTGCGGGGAGTGTCGGTTTCGTCGTTGGTGTCGATCGCGACTGCTATGGTTGGTGGTTGTGCCGACTGCTATGGTTGGATTGCTGCTCTTGGCTGCAGCGGTGTTGTTGCACGGTCAGCGTTGCTGACTGTTGTTGCTGACTGTTGTTGTTGTTGTTGTTGTTGTTGTAGTGTTTCAGTCGAGGTTGCTGTTTGCTGTTTTTTCGGGGGTGTGGTTGTCGCTGCTGTTGGTGTTGCTCGTGCACTGGCAGTCAACACCGTACTTCTACTATAGACACCGAACGCGCACCCACCGCGTCCCCGAGCAGGCCGTCGAGCGCATCGTCCCGGACGTCCGAGAGAGAGCGAAGACCGTCCTCGTCGGGTCTCCCCTCACGCACGAGCGTTTCAACAGACGAAGGTGACCAGCGAGTATGCTCTTGATATTATTATCCCCCTGCGAGTGACGAAGGTAGCAATCACACCGACGACATCGTTGAGGCTACGAACAGTCCACGAGAATCGTGAGCGCGCCCAGAATTTCGGGTGAGATCATGTTCCACCCTTACGCGTAGCCGGCTTTTTGTTTGTCGTGAACCCGGACGAAAAAAAATCGAAACAGGCTGGGAGCGCCGCGGAGCTGCATGGCGCGTATCCGGATGATACGCTATGGATGATGCTACACCGTCGTGTCTATGCGAAAAACATGGTCATCATTTCGCGTCATCGTTGCTCTTATGCGCCGAGTGATGGCCGCTCACTCATATCGTGCGGCAGTTTGCTCGATGATCATTTTATGACGGTTCCACATGCGGCCTACTTTTTGGGAAATACCCTGGGGCGAAACAGAGCCTGCTATCATCTCACAATCACGCAGTTTCTCGTTGCTGTTGACTCGTTAGTTACGGGGGGCCGTAGTAAATAGAACCAAATATTGATAGTAAAAATAGCTAAAAATATAGGTAATGTGTGTACCGTAGGTCCTGTTTAATACGCCCCCCCGTAATAGTATCACACTCCCATTTAGCGGACGAAGCGCTTAAAATTTTGATAGGATTGTCCCCAAATCGGGACTGCAGTTTCTAAAGGGTTCACCGCCACGTTTTGTCGTCGATATGTCCCCCCCCCCCCCCCCCCAAGTTCCCGAAAGGGGTCAATCTATCATTATTCTTCATTCGCCATTCGACAATGATGTACATGTAGCGTGAGTGTCTTTGAATTATGAAAACAAAAACGTGATGAACAAACAGAACGTATAAAACAAACGGAACCACGAGAAGCAAAGGCGTCACGCGGTGTTTGCCAGCTACCAAAAAAATCTACGAAAAACTATGATAGACGGGGGAACGTATTAAATAGGACCTACCGTACACACAAAAGCCTATACATTTCGCTATTTTTACTGACAATATTTGGTCCTATTTACTATGGTTCCCTAGCTGTTCTCCTGCCGTTGTTTCGCGGGAAGTAAAACAGAATCAGAACCAAATATTGTGTGTAAACAGACGGGGACCATGTGGTCTTTGACGTCTAGCGCAGGTTCTGATTACTAGTGCCCTAGTGGTGCACCCTATTTTTTCCCTCAGGAATCCGCGCTTGACGAGCTACCTTGTATAACTGAGTGGCTCTATCACACTACTTCGGGGGACCACAGTAAATAGGGCCTACGGTACACACAAAAACCAATACATTTCGCTATTTTTACTAATAATATTTGGTCCTGTTTACTATGGTCCCCCGTGATAGGGTGATAAGATATCACACCCCCCCGGACGATTTTGAAAGCTGGGTTTCTCGGCAACGGGGAGAGGGCGTACTGAGTACGACGAGCGATGCGTCTGTACATACGCAACCTTCTCGATTAAATCTTTCCAAAACCACCATTTTCGTTCGTGTGTGTCCCTTAAGGCATGTTTTGGAGGAAACCAGGTCTGAAATTCGTCCCAGGGTGTGTGTTAACTTATCACCCAGTGTGATACGGTGCATACCTCATCCGGAAAAGGGAAGTGTAACTCAAGGTAGACGTAATAAATACATCGAAGACACCCGGCCTTCGGAAATCACGCAGCCGAAATCCCGGGATCTACTGTCCCGACAAAACACTCCAAGGAGACGAACGGAAACAGAGTTCCTCGGGAAACGCTTCCTCTTTTGTGCCCGCGCGCACCGAACGAGCGAGCGAGTGAGTGAATGGTTGTCTGGCCTCATCAACGTATCTTTGAGCAGACATGACTCGGGTGGTGAATAATTAATTTTTGTTTCACGGTTTATTCGTTGCTCGGTATTTGTTTTTTGCAGGAAGTTGGTGCGGTTCGCTCTGTTGGAGTGCAGACTTCCAGTAGGTCAGGGTCTTGGGGTAGTAGGGTGTTAGGGTGTGCTGCCTGTGCGGCATATCATCCGCGCGGTCTGATGCACACAAGCATAAAAATGTAAAAATGCCGACCATCCCGCCCCCCCTTCCTCGACTCCCCTCCCCGACTCCCCTCCTCTTTCATCGACCCCTCTATTTCCTCCTGGACCCGCCCCCGCTCTCTCCCCTCCCCACCCCGCCATTCGGCACCTCATCTCTCTCTCTCTCTCTCTCTCTCTCTCTCTCTCTCTCTCTCTCTCTCTCTCTTTCCTCCCTCCCTCCCTCCCTCCCACCCTTCCCATGCCCTCCCTCGTCACAGCTACGGTACGTACGGACCGGCGTTCGAGGAAGGGGCCAGCGCGTTCCCGACCCCGGCGGACATCCCCCTCCGCAACTTTTACTCCTGCGGGGACTGCGTGTTCCCCGGCGTGGGCGTGCCGGCCGTCGCCGTGTCGGGGGCGAACGCAGCCAACTCTTGCGTGGGGCCTTTGAAGCACTTGGGGCTTATTAACCGCATGCAGAAAGAGTCACGGGCTACTTCGAAAGGATGAGTGCACCGTGACTTAACCCTTGGGTGGGGACTGTGTGCAGAACTTTTGTCCACATGGTGCTGCTATAGGGCTTCATGTATCACTGCAGTTTTTCGCGATAATTTGTGAGGAATTGACGGGGGGGTTCCTTATATGGCCCTACAATCGTCGGAACGCTTTTCGTTTTTTTTTTGTTTCGTTTTCTCTTCTTTGCGAGATTATATAGGTATAGTATTGGTACGAGTACAACTCCGTGCAGTAGTAGGCCATGTTGATTGCTCATCAACCGTTGTACTTTCAGTTTTGTTTTTTCAAGATCAGGGGGGCTGGCTTCGTAATACAAAAGCGTGGAGCGCCTCGAGCGAGCAACCTCGGAACAAAAGAGGTACCCTTCTACCTGGGCATGCGTCGCAAGTTCGACAGGATGGGTGAATGGCGGCTAATGTTTCTTGGGTGGGGCCTGTGAATCGTTTGGGGGCAGAAACAAAAGTTGCGAGGGAGACGCGGAGGAACAAATGTAAGTGAAGGTACGAGAGGTATACTGTTGATGCTAACCCCTTGAAAACCGCAGTCCCGTTTTGGGGACAAACTGCTTGAAATTTGACTGGTTTGTCCCTCAAAACGGGAGTGCGGTTCTAAGAGGGTTACCATTGCAGAAAGCACTGCGGCGCAACGCGAAACGAGGAGGAGTGAAACGACAGTAAGGCTGGAAATCGCAGCAGAATTAATTCACTTCATTCAACCTCCCCACCAGGTGTGGTCCATATCAGCGCCAAATTTGAAAATGGCCCCGACCGTTCTTAAAAGTTCAAAAATACTATCTCAAGTGTGCCGGCTGGCTACGTTAGACCCCAGCCACCCTGATGGCTACAGTGTGGGGCTCTCGAACGCTACTATTACGGAATATCATAGTTAATAGGACCCACGGTATACATAAAAAAAACTACCTGGTATATATTTCACCATTTTTACTCGCAATATTTGGTCCTATTTACTATGGTTCCCCGTAATACAGTTGATTCCGTGAGTTCGAAGTCCGCCCTGGGTGATGATACTTCCTGGGTTTTTTTTTTCTTCTAAAATTAAAAAAAAAACGGAATCAACTGTTGAGAGCAATCAGCGTGGGTAGGCGAGTCGACGAGGACAGGAAAGGCTGAAGTCTCCTCGCGATGAAAACGCCTTCCAAGGCAAAAACCGTAGTGGGGAGGGGGGGGGAAACGCCTACTTAATGACCCCGAATCTGAGTTACGGCTAGATGGGAGAGAGAAAAGAAACAGAGGGGGAAGATAAAAAACAAAACAAAAAACGAACCCTTTACCAGCCGGGGGTGGTTTGGGGCTCGCTTCGCTCGTCGTTGCGACTTTGCACTCTAAAGGTCAAGCAGGCCGGCTTTTTTTTTTCTGATCATTTGGTGTAATCGTTTTTTTTTGCCTCAACCGATTGTCGATTAGACTCCACTTCGCTCGTTTCGATTCCGCTCGAATCTCAAGCTCGCAGGCCGACAGCACGCGAGCGAAACAAGCTTTGACCGGAGTCACGTGTCGGATGAGATGATCTGACGCTCGAGCTCCGTGCGTGAGCTCAAGACGTAACAAGCAACCGCCCACACCCGGTGAGTGCGGTACGATACCGCACTATTACGGGGGACCATAGTAAATAGGACTAATCATTGTTAGTAAAAATAGCGAAATATATAGGTATTTGTGTGTACCGTAGGTCCTATTTAATATAGCCCCCCCGGTGTACCAAAAATACCACTCCGTCCCTCAATGTAAGGAAAGTATGTATACTAATATTCAATCAAACGTATCCTCGTGTTTATGGGCAGAGTGGTATCTGAAGTGAGATATAGGGCGAGGGAACATTCGATGGGAGCTACACTTGTATCAGCGATAGCACCGTCGCCCAATAAAAAGCTCGACGAACCCAGCGCCGGCCGGAGCAGGAACGGGGATAGGGGTCGACCGTAGACCGCGGCAAGACGTGAAGCTTTGCTGGTCTGGTGGGGGTGACGGTGTGACGCATGCTACACAGCGGAAGCACACCCATTTTTCCCCCTGAGGCTCCTGACTCGAGAAGCTCCACAGCAATAGTAAAAACGTCACCCGAAACCTGACTTCAGCTAAAATCAAACTGCATCCCGAATGACAATCGCGTGGCCCTACTATACAAAAACGCCATTTTTCGGATCAAGATTGAAGTCCCGACGATTTTGGGTTAAGGAGCCCCGTCATCCAGAAAACATTTTTTCAGCGGAAGTAATAAGCTACCTCTATATAACAGGCGTCGTGTCCCTGACGGTAGAGACAATCGTGGGGGTAGCGACGCGTGGGGCCTCTCTGAGACACTTGCGCCCCGTCCTACAACATGCAGAGACGCTTGCTTGTGGGCGCAACGGGAGTGGGCGGGTGAGAGAGCGCGCTGTCAATAATAGCTGACACTAGTGTCGGCGAGAGCCAGTCCAGCGGAGCGAACCACCCCGGCCGCCCCACACCCTCCGACTCCCGTGGGATTGCGTCGCGGTGTGTACGGGTCGTCGATGCGATCGGCGTTCGAAGTGCGTTCACCGTAGCTCTTCTTAGTGTTAAGAATGTACCTTCATACATTATGTGTGCCGGGGGGGAAGGGGTGGAGGATCACCCTAGAACCCTTCAGAGGGTCTAACTCTCTCTCGGTTAAAACAAGGGCGGCTACTGTGCACATTCTACCCCCCCCCCCATCCCCTGCTTTTTGTTTTCGGCGGCTGATTAACCCGAGCCTATCCCGGCCCAACAACGCCACATCTTCCCACGCGCGGCGGTGGGCTTACACACTCGTCACCCGCCGCTGTCGCAGTCGCTGCCTTGGAAAACTCGTGGCTTCTGATAGGTGCACCCTACTTGTAGCACGTACAGGGCAAAAAAAAAAAAAAAATTGACAGGGGCTCCTCAGCTGATGAACTGAACTGCCCACAATAAGCCATGCCTCATAAGGCATACCAGGTAGGACTTTATCCCATTCATTTATACTTAAGGCGTTCTACGATAGAGGTTCACCCTAATTTTTATGAGGCTCCTCGCTTGATGGGCTCTATACTGTCTGTGAGTCACGCGAAAACTAACTTGAGCAGAAGTCGAATTGCATCCCGATTAATAATCCCGTAGCCCAAGTACCTGGTATATACTTACGTCATTTGTCGAAAGAATATCGGCATTCCGACGATTTTGGGGTGAGGAGCTCCGCCATTCAGAAGACATTTTAGCGGAAACGTGCAACCTCTGTCGTAGAAGGCGTCGCTTGCTGTACAATGTGTGTCTGTGAGAGGCCACGGGGTCGCTCGCTGTGTTGATTGACCCCTTTAGAACCGCGGTCCCGTTTGGGGACAAAACTACTTGAAATTTGACTGGTTTTTGCCCCCAGAACGGGACTGCGGTTCTAAAAAGTACAGGTTTCTCAGAGTCAACGCGAGGTGCGGCATAGAGAGAGCGCTTGCTCGAAGGTGAGAGGGGCCTGAGAACCTATCAGCTGCACCCCCACTGTGTTTGGTCTTATATGTGTCGTCGTATTCTTCCTCATAGCGAGAGAGGGGAGATGTTGAGAGAGTCATTCGATGGGGACTTGTTTCAAGCCATGGCATCAAGCCCACTCTGCCCTCCTTCTATCGACCCGCTAGACGGGGGTAGAGACACTTGTTTCAGGAACTTTCCTCGGGCGTTTGTCTACTCCTCACCTATCCGCTATTCTCACCATTTTGTACTGCAACATATACTTCAGAGCCCCGGGGAAATACTCTTGGGGTATTCTGGGCTCTGATATAATGCCACACTTTCCAGTGCTTGCTGCCTGCTGTATGATACGTCGGACAAGCACCCTGAACAAACAGTGTGCTGCACATGGCATGCGTCGCGAAAGGGGGCAAACACGTTCAAGTTCTGGGACCCTTTTTATAATTCCACTTTTTTTTTTTTTTTTTTTTTTTGCTCATCTCATTTAATATCTTCGCACATCTTCTCTCTCTCCATCCAACTCGTAACTCAGATCCGGGGTCACATAGCAGGCTCTTCTCCCCCCTTCCCGCTACGGTACGTGCCTTCATTTTTATCGCGAGAAGATTTCAGCCTTTTCTTCCCTCGTCGACTCGCATCGAATTGTGCCTACCCACGCTGCAAGGCGCTCTCAGCAATTGAATCCTTTTTTATTTTTATTTTTGCAAATAAAGTCAAATGTCCGACCCACCTGGGGCTCGAACCCAGGACTCCAACACAAGTATAATTCGAGGTTAACCACTTGAACCACCGGGGCGGCCGGCTCTGTACCATAATATAAATAAATGGCAAGTGCCAAAATAAGGTATACCTGATCCGTTTGTGCCAAAATCAGTTACATACTAAAATCAAGTAAAAATGCCCGCCTCGAGCGGTGTTCTGTCCATGAAAAAGTCCGGGAAAAAATAATGAGTAAAGCATATAAAGCGTGCCACGTGGCTCCAAAATCTGCACTGTTTTGTTTGGTTTAGGGAGTACACTACTAATAGGCTTCGTCCGTTACAACGGCGGGGGCGCCAAGAGTATCCGCCGCCCCCCCCCCGTTGACAGCTTTAAATCTTCTAGACCGTCCTCGCGGAACCGCCTGCTCGGCAAGAAATTATCTTGTCCTACCAAACCTGAGACCACCTCGACGCGGGGTGGTGCAGACAAAGACCCCATGGTGCTGTATCGACTGCTGCGGCCAAAGAAAACAACGCACAGAGTGTGTGTGTTCTTCGCATTAAACCGTTATTTTTTCCCGTCTCGATTCCACATCACGACAACTGTTAAATAACAGAAACGCACATGTGCACCCTAAAGAAGAAAAAGTGAAACCAGCGCACGCGTGCATGCATGTTGTGTAAATACGTACTTTTACTTACGACGTATGGGTTCAGAGTTTATACGTTGATACTGAAGAATTTCAACCGAGGGAGGGCAGACGCATATTATACGCAGAGAAAAAACAGTGGACGTATGGCCTCTTTGATTGGTTCAAACTTGGCCAAAATCAGTTGAAAGCTAGACAGAGTAGAAAAAAACAGGTATAACTTGGCATTTTAGTGCCAAAATCAGTTACAATGCCAGCTTGGCCAATAGCAGGGCTCCTGGCGTGTGTTTTGTACTTGTTTTTAGACTGTAACTGATTTTGGGCGAAAAGTGGCCAGGTATACGGTATACCCTGGTACCTGATTTTGGCAAAAACCCTAAAAAAAAGGTCTGATACTAATTGTTCAACTAAACGGTGCTCATATTTAGGGACAAACTGGTACCAGGTACCAGGTACCTGGTAGTATTTACGAAAGTTCGTTCGCCCATCTACCCCGCCTACGATTGGTGGCAAACGGAGCAACGGCTGCAGCGGCCCCGTCCTCCAAGAGGTACATTCGCGTGTTCCATGTCGCGTTGTTGGGGGCACCACGCGCTGATGAACATGTGCGCGCGCAGCAGTTGTAACATCGTCGAGTGGCAACCAAATCAAAAGATCAAATATCCTATTTTGAAACGGGGTTTCCAACAAAGATGAGAGGCCTGCTGCTTCTTATTACGCCGCATATATTTAGCGGATGCACCAGAAGCGGAAGGAACAAGAGAGAGGGCACCTGTTAACCCCACGATTTCACAGCCTCGACAGCAGGGACAGGAGCACGGGGACGCAAGCACGCCCGTACGATTACTGTGTCGAAGTATTCAACCTGTGCTTGGAAGCTGGCTTGCAGAGGGGGGGGGAATAGGTCCATCGTTATTCGAGGCAGGGCTGCTGCTCGCACGATTCTCCGACGCTTCACGCCGTACTCCACCTGTACGTAGTAGCGAGGCAATTCTACTTACAGCAGTGGTACTCGAGTGAGCTGCCGCAGCTAGAGGTGCGTGGTCGGGAAAGTGGGCGGGCGAGGGCGTGCTTAAGGTTGT
The DNA here is from genome assembly GCA_031213475.1 of Nereocystis luetkeana. Classification (NCBI taxonomy): domain Eukaryota; class Phaeophyceae; order Laminariales; family Laminariaceae; genus Nereocystis; species Nereocystis luetkeana. The sequence goes on along the minus strand of JARUPZ010000025.1, from coordinate 7,223,078 downwards.
TGCCGTGAAGTCGCTGGGGGTTTCCTCGTGAAGGTGGTGGTTGTTATCTCGTCAGCGTGCCGTGCTGCTGCTGTCGCTGCTGTCTCGCTTGGTCCTTCTTGGTTCTCCATTTCAAGACTTTCGAAGATGTGTTGTTGCTGTGCTGCAATTTGGTCTGCTGGGGCCGCTGTACAAGTACCCCAGCACTTCGGTGTTGCTTCACGTCGCAGCTCGCAACGGGAAGCACAACGAAAGGCTTTCACAACATTATTAAGTACCAACTACAGCAGTGTGTCGTAGTATAATGCCGGTGTACTTGCCAGTACTCCCAGTGCTGCTGTCGGTACCTCGGCAGTACCGCGGCGGTAGGTTTTCATATTAATAGTACTACTCTGTACCTGGTACATCAGCAGTCGTGCCGTCTTTCGGTAGCGGTTGTCCTTTAAAGTTAATTTTAGATTGGAACACATATCTAGAGCTTTGAGTCGGCGTGATTTCAGTACTAACAACCAATCAGTAAGGTACCGCTAGCCAACTAACTGGTTTCAGTCGGCAAGTCGGCTGGCGAAGCTAGTGATGCCCAGCCGGCTTGCTGACTAAAGTCGGGCGAGCGAAGCGAGCCGAATCAGCGCTCCCCAGCCGAGGTTGCCTCGTACAAACAAAAACGAAAATGTACCAGGCGTCTCGAACCTGGTACTTGTACCTGGTATCCAACAGTAATAGTCCTTCCTATATACAAACAAGTGTTTAAACCCAGTATGTCGGATAGTCGGCACCTCCGGGAAACTACAAAATATTAGTCGCACTAACAACTGATTGGTGACCCAACCCTTTTGGAACTGCAGTCCCGTTTTGGGGACTATCAACTCATGTTCTACTGTAAGTTGTTTGCCCCCAAAACGGGACTGCAGTCCTGGGAGGGATAAGTCGTGCCTATGCACAGCTTCAACCACTTCTCTCAAAGGGAGACCTACGATCGATTGGGTTGGTATCCCTTCCTTCCAACGAGAAATATAGCCTGGACCAGTATTCCGGTCTCTTGAAGCGAGGGTTCGGGAAGAGAGAAGACACGGAGGCGTTTCTGGGCTTCACGGCGGTGCCTGTAGTCTCGTTATCGCAGTCCTGGAACTCGACAGTGTCTATGACGTTGCCCAGCTTGGACAAAGTGCTTCATCGTCCGCACTACGGTACGTAATTCCTCGTTGCGATCTTCTTTCGAGTTTTTTATAGCTGCGAGTCAGCAGGATATTACAACTACAATAGTACCGTAACAAATCTGCAGGTGCCGTCCGCCGACTATACACCTTTAGCGCAAGTCCACTGGCGAAGCTAGCTGATGGCCAACCGACTTGCTGGCAGAAGTCAGGCGAGAGAAACCAGCCCAATCACCCCCCCCCACGGCCAACGGGGGGGGGGGGGGGGTGCCCAAACAAGAAGCCTTGTATCCCGCATTCAACGAGCCTTCCTTCAAGTATGAAATACCAACAAGTCGGGCTTCCGCTATTTCCAGGACTGGTCCGCACAAAGCTTCAGTAGAGTTCTCTATGTTGTGCATACAGAAGTTTCTCGGAATATTCTCCATTAAAAAGCGGGAAAACAAAACAGGCCCCTTCTTGCCTCTCCTGATCCCACCCGGACATGATCCCACCCGGATGCGATCCCTTTTGGCACCCTGCTCCCTCCTACAAGGTGCAGGAATCAGGAATATAATTAGCCCTGCGCAGGAGGCGCCGGGGGCCGTGAGCGCGCGAAGCTCGAACCGTAAACGGTCAGAACTCGTCGAGCGATTTAAAAACCTTCGGATCCCAAAAAAACAAAAACATCGCAACCCGCGAATTGAACCCAGCATCAAAACCATGGTGTTGGGCACCATAGACCGCGGAGCTGGGCACCATAGACCGCGGGGGTATGTCACCCCCCACACCGCCCCCAACCACCTACCTCCACGTTATTTTTAGACTATTTTCTACATAGTCGCCGTACGTTTACGTACATGCATATTCACAGAGCGAAGAAATGTTCCTGGGAAGTTATCTCGCTCTGCGCAGTTGTGAACTCGGCTCCCAAACTTTGTGCGATGGTTGGTGTCGTCAATTTCAACCTTGGACGTCGGCCCATACCAACCGGGCCAAGGCGTAACCCTAACCCTAACCCGAACCGTAACCCTTGGGAGGGCACGAGCTCGGCAGGGGCAGCCTCGCGGCTCCGCCGTGTGTTTCGATGGCGTTTCTCCAAAAACATCCAGGCGGCCGAAAGGCCAGCCTTGGCCAATGAGACTCGCATCCTGCACATAGTTTTGGGCCGACCCGTCCTGCGCGTTAGGGCGAGTCAATAAGTCGGATTGTCGTCACCTCCGGAAAGCGACTAGCTATTTGTCCAACTATGAAGTACCAGGCAGTTCGTGAGTCAGGTCGGGCCGACTCAGAGCTCTAGTGACTCCCAGGCGGTCGGTCGGTAGGGGCTTGGTTAGTGTCAGTGTTTACTGTCTACACTCAAAGTACAACCCTTCTGGAACCGGTGGTATTTTTATTTCGGTCGAGGGTCGAAATAATGGTTGATCCTATTAATGCGAGTGCCCTCATAGTTTACTCTTTTTTTTTGCCGCTGCTCCTTTTCTGAGAAATTTCTCATACGTCGGGCGCCAGGGTCAGTGTGGTTCAGGGCCGGGTTTAACCGCGTGCGGGATACCACTATGTCCCAATATGCGGGGATCGTTTGGATTCAACATTGATGTAAAATCTCAACAAGCTCAGCATGCTACTAGGTATAGTGGTATTTTGCAACCATTTGGTCGAAGCTGGGCCATCCCGTAAACCCCGCTTTCCCTGGAACAACCGACAGCTGTTTATTTTATTTTATTTTTTTGTGACCATGCACAAAAAATGTGGCAATGAATGAGCTAACTCAACAAAGTTTTGTACACGCGTTTGCGTTCCCTGACAGGACGCGCCTTTTTGCACTCCAACCAACTTGGCGGAGAAAGGGGTGTCAGGGAGGACGGAGAGAGTGAGAGAGATCCGAGAGGGAACGAGGGGGGAGGGGGGGGCGAGGGAGAGACGCAGGTTGGGTGGGAGAGAAAGGGGGGCGGGGCTGGCGTTGAGGGCGCTTTGTTCCGCTAGCAAGCATCCAACCGCGCTGTTCTGTTCAACTCTAGGGTGCAAGCACTAACAACAACACGAACGCTAACGCTAACACCACCACCACCACCACAACCTGCAGCTGTGAGCGTAGGAAAAAACGATGCGGCGACGGAACAGTGGGATCATGGAAAACCTCGGCAGGGTTTCCGGCCACAATGTGGCGGTGAATGGGCGGGGGGCGAGGGCGAGGGAGGGGGCCGGGGGTGGGGTTGGCGTAGGTGTTGATGTGGCGGTTGGGGTCGAAATGGGAGTGCAGGGGAGGGTTGGGGCGGGGGGGGGGAGGGGGGAGGGGGGGGCGGCATAGGGGTGGGGGTGGGGGCGGGAGTAGGGGTGTCGTTACCGCAGGAGCTTCGTAATCTCGTGGGGCTTTGGGTAACGTCCCTTAAAAGGGCGTTTTCTTCGTTTCCGTCTTTGCTGGAGGAGGCGGGGTGTTTGGTCGTGTTGGTGGCGTTTTTCTGGAAGGAGGCGTTATTTGCGACGGTTTCATCGCCACGAATAAGAGCAACATCGCGTCGTGCAAGCGGCGGCGGCGGCGGCGGTGGCGGTAGGGGTGGTCTCGACTCTGGGCGGGGCTGGTGCAGGAGGAAGGGGGAAGGGAGGAGGGGAGAGGGGACCGGAGGTGAGGGGTGGAGCAGCGAGAGGAGAAGGAGGGGAGGCGTTTTTTGCGGAGGGGAGGGCGATGCTGGCGGTTGCCGTGCTGTTGGTGCCGGTGGTAGTAGTGGTGGTCGTGGCGGTAATGGAGGTCAGCGTCTCCGCCTGACGGGCAGACGGCGGGCGGCGGGGGGAGGGGGTTCGTTGTACGCGGCGAGAGCAGCTGCGGCAACGGGGATGGCGATGATGGCGACGGTTGCTAGGGCCCAGGAAGCGGGGAATCTGACGGTGCCTCTGACCTTAAGGGGGCTGCAATACACCGCTAGCGTTACGGTTTCGGGGACCGACTATTCCGCGGTGAGTGCGGCACGGCGTGGATCCCTGTTGAGTGTACGAGGTGTGTCAAATGCTCAGATCGTCAGGTGATCAGTGTCCTCACGCCGTATGACGAGGACTGGTCTCTCGGGCGACTGGCCGATGACGGCGTTTGGGGGCTAAGCGCAGAGCTGTTGTTGAACAACTCGAACTTCGCTGATGATGATGATGATTATGATGATGGTTGTACAAGACGCATCTATCATCCAGAAAGTGTAGGGGAGGGTTAGTCACATGTAACGATCTGGGAATGCGTAGAGACAACAGGCATGCTTCTCCCGGGGACACACATCAAATGCTCCCGGTTAGTGAGTGTCCCGCAATACACTCCACCACTTGAAACTCCCGAGATGTGGGGCCTTAACGTGACCCCAACCTTGATCAAGCTCGAGCTTGGACCATTTAGTGTATACCTGGTAGGATTCAGAGCAGCGATCGACTTTGAGCGCGATTTCTTCAGTTGCGTGTTATTCGTTGGCGTCCCCCTTTCCCTTTTCTTGTCAAGACAGTAGCCTATACTGTGGTGAGTTCGCCGGAGTACACGGCTACTGTCCTTTTTCTTGTTACAGCAGCCTATACCGTGTGTTGACCGAAGTTCACGGCTACTGTCCTTTTCTTGTTAAGACAGTAGCCTGTACTGTTGTGAGTTGGCCGGAGTACACGGCTGCTGTCCCTTTTTCTTGTTACAGTATGTTAGGATGCACGATAGAAGAAGTGTCTATTGTTCCGATCTTGACAGATCTACGATGATATGAGACAAGGTTATCAGCCGGGGAAACAATAAGAGTACTCCTATTACGGGGGACCATAGTTAACAGGACCTATGGTATACATAAAAACCTATATATTTAACCATTTTTACTAACAATATTTGGTCCTATTAACTATGCCCCCCCGTAATAGTATAGAGTATCATAGGGTGCTGGTACTTGGAATAGTGAGAGTCCTGACACATGATCGGTAGCCGACGGTATACTGTGAGCTGACGGCGACGTCCACGGCTACTGTAGGTATGATCGTGGCGGACAAAAAGTAACCCTAACGCAGGGAGAGCCCAAAAACGAGGCGTCCCCCCACGTTTTTGCACCTTCTCTTGGTCCTGATCACTTGCTTTACCCCGTACCTGGTAGAGAGTGGTGCGTTGTACGGAGTGAGGGGGCATGGTTTTCAGAACTCACAATCGAACCCGAAACACTTGCTACGCCCCCGTGGTGCACGCACCGTAGTAGGTTCTGATTGTTGCTGTGACGTCCCCCCGGTACTTGCTCTATTTTACGGGGGACCGCAGCAGTGAACAGGGCCTCGTGATGGGTACCCCCCGTATGTTATAATACAAGCGTTGTTGGTTCTGGTTGTTAGTGTATGTCCCCCGGCCACAGCAGTGAACAGAGCCCATGATGGGCCCACAAAACAGGTATCCCCCTATGTTTGAATTACCGGTTTCGGTTCTGACTACTGCTGCTAGTGTGTTCGCCCGTAATAGTTGTTTGGAGACTGAAGTTTTGGGGGGGGGGGGGCGGGGGGGGGGTACCCCTGATGGGTGGGTGGGGGCGGAAGGGGAAAGGGGAGGCTTCTGTGTTTTTCATCACAACCCCATACCCTGCCCCCCCCTCTCTCTTACCGTGCTTGTCGTCCCTGTTTTCCCCCACGCTTGGTGCAAGAAATGCCTGCCTGGTCAGTGAAAACCCGACGATTGGTCCGTCCCCTGCGCCATAGGCATGCGAGGGCCTATCGCCATACGACTACCCCCCCCCCCCCTTTATGGCCATACAACTACGGCCATGCATGACATGGGTACCCCCCTTCCCCCAACCCCTCCGGCATCACCCCCCCTTTTCTTCCCTCTTCCCCCCTCCCCGGATGAAAAAACGCCATATTTACGTTGTTTTGTTTCGTGTGTGTGTCCCGTAGACGGCTTCTCTTGTCGTGGACACGAGGGAGAGCATCGTCGCCTTCAGAACGTGCGCCGACGATAACAGCGGCAACAGCAGCGGTGTGGGTGGCCCGAACTGCATCCCCGTCGCGAGCACAACGGACGGGGAATGGTCGGACTGGGGCTGTGCTGTGCGTTCGGTAAGAAGAGGGAGCCGCAAGACGCTAGTAATAGTAATTTTACGGAGGACCATAGTAAATAGGACCAAATTTTGTTATTACCGTGGACCAATATGCCGATCGCCCCGGTGGTTCAAGTGGTTAACCTCGAATTCTACTTGTGTTTGAGTCCTGGGTTCGAGCCCCAGGTGGGTCGGACATTTGACTTTATTTGCAAAAATAAAAATAAAAAAGGATTCAATTGTTGAGAGCGCCTTGCAGCGTGGGTAGGCACAATTCGATGCGAGTCGACGAGGGAAGAAAAGGCTGAAATCTTCTCGCGATAAAAATGAAGGCACGTACCGTAGCGGGAAGGGGGGAGAAGAGCCTGCTATGTGACCCCGGATCTGAGTTACGAGTTGGAAGGAGAGCGAGAAGACGATGTGCTAAGATAATAAATGGGAGGAGCAAAAAAAAAAAAAAAAAAAAAAGTAAATACCTGGTAGGACCAACCATTGTTAGTAAAAATAGCGAAATATATAGGTTTTTGTGTGTACCGTACGCCCTATTTAATATGGACCCCCGTATAGTAAAAATAGGGAAATGTATAGGTTATTATGTGTACCGTGGGTCCTGTTTACTTTGTTCCCCCGCAGTACGCACTGTTATGTTGTATGTTCAGTTTGTTTGCATGTTCGCATGTGTGTGTTTTGAGCTGGTTTGACTGTGGAAATGCGTGGATTGCTTTTGAGCGGGTAGAAAGCAAGAAGATCCCGTAGAAAAATATGAAGCCGGAGATCCCAAATAGCATCGATCCTGTTGATGACGTCGGTAGTCTATTTCCGGGCTGGCCGTGTTTATAAGGTACGTTTCGATGGCCGCAGCGGCTCCAAGTGTTGCTTGTATTTGCGGTAGATTGAGTACGGTGTGGGTCTGCCGAACAAGAAACGCCCACTTTTTCTATGAGGAAGGCTTGCAACCCTTGAGCCTTTAGCCTACTGCAGTCTACTCGAGTACCAGTCTGTCTCTAAATCTGTTGCGGGAAACCATAGCAAACAGGACCTACGGTACACACAAAAAAACCTACCTGATATATGTTTCCCTATCTTTACTAACAGTATTTGGTCCTGTATATTTACTATGGTCCACCGTTATGGTATGTTCCTGTACTCCGTGTCTCGCCTGCCCCGTGTCCCTCTCTCTCTCTCTCTCTCTCTCTCTCTCTCTCTCTCTCTCTCTCTCTCTCTCTCTCTCTCTCTCTCTCTCTCTCTCTCTCTCTCTCTCTCTCTCTCTCTCTCTCTCTCTCTCTCTCTCTCTCTCTCTCTCTCTCTCTCTCTCTCTCTCTCTCTCTCTCTCTCTCTCTCTCTCTCTCTCTCTCTCTCTCTCTCTCTCTCTCTCTCTCTCTCTCTCTCTCTCTCTCTCTCTCTCTCTCTCTCTCTTCCCTCCCTCCCTGCCTGTGTGTGCCTGTCGATATCAGCGGGACAACGGGGAAGTCACCTTCTTGGCCGACCGGAACCGGAACCGCGCCCGCGATCGCGACCGCGACGGCGATCCGGAAAGCCTATTTTACCTGGCAGACCAGGTTAGCCTACAGTTGTTGTTGTTGTTGTTGTTGTTGTTGTTGTTGTTGTTGTTGTTGTTGTTATGGTTGTTGTTGCTGCTGCTGTTGTTGCTGTTGCTGTTGTTGTGTTGTTGTTGTGTTGTTGTTGTGTTGTTGTTGTGGTGTTGGTGTTGGTGTCGTTTCTGTTGTTTGTTTGTTTTGTTTTTTCGTTATGCCTCCCTCTCTCTCTATACTATTTGTAGGCCGGAGCCTTAGTCCCCGCCGACTATTTTTAGGCCGGAGCAGCTCACCCCTCCTTGCGACTCGCCGAACACCACACGTTTTCGCTTAGCGCTCGGTGCAATCAGTCGAAAATGCCTGCCTGGTCGATGAAAACCCGACGTACTCTGTCCCGGTAATGTAAGGATGCGGGGATCTATAGTCATACGACTACGGTACCATGCATGGCATGAGTACGCCCCCCCCCCCCCCACCTCCGTCCATCACCCCCCCCACCCCCACTGCCCGCCCCCCGTAACCCCCCCCCCCCCCCCGCACCACCCGCCTCCTCCCATCGTGCAAAACTTTGAGTTCGTGCCAAGTATGCGAACGGAAAAACGTTTTAATCCTTGCCCTGCTAGAACCAAAACGTCCTGCACGATGAACAGTTTCAAGTAGTATCGGCCGAAAACAATGGTTGCATTTCCCAACCTCTTCAGGTTAGGGTCGGCCTCTTTTTTTGTTTTTTTTTTCAAACCCCACTGCACGTACATTAGTAAATACGGGCTATAAAACAGGGGATATTTTCTCCCGACCCCCTCCTTTTTTTTCTGTGCACTCCCCACCCCCCTCACCCCCGCCCGCCCGCCCGCCCGGCGTGCGCATGCCCCACCTCCGTCACTCTCTCGCCCTCCCCTCCCCTCCCCTGCTCTCCCCTCCCCTCCCCTCCCCCCCCCCACCCTCCCCTCCTCTCCCTCACCGCGATCCGGTTTTGCACCTGTCCAGAACGTATCAATCCACGGAGAATCTCCGGCCGCCGCCGCTGCCACGCCGCCTAGTGGGAGCGGCGCGGAGACGGGCAACGTGACCCTCACGGGAAATGTTTTTTTCGTGTCCAACATTACGGCAGAGTCGGAAACGTGAGTTGACCCTTTTATTACGGGGGGCCATAGTTAACAGGACCAAATATTGTTAGTAAAAATGGTTGAACATATAGGTTTTTATGTGTACCATAGGTCCTGTTAACTGTGGTCCCCCGTAATAGGACCCCAGTCCCGTTTTGGGGATAAACTACTCACAATTTGAGTGCTTTGTCCCCGCATATGGGACTGCGGTGCTAAAAGGGTTAACTAAGCCGTGCTACACAAAAAAAACACATTACGAACACCTCACTTTTTGTATTTTAATTGCCATGGAAGGCGGAGGGGGGGGGGGGGGTACCCAAGTCATGAATGGCCGTGATCGTATGACCATAGACCTCGCATCCCTGCAATGCATGATCGTATGACCGTCGTAGCGCGTCGGGTTTTCACCAACCAGTTTGGACGAAAGCCTCCATCTTCGAGTTGGTTTGGTTTTCGTTTGTCTACAAGAGGTATTTTTTATATTGCGAGACCGGGACTTGCTGCAATGGCAACTTTTCAGTGCTGTGAGAAAAGCGCATTCATGGCAGTAGGACTGGTTTAAGCTTGTTGCACGACAGATGCTAGCTACACCCGAAAGCACCCATCTAAACCCGATTGCACTCCCACACTACTCTAGCTCTTAATAGTGTCTCGTCATATCCTACGTGTAGCACGGGTTTTGACGTGTAATGAAGCTTCTCAGCAGACCTCAAGGTTTTCTTCCTTCTTGCATACCTGGTGCCTGGCATGTTTTTCAGAACACTATTCCGGGGGACTCTAGTCAACAGGACCAAATATTGTTGGTAAAAATGGTTAAATATATTGGTTTTTGTGTATACCATAGGTCCTATTAACAATGTTCCCCCGTAATACTGTTGTAGTAATTTATTCTTTTTGCCAGGTGCGGGCGGCTTTTTGGTTTTCGGCTAGCCCAGTTTTTGAGTGTACTACAGTAGTAATACTTCGGACAGATCAGACGGATGATCCATAGATAGATCAGATAGATCATCTACATATATATCAGATGGACCATCTACATATATATCAGATAGACCATCTACATATATATCAGATAGACCATCTACATCCTAAGCTGCCGTTACGATATGTTGGGAAGGATCTGTGCATTACAGATTCAGCTCAGGAAACGCTACCCTGCTGCAGATGATGCAGGTTTATACGGCTCCCACCCGGAACAAGATGAGCTACTGTGGGTCATACAGATCTTACAAACCATTAATCTATCCGCCATGAAGTATCTGAATCCTCAAGTGGGATAATTCGGCTTGAATGTATTCGGTTTAGGCACCCCCTTGAAGAACCCCAATCCCCATGCCTCTCTCCGTCTTTCCATTCACGCTGCTGCGGCTTTGCTGCTACTGCTGCTGCTGCTTCTTCCACTTTTCTTTTCTCGTTGTTTTTTTCTTCTGTCGGTATCTTGCTCGGGTTATCTTATTGTTCTGCAATCTCCATCACGTTTTTTGTTCCCAACCATCGGATCGCGGGTCCCGCTGCTGTGGTTGATTCGTTTTGTTTTCTTTCTTTTTTCGTTCCTGGTCATTTTTTTTTTTTCGTTTGCCGTTTGTTGTCTGCGTTTGTTTCGTGTGATGTTCATATCACAGGGACTCCACGATGGAGCCAAAACACATCAACTCCCCATGCTCTGGCGTCGTGTCTGGCAAAAAAAGATGATTAATAGATACCCCCGTGCATTGGCGTCGTGTCTGAAAAAAAACACATTATCTCCCCATGCTTTGGCGTCGTGTCTGGTTCTGATTGGGGTCGATCTTAACGAGGACTTTTTTTTAGTTTTTTCCCCGTTTTTTCCCGCAAATTCGGTATTTTCGGTATTTTCCTACAGGAAAATACCGAAATTTCGGGAAAATACTGAAACACACTGGACAACACTCCTCGTGAAGATCGACCCTTTGTACAGTAAAGGTTGCCCCGTGACGGTGGTACGTACATGTTTGGCGAGAGTCCATGGTTGGCAGAAACCAGGATGTGCCCCAAAGCACATAATCTTGCCCGTATGCTTACACAGCCATATTCGGTTTTGATTATTAGCACATCAGTATGCTCCCCGTACCCCGTGCTGACAGGTACCACTTATGTCCCGCAATATAACGAACGCTTGGAAATATTTCTCGTATAGAAACGTTCCTGCAATTTAGGACACAGCAGTGGAAGTCCAGCAACTATTAATAGAGGGGGGGCATGCTGCTGTAGTACCGCATCACACTGGGTGATAAGTTAACACACACCCTGGTACGTACACTGCACGAGAGGCCATCGTAATCAGAAGGCAGGATGGGCCCCAAGGCAGACATTATCCCCCCCCATGTTTACACAACCAATATTCGGTTCTGATTATTTTACGTGTGGATCGAACAGCACCATCGAGGGCTGGGAAGGCGCGGCAGGGGTGTTGGGTCTGGCGAACTACCCGAAGAAGGCGTGTTTGTCGGGGGAAAGTGTGACCGGGGAAAACCGCTCAGGTGAGAAATAATAAAAAAAAAAATGAAGAAGATAGAGAGTAAGTTCGCCCGGGAACTATCTCGTGCTGACCAGCTTGCAGAACTCGCCGCATTTTCGCGTTCGACTTGTGCATGCAACTGGCGTGATGCCATGCGCTTTTTGCACGAGCGCGAGTTTTGTATGCTGGTATCTCGTGCGTGCGGCCTGGCAATTCTGAGTGTGTGTGTGCGTGTGTGTTGTTCGCCGTATCGCCCTGAGCGTAAATAAAAGGACCGTTGGCTCGTCATGTTTATGTATAAACGCTGTTGATACTGCCGAACGGAGTGGTACATGGGTGTTTTAAGGGTTCTTGACGGGCCGGGTCAAACCTCGGGGGTCGGGTCGGGTTGGGTTACCTAACTCGGCCTCGACCTGACCCGTGAGGTTTTAAAGACCTCCTGACCCGACCCAGCCCGGCCCCGGCCCGGCCCGATCCGACCCGTGAGATGTTGAAGGTTTTCTAGTCCGACCCACGGACCGATCATGATCAGTGAAGTGAACAGCCCCGGTCATTTCTGCACGTTTCGGTCGACATCCAGTATCATGTATTCGACCCGTAGTACACACACAGGTTGCACAGAGGGGCTTCGACTAAGTTTTACCGGTACGACTGTCTTTTTTCTTTTTTTTTCTGCATGAAATTCGTACGTACCTGTTACGTGTTTTGGTTGTTTTTTCGCAATGTTTTTTTGTTGTTGCAACGGTCATGTTTGTTCATGCACGAGGCGTTTCTCTTTTTGTGGCTTCTAGTGGCGATAGTCTCTCAGGCGTTTCGGTTTCCGTGTCTACTAATTGTTTCTGTCCTTTCTCAGGCGTTGCCGTTTTGTTATGTTACGCTTTTTTGTGCATGAAGCGTTTCTGTTTTATCTGCCAAGCGCTTCTCTTTTTATGTACCAGGCGCGTCTGTCCGGTCTGTTGTCTATTACCTACCAGACAAATAAAAACAGTACCAGGGATTTATGAACCTCCTCCCTTATCGAGTGCACCCCCCCCCACCTCCCCCCCCCCCCACCCCCCCCCCGACTTGCGCTTCGTCCTCCCCCGCCCCCCCCCTATCGTTTCGGAAAAAACTACATTGACACCACCCCCACCACCACCACCACCACCATCACCATCATCACCACCGCCATCACACCACCACCACCACCACCACCACCACCACCACCACCACCACCACCAAAATCAGTGTTTTCCACGATGGACGACAAGCTGTTCGCCCTAGACCTGGGAGACGAGGGGTACGCGAGCACGCTTCAGATCGGTGGCTACAGCGGTGAGGAAGTGCCTTACCCGTGATGAAAACAAGATGCAAGGCACATATCAACCGTCGTGGGGAGGGGGAGGGGGAGGGGGAGGGGGAGGGGGGGGGGGGTTGGGGGGCATAGTAAATAGGTCCTACTGTAGACTCAAAAACCTATATATTTCCCGATTTTTCACCAACACCATTTGGTCCTATTTACTATGGCCCCTCGTACTACGTGCTCCGGGATCGGAGTAAATAGGACCTACGGTACACACCGAAATCTGCTTATTCCCCTATTTTTCCCTACAACATTTGGTCCTGTTTACTGTGGCCCCCCGAGTAATAGTAGGAGGGAAGGGAGAGAGGGAGGAGAGGCGAGGATAATACACACGGGTCGGAGGCCGTGCGTAGCGGTAAATGTTCGCAGTTCACGTAAAATTGGACGCTGTTTTGTTGTCGTTGTTGATTTTTCCCTGGACGTCTAATGGTGCCACCGGCCGTCAGATTTGCGCTTGCGCAGGCAGTCCACTGCCCTCAGCCTATGACAGCTTTTTGGTCACTAAGCGGGTAAAACGTGTTAATCTTATCTATTGATATCTACCACTCCTATAGTGGACGGAAATATAAGGACCGCTTGCCCTCCATATTTATACCCCAACAACACTTATATTTTCGCTCAGAGGGGTATGACGTACCCGGTACGTTCGAGTATGGTGCGTCGCAGGTTTTGTTGCTCCTCTTGCCGTCTGTATGTTGCTGTACAAGCCCGTCAAGGGTTTTAACCGACACCATGCAGGCGTTACTGCTGAGCTCTGTAGTGTGATATTTACGTACGTACTATGCTTTGTACCTATCACCAATATGACAAAATGCCCCCCCTTTTTTATATTGGCTTGGTTGGCGTCGGTTGGCAACGACACTGTAAAACACGCCGCTCACTATGTGAGCTAGACAACCAGCAACCAGGGTACCGTGTTTTGTTTTTTTCGGCGGTCGGCCACAGCTGGTTGTGTTGTTAGATCATTTGTGCGAGGTAATGAACCTTTACTCCGCACAAGGGAATTGATCGTATCACCTATTGTTCAAGGTAAGACACCTAAAAGGCAGTTACATAGTACTCCCATTGCTGTCTATGGAATTGCCTACACCGGAAATTAAATTAACACATTGAAGCTGTCATCCACATACAAGTCCGCCTCTAAGGCGGTTCTTAGTAGGATGCAGCCCACCCTTCATGCAATTCGCCGGACACCTCCCGGCGCTTCGCGCTTGGTGCATGCAATGTCTGCCTGGTCCGTGAAAACCCGACATGCTCCGTCCCGGCGCTGTAGGGATGCGAAGGTCTCTATGGTCAGACGCCTTATACGGCCATGCATGAGATCGAGTGCATCTCTCCTATCGAGTACACCCCCCCCCCCCTCCCCCCCCCCCCGGTTCTTGGTAGGATGCAACTCATCGTTCATGCGACTCGCCTCACACCTCACAGCGATTCGCTCTTCGCGCGTGGTGCAGGCAATCAATGTCTGCCCGGCCGATAAAAACCCGACGTGCTCCGTCCCGGCATTATAGGGATGCGACGGTCTAATGGTCATACGACTACGGCCATGCATGGCATTGAGCGAGTACATCTCTCCTATCGAGTACACCCCCCTCCACCCCCCCCCCCCCCCCCCGACGCCTGCACGCCACCCCCGCTTCTGGAACATTCCATTTCTGTGTGGCGTTTGCTATGTCACAGGCGCTTCCAACGGCTCTGTGGGGGAGATCCGTTGGGGGGAGACCCATCCGGCGGCGTTTCCGAACTCGTGGGGTTTCCCGGCGTTCGATCTGTCGGTGTGCGGCCGGAGCTTGCTTGGAAACGTGACATCTTCGTGGCCTGCGGTGTTGTCCACGGGGTCGGCGTGTCTGGGCCTCCCGAAAGAGGTGCTGTCACCCTCGGCTTGTATTGTTTTCGTTGTTTGTTTTTGTGGTTGAGGTTGATGGTGGTGCCGGTGATGTTGTTGTTGTTGTTGTTGTTCTTGTTCTTGTTCTTGTTCTTGTTCTTATTATCTTGGAACAGGTTCGTCTTCTCAGTTTTCGTTTCTTGTTCCAATTTCTTGTCCGAGGAAAATCAGACTCCCTTACATCACCGATTGTGCACCAGCCCAGAACCTACCCCTACCCCCCGTCGTTCCCTACGCTTGTTCGGAGGTACCCCCCCCCCCCCCCCCCCCCCCCTGCCTCATATTAAGGCCTTGTCGGGTATATAAATCCTACCCTACCCACCCCTGTTGTACCTAACGTCTGTTCGGATTTGATCTTCTCCCTTTCCTGTAGTTTACGTCTCCCGCCTCATGCTAACGCCTGGTCGAGTATGAAACCCTTACCCCCCCCCCCCCCCCGTGCTCCATCTGAGGTATATTCGAATTTGAGCCCCCCCCCCCTTCTGCTTTTTATGCCCTGTCGAATTGAACTCTGCGCTATCTCCCGCCCCTTTTAGTTTAACGCCTGGTGGGGGGTTGAAACCCCTACCCGCCGTTGCTGTTTAACGCCTACGTACCCCCCCCCCCCCCCCTCCTCCAATTTGACGCCAGTTTGCATACGACGGAATGTTCTTTTTCGGCTGTTTTTTTACTGCTGTTTGTATTGACTCCCCCCTCCCCCCCCCCTATTCTATTTTACGTCTATTGTGATACGACCACGTTTTGAGAGTCTGATGTTTTTGGCTGTGGCGACGAGAACATTGTCTTATGATACTGATGTTGATCGCGTTGCGGACATTCGACCCCCCCCCCCCCCCCCCCCCCACCACCCCCTTCGGTCATACGACTACTGCCATGCATGATAATGACTACACCGCCACCGCCCTCCCTCTTCAGTATTGCCTGATCAGGTTTTGAGCCCGCCCCCCCCCGACCCCCTCCCATTTTACGCCTGTTGGGCATTACGACAGATATTCAAGAGTCTGATGGCCTGGCTACCTGTCGATCAGCCTTGCGATTACGATTTCGACGGCGATGCGGACAGCCACGTCTGCTATCTCTCGTCCGTCCTCGAGTCCGAGCTGCCATGGCTCTCCTTCAGGTAGGGTTCTGTTCTTCGTTTTTTAGCTCTTGTAGTAGGGAGGGAGGGGGGTAGTAATCGGGACCCCATCATGTGCACAAAAAAAAACAATATATTCCAGTAGTTTTTCTGAGCATGTTTGGTCCTGATTGCTGTTGTTTCCTGGTATAAGAATACGGCTACGCTATGGGCCCACCGACGCGGAGACCACCACCGATCTTTTCACGAGTGCTTGAGACAATCCAATGCGGTTTCGCAAAAGAAACTTCGAAACCGACCAACAAAGAGGAGGGAGAGCTGATGGGTCAAACAGGTGAATCGAACGTTGCTTACTGCAGTTTCGCAGTCACTGGCCTATATCCCTGACAAGGAAATACAAACAGAATACGCGCGAACGGCTTATCATGCAAATGGTAAAAAGTCGGTCAAAATGGGGTATAGACGAGACGTATCACGCAGCTTGCAAAGCTGAGTATAAACTATTTCATCAGTCGAACTCACAGCTGACGTACTTCACATTTTTATAAAAGCAAACCCCACAGGAGTCACCCGATCCCGAAGAACACTTGGGGTGTTAAAAACGTCACTTTTGGCCACTGTTTTCCGCAACGACTTGTTTTTTTTTGTGGGTTGTGATTGCTATCTTAAAGGAAACAGGCTCTACGAAAATACCCAGCCCAAACATTTTGTTTTTTTTCGCAGACACTTGAGAATCTTGATCCTTTTCAACACCGCGGTTAGTCCCGTTTTGAGGGCAAACTACTTAGAACTAGAGAGGTTTGTCACCGAAACAGGACTGCAGCACTAAAAAGGACTGACGCCTTTCGAACTCCCGAGGCATCGGCCAAAACAATCGAACCGGTTCACGGGCCGGGTCAAAAAAGCTCGCGGGTCGGGCCGGAACGGATCACCTATAACCCGCCCCGAGCCGACCCGACTCGACCCGTGAGACTTCGAGCACCGTCTATAACCCGACCGGACCCGACCCGTGAGATTTTCCAAGACCCCTCCCGACCCTACCCGTGAGATTTTCCAAGACCCCTCCCAACCCGGCCCGTGAGATTTTTAAGACCCCTCCTGACCCGACCGTTGGGGCTGGTTCTTTCTTGCCCTGTGCACATCCGTGAAAAAGCAAATGATGCTTCTTTTTTTTTTGGCTTGAGCGCCCAGTGGTACGGTACAGTTAGGTGTGGGACTATAATTTGTTTAGACGTAGAATTTGGAAAAAAAATGTCCCATGTCGTTCTCTGGGGAAAAAAATCTTTAGAAAATCAACCAATCAGCGATGGGGGGAAAGGACCCACGTCATCCACAAAAATCTATTCGTAAAGAAAAAGCTGTGCCGCTGCTGCTGCTGTGCCGCAAAAAAGTAGAAGCGTGGCCAGGTGCTGAGTGTGAAAAAAAGTTTGTGCTGCTGCTGCTGCTGCTGCGTGTTGCTGCTCGAGGTGCTGCTGCACCACACCACGCGCAGAAGCGTACACAGCGGCCAGCTTAAGTGAGTGGGCCACATCGTCTGGTAGGCCCTCCGGCACGATGGCTGACAGCAGACCAATGCATCCCGTGTCGGACACGCTCGAAGGCGGAGGTGCTGACCTCTCTGCTGCTGCTGCTGCTGCTGCTGGAGCTTCTGCTGCTGGAGCTTCTGCTGCTAGAGAGGATACCCCCATCTTCGCCCATCGGATCGGCTGTGTGTTGCACATCTTGCACCTCGCCGTGACTGCGGGGTTGACGAACCCCTTCTTCATGGGCCAAGGCTGCGTCCGACTCGTGCCTGAGGTCCTGCTCCAGGTTGAGTTTGCCCTTCTGCTCGAACAACTGATGGGAGACAGCTTGCAGTGAAGACTTTGCCTCAGCGGTCTCGGCCCGACTCTCGTCGCGCTGCTTCAAGGCCCGGTTACGGATGCCCTCGGCGGCCTCGAGACCGCCGCGCTGGATGGCAAGCGCCCGGCGTGCAGCCACGCCCGCGTCTGCGACTGTAGTCCCGGTACGCGCCAGATAAGCCTCTTGGTTCTTCTGGACAATTTTCTTTTTTTTCCCTTTTCGTCCGGTGCCCTCAGGTTTTTTTTAGTTTCCCATGGCTGATTGATATTTCGCGATCACTGCCAGAATGACTCAATAGGGCCAAGTTTGATCGCGAATTTCTCGTCGGCTATTTACTGGATTCAAGCACGGATTGATTTGTTGTCTCCGCCAAGTCTCGGCGAAGAGGAGGGCACGTATTGTTTTCATACTCAATTGCAGTACTTCTTCCCCATAGAGCAAGAGACGAATATAAGCATAAAACACGAGTTTTCCCGCACATTTCCGGCCAATTAGACGTAAAAATCTAATGGAAAATTCTGAATGATGTGCCTTCCCCTCCGTTTACACTGGTTACACGTGTCTGTTGAATCCCAAGATCCAACTCGTCTCCTATGTCGAGCAATTTGTCATTGCGGGTCAACCAATAATGCACTCTAAAGCCAAGTAAATATGGTGGCGGTACATTTTTCATCTTCAATCTTTTTTCGGATTTTTTGGCGGTTTTCGTCGAATAGATGCGCCATTTTTTGGGCACTTTTCGTCGTCCAGTCCCAGCCCTAACAGTACGGGTTCCCCTTTGCTTTCAACCATTGTACATCGCTCGGAGGAGGGCACCAACCATTGTATCCCCCCCCCCCCCCCCCCCCCCCCCCCCCCCCCCCCACCAACAGTTTCATTTTTTGTTATTACTTTCTCCGAAGTCCTCAAAGAGGGGTTTCATGTGTGACGACACTTCCCGCGACCTTGAACACAGCCGGTGACATGCCGCTCCGTCCTTAAACATGAGAAACCTTTTGTATTGAATTTTTGTCTCGAAATGATCACTATATCTGGGGACATAGCGGTAGGGTCTATGTGTGGTGTACTTCTCGCTGCTGAGCACGATTTCTTAACCCAAGTTTTCTCAGCGTTACCTGAAGGGTGAACCTTATGTGCTTGTTCTTATTTCGCACCTGGTAGGTTCTTATTTTTGTGGGCCTACGCTGTAGATGATGGAGGGGGTGACATATGGCGTGAGATGAGCGGCAGTAGTCGTGAGGTGGCGAGGGCTGTGTAAGCCTTGGCCCAGCGACAGCGTGGTTGAAAGATGTGCTTTGAGTTGATTGCGCCATCCATGTGATGACGCCGACCGCTCGAAGCGTTTCTCGGCGTGGATATGTATCGGGAAGTTAGTATAGGCCTTTAATGTTGGTCGAGTGGTGAACTCTGCATAGCGCAAGTAGGGGTATCTGCAGTAGATAGCGGTAGAGGTAGCAGTAGCGGTAGCGGTAGAGGTAGCAGTAGCGGTAGCAGTAGCAGTAGCGGTAGTAGTAGTAGTAGTAGTAGTAGTAGTAGTAGTGGCACTAGTAGTAGTAGTAGTGATAGTAGTAGTAGTAGTAGTAGTGGTAGTAGTAGTAGTAGTAGTAGTAGTAGGAGTAGGAGTAGTAGTAGTAGTAGTAGTAGCAGTAGCAGTAGCAGCAGTCGTCAGTAGTGGCAGTAGCAGTAGTGGCAGTAGCAGCAGTAGCAGCACCCCTCTCGCCCCTATAGTCTCCCGTACCCCCCCTATTATATATAGGTCGGGTTGGCGCCGGTTGGCAACGACACTGTAGAACATGCCGCTCACTGCTTGAGCTACTAGACAACCAGGGTGCCGTTTTTGTTGTTGTTTGTTTTGGCGGTCGCCCACAGCTGGTCGTCGAGTTAGATCATTTGTGCGAGGTAAAGAACCTGTACTCCGCACAATTGGTAATAATCGTATCACGCAGTGTTCAAGGTAAGGCACCCAAGAGGCAGTTACATAGTACTCAATGCTGTCTCTGGAAATGCCTACACCGAAAATTAAATGAAGTCATTGAAACTGTCATCCATATGCAAGTCCGCCTCAAAAGCGGGGTCTTAGTAGGATGCAGCTCACCCTTCATGCGACTCGCCAGACACCTCACGGCGCTTCGCGCTTGGTGGCAAGCAATGTCTGCCTGGTTGGTGGAAGCCCGACGTGCTCCGTCCCGGCGTTGTATGGATGCGAGGGTCCATGGTCATAAGACTACGGCCATGCATGCATCCATGAGATCGAGTACGTATCTCCTATCGAGTACCCCGAAACCAAGCCCCCAGCCTCACCCCCCACCCATTTAACTCCCCCTACTCCCCCCTCCCCACTACTCCCGCGACTGCCCCCCCCCCCCCCCCCCGTTACACCTCTCCTGCCCCACCCCCCCCCGGTATGCTGGCTGCAGAAGTGGCCACACCAGAAACAGAAATCAGTTCATTTGACGCTGTCACCCATACGCAAGAAAATCCGTCTCACAACCGGTTCTTGGTACCGTTAAATGCAGCTCATCACCCCCGCGACTAGCCCAACACCTCACGGTCCTCCGCGTTTTGGCGCAAGCGCTCAATGTCTGCCTGGTCGATGACGACCCGACGTGGCATTGTAGAGATGCGAGGGTCTATGGTCATATGAATACGGCTATGCAGGACATGAGCACACCCTCCCTCCTTCTAGTCCCCCCTGCTCCCTCCCCGCCCCCCCCACTGCCTGGTTGGTGAAAACCCGACGTGCTCCGTCCCGGCATTGTAAATATGCGAGGGTTTATGGTCATACGATTACGGCCATGCAAGAAAATCTATACACCTCCCGTACCCCCCCCCCCCACTACCTGGTCAGTGAATTCCAAACGCTCTTCGTCCCGGCATTGTAGGGGTGCGAGGGTCTATGGCCCTACGCCTACTTACATGCATGCCACGAGTACCCTCCCCCGTCCCTCCGCTTCCCTTTTCACCCCCCCTTCCCCCACCCCCCCCGAGTTAGGTCCCCTTCTTGTTCGCATGGGTTTTTCTTGGCTGTTGACGCTGAAGTGTCCCCCCCCCCCCCCTCCTCTGTCGCCATACCCCCCTTCCCGCATTTAACAACGCCTCCTCTGATGGGTAGGATGAGCCAGAACGGGGAAGCTTTGTACGTGCCCTTGTCCTCCCTGCTGCTTGATGAGGTCACTCCCGGGAGCGGAGACGCTAGCGGCCAGCGGCTGTGCATTACCCAGGATATTTCCATTCATGATGTGGGTGGTGCAAACAATATCTTGTGTGTTTTTGTTTTGTTCTGTTTGGTTTTTGTTTCTTTTGTGTTGGTTTTCGTTTTTTTTCGTTTTTGTTTTCGTTTTTGTTTTCTGGTGATATGAGCTTAGGTGTTGGTTTTGTGTTAGCTTGTTTGTGAGATTTGTTATTCTTGTTTATGAGTTTGGTTTTCGGTTGAAGTTTATTTGTTTCGATACTCCTGACACTAGCGGCTCTGCATTGTCCGAGACGACTCCTTCTCATGCGGTGAGTTCTCTGCCTGTCGAATTGTTACTTTTTTATTTAATTTTTGACTTTTGATATGTAGTGGTTAACGTTTGATTGGGTCTCTTGCTTTAGACCTATGCCAATGGTACAGCGAAGTTGCAATAAAAAGTTTGAATTTCAAAGATACCCGCCAAAACAATTCAGAACACGCTTCCTATGGGCCACCTAAAAAAAAAAAAGTTCCTAACTTTTGGAAAAGCCCGAAAAAAGCAAATCTGGGGCCGATGTTGGGCCAACATCGGCTTGAGAAAAACTCAGGCCGATCTTTGGTTCGAAGCGGCGAGATTCCGAGTCCTCGACAGACATCGATCAACAAAACCAACGATTGCGTCACGAATTCTGAACGGAGTGCGCTCGTTAGGGGCTCCGACCCACCCTAGGGTCACCGTCTTCACACCATGGCCGGTGTCATGTGGCGGGAGCTGACCAGGCGTGTGATAAAAAAACATTTGGCCGCTGGCACAAAACAGAAGACAAAACTTCTCCATCCGTCTCGAATGGCAAAACATAGTGTTTTTTTCAGGTTTGGGAGGATACCGTAGGACGCCGCCGGCAAGCTCTCGCCCCCTAGACCATGGATCCGCCTGATATCTTCGAGGCCGTCATCTATTCTCGTTGGGCTTGCCAGATACCGAGTGGGTTGGCCGTGGGCTGAGTCTATGTCGAGATGAGCGTCGATCGTCGCACGAGCTGGTTTCGATCACCGTGTTGACAATTTGCGACCAGAAAAACACAAATTGCGCCGCCTGCAGCCGTTGGGGACAAAAAAAGGAAAAATCAAACATTTTTCTCTTTTTTCCCCACAGCGGCGGTACGAGAATTTTTTCGGCTGTTTTTTTAAAGCCATATATTTGAAAAAAAACTTTTCAACTTCGCGTTTCCATTGGCATAGATCTTAGGTCCGTTTTTTTTCTTTGTTTTTCGTTTAGTTTGCGATTTTGGTTTCTTGCTAGGTTTTACGGTTTTGGCAGGTTTGAGTGTGCGTTTGCGCAGGGGTACGCGAATATCAAAACCGAAAACAAATTAGCGGGTTAGAATTTTCGGCAGTAATTGTTTTTTTTTTGTCCGTAAGTTTTGCTCGATTTTCGTATACCCCCTCCCCCCCTCCCCTGTCTGGGATTCAAAACCAGAAGTGCGGCGCCATTTTTTGTTCGTGTACGCTTGAATTGTGTGCGCTTGTTTTTTGGTTCTGGCTTTTGTTGGATTTTTTCGGGTCTGGTTCTGGCCGTGGTTCCTCCCTTCTGCTGATTGCCGTCACACCCTAAGGGCGGCGGTGCATCCCCGAGGGTGACTGAATTCAGGCAGTCATATTTCGTTTGTCTTAAGGTTTGGTTTTTATTTTTGTTTCTTTGCTCCGGATTTGTACGGTCCTGATTTTAGTTTATACCTACAATAGTACGTCTTATTACGGGGGGACCATAGTAAATAGGACCAACCGTACACACACAAAACTATATGTTACTTTTTTTTTACAAACAAAATTTGGTCCTATTTACTATAGTCCCTTAAAATATATATTCATTTTTTAAATGCCATTTCGCCACCAAGGGTGACTCTATTTATTCGGCCAGTCTTGTTTATGTCAAAACGGTGGTTATGGTTCTCGGCTTTTGTTCTGTTTGGTGCGGTTTCGGTGTCTGTTTTTCGAGTTTTTTTGTTAGTTTGGTTTCGGTCTTGGTTCCTGGATTTGGTTTCGGCTCTCCGGAGAGCGGGCTCTCTTTGTGACGACTCGCGTCTCTTCGCCGCCCGCGTTTACTCCACTCCTTTGGCGAGGTGTTCAACAGCCCCCCCCCCGCCCCGCTCTGCTTCCTCCCACCCCTCCTCTTCTTTCCCCCCACCCATACTGCTCCGTCTCGAAAGAGATGCGTGGTCAATGGTCAAATGACTAAGGCAAGCAACAAATGAGTACGTCCCCCCCCCCCCCCCCCCCATACTCCTCACGCCGCTTTGCGCTTCGCGCATGCAATGCCTGCCTGGTCGGTGGAAACCCGACGTGCTCCGTCCTGGCGTTGTAGGTATGCGAGGGTCGATGGTCATACGACTGCGGCCGCGCACGACATGAATGCACCCCCCCTCCGCAATAATCTTCATTCCCGCTGTTCACCATTCTTCTCTCCCCCCCCCTCCCCCCCCCCCCAACGTTATTATCTGCCTTGGCCATCTAGCCCCTCCCACTACCCCCGCGCCTACACTCTCCTATACCTTCCACACCTATTAACAGCCCGTCAGTCCGTCTGGATATTACAGAGGTAAACAACAACCGATGACCCTCCCCCCCCTCCCCCCCCCTCTCTCTCCCTCCCGCCTCCTTTTGTTGCCAACAGGTAACTTCCCCGTTTCACTTCCCAACGGATCAGCCGGTCATATCCCTGGGAGCGCTTCCCTTGAGGTCGCTCTATACAGTCGTCGACACTCAGCTAAAGAGAGTGGGCCTGGCCCAAAAAGGATATAATGCCTCCTTGAGAGCGGCAGGGGATCAAGTGAGTTCACCCCCGGGTGCGCGTGGGTGCGTGCGTGCGTGACTTTCACCGAGCCCTGACCTCGTTCTAGCCAGGCCTGGGGACGGGGTCTGGGGATGGCGGTGCGACGGGCGGATTGATCTCTTGCCCTCCCTGTAAATGATGGACGATGGATGGGTGGGTGGGGGAGGGGGGGGGGGGGCGGGGGGGCGTACTCATTTGTTGGTTTCCTTAGTCATTTGACCATTGACCAGGGGGAGGGGGGAGGGGGTGTACTCGATAGGAGATATGTACTCGATCTCATGCATGGCCGTAGTCGTATGACCGTAGACCCTCGCATCCCTGCAATGCCGGGACGGAGCATGTCGGGTTTTCACCGACCAGGCACACATTGCTTGGACCAAGCGCGAAGCGCCTTGCGGCGTCTGGCAAGTCGCATGACGGGTGAGATGCATCTTATTAATGCGAAGAACCGCTTTTGAGGCGGGCTTGCACGTGGATGACAGCTTGAATGAGTTGATTTGATTTCCGGTGCAGGCATTTCCAGAGACAGCAATGGGAGTACTGTGTAACTGCCTCTTGGGTGCCTTACCGTAATCACTGCGTGAT
This sequence comes from Nereocystis luetkeana, assembly GCA_031213475.1. NCBI lineage: Eukaryota > Phaeophyceae > Laminariales > Laminariaceae > Nereocystis > Nereocystis luetkeana. The sequence continues at coordinate 7,199,085 of JARUPZ010000025.1, read as the reverse complement.
ACGATCATTCCCACTTGTTGTGTGTGCGGAGTAAAGGTTCTTCCCCTCGTATAAACGATCGAACAAGACAACCAGTTGTGACCGACCGCCAAAAAATCGAAGGAACAAAACAAAAACGGTATCCTGGTTGTCTAGCTCACGCAGTGAGCGGCATGGTTTACAGTGTCGTTGCCAACCGACGCCAACCCAACCTATATATAATATATACCTGGTAGGTGGGGAACGGGGGGTGGTGTTTAGCCTCTTCTTTACCCTTTTTATGACTTCACTGTTCAGGGGCTAGGATGTCGGTCTAGGCATGTCAGTCTATTTTGTGACCAAACAGGGGGTGCAGGCCTTAAGGCCAATCGGGCTTAAAACAGTTTTTGGGGCGTGCCAGGCCCAGTGTGACAACAAGAGAGGGATATTGCAGCAGCATCGATGAGACCTACGTGTATGGAAACCCCAGCGCTGGAGCGGGGTTGGGCTCTGCTCGAGTCACAACCGGAAGCGTGCTTGAAGCTAGTTTTGCATCGCTATTAGAGCATGCTACATACTACAGCATATATTGACGGGGGAAGCTATGATGTTAACCTGATTACATAGGGAGATACCTGTTTTGTTTTCGGTCTATTCGTGGGTTTCAACTAGTACCCCCCCCCCAGATGGTCTGCCTGGTCGGTGAAAACCCGGCATGCTCCGTCCCGGCGTTGTAGGGATGCGAGGGTCTGTGGTCATACGGCTACGGCCATGCATGAGATCGAGTACATCTCTTCTATCGAGTACACCCCCCCCCCCCTCCCTATTTTATATAGGATGGGCTGCCGTCGGTTGGCAACGACACTGTAAAACATGCTGCTCTCTCTGGAATTGCCTACACCGGAAATTAAATGAACTCATTGAAGCTGTCGTCCATATGCGAGTCCGCCTCAAAAGCGGTTCGTAGTAGGATACAGCTCACCCTTAATGCGACTCGCCGGACACCTCACGGCGCTTCGCGCTTGGTGGCAAGCAATGTCTGCCTGGTCGGTGAAAACCCGACATGCTGCGTCCCGGCGTTGTATGGATGCGAGGGTCTATGGTCAGACGCCTTATAAGGCCATGCATACATCCAGTACGCCCCTTCTCCCTCCCGGTGATCACGACTGGCGGCCGAGTTTTTAGTCCATATGTGCGGGGTGGAGAGCCTTTAGTCCGCACAACGAGAGTGCCCGGCACCCACGAGGCAACTGCATAGCGTGCCCATTGCTGTCTCCGGAGGTGGCCACACCAAAAAGCAAATCGATTCTTTCGATTCGGGCATCGAGCGCAAGAGAAGACCGCCTCAAAAGCGGTTCTCGGTGGGATGCAGCTCACCCTTCACGCCACATCGCCCAACGCCTCACGGTTCGCGTCGCGCTTGGTGCAAGCAACCAGTGCCCTCCTGGTCCGTGAAAACCCGACGTGCTCCGTCCCGGCCTTGCTGGGATGCGAGGTTCTATGGTCATGCCACTACGGCCATGTACGACATAAGTACACCCCCCCTTCCCCTTGGAGCAGTCCCGCGCTGCCGGGAGGGTTTACCCCCCCCCCCCTCCTCCGTAGGTGCCTCCATATCTCTATGCCCGCACGACCCTAACCGTTCCCGCTCCCCTCGCACACCCGCCAGAACTGCACCGCGGCTAATGTCTGCATCGGGATGGAGACGTTTAAGGAGTCCGAGAACTTCTGCGACGAGCCGCTCTGCTCTGCCTACCTTTTCTCGGTGGGTTTCCTGGAGGTTTCGCGCGCTTCTTTCTCGTGTGGTTTTGCGTGTATGTTGGGAGTTACGTTCTGTATCGTCTGTTTTTTTTTTATGCTCTAGTCGTTGTGTTCTGTGCTCGGTGTTGTCTTCATGTTTTGTTCTGTTTGGTGGGCTGGGTTGAGTTGGGTTGGGCAGTATCACGGGGGACCAAAGTTAATAGGACCTATGGTATACATAAAAACCTATATATTTGACCATTTTTACTAACGATAAAAGTGTATAGGACCTATGGTATACATAAAAACCTACCAGTATATATTTTACCATTTTTACTAACAATATTTGATCCTATTAACTGTGGTCCCCGGTAAAAGTCTCACGGTATCCCGTTTTTTGGCTCATCATATCAACAGCGGTCAGGATCCATGATATATTACAGTACAAAAAACTTGGTACATATTTACAGCATTTCTACGAAGCATATTTGGTCCTGATTACTGCCGCGATAGTATATACCGTTTAGTGTGACACTCGTAGAAACTCATTTCTTTTGTAGAAGTGCCGTAGGGTAGAGAAGGGTTGGCCGAGTTGCGCAAGCAAACGTTCTTGAAAGCGGTGTCTAGGTTGAGATATTCAGTTCCTCATGCGAGGAGCTCAGAAAATAACCCACCACCCCTCGAAGGCATGGCGCTAGGGTTAAGCTGGTTTGGGTGAGTGCTTGGGAACAACCGATCCAGACCGAAAAACGGGACAACCAAACTGCAGTATTAATAGTTCGGGTTCGTATGACCCCTTTCGTCTACGCCTTCGATTGTGGTTTTACTATTTGCTTCCTGTCTTCACCCCCCTCATTTATGGTCCCCTACTTCGAAGTACGACTACCGCCATGCATGGGATCGAGTACCTCTCTCCTATCGAGTACACCCCCCTCCCCCTGCCTGTGCCTTGCATTGCTGTCGCCGCTGCTGTCGCTTTTGCTGTGGTTGCTGTTGCCAAGACTCTGGATGCCGACACGAAGGTCTGCCGCACCCCGGCGGGGCTTAAGGTGCTGGCCATCGTGGTCGGGGTGGTCTTCGGGATCACGGAAATGGCTGGCCACTTTTTGCGGTGAGATCATAGTAAATAGGACCAGATATTGTTATTAATAGTAAAAATAGGGGAATTTTTAGGTTTTTGTGTGTACCGTAAGGTCCTGTGTAATATGGCCCCCCGTAATAGGACGGGCCCGGCGACGGTAGAGGTATGGCGGTATCCAGGGGAGCATGGAAAAATAAATCGCGATACCCCGAAACTTATTTTTCGAGATCGAGAGAGCGGTGCGGACAGGGTGCATGTACTAAACCCAAGAAAAACGACTGAAAATAATGCCAGGTAACGTGTAAAAAAAAATCATGCTACGTACTTGTACGAACAGAAATCCCACCAACTGATCAAGTGAAACAGTTGCCAATTCCCTCCTCGGAAGTTCTAGCAACTCTTAATCCCTGTAGAACCGCAGTCCCGTTTTGGGGACAAAATACTTGAAATTTGAGTGGTTCGTCCCTAGAACGGGACTGCGGCCCTAAGAAGGTTGAGGCGGATAGATATTAATAGTCGATTGTCGACCTTGCACATGGCCTGCTGCAGCTCGTGTTGACGGGTGGGAGTAGCCCCATAATCTGCACGACCGAGCGCATTTTCTCTGGGTTTGGTCTGTACAGTGCAGGTCCCGCACAAGCTCTCGCCAAGGCGGGCGCGGAACTAGACGATGTTTCTGTAGATCATGATCTATCTGTCCGGGGGGTGACCTACGGGTATTACGGGGGACCAAAGTAAATAGGACCAAATATTGTTAGTAAAAATGGGTAAGTATATAGGTTTTTGTGTGCAACACAGGCCCTATTTACTATGCCCCCCCGTAATATTAACAGTTGCTTACTTATCATCGTATTGGTTACCCCCTCAGTGACTATGGTTGAAGAAATCCCGTCATCATGATCTCGTCGTGTCCGTCATCATGATCTCGTCGTGTCGTGCTCGCAGCGCCTACTACGGCGAGACGGGAATATCTATCCGAGGACACCGGCATCAACGGGGGTGGGAGTTCCACACGGGTCGAATAATCGAGGCGTGTCTCGGCAAGGTGACCACGTGTTTACCCTCTCTTAGGTTTTGTAATACTAGGGGCATACGCTAGTGTTTTCGTTTTCGGGTGGGTTTCTAACGTGTCTGAAGGCGCGTCGGTACCGGGGACACTCCGCTTGCTTTGGGTTGCCGTTATCCGCAACGTACGTGTTATATTCATCCCTGCGAGCTAAAAGAAAAACACCATCGCGTAGCTCACGGCTGCACTCCGGATGTGTTCTCTTTTCGGCTTTGTTTTCTAGAGACGTTCTACGATAGAGGTTTAACATTTTTAAGGGGAAATTTTCTGACCCACCATGGCGTCCTTACCGGGTGGCCCATACATTTCAAGCATCGGTCGAATTCACATGTTTGTCCCCGTCGGACTCCGCAGTATACCTCGCGGGGAGATTAAGAGCCTCAGGAAAATTAGGGTGAACCTCCATCGTAAAAAACGCCTCTATGCGCCGTCGAGCGCAGTCTTTCTCTTCTGGTCGTTTTGATCGACAGCACCAACCACGCCTCGACGTTTGCGCGCTTTCACCCCCCTTAGAGCCCCTCCCTCTATAAATGGGTTGGTCGCCTCACGCGTTATGTTTCGACGTTCCGCTTGGCTACGCCAGGATGAAATGGATCGGGACGGACGCTGGGTGCGCTGATGTCGTTGGGGTTGAAATAACGGTTTTGATGTGATGATAACGATAAGGAACAACGAACAACGAACAACCAACATCTTCGAGGAAAACACCAACACCACCACCACAGACAACGACAATAACACAAACAACAACAACAACAACAACAACAACAACAACAACAACAACAACAACAACAACAACAACACCACCACCACCACCACCACCATCAACAACGATGACACAAACAACAACAACAACACCACCACCACCGTCAACAGTGACACCACCGCTGTCCATGCCGCTTGGCTTCCTCGTTTTCGCTTTCAGGTGGCCCAAGCCGTGTGGCGGCCGGGGCACGAAAGGAACGATTAGTACCTCCTACCATGGGGGGGGGGGTACTGTACCTTTTTATGACCGAAATGGTTCGGATCGACGGTTTTCCTTCAGGGCACCGAGCACCTGCTGCGCCCAATACCGTTAATACCATTCTTGTTTTTACTATATTATAATTCGGACCAAAGCCCCGGGTACGATGGCCCGAGCGGTTAAGCGTCCATTAGTTTTGAATGAAAATTCCGTGTTTGTGTGAACTTACAAATGACTTTTACTATGCGTGTAGAGCTCCTCATGTAAGGAGCCCCATTACAAAACACCAGGGTGGTAGGTGCTAAGTGGCCCTATATAACGTGTCGTGCGAGGGGTATACCGGCTGTGCCTTTATAGCGGTCGGTGGTTCCTCGGGCTGGCGTTCGGCGAAGATGCAGCGATGCGGCTAGCATCTGGGTTGTCGCTTTCTGTTCTTGCGGTCGATTGCTCGTTTATTCACTCTTTATACGAGCGCGCGGAAAGGAGACGAAAGGTTTTGCATCAGAGGTGTGTTTTACGTTTTGCGAGGGCGGGGGGGGGGGGGGGGGGCGGAGGCTCAGCAGGTCCGGCGTTAAGTGTTCTAGGACTGAAGTCCTCTTTTGGGGTCAAACCGTTCTGAATTGGAGTGGGTTTGCCCCACAAACGTTCTAAGAGGGTTAAGGTTTGGAGCGTTTTGGCTGGCGGGGGGGGGGGGGCTACTGTAGTATGTACTGCTGTGCCGGCTTGAGTGTTTTGCGCTTCGGAATATGGCTGCCGAATAAATACTATGGCTGCACGTCTTGAGACATGTCTACAGATAGATGATCTCGCTCTTCACCTGGCGTTGTGAGAGGTTGTGTGCAGGGTCTGTGTGTAGTGCAGATCCAACCCAATGAAGCATGCGCTACGTATGTATGTACGTACGTACGTACGTACGTGGGTCACGCGGGATTTACGGGTCCCAGCCGGCAACATGAGCTGAACGTAGACGAGATCGGGAATATATCTGGCTTGAACTATTTAGACTATGAGGTGGGAATGATTTGTGTGATATGTAGATGGTCTGTATGATCGGTATGATCTATACGATCTGTGTGATCTGTCCAGTAGGTGTGATGGGTTTAATGTGTATGATAAGACGTTGGCAGGTAGTGTACCGTATATGACGCGAGACACCACATCCCTCCCCTACGATATATTTCGAAGCATATTGATTTCAGGGCGCTCTCACGGGCCAGGAAGTTTTCGAATCTGTTATGGTCGGGTCGGGTCGGGTCCCGTCACCGTAACCCGACCCGACGCGACCTGACCCGTGAGGTTTGACCCGACCAATGAACAGCCCCGGTTTCTTGGCAATGGGGATAGTGCACTCGCTGAGAGGACGCGGCGATATAAATATTTCGACGAGATTTTTCTCAACGCTAATTTTTCCGTTGTTGTGTTTAGACCCCCCCCTTGGCACGGAGAAGCTTGGCTACGAAAAATCGTCCCAGCAGGCGGTGTGTCATCTTGCTCAGTATTCATTGAACGGGCAGAGGCACAAATACGGTCACGCTGCGACCACGTCGTCCGGCCTTCTTCGCATTAAGCTTCAGGCACCACGTTGTTTTTGTCCTAAAGTTTCTCCCTTTTCCTGATGTTTTGTTGGTGCTTTCCTGATTTCTCCTAACTTTGTTCCCGAACAGACGACTGCTATGTATGTAGGCGAGCGTTCCCGCTTTTCTTTTTCGCCTCTCTTCAATTTTGCTGATTTCAGGAAACTTTTCCTGTTTTCTTTTTTCTTTTTTTTTTCAAGAAACGAGTGGAAAACCAGAAAAAAAACGATGATCGACAATAACGGCCCTAATAGGCAGTGGGTCTAAGTAGTTGGTTACGCCGGACGGGGACCTGGCATATACACGAGTACTCCTAATATTTTTTTGTTCGAGTAGCCTAGGGCCGGTCGCTCCTATGGTCTAGTGTCTGGTTAGCCTGGAGAACCATTCAACGAGGAGGGTCACGGTTTCGAGCCCTGCCGTGTTCTAGGGCTCTTTTTTGTTTGAAACAAAAATCGACTGCAGAGAGCGCATAGCCTGGGCATGCGCAGCTCGTCGTGGGTTGGTGACGGAGGTAAGAAAAGTAACGGCTGGAACCCTTCTTGCGATCAAAATGCCTTCCAGGGCATGCACTGTAGTGGCCAGGGGGGGGGGGGGGGAGCGCCCGCTGCGTGACCCCGGATCTGAGTTACGGTAGAACCCCGAAAGGAGAGGAACAAAAGGGTGACGATGACAAATGGGACCGAGGGAACCCGAAAAGGAGGGAGAGAAAAAAAATCACAGGGCACTATGGAACATCAAGAAAACGAGCATTGAGAAACCCAGGCTGAGATTTACCAGGAAAACGAGAAAAAACCGGGAGGCGTTATCCTGAAGTTAGTGCGCAACACACCCGTTCTTTTGGTGAGAAATCCAGCCTGGACCAAAAAAGGTTTCTGTTTTTCTTGTTTCGTGCGGCCCTGTGCTGAGGCGTTCTACGATAAAGGTGTCACATTTGGGGAACAGCGTTTGTAAGTCACCACGACGTCCTTGCCGATCTCCAGTTGTTGAAGGATGAGTGTATGCAACTTGTGGTCTATATTGTCGTGCATAATAAGGCGTGCGTACACCTACTACTACGATATGCGTGTTGCATCAGTCGTGTTCGTATATTTTTCACCCGTTGATTTTCGCACTATGCCTTGAGGGGACATTGGAGTCTCCGGAGCATACAGGGTGAGCCTTCTATCAATAGATCGTAGACCGCCTCTACTGCATACCGTGCTTTGGACGCGTGCTGCGGTCGAGGCGCGAAGCCTCTGTTTCTCCTGTGCCCCCTCACTTGGGGAGCTCCCGACCAAACCCAATATTCTGGCAAAAATGGCAAAAAACCAAGATGGGTACAATCTCATACCCTAGGTGAATACACAACGGACATTGTTGTAGGCCGGCCAAAACGTAAATCAAGATGGGAGCACAAACCCCATGTCCTATACAGTACTGCATACACGTGAGAAGGCATTTCAACGATGGGTAGTTTTGTCAGTGTCCCGTCAAGTCAGAAATATTTGCGTTTTTTGGCAGGCAAAATGTGATATCTCCATTGTGGCAGTGATGCGCCATTGCAGTGTTTTCGCTTTGCCCCCACAAAGTTCCATCCAACGCGAAATGGCCCCGCTCAACGTGCGGGGGGGGGGGGGGGGGGATGAGCGCTTTTTTTCTTATGTATTCTGCGTTGCCAAGGCGGGGGGAAAGGGCGGGCTGAGGTGGCGTATGTATGGTGTATGTACGGTTTATGTATGGTCTGGGGCTATATATATATATATATATTCATTACGCGTAGTAATTCCTATTTAGATAAGTAATGAATTGTGCGCAACCTCCATACTATAAACGAATTAGAGAGCAGACGTATTGCGCAGCTCGCAAAGTTGAATATCAGCGACCAGATATTCAATGAGTCGAACTCACAGCTGACGTATTTAATAACTTGATAAAATATACCTGCTCGGCAACGGCAACAGGAACACGCACCCGTTTTGATTGAAAAATCCAAAACCGTCAACAACCTATTCCTTGGTTGTTATATCGCACCACGCTGACTGCTGTTTGTTGAGGTCTTAGTCCGTTGGGCTACTGGTAAACGGTTAACCAGTTGCCTAACCAATCTAAGCCATACAACACCCCACCCACCTTCAGAACAGCGGGGTCTTTCATCTTAGTATGGGGCCGTGCGTGCCTAGTCCGCGGTTCTTCACAATCTCTGCGGACCCAGGAACGAACGTGTATATCAGGTTCTTGACATGAGGGCGTTCACTTCTATTTTAAGGTTGTTTTCATGGCGGACTTGAGATTCGAACTGACGACCAACGATCCATGTCCTGCCGATAGACGCCAAAATGTGCTGAGGTCTTAGTCCGTCGGGCTAGTGGTAAAATATTAACCAATCGCTTACTACCCATCTAAGCTTTAAAACATGTTGTATTACATTCCTGGAAGGCTACGAGTATGAGGTGATGGGACAAACTAGGCTTACTACTATTACGGGGGGCCATAGTTAATAGGACCAAATGTTGTCAGTAAAAACGGTCAAATATATAGGGTTTTATGTACACCATAGGTCCTGTTAACTAGGGTCCCCCGTAATAACAACGGTTGCGACAACGATAGCCCGGTCATCAGCAACACCAACATCGGCATACCTCCGCACTGTACATTTTCCGCGGGAGTTCTTGTCCTCCTGTAATTCTGTTGTGTTGTGTTTTTGTTCTCGTCGGCGGTCTACGCCAACCGGGCTCTCCTTTGCTGCCTTGCCGCTCCCTGGCTCCGCGGTCGACGTCGGCCGCCACGGCTGGGGGCTCTGCACTAGCCACCCAAGCCGCCCCCCCTCCTTTACGGGACTTGGGAGGGAGCTCGTCTTCAAGCCAACCTCTTTCCGCCCGGGGAAACCACGAGGTATCGCAGAGTTTTCGTTGTGTATGCCCAGTCGTCGTCGAGCGAACTCCATCATTGTTGTTATGTGGTGGTGTTACCACTGCTACTGCTACTACAGTATACTGCTACTACTGCTACTGCTACTGCTACTGCTACTGCTATTGCTGCTGAGGGCTTTCCTGGAAGGGTTAGGGTTTGGCGTCTACAGTGCCCGACTGCCCGGTACTTTCCCCGCGACGACAGCGTGCTCATCGGGTTCCACCCCGTATCCCAGCGCGAATGCTTTCTGTACGACGCGCAGGAACGCACTGGTACGTGTACGCACGATTCGGAGATCTGTGCACTGCACAGTATCGTAGGAGAGCCGTGGTAAATTTGTAAGGGGAGTACCATCATGGCGGCCAGCCCGGGCGCGATGGCGCCGACTTCGACCATCCCGGGGGAGCATCGTGTTACAGTGCGTTTTGTTGGATCTATCCTATATAGTATCGGAGTCACTCTACCTAAACATCGAACGCGCTTTGCATTCCACCCCCTACCGGTCTACAGAGCATGCCGAGTATTATCGAGGTGTGAGACAATACCTGGTATGTGTTTAGTATGTACGGGAGAAGTTGTGACCAATCAGATCAACACGTGTTGTTGTACGCGTATAGTCCAAGTACCGGCACTACTGTGTACTATATACAGGGGGCATGCAATGCAATGGGCGATGACGCCGACGACCCGCCGGCAGACAGAAACACACTCTCCGGTGTCACGCTTATTGCGCATCTCAAGACCATCCTGCAGTATGGTCTCACCATTTTGCAGCATGGTTTACCATTATTGCTCGTCGGCCAGTTCCACGAGGCTTGAGACCTCAACTTTGCATCTCAGTGCTGTGTTACAAAAATACGGTGCCACCATTACTCATCAGCCGGTCCCACAAGACCTCAGCGTTCACATCTCAATGCCATAATTGCATTATGGTCTCACCATAGTTCGTCAGCAGGCCCCACAAGACCTAAACACTGCGGAGGCACCCACCCCGTCAGTCCCCGTGACCTCTGCCCGTAAACCAAAGCACTTCTTCCAGCGTTCCTGAACAAACGACGCTGAATGAACGAGGCACCTTGAGAAATGCTTTCTGCGTCGTTGTTAAGGAACGCGAGAAGTGCTTCGATTTCGGCGTAGAGGTCACGGCCGAACGGGGTAGCGGTGCCTACATACGTATAGCTGGGGCTGTGTTGTACCGACTGACCAGCAATGGGGATGCTATACTTACTTCGCAGCAGGAATTGAGATGCGTTGTGCGTTTGACATCGGAGAGTTCGGCGTCGTCGCGTAATAATTACTGTACATCTAGTTACATGCGTATGTAGTATAGAGGTAAAGCAGGCAAGGCGAGGTCTCATGCCTGCAGCAGACCGTGTGCGTTCGAAGAAAGCACAACGAAAACACTGCCACCGAATCCCGCCTAACTGAAAGAACCCCAACAAAAAACATACAACAGAGCGAAAGACGGGAACTGCCACCAACTCGAGACGGCTTGTGACGAAGGAAGTCCATCGCGATAGTCCCAGCTTTCTTGCTTTTCTGTAGTCTCCAGGTTGGAGGAAATCGACCATGTACTACAGCTATCGCCATCATCATTTTGAGCAAAAAGCACGAAGACTAATACTCGTAACACAAGAAATAGGGTCGTTCTTAACGAGCTGAAAAAAAATAGCGATTCAAGACTCGTTGCCATGACAAAGATCACGATCCGTGACGTCTCAGTTCTAACGAAAAAAGCCGAAAAACATCACGTTTCGTAATATTTCAAATTGTAAGAACTTCAACATTTCAAACCCAACGATGTTTGTCGGAGGAGCCATCCCTCGCGAGCGAGGTCGGGCCGACCGCGCCTGGCCCGGCCGGTGATATGTTCGAATCGCGGGCCGAAGCCCGACCCTGCCTGCGGGATTTCAATGTCAACGATCGTCGGCCAAGCTCGGTCCGCGAGGATCCATCTCGCAGGCCGCCTGCCCGGCCTGGCCTGTGACATACTCAGGGCATTTTCGTTTTATCTTTGAGCTGTGGCTCCTCCTTCTTCTCGAATGTTTAAGGCCACAACGTGCTCGTTAGCCCGTGCCAAGCGGTGTCTTTGGATAGCCACCCTTTGCCCTCAAGCGGCGTGCGAAGCAGAGTCTGCCATGCCCCTATACCGGCCTTCGGATATCGTTGGTGCACGTGGGTGGCGTAGTGCCTTGATCAGGCGTGATTGGAGATTTTGTATGTTTTAAGGGAACTCTAAAAAAATGGCGTCATGAATCGTGTCTTTTTTGTCATGATTATTATCACGACAAAAAAAACACGATTCCGAAACAAAATTTCACGAATCGTGTTTGTTTGTTTGTTTGTTAAGAATGGCCCATATTACGCAGTACACAGCAGACAGAAGACAGACAGACAGACAGACAGACAGACAGACAGACAGGCAGACAGACAGACAGACAGACAGACAGACAGACAGACAGACAGACAGACAGACAGACAGACAGACAGACAGACAGACAGACAGACAGATAGACACCCACAGAAAGACAGACTACAAGAGAGTACTTTTACGCCCCCCGGTATGAAGAGGATTTTGAGTCTGCAGGGAAAAAAAACGACCTCTCAGTCTCTCCGCTCGGTTGGCCTCGCCTCAATATTTATTCTCGTCTCACCCTACGTAGGGAGGCCTCGAACACGCTGTTTGAATACAAAGAATTTACACGCCACTTGCCACTTACCACTTACCACAACAACACCAACCGCCACCAAGCACCACGTTTCAAGCCCAACAAGGGGAAGATCCTCTCGCGTTTGGTCCAGTGTTGTTGTGAGTGGTGGGTTTTAGCAGGGCTTTTCGCGGGTCAGATCAAACCTTACGGGTCGGGTCGGGTCGGGTCAGCTAACCCCACCCGACCCGCAAAAATTTCGAGGTGTGTTGACTTGACCCAACCCGATCCGCGAGATTTTGAAACCCTCTTGACCCGACCCGACCCGACTCATCCCGCGAGAACTAAAAAACTGCTGACCCGACCCGACTCGACCCGTGAGATTTGGAAATCTCCTGACTCGACCCGACCCGCGAAATTTCAAAATCTCCTGACCCGACCCGACCGGACCCGCCACCTTTTTATTGACCCGTGATACACGGGTTTCATGCAGGTCGGGTCACCTTGACCCGCGAGTCCGTTTAGATTTTGACCCCAGGCTTCGACCGGCGGGTTCGGCCCGTGGGTCCACACTTCAAAAACAATGAAATACTCATTTTTGTGCCACACAACCATATATATATATAATATATGTGGCCTGGCTGTGTAGTGGGTGAGGACCTTTAACAATCTGGGAGAAGGGATCTTTAGGTTGGTAGGCTGTTCGGATGTTTTGGTTCCTGTTGGGTTCAAGGTACGGGCGAAGACCCAACCCCACCTCTGACTCTAACCCTAACCCTAACCCTAACCCTAACCCAGACCCCAAACCGCAGCCAAAACGGGCAAAAACTCGCCATAAACGCGGCTGCGCCGAGTTTGCATCGAACCAGGAAATTTCTCAGTTGCGGACGACGATTCCGAAGTAAGTGCAGACCACGCTACACATTTTTCAAGCAAAAAACATCCCTAAAGATCCCTTCTCCCAAACTGCTAAACCTACTCTAGTGGGTAGTGATGAATGATTTGCGGGCGTGCGTATAAGGATTTCATTTGGGGATGTTTTAATGTTTAGTTTTTTTTTTTTTTCAAAACGGGGAGTGTTAGCACGAGAGAAGCCCTCGGGTAAGAGAGCGCCGGGCGAGGAAGTGCTTTACTTAAGTGTCGGGTCCGCGAGTCGAATGCGCGGGTCCGACCCGCGGGTCAGCAAATAATAACTCGCGGATCATACTGGCCCGGCCCGCGAGGGAACCGTTTCTTGCGGGTCCTTACCTGACCCGGCCCGTAACCAGTTTGTCTCCTCTTGACCCGACCTGGCCCAACCCCGGGAGATTTTGAAAATCTTGGACCCGACCCGAACCGTCCCATGATATTTGAAACACTCTCTACCCTTCTGACCCGACTCACGAGATTTGAAAACCTCTTGAACCGACCCGACCGGACCCGACCCGCGAGAGTTTGAACACCTCCTGACCCGACCCGATCCGACCCAACCCGACCCGACCCGTGACATTTTGAACACCCCATTACCCGACCCACGGGTCGGGTCATGACTATTAATAGAGGTGCGTACGCTAGGGGAAAATAAAAACGAAAGCCGGATAACGAGTCGTTATTCTGAAAACGAAAACCGGATAAAACCGTTTTATTTTTACCCGGTTTTAACCATTTATTTTTCGGAAAACCGGTTTATAAACCGGATGCCAAAGTGAAACGCCTCCATATATTTGCACCAAACGGCAATTTTGCGTCCATTACGTGTTGTTTATGTGGATTCCGATCTACTGGTGGCGTGCGAGCATAAATAAACGAGGTGGTGTGGCACTCACTGTCATAACACCAGCACGTAATGGTTCGGGGTGACGTGATTTCATGGAATAAAACAAGATCTTGCCCATCTATACATTTACTGAAGTATACTGTAGCACAGTTCGTACCGTACACCGGCCGCCTGGTAGTATATCATATGCCTGGCATTTGTGTAGAGCTTCAACTATATAATTGTAGCCCTATACAAGGTTAATATATTGCTCTGGTAATGCAGCAATCTCTAAATATATATATATATATATATCGTGGCATGGAGGACGTGCAGTGTAGGCTTGACGAGCTCAATTGTATACCTGATACATATAAGGTGTTCCTGTTATATATTAGAGTGGTACCCTTATTGGCAGGGTTTTATGCAACAAGCCGGAATGGACCGTGGTCATGAATCACAGGCGACAAAAAAATAAATTATGCGAGTCTCGCGATGATGCACTGCGTGGGGCCAAAAGAAACAGCCGCTGTTGAGTAATTTAACGCTTATTTCTCGTTTGTTTGACGTTGCATCGGTGCCCCCCCACCGAAGACTACCGAACAGCCAACAGCAGTCAGCAATTCACGTGTAATAGCAAAGTGAAACACCCACCACCCCTACATACAGTAGTTACTACAGGGCACCGAACTGGGCATCATATAACCTTTAAACGCCACCGAAAAAAATGGGGGGGGCAGTTAACTATGACAGCCCCCTAGCTGGCAGCGCCCACACCCAACACCCCCAAAAGCTACGCCACCTGTACCAGGCAGCACCCACTTAGTAACTATCCTGGCACCCAGGTAAAACAGCAAAGCCTTAGGGTCAGCGTGCAAATATAGTGAAAAGGTACAAAACGGTAGTGTCACAATTTTTTCACGATGATCAGGCTTTGACTCTTATTATGGGAGCCGAAACCGGAAAACAAAAAAGGGTTTGTAGAGAGATCCACGAATAATTTCGTGCCAGATCCGACTTGTCGAATATTATCGATGGACGAAAAATAGTAATAATCTCTAAAATACTTTCTGTATTTCGATCGGAAATGGCCTGGCCAGACTAAACCAGACTCCAGTTCTGTACGGTCCCAGAACTGGCCAAAACTCATTCTGAACCCAACCCAGGAGGCCGAACGTGGCGGGCCTGATACTTTTGTACATATCATCGCTAATACCGCTGTATACTCTCTCGCCATCTCTGACACAGTATCCCGGCAATTAGCGGTAGCTAGAGATTCCAAGCTCCGGTGATGATGGTGAACAACCCACTACTACACCGCATGCATTCTCTTCTTGGCGGTTGTCGTTGTGTTCTCTTGTTGTGCTTTCTGCAATCAATGTCAACGCACTGCTCCTTGATGCTGCAGCAGACTGCCAACCTTGGGGACCCTTCGTCGTGGATAAAGCCAACCCACTCCAGGAAGCGCGAGTGTGCGAAAGCAAGACCCATGTTACCCGGCGGGTCCCAAACAAGATGCGTGGATGCTGTGTACTGTTGTGTGTCCGCCGAATTTAAAGATTGTTGCGGTAACTCCTCCCTCCAACGTCCTTCCAACTCAAATGAAACCCCGGCATACTTACACAAAAAAAACATCATACGTAAAATAGGAAAATACGAAACTCTATATATATACAAATCTGGGCCATGCGGAAAACAGAAGTGCATGCCAGTTCTGTTTTCTGGTTTCGGCTCCGATAAGATTCAGCCTAGCACAATTTCATCCGAAATCAGCTGACAACCAGCTTTTTTTGTCAACCATCGCACCCTAAAATACAGCACCCTTCTTACGCCCCAAAGTAGTTTTCTAGGATATATATAGTGCGGAATTTAAGGATGTTTTGTAGCCTCTGGCAGATATACCCCTTGATATTATCCACCACTCTGACCGGAAATATAAACTCCCCTTTGATATCCATGTCAGAGTCCAAATGGTGATTGTATTCCCGGTCAGAGTGGTACCTAGTACGATATAGTGCGGAATTTGGGGATGTGTTGTATCGTGTGACTCTGTTCGGAAATATAATGAGCTTTATAGATTTGTTGTTAGCATCAAGTCGTAGTTTATAATTAATTCCGGACACATCATTTCTCACTGAAGATCACAATAAAATAATACTGTACGTAGTATAATAGTATGATACGGCCGTGCTTTTGTTCTGGAGAGTTCTTCACTTACTTTCAGTCAGTCCTTTTATAGAACAGCACTACACATTTATTTGTCGGATGGCAGTCCTGTTTTTATTTTATTTGCCTTCTTCTGACAATGTGCAGGGCGTTATTCGTTCAAAATGAAAAAGCTGACATAATTCATCGAATACCACTAACTAACTTCATCGAACCAATTCTCGTTCCCTGCGTGTACTCACTTGAATATGCACCCCCACCATTTACCGAGATATTTTACCTACTATGCATCTATACGCCATGCTTCCTACTCCGCATCTACATTCCACCCCCACGCCATGGGAAGTAGTCCTCCCTCCTCCTCGTGTGCCCTGGGAACCATCGCTTTTGTTCCCAGAAACATCGTCTTCCGGCGGCCGTCTCCGTTGCACTATATATGTTCTCGTCTTTTATCCTAATAGCTATGACAAAGGCTTGAGTTGACCAGAAATAACGGCTTGGTTTTGCAGGCAGAAGTGGTGCTTGCTCACACGCTGCTATCATAGCGTCATCTTGGCGGCACTTCTTGTTTAGCTCGACTACTACGTACCGTTGATACAAGTGCTGCTACCTCGTTTTTGCCCAAACAATTACCAC
This sequence comes from Nereocystis luetkeana, assembly GCA_031213475.1. Taxonomy (NCBI): domain Eukaryota; class Phaeophyceae; order Laminariales; family Laminariaceae; genus Nereocystis; species Nereocystis luetkeana. Next base: position 7,182,625 of record JARUPZ010000025.1, on the reverse strand, counting down.
GCAGTGCAGCAGTTTGCTCAAAGCAGAACACAGGCGTCGGGTGAGCATGAAACTCACACGTTTCGGCTTGCCTTCTGTGATTGACTTTTGTCATGGATTTTCTCTTGAAATCACTCGATGCCGCTATTTCCAGCACCCGTATATGAGGCACAGTTGCAATGCAAGTAGCGAGCCTCACCAACCCTTCCCGATGCCCTGCCCCCCCCCCCGTCTCCCCCAGATAGCTCCTTGCTTGCACCGTCTTCGCCGCTGACTGGTTCACCATACACAGCATGCCAACGAAAGAGCCAAAAAGCTTGTCGATGCCCATGGGGAGGCGTTCTTCTCCTGGTGAAGGTGCAGTCGTGCGTGCAGAACGTTCGTCCTCCCCGGAAAGGGCTACTGGCTGCACGCGCACCACATCCAGAAGTTCCGCAAATCCACACAAGACGACTTGGCGAATGCCACTCCCAAGCCGATGCCGGTTTTCATCGACGGGAACCCACACCGCCACGCGGAGCACAAGCAGGAGTGCAGGACGCAGAAAAGAGGCTACCACCTTTGCAGAAAGGTGGCCGTCTCTTTCGACGAGGAGGTTTTTCGGGCGACGGATGGAGAAATGCTGGCGGCTTTAGCCCAAACGGAAGGTGCGCCGCAGACCGATGCGGCCACCTACGTGAAGGCTGTGCTGGAGGCCCGCCGTCGCCACGCAGCCCGGAACGCCCGCAAACTTGGCGACGGCGGAAGCCATGCCAAACGCCGTCGGCTCCAGGCCGCCGCTTGAACCGCAATAATACAGTATGCGACACCACTCGAGAATATTGAACGTCGAGCCAGTTTCGAAAGATCCTCCGTAAGGCTTGTTGTGTTCCACTCTAGCTTCAGCATAGAACGGGCCCCTTTGTTGTGTGTGTTCTTGCCCCGAAATCGATCCTGAGATTCTCAACTACTGACAGATCTTTGAGGTCTGTCGCGTTCTGTGCCCGGCAGTACAGGGACTCGTTCACTCGTTTTAAACTGTCGCGCGCCGATACGGGTGCGGAGGTTAAAGGTGTGGGACTTGCAGATCTCAAGAGCGGCCTATAGTGCGATCTTCGAAGTTTGGGCGTCGGCACGATTTCCGCAATAAACTCCACGAGTAGTGAGTGTTCCTACGCGTGTGTGTGGTATCTTGGACGACAGTATTTTTGGTGTTCCAGAAGTTTCGGATGTCGAAAACAGTTAGGATTTCCCCGCTGGGCTTATTATGCGAGACCGGAAACAAAAACAGCAAGGCAGTCTTTTCACCACTAACTAACTAATGAAACCGGCCGCGGGCGCTCGTTTAGTACTGCAAGTATATATATGCGTAAATGATTGTGCCGGTACTATCTACAGGAATCTCAGACATATATATTTCAGACGCACCGACTTGAGGTATTGTCCCTTGGTAAGTTTCGTACCGGATACGTAGTGTGTGCTACTGTAATTTAGTCCTAAGGTTGCATATTCCGCGTTGCGGCTCCTATCAAAGGTGCAGTAGAAGGAAGCATGAATCTGGGGCTGTGTTCCTGACCAGTATACATTTTCACACCACTTCATGCTTTTATTACTCTAGTAGTTCTGAGAGATATTTTAGGTTCCTTCCGGAGACAGACATGAACTTGTGGCGTTTTTCCTTCTTTTTTTTTCAAGCGTGTGGTGGTCCAGCCTTGGGAGGGTGCATGCTCTGCTGAGCCGTAGGGGGGCGGGGAGCACTCATTGGAGGTAGGAGTGGAGTGTAGTAATAATATCATGCATGGCCGTAGGCGTATGACCAAAGACGCTCGCGTTCCTACAATGCCGGGACGGAGCACGTAGGGTTTTCACCGACCAGGCGGGCATTGCTTGCTTGCATCTATTAGTATTAACAGTGCGAAGCGCCGTAGGGTGTTCGGCGAGTGAGTGGCGTGAAGGGTAAGCTGCGTCCTCCTACAACAGCAAGAAGGCGTGAAGGGTGAGCTGCGTCCTCCTACAACAGCAGGAAAACTGCTCGTGAGGCGGATTTGCATATGGATGGCAGCCTCAAGAAGTGACCTCGGTTTCCGGTCTGGCCACTCAGAGGGGATGCCTACGGACGTGCGCGTTCAACGTCAGCGCGTTCGCAGTAGGTGTCGTCGTGTTGATATCGAAGCCGCTTAAGTCCTTTTAGAACCGCAGTCCCATAATTGGGGACAATTCACTCTAATTGTAAGTAGTTTGTCCCCAAATCGGGACTGCGGCTCTAAAAGGGTTAAGTCCCTATCATGATTTCAGTTACCAGCCTGTGGGGAACATACGGCGGGCCATACGTCATGCCGATTGGCGATTTCCCACCCCCCTTTTTGACGTTGGATTCGTAGGAATCTGACGATAACTCCCGAATCCGTTTTTTTTCTTTTCGTTTTTGCAGAAGTAGTCACTATTAATAGACCCCTTTAGAAGAACCCAAGGAAATTGTACTAAAAGCTCCGCTCACGAATCTGCCGGGTGCCAGGTGGTACCATCGGCAATCGGCCATGTCTCAGCCTGTCGTCATGTGGGCGGCTCGGATCTGCCTGGAAGGCCAGTACACGGAGAAGGAGTTAGAACGGGGACAAGAGTAGATGTGTCGGGATGTTGAAGAGGTGTGCAATACAGCCGTGGCAGCACCATTTTGTTTTGTTTTTACAACGGGAGGTATGCTTACTGTAGAGGTACATGCCGGTACTGTATACGGTAGATACCGCCGTGGCATCTTCCGTGCTAGGCACAGCAGTAAATAAAACTTGAGAACATGCGCGATTCGCCCGAGCAACAATGTGCGTGACGTAGGGGTGTAAGGAAGGATGGTCGCGAAGCGCAAATCAGGTTTCGTCAGCTCCCCGGGTAAGGTGCCCTGCCAGCCAGAATTTTTTCGGCCAAAACGTGCTACCTCTTTCGTGTCACTCTTCAAAGGGGGCGGCTTCCAAAGAGTGGCGACGAGGCACAGCTGCGTGTGGCGTGGCTTCGAATCTCCCGTGCCGGCGCGTGCGTATGACAGGGGTTGAATTCAGGGCTATAGAACACTTCCTGGCTGCAACGTCCGCACACGCCGGACAGACCTATGATGTACAGATCAGATAGATCATATAGATCCTTGTGTGCCTTTTGTGATTTGCCACGCAAGATCTGTATAGCACAGTTCAAACCCGGAAGACGTTTTTTTTTTCATCCTCGAGACATGCGCTAGATCATACCGATTATGTGGCTTCACCACTCGAGCACGAGCCACTGTAGATCATACATATATATAAGGAAGGGATTATATTTCTGCCTGAAATATCTAGATCATCAAACGTGGGAATTATCTGTGGACGATCTGTAGATGCTATGCAGATGGTCGGTAAAATACCTGTAGATGATCTGTCCGAAGAGTGAGCCTTTATGGCCGACGGAGCTCCTTTCAACTACGTGAAACTACCCGCCATAGATAGGCCGTTTCGGTTGCAGCATTTGTAGTACTTTTCGTTTGGCACCTACGCAGGCCATGCGATCGTTCATCGCCCAAGGCAACCGTAGACAGACCTGTTTATCGAAAGCTCTGAGATCAGTGTCGAGTCACGAACACTACTGTAGCAGTTAGTATAGAGCGCTTCTCGAGCGAGGAGCCTCGTGATGTTTTTGCAGATGCACCCTCTCTCACCGTCGATGGAAGCTTGGGCATACCCGACCCGTGCTGCTGCCGTCGCGGTGTGGGTTCGCGCGCTTCAGCCCGTAACGGGGTTGCGAGATAATGAGGCGTGTTGCTGACGTTAAGGGTATATACGTACATTCTTTTTTGACCGAACTACTTCAGACTGCCCCTGGGGTCCAGAACCCATTATATCACTATATCCTCCAAACCTTCCGTTGAGCAATTCGACGTTATTTATCGTGATAGCTATTATTCCGGGTGACCATAAAAACATTGATCAGGACCCATCACATACGAAAAATCTATCCCAGCATATATATACATATATATATATATATATCCTAGTACTTTTACCAAGCATATTCGGTCCTGATTACTATGGTCTCCGGTAACAATAGGCTTTGGGATTGTTCGTCGGGTTGCAAGTTCACCAAAGCAGTTTTTCTCGATAACAGTTTTTGTGTGAGGTATGAAGCTTCTCCTATACAATCAAGTGAGGAGCCTCAGAACAACTAGGTGCCATCCTTGTAAGGCGAGCACGCGCCAGATGTCCCCTTCGAATCTCGCGATATCCAACCGCAGGACAATCTCAGCCGCTTCGCATGTATGTGCTGCTGTGAGTGTGGCCGATGCCGCCCCTGACGCGCAGGAGCTCCGATCGCGAGGGACTTCCGGACTTCGGCGAAGCCATTTTTGACGTTCACGGTAGCCAGTGCGCCTTCCCATCTGAATCGTTCTCCATTTTTTTCATTTTTTTTAATTTTAAATCATCGCTTTTACGTTCCAGCCTAACTCGGACCTGGTAGGAGGTTTTACCTCAGCGATCGTCTGGACAAGCCGTGGTCGCAGATGTCCCCCCCCCCCTCGGTACGTGCCTTCATTTTTGTTCGCGCATAGGGTTCGGCATTCCCACTGCTCGTCAATTTTCATCGATTGTTGCCAAATCACGCTTTCGCGCTTTCCACTATTAAGTCAAAATAGTCATGCAGCAAAAGTCCTTACGAACAAGGCGTTCTACGATAGAGGGTCACCCTATTACGGGGGACCATAGTTAAATAGGACCAAATATTGTAAGTAAAAATGGGTAAATATATAGGTTTTTATGTATCCCATAGGTCCTATTAACTATGGTCCCCCGTAATAGTTTTTTCCGAGGCTTCTCACTTGAGGAGCCCCACACGTCACCCGAAAACTGATTTCCGCAAAAGTCAAATAGCATCCCGTGGAATAATCCCATGACCCGAGTATACAAAACGCTATTTTTCGAAACAAGATTGGCATTGCGACGATTTTGGGTTAAGGAGCCCCGTCATCCAGAAAACATTTCACGAACGGAAATGTGCTACCTTTATCGTAGAACACTCCAGTATGCACTCGGTGATACTCGACTGTTGAATACGTATCATCTCTGCAAATAAATCCCATTTTTATTGTGATGGTGTACGTACTTGTACACCTTTGTTGCTTATGTTTCGGAATGCGGTGTCATTGTCGGGCGTGAGAACAAAGAAATACACACTGAAATAAAGGACGCGGGACAATCTGCTCGGCCGTGCAAGAACCCACTGGTTGCCCTATTTATTCCCAGCAGCTGGCCGCCTTTGCTGAACTGACGCCATCATGCTTACAACCCGCTCCAGTGTAAAGACGACGTCGAAGTTCAGGCCACACAGGGACACAAGCTTCATCTTTTTTTTTTTTACGTTCTTGTCTGCTATTAATAGTCTCCTTTTTGCTTCCCTGGTGTCCGCAGTGGTGGAGTGCGTATGCTTGTTTTTTGTTTTCTGCCTCTGTTTTTGCTTGAGGTATTTCTTCCACTCCAGAGTTATTGGAGCCTGTCCTGCGACCACGGACTGCATTGAGTTGTGAGTTAATGTGAGAACAACAACAACAAGCTACAAAATGAAGCACAATAAAAATCAACGAAACAACTACCCGAAACGAAACCAATGCCCACAACCTTCCACGACCAAACCGCTAGGTACTGCAACCAATTGACTGTGGCAATAAGCCCTTATCAACTAGCAGTATGTTTCTACAAACGGCGCGGTTTCGAGAATAGATGCTAGTCTCCACCTTATTGCCAGGGATATCTCGTGAGCGGCCGCTGCCAGTAGTTGTGGACGTTTTAGCGACGTAGGCCTCCCCGCTCTAGAAGCGAATCCAGGAGTCGTGACCGACGAATGGACGCTTAAAACTATAATGTGCGCTACACTTCACGTTTAGTCGTCGGAAGTCTTCCCGGAACGCCGCGACACTCGGTGAATCCATAGCATGCCGAAACTCAGCTCCTGACCTAATAAATGTGGAAGGTAACGTCGGGATCTGTCCTCGAGGCAGGGAATCCTTTTTGTCATAAGGGATCCCCAACGGGCTTAGGGATCCTCTCACTCGCAAAGCCTTGATCAGGCACAGCCGCCGCCGTAGCCATCGTGGGCGGCGAGAGAGGTTAGGGCGGCGCCCTCACCCGGCCGTAGGATAGAGCTCACGGACATTTTGATCTTCGTGAGTGTAGGTTGTAGCAAACGTGTGTGTTTACGGACGCCGAACGCATGGCGCTGTTTGAAAGGTCGCGACCCCGGCAATCCTCCCGTACGAAGACCGTCGCCCATGCCCACCGATCCGGCTACCCACGCGCCTACCATTCTGTACCCTGGTTGTAAGGACCAGTTTTAGAGCCTATACATAAAACAAAACGTGCAGTTCAGGTAGGGACTAGAGACGTCCACCTTTTTGACAATTAATTTGCTTTCGGACAGAAACGTGTTCTTCAACCTCTTAGGACCCCAGCCCCGTTTTGGAAACAAAAATCGCTCGGAGTTCGACTGGCGTGTCCCCAAAATCGCGACTGCGGCATTGAAGAGGTCAAGTGCGGAACAATACCCTCCCGTCTCAACCCTGACTCCGCGTTTTTTTTTTTCGTATTTGTTCGCAATAAACCCGGCTCGTGGGGTTGCGGTACAACACTGTTGGCGTGAAGGCGGTTTTTTTGTGGGTGACGTTGAGGGTTTACTTTGCTTAGGAAACTCGGAGCAGAAATGTAGCGGCATCACGATTACTCTACCAGTACAAAACATTGCTAGAAAAAGCGAGAACACGACCCGCGGTACGATAGGGGGCTACATGTCGGGGTAGCAATTTTTGCCTTGCAAGTCAAAGTAAGACATCTGACTGATGGGGGTTCTCAATCGAGGAAACCACCAACGCATTTTTGTATTTGGACTCGTGGTTTCGATAAGCAGACCTCTGCCAGATAGGATTACTCGTCGGGTTGAGTCTATACGCGTTTCCATGAAATCCGTTGTCGCGTGATACGCAGAGCTCCTGGAAGGAGGATATTTCAGAAAGTTGCAGGTGGTTCCCCACCGAAGCATGCTTGACACCCACGCCACCATTAATGCTGTGACGAGGCAGCTACACCTACGGTGCGCAGACAGGCCGGCACAGTCAGAGGTACAATGAGTAGACGAAACAATCGGGGAAACCGAGCGACAGTGGTCGGAATTAATTGAACATAAAGGAGAGGGGTTTGGATTTTTGCCGGAAATAATGTTGGAAACAACGCAAGTTTTCTTCGGTTTGTTTTCACTTGAATATGGTCACCCCCCCCCCCCCCCGGGGGCTTGTGAAAACAAAGGGTGTCGATTTCTGTTTTTTCGTGGGCCCTTACAATGTTCAGTGGGTATTTTATGCCGTTTCGTCACGCAGAGTGTAAATCAGTCTGTATGATGTTGGGATAATCATTTTGTTGCTCCTATAGCTTTTAAATATACCTGCATAATGTGGCGTGTTTAGAGGGGCGCACTGCAGTACCCTCCGAGACTCTCAGGCAGCTGCGTGTGCAGCAAACTGTTGTTTTTCTGCTGAGTTGGATGGGCTATCCCCAGCATGAGTGGTTCAACAGCGCCTCTTTAGGCCCTTCACAGTCGAGACCATTCCCTGTTGTCCCTCATACATAGCTGTGCAGACTACCAATGTTGTAGGCAATTGCACGCCATCGAGGCAACATTCCGTAGGTTATATGAAACACCGAACACCTAGTTCTTAAGAGGCATGACGCAAGTCAATCCGACAGCTTGTTTGCCAAGGTCAAGTTTTTCTCGGGCAATCGGACTGAGTTCAACGCCGACCTGAACATGTGTACAAACAAAGACGAATGTGCTACGCAAGGAGACTGAAGGCGGGTCTACAGTCATCCAGCAATATACTCATGGCATATACGTTTCCTTCCCGCCAAAGTAATTGGCGATACATTCTCCTGGTTGGTCCTGTTGGACCTAAGAAGTATTGGGCCATCTACAGAGGAGGCCGTCCCGTGGAATGCCGGATTGGCAGTAAAGTCGAACTTCTCTTAGCCTATGTGCAACATCAATGGTCAATAGCTGTGAGTGCACGTATGGGTAGCAGGTCTCGGCCAACTCATTTCGAACGTGCGGGCCTCTGAACTGTACTCAGGAACTATTCAGGCCTGGCTGGAATACCATTTCGGTTTCAAAAAGATATTCACTGTATTTTCAGGCCACGAGGTTGTTGAATATACCGTTCTCATCATTTCTTTCGTGCCAAGCTTGCTATTGTGGGACGGATTTGCCGGTTCTTCAGCAGGAAGCATCCGAACATTGACGGTGCACTCCTACCGTACTGGGCAATGTTCGGTGACAGCTGTGATGGCATACATTGTAAACGTTGTACTGGCGGAAAGGCTCTGTCATACCGAGGCTCGAAAGACGTAATACATAGGGCCAAGGTGTGTTTGTAAGTAAGCATGCTACAAGGTTTGATCAGTATCAATTAGGCTTAACGAAACACATTTGTGTCCACCATGACTTTCGAAGTGTACAGCACATGCTACACGTGCCTACTACTCCAAACAAGCTCCTGCGTAGAACTACTGTATACAGTTGTTTTTCTCCGCCTGCCCCCAAACCAAATTCCAGTCAAACACAGCTCCGAGGCCACACGTAAAAAATACCAAATGCAGCGTGTGCTGGGAATCGATCAGTTCAATACCTTCCATCCCATCCTACCTACATGATCCTCTACTCGAGGGTGACTTCCTTCGGAAGACAACAACATCGTACTGTTACTCATTTGCGCAATCATTACCAAGGAGATGGCGGACATATCCTATAGTCTGTCGTAGGACCCCGCGTGTGTGGTCGGCCATGCCATCCAGCTAACGTCCCGGCGTCGGGACACACGAACCCACCATCTTCCCCTGATGAAGACCGACAACCTCCAGCCCTCACACGCAGCTTCTGATGGGGCGACGGAATGGTGCCGCCTTTAAAGACCCGAGGTGGGATTGAGCGCCGGGTACAGTCGAGAAACACAACGCGCGCAAGCAAAACAACCCCACAGACCGATGTGAGACAGTACGACAAACGCGAGATAGAGCTGCCGCACGGGTGCCAGCAAGGGCGGCCACTGTTGACTGTTGATACACCCTACGAAAGAAAATCATATGACGAAGTGAAACTCGAAACGCTAAAACTTAAAGATCTACAACCCACACCATATTCGGTTGGTCAAACAGGTCTATACCCGGCGGCCAATCAAACGGCTCTACGGGTTGGCTGAGGGAATCATAACTCGTACATATCAGGGGTTTCTGGAAAGGAGGCCACACCAGCGCGGTTATAGTTGGGAGGAAGTCGTTGCTGAACGCCAGGCACCTTAGGGATGGCGGCCACACCGCCCCCTCAATAGGGTGAAAGAATCCTGTACCGAATGCGAGGTATTGCAGAGCGCTCGGCCACGTCACGGTGTCGATCGGGTGATTGAAGTCATCCCCGAACACCAGTCGGTTCAGAGAGGCCGGCCACGCAACCCCGGCTATAGGTTGATCGAAGCTACCACCGAAGGCCAGCTTCCGCAAAGCACAGGGCCAAACCACGTCTTTGATGGGCTGATTGAAGCTGTATCCGAAGGCCAGACGTTCTAGGAACGCCGGCCACACAACGTCGGCGATCGGTCGGTCGAATCTACCCTCAAACGTTAGGTGCAGCAACGAGGTGGGCCAACTGACACGAGAGATCGACTGGTTGAAGCTAACCCCGAACGTCAGTTGCACTAAAGAATCGGGCCATACGACGTCGTCGATTGGCTGGTCGAAGCAGCCTCCCAACGTCAGTTGCTTCAGCGAGGTCGGCCAGGCTATCGATTCGATGGGCTGGTCGAAACAACCCCCAAGAGCCAGCCTTACCAAGGAGTGCGGTAACGCCAGCCAGTCCACGCGCTCGGTGGGTATGCAGCCAATCGACAGCCGCCGGAGTGCAGTGGGCCAAAACACCCTACGCGTATTCTGCGTATCGGCGCTTGCGTCGTGCTCCTTGCTAGTCATCAAAGTCAGCATCGTTTCGAAAAACATCCTAGGCGAACCCAGCACTCGCGTGTCGGTCTGCGGCAAATCTTCCCCATGGGACACAGCGGTGACCTTCGAGTGCGAGCGTACGTAGTTGACGCCGGTTTTCTGCATCCATTCTACGTCCCTGAGAAGTGCCGCCTGCAACAGCACAGGCGCAAACATGGGAGCGGGCAGTGTCCACAATGCGCCGGCCGCTCGCAGGGCAGGCAAACGCCGTCGCATAACTTGGGCCTTGAGCGGGTCGCCTGGGGAGTCATCGTCACCCCAGAGGGTAGGGGGCATATGCTTGTCGACTGTAACGAGCAACGTACGCACTCCTCGGCAGACAACACAGGCCTCGAATGAAACAAGCTGCAGCTGCAGCGTACTCGCGTACCACCCCCCTTCTGTTGCTTGGTCGAGCGCGATCGTCAATATGTCAAGCCAACGATCTCGTCCTGGAAAAAATCAAACAAACAAACGAGCAAACAAACAAACAGCACCAAGAAATGAACCAAAAAGAAGCGCAGTTTGCCTAGGTCTCGCACGAACCTAACAAAAAACCTGTTTAACAGACAAATCGGAAAAATGGGAACGAAGCCTAAAATGAGAACCAAGCCGTATCTCCAGAACCATGTGGTGTATCAGAGAACCAAAATGATCCTGCGAAACCCCTTGGCCAGCCCTGTGAGAGGAGCTCGTCATAACGGTCATGCTCCATCTCGTGCCTTCGGGTGGACGCAAAAAGCGATATACGCTGGCTCTATTGTGATTTCTCTAGATGCTGGCTACCGCGGCGATGCCAAGGACTTCCAGCCTGAGCGACAGCTCATTCGAAGGCTGCTGTATAGCCCCACAGGATTGTCAACGTTTTTCTTGGAGTTGTACACAATTGGTTTGCTTTCTAAAAAAAACCGTCCGTTCCCATTTTTTGTTTCGTTCCCATTTTTCCGTTTTAAAATTTGTCTGTTGTTTGCGCAAAGCAACTTATACAGGGGATAGCATATCACTGGATACGTTCGACTTACACAGTTCTTGGTATGAAATAACTTTCGGAAGTCATAGTATTTGAATGAAGTGCGCGATATCAATTTCGGTTATGAAGGAGAGAGTATATACTGTTGATATGCACTGTATCTAGTTCGACCGAGCGATCTCATGATATCATCGAGGAGTCGCAGCTGGCGGTTACTGTGGCGCAGCGGTCAAATAACGCTCCCCATCGCGGTTGGAACCAGACACCGTCCAATCGACGGCCATTTCGTGCATGTACGAAGGGCTACGGCTGATCACGTATTTAAACAAAATATATCGAACGATAGGGGGGGCTGCTTACGTTCGAGTCAGAGGGAAATTTCGACCAAACCGTTGTACCAGCGCAACTTCAAGGACAGCTTCTGGTGCCCCCAAATGTATGTGCAACAAGTTTTGTCTGTCGGGGCCTCAATGACTGAAGAGCTACCCTACCGGGTACACCGTTGGAATCCTATTCGGTTTGTACACTATTTGTGTCGTTGTATCGCTACAGTTGGCCGCGGGTTTTTGTTTGTCGACTACTACAGCGTGCACGATTTATTCGAAGTCAAAGCTTGGGTAAGACAGGTACAACAGAGCTCCTTCGCGTTGGATTCATCTCTAGGAGGGGACTGCATGTTTTTGACTGTTTTTATTCATGACCGCTTGAGCTCCATTATTGAGCAGCTATCATCAGCTATGCCGGTTGGCATGGCACTTTTTTATTGTTAAAAACAAAAAAAAATCAGGACTAGCGCTTGGAAGACTTGGTCGGATTGCGCGAAAAAACGATATTCAGAAACATGGTTCAGGTGGCTCACTACGTGGGGCCCAGAAAATAAGCCCATAGCCCTAGCGCGGTATTGTTATTGCTATTCAAGAGCCTCATATAATGTAGGTTAATCCTTCTAGGACCGCAGTCCTTTTGTGGGGATAAACAAGTCAAATGATAAGCAGTTTGTCCACAAAACGGGACTGCGGTCCTAAAGGGTAAACCCTCCCACCCCTCATATTACACAGAGCATCAACTTCCCCAGCCGATAGCCCACTCCGATCGCTTCATCATGTCGTACGCCACGGACCTCAAGAAGGTACTACTGTGAGCAGCAGTGTTGAGACGTCCATCCACAAAACAAGCAAATATACGCCACGCGGGGGCCTTGGACAGGAAGAACAAAGGAGCGTTTAACTCCCCGGATGATACTCCTCGGGACGATTCCTGGTCGAGATAAGCCAGCATCAGTCCAACCGGTGAATGTGCACTTCATGCTCGTACGAGTTTAAGAAACTTGTATAGTTTCATCTATATACCAGGTATTGCTTTTTCTCTCTGTCTGACCTTTTACGTCCTCGGCAGAGTATATATATCAGGCATCTATCTCTCGATGATCAAGGAGTCGGAACGGACAGCGTTGGGTATACTGGTTTGACCGTGTACAATGAACGGTCAATGTGGACAAACTTCTTAAGATTGCAGCCCCGTTTTGGGGGCACACTATGTGAGTAATATTTCTCCAAAACGGGACTACAGTCCTAAAAGGTTGAAAACGCATGCGGCACATTGTCCGATGGCAAACACAGACGAAAAATATAACAGAGCAAAAAACAAGAGTAGTTGCCCCCAGATAATGGATCCTCCCAAGGTAGGTTATTTACGCACTCTGATTGGCTAAGGGCTGTTTCGGCCCAAGTATACAAAAAAAGTAACAGAGCAATAAACAAGAGTAGTTGCCCCCAGATAATGGATCCTCCCAAGGTAGGTTATTTACGCACTCTGATTGGCTAAGGGCTGTTTCGGCCCAAGTATACAAAAAACGTAATTTCTCGATTCAAGAATGACATTCCGACGAGTTTGGTTTAAGGAGACCCGTAATTCAAAAGCATTTTCGCGGAAATGTGCTACCTCTAACGTAGAACGAGTCAAGCGGCCCAACCAACCTATTACGGGGGGCCATATTAAAAACGACCTGCGGTACTGACAAAAACCAACCTATTTCGCTTTTTTTATCAACAACGTTAGGTCCTATTTACCAAGGTTGTGTTCGGTAAGGTACATACCGAGGCGTACCAGCGGTAATGTACCTCCGGTATACCGGTACCGAGAAGTTCGGTACCTTCGGTATGATCTCCATACCGGTACCGAGGACTTCGGTACGTTCGGTACGAGGTCCATACCGGTACCGGGAAGTTCGGTACGTTCGGTACGCAGTTCGTACCGGTACCGGTGGTGCCGGTACAACAATCCGTACCGGTAACGAGATGTTCGGTATGTTCGGTATGATCTCCATACCGGTACCGAGAAGTTCGGTACGTTCGGTACGAGGTCCATACCGGTACCGGGAAGTTCGGTACGTTCGGTACGTCGTCCGTACCGGTACCGAGCATACCGGTAGTTCGGTACGATGTTCATACCGGTACCGAGCGTATACCAGTACCGAGAATACCGGTACCGGGATGATCGGGAAGTTAGGCATGGTATTTACCCGATACCGCCACACACTCACAGCACCAGCAGCACAGCCGTAGCCTCTTCGCTCGGTACACTACCCTCTTCGCTCGGTACACTGGCGCGTGCCAGCCGCCTCATGAGCGCCGCATCAACCCCCGCCAACCACGATGCCCCCGCTGCTGGCGGGGGGGGCAACAACGAGGCACCCGCCGCTGGCGACCAAAGCTCATCATCGCCAGTGCCGGCGCCAGCACCTTCGGAGGCAGGAGTTGTTGTCGTGGATGGTGGAGGAGGCACGGGCGTGCCAGTGATAGGGCCTGCTCCCATCTACGACAGCGCAACGAACACAGAGAGAGAAGTGCCGGCGGAGACACTCAAAGCTATCGATGAGTTTGTGGTGCCGGAGGGGTATCGGAGGGAAGGGACGCGTGAGGCCTCTTTCTTGTACTCGCTCGGTGTGTACGTTGAGCCGATAGATTCGAAAAGAAAGGCCTGCCGGTACTACTGCTTGGCGAGCGCACCGTGCCGTTCGAAGAAACACACGGTACCCTGCGTCATGCATTTTGAAATTGACATTTTGGGCGGGCAATATGAGAGACGCTCGGCACACACACACCACCGGTATCGCCGGTATCACCGGTACCGGTACCGGTACGGGCTTCCATACCATACCGAGAAGTTCGGTACCTTCGGTATGATCTCCATACCGGTACCGAGGACTTCGGTACGTTCGGTACAAGGTCCATACCGGTACCGGGAAGTTCGGTACGTTCGGTACGCAGTTCGTACCGGTACCGGTGGTGCCGGTATAACAATCCGTACCGGTACCGAGATGTTCGGTATGTTCGGTAAGATCTCCATACCGGTACCGAGAAGTTCGGTATGTTCGGTACGTCGTCCATACCGGTACCGAGAAGTTCGGTACGTTCGGTACGATGTCCGTACCCGTACCGAGCATACCGGTACCTTACCGAACACAACCTTGCTATTTACTATGGTCTCCCGTAATAATAGAGCTTTTCCAAGCCACAGCATCCCGAGCCGGCCAAATCAGCCTCGAGCCTTTCCAAGCACAGCATCCAAGCCGGCCGAACCGACCTATTGATAGAGATTTCGCAAGCCTCAACATCCAAGCACTGGTCACCCCATAGCGTTCGGGTTCGGGTTTGGGTTAGGGTTCGGGTCGGGTGGTCGACTTTAGGCACCACGGCCAAAACCCCCGGAAACGTTCACTACCTACCAGGGTGCGCATCCACGGCTCGCAAAAAAATACAAGATTCAACAACAATCAACCGCATAAAAAACGAACTTCATACATCATACGATGTGACTATGCGCGTCGATATCTATCTGCGTGAATATTAGCATGGTTGAGTTCGTTGGCGGTTTTCTTGACAACGACTCCCAGTAGGGGTTGGGCTCCTGATTTATTCATTTTTCTCGGGCTAAGAAACACTTCTGATGGTGGGATCAAGGCACGTGGGGATAGACAGAACCCCTAACTCGGTCCCCAAACGGGCCATATTATTCGCGGCAGTATGCCACTTTATAATATGTTTTCATGCGTAACACTTCTAATTTATATCATTATGAAATATTTCCTGAAGCTGTGAGTTCGACTGATTAAATAGACGATACTCAGCATTGCGAGCTGCGGGATACGTCTTGTCTACACGCCATTTTTTTACTGCGTTTTAAGTTTCTTTAAATTTAGAAACACCTAAGTTGTGAGTTCGACTGATTAAACAGTTGGTACTCAGCTTCGCACGCTGAGTAATACGTCTCGTCTATACCCCTTTTTTACTGAAGTTAACGAATTGTATGCGGAACACGAACGAACACGATTATTCACGGACTGCGGACCACGGGTCTCCTCTTGACACCAAAGCGAACTTATGCTTGCATGAAACACAGACTCCACCGCTTTGCGAAGATTAGTCTCGACGAAATCCTCGATCTCACGGCGGTTGCTTCTATTTTATGAATATTCTAGATCGTCGTCAGGTAGGTGTCAGACACCAGGCATGTATGTGCCGAATTATTGTTTCGACTCGCCGACCTCCTAAAGGATAACAAACGGCCCCTGCTCGTACACCCACACGAGTAGAGCATTGCAGTACGATAAATATATTGTCTTCTTCCTCACTGCATCAAGCCTTCCCAGCCTCTGCTCTGTCTAGCTAGTTCAACCAACTGCAACCCATCATCAACTCTATGAACCTCTTGCCCATTCCGCTCTGTTCACGCTTGCCGACGAATCAAAAACAGGTCTCCTCCGTTCAATCTTCTACTTTGTAGGATTCATACGTACTTTGCGTTGTCTTGGGGAATGTGTAAAAATAATGGCTTGTTCGGTAAGCTGTTGTTCAAGATTCAGATACTTTGGTCACTACATAAACTTCACGAAACGCCCACAACAATTCAGTTTTGGAATTTGGGACGACCTTACGCGTTTTGCACACGAACGAGTGTACGTACACTACCAATACTATTTACTAGTTAATCTCTGGACGCAGATACAAATAACGCCTCAGCCGTCTGTCAGATGATCTCCTAGCCATGTTATTGTTGCTCTCACATTTGAACTCTTCTCCGACACAGTACAATGCAGTCCGTGGACGCAGATGCAAATAACACCTGATACGCCTGCCAGGTGATTTCTTAACCATGTCCATCCGTATCATTCATATCACCCCCTTGGGACTTCAACGGTTAGGACTTCGATGGTTGAAAGTTGACGGGAAAACGTGGCGATATCAGCAACGTCACTTGCTGCATTATTGGAGGGCATGTGATGCGATTCGGTGCCCGAGTAACAATGCATGGAGTCGTACGGTACGGACGCGATATGACCGTCAGTGTCTGTCCTGCTGAAGGAGGCCCACCCTGCTCAGAAACGGCTGGTAATCCCCAAAGCCGTCAACCATCGTTCGCTTCCTGCGCTAACTCGGGGCGCCCCAAAAGGGTGTTAATATTACAATAATAGCTGACGGGTGTGGTCGGCTTGGAATGTCAGCACGGTTTTATCGGGATACGACACCAGGATGATGTGTTTTGCTGAGTATTTTGCCTTAAACTCGGGTGCACAAGCTGGCAGTGAGCTACTCAATAAAACTCGCCGACCAGTGGAAACGTTGGGCACTACTACCAGGTAAGTTGCACTACGTAGACGTTACCTCCCAGACGGTGGGTGATTTTTCAAAACGGTCACGAGGGGGGAGAACCCCGCGGCCTGTGAGCCTGGGAAGGTACTCGTACTACTTCCTCAGGCAAAGCGGGAACAAAAGAGCAGACAAAACGTTAAACTCTTGATCGTAGGAATGCCGATCTTGTTCCGAAAAATGACGCTATTGTATACTTGGGCCATGCGACTACTCACGGGGATGTCATTTGATTCTTCTTGTCGAATGCAGTTCTCGAGTGAGGTGTGGAGATCCTCAAGTAAGTGCGAAGCCTCAGAAAATTTAGGGTGAACCCCTATCGTAGAACGTACCGAAGGGAAATAAAACCCATCTACGCTCGTGTATACTTCGCATATACAAATAAATGTTAGGAGTACCAACGAAATATATCTATCTTGGTCGGAGACGTCGATTTTTTTACGTGAAACGCGATATGTTTTCCTGCCATTGCTTTCGGCGAACGTTGCTGTCGATACTGATGATTGGTACGTACGAACGCGCAGAGATAACTGAATGCACAAGGTATAATTAATAGTGGGTATACAGGAAGTATCAAGCATAGTAGTACTTGAGGCCGGTACAATGGCCCGTTCGCGTGTCGTTCGCTGGATCACGACGCCTAGTAGAGGTACACGATAATGTGCGACTCCGACCGAGGTACGAAAAAGGCAGTGCTCACCTTTATCACTCTTGGATAAGCCTGCTTCAGTCGCCGGGTGGTTTGATACACATGCGAGTACATCGTCCGCCGAAGGACTCTCCATCGTTGTGAGACAGCGTTTACCCATGGCAGATCCCATGCTTGTACAGGGGTGGATGCTCTCGTGCCTGTTGCGATAGGGACGATTAGGGGTGAGACTCTCGTGCAGGGGTCGAAAAGAGATAGGGGTCTGTTTTCCCGCCCGAGCGATGATAACGCACGAGTGAGTGCTGTGGCCTTCTTGGCGGGATTCACTGCAGATAAAATACATCTACACTAATAATAATAGTAGAAACAAACACCTACAGAGAAAGCCCATACACACTGCACATTTAAACGGCAGTAGTATAAGGTGAAAGCATCAAACAGGTTATTCGCGATTGTAACGCGAGAGGACCTCGGTTTTCTTTTCGCATGCAGGTATCAGGGTATTCGGATTCACCAGAACACCCCGACCCTAGGAAGATCCGTAAAAAAAAGTTTCTACTCTTTACTCGTACCCTTTTCGGACCACAGCGCAGTCCTGCTTTGAGGACTAACTACTTTGAATTTGAGATGTGTTTCCCGAAAACGAGGCTGCAGTTCTAAAGAGGTTCCCGACGGGTAGGACCCTCACAGTGCTACCCCTCTCCTGGTTCGTGCTAAGATGTGTGTTCTTTACATGAAACCGTTCATTCCACCCGTTAACATCCAGCACAATCAGTGTCGGTACCGATTATTCTATCATGGAGAGCTACAAAGTTCTGGGGTCACAAAACTACTGGACGCCACAGAGACACTACCTTATTGTGCAGCAAGCGGAGTAGACAACGAGATGTGGGCCGATGGCTGTGATTCGGGTGACCAAAGTCGACGGAGATCGACGAGCAGTGGCCAACGTTGCACCCTACGTCTAGGCATTCGAGTACATATCCATTGTTTGTATATAGATAAATACACAGAGTAAAAACCGCTATGCCCACGGCACTCGCATGCTCACTGGAGCTCGGGGTACTTCACACTCACTCGTCGTTTACCTAGTTTGACCATGAAATGGTAACATTTAACCAAGAATATATTTAAACATGGAGGCACTCCTCTACACCATGTTCTGCCTTCTCATACGAGCTACGACTGTACCTTATAGTTCAAACACTCACCGCTCCGAATTTCGTACGCAGCGCCCATATCCATGCCGGGTTTGGACATCGAGTCTGAACGTTGCCGTACGCTTTTCACGAAGTCCTGCTATCCCGTTGGGGTCCGTACGTACTCCGGAATGTCTTGTTTCATCTCGCTTACTGCCTACCCAGGGCCAGAGCCCAGATCGTCTACACCCACCCGCGAGTATCGAGGTCCGCACTCCATCGTTTCCTTTTCCTTCCTATCTCAACCCGTTCCTGTCTGTGTCTTCCCAGCTCAATCAACCAAACCCGTCGTCAACTCCGTGACCCCCCTTGCCTCTTGCATATTATCCCTTCCTCTTGTCCTTTCAACGATTCAATACCTTTCGACGAACTCAAGATTTCCTCCGGAGTTCGACATTCCACTTTATTTTACGTGTTGTTTCGACAAGTAAATACGTTTTGTTCTTGGGCCTTTTTCGATGTTGGGAGATCATTTTTTTTTTTCGTGGAAAACACCGAGACATTGTTTATAGGTAGGGTTGGGTCCTGGTAGTTCTAGTCAGTACAATAATATGTACTGGCTGCGTCATAATATGCCATTACACTCGAGCCGACCAGTGCGCTGGTTGCCCCGCTGGAGGCGCCCTGCTGGAGGCACGTTTTTACGCGTTTGTTTAGGCTTCACTACTATATAGAGCTAAAACCTACGTCGTTTTTACACCATTTCCAATGCAATTTGGTGGTAGATTGACTAAGAAGAAAATACGAAAATAGCATAATAAGCGAGCGAAGCGTACGATTGACAGGAGAGTGCCGAAAATATGTACACTGCGGTCACGCAGCCTAGATACGGAAACGGTGGGACACGGGTTCAAAAACAAGCTTGAAGTGTGCTATACCGAATCGCAGAAAACTGCGAAATCGCGGCTGCAGAGAGTAAGTATTCACATACATATCCATATATACTTTTTCAAACATGAGGTTTACTCAGATTCTCCTTCGCGATGCCTTAAGCCTTGTTGTGTGCTTCACCTCCCGCTGTCACTGCTTCAGCCGGTCCCGACTCCCTTCTCGATTGAGACCCGGTACAACCTCCACACCAGCACCAGCAGCAGCAGCCGCAGCCGCAGCAGCAGCGGTGGCGGGGCTCGACTTTACCAAGGGCTCGGTTCCAGGTGCACCGTCAGGATCCACACAGCCCAAGCCATAAGGGGTTGAGGTGGCTTCGTCCACCGTGCTCACGGTTTCCGTCCCTGTCTCCCTGTCCCCCCTCTCTAGCTGTTCTGCGCGCCCTTCCCGCCTTCTACGCCGTGAATTTTGATGGTTTTCCGCTGTTTAATGAGGCGTTACTGTAAGACGTACGTGAATGACCAAAGTACTGGCACCCTGGCAGTCCCCTCAGCCAGCACAATAGTACTGGTAGTACAGTAGTACTGGTAGTACATACCGGACCAGGGCCCAGCCATGTAAATAGGTCATTCGCGAACGACCCGGCAAGGGCTCATGGAACCCGTGTGTAAATCACAGCGTGGACGTTGGGGATGTTGTGCGAAAGAACCGTGAAAAAAAGTAAGTGCATTGTTGCCTCGGCAATACGTACAGCAGCAGGACGCGTTCAACGATAGAGGTACTGCAGCAGTAGCACATTTTGGCTTTAGTTTTTTTTTTTGTAAACAACGGGGCTCCATGCCCAAGAATCGTCGGAATACCAATAATATTGCTTCGAAAAATGACGCAATGATGCACTTGGGCCATGAGACTATTCATCGACTTGCAGTTTGATTTTGCTGAGGCCGCTTTTCGGGCGACTTTCTATTAATAATTTAGTAGTAGTGTGGAGCTCCTCAAGTGAGGAGCCTCAGAGAAATTGTGGTGAAACGCTATCGTAGAACGCCACGCTGGTTCAGTGTAATACTACGTTCGTTCGTGAGCGAAATACGACTCGATGATACCGGTCTGTTCAGACAAGCAAGAAGACCAGATTAAAAGGCTTCTTCCTCTCTTAGACTACTGAATCACCTGACTCTGCTGTCCCCTTTTGAGGGCTGAGGATGGTCGAGACGCGGTTTCGCCTTCTTATCAGGAACAAACGAGCTATATCACACGTTTTCGCTGATCGTTCTACGGGAGGTATGACACCAAATATATCTGTGACAAGCAAATAAATAGTCATTGCACGCGGTACGTTAGTTGGTTGGCACTCCATCAATCAGATGTTCGTCACTCAATCTGACGAGAATGTCGCCATGTAATTGTGGTTGACGCAAAGTAAGTGTGTTTTACAGCTCGAACCAGCTTGTTTGCACCAAAGGACCGTTTCTTGTATAATAAGCATTTCCCCCCTGCCTTTTTCCCTGTCCAAGGTTTTTTTTTACCGATTTCAATGTTTCAATAATAATAGTGTACCCGGTACTCGCCTTACGTAACACCTGAAATACTTAGCTCTCCAGCTCAATGGCTGAACCATTGTTCCGCATTCTGGTCGCCTGTATGTATGTCCCGATCAAAGTTGGCAGAGCATACCTGATAGCCGATAGGGAATCCTTGATGGATGCCCCTCAGCGTGGCTTGCCAAGCGGTAGCATCTCCCGTGATTTTTTTCCATATATATATATGCTGGCGTTGCAAACACTGGGCTCAAGGCGATTGGAATTTCGGAGGCTAGTTTTCTCCGTCATCCTGTAGCGATATGAAGTTCTGCTTCATTTGTTGATAGCGATAGGCGAAAACACCACGTCAGTACTTGTTGCCAATTCCAGGAACGAACGGGTATATGCTTCGAGCTGTTCCAGATTCAGCCATGCATATAACGAACGTGCGTTTGCTTGCGGTTGCGGGAGCCGACATACTGAAACCTAAGGAATTCGGGGCACTGCATGCTGTAGAGTGAGGTGGCGTAGGGCCTGAAACTGGCTGCTTGCGACAGGTTGGGCCCGCTCCATCACACGCTACTCCGCCGGTGCCTCGGCTGGCGGAAACTATACTACAACGTGAAGACCGCACTATATATATGCCGCATCGACGCTCTTGCCAAGACAGACTCCTGGAATATAGCAGTTCCGGCGACGGTGAGCTGACTGGGGGCACTATGCACCAGCATATAGGCACGTATTAGAGAAAAGAGCCTGGCAAAAAAGTGGTGTTCAGCACATGGTCGGGGGCGAAGACTACTCCTCATGGTTGGGCATGCATTGGACGGGGAGACTCGATTAGAACGTCAAACATTTCGGGAGCAAATCCCCAAGGACGGCCTGAGGCAGGGCAGAAGGCAGCATAGTACCTCGTTGACTCGATGATGGGGGGAACGTCTTTGCTAAAAAATGACGTTACGCGGCAGGTATCCTAACCCAGGCCATCCATCGTTTGTTCACCCGCCGCGCTCTACGGTGTACAAGGCGAGGCACCTACCTAGGGAGTCATGATGCGGAGAAGCGCATAGCGGCAAAACGTTTGCAGACCGTTGGCACCAATGCCCCCTGGAAGACCCTTCTGCACGACATACTGACGTCAGGAGATGACTCATCACCAATTCAATACGATGCCAGCACTACCATGGTTGAAAGCAGCAGTGAGCGTTGAGCTACCCGAACTTCCTGACTGTCCTGGATGTCCGACTCAGGCTCTGCCGTTCGGTGTTTCTTTCAAATATTTTTTCTCCTTTTTTTGTCGTTTTTTCGATATATTGCTTTTTTCGTACCTAACTACCTGCGTCCGAATGAATGCAGCGGCTAGTTGGTTTTGTTTTGTTCTCACCCCACCCGCCCTCCCTCCCTCTCCCTCTCCCTGCCGACATGCCTTCCCGCCACTTAGCATGTGCACGGATTTCCATGTTTTGTATCTGCGGTTCATTCTTTGGATCTGGTCTGACTCAGTCTATGGTCTCCCTTCCCTATGTGGCCCCCTTGCTTTCCGTCGCAAAAACCAATATATATGTGTACCTATATCATGGGAACGCATGGTGATTCACGTAAGCTTACTTACCAGAGGTGTATGATGCATAACACCATAGGTGTGGCAACCCCTTCGACGTTTACTTGGAGAATACTCTTCGTGTTGTCGAGTGCTTCCGTTTGAATGCTTCGCCAACAACAGTTCACCCCCCCCCCCCCCCGCCCCTCGATATTGTCGTTCGATAACGCCATATATATAACGAGGGAACCAACAGATTAGATGCGATATCATTTCGACGCCGACAGTTCCAACGGTTTAGTCACCGCGAGGTTAGACCACAATGTCTCTGGTCCTGCAAACAAGGCAAAGCACGTGGTGAGAGGTCCTTTGCCGATGAGTCTTCACCCTCCTTTGCGTTTTAATATCATCCCACTCGTGCTTGATACTAGCAAACATTCACGCAATAATACCAGTGTCCCGCAGCACCGTAACATATAGAATAGTGCAGCTTCCATGTCTGAAAGATCAAACGCCTCAGAATCAACGAACCAGGAAACAAGCTCATAGGTTTTCGGAAAGGTCGCGAGCAGCGGAGAAGGCAGACACGGCAAAGCATCACGTGACAGAATGAAATCGAAGAGAGGAACGAGAAACCTGGATTACCCGCTTCGATTGCTACGGAGATCGGTGTCGTCGCCGAAGGAATGCTCACATCTTCGCTTTTTTATACGGTTCGCCTGATGCACTGATTTTTTCACGCTGCTCGGCAGTGATGGTGGTGATGGTGCCCAAATGGCTCTTCACGGCTGTACCGGGTTTCGGTATGCCCCGCTCGGGGTCGGTTCTATCGTCCGGCACCCGACACCCGCGGCACTGCGACCACACCATTGCGGCCCAACACATCCACCCTCGGTAACCCCGCCGAAAGACGCAGTGAGCCGTCCAATAGCTCTGGGTTGGTCCTATTATTCTCCTGGTATGCTGTGCTCCAACCTCGTTGATACCACGTTGGGATTGAGCCATTGTGTTTCATTTGTTACAGGCAGAAGAAAATTTCTCTTGGGCGTGCGAGTCTGTAGAATACTGATACGTGTGTATCTAGGTGTGAGCGTTGTAGGCCCCGTTTTGCGGTTTCCTTTGAGCATTTCTCGTGCAGGCTGCGATGAAGATTTGTTATTTATCTTTCGCATGACGCAGACGACTACCATCATTCTGGCGCTACCGCCGTAAGGGCGCTAGGGCCTCGTTTGAACTAGCAGTATAATCCAACCTATAATATAGATCCTACAGGAAGAAAGTAAGTAGGCCTCACATTTAGAACATATAAGGGCTGCAATCCCGTACTGGGGACATACCAGTCAAATTAAAAGTAGTTTGTCTGCAAAAGGGGGCTCTGGCCCAAAAGGGCTAATAGATCGTTTCTACTAAGAAACCTCGTTTTATCGGCCAAGGAACAAAAATAGTGACCCGACAGAGAACAGGGCGACTGACTGTACGTATATACAAGACGGGAGCCCTGATACATACGGTATGGGCGATACCCATTTTTTCTCCCCACTCATATATAGTTAGCAGCTGTAAACCTCACCCAACAAACTACTTCCTTTGGGAGGCAATGATTTTTACCCCGATAAAACATCCCACCGGCTATCGTAGACAACCCGCAAATACGACGTAAACACACACCCGGGATCGCAACGTTTTCGATGACCGTCGTCTTGCAAGTAAGTGATGGTTTGGCAAAAAACCGTGCAACGCCGATTTTAGAAAGTGTCGAAGGACAAAGCGCGTGCGAACACCATACAACGTAGCCTCGTGCTGTGTCGAAGCTCAAGATATATCTACGCGATTTGGCAGGCTAAAACTGCGAGCACTGGCACTTTCGAGCAATACAAATCATGTACCCCACTGTCTGCAACCCCACAAGCGGCCAGTATTGGCGCGTTCGCCGCCGAAAAATTCACCGGTTTGGCGTTATTTAACCTTGCTCAACCGATAAACCAGATACGCCTCCACTCGACACCACACCATCATGCTGCACTGATATTTGAAATTAAGGAATCATCACGGTTGGGTGTACCTGAACAACAGCGACATCCTCCGTCGCTTTACCGTTTTTGCCGTTCTATTTGTTCGCCCAGGGCATCACATCGGAACCTTAGCGACATGTCGTTACAAAACTCCAGTCAAAGCAAGCTTCCAAATCCCCCGTCATGTGCCCGCCTGAACTCTCGCGCACTGGCGTGGGCAGACGAACCTGCCGTGCGCACGAACAGAAGGAATAGGGTGTAGCGTTTTTGAGTCGAGGAAATTCGCAGGCGAACGTCGCAGGAGCAGTTCTGTCATACGACAAAGATGGCACGTTTAGAACAGATATCATTTATGACTGACAGGGGTCCAAAACGCAGGTGCTACCTCGTACCCAATATCGTGGGAAGATGGTGGGAAAATTATCCTTGCTACTTCGTTGGGCATAGGGTTCCAGATCTTGGTTGCGTTTCGTCGTCGTTCGGGGGATGACTGACAGGGCTCAAAAACAGAGATCCTATTACGGGGGACCATAGTTAATAGGACCAAATATTATTAGTAAAAATGGTCATGTATATAGATTGTTACGTGTACCATAGGTCCTATTAACTATGGTCCCCCGTAATAGTTGGTGGTCAATATCGTTGGAGCATGATGCAATTTGTTTAAGGAACAATACGTGTATACCTTTTGCAGGGCATGGGGTTTCTGATCCTGATTACGGTGCGTTTATGTTTGGGGAAAGGGGGAAGCCCATCGCGTGACCAGCCCCACATCGCATAGATAGGAGCTAGGTGTACCGTGATACGTGACACGGTGCTTGAAACAGTCCGACGGGGTGACGATGTACTCGAGTACCGAACCCGATCATAAAATACCGCCATCCTCACCCTATCATTCACGGCAATGTACCCCCATGTCCCGGAATCGTAGTGCTTTCGGCATATCGTTCAAACTCCGCTCTCGACAGCTCCACACTGAAAGGCGAAAAAGAACCACCGGTACGTTGTGGTCTACCAATATCAACTAAAATGTCTAGCTTTGAGCACGCTGTAGCAGTCCGGGCCTCACGATTACGAGCATTAATTAACAACATATATATATGCTGCCGGCACTCGGTGAATTTTGGGACGCCAGTAGCATCGAGATCGACACTTATGTACGTGTCTTGGAATCTGCGGTAGGCGGAGCACTCTTCGAGGGTTGAATTGTGTTGGATTGGTGCCACTCACGGGTATGGCTACCTTACGTTTCTGCAAGTCTTGGCAATTTTTAGCGTTTTATTTTTAGCGATAAGCACCGACTGCCATGGATTGCTTGTTGTTAACTTGCACGAACAACCATAATTTAGATTTATTTTTTTACTGAAATGTTCGAATGCCCACGCAGATGGCCTGAAAATGGTGGTGAAGGCAAAAGTGCGCCGCTACCATAGATCAGACTAGCTTGTAACACGCAATAGTACACACCTCTCCAGACGATTACTCAAGCCGATATGGTCGGCAACGGCGAGATCCCAAACGACGAGCGATGCATGTTTGGAGTTATACCGAAGAATTATTTCCAACGCCACGTTTTATCGGTTATTGTGCCCTTCCTGCTTCGGGTAAAATTGGGTACGAGCCTCTAAACAATCTTCTCGCACGATGTTTCCCTCTGTATTTGGGCGCTTCTCTTGCGCGCAAAACATTTCAAGCAATTCGCGACAGGCGTTCTCCCCCAAACTGCCCTGACCATCGATACGTCAACCCGAAGTCAATATCGACTTAATCGTATGTAACCCTGTTGAATTGTAGTAGTATCGGTTTCACTTTGATTGGCCCGAGGACTCAAATCAGAGCCACTAACCTCAGGATTCACTCTGGTACCCGCGCGCGCTGTTCGACCCCGGACTCCAGGGGCACGGACCCGACGCCCAGGGATTGGCAAGACTGCAGGAAAGAGGAGCCTGCTTCTCGTGAGACCCATCGGAAGAACTATTCGATGAATCATCGGAAGACCCCCGCATTCCGCGCCTGAGATAAAACGAGGGCATACTAGACGGCAACGGAAGAGGAATGACGTGGGAGGACTTCTCGGCGTCAGAAGACAAAGCGACGATGGAATCGGCAACTACCGCGCGGAGATAAAACTGGAAAAACACAAGAAAAATAAATTGACGCCGACTGAGAGCTTTACGCGCGGAGTTAGCATGGCGCCGGGGTTTTGGGAAAGGAACATCAGGGAAAAAAACAATGGCATCTACAACAACTACATTTTTCGAACGGCACATGGATAGAATCGTCCGAACCCCTGAGGGGTTTTCCTGCCAACAAATGGGGGGGGCTGGGGGGGGGGGGGAGGTTGAGTAAAAGGCGACGGGAAATGCATCACATCAGCGTACGTCAATCGAGCACACAGAGGGAAAAAAAATCCAGCCTGGGAAAGCTTTCCCGTTTCTTGTTAATATGGCCGTCCTGTCCAGGAGTCCAGCAAAATGTTACCTCAAACACGTTTTCCACTAAATGTTTGCTGTGGCTGTGGCTGTGGCTGTGGCTGTATGGCTGACCTTTGATTTGATGCTGCTGCCGACGCTTGATTTTGGTCAGCGTGGGGATCAAGGTGCGTGGGTGGGATGCGCCGGCCGCTACTTCTTTACCTGCGGTCAGTTTGAGGGAATCTGGTATGTATGGGTGAAATCAGACCTACCTACGACCAGCGTGCCAAAAGTGCAACAATATGTGCGTTGTGTCATAGCGTTCTGGTGTGGTGACCGATGCACCCTCCCGAGGTGTGTATGTACCACTCCATACCTAATCCCAAGAAGCGTTTGAAATATATATTATACTATTAATAATATTTGTGTACATACATGCGATATATTAATAATTAATTATTGATGAACGGGGCTGCTGGACAATTCATCAAACAAGTGTAGAGCTTGATTTAGGCTGCTGTCGACAACAACAGTAATAATATGGGGCCGCAAACAACGATATATATATCTGTTGTCGTGACACCAGCTTCGCAAATGTTGGGTAAAGACTACAATTACTACTATTACGGGGGACCATAGTTAATAGGACCAAATATTGTTAGTAAAAATTGTTAAATATATAGGTTTTTATGTATACCATAGGTCCTATTAACTATGGTCCCCCGTAATACTGCTGTTGTATACCTGGTAGGAATTATTCGTGTAGAGCTCACCGGTAGCACGATTTTCGAAATTCATTTTTTGAAGGCTCATTCTTATCGGAGTGCGTTTTTTCCATAATTTCCATAGTTTGGAAATAATTGGAGATATGCATCAATTTACGGAGGCGTTTTGTCACTATTCGTGAAAATCTCCAGAAAGAAGAAGGAAGAAAATCAAGTTCGTTAAATTTCACGTATTTGGACGAAAAAAGACAGGAAAAACCAAAATAATGTCGAAATTATGGGGGAAAAGCTCTCCGGTATGAACGACCCTAAGTCGTCTTATTTATTACTGTAGGATACTTTGTATTCGTGTGCATTGCCATACCGACAAGCAAACACGAGTAGTACGAGCTGGTCTAACCGTAAAACAGATTTTCATTCGATCGGCGGTGTTGCAGTCATCATTTGGAAATGATTTTACTTCAAAATTGACAACCGTGTTCCTGCGCCCGCAGCGCACTTACTTGCAGACACCTTAATTAAGTTTTGGAATCCGAGTTAATTTCGTCGAGCAAAGCCATACTGGTATAGAATAAATCCCGTCGCGCACGTAGATTCTTCGGTACTAAAGCCTACTGGTATACAAAACCGCGAAACATATGTACAGTGGATGACGCCGATTCTGTCTCGGTGTGAAGATTCCTAGAGACATATCGAAATGATCGATGCCCTCGCCATCGCCTAATTCGTTGTCTGTCAAGAGATACAGCAGCAGTGGTAGTAGTAGTGTGTTTATGATCCGCAATACAAAGTCAAGATGTTAGGATGAGGGACACAAAATCCTGATTTCCCGGTTCAATTTATCGATTTTTTATCTGATTGATTTACACGTGATTCGCATCGCTCTCGTCTACACGTTCCCTGGGGCTCCATTATTTTTCGGCTTTTCTTTCCATAGTTTTTTTCGTCAAAATCTCGACCAGTTTTTTCTTGAAACGGCCGCAACTTTCCCCTCCCTGGAAAAAAAAGGAGTCCCAGGTATTCGTTTCTTCTAAATAATAGACTCTCGGGAAGCACCACACAAAACAGCAGAACACCCTCTCGCATACTTTGAGGAGGCAGAACGGCAGGTACCGTGTCACGAACGTGGTGCATCGACACGTGGTATGCCGTCGCGGCTGCGGGGGCGACCAGTGTAATGGGATTGCTGTAACACTGCTTTTTTTGCTGTTGGTATTGCTCCTGATGCAGGTACAAAATATCCCGTGCCCTTGTTATAGGGGGTATGTGGCCGTTGGACCTCGCGTCTTCACTCCGTGATATCATGTCATTCTTCTCGTATACACTTGATACATAACTCGTACCTGAGTAGATGTGTGACCGACAGCGAATATACACAGGTACTCGCAGCAGCACAACAAATTTGAAATTGACTCGAGTCATGTGTGTGAGGGCGTGTGCATGGAATTTGCTCAAATCATTTGCACTTGATAGGAGACACACTTGGCTCTGTGCCAAGCTCCTCGTTGGCGAGTCAAGGGAACATCGTGGTGACCAAAGCGACGAGCTCACTAGGCAAGGTCTGTTTTTTAGCGTGCCCGTGAAGCGGTGCGCACGCGCAAAAAAAAGTGGGTATAACATCTCCCACCACGCCTACTTGCGCCAAAGCCAATGATCTTATCACTCCTCGAAAGCTATACGACACATCTTCTGCAGTTGCGGTCCTGTTCGCCCTCCCCCCGTGACGTCAGAGGCCCCTTTTGATAGTTTGATCTGCGGATGCAACTGCAGTATCGCGAAAAGGGGGTTTCCACGAAACCCCTGTTCCCCGGTGGAAGCCTATTGAGGTTGTGTCGCTGGAACCACACCTCACCTCCAACAACTGCACATATTATCCCCGAAATTAAGAACACCATCGAGGTAAAATGTAAACCAGTGGGTGGTGAAGCACTGTCTATACCAAAACTTTTGGGGGACCTACTTTGTACTGTACAGAGACAGCGACCATCCTCAAGTGTGCCACCGAGAGGCTTGCATCCACGTGAGAAAAATGATGGGTGTCAGACACTCATGTATGTGTGGGTGACCAGTGTAGCAAAGAAACGACTTGGTGTCATTTATTCCTCCTTTGAATTCCCTCCCCTGCATTGGTCTGCGTCCTGGTTTCCCGTCGTGGTATAGGTTGTATTCGTTCACTGGGGAATCTGATCATAGACCGTTTCGGGGGGGGGGGAGGGGGCACTTTTCGCAGGGTAGGTGCTAGGGGGAAAAAATTATACTGGAAAAAAGATAGGCATATGCCTGACGTGCCTTATTTTGCCTTAAACGTGCCTATATACTTGTGGCATTTGCCTTCAAAAATGCCTGAGACGTGCCTGAAACCTTGTTGGCGCCCCAAGGCAAACCTTATACCAATTTCGAATAGTTTGGGGAGAAAAAATGGAGATAGGCAAAAAAGATAGGCATAATATATATGTGACTGGCCTTACTTTGCCTTGAAACATGCTTCAGAGGTGCCTGAAAACTTTTCGGCGCCTAAGACAAACCCTATACTCGTACTAATTTTAAGTAGTTTTGTGTGAATGGACAAAATGCCTCAACAAACGCATGAAAATTTGTTCAGCGCCCCAACGCAAATCCTAGACGAATTTCTAGTAGTTTGGTTTCAAGTGGTAAAACGCCTGGGAAATTGGCCAAAACCTGTTCACCGCCATAAGGGGGAGTCCTATACCAAAATCGAGAGCAGCTTGTTCGTAAGATGTAAAGTGCCTGAAATAATGCATGTAAATGTACACACGAGGGTACTTGGCTGGGTTATCATAACGTAGATGACGTAACGCGTCGTTACGTAGTTACACTTTGTTTTTTATGAAGAAACTACTTGCAGCATATAGCTGACGCTATGGAAGAAATCTACGTTGCTCAAGGGGGGCTGTGAGCATGAACAAGCGAAGATGTCGGGAGACAGCATTTTTGTGACGGTGGTAATCCAAGGATCCGAGGGTTTTCCATAAGTGGACACGGCAGGCAGGAAAAGGGGATAATGAGAGTTGAACCCGGAGACGGGGGATGTGAGCAGACGGTCATAACCTTTCTCCACTCCTTCAGCTTCTTATAGTTCGTCCCGGGGCCGGCAGTGTGCCCCTACACCTAACGACTAACGACTGAGACAACTGGGAGATGGATCGGGCGTACGTTCCGCAAGCTGGGTGGAACCACGGGAATGCAGGTGGCAGTCTTTGCAGTGAACTGAAAGCTTGTGCGTGCGAATGAGTGCCAGGCGACCTAAACGAAGTAATACATGATGGTTTAGAGTGGAAATATGTCTGAGCACCCATTCGAGGAACATGAGCCATATCGGCCGGAGAACCCCACGATACTATGCCATCATACATGACACGTGCACCGCTTGACTCTATGACATAGTGTCCCGTCCGAGAATCGAACTCGAATTTCCACCAAGTGATGCCACTGCGTAGGGAGCTGCTGCAGGACGTCCTGGATGACCACTTGGGCACATATGACGAACCTTTTTCCACCGAATTGGCCGAGGTGCCGACGATAGACAGCTCTTTAACTAATATCGAGGCGCGAAACGTTTCTGTGACTGAGTGGTTGCGATAATTCACTGAGTGGTTGCGATAATTTGTCCGAGAGGGGCTGCAGCAGTCTGGGGCGAAAGAAGCAGCCGAAGAAGCGCTGCACGCCGTCACGGTAAGTGGCACGGAGGCGATGAAAGCCGCCGCGCGCAGACTGGAGGTGTTATACCGGGCTTTCACGGCCGACCCGGTCCGTCCTCGCTTATCAGAAGCGACATTTTTCAGGAGATATATCACGGAGGCGCAGCTGACGGACCTCCTGGAACGCCTGGTCCAACTGTTGTTGCCGAACGCGTTCGACCAGTCCGGCTTCCAGGGGGTGGTGCATGAGCGACTCCTGCGTATACACGAAGAGATACGCCCAATGCAGGTAGATTTCCTTAACCCTCTGGGTGCACCAATGATGGCGAGAAGATCGAGGCATTTCTATGTGGGAATGATCGCCCTCGTGTCCACTCGCCGCTCGGTGTACCAGCACTCCCTCCGCAACTCACGTAAGGGAAGTGTCCGGGCGTCACAGCGACTCGCATCCATCGGTGCTGAGTCGATGGCAAGTACGCGGTACCCTTTCCGGCAGTCGCGCGCCGATATCGCGGCGCTCGTGGGGGGGGGGACTTCCTTGGGCAAGAGCAAGGACGTGCTTGTCGCGATGGGCCGGTAGGAGGACAGCTTGGACGAGGAGAACCACGGATCCGTCGCACCGATCACGGACCAGACGCCCTCCACGCCGGATCAGCGCAGGGTGCCATTCGGGAAGGAGGGGCCCTCCGCGCCCCCCCCCTGCTCGCAGGGGCCACCCCGGGGGAGCAACCAAAGTACGGGCAAGGAGTGGGGCACCGGTTCAGTGGGGCCATCGGGGTCGTCACGGGCGGACACCCCGGGCCAGGACCGTGCTACGGTCCTGTCGAAGCATAAGATCTGCTTCGCATTTGCGTTCCAGGGAGTCTCCCCCTGCCACGACTGTTCGTTCAACCACGATGACTCTCTGATCCCCGCAGGCTACTCTAAGGCTCACGCCCGCAAGAAGCGTTCTATGAACCAGAGCGAGGGAGGACGCGAGGTGTCGCGCCCTCAGCGCAGGTTGTACGCTCTACCCGACGAACAGGTCGACCTTGTAGCCGCATACTTCGACGAGGATGTGGAATCGGCCGGCGGCGAGGGCGACTACGGGCGTGACGCTTGGAGACGCGCCCCGGGAAAGCATTTGCCCCCGGGGAACAACGTGGGTGCGTCAGGACCTCCGCCGGAGGCGGACATGGGTGCCGATGATAGGTTGGCAGCGATGCAGAACGGACAGTAGTTGTGGGTCCACGGTAGACTCTCGGACCCTCGGAGAGTGGCGGGGCGCATCCCTTGGCGAGGCAGTGCAGGACGGCGTAAGCTTAGCCGTCGAGGTAGGGGGTCCTTGCAAGCTGCGAATCCGGCAGTTGACAAGGATGAAGATCCTGGGACGTCGCTGTTACCTGCAGTGCTGCCCCCGGAAGCCAAGGCCCGGAACATCTCGGTAAGGATTGTACGGAACTTGCCGTACGCTTTTATCTTGGGGGCCAGATTTTTCAGGTCGCACAGCAGCGTCATTTCGCTCGGGGAGGGCAAAGGGTTCCATCCGTCGCCTGGGGCCTCGTGGGTGCCGTTCCAGCCGCGGAGCGCGGTCACAAAGCACTCCTGGGACCTGTACTGTGCAATGCAACCCGCTGATGATTTACTCACTCCCGCCTTAGCCCCTCCGTTAGCTCCACCACTGCCGGCGTGTTCTGTGGGTCAGGCAGCATGGGAGGATGACGGGACGTTGCAATGGGAGCTGATACTGTCGCGTCGGGTGAAAGTTGCGAGTTTTGTGGGAACAGCGGTCGAGGGGTGCTTAAAGGGACCCCAGTCAAGCGAACGACAGCTGGTCCTGATCCAGCCGGTCGTGAAGTACGACACGGACAGCGGACACCCCGTTGTATTGTAAGGTGGTCAACACGGGGAGGGCGGCCGTGATAGTGTGAAGCGGGCACCCGATTGCGAAGGTCAAGGTAAGGGATGAAGATCGGTTCCGCGCACTGTTCGTACACCCTCCCCCCCCCTGACCCACACCCGAAGCTGCCTGACGCCCCCTGGCCTGTCCCCGACTCCAACGACGACGAGACCCCGGCGCGCGGGGTAGTGCTCGCCGATCCGAACATCGGTCAGCTTAGCGTGGGCCAGAAGAACCAGCTGATGAATGTGCTGAGGCCCCAGAACGTGGCGGGGTTGTTCCCGGAGGATACGAAGAGAGTCCGGGCTTGTACGGTGAGAGTGTTGCGAATTCCCCTGAATGACGAGGAAGGGTGCACCGATTACAGCAAAGCAACAGCGCTTCTCGCGAGAGCGGGCCGATGCCATTCAGAGACAAGTTAAGGAGCTAGCGGAGGCGTGTTATATTCGCAACTCCACATCCGCGTGGGCCGCTCGATGCGTGACTGTTCGCAACAAGGACGGCACCTTGCGGCTGTGTCAGGACTATCGCCCCCATAATAGCTGCATGAAGACTGATAGTGGTGGCTTGGGCGATATTCAGGGCCTTCTTCAGCGGCTGTCCGGTAGTGGGCGGTTCACTGCTATTGACTTGGCGTCGGGTTTCTTTCAGCTCCCGATCGCGGGGCCGGATCGCCATGAAACAGCGGTCCGGGACGCGGTCGGACAGCTGGGGGAGTATGAGCGGTGCAGGTTCGGCTTGAAGATACTACCGCCGGCCTTCGCCAGCAAGGTAGCAGGCTTGTTGGGAGACATGAAGGGTGACGGAGTAGATAACTATCTTGACGATATGATCTACAGCGCGGATTTCGATGGACACCTCGCTCTCATAGAAGCAGTACTCGCCCGCTTGCAAGGGACGGGATTTTAGTGAACTTCGCAAAGTCTAAGTAGTGTTGCGCGAGTTTGGAGTTTGTGGGCATGGTAGTGGGCCGACAAGGCGTGAGACCGGCGGGGTCCAAGATTGGTAGCGGTGGCGGAGCTCTCCCCGCCCACGACGGTAGAAGAGTTGCGCGCATTCCTTGACAAGACGGGGTACTTGAGGCAGTACTTGTCGAAGGATACAGCGTATTGGCGGTGCCACTGACCTACATACTGCGCAACAAGGCCTTTGCCTGTAAACGTTCCCGACGCTCCTTGATCCCATGGCTGGAGCTGCACCAACACGCTTTTCAAGCCCTCACGCCTTCCTTCACGTCGTTCCCCATCCTAGCCTTCCTAATTTGGAACAGACCGTTCGTGCTGCACACGAATGCTAGCGCGGCGGGAGCCGGGGCCGCCCGGACGCAGGAGAACGAGGGGGCGGAGCGACCCCTCGCTTTCACAAGTCACCGGTGGTCTGCAACTGATTCACGGAGGGGGGCCACGGAACAGAAGTGCATGGCGGTACTATGAGCAGTGGCACACTTTCGTCCGCATTTGACGGGTAGACCGTTCACGCTCGTTACTGACTGCTCCGCGCTTACATGGTTGTTCCGTAGCCACAACCTCAACCCCAAGCTGTACCGGCGGTCGCTGCGCCTGGACGAATATGACATGACTATATGATGGAGGGCGGGCTCGTCCCACCAGCTCCCGGATGCATAGTCTCACCAGGCCTCGGTGCGGACCCCGTCGATGATACATTCCCCGACGATGCGACCTCCGGCGAGCCGGACGCTTACGTCGGATCGCAAGGGCCGGTGTTGAATGGTTTCCCTTCGAGAGAGCTCGAGCCATCGAAGGAAGGTGTAGTAGACCCGGGAGGGATGCGCGAGAAGAGAGTCATGATCACGCAGCACGCCACCAGATCATGCTCGCAGAAATCACGAACGCCGAGACCACACCCGCCCCTCGCGCCGTCGCGTCTCGGAGCCGTTGTTGACAGCACCCTTCAGACTCGCCGCGGCACCGTCTTCCTACAGAAATCGGGGGAAGAGGGCCTGGCTGACAGACAGCTGGGCACACTCGCATTCCAAGACAGGCTTGCCGCGGTAGGAGTGGGCACGCCGGCGGTGGCGTTTCGTCGATCGACGGGTGCGTCCGCCCCGCCCGTGCGGCTTCGTCTGCTCGCCGACAACGTGGCTCACGCGGTGCGGGCACCTCCGGTGGCCCCGGCCCCTCGTTTCCGCACGGCGTCGGCAAGTTCGCTATTTGGGAGTAGAATTTGAATTTGAATGAATTTCAATTTGATTTCGAAAAAACAACGTGTTTGGGTCCTATCGGGGAACAGCGTACTAGTTGTCAATCAAAAACAAAATTGGAAGAACGCGCCGCGCCACACAACGCCCAGCCCACAAACAGCGACGCGTGTAGACGAGAGCGAAGGTCTGCGTTGTCGCGTGCGCGCCGCCGCCAGCCTCTTTTTCTTTTGGTCGCGCAGGATAGGAAGCTATCACTCTCAGGGTGTCTTGGGTGGGCGGAGGAAGCCCTCAAGCGCCACGTGCGGAACAACAGTGGGGATGCAGCTATCGAGGTTTCGAGCGTATCCTCCGTTTGTTTGCTCGTTTGCTCGGTTTTTGGGATTGTTGGCCGATCGAGCAGGCCGAAAAAATAGATTACGGCCACCATGATGACGTTTGAGGCGCCACCGCTGGGATGCGATGTGCTATGGTGTGTGGGCGTGGGCGCGGCTATTGCTCCGGTCGCCTCCCGTTGAGGTTCCCGTTTTATCGCCCCGATCGTGTTCACCGAAGCGGCCAAAAATCTCCCCAGACTCGACCCCATCGAGGGTGTTGACCACCATGAACATGCTACGTCAATACTGAGGAATCCCCAAATTCTAAATTGAAATTTAATAAATCACCCAAGCACAATCCCAAAAGACGTTTCACACAAATTCAAATTTTCTAATTTGCCCGCTTGGTCGTTCACTCTTCTTCGGCCAATCAGATGCAAATTAAATTGGAAAAGAAAGAAGTCTAATTGGAAAAAATAAAAGTCCGCGTTAGGGTCCATCTTAACGGGGAACGCTATACGGAAGTAAAAGTTCAGTTTCAATGAATTTAAATTTGAAATCGAAAAAAACGTGTTTGGGTCCTATCGGGGAACAGCGTACTATTACTAGTTGTCAATCAAAACAAAAAATGAAAAAACGCATCGCGTCACACAACGCCCAGCCGACAAACAGCGACGCGCGTAGACGAGAGCGAAAGTTTGCGCTGCCGCGTGCGCGCCGCCGGCAGCCTCTTTGTCTTTTTGGTCGCGCAGGATAGGAAGCTATCACTCTAAGGGTGTCTAGGGTGGGCAGAGAAAGCCCTCAAGCGCCACGTGCGGAATAACAATGGTGAAGCAGCTATCGAGGTCTCGAGCCTATCCTCCGGTTTTTTGCTCGTTTGCTCGGGTTTCGTGATTGTTGGCCGATCGAGCAGGCCGAAAAATTGGGATTGCGGCCGCCATGATTACTCTTCTTGAGGCGCCACCGCCGGGGTACGATCTTCTATGGTCTGTGGGCGTGGGCGTGGTTATTGATCCGGTCACCTCTCGTTGAGGTTCGCGTTTTATCGCCTCGATCGTGGTCACCGAAACAGCCAAGAATCGTCTCAGACTCCACCGACGGTGTTGGCCCCACCATGAACATGCCACGTCAAGACCGAGGAACTCGCAAATTCCGAATTGAAATTGAAAAAAAAAAAACACGAACAAAGTCCCAAAAGAGTTTTCACTCAAATTCATTTTTTTTAATTCGCCTCCTTGCTTGGT
This sequence comes from Nereocystis luetkeana, assembly GCA_031213475.1. Lineage (NCBI taxonomy): Eukaryota > Phaeophyceae > Laminariales > Laminariaceae > Nereocystis > Nereocystis luetkeana. The sequence continues at coordinate 7,145,880 of JARUPZ010000025.1, read as the reverse complement.
CGTTCACTCTTCGGCCAATCAGATGCAAATTAAATTTAAAAAATGAAAAAAATGAAAAAAAAAAGTTCCCGTTAAGTTGGGTCCTCAAGGCGGGAGACTTGTACCCACGAAATTGATCTTGATAGACACGCGGACCACCTACCAAGGCACCGGGGACAATGGTTTATTTTCTTCCGCATGTAAGTTGTTTTACTTCTTTCAGCCGGCGTCCCTGGTGGCTTGGTAGGTGGTCCGCGTGCCTATCAAGATCAATTTCGTGGTCTCACCGAGTGCATGCTCGTGGCATCAAGATCAATTTCGTGGTCTCACCGAGTGCATGCTCGTGGCTTTTTCTTGCAACAAAATAAATTTATTAGCGGAAAGCGCGAGAGCGTGAGTTAGCTACATTCGATGGAAATCGACGAGCAATGGGAATGCTGAATGAACCCTATGCGCGACAAAAAAAAGGCACGTACCGGGGGGGAGAAGGGTGGGCACCTGTGACCACGGCTTGTTCAGAAGCTCGTCGAGGGTAAAACCTTCCACGAGTAAGGCTGGCAAGTAAAAGTGATGTTGGAAAAAAACAAAATGGGAGGAGGAGTATTTTACTTGCATGAAAGTACGTGGAAACTCCCGCTGTTGTTGGTGGAAGTGGAAGGTTGCATCAGCAGCGTCCTCCAACCGAAGCTTCCACAGCCACGTTCGATAGAAGCCGCCATGAACGTCCACGAAAGTCCACCGACTCCCACCCCCACCAGCTTCGATAGACTTCATTACTTCCATCGGAAAAATGTTTATTTCCTACCAGTGGGTATTTATTTGTGTGAGGTGTAGAGCTTCCACAATAAAACACAGTATAATCAAGTGCGACATGCGTATTACTCTTTTTTCGTTTTTTTCTGCCTCCCGTTTATTATGGCCCGCCCGTCTCCCTCCCTCCTATACCCGTACCTCAGATCCAGGGCTACACAGCAGGCTTCCTTCCCCCCGCCTCTCCACGGTTCGTGCATTCAGTTTTATCGGGAGAAGAACTCAGCCCTTGCCTTCCCTCGTCGACTCGCGTCAATTCTGCCTGTTGTTGTCTAAGCTGTTCTTCGCTCTCTTCTTCCAGCTGTTCAGCTGCTACACACTCAGTACGCCCACATACGTCTATGTACGACACCGTATGTCATCTTCATCGTGTTGTACTAAAAAAGAACCTACATTTCACCACTGGCTGTGTAGTACACGGCTTGTACTGCTGTAGGGTGTCGATCCTGGCATCGTCGGGCTTAAAATTGGCCTGTAAAACAAAGCACTACGCAGCATGATAGATCACCAGCCCAACAGAGACACTATATGCAGTACCTGGTAGGTTTTAGATCCGTGATCCTTCCCTCGTTAGTTTGTGATTTCTTCGGATGATCAAGTTCCTGCACGAGTACATTTATAAAATAATAAATAATAAGTTAAAATGAGAAATCGAATATGCTTCCTCTTGCTGAGCGTTTGGTCTGTCTTGCGACCCTGGACAAGATCCCGACGCAGAGTCCACGAGGCAGCACAACGCATCGATATGGTACTGTACAGAGCATACAACTCGCCCGACATCGTATACCTGGTATATGTTACGATACTTTTGCCGGGTGGAGCAGCTTGGAATTCGCGGCTGACGACGCACGCACCTTGCTTGATCGAATCTCGTAGCTATTGTCACGAACACGTTTTTGTTGCGCATTTGTCTTTTGTCCATCCCATGCATTTATCTTGGCCCTTTTCGTGTATATCTCTGCTCCTTCCAACTGGTGACTGAGACCCGGAGTCAGAAACCAAGATCTTCTCCCTCCCACCCACCCACTACGATTCTTGCCTTGCATTTTCATCCCGAGGCGGCTTCGGCCCTTTCTTTCCTCGTCGGCTCGCATCGAATTGCGCCTTTCTACCCACGCTACTATTATTTGATACTACTACTGTTCGCGCTCTCAGCAGTCGATTTCGTTTTTCCCAGTTTTATCAAACTCGAAAGTTCGATCTATGATACCCGTGATTCGAAGTCCAGCACCACCTGTGTTCTGGCAGCATTCGAACATACCGCTATGAATATTTTTTACCTAGAATTGGTACAGAGTAGTATACACCAACCGGAACAATCGGCGGGAAAAGTCGAACGGTTCTCGTACAAGCCGGTCGCCCCGGTGGTTCAAGTGGTTAACCTCGAATTCTACTTGTTTGAGTCCTGGGTTCGAGCCCCAGGTGGGTCCGACATTTGACTTTATTTGCAACAATAAAAATAAAAAAGGATTCAATTGTTGAGAGCGCCTTGCAGCGTGGGTAGGCACAATTCGATGCGAGTCGACGAGGGAAGAAAAGGCTGAAATCTTCTCGCGATAAAAATGAAGGCGCGTACCGTACGTAGCGGGAAGGGGGTAGAAGAGCCTGCTATGTGACCCCGTATCTGAGTTACGAGTTGGAAGGAGAGAGAGGAGAAGATGTGCGAAGATAATGAATGGGATGAGCAAAATAAAAAAATAAAAAAATGCGCATCATCAATCACGTACGGTAAATTCTCGCATGAGCCGGAAAAAATATACACCAGGTATTCTTTTTTGTTGATATCCTTTTTAGGACCGCAGTCCGGTTTGGGGGCAAACCAGTCAAATTTCAAGTAGTTTGTACCCCAAACGGGACTGCGGTCCTGAAAGGAGTATGGGACGGGAATCTTCAGTACAGCCGGCCCCTTCCCACGCCGAATCTCGCTTGCTATGTGAAATATCTCAGCAGCTACAGGATCGCATCTCGACGCCAGAGAGACTACAGCACTACATCTTACACTCCACTTTCGCTGTCAGCATCATCAGCATCGTCAGAAGAAGAAGCACCCCGCAGCACCGTCCGAGTACGTGACATAAGAAAGAGCAGAGAGCGTACCAGAGAGCAAAATACACAGCCCAGAAACGATATTATTCTGCCCTTCGTTGAGTGTGTTCAGTCTTACTGAAACCATCGACGGTCCGACACCTGGGCCGCCTGCTTGTGACGCGAATGGGCCAGGTGAGCATTTAGGTTGCAGCCCCCTGTTTATTAAAGCATCTTCTCCTCTTCTTGTGGTCCATAAATTTCGTATAGCAAGCAGTCGTGCATTGCGCCCGCGGTGCTCAGCGCAGGGCGGTGTTGCTGAAACGTGCGCCGGCACAACACAAGGTATCGGGGACCGAAAAAAGTGCGTCGGGGCTACGGCAACATTCGGCCAAACGTCTGACATGGAGCAACGATATCACCAACGCTATGACTGTCCCAATGTTGCCGCACGACACAACAGCCGCCGGCCCTACTGTAGACTAAGGCTGTAAAAATGGCAAGCCATACCATAGAATGATGCCTTATACCCTACTTCGTCTACTACTTACTGCCAGCATACAGGCCTTTTCGAGATATATGAGGACACAAGACAAAAAGGAACTAAACATTGTCGGGCAAGAAGCGGTTCTGGAAAGCGCCAATCGTCAAACACTGTATTGGGCCAAGACAAGCAGTAGTGACGAAAGTAACGAACTCGTTTTCTACGAGAACCGTTTGTGCACAGCAGAACCGGTCGAATCCGGCTGCGTCCACGTCGTACATACCAGGGAGATTTTGCAGCCTTATATTTCGGACACCGAGTTTACTACTCCTGTAGTATTCCCCCTATGGCGCCCATGTGCGCCAGCCAACAATACCGGCACTATCTAGAGCGGCAACCGGCACTAATAACTCAGCACACTGCGGTTAATCCCAAATGTGCCACTCGATTCCACAGGCACTATAGCGGGCAACCGGCATTATACAGAGACCGCTACTGATGTATCCCTAAACCAAACAGTAGACTACGCTGTATTAATCTTGCGTTGTGTTCCAGTAACCTATCCCCTCTGAAGTCCAACTAATTACCAGGGCTGTTCGCGGGCCAGGTCCAACCTCACCGGTCAGGTCGGGCCGGGAAGGGTCAGCTGACCCAGCGCGACCCGCGAGTTGTTATTAGCTTCCTGATCCGACCCGACCTGACCCGTGAGATTTGAAAACCTCTTGACCGGACCCAACCCGACCCACGATATTTGAAAGCGCCCTGACAGGACCCGACCTGACCCGTGAGATTTTTATCACTTCCTGATCCGACCCGACCCTCCAGATCCCGATCGACTCGTGAGTTACGGGTCTGTCGCGGGTCGGATCATCTCAACCCGTAAAACCATATCTCTCGACCCGCGGGTTTGACCCGCAGATCCCGCCCGTGGGTCGACACTTCAAAAACAATTCAAGTTCCAATGTTGTACCCGTCATTGAAATGTGGCCTGGCTGTAGTGGCTATGAACGTATGCGTTCATGTGAATACATTTGACGATGATTTTTCATGCGTGACTATGTATGATACCAAAGGAGATTATTCAGAGTCGGTACGAGAGAAGCCGTTGGGCAGAAAGAGGGGGGTTGTTCAAGTGTCGGAACGGCGGGTCGGATGCGCGGGTCCCGTCCGCGGGTCGGCAGAAAACAACTCGCGGGTCACGCTCGCCCGATCCGCGAGTGATCCGTTTCTCGCGGGTCACGAACTGGCCCGACCCAACCCGATCTGCAAGATCTTGATCACTTTCTGATTTGACCCGCGGGTCAGTCAGGTTATGACCCGCGATCAACCCTGCAAAAGTACCGGAACCGCGCTTGCCGTACGCGTGCTACGCCGGAGCTGTACTATTCCTCAAAGGTACGGGCACCGAGTACCGATTAGGTAGGCATTTCAAGGGTAAAAATAGGCCTCGATCGTTTTTTCGTTCCCTCGTCCAATACGCTTTGCGACACGTTCTACGATAGAGGTAGCACATTTCCGCTAAATAATCTCTTTCTGAATGACAGGGATCCTTAGCCCAAAATCATCGGAAGGCCAATTTTGTTTGGAAAAATGACATAAATGTATACTTGGGACGCGGGATCATTCATCGGGATGCAGCTTGACTTAGCTGAAGTCAACTTTCAGGTGAGGTGTGGAGCTCCTTAACCGAGGAGCCCCAGAAAAGTTTAGGTGAACCTCTATCCTAGAACGCCCCTTGCATGGCGACCGGCTCAAACCTTCAGAACTTTCTGTTACAGCTAGACAATATGCATTTACATACCAGTCAGTGTTGTTTCTCTCTAGAATTGAAGGATCGGCACGGACACAGGTTGGGCTGGGTGTCGACAGAGAGAAAGAACGGTTCAATACGCATTTACATACCAGTGTTGTTTCTCTCTAGAATTGAAGGATCGGCACGGACACTGGTTGGGCTGGGTGTCGACAGATAGAAAGAACGGTTCAATACGCATTTACATACCAGTGTTGTTTCTCTCTAGAATTGAAGGATCGGCACGGACACTGGTTGTGCTGGGCGTCGACAGATGTGTGTGTGTGTGTGTTCTTCACATTAAACCGTTCTTTCTACCCGTCGACATCCAGCACAACCAGTGTCCGTGCCGATTCTTCCATCCTAGAAGAGATACAAGTTCTGTGGTCACAAAGCTACGCCACAGAGATACTACGTTGCCACGTGTGCAGTGTGAACTGCAGTGGGCAATGCAAAGCCATGTCATCATACTAGATACGACAGGCACGACATACGCAATCTATCAAATAGTGAAACGAAAAGAAACAATCAAAGAGAAAACAAAAACAAGGTAGACAAGTCGAAAAAGAAAAAGAAAGAACGGTTCAATACGCATTTACATACCAGTGTTGTTTCTCTCTAGAATTGAAGGATCGGCACGGACACTGGTTGTGCTGGGCGTCGACAGATAGAAAGAACGGTTGAATGTGAAGAATACACAGCAGTGAAGGCTGTTTTCGGTGTCGAAAAATAAGAGTAAAAAATACTTGAATACAGTATAGGCCCGCCAACAAGAAACAGCTCATCTGAGCAAGCCTTATAACCATAGTATGGCAGCATTCCTTGTTTGACCTTGAGCATAGATAGATTTAGGTTGTTATGAGGGATTTAGTGTAGCCTCCCCCCCCGCTGGGCACATTAAATTAATCCAAAGGTGCAGGCGTCCGCGGAATATGTGATTATTTTTCTTCTTTTATTACTCTTTTTTTTTTCATGGTGTGTGTGTGTTCTTCACATTAAACCGTTCTTTCTACCCGTCGACATCCAGCACAACCAGTGTCCGTGCCGATTCTTCAATCCTAGAAGAGATACAAGTTATGTGGTCACAAAGCTACGCCACAGAGATACTACGTTGCCACGTATGCAGTATGCACTGCAGTGGGCAATGGAAAGCCATGTCATCATACTAGAGTTATAGGCAGGGATGCGTATTTCCCGGTAGCGGTAATTACCCGAAATTAATAGGGCTCGAGGAAATAATTTTTTTCAGAGGAAATTCTTTGCGTCCCCTATCCCCGGGCAAATAACGCCTCCATATAGAATGGAAACCCCCGTTTTTCTTTCAAACGCTGCTAAGCTGTGCAGCAGAGCAGAGCGCTACGTAGGCGCCCACACTTCGATTTCTGATTTTTGGGTTGCGACTATTTGGGATGTAGCGCTGCTCATTGCGTTGCGTACGCATGTGATGTTTTGCTGCGAGGAATTGGATGTTATGGCGAGCGGAATCATCGAAGGAATGTACTATTAATACAATATAAAATATAATCATATATATGAGCTGACATATTCGAATGGAAAGGGTGAACTCGGCGCAGATGCAGCTGGGACGCTGGGATTTCGTTGAGGCGTCCAGCGTCCATGTTTACAGTTTCTAGTCGCGGATAAGGTCGCGATCGCTACACGCGTACGAAGCAGCGCACTGCTGTAACTGCTCACTTCCTGCTTTGCGCTTTGTGTTGCTGATTTACCTCGCGACATATCATAAGTATATTCGTACATGAGAGATCGCTATCAGTACTACGGCAGTAGTCCTACTATTATTCCAGTATCAAATTGCTGCAGGACGAAATCAACGAGGACATGAACAATTAAAAATCAACTGAAACCGATGAACATTTACTAAAGTACTTGCATTGTGCGCAACTGCTACTACTGCTGTGCACCTGGTGCCGGTAGAGTGAAAATGATCGAAAATGTCTGTCCGAAGGCCTGAACGAATCTTATACTTGTGCTTTATGTAGTGCATGGGCCACCCGGGGATGATATTTTTTTTCCCCCCCCCAAAATTACGCCTTTTTTTCCTCGAACGAGAGGAAATAGGGGAAAAATTTTGGAAAAGCTGAAAAAGGCTGTTTCCCGGAAATTTTTGGGTTCCGGGTGAGGAAATACGCATCCCTGGTTATAGGTGAGAGGATATACCCGTGGCCATGTTAGTTCAGTTTGCACATTGGTTTTAGCTCGTGTGCGCTTTCTTCGTCTCGTGCATTTAGAGGCAGCCGAATTTTCGTTTTTTTCGTTTTTCGGATCTTCCTAGGGCTCCAGCACCTTTTGTGTGACCACGGACTCCTTCGTCAGAGAGTTAATGTGAGACAACAACAACAACAACAACAACAACAACTAGATACGACAGGCACGACATACACAATCTATGAAATAGTGAAACGAAACGAAAACGGTACCAGACCTTGTCGTATATCCGATGGAGTAGCAGTTAGCGCAACAAACAATCCAAAACTGCAACCAACCTACTGTGAAATTTTATTTTTTGTGACCAACCCCTCATGGGCCTAAGGGTCGATCTTCACGACACGTACGATATTATATTTCGTTCTTTCCTGAAATTTCGGCGTTTCACTAAATAAAGTCAACGAGGGTATAATCTTATCGAGTAAGTGCCTCAGTTGGCCCACGAAACGATCGTCCGCCCAGCACACAACCGTCGCTACAGCAGCTGCGCCCGCAGAACCCATCCGTGCGGTGGTCACACTATCATCGGCCTGATTCGTAGGCAGGTGTCGTTGCCTTGGGGAATGAAATGCATCACCGACTTGTCACGCTACAACGCCCAAAGCGACAAAGTTTCAGCTACTACTACTGCCCTCTCCGAGCTCAGTCGGTCGGCGACCTCGGTGCGGTCACCTTGTGAACTTGGCCGCGAGAGCCCAGAAAGCTATTGCGCCTTCTGCGTTTGGCCATGACATGCGAATGGCCTTGTCAACGACCCTTGTCAGCCTTGTGCGCTCGCGAGTGGTGGCGCAGCTGGAGCGGTGGTGTTGCCCGATCCTCTATAGCCTTGCACCTGAATTTCCTGAAAAATCCCGAAAACCTCAACACAAAAAACTTCTCGGGATCGGAGTTTTTTTGCTTTTCTCGAACCATTTTCGGGAAAATACCGAAAAAAACTGAAAACACTCCTCGTTAAGATCGGCCCTAACGCGTGCCCCAAGTACACGAAAAAAACGAAAGAGAAAAGCCAGTCATTTTCGGAATTGAAAACAAACTATCCATACTCGAACGTGGCGGGATGAGAGTTTTTTGTCAGATATTAAATAAAACATCAAAGATTGAACGGAGGAAATCTGGGGTTTGTGGAGGGGTATTGAATCGTTGGCATGCATAAACAGAAGGGGATGGGCAAGAGGTTCATAGAGTTGAGGATGGGTTGCGGTTGGTTGAACGAGGAAGACAGAGGCTGGGAAGGCTTGATACAGTGAGGAAGAAGACCATATATATACGGTAGTACTCTACTCGTCGTGTGGGTGTACGAGCAGGGGCCGTTTGCTATCATTTAGGAGGTCGGCGTGTTGAAAGAAGAAAAAGAAGAAGGAGGTCGGCGAGCTGAAAGAAGAAGGAGGTCGGCGAGCTGAAAGAAGAAGCAGGTCGCAAGAATGAGTCACCACGCGAGCGCGAAAGAAGCAGCAGCAGCTTGTTTCATATTTGTACTTGATTTTTATCGTACTCCGCCTGCCCGGGACCCGAAAAAAAGTAGGGCGTCGTTTTTGTTCCGTTGGATACCCTTGCGTGCTCCCACCTTTTTCTAGCGTTATTCCAGGGCCTTCCCCGGGAGTAGTCCTGCGGACCGTGGAATCGGGGTGAATCAACCATAACAGATTGACTCGAATGAAGAGTATACAATGGCAAAACACCATAAGAAGGACAAAATGACGGCCATGGCGAGACAGGAAGGCTGCCTGAACGTTTCAGTGCTGGGCCCAAGGTAGTTCAAAGATATTTCTCGCTCCACAGCGGCGGCCCAACCAGGACAGAGTACTCCTCCCGTAGTGTTTGCCGAATGAATCAAGAGCTTCCGTTTTGTTTCGCCTATATTCTGCTACTACTGTACGTACAGTAGTTATAAATAAGTTTCGCACTTCTGCAGTCACTGCAACTACTCCTGCTACTTCAAATACTCCTGTATAGCGCTTAGTACGTACGCCACAAGCAGCAGGGATGCAGCTCCACGTTTCTGAGGTTCCCTGGAAGAGATCCAAACTAATAGGAAGTCAACCAACACCTGGTTTCTGAAAAGGAGGCACTTAACCCCCATGATCGATCCCATGGCCTTAGGTAGTACCAGGTACGCCTGAAGCGAGAATGAGTGCAACATCCAACGATGTTGGGGAGTGTTGTGAGTTGAGAAGCCCATATCAGCCAGAAAACAGTTTGGCGAAAACGTGCTGCTCCTATCGTTGAACGCCTCTCAATCTAGTTCAAACGTCAACACAAAATGTGCTCGGCTTACGAGTACAATGTAACCTTTGGGTGACACTTTATCCGATTGCGGATCTCTTCCGCCGCCGGCCTCCTCCTTTCCCACATGGTTTATTCGCGGGGGCGTACCCCCATGTCAGCTCCAATGGCCATCGCCTCGGACCTGGATACTCGGCACCGTACGCGGCCGTGAGAGATGTGCCCATGTCGGAATCTACGACGATATCTCTGCCCAACCCTACCCTGTCGGTGAAATATTTTTGTGTTTCGTGCCTCGTGCTCCGTGCAGAGTTGTGCGTGTCCGTGATTCAATCGGGCGATGGTTCTATGAGTCCCGGTATCCCGTGAAGGTCGGCCGCCCCGCCGGCGCCGCAGTCGTAATTGCCCGTGTGGGAAGCCGCCAACTTAATCCCTACAAGACCCCCAGATAGTGGCCAAAACAATGATAAAACGAACTATTTTCAACTGCCACCAGCAACCTTAGGGCCCACCTGTACGGGTGGGGTCATGTTCCGCCCGCGTCGTACGACCCCCCTCGTATTGCAACTCGGAGAACGATGTGTATCATTCCTCGATCAGCCAGTGGCCGGCGCAGCAATCGTGACATTTTTCGCTGTCAAGGCTCCCCGATGATGTCCCGAGCGGGTTCACATCTGACGCGCGTTGGGGTGAGGGTGCATCTGTAGTTTGATCACGGTTCCCAATAGGGGGGCTCCATACTCTTCCTCATAGAGTATGTCACCCAAACCTGGTGTTCAAGGAAATATGTGGACGTAACTCGACGACCAAGAAGCAATTACGCCTTTTGGGGGTGGTGCCTTTTTTTGTGAGTTCCTCACACGAGCAGCTCAACCGACGTTTCACCCGAAACACGACGTTCGAGATGTGTTTTCGCGCAAACTAGACCAACATTTTTCTGCGCTCCGTACTCACTCGAAGACGCTACTAAACTTATCGCACCAACCGGTATAACGCTTATAGTGGCTCACCTGAGGAGCACAACCGGTTGAAAAATGTTGCTCCAGGAGGCAAAAAGAGTGCAGCCCCTACTGTGGAGTGGGTCTAATTCCCATGATCTAGGCCTGTAACCAAACGTATGGCAAAATCATCAAACGACGCTGGGCGAATCCTATGTCGAGAAGCCCCATCACTCAGAAATAGAGTCACAAAGTGCTCCCAGTATCGAGAAAAACGAGATATCTACGACAAAATGTGCGCCCCCAGCAAATAAATACATGTCGCCCAGGTTTCTCTGCCGTGACATGGAGTACGCGACATACGTGTGACAATAATTTAGTAATTTCGGGCTGAGGTCTTTATACAATATAGGGATTTACAAGCTAAGCGTTTGTGCCCAGCAAGGACGGCGCTTCAGAATATCCTTTAAGAGCCTGTGCTTAACGTCCGCATCACTATAAGCCGCGAGCGTTTTGCCAAGATACGAGATTCCTCTCTGCTGCCGCGTACTATATGATAGGTAAAGCTTTTACTGGGCACTGTAGTAGTGCCGATTCAACGCTACATACAAGATGGTGCTTGACGAACCGGTCCACACCGCGACCGTTTCGCTACTACTGCATGATAGAAAGGACACGTTGAACGGTCATCATACTGCATGATAGAAAGGACACGTTGAACGGTCATCATGTGTGTGTGTCGTTACATCAGTTTCGGCCCTCCTTATCTTTCGCCGCTGAGACCCCTCCGGTTGATCGAATTTGCTACAGTACCATGCACACGGCCATAAACCGCCCTTCCCCGCGCCCAGAGCGCTCACTTGACTTCCACCTCGTATCGTTTGTATTCGGCGTCATAAGTGCAGCTCGTGAAAGTAGCCCGGCCAGAAGGTGGGCCCTGGACTGGTGGTGCACCAAGCGAGGACGTCCCTTAGTCTGCGAAAGGGGTACCACCCAGAACTGATACCTTTAGAGACAGCGGTGCGGAATATTCCTAGAGTTGGTTGTCCTTGTTCGTGTTGCCGCACGTTTTGCTACTATCAGCTTTTTTTGGTGTAATACGTTTCAAGGGATCGGTAGATATACATAGTGATGTACCGCGTGCAGCATATACTCGTACCAATCACGTCGTTGACTCGCATCAGTAAGATCTGCCGCATCCAACCATATAGTTATTCAATGTGCAGGTAACGTTCCAAATCATGGCTGGAGGGTTTTGCTGCTCCCACTTCAGTGGTGCTAAATCAAGTTCGTGGTCACCTCCCACGATGCAAACACCGTGTTATATTGAGATATGTCGTAGTACATGCGTCAGTGTCAACATGTTGAGATATGTCAAAATACATACGTCAATGTCAACGTAGCTCTGACAGGTTCATTGGGCTTAATCGTTCCGCATCCAAAGAAAATATCAACATATCCGGTGTACACACAAGGGGATAGTTTCATGTACATGCCCGTAACAATAGTAACCGATGTTGCACCCTGCGAGAAATAGGTAGGAAAAAAACTTTCCCTCTTCGCCGAGGTCAAAGGATCGTCATGAATGAATACCGCCATCTATGTTTCTACCTCGTTAATGTGTCTTCTGGCACACCGTCAGTTTCCGATGGTACGATACGTTGACAATCAACACCGGAGTTGGTTGTACATATATATATCATATTTTCACCCTTGCCCTTCTGATACCGTACGAAACCTCTTGGGCATACAGTAGTATACGCTCTCCTGCTTCTCCTGGCTGAGGCACCACTCGTGCTTGCGGTTGCTCGCATGGGATCCTTTCTCTGGTCGCTCGTCATTTTAGTGGTGTACTAAAATGTTTACCTCTTGTACGCTCTGGGATCGGTAGTGTCGTGCCCACCAAAAGAAGCCCAAGTGGTCTTTGGTCGAGCAAACATGTCTCTATATTCTGACCATTTGTATGCGTTATGCTGATTGTGCATGAGGTCCCTTTCGGCGTTGCTTGACACCCATGAACATTCATGCTGCATGCACTCATTGCACTTTCAACCAGGCAGCTCTTGTCTTTAGGGCATGCCTGAGGTACACGAGGGCCCTCGGGCAAGCTTCTTGGTAGTTTTAGTCGTACGTAACTGGTGTGCGAGCTGCAGTCCAGCCCTCCCCGCCCCTCCATTCCTTTTGGCGTCACTTTATTTATCCCCGCGGCATTTGCCGTCGCACAGTCGGCTCCTGTCAGCCTTCCACTAGTGTCGGATGCCACCAGAATGGATGTCACCAGAATGGACTGGGCAATGTTTATGAGCGAGTTTGGTCGATTTCGTTGTGACGACGGCGCTACTACGCAACTCATGTTGTGAGGCAGCCGAGACTGTCGTCTTTACATTGTGTGACGAACTCGTAAGATATGATGCCGTAAGCTGTGCGCAGTCACGCTAACCTCCCTGACGTTTTTTGCCGGTCACGGCCGAACCCCGGACCAAGATCAGACGACACGAGTGTTCGTGATGTTGGTGTTTTGATAAAAGCATGCGTTTTGTCGCAGATCCTGCATGCTGTTCCATGTGACCTCTGATTTTCGTATACGATTCACATGTCTGTGGTGTTGACAAGACCCTTGGTTCAACCACAAGGCGGTTGGGGTGCTATGATATGACAGCTGCTTGAGCACGCAATCCCCTATCCACCACCGGCCGGCAAACGCTACACGCAACACTACGCCGAGAAGAGTCTGCGCCTAAAACACCCTAACGAACCGCAAACCACAGATAAAGCAGACGCCAATGAAGCCCACCCGGTGGTGTTACAGCAACAGCGGTGCTAGAAATCGCGCAAGATTAGTCTGCCGTTTGGCAAACCAAAACGCGCAGGCCGTCGAAATACCAGTTCTCTCAGCACCAGTCCGTCGTTTCAGCTCCTGATACCCTTGGGATCATCGAGAGCGCACTTATTCAGTTCCTGGCCCCCTCAGGGTGGATTCCTTAGCTCCAGCTGCCGGTGCCCCTGGTCTGGCAATCTTCCCGAAACGCCACTCCTAGTGTCGACTACACATTTTTTTGTAGACCCGCCCAAGCGTTTCAATTTCCAGCTCTAGATGCGACGTTTTGCCAGACGGCGGTAGGATTGTATTGACTTTCGACGCAATTATCACGCATACTACGACAGAGGTAGCATTCTTCTGGCTAAAACATTTCTGACTGATGGGCTCCTTTCTGGCTAAAACATTCCTGACTGTTTGACCTGGTATCATTGGAATACCGTTTTTTTGCTTTCCAAAAATAATCATGGCTTACCTAAGCTGTGGGATGGTAAAATCGGGTTTCGCTTTCATTTTTTTTTTCTGAAAAAATGGGTTTTGGGTTTATGCAGGTGTTAAGACAGCTCCTAAGGCGAGGAGTCTCAAACCAGTGTGTAGGTGCACCCCTACCTTAGCACTCGTTCTGTTCTTGGCGGTACTGGTTCTTTCGGCCGGACCATGCCATGGGCATTGATGCTGTTATCCGCGACGTCAGCCGCCCAACGTGGGTCCCCGTTGAGCCCGATTCGCTTCACTCACTCGCATCAAGTACACCGATACGTTCTGCGTTTTTTAAACACCCCGTATGTCCACGCAGCAAACCCTCGAAATCGCCGCGTCCAACGCCTGCCGGAACGCCGGGGCGTGCGCGGGCCGAAGGGTCGTTTTCCCGGCATATAACTTGGAGTGCTGCCGGGAAAAGTGGCCGGTGTTGTTGTCGTTGAGGTCGTCGTGCTTAGTCATAGTGACGACGGGGGGTGGGGGTTGTGCATTATTCCAACCCCTCTTGACGAAAAGGGGAGAGGGTGTGCATTGTTGTATGCATCTCGATCACGCTTGAAAAACCATATTTACACAAGTTGAGCTGCAGGTTTGTGGGATGCGAAAGAGTCGCGAGACATGTATGTTCAATACAGAGTCGGTGGGAGTTTTTTACTTTGGTGGCAGTGCAAACGTCCTGGGGAAGGGGATGGACCACCTGCGTAAAGAACTCGTTCCATCAGTTTTCAGCCACGCCTCCTTTTGCGGCGAGAAGGTGAGCTAACACGGCGCACAGGTTCAGATTATCAGACGAGGCAAATACTGTATCCGTCGAACGGGTGTATCGTGGTCTTACCTGCCACGTATAAAAAGGACCGGGGTCGGCTTTGCTTGTGCGCTTTTCGTCCTGCCAGGAAGCGCAGGCTGCGTCGATGCATTCGAGATCGCCCTCGGACAAGCTGTGCACGGCACAGGGTACGTGACCACGCGGGAGCGGCAGCTGTCTTCGTTCGAGCTATGCGTTGCCTGTCGAGGTACGCGTACGTTACGAGTTATCGTCACCCAACGAATGCCACTCAGTCTCTGGGTTGACGAGGACTCATTCGATTCTTCCCCTCAAGCACCAGACACGCGACGAGTGCCGGCGTTACGAGCGGCCGGGGCGGTCTGGTAAATGTCCCCTGATATGCTGGTGCCGGTGTTGTCTCGGTCTATTCTACTGGGAGGGGTGAAAAGGATGGAACTGGACTCACAGACTAGCCGAGGTTGGTACATCGCACCTAGGACGAGCAATAACTCGGATGAAACCGGTTCGCCCCAGCCGCTCACTCGGGGAACGCCTTCGTCCCGAATATATTTCAAGGCGATGCTAGACTTGATAGACTTGGTGGGCCGAGGCCACGTGGGTGCTGTTTCGTGGCCACAGCGTCTTACGCGGCCAGGGCTTTCGCATTCAGGCTGCTTGGAGACGTCGCTTCGTTGGGGAAACCTGAAGAAAGCTACC
This sequence comes from Nereocystis luetkeana, assembly GCA_031213475.1. Classification (NCBI taxonomy): domain Eukaryota; class Phaeophyceae; order Laminariales; family Laminariaceae; genus Nereocystis; species Nereocystis luetkeana. The sequence goes on along the minus strand of JARUPZ010000025.1, from coordinate 7,130,625 downwards.
AACGACAGCTCGCAAAACGTAGTCTGCCGCGAGTCGTGGTCCGCTTCGCTTAGGCTGTTGAGGGTTGGAGGGGCGGACTCCGAACCCAACGGGGAGCTGGGGCCGATACGTCCTGTCGGTAGCTTTCCCCACCGCGATAGCTTCGACCAGCTGTTCGGGGAGGTTGTGTTTCCTGCTTATTTGCTGGAGCTAACGTTGGGCGAAACCTTCAATCAACCGATCACCGGTATTGAGTTGCCCGCTTCTTTGCTAGAGCTGACGTTCGGGAGAGACTTCAACCAACCGATCGCCGGCACTGTTTGGCCTTCTTCTTTGCTTAGACTGACGTTCGGGGAAAGCTACAACTAGCCGATTGTTGGTGTTGTTTGGCCTTCCTCGTTGTCAGCGCTGATGTTCGGGTTCTCGTTCCACCAACCGATCGATGATGCGGTCTGGCCCACATCTTTGCTGGAAATGAGGATCGGATACATATTTGCGTGGCTGATTCTTTGCTGGAGCTATTGTTCACCAGTGGTTTTGACTCCCCGACCGAACGTGTTTTGTGGCCGACCAGTCTTCAGTCGCTGACGCTAGGAGACTTTTTCAACCAACCTCTTGAAGGTGTGTCTCTTCCTGCTTGCCTGTGGATTTTGACGTTCGGTTATTTGTTCAATAAACCAGTCGCGGCAATCAAATGGTCCCGTCCTTTGGAGCGTATCTTATTTGGCGATAAGCTCGACCACCCGATCGCCGGGATAAAATGGCCGGTGGGCCTGCGGCAGCTCAAGCTTGGAGACAGTTTTAGAAACCCGATCGATGGAACCGTGTGGCCGGAGTCATTGCAGGAGCTGGCACTGGGGACCTCCGTCCACCAGCCAAATAGTGGTTTCAAGCTGCCGTCAGCCTTGCGCGTCCTGGCGCTCGGACAGTATTTCAACCAGCCCATCGACGCCAACGACCTGGTGCTTCCGACCAACCTGGAAGAGCTGGACCTCGGGTCAAGATTCAACCACCCAATCGACGGCGTCATGTGGCCTACCTCCCTCGTGAAACTTTCGCTTTCCCTCAACTTCGATCAACCAGTTCACAGAGTGCCTTGGCCATCTTCATTGCAACACCTATCGTTCGGGAATGCTTTTAATCAGACCATACGTGACGTAGTATGGCCGAGCCACCTGCGCGAGCTCACGTTCGGAGATGATTTCAACCAACCGATTGTTGGCGTGACGTGGCCGTCCTCTCTGAAGCGCCTGAAGTTCGGGGGCATGTTTGACCAGCCGGTCACTGAAGTGCCGTGGCCGCCCGCTCTGAAGGAGCTAAGGTTCAGCGAATCCTTCAGCCACCCGGTGGACGGAATCGTTTGGCCGGTTTCACTGCAACGGCCTCCGGTCTCGACCTATGGACTCAGAAAATATCCCGTTACTCTCGAAGATGCAATGCAGGCGATGGAACGAACCTTACGGAGGGAACAGGCCTAAACAGGAAGAAGGCGGCAAGGAAACAGCTTTGTCGTTGCTGGATCGCCGGCGTGATCGATGTTGATTCGAGAATTTGGGGGTTGATGCGAGGGAACAGAGGAGTTACGCATCGGTGCTCCAGCAGAGTGGCGGGAGGGAGGGGGGGGGGGGGAGGGGGGTACTCGATAGGAGATATGTACTCAATATCATGCATGCCGGAGTCGTATGACCATAGACCCTCGCATCCCTACAATGCCGGGACGGAGCACGTCGGGTTTTCACCAACCATGTAAAGACTTGCGTGCACCAAGCGCGAAACGCCGTGAGGTGTCTGGTGAGTCGCATGAAGGGGGAGCTTCATCCCGCTAAGAACCGCTTTTGAGGCGGACTTGCATATTATAGAGGACAGCTCCTATGAGATGAATTAATTTCCGGTGTAGGCATTTCCAGAGACAGCAGTGGGAGTACTAAGTAACTGCCTCTTGGGTGCCTTACCATACACACTGCGTGATACGACCATTCCCACTTGTAGGGGGCGGGGGGGGGGCAAAAGCATTATGATTCGACGGAGCTTGCGCGTTGTTACATTTCCGTTGATAATCCCTTGGTTGTAGAGGTGATTGTTTGCCAGGTTGTGGGTACCCCTTAGAAGTGGCTGGACTCGATGGCAACGGCTGTACCAATAGTTTGGTTTACTCCGGATTGGTGCGCATCACCGTACCGGTTGTGTTGTTCCTCGCGAGTGCGTGCGTATGTCTGTCGTAAGAGTGCGGTACGCTCGGACTACGTACGTACACGATTCAAGTTTTGGAACAGGTGGTGTGCCTGATGGCCCTCCTCTACAAAGCCGCGTCCTTCATGCGTGTTACTGCCCGCACATGCCGTGGTATCGGCGGCGGTGAGTTGATCGAACAAACAGCAGTATCACACTCGAGCGAATTGACGGGGGAGAGGACGTGAGAGTCGGGAACGCAGCGTACTCCATATCTTGCAGTCATGCCTCTTCTCGATGGGAGGTAGGTGCTGATTGAGACTGGTTAACCCTTGATTGGCGACCTCTCGTCGCAGCAACTGCAAGCCAATGAAGAGGGTGCATTTCTGCCGCAGCAAGCGTCTACGAACAGTACTACATCAGCCTTTGTTTTGAGCGATTGTATATGTAGAACGAACGCGACCGAACGATTGTTACGTGTTCAAGAAAGACACATGGTATACGTTAGAAGTTTCTCCAGCGTCCGTCTTGAATAGCAAAGCAACTGCTGCAGGCAGCGGGTCGGATGGAGAACAAGCAAGTAGCAAAAAGACAAGCGTTGGAGATACAATCGGCGCAACACCCATTGAGGAAGTCTTCGCTGAACATGGGGAACAATCGGAAGCGGACGAAAAAGGAGCCGCGTTGTAAGAGGCGCAACAGCAGCATGAAAGCAGTGATGAAGACAGCAAACGCGGAACTGGCCATCGTAATGGTAACATGTCTCGCTTCTACTGCTCGATGTGCTGCTGTGCTTAGTATACGTTGCTGTGTTGCTCACGTTTCTGCAAATTCGATGGTCTTCCCGCGTACTTTGGCTTTTTTTTCGGCGTCACCCTATTTCGGTTTAGTGCGGTTGTTTTGGGGGTGTTTTTTTGTTGTTGACGCCTTTTTTCCTAGCAAGTATTGTTTCATTTTGTCCGTCCTAGAGTTGGACATAGAACTGCCAGAAAATGTCAGCCTTGATACTTCGGAACCTTCGGAACTCGGCATCTGCGAGTTGAACTCGTTTTTTTTTCATGCTTCGGGTTTGGTTCATTGGATGTTACTATCGGCGTTTGCGGTTGGGGCCCCTTCCTTTGTCACTTTTTGTTGTGCGGTGTTTTCTTATTTTCTTACATCTTGCTCGTTTTCCGTTGCTTATTTTTGTCCGGTGTATGTACCATTGATATGATCATATGTCTATTGTGTACGCATTTTACACGTGATGCTATAGCACAGCACGTAGTACCGTTTCACCTGCGTACTGGAACTTTATTGCACGACTTGTTGTGAAATTTTGGTTATTCCATCGGGACGCTCTCTTTTATTGAGGGTGTGTTTCGTACCCACGGTCCAGGTTTCAAGAAAAACAAAAATTGGGACAACATCATCACTATCATCAAATCGTGCAGGGTAGACTGCCAGCCATCGCCCAGGCAAAGAGCTCCACTTTCATTGGTAATTCGCACAAGCGATGGTGCGACTAACCAATGCTCACGAATTCATCGGACGACCCGTTGTGTTTGTCCGTCAACCCAATCAACCAGCAGGATAATTTCGAGACAAACCCGTCATAGCTTAGTTTATTTACAAAGGTTTGCGCCCCGCTGCAGGGCTGACAGCGCTCACTTCTATATGCGTCCTGGTGTTTAGTATCGACTTGCTGGAGTGGACACCCGTTACACACAATGCAGACTTGAGGCTGGCAATGCCCCAATCCTCCGATGCCCATGGTGACATCAGTCGAGACCTGACGGTCGACAGAGAGTGCAGATAAGCCACATAATAGAGATGTGGGTACTCGATGCATTGCAAGCATTACCTCGATTTTCTACTACATTTATGCATAAATTCCTGAAGGCAACAGCAGGCAATATTTGCACTACATACATCATTGCGTAGATATCGGTCACAAAGTTTAGGAGCATGTTATACAGCGGCTGTTCAACTACTGGCGGAGCACGTAATGGCGACCGCGTAGCTGCACGAGACAAAACCACTTACGCATGTTACAGTCCTATCCACAGGTCGATCGTCTGGACGTGGAGCCGGTCTATAAAAAACACAACAACGTTTTAGTTGGGGGTTACGTACAGCAGGCATGTTGAATGGGCGGCCGTGCAAGGGTTGAATAAGAGACGACGCTAGCTGCGATGAGACGACCGTTGACCGCTGATAGCGACAGAAACACAATGGGGACAGGATGCACAACTAAGTATGTATGGTGCAGTGAGGGCAAATACGAAAAACTGGAGTGCGTGTCCGACACATTGCCTCCAAGAGTCCTAAACAATTCAAGACAGCGAACCTGGCGAGCCATGCATAGAGGGGACAAAACGAGAGGAAGCGGGAAGGGGCGCGAGTGTATTGGTGGGCATAACGGAATTTCTGGGTAGACCATCATTGAAGACGAGGAGTGTCAAGTAAGCCGCAAAGAGAAGCCGAGCCCAGGAAACGCACAAAATAGTAGGGGGGAATGGGGTTTGCTGGAAACACTCCTGAGAGCAGGCGCATAGGTATACCCCCCCCCTCTATGGTCCATCGACTACGGCAATGCACGACATGAGTCCCCCCCCCCCCCCCCCCCCCATTACCCGAACCCGTTATTAGTCCTATCCTCCGTTTTCTCAGTTCAACAGATCATGGGCCAACCCATGGTGGGCCTTGGGTAGGTCCATGGCCGACCATGACACATCTTATGGTGCAACCCATACCAGAATGTTGGCGTATGGTATACGTTGTCCATGGTACCAATCATGGGCTCATGGATTGTGCCACTGACTATTTCATGGCATGTACGTGACCCATGGTGTAGTCCATGGCACACCATAGTAGCGTGGATATTCCGTCCATGGGTCAACCCCAAGTAAAACTAATGGTTTCATGGCGCATTCCAGGTGCACGCATGGCCCAAACCACGTAAATAGCATGGCAGTACCCATCGTCGGCTCCATGGCGTATGTAGCATGTATATTCCATGAAATGAAACCGTCCATGGGATGTGTCATTGTGTATGTTCAGCGGGGCGTGCAAAACACCCCCCCATGGGTTGTTCACACAAGGTGGAGTGTCCATGGTCGCCCCATCGCACGTGTCATGGACCAATCGTTCAAGACATGTTCCATGAGAGAGCCCATGGGACACCCCATCACCATTCGACACAACATGTGAAAACCCATGGCATCGTGGTACATACCATGATATTCCATGGTACGCCCAATCGAGCAGCCCACGGCATGAAAAACTCAATGGCATACCCCATGGTGCATACCATGTGTTGACCCTGACCCTAACTCTGACCCCAACCCTAGCTCTAATCCACAGACAAGTTGAATGTATGGTACGACTGATGGGGCGTTCCACGGCAAACTGCATGGCCCAGTCCTACCCCAAACCCTAACCCCAACTATCCGTATCCCCAGCCATGAAGCATGACGTTGTGTGTCCCATGGTGACGGCATGAGCTCATGTACCGTTCCGTGGGGTTCACCATGACGCACACCGTGATTCACTGAGGCGTGCCCCGTGGGGTTATCCATGAACTATGTCATGGGTCGTCCCTCGGCGGGTGTCCGTGGGTTGATTCACGGGATGCACCGTTGATCTTTCCATGATCAACACCATGGGTCGTTCGATGACGGGTGCCCATTGGTCAACCCATGGTCGAACAGGTATAAGCCATGATTAATCGTGGTCAACCACAGTATGGGGCGTCGCATGCTGAAAGCGGGGCGCCGACCGATCATCGATATTGACTTGCCCGACGCTTTGCTACATCTGGCGTTCGGGAATAGCTTCAGTCAAGTTATCGGCCGCGATTCCGTCTCCGAAATGAATTTGACCAGGAGATCGACGAAGTATTGTGGCTAGAAAAACTTCGATGGCTGGAATTCGTGGGCGAGTTCAACCGAGGCGTTCCCTCGTCGTTGCCAAACTCTGTGGCGCATCTGGCATTTGGCTCTGATGACCGGAAGATCACCAACGTCGACCTGTCACCGGTGTTGTCTGGCCCTTACGCTTGCTGGCGCTGACATTAGGAACAAGCTTCGACAAACCGATCAATGCGGGCACACTAACTACCGGCCGGCCTGCATCGTCCGAACCTCGGGCTCGCATTCAACCACCCGCTCGACGGTGTCCATTGGCCTCCCTCCCTGCTGACACTATTGTTCCCTCGTGAGTACGACCAGCCAGCGCGCGGAGTGCAGTGGTCAGCCCCACTGCAACAGCTGTCGTTCGGGTACCGGTTTAACCGACCCGTGGGCGGCGTCTCGTTGCCACGCCACCTGCGCCTTCTTGAGCTCGGGGCGCATTTTGACCAGCCAATCGATGCGGTAGCGTGGTCGTCGCCCCTTGAGCAGCTTCGTTTCGGACTATTCCTCAACCAGCCCGTCAATAGGGTATTGTGGCCGACCTCTCTGAGGGAGCTAGGGTTCGGTTCGGGCATTTACCAGTCCCAGGACAGTATCGTTCGGCCGGCCACATCAACGCGTCTTGTGGCTTCTCCTAATCAGGTCGCCGCTGAGGAGGGCGACGGGGACTGTTACGATGCTTGGCTAAAAAGGGAGCGCATATTGCTTCAAAGAGGCGGTCGCGTCGGAAAATTACACCGACGTTCAGCCGACGCTAATTAAGGTGGAAGAAATTGATTGGGTGGCCTTGACAGGCCGCCAAGTCCTTCGTGCCTGTAAATGCCCGGGGATACGTTTTGGTCCTGTCGAAACTGATTGTGGAGCCCCCTTGACTTTGAGTCGGCGGTTGGCTGAAAGTTGAGGCAGCTCAGTGATCAGTATAAATACCCACGACGAGATCGGAGCACAGGACGCTCCATAACGAAAACCCAGACCTCCCCCGCAGATGGTACTGGTTCGCAGGGACTTGAGACGCTGAAAAATACCCATCTATATTCACGCGGCTGCCAACTAGGGCGTGTTTCGAGTGAGTAGTGTTTTTCGTCGTTGGTGGGAAGCTTGTGGTCGCCAACCAAAATCCATCAACGTTTTAATCTGTTATTGGGTTTAAGGCTGACATGGAATATAAGTGCTAAGATGATAATCGTGTTTCGCTTTGTCTTGGGGTGTGCACACGTAGGTGTGTACCCTGGTACATCTCAGTGATATGCGTGAGGACTATTTACGGAATGTATGCCGCTTGTTTTGGTGTTGAGGGTTTCATCTACAGTAGGGTACTGTAAGCGGTAGTCCCCGATAATTTCTGGAGTTCACAAAGAAGAAGGCGTGCGACCGGACTGGGCCGGGTCCTGAACCGATGACATGAATTGAATGGGAATCGAACATAAGGAGCTAGCTTGGCTCGTCACAATGCACCCGGCGTGTTTAGCTTAACGGGTGGGTGCGAGCTGCCTCGTCAATCGTGTTCATGTACATAGTACAATAGATGAGCATGTTTCGTGAACATATCGGTTACCATTAGGTTGCCTACGCGTGTGGCCTGGTGGGTAGTAGTGTGATACTTGCCCGAAGTAAGTTGTCGCTGGGTAATTTCATGTACGTTGCGTGCTGCTTGGTGATGCCACTGGCCTATACACAGACAGTGTACGCCCTCGTCTTCGCTCAGTACGGTGAAGTTGAATCGGAATAATCTGGTCATTTGTTGACGATACACACATCTTATCGGTTTTGCGCCCACTCATTTTGCTTGCCGGCCTGCGCACGCTCAGGAGTATTCCGGTAAGCCCAGCCATCTTACGGGCATGCCATGGCATGGCATTTGCTGTTTATGTAGTACATTCTGCGTTTGGATCATTGCTACCTAAGATTTTTGTTACTGGTTCTACTGTAGTCCTAAACGCAGCGCGCCTCTTGCATTACTTGGGCCAACAACCTATTAACAAGTGAAGATCTCGGCGTGAGAAGAAAGACCCAATGGAAGGCAACCAACAACACAGCAGTCGAAGATCGGAGAGGTTGGTGGAGAAAGGTTGTATTTTCGTCACCCGGAAATTTACCGATGGCGTCAAACCATTAAGGCGGCAGCAGTAGTCGTGGTGAGAAGGAGCTACACAGAAGCAATGTATCAATATCAAAAATATCAGTGTACCTGAAAAAGGGTGAATCAATCCGACTGGGGGAGTCATCGGCATGTACACCTAATGTGTGTTTGCGCGCATGCCAGAACGCACGGGGAGCTCTTGTGACAAGCCCCTCCTGCAAGTATTTGGATGGGGCACAAGATCGGTTTGTGTATAAATATATACATTACACTGCCTCCTCAATTCGATGCGAGTCGACGAGGGAAGAAAAGGCTGAAATCTTCTCGCGATAAAAATGAAGGCACGTACCGTAGCGGGAAGGGGGGAGAAGAGCCTGCTATGTGACCCCGGATCTGAGTTACGAGTTGGAAGGAGAGAGAAGAAGATGTGCGAAGATAATGAAAAAAAAAAAAAAAAAAAGTATTTTGTATGTTGCCTGAAGTGTACGCCGACTAGTTTAGTCATTGTGCTTGTCCCTTAGGGAGTTCGTATTTATTTGCTGATATTACGGGGGACCATAGTTAATAGGGCCTATGGTACACATAAAATCTACCTGGTATATTTGAACTATTTTTACTAACAATAGATGGTCCTATGGTCCCCCGTAATAGCTATCGCGATCGACGAAATAATTAAGTGTTTGATGCAATGCGCAGTCCAGCTACTAGGAATCCTAAAAATGGGGGAATAAGTTAACGCCGGATACAGGGCAAGCTACTCAAGGTCCGCAACAACTATAAATAGGGTTGCAGACGTCCTGAAGAACCAGCAGTTGACTGGTCTGCGGAAGTCCGTATCCGCCCAAAAATATCACCAATCCAACCGCGCACGTTTCTTGCCTGGCTAGGCTGATGATGTATGTTGTTGGGGGGAGGGGGGGGGGAGGGGAGGGGGGGGGGGGGGGGAGGGGGGGAGAAGGGTGGTGGAAGGCGGGGGGAAGGGGGGGGGAGGGGGGGGTGGGGGGGGGTCCCGGCCATCTTCGATCGTAGTGAAACTTGATGTACTGCTGTAGTGTTCTGCTTCAGACTCCAGGTATGGTAACCGCTTTCGGGCCCCGAGATGGATAGCTACCAGAACAATGGTGGGTAGCCTTTTGTGTCATCAACCATTGAACCGTCCAGCGGTACGGCTATGATCGTGTTTGAGCCCGTGCCGTGCGACTATAATCGTGCATCCCCCTTGCATTCAACAATTCGTCGTGACTCAGACCCCAACCATTGTATAATTCCCCGGTCGCGCGGAGAGTCCACAATGGTTACTGTAGTCGTCACATGTTTTTTGTCAAGTCCCCCCTCTCATAATGTCCCAAACAATTCCTACATCATCAATATAGTATGTTACTTACCACTCTGTCTCCAAATACAAGGAGCATTCACATACTAATACTAAGTAATACACGGTCGTTATATTAAGGGACAGGGTGATGCGTGCGAAGGCGGGTATTGCAAGAAGCTATTGGTAGCAACGGTCCGAGCTACAGCAGTCGAGGGAATGCTGTGATCACCAGTGATGGGTGTGCTCTCGTCTCTGACCCATGATAGCTCTACAAATATATGCAATGCACGGGTCTACGCCTGGGCAAGGGGTGCGTGGACCACGCGCAACTGTGTTTACACCGCCAAATCCGTGTCTTTTGCGCGTCCCGAGAATCGAACCTGATCCGTTCAGCTCACTGAAACCCACAAGAATACTACCAGGTATAATATTAATACTACTGTACCAGGTATCAGGTAGCGAATACAGTACGCAACACACCAATAAAAAGGTGCTCTTATTTTCGGACCAGGCTCACAGGTTTATTGTTATTATGAGTGGCAGGGTGTGTCCTACAATAGTCCAAAATAGGTGTTCTTATGGTATGTGTTGGGCGCAAAAGTCGAGCCAAGATGCCATGTAAGCTCATAATTGCAAGATCAAGTTGTTGTGTCGCGTATCAGGTAAAAAAGCACACTGCTGCTGCTGCACTGACAAGACGAAATTCGTCTCCAACTGAAAGAGCCCGCAGCGAGAGAGCGGACCGTGTGCACGTACTTACCAGACATGCACCTGGTGGATACACATCATATACCCACTAGCTTATATCTGGTGGCACCGACGGCGGCATCTCGGTAGGCGAGCGTTAAAATATACGGTGCAGGGAACAACTTTGCAGCAGTCTCACGCGCGTGCCTCAAATCCCATCAACTTAGCGCGCGCCTCGTCCCCGCTGCAAAAAAGGCGTACTCCCCACTCTATCGGATCGGTGAGCCGTGAAACATCCGAGGGTCTGGCTATAACTCTACAGCCCCCCTACTGCTACAGTCTGCTAAGCCAACTCTCGCGGGACGGCTCGCGGCGCATAAGAACGCCCACGGCGGCGAACTGACTCTTCGGAGCCCAGCCAGCACACAACCTCCGTCCACCTCTCCCATACCCATGCTAACTCCCGCCTTCCACATTGTGGGCGAAAAAACAATCATTGTGGAGGCATTGAACAATGCCGCAGATACCAAAGGGTGTAAGCGGGCAGCGGCACGTAGTGGCAAACGGTGTCCCAGGAAAACCGACCGGACTGAGGTGGCCAAGAGTCACGAAAGCCGCGGCCCACCGAGCCTGCTACAGCAGAAGTAGCACCTGCCGGTTATCTGCTACGCTTGCACAGCAGGGGTAGCAGCAATGTTTGCCTCCTGTGGCTCGTCACTTAAGGACCTCTGTGCCACGAGTATATACAAGTCGTTCACTAACTTAGTACCTCACCCAGAACCTAGCCATGAGAAAACCGAAAGCGCGACCTGATGAACACTGCCGTGGCCGAGGCACCCATCGCAAAAAAAAACGTCCAACACAAACGACACACCCCAGCGATTCCTCGGTGCCCAGTGCCCTCAATGAGACCCGACAAATCAGAAACATGCTGGCCCAAAAGAACCCCCCCCCCTCCCTATCGTCATCCACGCCTCCTAGGTAGGTGGCTGAAACGCACTCGCTAGCATCACAGCGGGGGGGCGGGGGGGCGGGGGGGGGGGGGGGGGGGGGGGCGTAACGTTCCCCCGTTCCGACCACAGTCCTAACCCGAAATCTGCGCTTTCCGCCTCCCCTTTGCTTGACCCCTCCTTCCCTAAACTCCCGAGTCCTCAAGTGTTAGAGCGTGTTACGTCACAGTGGCAGCTGTCGTTATCAAAAAATGTTCGTCCTCGAGAAAACTCTCAATATCCAGCCACACAGCTCTTGCAGTAGCTGGACCTTCAAGATGTGGTTGCATCATTGTGGGGGACCCGTGAGGTTCTCCCACTCCGACCACAGCCCCAGCTCGAACTCTGCGCTTTCCGCGTCTCCTTCGCGTGATGCACCCGCCTGGCGCGCTTCCACTAACGCTTGCCGACGCCTCGCTATCACCCTCGAAACCCTGGGACCCAGCGCCAGAACGACTCGATCCCCGTCCAGACTCCTGCCACCACCAGACAGACAAAAAAACAAAAGAGTGCCGGCGGTCAAGGACGTCGCTTTACAGTCTACGTTTGGCTCAATAACGCCTCTTCAGACTTACAGCACGCGACATGTATGTGTTGAAAAAACTGTGAGTGCAGAACTTCGGACTGACTATTTAAGAGTCAATCCCCGAGCAGCTTTGTGCTCGACGAAGAACGCCATTTCTAATTATATACAAAAGCCTTTTAAGAGCCTATGCTCCACGAGCCCTTAAGCCAAATTACATACGACACCTGCTTGAGCTACTCGTACACAGCACCGCCGACACACCGTGCGCCCGCCGAGAACTTGTCCAAAACGCGTCCAAAAACCAGTCTACACTGAAAGACTTTTCACTGCTTGCGGGCGCCACCTACGGTAGACGGTAGACGGGGGGGGGTCACTTTCGGGTTGCACATTTTCAGGCGCCCAGAGCCACCTAGGACTTGCGGTCCTGTTAAGAGGACGAACCACTCAAATTCTCTTAAAAAGTAGTTTTCCCTCAAAACGGGACTGACTGCGGTCCCAAAAGGGTTAAGGTTGGTGAAGCATGGTACCGGTGAAAATTTTAGGGGGGAAAACTGCAGTCCCGTGTAGGGGACAAACCACTCAAAATTATCGGAGCAGTTTTTGCCCTTAGGACGGGACTGCGGTCCTAAAGCGGAAAGTGTTTCGTTTTGGCGACGCGCACGGGACAGGACTGTGTGTTTCTCTGCTCCATTTCAATTTGTTTTGTAGTCAAGTGAAAGGTACAGACAGAGCCACCGCTCGCCCGAGTGGCGTATACGCGGTGCGTGCAAAATGGGGATAGCCTGACCCCCGTAACGCTATTGCTAGTCCAAACCGCAGCAGCCAGGACCCATCATGAACATAAAAAGCCGGTGTTTTTACCGAGCATGTTACGTCTAGATCACGACTGCATGTTCCCCCGTGAATAGTCGAGAAACCATGCTGTGACGCCAAATCTTGAGTAAACCCGTTCTCCACCGGGCAGGCTCGGTGAAAGCGCTCACCGCTCTAAAACAAATTACTACATTCCAAATTATTTACGTAGACTCGCCAGAAAGGTGATCCCTCGGTTTCTTGGGTCAACGCAGCTTCTATTAGTAAGAGCTCCCGAGAAGTGACGAACGCCCCTCTAGATTCCCAGTAGAGCCTACCACTTACTCGAGAGTTGGTCTGATTGGCTCGGCGGCAGGGTTAGGGCTGCTCTGATTGGACTAGGGCTAGGGTCAGGGGTTAATGATATTCCTCTCGCACGCAGTGTGTGCCGATGATCGCAACCCTTTGACGTTCCCCGAGCAGTAAGCCTCCGCCTTTTACAGACCCGAAAAAGCGTTGTCCCCAGTTTCTAAAAGAGTCCCCATAAGAGCGGTTTTCAGTTCCTAAGAGAGAAACGGAAAATTGAGCTTTTTTTTTTGTTCGCCCTCTCACTACTGTCGAAATTCAAAGAAATAGGCCCTCAAAAACGGGCTCGGTTCTGAAGGGGCCAAGATCAGAGTCTCTGGAAAAGTGAGTATCCCCAGAAAGTTATTCGAAGCTTCTTGTGGTTCCCATAAATATAATATATATATATGTTTCACTCCGCGGGTATTTGTTTTTATTTTTTGCTCGTGAGCCTGTACTATTAATAACGTCCTAGAGAGGGGCGTGATAAGTCTATTTTCGACACGCAACAATGGAGGTCGTGGAATAACCGGTTGGACATTTCTATACAGCGGTCGTAGGCAGAAAGCTTAACGCGGAACGTGAAAACTAAATCCTACCTGGGGGTCTCGATACGGTAGAAGCAGGGGCTGATATCGACCGTATTTTCGTGTTGACCAAATTCACACATTTTGAAGGACAGCTTCCCTCTGATCTATACTCTGTGACAGTCTTCATACGATTATATAGACTGCATCGCAGTAATAGCTCTCGAGCCGCTGCAAAACATGTCCCACACTAATTCTACGTAGGTGCACCAATTATAATACAAGTATACCAGGTACAATATATACACAAAGCTTGCAACTACTGTGCATTTCGCTGTGTCGTCTGACTGAAGGCTGCATCAGCGAAAACGAGAGGAACAACCTTTCGCCGCCCCAGCGCCACAGTTTTTAGTGAAAAAAACGTTTCCTCTTTCTCCCTCATCCCGACCCATTCTGTGCTACTGGCATTACTGCATGCCAAGTGCTTTACGAGCCGTGAATATGAACGCTAGCTACTGCAAGGACAAAACTTGTCTTACCTTCCCGCCGCCACGAGGGCTTCGACGCACGTCTCCAGAGAGGCAGCAGGGTCGTCGCCGACCCCCCCTTCCCGCTCGGTCAATGCCTCCAACCCCGTCAGCAAACCCTGAACCGCGGGCCAGAGGGCCTCGACGCGCCCTCGCGTGGCCTCCGGCGAGCTGATGAGAGCCTTCGCGAGAGAGCAGAGGAAAGGAGTTCCACGCACCGTGGGAAGGGGGGTGTGGGGGGGGGGGGGGGGGTGTGGGGGGGGGGGAGGATGTTGAGAGGGTTTTCGAGTGAATCAAGAGAAAGGGGAAGGGGGAAGGGGGGGGAGAGCTGTGCCCTATTCTGGATCGTTTCGTCTGTTTCTGGACCGTTTCATGGCTCACCATCCCGACTGTTTCTGCCTCATCCTCGAGTGCCTTACTCCATCTTCGACTGGTCTTGCCCCGTCCTGTCGATTTATCAAGTCCATTTCTCGCTTTGTTTCACTTCGTCCTCCATTGCTTCGTTACTGCCCCATCATCGGCCGTTTTTTTGCTCATGCCGGGTTGGTTTGCCCCCGCTCTATGGTAGACAACTTAGCCCCATCCCGGACAGCTTTTCCCCCGTTCCCAACTGCGTTGCCCCAACTAGCGATAGTTTTGCCCCATCCAAGAGGGGAAGCACGACTTTCAGTACAACAATTTTTTGACACAAGAATACCTGGCAAGACAGAACCAGAGGCAGAAGCTAACTCTTCAGCGTGCATGCATTCATATCTCCCACTCTCTACTTCGAAATCAGGGACGCGAGGAATCCTTCCAAAAGCAAAAACCAAGGGAAACCTCACGCGATATCCCCCCTTCCCCCCGGCCGAAAAAAACGCGCGTTATGTGCAGATAAAAGACGGACCAGCCGTCTCCCCCCCCCCCCCCCCAAGCCAAGACCCCTCAGATAAGCACGGGGTCTTCTACCCCCCCCCCCTCTTCAATGGTCAAATGACTAAGGCAAGCAACAAATGAGTACCCCCCCCCCCCCCCCCCTCTTCCACTCCCCAGAAGCCAAACGCCTCACCTTCAATACAAACGCCGCCTTGCTCCTCAGCTTGCTGGCCTCCCCAGCCAGCCGTGCTTCCGCCTCCTCCTGCTCCTCCTCCTCCTCCTCTTCTTCTCCCTCCCGTGCCCGCCCTTCCCCCTCCTGCGAGAGCGCCCGCGCCAGGAACTCCTGGAAGCCTGGCTCCGAGCACAGGGCGCCCTCTCCCTCGGCGAGGCCCATGACGGAAGAGCTGAGGGCGTGGAGAATTGCTCGACGGAGCGCGAGAGAAGCTTGTGCTTGTTCAGCAGAAGGAGCAGAAGAGGGACCGTTGGTGTCGCTAGTGCTGGTGCTGCTGGTGCTGGTGGCGGTCGCGATCGCGGGGCTACTTTCGGCCACCGTTGCCGCTATCCCTGCTTGCAAGAGAGCCCTGTGGCCACCTGAAGAGGCGAAAGACGCCTGTAAGGAGGGGGAAAAGGGTGATGGGGAGCGCGGGGGGGGGGGGGGTCTTGTTACTGCATGAGCGATAAAAAATGCCATGTTAGCTAGCTGGCATTGGAGGCAAAAGACCCCTGAAGGAGTTGTTACCGATAACAGCGCGACAAGAGGGATGGGGGGGGTACTCATTATCACGCATGGCCTTAATCGTATGGCCGAGGGGTGGGGGGGGGGGGGGGTATACTCCATACCTGGTACTCGATCTCAACCATGGCCTCAGTCGTATGACCATAAACCCTCGCATGCCTACAGTGCCAGCACGGAGCACGTCGGGCTTTCACCGACCAGGAAGACATTGATTGTTTGCACCAAGCGCGAAGCGAAACGTGAGGTGTCCCTCGAGTCGCCTGAAGGCTGAGCTGCATCCTACTAAGAACCGATTGCTAGGCGGACTTGTAGATCGATCAACCGCGTCAATAAGCTGGGACCGGATGTACTCGATACATTGCATGGCCATAGTCGTGTCGTACGACCATAGACCCTCGCATCCCCGGGGGGTGGGGGGGGGGGATACTTCTTGCTGCAAACGTGACTCAACCGTAATTTCAAGAAATTAAGAGTTTGCCTTCGAATAGAGGGTGCAGCTCTGAACGGTTTCCTACAGAAGGAGGGGAAGGAAGGGGTTGAACCCTCTTCATCAAGATGAACACACGTGTTGCGGTAGATGAGCGGGTAGCACCTAAATTTCATGAGCCCCGTCAGTCGAGCTCCGTACCTTCACCCAAAACGGACTTCGAGAAACGGTGTTGGCTCTTGACAAATCCCCATGGGCTACGAAAGGAGTAGCACTTTTTTTGCCGTGTGAGGCAATATTTTATTACAAACACCACATCAGGGATTTACAGGCGTACAACGAACAACATCACGCGATACGATTGGGACAATACAGCAGTATATCGGGTAGGTCGTCAGTGTGGAGGAGTGCGTTCTGTAGTCATGAACATCGCCTTCCAAGTCAAAAACAAAACTGCTTCGCAACGCTATCGTAGGGTCCGTTCCGATACTTACCAAGGCGATTCTTCCCAAAGCGTAGGGGGGGGGGGGCAGCAGGGTCGTTTTCAAACCCTTTTAGGACCCCAGTCCCGTTTTGGGGACGTACTACGTATTGATTAGAGTGCTTCGTCCCCACCTATGGGAGCGCGGTTCTAAAAGGGGTTAAAAGTAGTTTGTCCCCAAAAGGCGTGACGAAAGCAGCGGAATCGGGCAAACAAACCCGACGCGCTAGCTCTTCAACCAATGCAAGGTCGGCCTAGCAGCACCCTCCCGCGACGGGAGGGGGGGTGAACCTTTCGACGCGGCACCAGTCTCCCCCGCATCGACGCTGAGCGACGAAAAAAAACATGCCGCGACACCAGCATGAAGATCTCGTTTACAGCAGTGGGTACAAAGCAACGCCACCGGCGCCCGCGGAAAAGTCACGAGCGCTCGGCGTACCCGGTTGAGACTCCAAGACAGAAGGCACTGAACCCAAAAACGTTGTAATACTACGGGGGGACCATAGTAAATAGGACCAAATATTGTGAGTAAAAATATCTACATATATTAGTTTTTGGGTGTACCATAGGTCCTATTTACTATGGCCCCTCGCAATAGATACAATACGAAAAACACGAGCATCAACCATCTCATGCACCGGCCTGAATCCGACGCGGTCGGGAAGGGGCACGCGCACGATGGGCCAGGCGCACTCGGCACATCGCCCCTACGAACGCCACAAAATCGTCAGCACCGGTCGATAGGGGCCGCGCGCTCGAATCAATAACACGCTTGCAACGGCTTACACAGCAGCAGCCAGAGGACAACCGAGTTGCAAAGGTAGCAAACGCCAGGGGGAGAAAAAAAAAACAATATCAATACGTATCGCCGCGCACCTGAGCAGGCGGGTTGTTCTTGGTGAGCGTGCCGATCACGGAAGACGCAAGAAGACGGAGCTGCGGGGTTTCGACGCGGAGAAGGGGGCGGGGTAAGGCGTGGCATTTGAATTGGGTTTGAGCTCAAGCTTCTCAGCGGGTCCAAGTCAAATGGCACAGGAAGTATCGAGAAATGAGAAAAAAAAAAAAAAAAAAAAAGAGTACAACGTGAGCACCAATGCACGGAAAACGAAAAGGGAGGAGCAAAAGTAACCTACCCGTACCAACACCAGAATATAGCGCCAGAACCAGCACCACAACATCAAGACCCACACTGTCTCGAGGACACAACAACACCAACACCGACCCCGCCCACACCAACACCAATACCAACACCAATCCCAGCAAAGCCATCAACACAAACAAAACACCAACACCAACAAAACCACCCACACCAACAAAAACCACCAACACCAACGAAAAACACCAACACCACCAACACCAAACACCAACAATATCAACACACCAGCAATGTCACCACGGCATCGACACAACCGACACACAACACCACCAATATCAACAACAATATCAACACACCAACATAACCAACGCCAACACCAGTGTACCAACACACCAAACACCAAACAACAACAAAGTCCAACACCAGACACCAACACCAAAACACCAACAACAAAATCCGCGACTTGTCACCTTCTCCGGCTTTCCAGCGGGAGTCACCAAGGCGATAAGCCGCCCGAAACCACCGATCTTCGCAAAGGTCGCCGCCATATCGATCTGCTCCACGATCTCCTGAAGCTCCTGTCGTTGGTCCGTGCACGAAGGTTTCGACGAAGGTGGCGATAAGCGGGGGGGGGGGGGGGGGGGGTGCTCATGTCGAACATGGCGGTATATAGTCGTATGACCATAGACCCTTGCATCCTACAATGCCGGGACGGAGGGAGCACGTCGGGGAGGTTTGCACCGACCAGGTAGACATTTTCCGGCAAGCGTGAAGCGCCGTGAGGTGTTCGACGAGTTGCATGAAGGGTGAGGTGCGTCCTACGGTGCGTGGGGGGGGGGGGGGGGGGGGGTGAGGGCGAGAATGTACCAAATAGAATAGTCGAGGAGTCAACCAACTAGTTTGGTCGAGTGCTAACCGACTAGTTTTAGTCGAGTGTCGACCAATCCGATTGATCGAGTGCCGCCCAATCGACTAATTCAAGTGGTCGAACGCACTACAACTACCAGAAGCTGACACTTTTTCAACAGCATACTATTACGGGGGGCCATACTAAATAGGACCTACACAATAACACCATAACCTATATATTCCGCTATTTGTACCATCAATATTTGGTCCTATTTACTATGGCCCACCGAAGGCGGGGACAGGAAGAGGCCTGTCCGCCCCGAAGGCTTGAGCTCCTATACTGCATAACTCTCTTGGGACCTCCTATTAATAGGAAACTGGGCGATACGAAATGACGGCTACGGCAAGCGTCACTGGGTAATCGAAGGAAAAAAAAAAACGTGATGGTTTGAGTCATACAACGGTTGAATGCAAGGAGTCGCACCGCACGGGTAGCAACATGATCCCGCCACTCCTATACTAGTGCCGCTGCTGCTGCTACTGCCCGCTCTCACGCTGCTCGTAGACAGTTCAATGGTTGATAAGAAAAAAAACTATCAACCATTGTCTTGGTCGCTATCGAGGAGGGGTAGCCCCCAAAAAATTGGTCAATAGTTAATACACCTGGCAGCGGAAAGAGGGCGATTAAGCCATTGTCTTGGTCGCTATCGAGGAGGGATAGCCCCCAAAAATTTGGTCAATAGTTAATACACCTGGCAGAGAAAAGAGGGCGATTAAGGCAGCCCCCGAAAAGCTTGGGGGGAACTTTTGACACCGCCGAGGGCGAGGCAAACAAATGCTCGCGGCGAAAGTAATGCACCGCACCGACACGGATTAGGGCAGTGGCCCCACGCCCGCCGCCGCTGCCGCCGCCGTCGCCGCTACTGTAGCAGCAGCCGTAGCGACGACGGCATGGAGAGGGGTAGATTTGACGCTACGGCGGCGGTTACCGTGAGGCTTCGGGTTTTTTCTACGCAAAGGCGGTTTTCTCTCGGTGAGGGGAAAAACCGTGCGAGGGGAGAGGGCACGGCTGTTGCAATGCTGTGTACAAGAAAACGATAAAACAGAGCAACACAAATACCAAGATGGAAAAAAAAACAAACAACGTTTTTACGTGTTTGCCTTCTGTCTGCAAAGAAACTTTTCAGCATGCAGCATCCACCAACCATTCATCCTCCCAACACCCACCAATCAGCACCCACCAGCCAACCACCACCGATCACCTACAGTCACTCACGACCACCATCCAAGTATCCACCATCAATCATCAATCAACGGCCACCAAATCACCTCAACGCTCAACTATGTACCACCCATCGGCCAATCCGGGAAAAACATAAATCAGAACCGACTGCGATGTGTGATAACAGGGGGACACATGGGCATTGGGTCCATCATGGGTTCTCATTACAACATTAGCCCACCCCATAACACCAAGCATGCATCACCCTCTTCTTCACCTCGAGGTCGTTCATGACTCCCTCGACCATCTCCTCCTCAGCCCCCGCCACTCCACCCCCACCGCCATCCCCCCCAGCCCCCGCCCCCACCGCCGCCGCAGCAGCCGCTCCTGCCGCTGCTGCTGACGGGGGTGCAGGAGGCGCCACAAACGTAGAAAGCGCCGCGCTCTCTCTCGCCCCGGCGGCGGCGGGCGGCGCTAGTGTCGGTTCGGGGGTTGGTGAACCGGCAGGGGCTACGCCGCCGATTGGCGGCAAAGGGTTGGTAACGGCGGCGGTGGCTGCGGTTGGGGTGGGGACAGGGGCGGTGGCCACGTGGTCAAGGTAGGCACAGAGGCGGGAGTAGATGCCGGTCATGACCTTGAAGTCGTCGCGCACGCCTTCGGCCACCACTTTTTCCAGCCAGGCGCGGTCCTGTGTTTCCCATGTAGTTTTTCGGGGGGGAGGGGTGGGATCGTAGAGCGTACGGTGTGGGGTAGAGGCCATCGATCAAACGCCAAATGATCAAGGGGGCGCGAGAGGCAGAGGGGGGGAAAAGGAGCGCGAGAAAAAGGGGTGGTCAGTTTGGTGTGGGGAGGGAGAGGTGTATTCATGTCATGCCACCACAGTGCGGTACGAGACAGAGAAAGGCCGTGTACGGGAGAGAGTCATGCCTCGACAGTGCGGTAGGGGGGGTGGGGGGGGGGGTTACGCGATGTCATGCATCGCCGTAGTTGTATGACCATAGACCCTCGCATCCCTACAATGCCGGGACGGAGCACGTCGGGCTTTCACCGACCAGGCAGACATCGCTTGCAACAAGCGCGAAGCGCCGTGAGGTGTTAGGCGGGTAGCATGCAGGGTGAGCTGCATCGTACTGAGAAAGCGGAGGGGGGGGGTGGTAAGAGGGCGTTTGGAGTGGGGGGGCGTAGGTTGGGGGGTAGGGGAGGGAGGTAGGGGGGGGGGGGGGGGGGGGTAGCGGGGGGGGCGAGGTGTACGCATGTCATGCAGGGGCGTAGTCAAGTGGGTGGGAGGGGGGGAGGGAGAGGTGGGTTTTCGGATGTGCATCAAATACCAGGTATGAAGGAGCGGGTCCTGGGGGGCTTCAGCGTAGGAAGCTTCCGTCCGGTATTTATGTGACATAGACGTGGGTGCTTTTTGGGGGAGGGGGTTGAAGGGGTGCCGAGGAACAAATCGCGTCGCTTGACAACTACGATGATTTCAGCAACCAATCAGAATCCACGAGAGATTTTGCCCAACGATCATCATCCCAACAAAGCGAGCGAGGATAGAGCATACACACAACTTCTACGATGGCGACTTTGCCGCCATGAACCGCGGCTCACTATAGAGCGCGAAAACGCAACACCACTTGTACGCGGTCAACAGCCGACACGCGTGCGAAACTATCGTACCGCTACAAATAGTACCCCGGTTTACATATTTAAGCCACTCAGGTGTCTAAATAGAAGGATTATTTTGATTGAACAGTAACATACAAAACGGTCCGTGTATAGGGAGATTGTGGCATATATTTATACCTGGTACCTTTTACCTACGACCCGCGCTCGTGCGCATCACGCTGGAGAGCGTTCCCACCACACAACTATACTGGTATATAGATATGCATTTGAGACCCGCAAGCAGGTACCAGGGGAGCGTACTCTCGCGCTGTCCTTCCCTTCAATTCCGCGTAATCGTTCTCTCGACACCACGATTTCTGAGCGCCCAACGCGGGGAAACTTCTCTCTCATTGTACAACATTATTTCTGCACGCCCAATGTGAGTATGAGCAGGGCCTTCCCATATTTCAGGTCGCGAACCTGCTGTACCCAGTGATCAATCCAAAAGGGCTCAACACATTTAGGACTGCAGTCCCGTTTCGGGGACAAACTACAACCGCAGTACTTACAAGTCGAGTGGTTTACCCCCAAAACGGGACCGCAGAAATCAAAAGGATTCAGTACTGAGCAGGAGTGAATTATGCGCACAGCGACGACACCAGACCACCGCACCACGGAACTGACGGCATAATATGTGCGAATGTCGATGGGGGTGATCTACGAGTACAGGGTCTGAATTTCTGCCCGTACATGTTTCCGCGGTACGTGCTGCTGCATGTATCAGGGAGGTAGTGATCGTACAAAGGTGATTTAAGTCAGGTTACCCGTGCGTCGTGCTTCTGATCTGGTACAACCTGTGGGGTATGTACGGGAGACGTTTGCGCGATGCGATCTGTAGGGTATGCATGATCAATACATGTGTCCCAAAGCCACTGATATGTACAGCCTACGTACCGTAGGTGAGTCAGATCAGGATCTGTTCGATGTATTAAGCTGGGGTACTGGTGCAATCGTGGGGCACTCGTATGA
The DNA here is from genome assembly GCA_031213475.1 of Nereocystis luetkeana. Taxonomy (NCBI): domain Eukaryota; class Phaeophyceae; order Laminariales; family Laminariaceae; genus Nereocystis; species Nereocystis luetkeana. Next base: position 7,108,505 of record JARUPZ010000025.1, on the reverse strand, counting down.
TATGCACCCTCAACGCGATATGAAAATCGACGAGCAGGGGGACTGTTGAACGAACCCTACGCAGCAGAAGAGGAAAACAAAAACCAGATCGTGTACGTACGAGTTGCCACTCCGGGCCGAAATAATGTCCAAACGCTCCTCAAATTTCCGCCCAGAGATGAGATAAGGGTAGATACATGTATTCACCACAACTTGTTCAGAAGATTCTCGAGGACACAGGGTACAGCTCCTTCGAACTGAGTTCGATACGTGAAGTACGAGAGTATAAGATTGGTGAAAGGTAGCAGTTAGCACACCAGTGACCAGGGAGACGATGCTACTGACTGCTGCTGCTGTCCAGTGTCCAGCAGAAGAGCAGTGAACGCCGCAACTCTCCAAGTACAGGGACTCACCTCGTCGGACATAGGGCGCGCTTCCGAAGGCGCCGTGCCATCCTGGTGCGCCAGCGACCATTTGAGGAGCCCCAGCCACGCGTCCGGATCGCCATCAGCTGGCATGATAGTCACGACAGAAGCAGTACAAGTAGCACTTTCCGAGACTTGCAGCACTGCTTGCAGAAGCTGTAGAGCAGGCTTGCTGCTGGGATGTGGAGGGTGCTAGGTGGCCTGGTTTTGTGTTGCGGTTTGTTATCCCCGGGTACAGGTTGACCGTGAAATTCTCCTTTGCAATGAGTGATGTGGGTTCTCTCAGACAAACGAAGAAGTGGCGGTCCTCAGGGGAGCACAGAGCGGGACGTAGATGTTCGAGAAGGCAGCCGCTCGCTCAAGCAATGTTCTCGAAGATGGTGGCTGGGTTTTAATATCTTGGAAAGGCATTCCTCAAAGGGCATACAACAACGAAATGCGGCGGAATTTCGCCGCCAGCAAGGCACATCGCAGCTCGTGGCTCGTGGCTGGAGATAACACGACAACTCGACGCCACGCCCTGTGCAATAGACCCAGACCCCGGAGATAGAATCTGCACGAGCGGGATATTTGGAAACGGACTGTGCTCGAGCAAAGGGATTGCCCTGCCACGATTTATTGGGGTGGTGAGTTTTAAGTTTTTTGGGTGGACCCTGGGGGAGCTTGGTAGTGTTTCTCGTTTACCAGGGATTGCCTAGGTCGCGGGTTTGCGTGCTAGTTGGTTCGACAGCCGCCGCCCCTGTCCCCTGAGCAGTCGTGCGTCGTTTCATGTGTGCGGACGGCTGTTTGTCGATCGCTCTCCCGCTTTCGCTGCGCTCTGGGATAGCTAAAAGCAACCGGACACATGGCTTGCGATATGGCTTCTATTTGCAGACCGCTGCTGTACGTTTTGGTCTTGGTTGGGGAGCGCAGAGGGTGGTCAGTGGTCAGCGCAGCGCCCAGCTAGCGAGTCCATGGGCGTATGCAGCGCCTCGTATTTCTGTTCCTACTTCTCATAGGAGAAATTCACTGGCGAAGGCCATAGAGGGATCGCTCGGCTGCGATGTCTGCTTGGGTGTGTGTCCTCGACGGCAACGAGAGCATCGCTGGCGATCGGGCCCCCCTATTATTGCCGTGTGCGGTGATTCTTTGTTCATGCATCAAAATGATACCATGCTGTCCGTAAATATAAGGATATATGTGTGTATTCGTGAATCACCAAAACGTTCTTATAATTTCGGACATATTGGCTCGTAACTGCCGTGATGTACTTGGGTGTATACCTGGTACTTATTTTTACCCTGTACCTGGTACCTGGTATGTATATACACATGTACAACCAGCCAGTATCGCTGTCTCCATGTGCACTGCTGTTTCCTGCTTCGTAAGCACTGCTTGTGTATATCGCCTGTAGCACCACCTCTGATGAGTGCATGTATATGCGATACGAGCATAATACGTACGAGCAATAGCAAGTAGCAGCTGTTGTGTACGAGTCGCAGTGTTGACGGGAACTGGTGAAGGCGGAAGGGCAGGGCTTGGCTTGACGGCTTGCACCCTCGGGCGTGCGAGTACGTACGTACGTCTGGCCAAGCACGCCGACATGAATCCACGCCCCCAGCCCAAGAGGAGTTATCGCCTGGTCTGACTGGTACAGCAGTAGAAGCGAACGAAACAGCAGACGGGCTGCTGCACCTGTGATGCCGTGGCATCCAAAACTCCGTGTACCGAATAATCGTGCTCACAGCTGGCGGATTGGGGGCGGGGCGTGTACAATAACCACTTGATCCGGGAGTTCCGGTACGGCAGGATGGCGGTCGTTTCATACATAGCCCACAGCCCACCATACGTTTGCTGAGCTGAAACGGCGCGTTCGCTCGCACACAGATGTCTAGATGCATGCCGGTAAAATATTTCATGTGTGAGATACGTCACAGATCGTGGGCGTATCGAGTAGCTTGGCATGTACATAACGACAGTCGCTCTTGAGGAGGGTCTCTAAAAGGTTGCGTGCATCTATTAAACGTGCAGTGGCGGCCTAAATTGCTACATGTAGGGTATCGGGATATATACGTCTTGCCGTTCAACCTTAGCCAAATGCATCCAACAGACCCAGGATGTACGTACGCTTGTCCTTTTCCTTTCTAATTACATGCGCATACCGGTATATAAGATGAGAAAAAAAAAACGGGTTGCTGCCGTGGTCTCAGGCTATGTACGCGAACGTGGCAGAGAGCATACTATTAATAAGATGGTTAAATAAATGCAGTATGGAGGCGTTTTGGTTATGGTCCGTTCTGGGCAGTTTCGGCTTACCTGTACCTGCGTCGTACCACTGCCGTACAAGGGTTTTTTTCCCCGCTGTTTAGCGCGTGCTGTGCACTATTACGGGAAAAAAACGGCGCAAGATTACGGGGGGGCGTATTGAATAGGACCTACGGTACACGCGAAAACCTAAATATTTTGCTATTTTTTGCTAACAACATTTGGTCCTACTTACTATGGTCACCCGCAATAGACAGACAGCCCTCGTTTTCCCGCGATACAAAAGCGTCGGCGAAACTGGCCGACGTCAAACAAATGCCTCGTACCTCGTACCAACTGCATACCCTTCCTTCTCCAGTATTACAGTGGTCCGTTTTCCCTGCCGGACCACGTCCGCATTTTCCGTCGACGCAAAGGCGTCGGTGGAAAAGACCGATGGAAATCGCCTCGAGCCAGCTGCGAAACCCTGCTTTAGTTTTGTTTCCGTCAATCTGTGTTGGTGCGTGTCCTTTTTGTACCGCTACTCAAAAGCGTCGGTGAAACTTTCCGATGGAAAACGCCTCGTGGCCACTGTAAACCCGACTCCTTTGTTGGTCCGTCATTTTGTCCGACCGCGCTCTCGTACCCCCCGCGATACGAAAGCGTCGGCGCAAGTGCCCCCAATGAAAAACGCCTCGTGCCGACTGCAAACGCCGTTCCTGTTTGAGGTGATATTGGGTTTCAGTATAGAAATGCGAGACTCGGTTTCAGTAGTATTCGGAGGCGGTACATAACCGGGGCTGTAGAAGACAGGTCATCCTCTCGTGCCTGGATGTTATATTTTCCTTCACCTTGTCCGATCGCCGACCATGGTGCTCTTATCAGGTATCGCGGCTTGTCCCGCCGGCGATAGCGGTGGCAGCAGCACCAGCACCGGTCGTTCGCACTCATTGCTCGTTGTGAACCCTGGCTGGCTGATCTCCATCAAGAGGTCGAATTGGATCGGGCTGGATTGGATCGGGACGAGCATTGCCGACAGACGGGTAGCTTGACGGAGCGGCTGCGTCATGGTGGTGTACAACTTCAAAAAGATGGCGGCGGTGCCCCCCGCTGATGACTTCATCGATATCATCCTCACGCGCACACAGGTGAAAAAAAAAAAACGAAGAGGGAAACTTGATGTCTGGCATGAATACGTACATAGCAACGAGTCTACTTCGATGGCCCATTTTTAAGTCGATACGAGCCTCTATCGATAGCCCGTACCTGGCATCGATCGCCTACACGGGTGCGCGTTGTTAGTCTACTGTAAGCCGACACCAAGTACGCAGTCTATATGATGATGTATTCGACAGTAGTCTAAGCGGACACTCGTGTTTACCTGTAGCCTTATGTCGGTATGACGGTCCCTGGATTTACATGTTGAGCGAACTGGCAAGCATAAGGTGCATGCACATCGCTGAAGTTGAAGGATGCCGTGTGGAGCGACGGATGCGGCCCGCCGAGCGACGCGAAGCAACAGCAGAGTACGTACAACAAGAGTTGAATGCCGCGGCACTATTCTGACAGCACCGGGACTGCTGTACGCCTCTGCGGAAAACCCGCACCAATCCTGACTGTAGGGAGCCCTTAAGCAACAGCACTGCTGCAGATTCGTGACCCTGGGTTGTGCAAAAGCCCACAGCGCTACTGTCTACAGTACCATCTCTGCCCCTGACCTGATCTAAAACACACCTGGCCATCTCCATGCCTAAGCCCTCACTCACCCTCACCCACGGGGGCTCTGCTCGTACCAACTGAGTGCTGTACATACCACATACCACCAGTGTTCTGTTTCATTATTTTCCTTCCCGTTTCTCTCTGTGAACCTGACCCACCGGTTGGTATTGCCCCCCCTCCCCCCCCCCCCCCCCCTCCGCCTCCACCTCCCCTCCCCCACAGCGCAAAACCCCGACAGTTATCCACCCTGGATACAAGATCAGCCGCATCAGGTCCTTCTACATGAGGAAGGTCAAATTCACGCAGGAGACCATCAGCGAGAGGCTCGGTGCCATCATCGCGGACTTCCCCCGCCTTGACGTAAGCCACCTGCCCCCGCTGCCACCCCCCCCCCGCCTCCATATATGTTGGCTGCGACCGTTACACGGTCGTTGATTTTTGAGTGGGGATGACTCCGCCCCTGCGGTGTATGTGGTAATATAAAAAAATATACGAAGTCTCTAAATCTGTTCACAAGAGCACCTGCAGATGTTACGGGGGGGGATAGTAAATAGGACCAAATAGTGTTAGTAAAATAGCGAAATGTATAGTTTTTAGTGTGCACCGTAGGTCCTATTTAATATGGCCCCCCGTAATAGTATGAAAATATCCCCCCTGTGCACGTTTCAGGTAATACCACCCAAAAAGAGAATGGGATCATTGCATGTTTAGGGTAAGGGTAACGGTACTCCAAACTATACAAATAGCCTCGACACCCCATCACAGTTGCACCACCCCTTCTTAAGTTCCCACCGACATTTTATGGATCTCCGCTTGCTTCCCACGAATTTCCCGGGGGGTTTTATCGGTATTCAGGACATCCACCCGTTCTACGCAGACCTGCTCAACATCTTGTACGACCGCGACCACTACAAGCTGGCCCTCGGGCAGATGAACATGGCCAAAAAACTCATAGAGGCCCTCAGCCGCGACTACGTCCGCCTGCTCAAGTACGGTGAGGCTTAACGGAGCGCGGCCGTGTCGACTGACTGAACGAGGAGGAGGAGGAAGAGGAGGCCTTTGGGGGGGGGGGGGGGGGGGGGGGGGGGGTCGTGCATGGCCGTAGTCGTATGGCAAGGGGGGGGGGGGGGGGGGGTCGTGCATGGCCGTAGTCGTATGGCAAGGGGAGGGGGGGGGGTCCGCGGGGGGATGGAGGCTCAGTTGCTTGTTCGGGGTGTTTCGTCTTTCAAGGAGGGTAGGCGCGAGCCAGGGGGGGCGGGGGGGGAGCAGTGCTATTAATAGTGTTTTTTCTCGTGTTGTGTTTTGGCTTCCCGCTTAAAAAAATGGCTAGAGGGGAAGGGAGCGGGGGACGGGGGGGGGGGGGGGGGGTGTACTCAATGTCATGCATGGCCGTAGTCGTATGACCATTGGAGAGTGGAACTCCATTGCGTGGTAGTGGTACTGGTGTCATGCTGCTCTCGCGCCTGACATCCACTTCCATGATATAAAATTATAGTCCTCTAGCCTCCCACATCTGTGCTTCCGATAGTGCTTGTGGCCACGTGTTGTGCTCGTCTCTCTTCTCCCCCTGCGCTCCACCGAGGGTTGCAATTCCGCACCATGCACAGCAGTTGCTGATTCACCCATCTACTCACGTACCCCCGCTGTATATACCGCCCGCGGCACTGCTACTACGAGGGGCCATATGACAGTCATAGCCCATGACTTGCTCGAAATCCATAGAATCTCGTGTGTTTGCACATCATACGCGGTTCTGTTTATTTTGGCCCTCCGGGATCATACAGGCACCTATCCATCTATCCATACCTACCCACGTACCCATCTTGTGTACATACCAGATGTTGAGGAACTATTACTAGGGATCGGGAGCCGATATGAGAATAATCAGCAGTCTGTCGTCGTGGAGATAATTCGGCGTTATGGTTTCATGTTCTTGGGCTGAGTACGCACATAGTACGTACAGTAGCTTACTTTTTGACAGCAGCAACTGGCATTGCTTGCACTCTGTGGTATGTATGTATAAATGTCGGTGCTGTTGTATGCGTCAAAGCTCAACATACCCGTCTATGTGCTCACGCGCCCACCGCGTATGTGCGTATAATAGAGTATGCACGCGTCAAAGGTACTGGGGGTATGAGTATATACGACGGTAGTAAAGGTAGTACTGTGTATACTCGTCAGCGCTATAGTATCATAGCATGTAATATACCTGGTACTCGGTTGAAACACAAAGAACGCAAGACCGCACAGGTGACTCGCACAGGCAAAACGTGTCAGGAGGCAGCGCTCTCGCCTTGCCAGACAGCAACTTTGCCTTGGACATATCTCGACTGACACCAAACGGCCACCTGGTAGGTTTTTCGCTCGCCCCTAGACCAAAAGGATAGCGCACGTTTTACCTTGCTTGACATGTCTCTTTCCACATTTTTGCGCACAGGTGACTCCCTCTACCGGTGTAAGCAGCTGAAGCGGGCCGCTCTGGGTCGAATGTGCACCCTCCTCAAGAGGCAGAAGGCGTCCCTGTCCTACCTCGAGGAGGTCCGGAGGCATCTCGCGCGTCTGCCCGCCCTCGACCCCAACACCCGCACGCTGCTGCTCACGGGGTTTCCCAACGTCGGGAAGTCGAGCTTCATGAACAAGGTACAAAGCCGACCGGATGTATGGATGCATGTATGATTCCGTGCCACCCCCCCGCTAAAATTATGGGGGATGGAATTGTTCAATTCTTGTACAGGGAGACGAAATAGGGGTGGAGGACAACATTTACTTCATGACTGGAGCTATTAATAGTGTGGGCAGGTGAATTTTGACAAAAATGGTGGACGATATTCGGCGTGATGGCGTTGTATCGTGAATGTTTTGTAAAAAAGGCATTACACAGAGAACCGTGTGTGGTTAGTTTCGGTCGGCAAAAGGTCATCCGGCACACTCTTAGCGGGTGGTCTTCGAAAACGGTACGCGAACGAAGGGTCAGGGTTACGATAGGACGTTGTTTATGTTGATATATTTTGTTTTTAATAACCCTTCTTCACGGCCAAGTCTCGTTTTTTCGTGTTATTTTCACCGCCCTTCTCTCCCCTCACCCGATGGGTAAGGTAAACCGAGCTGAGTTGGGCGTGCAGCGTAGAGCTTCCCTTACGAAATCTCTTATTTTTGGTATCTTCACATCCTCACCCCCCCTGCCCCCCCCCCCCCCCCCCCCCCCCCCCCCCCCGCGCTATTCGGCCAACCGATATTTTATGTGGCCCGGTCTAAGGTGGGCGTGATTGCGCTTTTACGACGAATTCTCTACTTTCCTTGCACCCTTCAACCCCCCCCCCCCCCACCCATCTGCCCAACCAATGGTATAGGTAACCCGGGCTGAGGTGGACGTGCAGCCTTATGCTTTCACAACGAAGTCGCTGTACGTGGGCCACATGGACTACCGATACCTTCGCTGGCAGGTGAGTCACTTCGGTTAAAAATCTGCTTGGGGTCGAAACACGTGGCTGTCTATTGTAAATAGAAAACTCACTGAAATGGTTCAAAAGTCGTTTATTTACGCATGTGTCCGATAGGCTTTTTGGTGTTCCTTCGGCCGGCCCCAACCCGAAAAGACCAAACCAAGCAAATGAACCCCCAACACATATGTTGAGCCCTTGCAGGCCTGCTTCAAGCCTTGAGGACCTCCTTTTTTAAGAACTGCGCCTCCGTTGTTTGCCCAATTTGCTTGGAATTAGAGTGACATTCAATGCAGTACGAAAATAGTTGTTGTGAGGGACCCTAGTAAATAGGACCCATGGTACACACCAAAACCTATATATTTCACTTTTTTTACTATCAATATTTGGTCCTATTAACTATGGTCCCCCGTAATAGTGTACTTTTAGTCATCCCTTGAAGGGCGAAACTGCTATATCCCGTTTTGGGGACACACCGGTCAAATTCTGAGTAGTTTGTCCCCAGGACGGGGCTGCAGTACTTGAAATAAAGTTCGAACGGGGGCTACACGCGCGGCTTGCCCCACCCTAGCCAAAAAAAACAATAGAAAACGTAGCAAAACCAACGCCAAGCCCGAAGCCTATGGGAACGTATCTTCCACGTTCGAGTGATCTGACCAAGGAAGGTACAATGGTCGAAGCCCTATAGCTCACATACATGACAACAAGGCAAAAAACTAAAAAAAAGTTACACGAAAAACCGTTTCACGTGCGTGCGTGCGTGCGACTTGCGACCACCAGGTGGTGGACACCCCCGGTATACTCGACCACCCTCTCGAGGAGCGCAACACTATCGAGATGCAAGCGGTTACGGCCCTGGCCCACCTCCAGTGCTGCGTGCTGTACTTCATCGACATCTCGGAACAGTGCGGCTACACCATCAAGGAGCAGGTGAGCCGGAGGGGGAGTCGTCGGTACGATGTATGGGTCGGTAGCAACTGTTTTGTCGATCGCGGCTCGGGTATGGGAATGCTGCGTCAGCGGTACCCATCACGGAATACCAACGCTACGGTGATGGAACAGTAACGGTATGGTTATTCGTATGGTACAGTAACGGTACGGTAACTGTACGGTAACTTTACGGTAACGGTACGGTAGCGATACGGTAACGATACGGTATCGGTACGGGAACGGTACGAGAACAGTATGGGAACCGTACGATAGCGGTACGGTAACGGTACGGTAACCGTACGGGAACGGTACGGTAACCGTACGGGAACGGTACCGTAACAGTACGGTAACGGTACGGGAACGGTACGGGAACGGTACGGCAACGGTACGGTAACGGTACGGAAACGGTACGGGAACGGTACGGTAAAGGTACGGCAAAGGTACGGTAACAGTACGGTAACGGCCCGGTAGCAGTGCGGTAACGGTACGGTAACGGTACGGGAACAGTATGGGAACGGTACGGGAACGGTACCGTAACAGTACGGTGACGGTACGGTAACGGTACGGTGACGGTACGGTAACGGCACGGTAACGGTACGGTAACGGCCCGGTAGCAGCACGGTAACGGTACGGTAACGGCCCGATAACAGTACGGTAACGGCAACGCTAACCGTACGGACGATTTTTGTGTTGATCCCAACCCCACCCCTACCCCCCCCCCGCCGTATGTTGTGGTTGCTCCGGCGGTTTTCCATCTCGTCTTCTTCTCGACCGGGATGAACCGCCAAACGACTAAATGGCAGGTGTCCTTGTTCCACAGCATCAAGCCTCTTTTCGCCAACAAGCAGCTGCTGGTCATCGCAAACAAGACTGACGTCGCACCTTTCGCCAAGCTGAAGTGAGACAAACCCTTCAACTTCAACTTGAAACTTCAACTTACGCCTTTTTTTATGCGAGGAATAATTACTAGGGGGAAAAAAAAAAAATCGACCACACTTTTTTGGTCGAGTCCTCTAAGGCAGAAAAGGGGGGTATACGTACGAATATTCAAGTTAAAAAAAATACCTGACGAAAGATACGTACGTATCTATTTGTCACTTCCGGCAAAAATACCAACCCGCTTCATTTCCAACATGGTTGTGGCTGGCGTCGCTCCCTTTTCTCTCGTTTTTTTTTGTTTTCGTGTTTTTGATGACGTGAACGTTCACGCTTCCACGGGTGAAAAAATGTGTCTCACACTAATTCCAAGTGGTGCGTCCGAAACAAAAATGGCTGCAGTTCTAGAGGTTTCTTTTTTTTCGACGAAAATATATACCGGTGTTTTTGAACGGTTCATCTGCTGCAAAACTGATCCAGATCTAACTCTACTGCTTTACTTTTGCAGTCCTATGTATGTAGGTTTGTTCTCCGTGAGGTGGGGGCAGAATGGCCAATACAAAATCCCGGGGTTTTCTCGTGCAGATCCCCCCCCCCACCTCCTCCACGACCGCCCCCCTATTTTATATAGGTTGGGTTGGCGTCGGTTGGCAACGACACTGTAAAACATGCCGCTCACTACGTGAGCTAGACAACCAGGGTACCGTTTTTTTGTTTGTTTGTTTTTCTGGCGGTCGCCCACAGCTGGTTCTCGAGTTAGATCATTTGTGCGAGGTAGAGAAGCTTTACTCTCAAGGAAATCGATCGTATCACGAAGTGTTCAAGATATGGCACCCAAGAGGCAGTTATGTAATACTCCCATTGCTGTCTCTGAAAATGCCTACACCGGAAATTAAATTAACTCATTGAAGCTGTCATCCATATGCAAGTCCGCCTCACAAGCGGTTCTTAGTAGGATGCAGCTCACCCTTCATGCGACTCGCCGGACACCTCACGGCGCTTCGCGCTTGGTGCAAGTAATGTCTGCCTGGTCGGTGAAAACCCGACATGCTCCGTCCCGGCATTGTAGGGATGCGAGGGTCTATGGTCATACGACTACGGCCATGCATGAGATCGAGTACATCTCTCCTATCGAGTACACCCCCCCCCCCCCACCTCCTCCACGTTGTCCCCCATTTCGGGAAGAAGACAGACAGTCGACCAACGCATGGTTGATCACTCTCGCAGCTTGCAAGTGTTCTCGTATTTGAAAACCCGCCGAATACCCTATAGTGCAAACCTCCCCGGTTTACGCTCCTTTTTCTGCCCCCATTTCAAGGAAAAGCACCAGCTCTATATCAACGTACCAATCTCACATCTTGCGCAAGTGTTTCCGTACTGAAAACGCCGGATACTGTAGTGCAACCCCCCCCCCCCCGCGCCCCCCCTTTCTCCCCCCTTTCCTCGGAAAGGCACCGGCTGTAAATCAACGTATCACTCTCACAGCTTGCGAAGTGTGTCCGTACTGAACACGCCTGATATTATCGTGCAAACCCCCCCTCCCTCCTCCCTCCTCCCTCCCTTCTGCTCCATCTCGAAAGGGATGCGTGGTCAATGGTAAAATGACTAAGGCAAGCAACAAATGAGTACGCCCCCGCCCGCCCGCCTCCCCCTCCCCTGCTCTTGCCCACTCAGGGAAGAGGACCGAGTGTCGATCGAGAAGCTGGCGGATAGCGAGGGCGTGGAGCTTCACCTGATGAGCAATGAGACGGAGGAAGGGGTCCAGGAGGTCAAGAACGCCGCGTGCGACAAGTTGTTGCAGGCCAGGGTTGACGCTCGTATGGCGGGGAAGAAGGTGAGAGAGGCGGGGGCGAGGGGGGGGGGGGGGGGGGGGCGGGAGCAGCGTGTACCTGTCACACCATCATCCCCCAGACACTTGTATTACGGAGGACCGTTGTAATTAGGACCCAATATTTTTCGTAAAACTAGGAAAATAGGTAGGTTTTTGTTTTGTACCGTGGGTCCTATATCATCACCTATTGTTGGACACCTCTATTAATAGAGACCAACTATCAAGTGAGAAGGACACCTCTCCTCCTCCATGGCCGATAGAAAAGAGAGGATCACCCCCCCCCCCCCCCCCCCCGAGATCGTCAAGAAAAAATCTTGTAAAACACAGAACCGACATATTGAGAGCCCATATGTTGAAAGCGCCTCTGCTAGGAGCGTTAACCGTGGTCAACGGTTCCAATTACTAAGGCAAGCAACGAGGCAGTACGCCCGGCTCGTTGAAGCTGGTGTCCATCCCTATGCAGGTCCGTCTCTCGAGCAGTTCTTGGAAGGATGCAAAGCTCACCCTTCATGCGACCCGACCCGCCTAACATCTCACGGCGCTCCGCGCCTGGTGCAGTCTGTACGCAAAGCAGGAGACAAGGAGTAAGCAAAGCAGGAGGCCGATGCTGTCAAAGGCTCATGCATACTCATAGATAGGGATGCTGACACCCGATACAACGCTCCAAAGGTGTCCGTGTTGAAAGGAGTTCGCGAGACAGGAGCAGGCGAGATGCTCCCGAAGACTCTGATGGATGCTCACCGGTACTCCCATCTGCGTGCTCGTACTGACGCCGACACTTGACACTCTCGCGACATGACAAGAGGCCTGTTGTATCCTAACCCAGTCTGCTCTTTTTTTTTGTTCCTACCGGATCGAGAGCATTCTCGAAACAAGTACTGGTACACACTTTTCAGCCTGAAAGCTCTCACCAAATGCCCGCTACGATGGCACTTCTTACGCTCTCGAAAACGCCTACTTATCTCTAACCGCCCAATAAAAATACTGAGTATGCCGCTCTTAACTCTTAACGCGCAGTGATGGCAAAAAAAGCCCGATGTACACGGTGTATATATATATACATATATATATATATATATATGAAAACGCCCATTTCTGCCGAAAGAGAACTGCGAACATAAATGGATGTATTTTATAAAGCCCCAACACCTACCACACCTCCCCAACCACCATCACTACCCGCCCCCCCCCCCCCCCCCCCCCCCCCCCCAAATGAAAGGTCGGAGGTCTCGTGTCGCGACTGACGGTGGCCATGCCCAAGGCCCGGGATGCGCGAGACCGAGCCCCCACCATCCCCGCCTCTGTCGTTGCGAAACGCGCCGCGGCCGCACAAGGGGGAGGGAGTTCCATGGACGTGGACGGCGCTCAGCCGTCCCGGAAAACGGAGAAGGACCTCATGTGGGAGAACGGGGGGCCTGGCGTGTACTCGTGTGACTACAGGAAGTACTACGACCTTAAGGTGAGGGGGGAGGGGGTGGGATGGGATGGGGTGTTTGCTGTTTGTTTTGGCGGAGGGGGGGGAAAGGGGGGGGGGGGGGGAGGGGGTTACTCATTTGTTGCTTGCTTCAAAAGTTTTTTTTTTTTAGGAGACGGAACGCGGTTGCTTTAGGGATCGACCATAGTAAAGAGGACCTACGGTACACACAATACACACAATACCCTCTATATTTACCTACTTTTACCAGCAGTAGTTTGGTCCTATTTGCTACGGTCCCCCGTAACAGTGTGTTTTGATAGTGTGTTTTGCTTGTGGCTGTTTCGCTTCGCTGTTTTTTTTTGTGTCGTTTGTGTCGCCGGTGTTCGTATACGGGCCTCTGTTGCATGCACCAGCACTCGAGGTTCTTGTTTCGTTTCATTGGCGTACCTTGAAAGATAACAACAAAAAACATCGTACATCATGTCGAGGGTTTGTAAAATCCGAGTGTAGCTCCCTGTAGTTTGGGCCTTAAGGACTGCGCGCTCTACGTTGAGGCGTTCTACGATAGAGCTTCACCTTAATTTTTCCGAGGCGCCATGTTCCCCAAAGGTATACTGCGGAATTAAACGGGGGCCTTTACATAAAAACGCCTGATGTTTGGGGTGTGGGGGGCGCGCACATTCAATGATGACAGATATCCCCACGATGTGTTGTATTAACGTTACGGGGGACCATACAGTAGTATATGGGACCAAATATTGTTAGTAAAAATAGGGAAATGTATAGGTTGTTGGATTCACCGTAGGTCCTTTTTAACCCTTTTAGAACCGCAGTCCCGTTTTGGGGACAAACCTCTCAAATTTCAAGTAGTTTGTCCCCATAACGGGACTGCGGTCCTAAAAGGGAAAACATGGTCCCCCGTGGTGGCTCAGTTTTTTTTTTTTTCTTGTCCCCCTAAATGTGTATGTAACCTACAGTATGTCGTAGAAGGCCTTCGTTGTGGGCACGAAACACTGTTGACAGGAAGTATTACGGGGGACCATAGTTTGGACCTACGGTATACACGAAAACCTACCAGTATATATTTGCCTATTTTTACCGACGGTATTTGGTCCTATTAACTATGGTCCCCCGTATTAGAGTAAGGTTTTTTCTTCGTGTGCAGCGGCAGTGCAACCCTACGAGGTTCCGAGCGGGGATTCTACCGGGCTTACGAACGATTGTGGAATCGGAAATGAATAGTTTGAGTTTTATGCAAGTACATATTAATAGTACAAAAAAATATCTTTCTGTACGTAGCTAGCTAAGGGAACATTTTTTTTGTGCTGCTGTTGTCGGCGATGAAGAGTAAGTGAGTGTTGAGGACGTCTCGTCTCCCTCGTGGCCTCTCGTTGTTGGATTGTGTTTACTTACTCGTTGACGTCACTGGAGTTGTTTTGATTGTTCTGGAGATTGCCTACCCGAGGGGAAGGGAGGGGAGGGGGGGGTTCTCTCCTTTTGTTTTGTGCTCACGTTGTTATGCGTTTGCGCTTAATCTCACGTTTCCAATGGAGGTTGCCTCTATTACGGGGGACCATAGTTAATGGGACTTGTGGTATACATAAAAACCTATATATTTAAACATTTCTACTAACAATATTTGGTCCTATTAACTATGGTCCCCCGTGGCATTATACGTACGTATTGGCGTTCTTGTTTTCTACTTCTTTTTTTTTTTTTTTTTTTTTATCCTCCGGCGGATTGGTAAAAATGTTTTCTGGGGGTTTGTTTGTGCTTCGTATTTTTTCAATTTATTTGTTTTCCGTTTCTTGAAAAAAAACGCTCCACCGCAACAGGACGAGTCTTGGAATATGGACCGCATCCCGGAGATCATGGACGGTAAGAACGTGGCGGATTTCGTGGACGACGACATCGACGCTAAGCTGGCGCTGCTGGAGAAGGAGGAGGACCAGCTGCAGGTACGGTCCCCTATTTTTTACAATGTTCTCACGTGGCGTATTTCCGTTTGTTAGTCACCAGGTACCAGGTACAAGAGACTGATGTGCAGCGCATGTTTCAATCAAGCACAAAAGACAAGCAGCAGGCGCAAGATTCGCGGCACGTTTTGTTGTTGTTGTTTTTTTTTTGGGGGGGGGGGGGGGCGTTGACGTTGGGTCGTGAATTACGTTTGTTTTTGTTTTTCGTTTGTACAGGGTGCAACGAAGTTTTGGGTCAAACGAATCAAAGGACAAAAAAAAACGAAAGAACAGCAGCAGGCGATCAAGATTCGTTTTTTTTTTTTCAAGATTACTATTCTGAGGGTATTATTTTCTGCTGCCACGAAGAAAAACAAACCCGTTGAAAATCAACGACGAGATGAGTACTGTCTGTTGAAAAAACTGAAAACTTGCTTCACGAAATCCACCTGCAACCTAAAAAAAAACGAAAGCGCCGTTTTTTAACAAAAAAATTGTCAAAAGGCCAAGGACAACCCCCCTCCCCTCCAGCAATAATGCCGCTACGATCGCCGCCGGAGAGAAAAACGCGGACTGCGAACAGGACAGATCCGTAGACCCCCTCCCTTAAGACGCTTCATTTGAACAAAAATAAAACGCTGCTCTCTCTCTCTCTCTCTGTTCAAAATAATATCACCCTTCCTCCCCCCACCCTGAAATTTGTGCGGGTTTTAAACATTTCCAGCTGCTCTCCTTGGGTGTAAATTCAATTGGGGGCCTTGGTCGACCAATCCCTCAACCACCCCCTTCCCCTTTCCCTCTTCTCTTCGTTTCTATGTATGGAAACAACGTAATGAGCGCACAGATGTTAAGAGGTGTCTCTATCAGGAGTAGGAACGGTGCTCCGTCTCGAAAAGGATGCGTAGTCGAAGATGAAAAGACTAAGGCAAGCAACAAATAAGTACGCCCCCCCCCCCCCCCCCCCCCCCCACCCCCCCTCCGCCCCGCTCCTCCCCCGACCTGTACCTCGTTTTTTTTTTTTTTTTTTCAAGGCTGAAGCTGAGGCTAATAAAGACTACGAGTCCGACGTGGACGAGGACGAGAGGGCTCTGGCGCAGGCCATCCGCGAACGTGCCACCGTGCTTAAAAAGGAGGTATGGTGATGCCATGCGACCGGCGGTTTTTCTCTTCTTTTTTTTATTTTTTTTATTTGCTTGTTTTTTTGTGTTTTACCGTTCCGGCGGGGGAGGTTTAAGGAGGTTGAAAGCGTGACGCTTCTTTGGGACTCCAGGCGCTTTTTCCGCGACAAAGCGCTCGTGTCTGTTAACTTTGCAACGATCGTTTTGACACAAACGTTCGATCAAAAACGTTTCCTGCATCTTCACGGACCGAGTGGTTTGTCCCCCGGGACGTGGGTCAAATGTAACCCCGTCGCTCCATTTTCGGTAGCGTGTCGACCCGACCCGATAGCCACCGGGAGAGGGAGACTTGTCCTCCGGGCGATGTGGGACTTGCGCAACCTCAGCTATCACGAAAACAAACTATGCTACGGAAATGAGGACAGAATGTACTGTATGTACCTTGTACCACTATCGACACCACTCCTCTTAACACTAACACTACACTATTTTTTTGTTGTT